>JAJAQA010000003.1:2860000-4245000 GCA_021464565.1 Rutilus rutilus
TATGGCCCTAATAAGGATGACTCTAAATTTTATAGCAACATATTTCTGATGGTGGCTTCATTACCAGGTCAGTTTATAATGGCGGGGGATATGAATTGTACACTTGATCCAGGAAAAGATAGATCTACGGGAGTTGATAACGCACATGTGAATTTTAGAAAACAGATTCTACATTTTATAGGAGAGCTTAAACTAGTGGATGTATGGAGGCATCTTAACCCAAAGCAGACTGCATATTCATGCTATTCGGCAACACACCAAACTTACTCTAGAATAGACTACTTTCTTGTGTCAGCCCAATTGCTTTCAAAATGTATAGATTGTCAATACCTTAGTATTGTCATTTCTGATCATGCACCAGTGTCTTTGTCGTATGTCGATTCAAAATTAGTTAAGGATCCCCCTAAATGGCGATTCCGGCAAAGTTGGCTTAAGGATGTGTCATTTGTAGAGTTCTTGGGCAATCAAATTGACAATTACTTTGAAACAAATCAATTGGAAACTTCAGCAGAAATTCGGTGGGAGGCATTTCAATGTTTTATTCGGGGACAAATTATTAGTTTTTGTAGTTCTAAAAGTAAAAAATCTCGACAGGAGTTACAAGGTTTGGAAAAAGAGATTAAAGAGCTGGAAAATGAAGTATATCATAGTGATTCGATATGTGCAGATAAACATAAACAGCTATTAATGCTTCGATCTAAATATAATACACTTTCTGCAAATAAAACTGTAGCTAAGTTATTAAAGCTGAAACAAACATTTTATGATCAAGGCGAAAAGACAGGTAAAGTGTTGGCGTGGCAAATAAAAAAAAAGCAAATGGAGAGGGCTGTAGATTCGATTGAAGAGTCAGATGGTAATATCATTGTTGACCCACAAGAAATTAATAATTCATTTAGATCATATTATATGAAACTGTATAATTCTGAATGTACTTCGGGTTCAGAAATACAAAAAACTTTTTGGGATAATTTGGAGTTACCTAGTATACCAGAAGAACATAAAGATGAAATAGGAAAAGACATTAGTTTACAAGAGGTGGTAGAGGTGATCGATCTGATGAAAGCGGGGAAGGCGGCGGGACCTGATGGTCTCCCCATGGATATATATAAAAAATTTAAAGATAAATTAGTAAGACCTATGTATGTTAGACATGCTAATAGAAGCCTTTGCGGAGAATAAACTTCCTATCTCTTTGAATGAAGCTATAATTACCTTATTGCCTAAACCAGGAAAACCTAACAATAAATATGAAAACTTTCGACCTATAAGTTTACTCAACTCAGACACTAAAATCCTGAGCAAAATATTGGCAAGAAGATTAGAAACTGTAGCATCTTACGTCATAGGGATGGATCAGAATGGTTTTATGATAAATAGACAAGGATGTCATAATGTAAGAAGAGTGCTAAATATTCTGCATCAACAAAAAGGGGAAAAAGATACTGCATTACTAGCACTAGATGCAGAAAAGGCATTCGACAGGGTGGAATGGGATTTTCTGTTTGATGTTTTAATTCGGTTTGGATTTGGAGAAAAATACTGCAAATGGGTTAAATTGTTGTACCAGAATCCTTCGACAGAGGTTTTAACTAATAACTTTATATCAAAATCATTTAATATTTCTAGGGGATGTAGACAGGGATCGCCTCTTTCCCCTCTCCTTTTTATGATGGCTATTGAACCCTTGGCAATTGCTATCAGAGAAGAAAGTGATATAAAAGGTATAGAAATGTTTGGCAGCGAACATAAAATAGCGCTATTTGCTGATGACGTTATATTATTTTTAAAGAAATTAGACTCAACCATTCCGGCTTTAATTCAAATTATAGAGACATTTGGGAAAATCTCAGGGTATCGGATCAATAATTCAAAATCTTCAGTTATGTTGCTGAATGAAGAAGAAAGGAAAAGTCCTATCAGTAAGGTAGATATGTTTAATAATGTGGAAATTGTCACATATTTGGGAATTAAAATTACTCCAAAACTGGAAGACATAGCAACAAAAAATTATAACTAAATTTTTGAGAATACAGTGACGCTGGTTGAAAGATGGGCTTCTTTACCGTTGTCTCTAATAGGAAGAATTTATATTTTAAAAATGAATATTTTACCTAAATTTTTGTACCTATTTCAGAATATTCCGATCACACCTCCTAGTAATCTGTTTTCTAGACTTAAAAAGTTAATTATTAAATTCATATGGAACAATAGAAGATCCAGAATTAGATTATCTCTTTTATATTTGCCATTTGATAGGGGTGGGCTTCAATGCCCTAATTTTAAAGGGTATTATACTGCTGCCCAGTTAAGATCTATTATGTTTTTCTTCTCAACATCTAATGAACAACCCGTATGGGTAGAAATGGAAAAAAAACTCTATTCTGAATAAAATACCCTTGGAATCATATTTATATGATTAAGATCGTAAAATTTTACAGAAAATGAAGGGTAATGTAACGAATCCAATGGTTTTAAATATGGTAAGGGTATGGCATGAGACGCAGAGATATTTGAATATCTCCTATATAAGTGAGATATCTCGCTACTGTCCAATATGGGGAAATCCTAAGTTTAGTCCGGGAAAAGTAGATGTAGGTTTTAAGACGTGGGCAGAAAAAAGGTATTAAAAGTATAAAAGATTTATATAAGGAAGACAATCTTATGTCATTTCAAGAATTGAGTAATACATTTGATATACCTAAAAGTCATTTTTTTTAGGTACTTACAGATAAGAAGTTTCATTTTATCATTTCAAAAAAGTACTGGAAATATACCACCACTATCAGTTTTGGAAAGAGTAGTCACCAAAGATTGTTATGATAAAGGTCGGATTTCACTTCTGTATAATATGTTGGTAGAGGGCTCCCCGGAGTCTTCTAGCTCTCGTTTAGGAGCATGGAGTAAGGATCTTAATGAGGAGATCACACCAGATGAATGGAGTGAGATTTGTCAAGATGCTCAAGTACAAACAGTTAATACAAGATTAAAGTTGTTGCAATATAATTGGCTTATGCGAGTATACATAACTCCAGTATTATCAAACAAATTTAATGAAAATATACCTTTTATACCTTTTATATATAAAAGGTACCTTTTTCCATTGTATATGGGAATGTGAAGAAATATCGAAATTCTGGAAAGAAGTGCATAATATGATTGGTAAAATAATAAATGTGAGTCTTCCTTTTGGACCAAGGATTTTTCTACTGCATTTGTATCCTAAGCTTAAGTCAAAGGAATGTATCATTATTTCTATGTGTATCTTACAAGCTAAACGCCTCATTGCATTACAATGGAAGAATCTAGAACCACCCAGCATAAAAAGGTGGCTCAGGGAGATGGTACTGAATATGTCAATGGAGAAAATAACATATATTATTAAAGGAAAGGGTAAGACTTTTGAAGATGTTTGGAATCCCTTTAGATCCTTCATAGAGAAGGAGGATAGTGACATGTTTAAGGAGACAATTGAAGATATGTGAGATTATAGGATGTATTTGTATTAGGAGGCCTTAATAGTTTGTATGTGTTTTTTTTTGGGGGGGGGGGGTAATTCATTAGTCTTGAGGATGTGAGTCCTGAACAAATTGAGATATGCTAAGTTGTAATGATGCGAAGACATCAATATGTGTCTATACTGCACTTTGTATTTTTGTTCCTGGTGTGTGTGTAATATATGTTGTTAAAAAGTTAATAAATATATTAAAAAAAAATTAAAAAAAAGTCACTCACTCACTCACTCACAACAACCTTGCCGCTGGTGCCACTTCATGTGGGCGTCGAGTCCGATCCTTGAGCAGCACACTCGACCGCAGATGGAGCAGGGGAAACCAGATACCGGGGGGTACCAGCTGCCCAATGGTGTCTCTTGATTCGCCTCTTGGATCGTCGGTCTTGGTTGGTTTGGTGTATTTGAGAGACTGCAGTGGCACAGGTAACCTGCCAGGCTGATCTGTCGAATGCCAGAAATTCGAGCTGTGTGAGCGGAATGTTCGCACGCTTCAGGAGGTCCCTGGTGTAGTCCTTAAAACGCCACTTTTGCCCTCCAGCGGAGCGTTTTGCGCCCATTAGTTGACTGTCGAGGACTTGGCGGGACAGGCGGTGTTCAGGCATGCGTATGGTGTGCCCTATCCAACGCAGATGTTTTTTGGCCACAGCTGCTTCCTTCAGATTGAGTCAGTGTTACTGAGGATGACTGTATGGGGGGTTCGATCTTTCTAGGACAAGCTGAGGATCTTCTGTAGGCAGCGGATATGGAAGGCCTCTAGGTTGATGATGTGCTGGCGGTATGGGGTCCATGACTCTGCCCCATAAAGCAGAGTGGAGAGACATGCCGCGTTGTAAACAGCGACCTTAGTACTGACCTTCAGGTTATGGTTTTCAAAAACCCTGCTGCGTAGGCGTCCAAAAGATGATGAGGCTTTATTTATCCGGGTGTGTATTTCTGTGTCAAGGGAGCAGCATGAGGACAAAGTGGAGCCGAGGTAGGTGAAGTGGTCCACAGTTTTAAGACGACCCTAACCTCAACCTTAAACCTACCCATCCCTTCGCTGCCTGGAAGGCGCCGTTGGGGGCTAAAAACACCAAACACCATGCTGCATAGAGTCCGGGCTGTGGGCTAAGACTGCACAGTCATCAGCATACTGAAGCTCACAGATTTGGTGGGTCATTGTCTTGGTACGGGCCTGGAGCCGACGGATGTTGAAAAGGCTTCCATCAAGTCGGTATTCCACATGGACACCGTCTTCATGTCCCATGACACGATGGAAGAGGCAGGTGATGGCAGAGAGGAAGATGTTAAAGAGCATCAGAGCCAAGACACAGCCTTGCTTCACCCCAACGTTTACCTTGAAGGACTCTGACTGGAGTTCTCCCGTGAGCACTCTGGCTTGCATCCCATCATGCAGCTGCTGTAGGATGCTGAGAAACTTGGGTGGTACCCCAAATTTGGAGAGGTGTTTCCAGAGCAGCTCACGGTTGATGGTGTCAAAAGCTTTGCTGAGGTCAATGAAGGCTATGTAAAGGTCTTTGTGGTGTTCTCAGCTCTTCTCCAGCAGCTGCCTCAAAACAAAAAACATGTCTATCATGGATCTGGACTTCCGGAAGCCACACTGCGTTTCTGGAAGCACAGCTTCCGAGATGTGCTCAACCAGTCTGCTGAGCATGATCTTGGCCAGTATTTTACCTGCGATGGAGAAGAGAGATATCCCGCTGCTGTTGCCGCAGACTGCTCTGTCTCCTTTCTGCTTGTAGATGACCATGATGTTAGCATCCTTCCAGTCCTGTGGGAGGGTCCCATGTTCCCAGATGTTTTGGATCAGGAGGTGCAGACGATGCGTGAGGGTGTATCCTCCATGTTTGAAAACCTCTGTAGGAATTCCATCGCGTCCAATGCTTTTGTTGTTCTTCAGCCCTGCAATAGCTTGCCGGAGTTCTGAGTAAAGTGGAGGAGTGTCCAGGTGCATGGTTGGTGGCAGATCTGGCAAATTATCCAGGATATGTGGATCAACAGGGTTGGTGTGGTTGAAGAGACTCTCAAAATGATTTACCCAATGGGCAAGAATCTTGTGGCAGTCCTTGAGGAGCGTGGACCCGTCAGCTGATCGGACTGGGGCAATCGGCTAGTTTATGGCATCGTAAAAGCCTTGAGTGTTATTGCAGTCTGCCAGGTTCTGGATTTCTTGCGCCTTTTGCACCCACCAGGTGTTCTCCATAGTCCGAAGGGCTCGCTGGGTTTCTGCTCTTGCAGCAGTGAAGGTGGATATATGGGTGGGTGATCCAGGGAAGGACAGGAGAGCTTTGTGGGCTTCATGCTTGGTTTTTAAAAGTGACTGTATCTCAGCTGAGTTAGAGTCAAACCAGTCCTGGTGATGTTTCCTTGATTGGCCAAGTGCCTCTGAGGCTGCGTTATGAATAGCCTGGCGCAGAGCTGGCCAGTCAGCTGATTCCTCCGGGATCATGTTAAGGTTTTCAGCAAGGAGCCGTTCGAGGTTGTCTTTGGTGGTGAGGCTGTTCAGCGCTGTACAGTTTAGTTTCTTGTTTGGGGCTGTCCTCGGGCCACGGAGTTGAATGCTCATGAGTAGTTTACTTCAGGCACTGCCGCCTCAACTCTGATTGATTCAGTTCACGAGCTGGGGGTAGGACATACAATTTTATTGGGTCCATCTGATGTTTGTCACTGACTGAATAATTAAAGGGACACTTCACCCATTTGCATTAAGCTTTGTATTGTTAGAAACCCAGTCATATATTATAATAAATGTGGATTTTTCATCCATTTTTCCCTGAGATGGGAGAAATAAGGATTTAAGTGTTTTACTTCCTGCTTATTATGACGTAAAAATCATCATTTTGCGTCATAATAAGCAGGAAGTCACATTTCATTGAAAAGTGTAGAGACTACAGACACTCGTTCCTCATCTTTCCCAGGGGGCGGGAACCGCTCACGCTACAGGGCTATTACAGATCAGTGGGTGGGACTTGACTTTCTGAAACTAAAAGCAATATCCTCCATCTTGTTTGGAAGCTAAGCAAACAGGCGCTGTGGAGAAAGATGTAAAGTTATGACAATAGCGGAGGAGAGTGCTCAATATGATATAGAGGAAGAGGATTTCAGAAGTCTGATGCTTGAATCAGGTGTTTGTGGCTACCTTTACAAGCCGCATTATAGCGAAGAGCAGCCGAGGCAGAAGACCTGCCTGCCGCGGACGAGGAGCCCGGACTGGCTCGAGTTAGGGCGGACTGGTGGCGCCGGTGATCTCACTATGCAACTACGAACCGCTACGAACACAGAGATAGAGTCCGACTGTGGCAAAGAATTTCAACAATGACAACTTCTCCTGGATGAAATCTCTGAATCAGACGAGGACACGGACGTTTGTGTTGTGAATCAGACGAGGACACGGACGTTTGTGTTGTGAACTATCCTAGTTTCGCACCGCATCTGACTGAACATCCAGGTAACGTTACAATGCAATAATTCACCACTTCGAAAGAAATACAAATGAAGAGTAATTCACTAATGAGTTCGCCAACTAACTAGACATTTTGTGTGAAATTAATTTCAAGCTCTGGTGGTAGCTAGCCTTGTAGACGGAAGAGTTATTTCTCTTAGGCAGATATGCGCTTTCTGGATTAGTGGGAGTGGCTTGCGCAGCTGTGCAATGTGGTGCATTGTGGGAGTTGGTGTCTTTCATACAAATGCGTCCTGAAGTTACTTTCTTTCTTTCCTCGGCCAAGAAGGCACCAAATTCAAAATTAATTTTACATTTCGACTACATATATGACCCACTTTCAATAAAGATCAATGTTCCCATGGGTGAAGTGTCCCTTTAATAAATACTTTAGATTGGACTAAACCATTTTTAGGGAGGTAAGAGAAGCAGATATTTGGAAAAAATATTTAACCAAGTTGCATGTTTTTGTGGTTTTCATTTAAATCTCAGGCATACAACTAATATTAATATTATAATTATTCATACAACAGGGACCTATATAGTATAACTGCTGGATTTTGTGAATAAAATACCCTTGGAATCATATTTATATGATTAAGATCGTAAAATTTTACAGAAAATGAAGGGTAATGTAACGAATCCAATGGTTTTAAATATGGTAAGGGTATGGCATGAGACGCAGAGATATTTGAATATCTCCTATATAAGTGAGATATCTCGCTACTGTCCAATATGGGGAAATCCTAAGTTTAGTCCGGGAAAAGTAGATGTAGGTTTTAAGACGTGGGCAGAAAAAAGGTATTAAAAGTATAAAAGATTTATATAAGGAAGACAATCTTATGTCATTTCAAGAATTGAGTAATACATTTGATATACCTAAAAGTCATTTTTTTTAGGTACTTACAGATAAGAAGTTTCATTTTATCATTTCAAAAAAGTACTGGAAATATACCACCACTATCAGTTTTGGAAAGAGTAGTCACCAAAGATTGTTATGATAAAGGTCGGATTTCACTTCTGTATAATATGTTGGTAGAGGGCTCCCCGGAGTCTTCTAGCTCTCGTTTAGGAGCATGGAGTAAGGATCTTAATGAGGAGATCACACCAGATGAATGGAGTGAGATTTGTCAAGATGCTCAAGTACAAACAGTTAATACAAGATTAAAGTTGTTGCAATATAATTGGCTTATGCGAGTATACATAACTCCAGTATTATCAAACAAATTTAATGAAAATATACCTTTTATACCTTTTATATATAAAAGGTACCTTTTTCCATTGTATATGGGAATGTGAAGAAATATCGAAATTCTGGAAAGAAGTGCATAATATGATTGGTAAAATAATAAATGTGAGTCTTCCTTTTGGACCAAGGATTTTTCTACTGCATTTGTATCCTAAGCTTAAGTCAAAGGAATGTATCATTATTTCTATGTGTATCTTACAAGCTAAACGCCTCATTGCATTACAATGGAAGAATCTAGAACCACCCAGCATAAAAAGGTGGCTCAGGGAGATGGTACTGAATATGTCAATGGAGAAAATAACATATATTATTAAAGGAAAGGGTAAGACTTTTGAAGATGTTTGGAATCCCTTTAGATCCTTCATAGAGAAGGAGGATAGTGACATGTTTAAGGAGACAATTGAAGATATGTGAGATTATAGGATGTATTTGTATTAGGAGGCCTTAATAGTTTGTATGTGTTTTTTTTGGGGGGGGGGGTAATTCATTAGTCTTGAGGATGTGAGTCCTGAACAAATTGAGATATGCTAAGTTGTAATGATGCGAAGACATCAATATGTGTCTATACTGCACTTTGTATTTTTGTTCCTGGTGTGTGTGTAATATATGTTGTTAAAAAGTTAATAAATATATTAAAAAAAAATTTAAAAAAAGTCACTCACTCACTCACTCACAACAACCTTGCCGCTGGTGCCACTTCATGTGGGCGTCGAGTCCGATCCTTGAGCAGCACACTCGACCGCAGATGGAGCAGGGGAAACCAGATACCGGGGGGTACCAGCTGCCCAATGGTGTCTCTTGATTCGCCTCTTGGATCGTCGGTCTTGGTTGGTTTGGTGTATTTGAGAGACTGCAGTGGCACAGGTAACCTGCCAGGCTGATCTGTCGAATGCCAGAAATTCGAGCTGTGTGAGCGGAATGTTCGCACGCTTCAGGAGGTCCCTGGTGTAGTCCTTAAAACGCCACTTTTGCCCTCCAGCGGAGCGTTTTGCGCCCATTAGTTGACTGTCGAGGACTTGGCGGGACAGGCGGTGTTCAGGCATGCGTATGGTGTGCCCTATCCAACGCAGATGTTTTTTGGCCACAGCTGCTTCCTTCAGATTGAGTCAGTGTTACTGAGGATGACTGTATGGGGGGTTCGATCTTTCTAGGACAAGCTGAGGATCTTCTGTAGGCAGCGGATATGGAAGGCCTCTAGGTTGATGATGTGCTGGCGGTATGGGGTCCATGACTCTGCCCCATAAAGCAGAGTGGAGAGACATGCCGCGTTGTAAACAGCGACCTTAGTACTGACCTTCAGGTTATGGTTTTCAAAAACCCTGCTGCGTAGGCGTCCAAAAGATGATGAGGCTTTATTTATCCGGGTGTGTATTTCTGTGTCAAGGGAGCAGCATGAGGACAAAGTGGAGCCGAGGTAGGTGAAGTGGTCCACAGTTTTAAGACGACCCTAACCTCAACCTTAAACCTACCCATCCCTTCGCTGCCTGGAAGGCGCCGTTGGGGGCTAAAAACACCAAACACCATGCTGCATAGAGTCCGGGCTGTGGGCTAAGACTGCACAGTCATCAGCATACTGAAGCTCACAGATTTGGTGGGTCATTGTCTTGGTACGGGCCTGGAGCCGACGGATGTTGAAAAGGCTTCCATCAAGTCGGTATTCCACATGGACACCGTCTTCATGTCCCATGACACGATGGAAGAGGCAGGTGATGGCAGAGAGGAAGATGTTAAAGAGCATCAGAGCCAAGACACAGCCTTGCTTCACCCCAACGTTTACCTTGAAGGACTCTGACTGGAGTTCTCCCGTGAGCACTCTGGCTTGCATCCCATCATGCAGCTGCTGTAGGATGCTGAGAAACTTGGGTGGTACCCCAAATTTGGAGAGGTGTTTCCAGAGCAGCTCACGGTTGATGGTGTCAAAAGCTTTGCTGAGGTCAATGAAGGCTATGTAAAGGTCTTTGTGGTGTTCTCAGCTCTTCTCCAGCAGCTGCCTCAAAACAAAAAACATGTCTATCATGGATCTGGACTTCCGGAAGCCACACTGCGTTTCTGGAAGCACAGCTTCCGAGATGTGCTCAACCAGTCTGCTGAGCATGATCTTGGCCAGTATTTTACCTGCGATGGAGAAGAGAGATATCCCGCTGCTGTTGCCGCAGACTGCTCTGTCTCCTTTCTGCTTGTAGATGACCATGATGTTAGCATCCTTCCAGTCCTGTGGGAGGGTCCCATGTTCCCAGATGTTTTGGATCAGGAGGTGCAGACGATGCGTGAGGGTGTATCCTCCATGTTTGAAAACCTCTGTAGGAATTCCATCGCGTCCAATGCTTTTGTTGTTCTTCAGCCCTGCAATAGCTTGCCGGAGTTCTGAGTAAAGTGGAGGAGTGTCCAGGTGCATGGTTGGTGGCAGATCTGGCAAATTATCCAGGATATGTGGATCAACAGGGTTGGTGTGGTTGAAGAGACTCTCAAAATGATTTACCCAATGGGCAAGAATCTTGTGGCAGTCCTTGAAGAGCGTGGACCCGTCAGCTGATCGGACTGGGGCAATCGGCTAGTTTATGGCATCGTAAAAGCCTTGAGTGTTATTGCAGTCTGCCAGGTTCTGGATTTCTTGCGCCTTTTGCACCCACCAGGTGTTCTCCATAGTCCGAAGGGCTCGCTGGGTTTCTGCTCTTGCAGCAGTGAAGGTGGATATATGGGTGGGTGATCCAGGGAAGGACAGGAGAGCTTTGTGGGCTTCATGCTTGGTTTTTAAAAGTGACTGTATCTCAGCTGAGTTAGAGTCAAACCAGTCCTGGTGATGTTTCCTTGATTGGCCAAGTGCCTCTGAGGCTGCGTTATGAATAGCCTGGCGCAGAGCTGGCCAGTCAGCTGATTCCTCCGGGATCATGTTAAGGTTTTCAGCAAGGAGCCGTTCGAGGTTGTCTTTGGTGGTGAGGCTGTTCAGCGCTGTACAGTTTAGTTTCTTGTTTGGGGCTGTCCTCGGGCCACGGAGTTGAATGCTCATGAGTAGTTTACTTCAGGCACTGCCGCCTCAACTCTGATTGATTCAGTTCACGAGCTGGGGGTAGGACATACAATTTTATTGGGTCCATCTGATGTTTGTCACTGACTGAATAATTAAAGGGACACTTCACCCATTTGCATTAAGCTTTGTATTGTTAGAAACCCAGTCATATATTATAATAAATGTGGATTTTTCATCCATTTTTCCCTGAGATGGGAGAAATAAGGATTTAAGTGTTTTACTTCCTGCTTATTATGACGTAAAAATCATCATTTTGCGTCATAATAAGCAGGAAGTCACATTTCATTGAAAAGTGTAGAGACTACAGACACTCGTTCCTCATCTTTCCCAGGGGGCGGGAACCGCTCACGCTACAGGGCTATTACAGATCAGTGGGTGGGACTTGACTTTCTGAAACTAAAAGCAATATCCTCCATCTTGTTTGGAAGCTAAGCAAACAGGCGCTGTGGAGAAAGATGTAAAGTTATGACAATAGCGGAGGAGAGTGCTCAATATGATATAGAGGAAGAGGATTTCAGAAGTCTGATGCTTGAATCAGGTGTTTGTGGCTACCTTTACAAGCCGCATTATAGCGAAGAGCAGCCGAGGCAGAAGACCTGCCTGCCGCGGACGAGGAGCCCGGACTGGCTCGAGTTAGGGCGGACTGGTGGCGCCGGTGATCTCACTATGCAACTACGAACCGCTACGAACACAGAGATAGAGTCCGACTGTGGCAAAGAATTTCAACAATGACAACTTCTCCTGGATGAAATCTCTGAATCAGACGAGGACACGGACGTTTGTGTTGTGAATCAGACGAGGACACGGACGTTTGTGTTGTGAACTATCCTAGTTTCGCACCGCATCTGACTGAACATCCAGGTAACGTTACAATGCAATAATTCACCACTTCGAAAGAAATACAAATGAAGAGTAATTCACTAATGAGTTCGCCAACTAACTAGACATTTTGTGTGAAATTAATTTCAAGCTCTGGTGGTAGCTAGCCTTGTAGACGGAAGAGTTATTTCTCTTAGGCAGATATGCGCTTTCTGGATTAGTGGGAGTGGCTTGCGCAGCTGTGCAATGTGGTGCATTGTGGGAGTTGGTGTCTTTCATACAAATGCGTCCTGAAGTTACTTTCTTTCTTTCCTCGGCCAAGAAGGCACCAAATTCAAAATTAATTTTACATTTCGACTACATATATGACCCACTTTCAATAAAGATCAATGTTCCCATGGGTGAAGTGTCCCTTTAATAAATACTTTAGATTGGACTAAACCATTTTTAGGGAGGTAAGAGAAGCAGATATTTGGAAAAAATATTTAACCAAGTTGCATGTTTTTGTGGTTTTCATTTAAATCTCAGGCATACAACTAATATTAATATTATAATTATTCATACAACAGGGACCTATATAGTATAACTGCTGGATTTTGTGGGGCCCCCTGGGCAGTGGCACCTATAATTGTCACCACCTTTCACCCCATTAGAAATGGCCCTGCACACACACACACACACAGCCATGTTTATGTGATTTGTGAGGACATTCCATAGGCGTAATGGTTTTTATACTGTACAAACTGTATATTATATCCCCTTACACTGCCCCTATCCCTAAACCTACCTATCACAGGCAACATTCTGCATTTTTACATTTTTAAAAAAACACTGCTTAGTATGTTTTTAAAGCCATTTGAAAAATGAGGACCCCCAAAATGTCCTCATAAATCACGTATTTTCCCGAGTGTCCTCATTTGCAGGTGTGTTATCATAAAAATGTCCTCAGTTGTCATGAAAACAAGTACACATACACACACACACACACACACACACCCATGCTTGCGCATTCCCTCCACATTCACATAGTTTGAATGTTGGAAGCGGTGAATGCGAGAGGAATACGGGTTTTTCCTCACAGTGGAGGTCGGGCAGGAATGGAAGGCTCTATGGAAGAGCTGGTGGGTTATGGCCAGAGAAGAAGCGCAGTACTCCAGCCATCAGTCACGCTGAGGTGTTCCCCAAAGTGTCTCAGGACGCAGTGTGAGTTCCCTTTCTAAAGGGAATCTTAGTTTCAGCTCAAAACAAGAATAAATATCAGCCAATAAACTTAATTCAAAAGGAAAAAAAAAATTTGTACTAGAAAACACAAAGCATTTTTTTGCAGTGTAATGTCCTTTATGCTGTGTATTGTTTGTATATATATCTCGTCCTTTAAGAAACTACAATCTTTAAACTGTTACAAGCTACTGTGATCAAGGAAGCTGAAATGTGCCACCAAAACATTTTTTTTTTTTTTGGTAAATGTTGCTTTTTTGGTCACGATCTTACTATAAAAGTATAAACATTGAATTGCTTTTTGCTTCTGTACTTGTAACTATTGAGTCACTTCAGGGTGTAGCAAACATAAACCATTAACAGCAGCTAATAATTCATCAAAAAAGCTGCAACACGGAGGAGACCTGTCAGGTCACATGCAAATATTACAATAGACAAATGCAATAAAGTTAATATCGCCACCTGGACGAGCTCAGTTACTGGTTATTTTCATACTCGGCGATGCCATTTAAATACAGAGCCAAAGTTGAATGGAAATCAGTGTCTGTGTGTCCAGATGGAAACATTTTGCATCTTTAAAGCAACACAAGGTTTTGCATGAATTGGTCATAAATTACTTCCTCTAACAAACATTGATTACAACCAAACAAACTGCACTGGAAAACATATAATTACATTATAACAATAAGACAACAGAAAATGTGTAAAACTATAGACATATGTTTTTAAAGTCTGCAAAGTGTGATCCATATCATATGACCTTAAAAATGCAATAAGTAAATTTTATTAAGAGTTCACCTTTAAATTCTTGTTTATTTTAAACGTTGTTTTAATCTTAATAGTTCAGATAGGAATCATGGATATTTATTCATTAGTTTATGATTAGTAAAATGGCAGCTATATATTTATGAACTTTTTAAATGTAAGTTCAGGAGGAATCTGTTAATGCAATCCTGTCAGTCACTTTAAAGCGACCGCTTACCTCGATTCCCTGACAAATTACATGCATTTTTTCTTTTACTTTTTAAATAAATAAATAAAGGTTCTTTATTTGAATCTTATTTCAATTAAGAGCCTTTAAACTTTCCATCAGTGTGAACTTCAGTGTGGAGATGCCAAGACTGATTCTCGTTCTGACTTTGCTGCATCATAAGGATCCTTATTTGAATGGCATCACAGAGCATGAAAATAACCAGTGAATGGAAATGGAAATAGATCATTTTTACATGCTTGTAAAAACAGCATCTCCCTGCTATTTTCTCCCATTGGGGTCTGTGATGTTAAGAGGCCTGATTATTTCAGGACCTTGAAACAAGTCATTATTTTTTAGGACCGCAGTGCGTCCTGAGATACATTGAGTAACGAAATACCCACGCTGCCATGCTAAGGGGATGTTTGCCAATAATGACTGTGACAAGCACAAAAATATTTAACACAGAGTAAAATCCCCCTACTGGTACAACACCCTACGGCCACTGCCCGAGCTTCATGCTTTAATGAGGAAACACCTTTGTGATTCACACGATGGACTTGACCCAGAGACAGCTCAAAGGCCTGGACACCACAACTCAGGCTATCTGTGTGTGGACTCGACCCGGCGCAGTATATAAGATTTGTAGGTGGCTGAGCACGCCTTCGCCTCCCTGAACTTTTAAGGCCTTAACAGAGGTCCCAAAAAGTTCAGAAGGTGAAACTGGGGGATCGAGGAGAAAGACTCACTCAATCACTCACTCACACACACTCTCTCACTCACTCTCTCACTCACTCACTATCTCACTCTCTCACTAAGTCACTCACTCACTCACATACACACTCTCTCTCTCACACACACACACTCACTCACTCACTCTCTCACTCACTCTCTCACTCACTCACTCACTCACAGACACTCACTCTCTCACACACACACACACACACTCACTCACACTCTCTCTCACACACACACTCACTCCATGGAGTGATTTCCATGTTAAAGGCAGGGTAGGTAGGATTTATTAAAAATTAAAGATCCAAATTTGTTAAAACTTTCTATATATATCAATACATAATTAAAATGTAAGAACTCTGAAAAAAAGAGTATAAAAATCAAGTGACTCTAGACCGTTTAATCTGTATTAAACACAGCTCATTATTTCGATTCGGGACGAATCAAAGGATTGGCTTAGGTGACTGTCACTCTCTCGCAACCATGGCAACCACCCTTTTGCCACACAGCACCTGCCCACTTGCGCGCGACCGTTTGATTTGAGGAGTGCGAGAGGCACGGAACCTGATCACACCTCCGTCCAGTAGATGGCGGTAATGCACTATGTTTGCAAGCTGCCAATAAAATCTATCGAAGAAGAAGAAGAAGGCACTGAACCTAGGAATACCAAAACAATGGCAGAGAAAGAGCAATCTAAATTTACAGTACCGGCATATGCAGTTAGTGAAGGCAAACCAGGCAAAAAAATGCCCCTTCCCCTCCGCTTGTCTCAGGTAAATAATGCGTCCTCTAGCTCAGCGGTCGGAGTCGCGCGTTCATGTGTTTTGGGTGCGTGGCTTTGGAAGAAGCACAGAAATGAGGGGGTGGAGTGAATGGAAATAATGAGATGTCTTTAAAACAGTCGTGAGAGGTCTACAGACACTCGATTTTGATACTTTCTTTTTCAGAGTACTTACATTTTAATTATGTATTGATATGTACATAAAGTTTAAACAAATTTGAAAAATAAAATTTTTAGACCATTTCTACCTACCCTGCCTTTAAGTCACCGTAAAGATGCGTTTACGCGTGTCTGGAGGTCCTGCGGCATGAATGAGGTGTTAAGCAGGGCGCGAATGACGCGAATTGAGCGTCTGGCACAAATTATTTTATTTGGTGCTTTTTGAGCATTCATGCGTTTGACACAAATTCGCGTCTGACGCCCGAGTTGAAAAATTCCTCCCGAGTTTGGCGTCTGTTCGCGCCGCATTAAACAATCAGGAGCCGGCTTGCTGCTGTCACGTGGTGAAGTGATGTGATAAACGGGGACAGTACCGCTTTTCAGTTTATACTGTTATTTTATATGTTTGGCCTCAATACATTATTTTTGTAATATGACTAATACCTGGTGTGGCACAACAAAGCAAATCTTTTATCACATAAAAGCTTGAATTCAATATATGAGACATTCATTTTGTATTGAAGATGGCAGCTAGTCTAAGGTCTGCTCAGTGTCTCTCTCTGGACTGATTTCATTTAAATGGATTTCATAGTATTTTACTCCTTTTAAGTTGTAGTTTTAAGTTGTACAAGTCATTTATATGGACATTTTATCTTGAACTTTTAAGAAGATTGTGGACTACTATGAGTTTAAAAATGACACTATACCTCTGCTCTGAGCTAACTTTGCTAACCTGAGCCTGCTACATTCTCCTGGAGCTTGGGCTAACCAGCCTGAGCCTGCTATATCTCCTGGAGCTTAGGCTAACCAGCCTGAGCCTTCTACATCCTCTTGGAGCTTGGGCTAACCAGCCTGAGCTTGCTACATCCTCATTGGAGCTTGGGCAAACTAGCCTGAGCCTGCTACATCCTCTTGGAGCTTGGGCTAACCAACCTGAGCCTGCTACATCTCCTGGAGCTTAGGCTAACCAGCCTGAGCCTGCTACATTCTCTTGGAGCTTTGGCTAACCAGCCTGAGCCTGCTACATCTTCTTGGAGCTTGGGCTAACCAGCCTGAGCCTGCTACATCTCCTGGAGCTTAGGCTAACCAGCCTGAGCCTGCTACATTCTCTTGGAGCTTGGGCTAACCAGCCTGAGCCTGCTACATCTCCTGGAGCTTAGGCTAACCAGCCTGAGCCTGCTACATTCTCTTGGAGCTTGGGCTAACCAGCCTGAGCCTGCTACATCCTCATTGGAGCTTGGGCAAACTAGCCTGAGCCTGCTACATCTTCTTGGAGCTTGGGCTAACCAGCCTGAGCCTGCTACATCCTCATTGGAGCTTGGGCAAACTAGCCTGAGCCTTGCACATCTTCTTGGAGCTTGGGCTAACCAGCCTGAGCCTGCTACATCTCCTGGAGCTTAGGCTAACCAGCCTGAGCCTGCTACATTCTCTTGGAGCTTGGGCTAACCAGCCTGAGCCTGCTAGATCTTCTTGGAGCTTGGGCTAACCAGCCTAAGCCTGCTACATCCTCATTGGAGCTTGGGCTAACCAGCCTGAGCCTGCTACATCTCCTGGAGCTTAGGCTAACCAGCCTGAGTCTGCTACATTCTCTTGGAGCTTGGGCTAACCAGCCTGAGCCTGCTACATCTTCTTGGAGCTTGGGCTAACCAGCCTGAGCCTGCTACATTCTCTTGGAGCTTGGGCTAACCAGCCTGAGCCTGCTACATCCTCATTGGAGCTTAGGCTAACCAGCCTGAGCCTGCTACATCTTCTTGGAGCTTGGGCTAACCAGCCTGAGCCTGCTACATCCTCATTGGAGCTTGGGCAAACTAGCCTGAGCCTTGCACATCTTCTTGGAGCTTGGGCTAACCAGCCTGAGCCTGCTACATCTCCTGGAGCTTAGGCTAACCAGCCTGAGCCTGCTACATTCTCTTGGAGCTTGGGCTAACCAGCCTGAGCCTGCTAGATCTTCTTGGAGCTTGGGCTAACCAGCCTAAGCCTGCTACATCCTCATTGGAGCTTGGGCTAACCAGCCTGAGCCTGCTACATCTCCTGGAGCTTAGGCTAACCAGCCTGAGCCTGCTACATTCTCTTGGAGCTTGGGCTAACCAGCCTGAGCCTGCTACATCTTCTTGGAGCTTGGGCTAACCAGCCTGAGCCTGCTACATTCTCTTGGAGCTTGGGCTAACCAGCCTGAGCCTGCTACATCCTCATTGGAGCTTAGGCTAACCAGCCTGAGCCTGCTACATTCTCTTGGAGCTTGGGCTAACCAGCCTGAGCCTGCTAGATCTTCTTGGAGCTTGGGCTAACCAGCCTGAGCCTGCTACATCCTCATTGGAGCTTGGGCTAACCAGCCTGAGCCTGCTACATCTCCTGGAGCTTAGGCTAACCAGCATGAGCCTGCTACATTCTCTTGGAGCTTGGGCTAACCAGCCTGAGCCTGCTACATTCTCTTGGAGCTTGGGCTAACCAGCCTGAGCCTGCTACATTCTCTTGGAGCTTGGGCTAACCAGCCTGAGCCTGCTAGATCTTCTTGGAGCTTGGGCTAACCAGCCTGAGCCTGCTACATCCTCATTGGAGCTTGGGCTAACCAGCCTGAGCCTGCTACATCTCCTGGAGCTTAGGCTAACCAGCATGAGCCTGCTACATTCTCTTGGAGCTTGGGCTAACCAGCATGAGCCTGCTACATTCTCTTGGAGCTTGGGCTAACCAGCCTGAGCCTGCTACATCTTCTTGGAGCTTGGGCTAACCAGCCTGAGTCTGCTACATTCTCTTGGAGCTTGGGCTAACCAGCCTGAGCCTGCTACATCTTCTTGGAGCTTGGGCTAACCAGCCTGAGCCTGCTACATCCTCTTGGAGCTTGGGCTAACCAGCCTGAGTCTGCTACATTCTCTTGGAGCTTGGGCTAACCAGCCTGAGCCTGCTACATCCTCCTGGAGCTAGGCTAGCGGGCCTGGCCTGCTTCATTCTCCTGGAGCTTGGGTTAACAAGCCTAAACCTGCAACATCATTTTGGAAGCTGGGCCATACTCTACAAGATAAACTGGTACTTTTATTAGTCAACTTTACTATTAGTAAATTAATGACGATGGCATTTTTCTTAATTTTCTTATCCCTTTTGGTCACTTGGAACTTGAAACTGGGCACTGATCCTAGGGTGAGTTGTTTTAATAATATGGTGGGCATACAGGAAACCTACTTAAGTGGCACAAAAACCAGTATTGACATGCACCAGGAACCATTACACTTTTGTTGGAACCTGGACTTCTGGATGGATCAGTATTGGGATTTGCCTAAACTGCAGAATTTTTTTGCTTTGTATAATTTGTCGTTCTCAATTAATGACAGGCATTGCCTGGTTTCAGCATATGATAGGCCGGCTTCAAAATATACTGTGAAATGCAGATTGATTATTACACTACTCCTACTTCTATCTGGAAATGTGCAGCCCAATCCTGGCCCCTGTTTGCAATGTGTTTTGACCCCTGCTGAATTTAAATCAATGCCTGGACTTAAATTTGTTCATCTTAATGTTTGCAGTTTACTACCCAAAATGGACATGGTTAGAATTTGGATTGAATCTACAGATGCAGACATAGTGATAATTTCGGAAACATGGTTGACGAAATCAATTACTAATGAAGATATAAATGTGCATGGGTATAATGTTTTTCGCAGTGACAGGCCGAAGAAAGGTGGTGGCGTAGCTATCTATGTTAATGGCTCTGGAGTCCCAGTTTCACTCAGAGCCACAGCCCAGACATTGAATCGTTGGGCTGATTGGATTAGCACATATGCGTTTGAATGGTTATGCTGATTGGATTGAGATTGGCCAGACCCTCAGTCTAGGGTGTTACCTAAACCTGTTACATGCTTTGTTTAGAATTTGTCTCCACCTTCAAAAGTCCCTCCTCCTAAAATGCCTATAAGATACCATGCAAAGTTCCCTTAGTTAGATAATGTTGGAAGTACTGCAGCCACGTACAGCGGAGTTCTCAATAAAGAATAACTCCTGTTGAACGCGATCCCAACTGCCTCCTGGTCTCTGCTTCGATGAAAGAAAACTTTCCAATAGCGCTAACAAACAAACAGCTCCTGGAGACAAAAAAAAACTGATGATGTGTACTACGGGCACCCTCTTATACTTCAGGGTGCTCCGCCTGTGACGTCACAGACAATCAATTTGTGCATTTAACGCGTGTTTTTTGCATCCTTTCACTAATTATTTGTCACTAACCTGAAGATAAGGAGGACTGCTGACTTGGACATAGCTTGGCTGAAATACAAACCCAATGACAAAAAGCAGTTGCAATGTATTAAAAATATTTTTGTATTTATTTTTGCTTTATTTAACAATTTTTACAAAGAGACAGACTGGTAATCGACATAAAAGCAAAAGCGATAACAGGAATTTGATGGACATAAAATATATACGGGCTCAACCAGAATTAACACAATGGTGAACAAATCACTGTTTGTCATTTTTCTGTTAAATAAAGCTATCATCCAGTACCCAAAATGTAATGATACTCATTTATTATTACAGAACATGAACTAACAGATTGGAGAGATTAGTTTTCGATTCAAATCCGTTTGTTTAAAAGTAGACATTTCAAGCATCCAAAGATTTATTTCTCATGTCTGTAAGCCAGGTAAGCCTATACGCGGAGTTTCATACATTTTTGAGCCGTGCTCCAGTTCACGGAGACAGAAGTGGCAGAAAGCGCATTCTGTTTGTTTTCTTTATTTTACAAAAGCACAGAAGTTTCTTGTTATTGTGCTTTTACAAAGTAAGACGAGCGGCCATACCAGACGGATAATTCCTCTTCATGTTTAACAAAAGGCGGCTGAGACAAGGCGGAAAAAGCATGATGAGAGAGGGGGCGATGCAGGGATGTTGCTGCGTGTTTATATTATCATTTCTGATTGTTTAAATGATTATCCCTCAGGGGCCCCTGCCCTATCACTATGCCTGTGATTGCTCACCAAGGAAAAGTTTAGCCATACCGGCTTTCAGATAACTCAGAGCATCCTTATTGGATTCTTCAGCTTCAGCGGTTCTCCTCATTTCCTCCAGCTCTCGGACCCAGTCTTTTTTCCCAGCCTCTCTCAGTTTGGGGATGAAGAAGTCCAGATGCTGAAGAGTGAAGGCTGAGTCTGGCTTTAATGCGATCTGAGACAGATGCTTGATGTTCTTGTAAGCATTGAACAGAAGTATTGACTTTTGGTCCTCAAGCTCCTGCAGATCTTTGTCAAGATCATCCATTACAACTGAAAATCTCTTGGATTGTACTTGAGCTTTTTCGTATTGCTTTCTAAAATCATCAAAATCTATCGTCAAGCTTGTGTTTTTGACGACATATTTCTTGTCTTCTTTGACGTGTTTACTGTAATGGCACTTCCCTGTGCACACGGTACAGTAGCCGTTTTTCATGACTTCACATTTGCTGGGATCAGAAACCCACCAGCAGTCAAACTCATGGCAGTTTTCCTCACAGACGGTGCAGATCGTCGCCTTCCTGTGCTTCCATGAAGCGCTTTCAATGGGAACCTTCAATTTTATAGTCTTTTTGAATTTAATGTTGAAGTTTTTACGTTCCTCAATCTTTTCCTTGTTTTGTCTTATTACCTCCTGGATCTGAAGTTTTTCAGACTTCTTGGACTCTTTCTCTTCGACTCGCAGCTGTAAGTTGCAAATAAACGCTTCAAATTGAATGCGCTCTATCAGAACATTTGAAGTCAACTCCAAACTTCTTCTGTTCTTTTCTTCGAGAGACTGAAGGAAATGCATCATGTTGTCTATGCTGTCCTCCCAGGCGTCTCTTTGAGCACGAAGGTAACGTCTCTCACTGTGACGGGCGTCTGCCTGCCGGTTGTTGAATAAGAAATAAACAGGTTGGCCGCTGTGGTCTCGTCTGCAGGGGATTTTACCTTTATCAATGGCGCTGAGGACGTTTTTGGGTGGCAGACCATCGGAGTGTGTGATTAGAAACACAATGTTGTTCACAATGTCTTTTCCAAATAAAGACAGAACTGAACTGATGATGTAATGCTGTCTGTCCGAGAGGCGATTCTTAGACGCTTGAGCCACAAAACACACGGCATCTACTTCACGAACCCCATCATTGCTCTGAAACAGTGTGGATAAGTTGGAAGCAACGTCCAGATCTTTTTCCAGTCCTCTAGTGTCTCCGTATCCTGGAGTATCAATGATGGTGAGAGATATAGGACTCTCTTCAGGAAAGACCTCATACATGGTGATTTCAGAGGTTTGTGATTCTGATTGGTCTCTGGCTTCTTCTTCTGTGATTTCATACCACATTTCATCCTCAAACTTCACTCCCATTAAGTAGTTGACCATGGTGTTGATGAGAGTCGTCTTACCAGCGCCGGTTTCTCCCACCAGCAGAACAATTTTGTTTCGTTTACTGGTGTCTTTGTGCCTATAAGTCCATTTTCTGACTTTCCCATGATCATCAAGCACTTTTCTCTCTGTATGTAGACGATATTGTTTTGGAGGACCTTGATCAATCAGAGTTGATCTGTTTGGTGGAAGACATGAACACAAATATCAGAATATATAAGCAGACTTTTTTTTTGTGTAGAAAGAATTCAAGAGTATAAACACCCACCAAAATGCAGACATTATGTGTTAAATACATGAACATAATAATGTAAAGAAACCACTTCTCATGACATGTTGCCATGTTACTGTTACATATACAGTAGATGGCTGGATGCCAGTGTTTTTGCATCAGTTAATTTGACTTAAACAGATGGGACCATTTATCATTAAAATTATCAAAATGTTTCTCACAAAAAGTGTTGGAGTAGAAAAATACCTGCCAAACGACAGCCCCACCTACTGCCAAACTATTTTTTTTTTTTCATTATGACAATGATTAATTCTACATTTACAATAAACTGCCAGGTGTCAGCTTTCAAATGAGACCATACTTGTACTTTTAGTACAAAGGGTTCATGAACTGTATCTGTTTCAGTTTGGGTATGCCATTTCTGGGGATTTTTCAAAAGTGGGGTTGCAGCCTAACAGGTTCAAAGAAAGGAACATTTTGAACAAAAAGCAGCGAAAACCATGTTTTTGTCAAAGACTATGTCTAGATCATATTTAGAACAATTATCAAAACCAGTCATATAGCTTGTCCTGGGTCAACATTTCAATGCCATGGAAGTGTTATTTCATAAATGACGGAAAATTTGGTCAATGGCAGGGAAAGAGTTAATTGCCTTCAAATAGATTTTTAAAGTAAATAATTTACAAGCCTGATTTTCAACTCACCTGGAATTCATGCTGATCGCTTGAACTAACCCCTTCACTGTCACTCTCCAGTCTGTTAACAACAAAATAATTCATTAGTTTCCTCAGAATATGATGGTGATGGTCTTTAACACACACACACACACACACACACACACACACACACACACACACACACACACACACACATACACACACTGTGGGTGATGTGTTAAAGGGGTGGTTCGGGATTTTTGACATCGGACCTCATTTTTAAGTCAGCCTGGTTGTTATTCATCAGTGGAGACATTTTTTTTTTTTAAATGATCCAGTCCTTATATTTGGATAGTTAGCCGATGCTAGGCTAGCGCGAGTCAATGGTATATGTTAGCCAGCCATTAAAAACCGTTTTACCCACTCCACAGTGCATCAAAACGCAAATCAATTATAACACTATACTATCGATGCAAATGTCCGTTGAGAGAATAATGTTAGAAATCAAACTTACCTTTCATCACATTGCATTAGTTATAATTTGTTCCCTGTAATCATAAGCCTTGTCTACAGCAGCAGCGGAGTGATATTGATTACCTAGGCAACCGAGTGAGCCGTTACACACATGACGCAAGTGTATTTACCTGCCGCTGGCTTTACTTTTTGCCGCATTACTAACTGGAGCAAAGTAAAATTCCGCAGCTGCTGAGAAACTAGTTCCTTTGGGATCATTGAGATGAAAGGTAAGTTTGATTTCTAACATTATTCTCTCAACGGACATTTGCATCGATAGTCTAGTGTTATAATTGATTTGCGTTTGATGCACTGTGGAGTGGGTAAAACGGTTTTTAATGGCTGGCTAACATATACCATTGACTCGCGCTAGCCTAGCATTGGCTAACTATCCAAATATAAGGACTGGATCATTAAAAAAAAAAATGTCTCCACTGATGAATAACAACCAGGCTGACTTAAAAATGAGGTCCGATGTCAAAAATCCCGAACCACCCCTTTAACTTTACATTATTGGTTACAACAGCTCTGTGATGTTACGGCATGTTTTTTTTTTTTTTTTTTTTTTTTTTACACACACACATCAAGAATCAGCATTTGAATATCAACAACTATGACAAACAGTATATTCAGATAAACAGATCAACTCTTGAACATCACAAAATCATTGAGAATAATACACTGATGCTTGATGTCTGTATGTCTAAAAGATAGAGTAGTTAAAAGTTTTTTGATCAGAACAACTTTTAAAAATTCCTCTTATGATATTGAAAATGGCAGATCTTATGCAGTAGAAACAAAGGACTGCTGTAATCAATAAAATAAATCTAACTTAGAGATTCAGGTCACAAGATGATGCTTTTTTGACATAATCATCATCTTGTGACCTGAATCTCTAAGTTAGATTTATTTTATTGATGGTCCTATTGCCATTTGCAGTAATACACCGCTCCCGGTCAGAAACAACCAATCAGAGCCAGGAGGAATGTCTTAGCAGTGTCAATCAAGCTCATGTACGTGCTGATCACACTCCTCTCTTGCACAGCGCATACCGTCGTTCAAAATTGTGCTAATGGTGGACAAACAACCAAAACTGCCAATTTCCTCGAGTGGCACCTGCTCATACAACAAATACAGGTAAACGGAAAAAGACCGATGACGATAAACAAGCCTGTCGGAGCCCATTGACTCAGTGTCAAAACTCTAGCCGCATAACATACAGATAAAATGTCACGCACTGTGCAAAGCCACAATTGAAATCTGCTAATTCACTGGCTTGTCATGTTTCTGAAATAATGTACTAGCTAACCTTATTTAGCATTACATATCGCTAGAATAATTACTTGCATACTGTAACGTTAGTTACCGTTATATTATCTTACTAGCCATTTATAACTTATAGAAAGAGTGCAACGTTATAAAGTTACATTACATGTATTGCAAAATACGTAATGATTTGAGGACCGAGTTTGTAGTCAAAGTATGGGCAGGCCATAGTCAGTGTAAAGCATATTGTTGATGTTTCGTCTCTACCAGTGAATGTGCCATAACTGTTTATCCGCCGTCATCGGTGGCCCTGCTTACTAGCCTGCGCGTTCATGGCAGGATCCGCTGAGGGCGAGGAGCTGTGGAAGCAGGGCTGTAGCGCAGCAGAGAGCAAGGGGGAGTGACCTGTAAGTTGTGCTTGTTCAAATGTTCAGGCTAAGTCAACGTTTTCTAAAAACTCCTGTAGCTTTAATTATCTAATTAATTTTAACACTCTTGAGTTCAGACTCAAACTTTGATGAGTTAATTTAACACCACGGGACAATGGTCGCCTTCAGATCTATAGTGTTAACTTCACAAGTAGCCTGTTTCTTTAATGTCTGTGTCTATCTTTAAAAATTTTTTTTTTTTGCAGAACTGCTTAACAGAAATGAACTGATTTAATAATTGACAATCTTTGCAGTGGAACTGAATCTACACTGAACTGACTTCAGCTGAACAACAGCCAAAATGCATTATTTTCCTGTTATCACTATAAAGCTGCTTTGAAATGATCTGTAGCCTATTGTATAAAGCAATATAAATAAAGGTGACTTGACTTGACATAAAGTTAAGTATATCACAAGCTACACTGCCCACATGATACTTCCATATACCCAAACCAGTGTTAAAGTGGGAAGCGGAGTAACGAGGAAAACATAAATTGAAAAATACATTACGCTTCTGATACTGGTTTAAACTGTTTAAAAGTGCAACTGTGAATGTTTCTTTCTAGGTGGATATCAGTTAACCAACAGCTGAGTAACATCAAACTGAAACCCACAGAGAGCACTGAATAATAGTACATAAAACAAAAAGGAAAATTGCCTAGGCCAACATATTCGAAAAGTCGACTCATCGATATCCACGAAATAAACACATTTAAACCACCAGATATATAAGTATGTCTTAGATTCATAATTTCAATGGTTTAACCATGAATACAGACAAGTCACCATGATACCTGCACAACCAAAAGTAATAAATTGCCACACTCATTTTGACACGTAACACACACTCATTGCGGCGCGTTTAACAGATGCATAACTTTATGGTAGTTTAGATCTGCTTAAACTGCAACCGGTAACAAAAAAATACAGTGTGAAATTATCAACTAACTACGACCAATTATATAGCACTTTAAACATGAAATAAAAAATCATACCTATAGCCTACTCAGTAGAGCTGGGTTCTTCATGCCAATAAAAATGTGACTTTGCGAAACAGACTGTCCTTAACTAAAATGTTGCTATAGTGCCCTAATATTAATGCTAGATAGCCTATGCACTTGGCAATTAATATATATTTTAAATAGTCCATTTCATCATTAAAAACCATTTCCACATTCATCTTGACTGAGGGGGCAGGATAGTCTGGGACATTATTTATCACTCAAAAACGGTCTCATCAAATACAAACTACGGAATGGGTTCAAATGCCACACATATCAAGGGTTAATACACAGATTATTCACTGGCCATAACATACAGAGGAATAAGAGTGAACGATCTCCCTTACCTCCTCAGAGAAAACACTCCTGGGTCAGGTTAGAGAATAATCCAGAAAAGCAGAGATATTTCCAGTCAGAGAACCAACGACGACTATTATGGGCCTATGATGTACAAGTTTTATCTGTAGACTTTTTGAATCTTCGGAAAAATGTTAGGCATAATGGCATTAGAAGGTAGTCAACCAACATTAAACTATATTCATCCTTAGTGATTTCATGTTATAATAGGCTATTCGTTGAAAGCAACCTTTGTACTCGTTATAGGGTGCACATGATTTTTGAGAATTATCCTACAGATAAGATTACAGAGAGTTTTACAATCTTCCTGGTTCTGATAACCGTTTTGATCCAGTTTACTTCAGAATCTCGTATAATGCTTACAGTGCTGTGCAAATGTGAGTTTTATTTTTGGTGCACTGCAAAACAAATCTTATTTCCCCCAAGTATTCATTTATTTTTCAGTTAAAATATCTAAACAAGACTGTTTTCACCCCTTAATTTTATAACAGAATATTTGAAATTTAAACACAAAATGTTTCATTAGATACATGACAACTTCTGAATGGCCAGTAGAGAGACAGCACTGAGGCCAGATGGTGTAGTAACGACTTCTAACTTTACCCATTGGCAGCAACTTCAGAGGCTCACCTCACCTTGATGAAGTCTAACTACATTATTTTTTATTATTATTATGTGTCCCAGTATCTCATTTGTGAGAGCACACTTGGAAAAAGCTCTTCCTGATTTGATCAAGCCGATGGCGATTCGTCAGCACAGTCTTCATGCATACAAAGCACAAAGTGAATGACCCGCAGGATTGGGATTTGACGGGAATGGTGTGTTTCCGCATGGAAACGTATCAGCAATACCGTTACACAGAATGGTGTACTAATTCATTTATGTGAAGTCATTATGCAAAACAACTGATTGTGGATTTGTCTATTAGCCCTTATGGAACGAAAATATATTTCCATATATTTATGATCAATATATGAAATGGTTTAAATATACTGAAAAACATATTAAATAATATATGGCGTTAATATATTGTGTTAATAGTTTACAATATATTGAATAATACATGAGGAATAGCCGCTTTTCATATATTGAAAAATTTATTTGATAAATTCAATAGAAAACATGAGGAAGACAATTGCCTTAAATGTATTAATTTTAATTTTAATGTATTAATGTATAAAATATTAAGAATGTTTTACTCAAAGTTGTAAGTTGTTAATACAAAGACATACAAAAGAGTGTTGGGACTATGATAGACTGTGCATTTATTTGTATTTATTAAACTGCAAATACTTTGTGCACAAAACTCAGAACCACTTTAAATACCAACAGAAAATGAAACACTAACAGATCTGTCAAGACCTCAGCAGAGGAGGATTAAACAACTCCACAAACAGCATTACCAGCTTCACTTATTGCTAACCAGATTGACTTTATTTCTGTATACATCTGCAGAAATTCTTATTGAGAATCAGCAGAGGTTTAGATGTTGATGAATGTTTGAAAATAATAAAGTTTGAAGTCACCATTATGGTGATCAGTGTTTGCTTTTTTTGGCTGCTGTGACTGTTTGTAAGATACAGACATTATGGCAAAAATGTTAAAAGAAATGCTGTGGATAATCTGTTGGGTGTTTATTGATGATGACATAATCAGCATTGAATAGTCTGGGTCACATACAGTATCTCATCCCAAGGTTTATCACTGATCAAAACTGTGTTAGATCATTAAATGCATTTTAAATATAGTATTATAAACACTTATAATGTCATAAAATATTTGTGTATTTTTTTAACAATAATTATGTAAAGAAAGACAATCTGAGGGAAATAACATAATAAAAGCCAAGGAGATAAAAAGGAAAGATGAAGATAAAATGTAGAAGAGTTTACCACAAAGGATTAACACATGAGTAAACACATCAACTTTCATAGATGTGACATCTTTTGTTAAAACTGTGTTAAAACTGACATAAAATATGTCCATCCATTACCCCTAAATTTATTGGATTGGAATGGCTTGCCTTTTAATACTAAAAGCAGATGAAAATTAGCTTGATCCTTTGTTTAATCCTTGAATAAACAAAATATCTCACTACTTTCAGATCTACCAAAAGTCAACTGCATTGATTTCTCATTTTATTCAGTCTTAATTTTAATTAATTCATCTCTTTTCTTCACTTTCCCACCAAAGAAATGTTCCAGTTTGACAGGCCTGCTTGAAGATAACTCAGAGCGTCTTTATTTGCTTCTTCAGCTTCAGCAGTTTTCCTCAAGTCCTCCAGCTCTCGGACCCAGTCTTTTTTCCCAGCCTCTCTCAGTTTGGGGATGAAGAAGTCGAGATGCTGAAGAGTGAAGGCCGAGTCTGGCTTTAATGCGATCTGAGACAGATGCTTGATGGTCTTGTAAGCATTGAACAGAAGAATGAATTTTTGGTCCTCGAGCTCCTGCAGATCTTTGTCAAGATCATTCATTATAGCCAAAAATCTCTGTAACTCTTCTTGAGCTTTTTCATATTCCTTTCTAAAATCATCAAAATCTATCATCATGCTCGAGTTTTTGATGACATATTTCTTGTCTTCTTTGACGTGTTTGCTGTGGTGACACTTCCCTGTGCACACGGTACAGTAACCGTTTTTCATGACTTTACATTTGCTGGGATCAGAAACCCACCAGCAGTCAAACTCATGGCAGTTTTCCTCACAGACGGTGCAGATCGTCGCTTTCCTGCTCTTCCATGAAGCACTTTCAATGGGAACCTTCTCTTTGACAGTCCTTTTGAATTTAATGGTGAAGTTTTTACGTTCCTCAATCTTTTCCTTGTTTTCGGTCATTGCCCGCTGAATCTGAAGTTTTTCAGCCCTTTTCAGCTCTTTCTCGTGAATTCGCAGCTGTAAGTTGCACATGGACGCTTCTAATATAATGCGCTCTATCAGGACATCTGAAGTCAACTCTAAACTTATTCTGTTCTTTTCATCCAGTGACTGAAGAAAATGCTTAATCTCTTCCATGCTGTCCTCCCAGGCGTCTCTTTGAGCACGAATATAACGTGTCTCATTGTGGTGGGCATCTGCCTGCCTGTTGTTGAATAAGAAATAAACAGGTTGGCCGCTGTGGTCTCGTCTGCAGGGGATTCTAGCTTTATTAATGGCACCGATGACGTTTTTGGGTGGTAGACCATCAGAGTGTGTGATTAGAAACACAATGTTGTTCACAATGTCTTTTCCAAACAAAGAAAGAACTGAACTGATAATGTAATGCTGTCTGTCTGAGAGACGATTCTTAGATGCTTGAGTCACAAAACACACAGCGTCAATATGACGAACCCCATCATTATTCTGAAACAAAGCAGATAAATTCTCAGCAACTTCCAGATCTTTTTCCAGTCCTCTAGTGTCTCCGTATCCTGGAGTATCAATGATGGTGAGAGATATGGGACTCTCTTCAGGACAGACCTCATACATGGTGATTTCAGAGGTTTGTGATTCTGATTGGTCTCTGGCTTCTTCTTCTGTGATTTCATTCCATATTTCATCCTCAAACTTCACTCCCATTAAGTAGTTGACCATGGTGTTGATGAGAGTCGTCTTGCCAGCGCCGGTTTCTCCCACCAGCAGAACAATATTGTTTTTTTTACTGGTGTCTTTTTTCCCATAAGTCCATTTTCGGACTTTTCCATGATCATCAAGCACTTTTCTCTCTGTGTGTAGACGATATCGTTTTGGAGGACCTTGATCAATCAGAGTTGATCTGTTTAGTGGAAGACTCAGCTCTCTGTAAAATAAACATGTAAATTAATAAACACTAAATATCAGATTTTTTTTGTAGAAAGAATTAAGTACAAACAGCTATCAAAATGCAGACATTTTGAATTATATAAATTTCCAACATGAATAAAAATGTAAAGACACAATATTTAACTGTAATATTTAACAATATTTATAGTTGACATTTAAAACATTTATATTTATCTTGAGGTCAGCAGTCTTCTAATGGCATGTTTCCATGTTAAGTTTAGATATAGATGGTTGGAATGCAGAGTTTTGCATTAATTATTTTGACTTAAACATATGAGACCACTTATCATTATCATAATTTTCCTCTCAAAAGAGTTGGAGGAGAATAGGAACTTTTGACTGGCAGCTCCACTTACTGTCTGGACCAGGTGGTGTTCAACAGAATAAAAACTGCATCATAATAATTGGGCTTTAAAACTGGTGAGCTAAATAAGCACAAAAAGAGAAAAATAGAGCACAAATTCTCAATGCTTGTTTTTAAAAATGGAAATTTAAAATTGAGCGCCACTTTTTTTATTTTAATATAGCGTCACGCTTAAGACGCGGGTGCAATGGTCATGTCAGCTCATGTTCACATAGAAAAACAATGAAAAACACACAGTGGACTGCAAAAACAGAACTGATGCTGTATAATCTAGCATCCATTGCGTATCATCATGACATGGACTCTAGGAGATTGATGTACATTTATTCATTTAGCTGACGCTTTTATCCAAAGCGACTTACAATTGCTATATATGTCAGAGGTCGCACGCCTCTGGAGCAACTAGGGGTTAAGTGTCTTGCTCAGGGACACATTGGTGTCTCACAGTGGATTCGAACCCGGGTCTCTCACACCAAAGGCATGTGTCTTATCCATTGCGCCACACCACCCCTCACCCCTCACCACCCCTCAATATATGTTTTATGATGTAAAATCATAAAACATATATTATTAACTTATTCAGTGGTTTTCAATCCTGATTAAACCACCCTCTACACATTTTGTAAGTCTCACTTATTTAACACACCTGATTCAGATCATCAGCTCGTTCAGAAAGATCACCGTGAACTGAACTAAGGGTACGTTTACACGACAATGATGTACTAAAAACATAAGTTTGTATAGACAACAACGTCGTCCAAACGATCCCCGTTCACACGGATCCACAAGAACAATTAAAACTCTCATGCCAGGCCAGTAGTTGGCAAAGTCACTTTTTAAAGAAACACCACGCACCTATTGTAATTCCAATTCCCACACCTTCCATGATTTCTGCAGATTTTTACATGTTCCCTGAAGCGCAGTAAAACTCCCAGAAGAGAGGCTCCCGATGTTGGTCCAAGAAGAAATTGAAATATCTTTAATGTCCCCAAGGGGCAATTTGGTTCACAACAAGTAGCCAACACATACACATTCGCACAAAACACATAAAACCATGAGATAATAAATAGATAAAAACATAAATACACATGTACCTATAGTTTGTTGAGAAACCCAACAGCTAACGGTACAAATGATCTCAAATATCTGTTGGACCTGGCACGTTTTCGGTAGGTATACCTCCTTCCTGATGGTAGGAGGCAAAATTCAGAGTGTAATGGGTGAGTGATGTTAGACAAAATGGCCATTTCCCTCTGTGTAGCTCTGGCCTCGTACATATGCTCAATGCTGTTGAGATCAGTGCCAATTGGGGTGTCATTGAGGCTTCGACCCTGGAATTGAAAGGAGCAGATGAAGACTAAATGACTCTTCCCATTATGGATCACTAAGTGGTGGGGTATGTACCACGACTTATCTGTGGTTGATGCTTCCCTTGGGTCACTCTTCTTGACAGCTCCTGTCTCCATCAACTTGCGATTCGCTGCACAGTACTCATCTGATCATAGTCCCAGGTCAAACGTCCCTCCAGACTTCTGAGGCTGGGAAGGACGGCTTCCTTGGGAGCTTGGAGTGGGGGAATGTTTCACTTCCGTGTCTGAGAACACCTGCTACCTGTACTCGCCTCGTCTTGGCCTCCAGGAGCTTCACCCATTCCTTATCCTGCTTTGATCTCATAACCAGTTTGCTGCTCTGGTATGGCAGTATGAAGTATGAAGAGACACTGCTGGGTGCTCGGTGCCCACTGGGTAAGGTGTGCGGTTCCTTAAAGCATCCATCACAGTCTCGCGCAAATGTCCACCGGTCATCCATTTTCACCGGCTCGATAGAGGCAAGTAGATGGGGGTAGTCAGCACCAATTACCTCAAGCAGCTTTACGTGATCAAATGGTTTAAGTGGGAGGACCGCCAAGCTGGCAATGGGGTAGGAGTGGTCTGCTAGACCCAAGCATTGTGAAGGCTGCAACTATCTGGGAGGTTCTCTTGGGATTGGTAGGGGATGAGATTTTGAATGAGATGGCGGATCCCTTCTGGGTTTGGACTTCCTGACGAATTGTGCAGAGAGCAAGGTCCCCAGGCTTCTTATGCAGGTCCAGTTTGTCAACCGGCTCAGGGAGGAGCATTGTACATGAGAGTGGGTTGATGGTCTGTCCAGGTAGAGAAATTCCATACTGGTCCTCACCAGACAACTTTTAGCCTTCAGCTGCTCAGCCTTGGGGCGTGCGTTGGCATCATGCAGTATTTAGGAAGTGCTCCGTGCCCTCACAATATGGACAGTAGGGTTTTGATTTGCCCTTCCATCATGCCGTGGATGCGCTCTGACCCTCTTGGTTTGGCATTTAGCTCTCATTTAGCCTGATGGCCCTTGGGCACGGATGTCTGAAGTTATTGTAACCTTGGCACCAGGACTTGTATCAAAGACATTCCTCCAGGTCAAGCAGAGCATGAGCTCATCTCTATCGGAAGCTTAGTGAGGATACGAGCCACATGTAAGCCACATCTCAGCTCGACTTCTCCATCTGGGCCCAGTGTCTGTAGCATGTCCACAAGTTACTGTACATATAGGGAGAACCTCTCAAAGGCAGCTATATCTCCTCTTCTGATCTCATAATCCATAACTGCAGCGGTCCTCTCCAAGGCTACATGGTGCAGGTGGCCGAACTTCTCAGTCAAGGCTGCCAGGGTGTCCCTGTACGGCCTGGGTGAGTTGATAAAGGAGTTGGCGATGAGACAGGCCTCTTCAAGTTTCACATGATCCACAAGAATCTGATACTTGAATAGCTCTGTAGTGTCGGCGGGTAGCAGGTTTGCTAGGGCTAGTTTCAGCCGAGAGAACTCCATTGTGTCCTTATGGACGAAGAGAGGAATTTTCTGCGCTGGACCCCTTTACTCACCTCCTCCCAGCAGTCGCCGACACCAATGAGAACTGTCTTCCTCGGGCGAGGCATGGTTGGTTTGTATCAGGCCTGTCTGGGTATTGAGTTGAGGATCCCGCATCCGTGTGATACATACTACGCTGCGGACGGGAGATGGGCGAGTAGGATTCTGGCCTCGGGGTGTGGGACCAAACATAATACACTTCATGACCTCATCTAGACTCAGGAGGTTCAAGCTACAAGTGATAGAATGTGGATGAGTGTGGGCTGTGTTTCTGGATGTTACACTGTCCCTCATGAGCTGTAGCTCGCTCATCATTCAGTCTATGATGATGACAACTCGCTGTTCCTAGGCAGCCTCAGACATTGGAGGGTAGTCAGATGAAGATCATGGCAGAGGGCAGTCCCTCGTCATCCTCCTCTTTCTTCTGGCACTGGTCATCCAGTAGTGGAAGGGGTGGCATTGGCCATCGCTCCGAGGACTGATCCTGCTGCACTGCTCCTTGCTCTCTGTTGACACGCACAGTTCCCTTCTAGTGTCATGAGATGAGGCTCTGCTCCATCCTCAGTGTAGGGCGGGGTGTGTGGGCATCCTAAGCTTGTGTTGTTAAATCTCTCAGAATAATCGTCCTGTGCGTTGTGGGGCCCACTCCACTTCACATGAGGCTGTGAGCTCCAATCTTCCACTTTCGAAATGTGTGGTGCCAGGCTTGCACGCAATGGGCCACGTATCTTTGGAAGAGCCAAAATGTATACAAAATGTAGCAAAGTGCTACCATAAGCTGGTAGGGCTAGTTTCAGATCGCACAGGTCTTACTAGGCCTAAAACACTGATTAGCTGGTTCATGACTTAACATTATAAACATTATAACTCTGAACATTGTAGATCGACAGATAAGTTATTAAAGCTAGCACGGATGAATTAGCATCATCATGTAACATCACACAGCCGATAACTGCGCCATAACTGATAACGAGCATACATCAGGGAACATACAAGGATTAACAGAACTCACTCTTTTAGGACGCACACGAACACAAGATACATCCAATCAGAGGCTGATAATGACTTTAATGCACGTCTTCAGAAGTTCTGAAACTTCTCACACTATGTGCTTTCATAATAAGAGTCCCCGCTATGGTTAGCGTGACAGCGCTCTGGCATTCTTTTACTCATCAAGTGGCCTTTTGCACACCTATAGACTGAACACGTACAGTAATACGTATGTGCATGCCGTCACCGTTTTCACAAATGTACGTTTTTGTAGTTTTTAGTGACAGTAACAGTATTGTTTTCAAAAGTGTGCATTTTCAGGCCCCCAAAATGCCATTGTCATGTATGAATGGCCCAAACATAAAAAAAAAACAAAAAAAAAACGGTGTTGTGTAATGTGCCAGATAAGAGAGAAATACAAAATGTGCAGAGCAGTCCCCAGAACCAGGATTGAAACCCACTGTTATTATTAACATAACCCAGATATAGATACTGATGCTTATTCTGTTGATCTTTGACACAGTCAGTGTTGCACTGTAAAAAATCCAACTTGCAAATTGTTAACTCAGTTTAAAATTTTAAGTTGAGTGGGCAAATTTTTTACTGCAATGTTGAGTTTACTTATAAAAACTATTTAACTGCAAGTGCACTACTATTTTGTCCAATGAACACAAACAATTAAGTTGAGAAAACTTAATATTTTGATTTCATAGTTTGAACGTTTAACTTCCCGTCATCGCGCATGCGCAGTCTGTCTCGCTGTACGTTACTTGGGGTTTCCTCCTCCAACCACGCTATCGAAGGGACTGGATTTCATCTGATTGCGGTAAGTTTTCTTTAAGCTTTATGAATGAAAATAGGCTATAAATTGCACACATATGTTGATAAAATATAGTATTATGTTAAAAGATATATTTCGTGGTGACGATAAGTTTCTATTGTTAGAGATTATCCACGTAGCACATTGCTACTTAACGTGCTAACGTTACCCAGACTAACGTTAGAGTGAGGAAACATGCTTGAAAAAGAAGTACAAGGACGTGCATGGTGTTTAAAAGATGTTAAAAATGTTAAGCTCAGTAAGTCGTGAATAAAGACTTAAATGCGGTGCTTGCGCTGATTGAGAGACTTTCTGCCGCTTCTCTCGGACTCGGACAGAATCTGAGTGCGAATTCAGCTATCTTTCGTGGCGTATTGCGATTTAATAATGACATACACATACAATTATGTCAATAACAAAAAACAAAACAAAAAAAGTATTCAAGTAAACACAGTCGGCAATGTCTTAAGTGAACATAACCAATTTGGTGAAACCTAGATGTTTCAGTATTAGATCCATGAGCTCTTAAAGTGACCGCAGTCCGTTCAATTTAATTTCAAGTTTATTTGTCACGTATACAAATTTCAGTTACAATTTGTACATGCTTAGGTTGAGGCTCAGTCATTCTACAGTAGTGCAATATAATTAAATACAATACAATTTAGAGGAAAAATTTAATAATAGAAGCCTATGCAAAACTAATGTGTTATGTTAAAAATATGTATGTTAGCTTTGCATATCAAATAATAGAATGGGTAGTATGTGTGCGGTATGTTTTAAAGTGAATAGGAAAAAAATATTGTGCATCCTTAAATATTAGGCTAAATCCTTAATGTTAATCAATTAACAAAAGACAAAATCGCTGTAAATACAGTGAAACCTATGCATTGATTCTTTTTCACATTTGATTATTCATTTTCTGTATTATTTTTGCTACATGTTAAATTAACCTACTGTAACTGATTTTTTTGTTGTTGTTTTGTTTAATAAAATTATGTATCTTTGTTCTGTTGTATTTGTCCTTTTTAGACTAAAGAACATCAGTACAGTGACAAGATCCTTGGATGTGCTAAAACAGTGGCCTTTATTTTTTAAAAGATCAGGTGAGTTGAACTGAATTTACTTACTGTTTCTTACTGTTTCAACAATGTTTTTTTTTCTTTTTTTTTAGGGTCTCTGCTGAGTATTACAGTATCACACAAACTGATCCGAAGAGCACCTTTTTCTCTTAGTTAAATGAATACACATCTAGTTGTACAGAGCAAGTGGTGGAGATGAAGATCCTCACTTGATCATCAAGTAATTATTTTGCATGTGTATATCTCATATCTCTCTGGTTAAAGGCTGAATGGTGCCATCTCTTTTTCAAGGTAATTCCCATGCTTCACTTTGTATATAACTTGTTCCGTATTTGTTTTTCTGTCTTTCAGACACAGAAACTCCAATGTGCTTCCTCAAAGAAAGTCTACAACTCTTAAAGGTCTGCCTTTGTTTATGAGGGAAAAGTCTGGAAACATCCTGAAGACTTCCCTGGTAAGAAGATCATCAGCATATACACTCACACCTGATATATTTCACCTATTTACCAGATGCTGTTAAGAGATAGGTTTTGTGTGATATACAAAACTTATCATCAACAGACAAAGTCATGGTAAAAATTACTTTATTAAATAATTGTAGTTGAAACTTTCTCAGTGATCAGTTTGACTTCATCTGATAGCACAAATTCAACAAGTTGTTATTTTACCAAAGCAAAGACAGTGGAAAATTACTGCTTCACAACACTGTCCGGAGACATTCCCTCTGATATCTAACCTGTTAAAACAATACAGTGCACAATCATAAGGTTAAACAGTAATGTAGCAATAGCAGAGTAAATAAAATTAATATAATATGAAAGAATATGAATATAGGAAATATAAACAAGAAAAGGCAGCATGAAAGTAATCCATGTGACTCTAGTGATTTAAACCAATCTTCACTGATGCAATATGACCAGTTTTGGGTGATGAACAGAATGTGTGCCTTAATACATGTACGATTTTGGGTGACCTAAAATAACTAAACTAAAACTAAAAAAAGCATTAAATCAGAATGGCCGTGGATTCTGCTGTGGACGAGTGCCACAGGCAATCACATCAATGCTGATATGGCATTGTTTGGAGTTGGGAAAATGTTTTCCGTTTATCAGTTTTAGCTCTATGGCTGAATTTGAACATGCTTAAAAAACATGACCACCTTTACTTTTCAAGTGAAGTTACATGAGCAGACCTTTAGGAACACTCTGTGGTCTAACATAATTCAATACAATAAAAAAATGACCCTAATTTTATGCTGATTTATTTTCTACTGCAGGACACAGAGCCAGAAGACATTCACAAGGGGAGAAGATGAGGACCTTAACTATCGTTGAAGATGATGTTGCCACTGTCCACTCAAACCCAAATATAAGGTGCCTCTCTGTAGTACTATAAGAGCAGTTTGGGCCAGATAATGTGCAAGACCTTTGCCACAGTTGTTACTCTCCTCTTTGGCTTGATTTATGGCCCCAATGTTAACTATTCTAAAGCATTAAAATACACCAGTAGTAACTGGTTAAGAAAAAAATTGTTTAGTTTGTTTAGAAAAAAAACGTTTATTTATCTTGACCTAAAGTGCTCCGCAAGGCAGATTTTTTTTTTTTTTTTGCATAGTCCTTCAAAAGATTGTCCAAGTAGCTGCAATCCATATGGATAATTGTAAGGTTGAGCATTTATTTATTCCAGTTTGTACTCTAATTTTGTGCATAGTGTTTTTTTTTTTTTTTTTAAATAAATCTTGAAGAGTGGAATAGAACTTCATCACCTTAAAATATGTGTACCTAATGCAAATAGAAAATGTGTTGTTTTGCAGAATATTTGTCAATAAATAAGGTCTGTAATGATAGCAATGTCTTTTGTATTGTGTTGTATTTACAGTATGGTTTACTCCCTGCATTTGGATTCTTAATGTGAAGGCTGTACAAGTATCTGGGTGAGATATTTGAAAAAGTTGAATCAACTTAAAAAAGTAAAAAAGTTTAATCAACTTAAAAAAGTAAAAAATTGAATCAACTTAAAAAAGTGAAGCAACCAGCTGCAAAGCTTTTTTGAGTTTACTGAACTTCAGGACCTCTGTAGTTGTGCTTACTCGTTTCTTTGAGTTGGACTGGTAGTTGGATGAACTTCGACCACTGAAGTTGAGTAAACTCAAAAATGCTTTGCAGCTGGTTGCTTCACTTTTTTAAGTTTACTCAACTTTTTATTTTTTACAGTGTGGAAATATCAAACGTAGCGTTAGTTCTCACAGGTCATGTTAGTCAAGCTCGCATCAGCTGACTCTCAGCTGATCTATGTCTACCTATAGGAATATGACACCTATCACAGCATATATATATACACTACCGTTCAAAAGTTTGGGGTCAGTAAGATTTTTTTAATGTTTTTAAAAGAAGTCTCTTCTGCTCACCAAGGCTGCATTTATTTGATAAAAAGCAATAAAAAATAAAATAAAATAAAAAGTAATATTGTGAAAATATTATGACAATTTAAAATGATTGTTTTCTATTTTAATATATTTTAAACTAATTTATTCCTGTGATCAAAGCTGAATGTTCAGCATCATTACTCCAGTCTTCAGTGTCACATGATCCTTCAGAAATCACTCTAATATGATGATTTGATGCTCAAGAAACATTCATTATTATCATCAATGTTGAAAACATTTTTTTTTTTTTATTCTTTGATGAATAGAAAGTTCAAAAGAACAGCATTTATTTAAAATAGAATATTTTCTAACATTATAAAGGTCTTTACTGTAACTTTTGATCAGTTTAACTCATCCTTGATGAATAAAAGTATTGATTTATTTTATTTCTTTCCCCCAAAAAATACAATTAAAATTCTTACTGACCCCCAACTTTTGAACGGTAGTGTTTATATATATATATATATATATATATATATATATATATATATATATATATATATACATATATATATATACAGTGTTATTGCAGGGTTATTGCTGCTCTCCCTGCTCTTATTCATGCTAGGGAGTTCTTACCCAGAACAGAACTGTATCGCCAATCCAAACTGTATGCTAATTGCCAATCATTATTGATGATAGTGGCCCTGACAGAGATATAAGCTATGACTGTTGGATTGATATAAAAAGTCAGTTCACAGACTATCACAACAGATGAACGTAACAGTTGATTGCCTTCAATTTAATAAAAAAAAAAAGTAAATAATTTACCCGCCTATAAAAGCATGTTAATTTCAACTCACCTGGAGTCCATCGTGATCAGAAGACATTCACTGTCAATCTCCAGTCTGCTTACGGCAACAACAACAAAATCATTAGTTTCTTCAGAATATGACTGTTTTAACTGTTAAAATTGTGTATTTTGTATGTTATATATATATATATATATATATATATATATATATATATATATATATATATATATATATATTACAACTATACATTCTAAAAAACGCTGGTTTATTTTCTTTACCAAAGCACTGTGTAGTACTGAGCCTTTTGGGTCTTTTTTTGCCAATTTTTGCCAGTTGACCGTCCAACATAACAACAACCACCCAGCTATTGAGTTACACAGAGCGTGGGATTTTTGTATCCTCGTCGGGAGAGCTTCTCAACGCCACAGAATTGGTGCATTTATTCTGTGAAATAAAGGTTTGTATACATTTTATTTAATCTATAAAGTCGTTACAGTGCTGTAGCCTAATTCATTTTATATTTTGTGCAACGCAAAACACACAAGATGTCAGTCAGCATCTGTCGTCTCCCATGATGGAATCGCCTTTGCCTTCGCCTTGCATAAATAAACAGATTTTATTCTTTATAATACTGAATCTAACTGCTCTGGATATTAAAATATGTACTGTTTGTTTATGTGCAGATTATAAGGAGCCTGTCACAATATCTTTTGCCTATGAGAAATGCTCAGCGGCCGTCTGATGTTCACATGTGATTTAAAATGTTACTTTTAAATGTTTAATATTTACTTCTAAAACTGTTTGTTAAAGGAGTTTAAATGTAGATGGTATACATTAAACTAATGCAAACTCTATAAATGTGCTTTATTTGGTGTATTTTTTCTGAAATAAGGATGTATCGTGTAAACAGTGGTTGTGTACTGTATATTGAAAATTTTTTCAAGATACAGTAAGTTAAGATGTAAACCCATTATGTCAAGTTAAATGACCATTTCAACATGCTATGTGTAAATAACTCACGGTTGGGTTTATTTGACCCGTCACTGGGTTGCAAAACAACCCAAATTACAAGCTCTAATATGCATTTTTAGGATGTTTTCCTTTAATGTTCTTATTTTTCACGTGTCAAATCCAGACTACTGAATGCCTTCAAATGCCACACATATCAAGATAATACACAGATTATTCGCTGGCCATAACATACAGAGGAATAAGAGTGAACGATCTCCCTTACCTCCTCAGAGAAAACACTCCTGGGTCAGGTTAGAGAATAATCCAGAAAAGCAGAGATATTTTCAGTCAGAGAACCAACGACGACTATTATGGACCTTTTTTCAGAAAGGTGTAAGAGCATTAGAAGGTGCTTAACCAACAGTAAATCACAGTCATTCTTGATTTCATTTGATGAAAACAACCTTTGTACTCGTTACAGGGTGTGCGTGGTGTTTGAGAATGATCTTACAACTACAGAGAGTTTTACAATCTTCCTGGTTCTGATAACCGCTTTGATCCAGTTTATTTCTGAAACTTGGAAAACACTTTCAGTGCTGTGAACATGCAATGCAAAACAAATCTTATTTTCAGATATATATATATATGTATATATCTTTTTTTTTACATATTAAATTAAAACATATAAGCAAGATTTGTGTTAATTATATAACAAAGTATGTGCAATTTAAACACACAGTGTTTCATTAGATACATGACAACTGTGATGCCCACTAAAGTGTTACCACCACATCTGTGGTAGTTTCTGGAATTTTATAATTGATGTTTTAAATATTTGTTCAGGGGTAATGAACCTGTTTCCACCATCTTTGCACTAAAATATTTTCTATATTATGTCAGGAGTGACTGTGGGTCGCCAGCAGGGGGCGGTGTGGCGTTTATTGTGCTCTAGGGGCTTTACGTCAGTTTGGTCCGCTTTGCAGCTCTCCTCTTTCTGCTGAGCGAGATGAAAACCGGACGCAGAGTTTTCCCTGTCTCACTTATTTCTCCTGTTTCCAGGTTGGTGGAATAGTAAATTAAGCTAAGTTCCTGGAGTATAATACGTTGACATGTTGCTTAATGTTTTAATGTCAGCTAATAAGGCTGTTTTATGAATATGTGGACATATGTGGACCTGTTGCTACCAAAGTCACGTCGGTCAGAGTTTTATTTTTAGCTCCTTGAACATTTTTGTAAAGTCTAATAGTTTTGAAATGTATGATATTTTGTAAAATGTGAAAAGCTAATGTTAAAAACTGAGTTTATGTAATGGTTAAAAGCTAATATTAAAAACAAATGCTATATAAGTGGTTAAAAACAATTAAAAAATCTGTCAGCTCATGCATTTTGGAAGAGTAAAAAAGATTTTAGTTGGAAATGGAAAATGCATTCAGGAACCATGTAAGTGGTAACATAAGCTATGTATTATTTTAAGTTGAAAACAGACAACTTACAGGGTAACAGTGGTTATTGTCATTTTGATTTATTTAATCACACAACACGTATAACTCAATATTTGCTGAAAGATGAAAAAAAAAGACAAATTTTATTTTATTTTGAAGTCGTGTTTATTTCATAGAGAACATTGAGTGTTTGTAACAGAGGAGGATTTAAATTGTGAATGTTTAATAAATCCTCTCTCCTCTTTCTGCTGAGCGAGATGATAAACGGACGCAGAGTTTGCCCTGTCTCACTTATTTCTCCTGTTTCCAGAGAGAGCATACGCTGTTTATGTTGTGCCAGCCGGTACCTGTAACACAACTTCTGAATGGTCAGTAGAGAGACATCACTGTGGCCAGATGGTGTAGTAACGACTTCTGATTGGACGACTAACCAGACAATCTTTACCCACTGGCAGCAACTTCAGAGGCTCACCTCACCTTGATGAAGTCTATGCACTTCATTAATATGTGCATCAATACTTCATCAACGCAATATGTAAATTCACCCTCAGCACATTACCCATAAATACCTCTTCTGCAATACTGCATCTTGCACATAAATTTGTTTAGTGACTTGCACATGTACACTGTAAAATCTAATTAGTTAACTTTACTTATAAACGAAAGCATGCAAACCGATTGCCTTTAAAAAAAAAAGGTAAAAAAAGGTAAAAAAACAAAAACAAAAAAAACCTAATGGTGTACTAATTATTTTATGTGAAGTCATTGTGAAAAAATATGCATTTAGCCCATTAGGGCTCCATGTATGACCCATTTTGTGAATAATTAAAATAATAATAAGTCAGATAAGTTCAATATTAAAGCTCATTCACTTATATAATCATAAACAGAATAAAAATGATAAAAGTTTCACACTGAAATATTATATTGCTTCCAGACGCCACCGAATGCATTCACTTTCATTCAGGGTCTAAAGTCAAACCTCACCAAGAGCCAAATTATGGCGCATTTATTCTGCACAAGGAACTGCAACATAATACATGTTTACATGAAGCTGCAAGAGCGACAGATATTGATGGAATAATGAGATTCAAATCAAACCATTTACTAAAGAAAACTTCACCTCAAACGACTCCTAGCAAATCATTCCCCCGTGGAAAATCTGCCTTCAAAAGTTGGCACATGCCTACATGTTTTTGTTTTTCTTTTCTGACAACTTTGTGCAATATAGATGATTTACAAAGAGGAACAAAATCATAATAATGCAATGTATGAAATTATTAAGGGCCTGTACAGTAAATATACCTGCAGTTGACCAGTGTGTGGCTAAACGTTTCTAACTGGATCTCTGCTATCTTGTGTGATTGTTGTAAATGATTAACCATCAGCACTCTTGCACAAATTAAGTGAGTTCAGTGACTTTCGAGAGTTTTGAGACACAGGCAGATATTATTGAAAATAAGGTAAGACTGCTGCTTCTCTCTGTGGAAAAATGTACTACGTTACTTTAGACCTAAGAGGTCCATGCTGTATTATTATTACTCCATCTTGTTTCGTCATAATCATTAATTCAATGCCTTTGTCTTGGTCTGGAGGTGACAAATACTTTTTCTAAGCACAATATAAATACACCTGCATCATAAATGAGAGAATTTATATTTACTTTGATCACAGACTCAGGTGGAAATATTGTTTAATTTAATAGGAGGAGTTAACTAGCTATTGTAAACAATGGTTAAATGGCGACCTAAATACAGAACGAAAAAGATGAGATGGATTTGATAACTGTATCACAGCAGCAAAATTGAAATAGAAGAGTATAAATGGGCCTGAATCATGAAACAAGCAGGACAAAAGTCAGTCAAAATCTACATTTATCTTTTCTTTGCATTCACACAGATTTTTTTGTTTTCTTTGTGCTTTGTAAATAAAGCCATTATAAGAAACACAGGAGTGTTTGGGACTGTTCGCAGGTAGTGCAGTATAAAACTGGAGTATTCACTAAACATTTCCCAATGTGATTATTTTATTGAGTGATAGGCAGTGGATTTAATCAGTGACATTATTAATAGATCTGGTATCCGGCATCTTCACGTCTCCCCCTCAGTCTGCTTCCCTTAGTGTTTTTACACGTAGAAAAGGCGAAAAAACGCATTAGATTGTCCAGTTTTCTCCCTGAACGATGATGTGGGTTATATGGCAATTTTCCGGCACACTCAGTGTCCGAACTCACTCACTCGTTTTCATGCACTCCTTCAGTGGACTATATTAGTGGAGTGATGTAGGGAATAGTGAATGAGGGTGTATTAGTGGGCGATTTCAAACACGGCTATAGAGCAAAAGAAGCACATGATATGATCACATGAGGAACAAGGGAATGACATGACATGACACAACAGGAAACTTTAAAGAAGAAAAGAAGAAAACATTAACCAAAACCAAACACATACGTGACAGAAAGCATGTGTGATGTCCTTATATATATACACAGACATAAAATCCTTCTCTACTCAAACTTTTCGCTTTGCAGAAGTTTCAGAGATGGGCAACAATCAGTCAGAAACCAAATATCCCGGCTACACATTAGTGAGTGAAGACGAGCAGATGATCCTGGTGAAAAATGAAGGTGGAGATCAGTTTGTCATTAAAAAGTTCAGTGTTGGCCAGGTAAGACGGACACAAAGGTTATCATGATATTTAAAAAAAAAAATTGTTAAATGGAAAGAGAGATTCTGATTCATATGTGTGTCTGTTTTTAGGAAAATATATTAAACTCTTTCCTACAACTCAGTCATCCACACATTGTCCATCACAAGGAAGTCATCGGAGGTTGAAAGAAACTTAATATTATTCATATTCAATACATCTAAAGTTCGCTATAGGAGTATATTTATTCTTGTAAATCATTAAAGTGTTGAATGAATCTGCTTTCAGATGGTGACTGTCTGTATCTTGTACTGGAGCACTGTGAGGGTGGAGATCTCGCTCAGAAAATCAAACGCAAAATACAGGCCGCAGAATCATTTGAGAATGAGGTATGATTGTGAGGTCAAATTTAAATCGTGTAATATTCTAATGATACCAAACTGTATAATTAACTGCTGTCCCCATGACTCAAAGCATCTGAGTCAACAAACAATGATAGTCAATATTTTCATGCATATAAAATGTAATAGGATGTCAATAATCTTGTAAATATATAACCCACAATACTATTCCTACAACAGGTGGGTAGTTTGTAAACTCGGTAGTAGCAATCTAATATAAAAAAATAAATAATAATAATAATATGAACGTGTGTATACATACTTAAAATCTATTAATATGGCCTAATAAAGAAACATATCCAAATAATCCATACAATTTGCAATGCTCTAAATAGTGCTGTATAATGTTCTGTTTATGTGAATTAAGAAAAAAAAAAAAAGTCACTGTGTCACCATACTTGTATAACAAAAAATACAAAACTATTGCAAACACTTCTGATTTGACATTTGATTAATTTACAGATTCTGGACTGGACTGTGAAGATTAGCATGGCATTAAAGTACCTGCATGATCAACAGATTCAACATAAAAACCTGCAGCCCAAGGTACGAATGCAAATCAGATAATATCTGAAAGCATGTTTTCATGTTTCCAATTTGACTGATATTATTGCAAGCCACTCATTCCCACCATCCTCATCAACTTGTCAAATATGTGTTTTCTCATGAGCATATTTTTCACTGCATGTGGAACCGTTCGTCTTGGAGAGTTTGGAGAGATTAATGAATGGTAACTCTTCAAAACGAAATGCAAAATAGTCCATATGTGCAAACATAATGTTCTTTACCATATATTTCTGTTTTTATCAGGTCCAGTGATGCACAGACAGCAGAAACTCAAGATCTCTCATATGTTGCACCAGAGAATTTGAGTGGCAAACCTTATGATGAGAAATCGTAATAAGCATCCTACATTTGCAATGTTGACTATTTATATTTCCATATCCGAACCCCCAAAACTCAAGCCTTTATAATATTCGCTATTTTACAGTGACATCTGGAGGTTGGGATGTGTCCTCTACGAGCTCTGCATGCTGAAGTGTGCTGTAAGATCTTTGGTTTAGTTTTTAAGATATTGCAGAGATTTAACTGAAAGAATTTATAAATTCCAACACTGTTATATTGGTGATAATTCATACAAGTTATCCAGTTGGAATAATATATAAACAATATTCTGACTGCAAAAAATGTATTATAAGGTCCATCCATGCTAAGAACGATAACGTCTCGGTTACGTATGTAATCCTCGTTTCCCTGAAGGAGGGAACGGAGACGTAGTCCCGTCGCCACTATTGCTGGATCACCGCTGACTCCGGTCTCCACTCGGCTCCTCAGCGAAAAACAAGTGGTACGTGCATCTGGAGCCCGGAGTCAGCGGTGATCCAGCAATAGTGGCGACGGGACTACATCTCCGTTCCCTCCTTCAGGGAACAAGGGTTACATACGTAACTGACCCACTCAGACAGACTTGGATAACACTGGGAAAGCGTGCCCTTTCGGGGGAAAGGGAGACGCTGCGGAAGCCACATCCTGCCCGTAGGGAGGTATCATGTGGAGGTTACACATATGGACTGGGCGTTTCAGATTCCACTTCAGGTTCAGGTTAACAACAGGTTCCACTTCAGGGCGTAAGCATGCCTCGTAGAGGGTGCTCTCGCCGAAGTGATGGTGTTCTCACCGAAGTGATGGTGTCTACGACAGCTTGTGGTAGATCACCTAGAACCTCCGCGTCCCGTCCAGGGACCAGACATGGAGTCCCCCTCCATGGGGCCAGGGAGGGGCTGTCGAGAGGAGCATCAGTTCGGGGAACCAGGTCCGGTTGGGCCAATAAGGGGCAACTAGCAAGACCTGCTCCTCTTCCTCCCTGACTCTGCACAGTGTCTGTGACGGGAGCGTAGACCACCTTGATGGTTGATGTACGCAACGGTCACATTGTTGTCCGTACGGACCAGTACATGCTTGTCGAGCAGCAGCGTTTTGAGGCGTCTCAGAGCAAGATGTACTGCTAGCAACTCGAGGCAGTTGATACGCCAATGCAGTTGGGGGCCCGTCCAGACCCCCGCTACTGCATGCCCGTAGTACATGGCCCCCCAGCCGGTGTTGGAGGCATCTGTGGATACTTCAGCATACCTGGACACTTGTTCTGGGGGCACTCCGGCCCGGAGAAACGAATGGTCTGACCACGGGCTGAGGGTTTGTTTCCGCAATGGGAACATGGAAATTCCACAAAAGCTGCTTCAGCGTGCTGTAAGCACAAACATGTGATGCATCTATTGTGACTGCCAGCTGGGGACAGGAACGACCGCATCCAGAAACGCACGGGTGGAATGGCAACTTGAAAAAGAGGCAGATACACCCTTGTTTCTCTTTCAGGAAATAGTGCTCTCAACCAGTGCCGGAGCACACAGGGGAATGACCGCGGCAACACTGACAGGAGAAGATGCAGCCTGTACCAGTGAAGCCACTCACCCTCTTCACTCTCTAACCAACCATCAGAACAAACAAACACAAAGAATGCTGTTAAAACAGCAGTTAAGAGCTCAGAGGGATCGTGATCACCGCTGCACTCGCGCTGTAACACACCAGCACTGGGAGAGACTTCCGGAAGAAGCACCGATACACTCGCTCGTTGAAAACACTTCAACACTCTTCAGAGACAACGACATCCGATTGGCTCCGAAGCGAAGGACAAGTGGTCCGCTTCCGTATTTATACCCGAGCTGCGGGGCGGAGCGCAAGATGCAAATCTCACACGCCAATGTGCATTGGCTCGTTTTTTGAATACTCGAATATGACAGGCTGATATTGTTTCTCTGTGTTGTTATCTGTTATTCTTTTATATTTAAAACTATATCTTAATAGTTATCGTCCTTGGTGTGAATGGGTCTTTACTCTTATTGAGACAAATCAATCAACCTTTCATCACATTTTCAAACCAATACAATAAATGCAATTATTTTAGCTGGTTCTTTCGGGTTAGATTGTGGTTTGGCGGTGATTATTGATTTGAAATTGTGTTGGTTGGACAGTATAGGTTGTTTTGTCACAATTGGCGTAAAAGTTGTATGTTGTAATTTTCACGATTGCAACTGGTTAACTGGTTAATATTTTAATTCCATTTAGTTTACCGCAAGAAGCACAGTTGAGATTATTACAAAGATACTTACCTGCTCCTATGAAGCTCTTCCTGAGACCTTGTCTGAGGACCTTCGTCAGCTGGTAATCGACACACTTCAGACCGATCCAGCGAACCGCCCGTCTGTCAGTGAAATCCTGACCAGGCCTTTCATCATTAAACACCTTCATAATGGTGAGTTAGCTTTTATGTTTACATTTTACTATACAAAAACAGGTTTTATGAAATGATAAAGTAACAATGTTTTGGAAATTGGCATGGGTTTTAACCAAATTAACTGAGATTTTATATATTTTTTTCAGAGCATACAAACTATTGGAGACCTTTACAAGACTCTAGATGTACTGAGATCCCTGGCTGATGATTTGGAGAAGGTCCACTTCAACACAACCGTCAGCAGTCTGACAGGAGGTGTAGTGGGATTGGCTGGAGGAATCACATCTGTAGTTGGGCTTATTCTATTATTGGGCTTGCTTCTCTGATAGTAACAGGAGTGGGAATCGGTGTAGCTGTAGCTGGTGGAGTAACATCTGGTGTGAGCAACATAACAAACATGGTTAACCAGCAAATAAACCGACAGAAGATCAAAATGATGATAACAGAGTTCCAAGAAAAAATTACCTCCACAATTTGCTGCATCCAAAACATCCAAATAGCAGTGGAAAATTTAGAAAAAGAGTTTTCCACAAGCAATGGGTAGTTTCCCAATGCACAAGATGGAGCGAGTGCTGGAGCTCTGTCATGATTCTGCCTTCTTGTCTCTGATTTTCCTTGGTCTTGAGGCAGGATCATGACAGGCCCATGTTTTATGTGTAAGCACATGGCCATTTGTTTTGGCTGTGTGCTTGCGTTGTCTTGTCACCTTACCCCGCCCTCTTGTTATCTCATCTTGTAATCATTAGATTGTTGCTTTCACCTGTTCCTGATTAGTTTGCTCCCTATTTAATCCCCTCATGTTCTCTGTCCTGTGTCGGTACATTGTCTAACATTGCATGTTATTCTCTGTGACTGCCCTGTGATACTTCGTCTGAATCCTGTGTATGTTATTAGTGAGTTTGTATTGCTGTTTGTTTCTTTTCAAGTCATCGTCAAGTCTGAGTCTTTATTTATCATTTTGGTCTTAGTCTAGTTGTTCTCTTCCCCAGTCCTGTTTTGCCCCCTCGTGGGTTTTGTTTTCAGTTTTTTGTCATAATAAACCTTGAGTGTCTGCACCTCGTCTGCTTTTGGGTTCATTCCTGCCACCGCATGACAGAATGTACCGACCAAAGAAGAACCCAGCAGACAGTATGTCCTCCCAGCTCCAGCGACAAATGGAGATCTGTGAACAATGCTGGTTATCGGCTCCCACCGACAGAAAGAGGGTCAATCTCCCATTCTCGTCCCAGGGTGAGTGGATCCTGAAGAATTATGCCCAACTCTGTGATCGTTTCTCCCGGGAGGAGCCGCAGGCTTCTTCCTCGAGGTCTTCACCACCAGTCAAGCTGCCAGTGATTCCGGAGGGTTGTGTCCTAGGTGTTGTTTCCCTGGGGGACCAAGCTGGTCCCACTTCCAGTCCCGAGACGTCATCCAGACCCGTTGATCTTCGTGGCAAACGAGGGAGACGGACTTCGTGGGATTCTCCGTCGGAGTCATCCTCAACCGAGTCAGTGCTGCCTGAGACTGCCTTACCAACTCAAGTCACAGATCCCGCTGAGCTTCTCCAACCGGTCACTAGTCCGGCTATGACTTCCACACCACGACCTAGGAGAAAGAGGAGGAGGGGAGCCTCTCGTCCTTCATCTCTGCCTGTCCCAGAGCCCGCTACTGCAAGCGCTGTCCCAGGCGCTGTCCCAGAGCCCGCTACTGCAAGCGCTGTCCCAGAGCCCGCTACTGCAAGCGCTGTCCCAGAGCCCGCTACTGCAAGCGCCGTCCCAGAGCCCGCTTCTGCAAGCGCCGTCCCAGAGCCCGCTTCTGCAAGCGCCGTCCCAAAGCCCGCTACTGCAAGCACCGTCCCAGAGCCCGCTACTGCAAGCGCTGTCCCAGGCGCCGTCCCAGAGCCCGCTACTGTAAGCGCTGTCCCAGGCGCCGTCCCACAGCCCGCTGTTGCAAGCGCTGTCCCAGGCGCCGTCCCAGAGCCCGCTGAGAGAGTTGCGGCCGATCTAGCCGCTAAAGAGGTTCTGCAAGCAGTTTCTGCCCAAAGGGAGATGCCAGTCGTCTTAGCTGCTCGAGCCTTATCTGACTATCTTACAGCTCTTGCCAAGATCCTTGAAATGCCACCCAGACCCAATTTACTTTCAAGTCCCGAACCCACGAGATCAGACGGCACTTCCCCTGAGCCAAGTGGATTAGGTCTGAAGGATACAAGAGAATCCGATACGTCTAGCCTGAATGATTCTGATGAATCGAGTCCTGTTCCGAGTCCTGTTCCGAGTCCTGTTCCGAGTCCTGTTCCGAGTCCTGTTCCGAGTCCTGTTCCGAGTCCTGTTCCGAGTCCTGTTCCGAGTCCTGTTCCGAGTCTAACGCAGCCTGGAGTCATCGGCCCAGAGGGACCAGTCCGGCCCATCTGTCCTCTCAAACTGGATCCTGTCCCACAGTCACCCCGAATTGTTTCCCCTAAGACTGTTCCTCGTGTGTCCCTATCCAAATCTGCCCGGATTCCTTGTCCACAGCCCTTGTCCGGAGGACCCAAGACCACAGTCCCACCTACCCACCCTGGACATTCCCCCACGAACTTTGTTGTTCCTCCGCCCCCCCCCCGTGTTTGTTATTTTTATTGTTTCATCCCAACCCTGTTATAGTTTATTCGTGTCTGCCATTGTTAGTTTTTGTCATGTTTTGTTGGTTTGTGTCCTTGTCTCAGTCTGTCATGTCACGTGTTTAGTGTTCCCTTAGGGAGTGTCTGGAAGCCGCTCCTTAAGGGAGGGGTACATGATTCTGCCTTCTTGTCTCTGATTTTCCTTGGTCTTGAGGCAGCATCATGACAGGCCCATGTTTTATGTGTAAGCACATGGCCATTTGTTTTGGCTGTGTGCTTGCGTTGTCTTGTCACCTTACCCCGCCCTCTTGTTATCTCATCTTGTAATCATTAGATTGTTGCTTTCACCTGTTCCTGATTAGTTTGCTCCCTATTTAATCCCCTCATGTTCTCTGTCCTGTGTCGGTACATTGTCTAACATTGCGTGTTATTCTCTGTGACTGCCCTGTGATACTTCGTCTGAATCCTGTGTATGTTATTAGTGAGTTTGTATTGCTGTTTGTTTCTTTTCTAGTCATCGTCAAGTCTGAGTCTAGTCTTTATTTATCATTTTGGTCTTAGTCTAGTTGTTCTCTTCCCCAGTCCTGTTTTGCCCCCTCGTGGGTTTTGTTTTCAGTTTTTTGTCATAATAAACCTTGAGTGTCTGCACCTCGTCTGCTTTTGGGTTCATTCCTGCCACCGCATGACAGAGCTCGACTTGGACGAGGACTGGGAGGAATTCCAGAGCTTCTCCGTTTAATTGAAGTTTTAAATGTTGGGAAAGTTGCAGCTCAGGCTGCGAGAGTCGTCCGTGTGGCTGAAACAGCTACAGGAGTTTTATCTGCACTTTTTGTAGCTGTTGACGTCTTCTTTGTTTTTCTCGACTCCAGAGAAATCCACAAACTCCGCCAAGATTACGCTTTAAGAGATAGTCAACGAGAATCAGAATCCACCAGCAACCAAACCACTAGGTCGAATGAGAAGTCTGCGGGCACCGCAGATCTGCTGCCCGCAGACACTCAACAAGCAGAAGAGCTGAAGTCTGAGACCATGAAATTTGTCACAAAAATAAAGGAGACAACAGAGGAGCTTCAAGCGATCCTGGATACACTACGAGACGCAATGCACCTAAACTGAGAAACACTTCTAACTAATAATTATCAGAGCTGGCAGTTTGTAATGTTCAGTATATTTCATCGTAGATATATGTATTATAGTAGTAGCAAAGGTTAGGTAATGGTCCATATTCGGGTTTTCATAATGAAGTCACTAAACCAATATCGCTGGTTAGGATAATGCTCAAAGAAAATTTAGGAAGCAAAAAAAGGAGCATTTTCACTCCTAATTAATTATGTCAAGAATGAACATTGGGGCGTGGCCTTTACTAACATGATGTTTTGAAATTGTAAGCAAAAAACTTTTCCTGTCTTTGTGAGTAGCTGATAAATGTAATTTTTCTTTCTACTGTGTTTGTATAATGCACTTTAACTGAAATAAACACATAAATGTGAACATTGATGTGTTGGTTTTGATTGAGGATCAACAGAGTGAAACCTGATTGGCCTATCAAACCCATTGTAATGTGTCTTTAGGCTTCTTTAATGAGCAGGTCTGACAAGATTTTGGTCTTAGACAGACACTGGCGATCGCTGAATAAAAACTTAAATTCAGGTGTGGTCTTGGAATAATTATAACCAGAAAGAAATGTGCAACTTCAGCATATCAGAATGTGTACAAAAAAAAAAAAAAAACAAGTACAAACTTACCTTACAGAGGTCAAACATTTCCTGTAGTTTTTCACCAGGTTTGCACACACTGCAGGAGGGATTTTGGCCCACTCCTCCACACAGATCTTCTCTAGATCAGTCAGGTTTCTGGGCTGTCGCTGAGAAACACGGAGTTTGAGCTCCCTCCAAAGATTCTCTATTGGGTTTAGGTCTGGAGACTGGCTAGGCCACGCCAGAACCTTGATATGCTTCTTACAGAGCCACTCCTTGGTTATCCTGGCTGTGTGCTTCGGGTCATTGTCATGTTGGAAGACCCAGCCTCGACCCATCTTCAACGCTCTAACTGAGGGAAGGAGGTTGTTCCCCAAAATCTCGCAATACATGGCCCCGGTCATCCTCTCCTTAATACAGTGCAGTCGCCCTGTCCCATGTGCTGCACCCCCAAAGCATGATGCTACCACCCCCATGCTTCACAGTAGGGATGGTGTTCTTGGGATGGTACTCATCATTCTTCTTCCTCCAAACACGTTTAGTGGAATTATGACCAAAAAGTTCGATTTTGGTCTCATCTGACCACATGACTTTCTCCCATGACTCCTCTGGATCATCCAAATGGTCATTGGCAAACTTAAGACGGGCCTTGACATGTGCTGGTTTGAGCAGGGGAAACTTCCGTGCCATGCATGATTTCAAACCATGACGTCTTAGTGTATTACCAACAGTAACCTTGGAAACGGTGGTCCTAGCTCTTTTCAGGTCATTGACCAGCTCCTCCCGTGTAGTTCTGGGCTTATTTCTCACCTTTCTTAGGATCATTGAGACCCCACGAGGTGAGATCTTGCATGGAGCCCCAGTCCGAGGGAGATTGACAGTCATGTTTAGCTTCTTCCATTTTCTAATGATTGCTCCAACAGTGGACCTTTTTTCACCAAGCTGCTTGGCAATTTCCCCGTAGCCCTTTCCAGCCTTGTGGAGGTGTACAATTTTGTCTTTAGTGTCTTTGGACAGCTCTTTGGTCTTGGCCATGTTAGTAGTTGGATTCTTACTGATTGTATGGGGTGGACAGGTGTCTTTATGCAGCTAACGACCTCAAACAGGTGCATCTAATTTAGGATAATAAATGGAGTGGAGGTGGACATTTTAAAGGCAGACTAACAGGTCTTTGAGGGTCAGAATTCTAGCTGATAGACAGGTGTTCAAATACTTATTTGCAGCTGTATCATACAAATAAATAGTTAAAAAAGCATATATTGTGATTTCTGGATTTTTTTTTAGATTATGTCTCTCACAGTGGACATGCACCTACGATGACAATTTCAGACCCCTCCATGATTTCCAAGTGGGAGAACTTGCAAAATAGCAGGGTGTTCAAATACTTATTTTCCTCACTGTACAAATGAGGAATACAGTAAGCGATTTATTGTGAAAAGGCAAATAAACACAAGAAGTGCTCAAAAGACAAAGTTTTAGACATTGCTTTGAGTAGCATAAGCTAGAATAGGGAGATCATAAATGGGTTTGTTCCACAAGCAAGTGTGACCGGTCTTCGTTTAGCTCTGCATTGTGTCGGTCGATGAACGAGAGCGGGCAGCAGACATTTCTCAGGCCAGATTTTATTCTGCATGAATAAAAATAATTTTAAGAACAAGCTCGAGTCTGTGGCCTTCTCTCACAATTCAGCCTCTCTTCAGTCGCATTTACCGCGAACTGCAACATTTTACACTTTTGTCTTTATAAACATGTATTTCAGTTTCTCATTTAATCAAATCATGTTTGTTCAACAGATTTCATTAAAAAAAAAAGCATTTTCCATTTAACACTGAGGATTTTACTGTGTAGAATGTTGAGTTGTTAATAAAAATGTTATGTATATTTACCATCATACAACATTTTCTATTATTAAAATTGTATATATGTTTGTGTTTTATAAATGTCACAACACAAAAATGCTGTTTGTAAATAAGTTTATTTGAGTAGGTGATGTTGAGCTCTCCTTTGAATTACAGGTTGCAAAAAAATTTATACTCAGCTTTTAGTTTTTCTTTAAGAATAAACCATTTTTCATTTTCAAACAAGTAATTAGTAAATCTATGACTAGTGCAAAACACAGGAGTGAGGAGAAGAAAGAAGCCACACCACCAGAATAACAAGATCCCATCAACTGACGTGGCTTGTGCTTTGCTTTTATTTAAAACAGACAATATACTTTGAGCCACCACAGATGAAAACTCATGTTGATGTCATGGGGTCTTTAAAACATATAGTGCACATTAGTATTTTAAATACTCAAAGAACATTACATTGATAGAGAAAAGACTCATATGATACTTTTAAATTACAGAAATTAATTTAATTGTACTGATATAAGCACATTATCTGATGATTAAAACAAAAAAAGTGTTTGCCATTTAAAAAATCTTTTGCTTAAGAACAACACAAACACATCCTTCACTCCTCAGATCTGCTGCAGATGAAGTTGAGTTTGTCGTGTTCAGGACGGCTGATCCAGCGCTGATCTCCTCCAGACCGAACTGCTCCAGATCTCACTCCAGACACACAGTCCTCCTCTCCTGGAGCCCAGTTATGATAGCACACGGTCTCTCCGCTCACCCAGTACCAAATGCCCAAAATACAGGAGTGACGTAAACCCAACCACACCGCCCCAGTAGACGCACGTTTAACCACATTCATCACACGACGCTGCATCTCCTCTGAATGAACCGAGACCAGATCCGTATAATTCTGTCTGCAGTATCTCAGAGCTTCAGGCCACGTCAGAGTCTCGTTGATCAGAATCAGTTTATCTGGACACAAAACAAACCACAAGCAAAAACTAGAGAGAGACTGATCAAAAACAACATGCAGAACAAACACTGTGGAGGAATCTGTCATGTCTGACATGTAGCGTGAACTTTAAAGGGTTAGTTCACCCAAAAATGTAAATTATTTAATTAATTACTTAGCCATGTTGTTCCAAAGCCAAAAGACCTTCATTCATCTTTAGAACACAAATTAAGATATTTGGGAAAAACATTATAATGTCCACCCATTGGCTCAACGACGGAATCCAGTGGCCTGGGTGAAGGGATAATGTGTGTATGTCTTTTCAGCGCTCCAGTGAAGGTCACTTTATTTTTTAGAATTTAGTTTCAATATTACTTTAGCTCTACGCTTAATCTGACTCCAATTTCAAATGATAATCAAATTTAGATTGTGTTTCTGATTAGAAAATAATCATAAATATTGATTATGACTTAATTTAGATCTTTGATTACTGTGAGTATCCCATACTTTCAATTATTCATTCATTAAGGACCTGGTGTCGCTTTGAGACGTCACGTCGCGAATGTGCGCTCACGATCACAAACTAGCCAGTTCTGAAATAGTCAGAGGATGCAGTGCGAACTGTTTTGCCCTTTATAGGGCACTCATTGAAATATTTGGAAATTCAAAATTTTAACCTCAGAAAGCTAATGGGGGATGTTACAGGACATTTAAAAAATAAAAATGTTCTCAATTTTATTCCTCTTTGCATTGCAAATCAAGGTCAATGAAGTTACCATATACACTTGCCTGTCTAGGGTAAAATAAATTACAGTATAAATTGCCCCATAAAGGATTATATAGTGTTATTTAAATAAACTCCTGATGTACTCACAAACTTCCCAATGCCTCGTTTTATGAGTACAGAATCTATTTGTACTACTGTAGAAGTTTGGGACCATCACGGGCATTATTAGTGGGGTCATTTACGAGATACAACCTTGGATCCATTAGCGCCTGCACTAAGCCATTCAGCTGATATCTCGAAATAAGTTCTAACTGTAATAATGTTCGACCAAGGGAAAAAAAGCTTCTGGGGCGGGTGTTTGGCTCGAGGTCATGGTGCAAAGGACCCTAAGTTGAATTTACTCTGAACCATCCCTTTCAGATTTTGCAAAGCAATGCCTGGGAAAAGCCGTTAAGATATATAAAAAAAAAACAAAAAAAACAAGCAGTGGTAATTCTGTGCCTTTTTCTGCAAATAAAGTATGCAGTTGACACAAATAAGCTGTGGCAGCTGCTACAAGGGCTTTTTAATTGAATGATTATTCATAAGGCATATGTCTAAAAATGGACACTTGCTAGTCTTAGGTGAACGGGGCATATGATCAAATATGGTCCATTTAGTTTTCAGCCAAACATTAAGCTAATTTTTACAAATGCTATGCAAATAACAACAATCTTAATCTTTGACACAACTATTCAACCAAATAATTTGCGAGTTACATCAACTTACCATGTTTAGTTATGATGTTATTACTATAGCTGTGGGAGAAGCCAGGTTCAAAAAAGCAATATTTATGATTTCTGCAAGATGGCTGTGTTTGAGGTGCTCCAAGCCACTGCTGATTGGTCAGATGCCTTGATGTCAATATCTGTCAGATGGCTTGATCTCCCATGATTGACTGAGAGAAAACCACATGACTCTACAACTCCAAATGGAGGCAGGGGGAGGGCATTTTGAATGTGTGCGGAAGTGACTAAATATGGTTACTTGCCCCATAAGCGGCCGCTCAATGCTGACTCATAACAAATTTTGGTGTAATTTTTTAATAGTCGCAATATGCAACGTGCTAAGTCAGTAATCGGAAGGTCTCCTTAAAGGAAAACTCCGACTTTTTGGGACTTTAGCTTATTCACAGTATCCCCCAGAGTTAGATAAGTCCATATGTCACAGGTCGGGATGGGCCAAGCCGGACTGCGCCCACCCCTGAACCAGGACCACCCTGAGGAGCGTGTCAGAGACGAGACGGAGACGGAATTTAAAGGAATAACAGTTCTTTTTATTAAAATTAAAAGTAATTTGAATAACCTAAACTTAAATCTTCCTTTCTTCTTCCCAGGAATCGAAGCAATGCAGTAGTCTCCGGGGCCCACTCCCACGCCGGTGCAAGGTTCACAGTGGCCTGTGATGGACCGGTGGGTTTCCACGGGTGAGTATGCGGACGGGGCTGTTCCTCTTCCCACACTGATGCAGGGTTCACAGGGACCTACGACGGACAGGTGAATTTCCACAGGTGAGTAGACGGTCGGGGCCTTTCCTCTTCCCACGCCGATGTAGGGTTCAAAAATGGTATGTGATGGACAGGTGAGTTTCCACAAGTGAGTAGATGGTCAGGGCTCTTCCTCTTCTCACACCGGTGCAAGGTTCGCAGTGGCCTGTGAGGGACAGGTGAGTCTTCACAGGCGGGTCGGTGATCAAACGGGATGCGGTTGTCTCACCCCGACAGCCTGGACAAGCTTCCTCGGGGACGAACAAAATGGCGACTTCAAGCAGCGTGCACAGTTCTCACATTCACTCTCTTGAGATGTCCACTTTTCACTATGCGGGCAGACTGACAGGTGCACAGTGAGCTCAGGTCAAACCGGTGGGCGGGGCTTTGGCGAAGGATAGCAGAATCAACACTGCGGGTAGAGTGTGCAATTCTCACGTGTGTTGCAGGAAGATGGACACTTCACACTAGACAGGTGGGCTCTGGAGCTGCAGCAGACTCGAAGTCCACAGGCTAAGCGGGCCTTCTTCTGAACAGGCAGTATCGACACTGGGAGCAGAGGATACAGGTTTCACGTGTGTTACCGGGAGATGAACACTTTACCTCAGACAGGTGGACTATAAGGCTGCAGCAGGCTCGAAGCCAACAGGCGGAGCAAAGCTTCTTCTAAGACAGACAGAGTCAATACTTCAAGCAGAGGGTGCAGTCCTCACATGTAATACAGAGGGATGAACACTTCGCGCCAGACAGATGGGCTATGGGGCTGCAGCAGACTCAAAGTCGCAGGCTGAGCGGAGCTTCTCTAGGACAGACAGGATCAACTTCATCAACAGTATATAGTTCTCACGTGTGTTGCCGGGGACAGATAACTTCACACCATGCAGATGGGCCTGGGGCTATAGCAGACTCAAAGTCGCAGGCTGAGCGGAGCTTCTCTAGGACAGACAGAATCAACTTCAACAGCAGTATACAGTTCTCACGTGTGTTGCAGGGGACAGATAACTTCACACCGTGCAGGTGGGCTTGGGGTTGTAGCAGACTCAAAGTCGCAGGCTGAGCAGAACTTCTCTAAGACAGAATCAACTTCAACAACAGTATACAGTTCTCACGTGTTGCAGGGGACAGATAACTTCACACCGTGCAGGTGGGCTTAGGGCTGCAGCAGACTCAAAGTCAACAGGCTGAGCGGAGCTCCTGCTAAGACAAACAGAATCAAGATTGCAGATAGAGTGTGCAGTCTCACGTGTGTTGCAAGGGGGCGAACCTTCTCACCATACAGGTGGGTTGACAGGCAAGTAGCGAACTTAAGTCAACAGGCTGGACAGAGCTTCTTCTAAGACAGTCAGAATCACCACTTCAAAACAGAGAGGCTAGTTTGACTCACGGATGCTGTTCCTTCTAGTCCTCAACAGATGGGGCCGATCGACATTATTAAGCTCCAGTTACTGACAGTAGACCAGCATGGCACGTGGGGAGTGCACGGCAAGAGAATAAATCTTCCACACACACTGCAATTTCACTCCAAACATGCAACGTGAGGGGGGGGGAAACGTCAATTTAGGCACTGCAATCCACTTCAATAAGTGCAGATAAGGCCAGCACTCACCCAGAGGTCTCCGTGCCACAAGCAACGAGCTCCAATGTTGAGAAAGGATGTTTCGGGGTTTTCCTCCACAGACATAGACAGGATTCACATCACCGTTCCAACACGGGGGAAGAGGGTAAGAGATCGAACATGAATCAGTGTAATTCACTCAGTGACGTTTAGATAGCACAATCAAAACACTCCAATCCACCTTAAATTCAGTGTTGAAACATGCAGGTAAGAGATCCAATGGTCGATTACTTATCTCTCTCCCTTCCAGGCAAACGGTGTGTTTTCACAACTCTTCCACGCTCCTCGAGCCCCTCCAACAACACTTTCCCTTGCACACCACAATTCTTCTCTGCAACACTCAAATGGAACAACTTCTCACGGGGGAGAACCACACAACAGTCTCTCTTCACTGGCTTTTTATATCCTTCTCAATGCCCACATGGCTTCGTCATGGCTCTAGATTAATTCCCCACACCTGATGTCGATTTCCTCATCCCGGTTGGCAAGGCAACAGATACACATTTACACGGGGGTGGTGTGTCCTTGTTATTGTACCGGAGGGGACACAATTGCGGCGAACTTTAGTTCCGCCCTCTCATTTGTCACACCGTGATACATACATACCTTTTTCATTTCTGTGCGTTCTGTAAGTGTTATTTGACGCACCCATCGCTAGCCTAGCTTAGCACAAAGACTTGATGTAAATGGATAATGGTAGCATACTAATCCCAATAAGTGACAAAATAATGCAAACATTTTCCTATTTACATGTTGTGATCTGTATAGTCACAGCGTGTACAAATAACAAGGCTATATGAGACAGAGACCATTTTTAATCGTATAAATACTGGGAACTATATTCTCACTAGGCGTAGGAGCACAGCTAACGTTACTTGGGCGGAGTGATTAGCGCAGCACACGAGACGCCCTGTTGATGGTTCCGTAAACAAAACAAACGTGACTAACTAGCTAGTAGCGAACGTGACTCGTGATCATGGCTGACTTTGAGGAATTGTCAGAGGAATTTTACTGTGTATCAAACCAAGATCCACAACCATATAGTTTTGAGCCAGAATACACAGACGAGGAGTTACAAACTTTGGAAGCTGTTCATTAGCAAGTTGAATGTTACAGTCCTGAGAGTTACATTTAGCGCCGCTCATTTGTTATTGAGCGATTCAGTGTGTTCTTGACAACACAATAATAACAATAAAGGGGATACACGGAGCCCCTATTCACGTAATAGTGTCACTACTAAGGTTACATTACAGCATGGCACTGTTACAGTATGGCTAATGTTAGTCATCTCAAAACATAACGGAACACTTACCGCAGCAACAGGTGATCCAATTTGTCCTGTCTTTATTATCGATGGGATGGCCGTATCCTTTAGCACACGTTTCATGGTCCGTGTGGCAACTTGCATTTTTTCAAAATAGTCGTCTATAGTAAAATGTTCAGAGCAAACGAAATACTTCTTGATGCTGTTTACAGGTGTGTTTGGATCTATACCCAGAACAAGTAGCCATCGATTCATCAGGTCAGCGTTTTTGGTTGGAATTCTATGAAACATCATGGTATTACCTGGTCTCCCCTGTTTATTGTCGCAGCTCTTTACAATACAGCGAACACCCATGATTGTAAACTATAAATTTACTATCTAGTAATTACTGACTCTATTACTCCAACTCTGAGCGAACTCTCTGCTCCTCACCACAGGGCGTCTCGTGTGCTGCGCTAATCACTCCGCCCAAGTAACGTTAGCTGTGCTCCTACGCCTAGTGAGAATATAGTTCCCAGTATTTATACGATTAAAAATGGTCTCTGTCTCATATAGCCTTGTTATTTGTGAATAAGCTAAAGTCCCAAAAAGTCGGAGTGTTCCTTTAATGATGTGCCCCATGCTCCATTCATTAGTGCCTTTGGTTTGATCTATCCTGACAGAGATTTGCAGAAACACCAGACTGCACATTAATCTACTAGGAATAATGATTTCAGAATAATTCAAATATAACGTTTTATTTGTCAGGTAAAAATGTATCATGCCAATTACACGAGTAAATGATTAAAAGCCAATTCAGAAATAATAAATACATGACATCAATTACTCAAAGATGACTAAGAGTAAGCAATGCATTCCTGACAGAGACACACAGCAGTGTGTGAGTGTGTTACGAGTGAAAGACTTGAGAAAACACGGACACATCAATGTATGGGGGTTTTCCTGGTTACAGGTTCCCAAAGACTGCTCTGTCACCTACCCTTAAATACCAGACCAGAACAAAAGGCTTGTACAAATATTTTTTAGAGTTGTTTTGGGTCAGTTCATGTACCCCAGGGGGAAACACCTGGTTTCGGGGACATCACCCAGAGAAGAGAACAGGATTCTCCTAAGTTCTCAATCTTTCTCATTAAACCAATGACTGCAATGAAATTAAGATCATTTTACAAATCGCTCTGAGACACTTAAAATGATATCAAACATGAAAAGGAAAAACAATGGATTCACAGCATACATCATATGTGATATATAGACATTCTCAGTGAACTTTTGGTGACTTGACTCAGGGAGAGAGGAGGGAGGAGGGAGAGAGGGATGCAGAGATAAGGAAGGAGAAAAGTTTGGACAAGACAATGTCCTGTGCTCTTTCTTTGTGATCTTCTGTCCAGGGTGTGTTTTATTGCTTTATTGTACGGTGAGTTTTATCTCAGCTTTTGTCTTAGCAGGAAAATCAGTTCTTACAACATCGTTAAAATAGTCCATGTGACTACAGTGGCTTAACCTTAATTTTATGAAGCAACGAGAATACTTTCTGTGCGCTAAAAAAACAAAATAACTTTATTCAACATTTTCTTCTCTTCCGTATTAGTCTCTGAGTCGCGTTCACGAGAGCAACACGACGCATGCGTGACCTCGTGTGCGTCTTCCTCTGCTTGGGGTCATATGTCAGAACACCAGATCCTGCACCATTAACACCAGCAGACTGATACGGAAGAGGAGAAATGACCGAATGAAGTCAATATTTTGTTTTTTTGGCACACAAAAAGTATTCTCGTTGCTTCATAAAATTAAGCGTTAAGCCACTGTAGTCACATGGACTATTTTAACGATGTTTTTCCTACCTTTCTGGGCCTTCAAAGTGTTAATTAAATAGCTGTCAGTCATGTTCAGAAGATGAACGAAGATCATACGGGTTTGGAACGACATGAGGGTGAGTACTTAATGACAGAATTTTCATTTTTGGGTGATCTAACCCTTTAAGATATCTGGAGGTGATGGATGGATTGTGTGTGTTTGTGAGGATCTGCTCACCTTCATGACACACAAAAGGATATCGGTCATTGCAAGAGATGTCATTCCATTGACCCTGAGCATTTGGTCCGATCACTGTACAGTTTTCACCACCTCCATAATTATTAGGTTCACCAGACTTCCAGTATCTGAAAGAGGAGTTACTCTGATCTGACCACTGCCATGAGTCTCTGAACAGACCGATCCAGATCCATGATCCTGATAACTGACGACCACTAATGAACTTCTGAACCTGTTGATTCTCATTCTGGTTCCTCACACTGACCAGATCAGTGTGTTTCTGTCTGCAGTATCTCTGAGCGTTTCTCCAGTTCTTCTGCTGATTGACCAAGATGAGTCCTGTGTTCGCTTCAAGAAAAAAAAAAAAAAAAAACTGTTTCATAAATCAGAGTCAATTTGTCTTACACTATTTTATGGGATTTTAATGTGAATAAGAGCAGTGGTGGAAGCATCAGAAACATGTTTCCATTACATTGAAAATGTTACATTTTAAACATAAATGCACATTGTTCTAAAGGGCATCATCCTCTACCTTTTACACAGATACATTTACTCAAATTCTCATGCTGATAATAACTGTAAGGAATAATTTGCTATTAATATGGAAGTATTTCCGAGGAAACTTAAACACACACACACGCACGCACACACACACACACACACACACACACACACACACACACACACACACACACACACACACACACACACACACACAGCAAGGCCAGGGACAGGACGGGACAAAACATTTGTCAAAATAGACCTGTGCATTTAGTGCTGTAGTGTAAATGCAGACTAATAGACCCACAGCAACACAGACCAGAAGAAGAAAACATATCTGTGTTCTCTGGGTCATTTTAGCAGCTTTTAAGATCATTTTATAAAGCACTCTTTTTTCACGTGTCCTTTTTAAAGCAATGTTTAAAATTCTGCCTATTCGATTTTTTAAATTAAATCTAACTATATTTAAAAGTATTTAATGTATTATTTTATTAGCATTAATAATTTGTTATTATAGCTATTTTATAATAAATTCAAAAGCAAAACATGAAAAGAACTACATTAGATTATATGCTTTGAGACATGCGGTAACTTAACTCTGTCTCTCGTGGCGCTTTGTTTGCTCCCTGCTGTGTGTGTTCATGTGTTTTGAAGGAGCTGTGGCTTTGGAGACGCTCTTGAAGGGGAGTGGGATCAAATACTTTCAAAGCTAGCTTGATATTGCTAGGCTCTCCGAAAATGCCTACCTTGTCCTTAATTTAGAACTTAATACTGTTTGTGTTAGTAGAACATTTTCAGGAGCCGTCATATGGTGCATCTATAAATGAACGGTTGCTGAAATTTTAAGTAGCTGCACTCACTGTTGTTGCAGATGAATCTACGATTATCACTACATGGCAAATCCTCCCATAGTCCATTTGACATCATTCCACAATAACTGGTTTCAGGTTGTCCAGGTTTCCAGTTCAGATAGAGCGCAGGTTCACCTGAAGACCACTGCCATTTATCAACACTCGTCTTCTGCAGCCCAATCCAGACATACTGAACACCTCCACCATTCACACTCTTCTTCAGCTCGTTCATGTCGTTCATGTTGTCAACGGTGGCCAGATCTGTGTATTTCTCTCTGCAGAATCTCTGAGCTTCAGTCCAGGTCTTCCTCTCGTTTATAAAGTGATACTGACGCTGAACACATTCAGATACGGAGCAGAGAGCTGTGGAAGAGAGCGTTTGATTTAATGCTTTTCATAACAGGGTCAAACCTGATGAAACTATAAACCATAAATAATACACCAAACACACTCACCAATGAGAAGAAGAATCAGATATAGAGTTTGCTCCATTTCTGAGGAAGAAACACATTAAAAATCCCAAATACTTACATATTCATCTTGGAGTAAATCATGATCATGTAATTAAAAATAAATAAATAAATTAATTAATTAATTTAAAAAATAGCAGTTTTAGCAATTATTCAGACAATATTTACATCTGAAAGTGTAATTGTGTGTGAAGAATGAACATGTTCTTACTTTAGAGGTCGTGTGTTTCTGTCCTGAGTCTGATGTTTCTGTCTGCAGATTTACACTACGCTATTATTATATCTGCTCTCATCCCTCATTCACCTCATCACATCATTTGTGTATTTCTCTAAAACTAATTTTCATGTTTTCCTTCCTCCTTTTTTTTGTTTGTCTACCTCTGTATTTGCATATTGGCATCTTTGTCAGTTAGTATAAGTCTATATTTATATGAACCTTAATCTAAAAAATATGTGAACATTCACAATTTATATTGTTATATTCACAACTAAACAGCAGCAACATTTTTTTAATCAAATTCAGTGAAATTGACACTATAATCCGACAGAACAACATAAATAAGGTGGTTTTAGAAAAAAAAACGAGCTTCTAACTCCACCTGGAGCGTGTTATTTGTTTTGCAAAAATCCACCGCTCCCATCTCATCGGGTCCAATCAGCGCAGGGGGGTGTGAGATCTGACTGTCAATCACAGGTCGTGCACACGCGTCAGATTCCCTCTCCCTCGCGCAGACGCGCGAACAACCCACTAATGATCTGATTGATGAGGGTTGAGTTCATTAGTGAAGACTGGTGATACTGGTTACTGAGAGCCTTTAAAACCCCTCCGTTTGAGACTCCATCTCACACACGTTTATTTCTCTTTGACTGAATGAGTGAGTTTGACGATTGAGAGAGTTTGGGGCATTTCACGAGTTCACACTTACAAATGATCAGAGAATAAATAGTTATGCGTATTTGGCGTGCTGTCTGGGGGGAGGACTCCGAGCTCGGAAATTGGGCCCGAACCCAGAGTACTCCCCTCGGATCTCTTGGTTAGGAAGATAACCAGGCAAGTGTGAGGAGATGGGATGGTGGAGGGATGCTGAAAATTGTAGAGGATTATGGGTGAGTCGACTGTGTATTTATAGGCTTTTAATCATTCTGATTGAGTGGACCTGTTGAGTGGACCTGTTGATTACTGATTGCTAATGTTAGTAAAGGTTGTTGGACTCTCATTATCCCACTGAAATAATCTCATCATCTTCTGCTACTTCTGCAGAATATGCAGTGGGATAAAAAAGGTCAGCCGGAACCAGGAACACCACCCGATATACTCGTTACATTAGATGCCAATGTTAGTTTTTCAGTTTATTCCGAGGTTTACTGAAGTCAGCCGGATCCGTGCCATATCCAGACCAGATGGATGACCTGCGCCTAGACACGACCACAACATATGATGTAGTCAGCCGGATCTGGGCCGTATCCAGATCAGATGGAGGACCTGCGCCTAGACACGACCACAACACATAATGTAGTCAGCTGGATCCGGGCCGTATCCAGATCAGATGGAGGAACTGCACCTAGACACGACCACAACATATGATGTAGTCAGCCGGATCTGGGCCGGATCCAGATCAGATGGAGGACCTGCGCCTAAAAAACGACCACAACGCATGATGTAGTCAGCCGGATCCGTGCCGTATCCAGATCAGATGGAGGAGCTGCACCTAGACACCTAGAAATGTATGTATGTGAAAGGAGAATGTATGTGTGTGTGAGAGTAGAAATGTATGTATGTGAAAGGAGAATGATGTGTGTGTTAGAGTAGAAATGTATGTATGTGAAAGGAGAATGATTTGTATGTGAGAGTAGAAATGTATGTATGTGAAGGGAGAATGTATGTGTCTGACAGTAGAATAATGGATTTTGGCTTGTACGGACCCTCATAGTTTACTGTTTGTTTGTTTACAAAACATGAACACATTTGCATGTAAACACATTCTCATCACTCATTTGTTTAGGTCCACATTTAGACTTTCAGGGTGGACAATCTTTACATCTCTGACGTGAAACAGAAGCAGAAACAGTGTGTTATTGTTCTAGACATACAGTATTTCATTGTTTCATTCAGTCGTATTCATCTGTTAGTTTTATTGCAACAGTAAAAGTTACACTTCTTAACATTAGTTCCCTTTCGAGGGGCGTCGCATGACACTTTGGGGGAACGCCCCATCAGCGTAGCGCCTCTGAAGTATGAATGAAACTAAGCCAATCCTGATTTGTGTTGTGTCATGACGTAACATGTGACGGCATATGCGGAAGCTACAAAAGGACGCCGGCACACAACAGAGACAGCTTTCTGTTCTTCAGCAAGCGCTCTCTGTCTCTTGTCTGTCTTATTTGGTGTTGTATTGTCACAATCACATATATCATATATCATATTATGGCGAATTCAAGCAGTTACAGGAGGTGTGTGCATCCCTGCCCACGTTATATTACGGGTGGGGACACACACCAAATGTACTCTCGAAGGGGCGGATTGCGAAGCATTAACGATCCATGTGCTGCGCTCCCGCCTGGCTATTTTTAACAAGGATGGCCAGGCTCGCGAGCCCCGTGGCAATGCTCTTCATGGGGTTCGCAGATGGATCTGGCGGGGGATCTTGAGACTGCCGAGGCACGTTCTTGTGATTCATCTGCCAGTAACAATGCTCTCCCTCCTCGCGCGGAAGCCTGCCCATGTCTCCGCATATGAGGAGCTGGTGGAGGTTGTCTCTCGTGCAGTGGCCCGTTTTAACATCAGTTGGCCACATGAGAGGCAGGAAACACTTATAAAAAGCAAATTGGACAAGCGTTTCCTGCAGCACAGAGAGTAACCTCATCATCAGGGTTTACCGTTCTTTCACAAGCCACACTCTTCTTGCGTGTCCAACCCCCCTGTGTTAAATTACAGTAATATCTTGGGGGCAGAGAACGGTTATGGGATGATTTCTCGGGTGGAACAGCCGCTTGTCACCTATTTAGCCCCCGAGTCCACATCATCCCTAAAAAACCCTGTGTTGCCCACTAAACCATGCCGAGATACATCTTCGTTAGTGGGCAGGGCTTATATGGCTGCGGTTCGGGCTGGCGCTAGTCTGCACACTATGGCAGTACTTAAAGCGTACCAGGCTGACCTTCTTAAAGACATCGATGAGAGCGAGGGTCCAACTCCGGAGGACATTGCGGAGTTGAGGAAGGCTGCAGACCTGTCTCTCCGAGTCACCAAGGAAACAGCCGTTCCATGGCGGCAATGGTGGTCTCAGAGAGAAATTTATGGTTAAATCTGTCAGGCATCAAGGAGAAGGACAGGGCTTTCCTCCTTGATGCCCCGATTTCGCCTTCTGGCCTGTTCGGCGACTCAGTTAACATCGTCGTTGACAGGTTTCAGGAGGCGAAGAAACAGTCTGCAGCCTTCAGACAATACCTCCCTCGCCGCTCTTAGTCTAAGAAGCCTGCCCCCAGTGGGCAGCCGCAGTCATCCACCAGCTCCTCCGCCTACAGACAGGCGCAAAAGGAGAGCGTCGCTTCTAGAGCCCCCCCTCAAGCAGCCTGGGGGCATAGACGAAGAGTTCTCAGCCGAAGCCTCAGCCTAATCAGGGCGACCTGAGGGCCGTCCTGCAAGCAAAGAAGGCTTCGACAAAGAGGTCCTAGTCACCCTAGGTCCTCTGCGGGCGGCCCCGCGAGGTTGCCTCCTCCGCGGAGCCCGCAGGAAATCGATGTTGACTTCCCGCCGCCAAGTGCGCTTCGGGACACATTGGTTTCCAGCGAACGCGCCCTGCACTGTCCGCCCCACAGGCTTGCGGCCAGGCAGCACTCTTGTCCGCACACGTTTTCGGTCGAACCCTGCCGGAGATCTGCTTCAGGGGGCCAAGAACGAATCCCAAATAATACCCGAAGCCAGCCTCAAGAGCTGGTTCCCTTAGTAGAGTATTTCGATGCATGGAAAAATCTCAAGAATATTTCTCCTTGGGCTCTGCGCACCATTCAAAAGGGGTACAGACTACAGTTCGGTTCCCGCCCACCAAAGGGGTGGTCTGGACTGTAGTCAACCCAGAGCAGAGTCGGGTATTGGAACAAGAAGTAAACTCCCTGCTGGTAAAAGAGGCTATAGAACGTATTCCTCCTCCAGACAGGGAGGTTTTACAGACTCTACTTCATAGTTCCCAAGAAGGATGGGGGGTTGCGTCCGATAATAGATCTCAGGCACTTGAATCGGTCTCTGAGTAGATTCAGGTTCAAGATGCTCACTATTCCCATCATCGTGAACCAAATTCAATCTGAGGATTGGTTTGTCAATAGATCTGAAGGACGCATACTTCCACATTTTCATCCTTCCATCTCACAGGAAGTTCCTAAGGTTCGCTTTCGGGGACGAAGCGTACTAATATCGGGTTCTTCCGTTCGGCCTAGCTCTCTCCCCTCGCACATTTACAAAATGTATGGACGCAGGTATCAGGGTCCTCAATTATATCGACGACTGGCTCATTCTGGCCCAGTCACAAGAGCTGGCAGTTCGGCATCAAGATGTCGTCCTTGCCCACATCCAGAGCCTGGGGTTGAGACTCAACACGAAAAAGAGCGTGTTGGCACCAGCCCAGAGAACCACGTTCCTGGGAGTGGTGTGGGATTCGGTCACGATGCAGGCACAATTGTCTCCTGCACGGATCGAATCCACCCTGGCCACGGTGACCACAATAAAGCTAGGCCAGACCATCACTGTAAAATATTTTCAGAGATTATTAGGGCTCATGGCAGCAGCAGCCAACATCATTCCATTCGGTCTCCTGCACATGAGGCCCCTGCAGTGGTGATTGAAAACCAAGGGGTTCTCCCCGAGGGGAAACCCATTTCGCATGATCAGGGTTACGCGGAAATGCCTTCGTTCCCTATCTATGTGGAAGAAAGCTTGGTTTCTGTCCTAAGGTCCCGTGCTGGGAGCGTCATGTCGCCGGAAAGCCATCTCGACAGACGCCTCCCTCACGGGCTGGGGCGTGGTCATGGACGGCCGCTTTATGAGAGGCCTATGGCAGGACCATCATCATATATGGAGTGGAACTCTGTATAAACCCAATTTGGGTTTCGTTCCCCTCCTTGTACTGTATCCATGTGATATCCGTGCAGAACAAATAAAATTAAAATAAATATATATATATACTGCCTGGAAATGTTGGCGGTGTCCCGAGCTCTGAGGAGCTTACTGCCGGACCTCAAGGGTCATCACATCCTTGTGAGGACAGACAATATGTTGGTGGTGGCCTATATAAACCATCAGGGGGGTCTGAGGTCTTGCCCTCTATGCAGACTGGTGCATCAGTTCCTCCTGTGGTTCCAAGGGAAATTGTTGTCTCTCAGAGCAACATACATCCTGGGGAATCAGAATCAGGGAGCAGACATCCTGTTGAGGCAGGGGCTGAGGCCCGGGGAATGGAGACTCCATCCCGAGGTGGTGGAGTCAATATGTCAGAGGTTCGGCCCAGTGGAAGTGGATCTAGTCGTGTCTCGAGAGACGACTCACTGTCCACTATGGTTCTCCCTCACACATCCAGCCCCGCTGGGGTTGGATGCCATGGTACAGACGTGGTCGAGGCTGCGTCTGTATGCATTTCCACCGATCGCTCTGCTCCCGGGAGTTCTAGAGAGGGTTCGTCGCGACGGGATCAGTCTATTATTGATAGCCCCGTTGTGGCCGGCCCAAGTATGGTTCTCAGACATAATATCACTCCTGGATGGCCCTCCATGGGAGCTTCCCATCAGGAGGGACCTGCTGACACAGGCAGAGGGCTCAATATTTCACCCTCAGCCCGAACTGTGGAAACTGTGGGTCTGGCCCCTGAGGGGCTGGCCTGTCAGCAGGAGTAGTAGAGACCATACTCGGCTCTAGAGCTCCCTCCACGAGGAAATTGTACGGCCTAAAATGGAATGTTTTCAACGTATGGTGCAGAGAGCATGAGGTGGACCCAGTTAACTGCCCTGTGGTTTCAGTGCTGGAGTTCCTCCAAGATTGCTTCTCGGCTGGTCTTACCCCGTCCACTCTCAAGGTGTACGTGGCTGCCATTTCGGATTTCCACGCTACTCTGAGTGATGGGCCTCTGGGAAGACAGCAGTTGGTCATATGTTTCCTGCGTGGGGCTTGGAGGATGAGACCTGCGGCTCGTACCAGGTTCCCACTTGGGACCTGGCGCTGGTTCTCGAAGGGTTGGTTGAGGCCCCCTTCGAACCGCTGGAGTCGGCTGAGGCCAAGAACCTTTCCCTAAAGGTGGCTTTCTTGTTGGCCATTACTTCTCTGAGGAGGGTAGGAGATCTCCAGGCGCTCTTTATATCCAATGGGTGCCTGGAGTTTGCTCCAGGCAACATCAAAGCCATCCTACATCCTAGGCTATTTTCCCAAGGTGCCATCTAATGTGACACGGCCTACGGTTCTGCAGGCTTTTCATCCTCCACCTCACGTGATGGCGGATGAGGAGAGACTTCACCTGCTCTGCCCTGTCAGAGCTCTCAAAATATATATCCAGAGGTCCTCCTCATGGCGGAAGTCAGACCAGTTGTTAGTGTGTTTCGGGCGCCCAAGAAGGGGCTTCCCGCTTCCGAATAGACCATTAGCAACTAGATTGTCCAAGCTATATCTATGGCCTACCAGGTGTGCAATTTGCCTTCACCTCTGGCCGTGAGGGCTCACTCTACCAGAGGCATGGCGTCCTCTAGAGCCCTCCTCTCAGGGCCCTCGATCCAGTAAGTCTGCAATGCAGCAGGATGGGCCACCCCTCACACTTTTATTAGATTTTACAGCCTGGACATTCCATCAACACCTGGCACCCTTGTGCTCTCGTCCTAAGTGTGCCTATGCGCAGCTTCACACTGGGACAGGCAGGGCTCGTTGTGGCATAGGGGGTACTCGTTCCCCCAAAGTGTCATTCGATGCAGTTCGAGTTCCCTCGAAAGGGAACGTCTCAAAAAGGGTTAAACCTTGTTCCCTGAGAAAGGGAACGAGAACTGCATCCCTTCGTCATGCCTCCCCCTGCCTGGGAGCGCTTGCTTCATCACAGAAGCTATCTCTGTTGTGTGCCGGCGTCCTTATCTCTGTTGTTGTGTGTAGCTTCCGCATATGCCGTCACATGTTACGTCATGACGCAACACCAATAAGGATTGGCTTAGTTTCATTCATACTTCAGAGGCGCTACGCTGAGGGGCGTTCCCCCAAAGTGTCATTCGACGCAGTTACAGTCGTAACCCGAGACGTTTTCCTCTGGCTGTTGTAACAGAGATTATAAAGCACACTTGTTATAGGAAAAAATAAATAAACAGTGAGAAGTTATTATGTAGTAGATGATTATTATGTTGGGTTAGGGTAGGGTTGATTATTAATGATAACATGTAGTGGCCTGAGGCCTAAATCATGAAGCCGGTTTAGGTGGTTAACAAGGTGTTTCAGTTTAGTTTGCACCAACCCTGGATTTTAGGCACTATGAAAGTGATTCGGCTTTTAGCTGTGTTCATCGCGATAGTCATGGTACCAACAAACCTGATTGGATTGGTTTGGTTTTGTCAACTTTGTCAACTGCTTTGGCCCCTGATTTACTGATCTAATCCAGTGTTTAATCAGTTATCAAACGTGTTATATTGTTAACACACTTAAATTATACATTACCACCACTGTGAAACTACAGCAATGTGCTATTATAAGGGATTTTTAAACTCATCATTCATTTAATAAAGAAATGTACTTCACAGAGATCAAAAATCAGCACATGAATCTCAACATGGTGACAATCAAACCAACTAACACAAAAATATACACTCTGAACATCACAAAACAGGCTACAGAAAGTCACAAAACAACAGCAAAAATAAAAACAAATAAATAAAATAGTAAGTCTATTCAGCTGCATTTATTAATGCTGCAGTGCATGCTGGGAGTTTTGTACCATGGAGTCACAACCGGCTCAGAGCCACGACAAATGAAGGAGGCAACAAGAACAAAAGCGAATCAAAGTATTTATTAACAAAAATAAAGTTTACAACTCGAAATAAGAACAACTAAATAATTAAAATAAGAAAAATAAATAAATAAGAAAAACACAGCTATGGAAAACATTCCAAACATAAAGTGAAAGGAAAATGTATGTGTGTGTGAGAATAGAAATATATGTATGTGAAAGGAGAATGATGTGTGTGTGAGAGTAGAAATGTATGTATGTGAAAGGAGAATGTATGTGTCTGACAGTAGAAGAATGGATTTTGGCTTGTACGGCCCCTCATAGTTTACTGTTTGTTTGTTTAGAGAGCATGAATACATTTGCATGTTAACACATCCTCATCACTCATTTGTTTAGGTCCACATTTAGACTTCCAGGGTGGACAATCTTTACATCTCTGACGTGAAACAGAAGCAGAAACAGTGTGTTATTGTTCTAGACACATTCCATTGTTTCATTCAGTCTTATTCATCTGTTAGTTTTATTGCAAGGCAAGGCAAGTTTATTTATATAGCACATTTCATACACAATGGCAATTCAAAGTGCTTTACATAGAAGAAATTAAAATAATAAATCAGTTTAGAATAAAAAAATAAAAAATAAATAGTCTGGACGTGAAAGTGATACTGTAGGAGCACATCTGATCTCTTCTGGAAGCTGGTTCCAGCATAATAGCTAAAAGCGGACTCGCCATGCTTAGAGTGAACCCTTGGTATTTCTAGCTGATATGATCCTAATGATCTGAGTGATCTGTTGGGTTTATATTCAGTGAGCATATCTGCAATATATTGAGGTCCTAGGCCATTGAATGATTTATATACCAGTAATAATACTTTAAAATCAATCCTAAATCTAACTGGGAGCCAGTGTAAAAACCTGAGGACTGGTGTGAGGTGTTCATATGTTCTGGTTCTGCTCAGCGTTCTGTATGAGCTGCAACTGTCTTATGGTCTTTTTGGGAAGGCCAGTGAGGAGTCCATTACAATAATCCACCCTGCTGGTGATGAAAGCATGCACAAGTTTCTCTAAGTCTTGTCTGGAAACAAAGCATCTAATTCTTGCAATATTTTTCAGATGATAGTATGCTGATTTAGTTATTGCTTTGACATGACTACTGAAACTAAGGTCTGACTCTAGTGTCACACCAAGATTCCTGACTTGATGTTTAGTTGTTTGACCCCTAGAGTGAAGGTATGCGTTCACCTTGAGAACTTCATCTTTGTTTCCAAACGCAATGACTTCAGTTTTGTCTTTGTTTAACTGAAGAAAGTTTTGACACATCCAGCTGTAGTAATTGAAACATTTCCAATTAAATGCGACCTTTTGTGATCTCCTGTGTGAACGTGAAATGACCCAGAAGAGACCCGCATGCGCAAAAGAGTGCTCAACGGTCAACGACGTCACTTGTTGTTTGCGGAAGTAGCTAAACTTCAACTAACTGTGATTCACTCACACACACACACAACACAAGAGCGCGCGCAGCGACCGTAACACAAGAGCCAGACAGCAGCCGCTGACCTATCTAATATCAGCACAAACAAGTTAACATAACGTTAGTCTACTCTTATTCACATTGGATATATAATGATGGTGGCCGTGGGCTTTTATTTATTTATTTAATTAACGGCCTCGTCGAGGTCGACCCGTTCGGCAGATTTACCTCAGCTCGACGAATATGCAGTCCGTTTTCAAACCGACGACTACTTCAACGCAGACTTATGATGTTTATCGCGTATCAATGACGTGCGGGTCGGATACATGCGACGTGGCCGTTCAGACTGAAGTCACATTTCAAAAGATCGGATACGTATCGGATTTTGGACCACATACCCAAGTGGCCTGGGTCGCATTTGAAAAGATCGGATCTGTGTCGTTCAGACTGTCAGGAAAAGATCAGATACAGGTCGCATAGGGGCAAAAAAATCGGAATTGGGTCGTTTCATCCTGCAGTGTGAACGTAGCCAATGGGGCTGTAATCATTAGGCGATAGGGCTAAGTAAATCTGTGTGTCGTCTGCATAGCTGTAGTAGAGCTGTGTGTCGTCTGCATAGCTGTGGTAGATCTGTGTGTCGTCTGCATAGCTGTGGTAGAGCTGTGTGTCGTCTGCATAGCTGTAGTAGAGCTGTGTGTCGTCTGCATAGCTGTGGTAGAGCTGTGTGTCGTCTGCATAGCTGTAGTAGAGCTGTGTGTCGTCTGCATAGCTGTGGTAGAGCTGTGTGTCGTCTGCATAGCTGTGGTAGATCTGTGTGTTGTCTGCATAGCTGTGGTAGATCTGTGTGTCGTCTGCATAGCTGTGGTAGATCTGTGTGTCGTCTGCATAGCTGTAGTAGAGCTGTGTGTCGTCTGCATAGCTGTGGTAGATCTGTGTGTCGTCTGCATAGCTGTGGTAGATCTGTGTGTCGTCTGCATAGCTGTGGTAGAGCTGTGTGTCGTCTGCATAGCTGTGGTAGAGCTGTGTGTCGTCTGCATAGCTGTGGTAGATCTGTGTGTCGTCTGCATAGCTGTGGTAGATCTGTGTGTCGTCTGCATAGCTGTAGTAGAGCTGTGTGTCGTCTGCATAGCTGTAGTAGAGCTGTGTGTCGTCTGCATAGCTGTGGTAGATCTGTGTGTCGTCTGCATAGCTGTGGTAAAATTAAAGTAAAACACCGTAATTAAAATAAAGTGCAAAAAAGTTTCTAGAGAGCCAAAAAGACTATTCTAGGCACGATCTGGAGCCCTGTATAAGATAACAGTGAATTGCAATTGAAAATATAGACAAATTTAAAAGTGACTTATATTGCCCATTATTTATTTTCATAATCTGTGGTAATGCAGGTGATGGAAATCAAACAGAAGAAGACATTCTTAAATGGTAAGTTTGTCTTGCTCTAAGATTTGACTTAATCAGTTTATTGATGTTATTAGAAGGACAGCAATATTTTTAAGTCATAGTTAGTGGTTGAACACTTGTACAAGTTCTTATATAGCGATTAGTCACACAATGTACATTAACAAAATAAATTCTCTTTTTGAGGCCAATAAAACTATAAAGCACTCAAAACTAATTTCAAATACTCTAATCCTGATAAAACGTTTGATATTTCAGGAAACTTATGAATGATGAATTGAAAAGAAACATTGAAGAACTGAACTCAGAATTTGACAGAAATCTTTAAACTCTTGATGATGAAATAAAGGAGCTGGATGAGGCCACTGATGAACTTGAGTCCGTGCACAGGAACACTACAGTGGGCAGTTTGGTCGGATCATCAGTTGGAGCCGCTGGAGGAATCGCAGCCATAGCAGGAGTGTGTTTGGCCCCGTTCACATTAGGTGCTTCTTTAGCTCTTACTGGTGCAGGTGTTGTTGCTGGAGGAGTAACAGGTGCAGCATCAAACATCACTAACATGGTCAAGCAGAAAACCCTGCGTGAGAAGATTGAGAAGATCATCAATGAGTTACAGAACACAATCAAGCCAATGGAAGAGCTTCTGTGTAAAATTGATAAAACCGCAGAGGACATTAAATTGGTGGAGCAAGCCAATTTAAATAAGCTTGACATTCAGAGAGCAGCAAGAGGTGCTGAGGAGGTATTAAAGATTGCAAAAGTAGCTCATGTGGCTGTAATTGGAAAAATGTGTGCAGAGGCTGCCAAAGAAATCCGTGTGTTTGTGAAGGCTGTCAAAGCTGCGCGTGGGTCTGCATCGGCTGCCAGAGCTGTGCGTGCGACTGCAGAGGCGGTCAAAGAAGTCCGTGCGACAGCAGCGTTCACTGGCGTACTCTCCGCTCTGTTTATTGCTCATGATGTTTACTGTATTGTTCAAGATTCAAAAGAGCTCTCTGAAATTAATCAACCAGCAGACAAGAGAAAAGAAGAAGAAACCTCATCAGAAACTCTGAAATGTATTCTTCAGAAGAAAGCAGCAGCTGATCAGTTTAAGAAGATTGTGGAAATAATTAAAGATGCTGTAGACATTACGGTACCGTAGACAAAACAACCTCTCAGGCCTGGCAAAGACAGAGACAGTGATAAAAAATGTGAATGAAGATGGAAAACATTCATAATTTTTTAACATTTATTTGATCATTTTTTTCTTGTGTTTCTGATTGTTTTCCATGTGGAATTTTAATTGGATTTTTTTTTTTTTATCAAAATAAAATTATTATTATTATTATATTAAAAATCAAAACAATTTTTTTTTCTTCCAGTTTATTGGTCTGTTAGGAGAGACATAAGTGTCTGCATTTTTGTTTATTCTATATTGCTATTTCATTTGAGTTGACAGTAAGTTTGTTTACTTTATTTTGTCTGTCCTTGTAGTCTATTGCGTCCAATATGTTTAAATGTTAATAATAATAATACAAGAAAGTATTTGAAAAATGGATTCAACCTTGTTCATGTTTGATAAACCTTGACTCTTGAAATACAGTATCTGACTGATATTATTGACATGTTCTTTGTATGACATATTCTTAAACCTAGTATTTTGTTGGATTATTCACTGCTAATTGATCAGTCTATCCATAGTGTTTTCTGTTTTACTAGTTGTATTTGTAATTATTTACTTTATATTGTATTATTTAGAGCAATGTTCATGTTCAAATTGAGATCTTCATTATTTTCGTGCCAAATAAATACACAGTGAGCCAAACAGCCCTTCTGCTCTGTGGAAGAAAAAGTTACAAGTTTGCAACTAATGCTGTATTTTCAATAAAAATATAACAAGATATGTTATAGTAGAGTGCATGAAGTATTTTTTCCAGGACACTTAATTTGTTATATCCTCCTGAGACCCAGCCCATTGACTTATGTCCACTGTAGTGGACATTTGAGTTTCATCCCTCTCCTTGGAATCTTTTGTGCAAGTCTCTTAATTCCTGCTGTACTGTACAGAGGACATCCTGGCCTTTTCAATGATATGTTATTTGATTGGCTGGGAGGCCGGGAACCCCCTCTATCTTTCAATCCAAAATGGACGGCATAGGAACAAGCACATTTTATGGAAAGATAAGAGGTGAGTCAAATATTGTTTGTCTATGGTTTAGTTACTATGATAATTATATATTTTCTTGTTCATTAAGGTGTTAGGAATCATATATTTAGTTCTGATAGCAACTACATTATGTATCTTTTGAAAAATTTGCCATTTTATGAATGTCAATTATAGTGGACATCAGGACTATCTTCATGTAAATAATGACTCCACATTGTTATAGGAAACAGAACTGAAGCAGAAAGAATTCTTTACAAAATAGTCGAGGGAGATTCAGATTTAGAGTTGTCAGATGATGAGGGAGATGAGGATGAGTTTCAACCAGTGAGAGAAGACGATGATGAAGAAGAGGAAGACGATGCAGAAGGCTCAGTTGAAGGGACAGATGCAGACACAGACACAGATACAGACAGGGATGAGCAGGAAACTCGACGCCCTCTGTGGGCCAGGAGTAATCTGTATGTTTGCAGTTCCACAATTTTAATTTCAGCTGCATTGAGTATTTAAACTGTTATTATTTATCATTTATTATTCTTTTTTTCCTTCATATCAGATTTGCACCTGTGTTACCTGGGCTTCCTGTGTGTCAAGATGACCCTACAACACGTGCAGACTGGAGTCCAATTGAATACTTTTCACAGTATATTGACAACAAGGTCTTTGAAGATTTGGCAACATACACAAATCAAAAAGAGCTGCAAAGCAGAGGAGTGTGTATGAACACTACGCCACAAGAAATAAAAATCTTCTTTGGCATTTCAGTCCACATGGCTTGCCTTGGCTATCCCAGAATTAAAATGTTTTGGGCCAAAAAAACTAAAGTGCCAGTCATAAGTAGCAAAATGTCTAGGGATAGATTCTTCAGGATAAGAAACTCCCTCAAGATCGTCAATGACCTGGCTGTAACAGAGGAAACAAAGAAGGCAGATATTCTTTGGAAAGTTAGACCAATACTCGATCGTGTGCGGCAAGGCTGTCTCAGCCTTGCAAAGCCAGAAAGGGTCTGCATTGATGAGCAAATCATCCCATTCACAGGCCGTTGTCCAGTCAGGCAATATGTTCCCGGCAAGCCAAACCCTACTGGCCTAAAGGTCTTTGTCCTTGCATCCCCAAATGGTCTGATGCTTGATTTTGAAGTCTACCAAGGGAAGAATACCTTTACAGTCCAAAGGTTAGGAGTTGGAGCTGCAGCAGTTCTACGCATGGTTGAATCTGTTCCAACAGGAAGCCACATATTCTTTGACAGGTACTTCACAACCATAGATCTATTGGACGCATTGCTGGCAAAGGGCCTTCCTGCAACTGGAACTATAATGAAGAACCGTGTCCCAAAGCTGTGCCAGCTGCCAGAAGACAAACAGTTGAAAAAAGAGGGGAGAGGAACATCAGTGTCAGTGGCCAGAAAGAGTCCTGAGCTGGCCATCACAAAATGGTTCGACAACAAACCAGTGCTCATGGCATCCACTGTACATGGGAAAGACCCGGAAGACATCTGTACCAGATGGTCCAAGAAAGAAAAGCACATGGTCCAGGTTAAAAGACCAGCAGTAATTAAGCAGTATAATGACAACATGGGTGGCGTGGATCTTTGTGATCGCATGCTTAGCTTCTATCGTATGTCAAGCAGGACCAAGAAATGGACATCGCGTGTGATCAGTCACTTCTTTGATGTTGCCATCACAAACTCCTGGATACAATACAAGTCTGACAGCAAAGCTCTGCACAGATCATCCAAGAATACACATCAGTACCTGGACTTCAAATTAGTCCTAGCTGAAGAGCTGTTGGAGAGTCCAGAACTGGATAACAGCTGTGAAGAGAGTGAGGATGAGTATGAGCCACCATCTAAAATGAGGATCCCACAACCAGAGCCATCTGTGCGCAGACTAGGAGCCATGCACATGCCTGAGATGATGGATACCAAGCATGCAGAAAGATGCAGAAATAAGGGCTGCAAGAGCAAGACGTACATGAGATGTACCAAATGCAAGATGTTCCTCTGCATTACCAAAAAGAGAAATTGCTTCCAGGACTATCACCACTAACAAAGAACATACTAGATTGGATTCAGTTTGATTGACAGAAGGAAAAAAATCCCCCAAAAAATCAGTTTCACATTAGTTCTATGTTCATTGTTCAAATAACGTTAAAAGGATTCAAGGGGACCAATAAAAGGATACGGACATAACAAAGTGTTAAGCTTTAATAGTAAAGATATCCTTGCAAAATGTAAGGAAAAGGATTCAAGAATGATAAATGTGTTTATTGTATAATCAAAATGTCCGTATTCTTGGATAATAATCAATTTACAGCCCAAAATGTATGTATTCTTAGTTAAAAAAACCCTCTATAATCTGGTAAAATTTGTATCTACCAAATGTGTCTGTTTTCGTACACAAATGATCCTGTTGTCCACTACAGTGGACATGCTGTAAAATTAAAATAAAAAATAAAAATAAAAATGTGAAAATTGTAGGATGTTTTTTTAGACCTAAACAGGTATGGAATCACAAAAAAATATGATTAGGAAAAAAAATATTTTCCTTGGTTCTCAGGAGGATATAAATATAGCATATCATTTTAAAAATATCAATACCAAGCAATTTCCTGACCACCAGATGACACTCAAGAGCAGATGAGACGTTCTCTGACCTCTGAACTCTTAACTCATTTCTGCTCATAGTCCATTCTCATACCAAAGAAGACATTGGGTGGTTCTCAGTATCCATCCTCGTCTCCTCCGTCCTCCATCCATCCTATGACCCGGAAACCGATCGAGCTCTGCCATCTTGAAGGACATCTCAATTCTCTAATTGCACCGCGAGTATGGAGGAGTGAGGAGGCTTCCTGATGAGCGAAGATACACAGGTGTCTCCTATGTGGAAGAGTTTTATCGACTAAACGTGACGCACGTATAAATTCTCCTCCCCCTTCACATTGGTCACAATAATTTTAATTTATACTTTACCTTTGCAGTTTATATAAACCACACATATCACATATTTCAACAGGGTATCTTGCTTTATTATTATTTACTATGAATTTCTTAAATTACCAAACTAAAACAACATAAGCACAGATCCTTTGAGCGCTGCTGTGAAGTGACGCTCTAGTGATCGACAGAAGATGAAGAAGACATTTACCCCCGGTTTCACAGACAAGGCTAATATGATTCTTTAGGGTCTATATTAAAAGTTTATAAAATTCATAAAAATTCTCATTAGTATTGTAAGAAAACACTCATTTTACCTGGTCAAAAACAGCTCTGTTTTCAGCACGCCGTTTAAGTGCATGTGTCTTTAAATGATAATGAGCTTTGCTCACCCCGCCCCTCTGTTCTGTGCTTACACCGTTTGTAACTCAATAACACAATAACCATAACGCGTTGTTCATTATAAACGTGGGGTTATGAATTATATTGAGATCGTCTTACATAGAAAACATGCCGTAATGTACCCTGAGTGTAAACAGCCGCAAAGATTAATATAAAGATTAATATAAAGGTAATAAAACGTTACACTCACTTCTTCTTCTGGAGGTGCAGCAGGAACACGAATAGTTGGTACCGATCCTTTTTTCAGGAGCAGCTTCTTAGCAAAACCAGCTTTATAACGTTACTGACCCTCGTTTGTAAAGCAGTCTGGTGTGTGAAATGATTTGCGCAAACATGAAAGCATTAACGTTGATCGTGGGGAATATTCACTTCGAAAACAAACTCAGCCACTGCGTCTTCAGCGGTTCGGATTTAGGAACATCAAAATGATGCTGTGTTCATTATTACACCCAAGAACAGAACACCACAATCAGTGAGACGCCATTCTGCTCATAGCCAGTGCTCCAGCGTATCAACAATGACGTGCGGACTCTGACTGACAGCTCGCTTACGAGCGGGGACGGGTCTATGTTGAAACACTGCTGTCAATCAACAATCGTGGGAGGGGCATCGATTTTGCGACGTCACAAAATCGAACGGCTTGATTTGAGACAGGGGGATTTTTATCATTTTATGATGGTTGTGTACAGGCACTACCAACACACATTTCAGTACAATCAACTTGTAAAAGTGCATGTACCATTATATGACCCCTTTAAGAACAAGCTCGAGTCTGTGGCCTTCTCTCACAATCCAGCCTGTCAGTGAAAGGCATTATTTTAGCCAACAGAGCTTGCACGCTCATGCTTAATGAATTCTCTCAGAAAATACATGTTATAACTCATCACATCATTCACACAAACTTAATACATGTTTGAATAAGATTAAAGTGCATTTTAGAACAAAATCACATGTTGTATTACAATAAAGAAAACTCATATTCAACTTTTTAGACGGAGCATCAGTACAACTCACCTCTCTTCAGTCGCATTTACCGCAAACTGAAGGAGAGCAACCGGAACCGGAACACAAGTCTTAAAGGAGCCACGCACCGTATTGAACAATACTGGAAAATGACCATCTAACCATAGAAATATGACATCTCAGTTAATAGAAATCAATATTAGAGGAATAAATGAAACAAAATATTAAAAGAATAATTCCAGAATACAAAATAATGAAAGAAACATAATAAATGATAATAACACAGGGAGAGATTTTGAGTGAAATTAATAAATAAATATAACACCCGTTACACAAGGAACAGTGAACAAAAACAGAGAGTCGGAGAACGTCTCGGTTACGTATGTAACCCTCGTTCCCTGAGTAGGGAACGGAGACGTTACGTCGGATGACGACGAATGGGGTTTCGCTTAGAAAGCCTGTCATCTTTGAGTATATAAAACGAGCCAATGGCAATAAAAATGCCATGGGTCTGCGGAATTTGCATAGCGTATCTCCGCCCCACCCTGGGGGTATATAAGGAAGTGCGCTGGCAACATGCAGATATGTCTTCGCTGAGGAGCCAAGACTGAACTCAGGCATTCCAGCGGTACAGCGGAAGTGGCAGGTAGACGTAACGTCTCCGTTCCCTACTCAGGGAACGAGGGTTACATACGTAACCGAGACGTTCCCTTTCGTTGTCACTCCGAGTTACGTCGGATGACGACGAATGGGGTTCCCAGTGTAATCACGCCACCTCTCGACTGTCTTCCAGTGCCCTGCGTAAGTCTGAGCTCCCTGTCGTGAGACTAGCATGGACGAAGGAGTCCTACTTAACACAGGAATACCAAGGTACACTGGGAAGCATATCTCAGTGGAAATATGCAATCATGCCCAGCCCGAAGGGGGGGACTTAAGAATACACATATGACCCGAAGGAACTGCATATGGAGAATCACTGGGGTGTCCAGCCGCAGGTGGAATATTTCAACCCCAGGGGTGGCAAGGTGGCTTGCCAAGGGAAAGACACATGCTCAGAGAGGCTTACAGTGGAATACACATGTGGGGGTCGCCCAGAGGGGGAACCATGCACATGGAGGCACCTAGCCAAGCGCGAAAGCTGCCGGTGGCATAACTCTGGCGTTGACGTCGTCAGTGCTGGAGGAGACTCAGGGCTTATTAGGCTCACCTGAGGAGAATATCGCACGTATCCCGTCTGTGGAGAGGAATGGCGAGCAAGCGAAGACACCTGAGCAGAATCTAGTACCGGCTAGTTGAAGCGAGTACATGAGAAGAAACTGGCTCCACTCGGAGATTATAGAATCTCGCTAATGTGTTAGGTGTCGCCCAGCCTGCAGCTCTACAGATGTCTGTTAGCGAGGCGCCATGCACTAGAGCCCAAGAGGATGCTACACTCCGAGTGGAGTGAGCCTTCACACCAAGGGGGCACGGACGACCTTGCTGCTGGTATGCCAAAGTGATGGTAGCCACCACCGCTGGTGGTAGGGTACTCAAACCTACCTCCTCCCGTCCAGGAGCCACACGTGGAGGTTCCAAAGATCGGGACGAGGGTGCCAAAGGGTGACCCGTCCCTGAGAAAGCAGGGCCTTCCTCAGAGGAATTGGCCAGGGAGGTGCTGTCGCGAGGAGAACTAGTTCTGGGAACCAGGTGCGGTTGTGCCAATATGGGGCAACCAATATTACCTGCTCCTCGTCCTCCCTGATCTTGCGCAAAGTCTGCGCAAGGAGGCTCACTGGGGGAAACGCATCCTTGCGTAGGCCCCGCGGCCAGCTGTGCGCCAGTGCATCCGTGCCGAGCGTGCCCTCGGACAGGGAATAAAACAGGTCGCAGTGGGACGAGTCGTGGGAGGCAAACAGATCTACCTGTGCGTCCCCGAACTGATCCCAAATCAGCTGGACCGACTGGGGATGGAGTCGCCATTCTCCAGCGAGAGGCCGAACTCGAGACAGCTCGTCGGCCGCCTGGTTCAGGTGTCCCGGGATATAAATGGCTCGAAGCGACCTCAGATGCTTCTGACTCCATATGAGGAGGTGGCGGGCGAGTTGCGACATACGGCGGGAGCGTAGACCACCTTGATGGTTGATGTACGCTACTGTGGCGGTATTGTCTGATCGGACTAGTACGTGTTGACCCTTGAGCAACGCTCGGAAGCGGTGCAGGGCAAGGCGTACGGCCAGCAACTCGAGGCAATTGACATGCCAAAGGCGCTGAGGACCTGTCCAGGAACATGCAGCAGCATGTCCATTGCACATGGCACCCCAGCCCATGGTGGAGGCATCTGTGGAGACAACAACATGCCTGGAAGCTCGTTCTAAGGGCACTCCAGCCCGTAGAAAATTGAGGTTCGACCACGGGGTGAAGGTCTGACGGCAGGTCGGAGTCACTGGGACTCGGAGCGTGCCGTGTTGCATGCCCACCTCGGGACTCGATCGTGAAGCCAAAGCTGAAGCGGTCTCATATGAAGCAATCCGAGCGGCGTTACTGCGGCTGCGGATGCCATATGCCCCAGGAGCCTCTGAAATAGTTTCAGTGGGACCGCATTCTTGCCCTCGAATTGGCGAAGACAAGTCAGCAGTGACTGCGCGCGCGCGCTCGCTCGTAAGAGTCGATCTCCATACCGAGAAAAGAGATCCTCTGCACGGGGCAGAGTTTGCTCTTCTCCCAGTTGACCCGAAGGCCCAGACGAGCTAGGTGCCGGAGCACAAGGTCCCTGTGTTCGCAAACCTGGTCTCGAGAGTGAGCTAGGATCAGCCAGTCGTCGATATAATTCAGGATGCGAACCCCGTGTTCACGTAGGGGAACAAGGGCTGCCTCGACGACCTTCGTGAAGACGTGAGGAGACAGGGCTAGCCCGAAAGGGAGAACCGCGTACTGTATGCCTGTCCCTCGAAAGCAAACCGTAGAAACGGTCTGTGTCGAGGAAAAATGGAGACATGGGAGTAGGCGTCCTTCAGGTCGATCGCTGCAAACCAATCCTGCGGCCGCACGCATTCGAAAATGCGTTAGGCCGTGAGCATCTTGAACGGCATCCTCTTTTTTGAAGGGAGCAATTCAAGACGCGCAGGTCCAGGATTGGTCGTAACCCACCGGATTTCTTCGGTACAATAAAGGAGGGGCTGTAAAACCCAGACTTCATTTCGGCTGGAGGGACAGTCTCAATCGCACCCTTCGCCAGTAGGGTAGCGACCTCTGCTCTCATGACAGGGGCATTGCCACCGGCCATAGTGAGCGGATTCCCCTGAGGCGGGGAGGAGACCGCGCAAACTGAATCACGGAGCCGAGCCTGATGGTTCTCGCGACCTGGCGGGACAGTCCGGAAAGCTCTAGCCAGGCCTCCAGAAACTGCGCCAGCGGGGTTATTCGAACCACAGACGTACCGTCGGGGGTGCAGTGAGGTGGAATGACCGGCCCAGGCGAGGGTGGCATAGCGGCCCTGTGCGGGGGCACGGTCATAACCGCGTCCTGCCAGAGGAGGCCGGGGGAGGACCAGCGTCCCACGGGGGCGTGCTCTGGCAGGGGTCTGGCGACAGAGGGGGATGAGAGGAGCGTGGCCCGTGGGCGGCGCATGCTGTCATCCACAGCCTCTTGGGGCTCAGAGAAAGAGCATCAGTTATTTTGTAGAGATCCTGCCCCAACCCTCCAGCGGGGGAAGGAGTGGTCCTGCTACCAGCTCCTGAAGAACTGAGCCCTAACTCCAAGCTGCCTGTCTCAGGTTTGTGCAGCTCAGCCAGGTGTTAGCCGGCTAAGGGGTAGAGACAGGCGGTGCCAGCCTCCAGCGACCTCCTTGTGCTCAGGCCAGTGAAGGCTCGAGGGGAGGAGCCGCAAGGAGGCGGCGTCGGCGGGAAGCAGACTAAGCAGACCACACCGACGGATGACCGTCAGTGCAGAAGCCTCAGTCTGCTTCTGGATTGATCGAAGACTGTTGGGGGCAGTTCTCAACCACCCCGCCGACCAGGCTGTCCGCCTCAAGGTGCTGCTTAGGCTGGCGTGGCAGTCTAAGGGGCGGAGACGGGCAGCACCGCCCTCCTGCGGCTTCCTCCTGCTCAGGTCCGTTTTTTGCAGGCCCGAGGGGAGCAGCCGCATGGAGGGGGGCTTGGCGGGAAGCAGACTGAGGAGACCGCACGGATGGATGACCATCGGTGCCGGACCCGAGTCTGCTTCAGGTGGTCGAAGCCACACCGCCAAAGAGCCCAGCCCGGGATGTGGAGGGGGGAGGGGGGTGTGGCCCGAGGAATGACTCGTCGGTTGTTGTGCCACACCGTAACCCTCAGACCACCCTGGCCACCAGCCAAAGTATCCCCTCTCGAGGAAGAGATAAATTGGGGTGTGGCAGAGGGGACTCTACTCACAGAGAGATCATTGAGTCTCGATCTATAAACATCGCGATGGTCATGTTCCCGCAATGAAAACATGACTCATCCACGAGCGCTGCCAAGCGTGATTAAGCCCAACACGCGAAACAGCGCTCGCAACCGTTAGGCAGATGCGCACTGTAAGATTAATAAGGGAATAGGATCAATATAACTCAAAGGGGATTGAATTACAGGGAATAAGAACCGAATTATTATGCAAATTATTCAGAATTAATATTTAACACTTTATCAACTATTCGTCCACCGATAAGTTGAGATTAGGGTATTTTATCAATTCTGGACAGAATATTATCCCGTGGCCTACGGTAATAATATCACAAAGTTATGATAACTGATTAATATGAGCAAGGTAGCAAAATCTACAGTTTAAGGCAGTAACTTGTAAGCACACAGCACAAGACGCTTGTATGTAAAATCAACCAAGACTTTATTGAACTACTCTAATACACACAAACTAAACTAACGAGAACACACAAACATTCATTCAAATAGTGACAGATAGTGATGTTATTAATGGAGTGTGAATGGAGTCCCAAATGTCTAGCGTTAGACACTATTTCTTGACCGCAACCTGAGAGAATCAACCTACTAGCACTTTAATCTTAGTTCGTTTTCTTAATAAGATTTGCACCAGTTCAGCCAGAATTAGGAGATATTGTGTACTTGCGTTTAGATGCTCCTGAGCGCGTGCGTTCCCTGTGACGAAGTTGCCGGAGAGGGAATCTCTTCGGCGCTGATTGGCTGGCAGTCGGTCGATGATGCGTTCTGAGGGACAACACTCGATGGTGAGTGGTTGGTTGGCTTTGCCGGGTGGCGCTTCGTTCGCGGGATTTCCTGGATTGCGGGTTGCTATGCAACGGAGTTTCCTCTGAATCTGGAGCGACTCTGAGAGGGGTTTCTTTGACGAAGTTCAACGAAGGATCTTACGGAAGAGTTGATGAGTTTTGCGTGAGCTCTTGGTGGTTTGAAGAGTATGTAAACATACACGCTGGACGATGGAAAGGTCAGCAAGAGCAAAAGTCACTGCAAAAGCGAGGCACAAGGCAGGCAAAAAGCAAGGCAAAAAGCAACGCATAGCTGCTTGTCATTGGGTTATAAGCGTGTCCATCTGACCCGTCCTTCCTAGTGCGACAGCCAATCAGATATTGTCTTGGGCGGGACCTACGCCCCGTTCTCCGGTTCTTGCATGTTATTAGCGTAATGTCCACGTGATCGTGTGTGCCCAAACTCCTGAGAGTTTGGTTAAACGTTTTAATAAGTAAACTTAATAGTTTAAATATGGTGCATCCTACACACATCTACTTTATATCAAAATTCTAGAAATCATTTACCCATCAAGTAGGTACCAAAATACATATACTTCCCATAGTTGAGGTGGAACTAAATAAGGATTTCGCTGTGATAAGTGTTTAACACACAAAATTAACTTCAGTAATATACAGCATACATAACACAGAGAATACACATGTATGAGGCAACTTCTGGTGATTAGTTCCTATAACTGAGGTAGAAAACCTTACAAATAGGCTGTAATGAAAGTTAAACACACAGAAAGAACTCCACAGGTTACATAAAATATACATGATACTTAAAATATATGTGAGGTAAATACTGGTGATCAATTCAGCTTATTGCAAGCAATTTTGAGACCGTTGTTTGTATTAAACCACAAGTGGGTTCATTTCAGTCTATTGGTTTTGGAGACAAAAGTCTCTGGAATTTACAACTGCAGAAAGGGGGGTGTCCCCTGGTTTAGGGTTTGTGGTGATTCTGGGCCATAAGAATGCTTTAGCATCCTTCGTTTCCTGATAAGACTGTGGATTTATGCATTGGGGTCACCACAGGGTTTCTTGGCCATTTGGTCGTAAGTTTGGGGAACAAAAGAATCTTTTCCTGCTGTCCTGGCATCGCTGGTTTGAGATTAGACACGCACAACAAGGGAAAGGGGGGTGACATCTCCTTTAGCCATCTCGGCACCATGACTGTGTTTTATGACTTACTAATGGTTCACTGGGGAATCGTTCCGAACTGTGGAATGTGGTGTTGGGTTCATTTGAAATGGACTGTTCAAGGATAATCCTACAGCACACACATCCAGGAAACAGAAATACACGGGCGAACCATCTTTAAAAAGACGTGCCGCGTGCAGCTCTTTTAGAGATTGGAAAAGCTCAACAGAGTGCCGAAACGCCCAGGGAGAAACACACTCACTGTCGGCAGATCACTGCACAGACCAGCAGCAGGAAATGCGATCTCGCTTGAATCCGCCGTCACACCAACACTCTGAAGAGCCGCTCGTCTCGAAGAGATTTGAGATGACATTCAAAAGGCTTGTGGAGTGAAGTATTGAACTTGGCTCCGAAGCGAAAACATATCTGCATGTTGCCAGCACACTTCCTTATATACCCCCAGGGTGGGGCAGAGATACGCTATGCAAATTCCGCAGACCCATGGCATTTTTATTGCCATTGGCTCGTTTTATATACTCGAAGATGACAGGCTTTCTAAGCGAAACCCCATTCGTCGTCATCCGACGTAACTCGGAGTGACAACGAAAGGGAACTGCGGGTATCTGGAAGTTTAAGCACTTCTTGCCGCTCGCCGTTCTCAAGTGAAGCATTTGGATGTTGACTGGTGATCTGTTATTTGTTAATGACATTAATTAGGCAGCATTTACAAATCATTTACAGATCGTAAACCATTCAGCTGCGCATCATTTTAGCTTTAATTTCAAGATTAATTTATTTAGCAATTTATAAATTTCACTTCTGGAAGAGAGACGTACACACGTTTTCTGTGAGTATGTTCATTCTTGAATCACACATTCGCACATTTGAGAAATTATCGTAAGATCAAATGTAGGACGGTTTCTACGCAACATTTTATAAATGAGACTCAATGTCTGTTGATGTGAGTGAGTTTTGTATATATTTCATCCAGTTTATTAGCAAAAAAGCACATCAGTGTGAATCACGCAATATCCGTCTTTGATCTCGACTCTGATCTGATCCATTACTAAAAGAGAGAACTGTCCATTTTGACTGCACTAATTTCAGTCCTCTCCTCAATGCAGGGAACAAACAAGCCTAATGTAATGAACATTTCCAGTGTTCTTGATCTACTGTACACTTCACCTAGGTGACGCCTGGAATTAATTTAACCAACTATAAGTTTTAAATCAATATGTATAGTACGTGAATAAGGATCTCAAGCTGACTAGAAAGCTTTACCTATTACAATAGACAATGCTTTACAGTGAAGTTTGTTAGAGCTACAGTATATATGGCAATTGATCTGCTCAATAAAATACCTTACTCACCCGTTGAGTAATAAAAACACAATCTCTGCATCTTTTACCACATTTCAAATCCTTCAGTTCTCGCATCTTTCAGTTCATCTTCTGAAAAGCCAAGCTTATGTTGATTCTTGTTTTATTACAAGCTCTGTCACATTCTCTTTTTGCCAGCAGACTCTCCTTTCTTCTGCATTTTTAAACGGTTGATTCACTCAATAAGAACTTCTGTAGACGTATGACTGAAATAAAGTCAAACTTTAATCACATAATTATCTAATTAACGGAAGTTTTGGCATGTAGATTGGACCCATACAGACACTGAGTAGTGTCCATTTAACACTGAGGATTTTACTGTGTAGAATGTTGAGTTGTTAATAAAAATTGTATGTATGTTTACCATCATTCAACATTTTCTATTATTAAAATTGTATATATATTTGTGTTTTATAAATATCACAACACAAAAATGCTGTTTGTAAATAAGTTTATTTGAGCTGGTGTTGTTGAGCTCTCCTTTGAATTACAGGTTGCAAAATACTTTATACTCAACTTTTAGTTTTTCTTTAAGAATAAACAAAGTAATTTTTAAATATATGACTAGTGCAAAACACAGGAGTGAGGAGAAGAGAGAAGCCACACCACCAGAATAACAAGATCCCATGAAATCAACTGACGTGGCTTGTGCTTTGTGTTTAGTTTCTAAAAGCCACAGATGAAAACTCATGTTGATGTCATGGGGTCTTTAAAACATATAGTGCACATTAGTATTTTAAATACCCAAAGAACATTACATTGATAGAGAAAAGACTCATATGATACTTTTAAATTACAGAAATTAATTTAATTGTACTGATATAAGCACATTATCTGATGATTAAAACAATAAAAGTGTTTGCCATTTAAAAAATCTTTTGCTTAAGAACAACACAAACATATCCTTCACTCCTCAGATCTGCTGCAGATGAAGTTGAGTTTGTCGTGTTCAGGACGGCTGATCCAGCGCTGATCTCCTCCAGACTGAACTGCTCCAGATCTCACTCCAGACTCACAGTCCTCGTCTCCTGTGCCGTTCCCTGGAGCCCAGTTCTGATAGCACACGGTCTCTCCGCTCACCCAGAACCAGAGGCCCACAGTGCAGGAGTGACGTAAACCCAACCACACCGCCTCAGTAGACGCACATTTAACCACATTCATCACACGACGCTGCATCTCCTCTGAATGAACCGAGACCAGATCCGTATAATTCTGTCTGCAGTATCTCAGAGCTTCAGGCCACATCAGAGTCTCTTTGATCAGAATCAGTTTATCTGGACACAAAGCACAAGCAAAAACTAGAGAGAGACTGATCAAAAACAACATGCAGAACAAACACTGTGGAGGAATCTGTCATGTCAGACATGTAGCGTGAACTTTAAAGGGTTAAATCTTGAAGAGACATCACCCAAAGAGGAGAACAGGAATTTCCTAAGTTCTCAATCTTTCTCATTATACCAATGACTGCAATGAAATTAAGACCATTTTACCAATCGCACTGAGACATTATACCAAACTATACCAAACATGAAAAGGAAAAACAATACATTCTCAAGATACATCATATGTGATATATAGACAATCTCAGTGAACTTCTGGTGACTTGACTCAGGGAGAGAGAGGGAGAGAGGGATGCAGAGTTAAGGAAGGAGAAAAGTTTGGCCAACACAAACTCTGGACAATGTCCTGTGCTCTTTCTTTGCGATCTTCTGTCCAGGGTGTGTTTTACTGCTTTATTGTACGGTGAGTTTTATCTCAGCTTTTGTCTTAGCAGGAAAATCAGTTCTTACAACATCGTTAAAATAGTCCATGTGACTACAGTGGCTTAACCTTAGACATAAGGTTATAAGGCTCTCGTCAACGCGTGTCGGAGACTGATACGCAAGAGAAGAAAATGTTGAATAAAGTTGTTATTTTGTTTTTTTAGCGCACAATCATACGGGTTTGGAACGACATGAGGGTGAGTAATTAATGACAGAATTTTCATTTTTGGGTGATCTAACCCTTTAAGAGATCTGGAGGTGATGGATGGATTGTGTGTGTTTGTGAGGATCTGCTCACCTTCATGACACACAAAAGGAAATTGGCGGTTGCAAGAGATGTCATGCCATTGACCCTGAGCATTTGGTCCGATCACTGCACAGTTTTCATTTCCTCCATTATTATCAGGTTCACGAGTATCCCAGTATCTGAAAGAGGAGTCACTCTGATCTGACCACTGCCATGAGTCTCTGGCTCTGAACAGACCGATCCAGATCTGTGATCCTGATAACTGAAGACCACTAATGAAATCCTTAACCTGTTGATTCTCATCCTGGTTCCTCACACTGACCAGATCACTGTGATTCTGTCTGCAGAAACTCTGAGCGTCTCTCCAGTTCATCGTCTGATTGACAAAGACGAGTCCTGTGTTCGCTTTAAGAAAAAAAACTTAGTTTCATAAATCAGTGTCAATTTGTCTTACGCTGTTTTATGGTTTTTAATGTGAATAAGAGCATCAGAAACATGTTTCCTTTCCATTAAAAATGTTACATTTTAAACATAAATGCACATTGTTCTAAAGGGATCATCCTCTACCTTTTATACAGATACATTTACTCAAATTCTCATGCTGATATTAATTGTAAGGAAAAAAAATCAGTTAATATGGAAGTACTGTATTTCCCAGGAAACTTAAAAACACACACACACACACACACACACACACACACACAGGAGCGAGGCCAGAAATGGAAAGGCCTTTATCTCAGTATCTGGTATGAAGGTTTTAGCCGCGATACCAACTAAACTTACGTTGATCTAATGAACAAATGGAAATTATTGACTTATTGTCTTAGATTGATTTAGTCATTCAATTCAACATATTCTGTACAACTGTGTCTTCAAATATAGCCTGCTATAGCCTAACGTTAACTAATTTAGCTGATTTCTGCTGTCATTGGCGTTTGTTATGAATAACAAAAGCAGGTTAATATAGTTTGGTCTGTTTTTGTTTAGCCTAACTTTACTTACTACAGGTGCCCTCATTCTCTCAAACACCATTTTAAAGCCATTTACTGGTCAATAAATATTATGTTGTGAATAATCAGCTTTGTTCTTTTGTTTCCCCAGAACAACCATTACATTTCTAAAATAATCTGAACATTTCAGAGGCAACATTGAATTACAGTAAGTTACCTGCACCACATGCAATACTTTATTACTATGAACTTTATCCGTGTGAAATTGTATTGTTTGACTGTGTACTTGTGTTTTTTAATCAGTTATTCTCTGAAAATCTTCCCTCATGCCCTCAAATCTCATTCATGTTACTCAGAAAAATAATATCACAGGTTTGGTGCCAATAATGCTATGCACTTTTTTTTTATAGGCTATACCTTAATCATATGGATTTGAATATAAGACATTTGAACCCTGAATTATAACTTCAAGTTTGCTCTTTTTCGACAAAAAAGCAATTATATGGCTTTAGAAGACTTACAACACAACCCGTAACACATGAGTTGTGAACTCATTATTTTTTGGATCTTTTCTGGGACATTTTTGGAGCTTAACCATTTTTACATAAATTGTTGCATTGAATTGAACTAGACAAGTGTACATAAGAATGGTTTCATGAATGATTTACACAATGTATTTCTGCTTGTGTTTCATGCAGTGAAATTGAACGGTGACTGGGGTTGCATAATGCCTGAGATCTGCTTTTGGGTTCACAGACAGAAAGTCAAACAGGTCTGGAACGTCACAAGGCTGAGGAAATTATTTAAATTTCACAACTATCACTTTAATAACCTTACTAACAGTAAATTTTGTACTTTGCAGGGATCTCGGTAAGCTGAAATACAAGTTTGAACAAGAATAAAAATCCTCCTGTAGACCTGAAAATCACTGAAGTGCCTGGACCATCCACCAGAAAAGAGGAAAAACAAACGGAAAATGAAGCTGATGCACCTTTTCACTTTTCTAACTCGTTAAGTACCTCACATGTCCCTTGTGAAGATTTTATTATTGCAGCGAGTAAAGGTGCGTCACATTTGTGAATTTCGTGAAATTACACAGGCAAAAAGGTTCATTGACCACTGTCAGCAGTGTAGCAATGTAATGTATGAAGCACCACACAGAATTGCAGATCGTGTGGATTCTTATTGAAATGACTGAATTCACCAGTGAACATTCATAGAACAACAGATCATTTTACTGCACCTTAACTCTGTTCAAATGAAAAATGTTTTCTGCTTGTTGTGACATAAGGAATACGGTTTCCGGGTCGAAGCCTCTACTTCTACTTCCTCTATCTTGTTTCTAGATATTGAGAATACTCAACAACCATTTATGAGCACTGTTGATTCAAGTCACACATTTAAGCTTTTCAAAAGCCATAGTGAACATTACAGTCTCCAGTCTCACGGCATCCCAGACTTCAACATTTTATCATTCAAAATAGCTGAATAACTAAACCATCTGAGATTTCGGTATAGAGATAAAGGTTAGGATCATAATTTTCAGGAATATTACAGAACAATGAGTGCATATTAGCACTGTTTGTTTGTTTGTTTTTGGCATCTGATAGAGCTTTTGGACTTGGAAACAGTGGTGTCAAACTGAAACAAGTGAAGATGGACATTTTTAATTAGTCAAAAAAAAAGTTTTTTACATTGATTTATTACATGTAATATGTGTTTTCCATGCATTTTGTTGAGATGTATTTTCTTGTGTAGCCTGTTGGTTGATTATTCATGTTACTTAATTTTTTTGTGTGTATTCATTGATATTAATCTATTACTAGCTTTTTTTCCCGAATTGCAGTGAAGTGTATGTATGAAAATGGATCTAAAATATGTAATAAACAATTCTTATTTTGTATATGGTTCAGTTTGTTTATTATAATATGTTAATGGTAACCATAGTAACAACATGAAATTAATTTAATACAAATTAAATTAAAATTTGGTTCCTGGAGACACCCACAGTGGTTCCACACAGTGCTTCATATAAGAGTTCCTCAGGAAACCTGTGTGGTTCCTCAGAGAACCAACTCTTTTTAAAGGGTCCTAGAGGATCTACAGACGGTTCCGCCGGTGTGGCAAAGTGAAGAACCCCAAAAGGTTCCTCCAGGCACCTTTTATTTTTACAGTGCACTGTGGAGGAATCTGTCATGTCAGACATGTAGCGTGAGCTTTAAGATATCTGGAGGTGATGGATGGATTGTGTGTGTGTGTGTGAGGATCTGCTCACCTTCATGACACACAAAAGGAAATTGCCTGTTGCAAGAGATGTCATTCCATTGACCCTGAGCATTTGGTCTGATCACTGTACAGTCTTCATCACCTCCATGATTATTAGGTTCACCAGAAGCCCAGTATCTGAATGAGGAGTTACTCTGATCTGACCACTGCCATGAGTCTCTGAACAGACCGATCCAGATCCATGATCCAGATAACCCAAGACCACTAATGAAATCCTTAACCTGTTGATTCTCATTCTGGTTCCTCACACTGACCAGATCAATGTGATTCTGTCTGCAGAAACTCTGAGCGTCTCTCCAGTTCTTCTTCTGATCGACAAAGACGAGTCTTGTGTTCGCTGTATGAAGAAAAAAAACAGTTTCATAAATCAGTTTGTTCATTATTCTTATGTTGCTTTATGTTTTGTGCGCACACACACACACACACACACACACACACACACACACACACACACACACACACACACACACGCACGCACACACACACACACACACACACACACACAACAGGGGCGAGGCGAGAACAGAAATGTTCAAGTGGGCCTTTATAAAACAGGATAGGCAAAGCATAGAGTATGAAAACTGCATGAAAAAATTTCAGAGAAAAAATATAATTACAGGTGTGAATCTGTTACACTGTTCCTCAGTCACTCCTGAAATTGCTGTGATTTACAGTGATAACCGTAGCGACGGACGGGACAAAACATTTGTCAAAGTAGACCTGTGCATTTAGTGCTGTAGTGTAAATGCAGATTAATAGACCCACAGCAACATAGACCAGAAGAAGAAAACAAGTCTGTGTTGTCTGGGTAATTTTAGCAGCTTTAAAGATCATTTTATAAAGCACTCTTTTTTCACGTGTCCTTTTTAAAGCAAAGTTTAAAAATCTGCCTTTTTTTTTTTTTTATTAGATCAAAAAATATTTAAAAGTATTTAAAGCTGGGGTAGGTAAGATTGGTCTGAAAAAATCATTTTTCAAATTTGTTTAAACTTTATGTATATATCAATACATAATTAAAATGTAAGTAAAAAGAAAAAAGAAAAACTGAAAAAGTTTCTGAAAAAGAAAGTATAAAAATCGAGTGTATGTAGACCTCTAACGACTGTTTTAAAGACAGCTCATTTTTTCCATTCAGTCCACCCTCTCCCTTCTGGGGTCCTTCCAAAGCCACGCCCCCAAAACACATGAACGCGCGACTCCAACAGCTGAGCTGGAAGACGCATTATTTACCTGAGACGAGCGGAGAGGAAGGAGCGCAGTGCATGTAGCATCATGTCAGAATCACATGTAATAAAAAAAATCTAACTTTATCATTATGAATATAAACAAATAAGATGTATTTTAGTAGCCTACTCACTATCAAGCTATCATATCGATATTGGTAAAGTTTAAAATATATATTTTTTGATTCGCTAACGAGCTAGTTATAACTATAAGGCAAAGCTAAAAACAGGTTGCATTGATACACGTTTTTCATTTCCATTAGTTGCACTGTGATGAAGATGAATTTCGTGTAAGATTCATAACATATAACGTTAGGCCTACTAGCTGTTAAACATGTATTTTGTTATGTAAAGTTCCCCCCACAGCGGAGCCTGCCGTGAACGCGCAGTCTAGTAAACATGCAGGGTCACCGATGACGACGGATAAACAGTTATGGCACATTCACTGGTAGGGACGAAATGCTTTACATTGACTGGCCTGCCCATACTTTGACTACAAACTCGGTCCTCAAATCATTACGTATTTTGCAATACATGTAATGTAACTTTATAACGTTGCACTCTTTCTATGAGTTATAAATAGCTAGTAAGATAATATAACGGTAACTAACGTTGCAGTAGGCTATGCAAATAATTATTCTAGCGAAATGTAATGCTAAATAAGGTTTGCTAGTACATTATTTTAGCAACATGACAAGCCAGTGAATTAGCAGGTTTCAATTGTGGCTTTGCACAGTGCGTGACATTTTATCTGTATGTTATGCGGCTAGAGTTTTAACACTGAGTCAATGGGCTCCGACGGGCTTGTTTATCGTCATCGGTCTTTTTCCGTTTACTTGTCTTTGTTGTATGAACAGGTGCCACTCGAGAAATTGGTAGTTTTGGTTGTTTGTCCGCCATTAGCACAGCTGCTCGGCACACCGGCAATCTTGATTTTGAATGACGGTACGCGCTGTGCAAGAGAGGGGCGATCAGCGCGTACGCGAACTTGATTGACACTGCTAAGACACTCCTCCTGGCTCTGAAGGCATCTGATTGGTTCTTTACACTCGGACCGAGTGGCAGTGATTGGTCAGAGTTTTTACTGTCCTGCAGCTGCTACAGAGGTCTGATTGTTTTCATTCCTTTTTCTGAACACATAATGTATTGACTACTATCAGGATGGAAGGACCATTTCACCCAGTATTAAAAAAAAGTGTTTCTGAACAGGATTAGGTACCCTAGCTTTAATGCATTATTTTATTAGCATTAATAATTTGTTATTATTATTTATACCATGGTCTGGGTGAATACTCGATTCTGATTGTCTGCAGGGTGTCCGTTAAAAAGTGATAATGTACACCTAAATAAACCGTCAGGCGTAACCAAGGAAACCAAGTTATTGTTTGTAACTTGTTACTTTAGATTTCGATTGTAAAACTAATTAAAATATAAACTAATGTTTTAAAAATGTGTTATTTGGCAAGTGACCATGGTATAAGCGGGTTAATGCCCGACGAGGTGTCCATTATCAGGTTTTAATGGACTTCGGTGAAGGCAACCGTCCGACGCGCCGCCGTCGTCCATTAAAACCTGATAATGGACACCTCGTCGGGCATTAACCCTTACATATTTATTATATTATATTATTTTATAATAAATCCAAAAGCAAAACATGAAAAGAACTACATTAGATTATGTGCTTTGAGACATGAGGTAGTTTAACACCGTCTCTCGTGACGCTTTGTTTGCTCTCTGCTGTGTGTGTTCATGTGTTTTGAAGGAGCCGTGGCTTTGGAGACGCTCTGAATGCTTACAAAGCTAACTTGATATTAATAGCCTCTCGGAAATTGCCTTTAATTTATAAGTTGTTACTGTGTATGTTCGTAGAATATGTTCAGGAGCCGTCATATTTGGTATATGGTGGATCTATAAATGAACGGTTGTTGTAATTTTAAATAGCTGCACTCACTGTTGTTGCAGATGAAATGACGAGGATCACTACATGGCAAATCATGAAATTGTCCCTCTGACATCATTCCACAATAATCTCTGCCTTCAGGTTGTCCAGGTCTCCAGTTCAGATAGAGCGCAGGTTCACCTGAAGACCACTGCCATTTATCAACACCTGTTTTCTGCAGCCCAATCCAGACATACTGACCAACTCTATCATTCACACTCTTCTTCAGCTCGTTCATGTCGTTCATGTCGTTCATGTTGTCAACGGTGGCCAGATCTGTGTAATTCTCTCTGCAGAATCTCTGAGCTTCAGTCCAGGTCTTCAACACGTTTATAAAGTGATACTGACGCTGAACACATTCAGATACGGAGCAGAGAGCTGTGAAAGAGAGCGTTTGATTTAATGCTTTTCATAACAGGGTCAAACCTGATGAAACTATAAACCATAAATAATACACCAAACACACTCACCACTGAGAAGAAGAATCAAATATAGAGTTTGGTCCATTTCTGAGGAAAAACACATTGAAAAACAACCATTCCCAGATTCATTTTGGAGTAAAATATGACCATTTCATTTCATATGACCATTTCATTTAGTATGGTCATCCATCATAAAATATGACCATTTCATTTAGTATGGTCATCAACATCCATGGATCACTGATCGATTGCTCCTGTCTGCCTCGCTGCCTGCTGTGAGTGTGTTTGCTTCGGTGCTGTAAGCTCCGTCTTAGCCTCGTATTTCTTTGTTTTGAACCATCATTTACTACAATTTGTAGTTGTTTATACTAAATACAGCTTACCCAACATCTCAGATTGACATCGCTAGCTTCCATTACTACTAGCACAACACGCTAATTCGCTACTGCTAGCCTGTTAACGCGCCACCCGTGCGCTCAGCTGTTTTATTTATTTATTTTTCTCTCGCGCGCTCGCGCCTTTGAGTTAATAAAAGCTCAGGTAAGTAATAATCAGTCAACAAACACGGTGAGTAATGTCTTGTCCTGTTATTGTCACCTGCACTTCGTGTCACATGTTTAGCATAGACTTCTCTGTTGGCAATGTAGGATTTATATGTGATAAATGTAAGGAGACAGTTAGGCTGACAGAGAAGATTTCAGAATTAGAGACACGCATCCAAACTTTAATTGAGGATAGTAAGAGTGCTAGAGCTTTAGATACTATTTTGGATGCGCCTAGCATAGTGAACTCTTTACATGATTCGGTTCCAGCTGAAGTAGAGCCTGTGCAGCCGGGCAAATGGGTGACAGTGAGGGATCGCTCTAGTCGCGGATCAAAAAACCACTCTTCCGTTCCGATTACCACAACAAATCGATTTGCCCCGCTCAGTGAAACACCGACTGAGAATTCTGTTGATTGTGCCCTAGTAATTGGTGATTCGATCACACGGAACGTGAAAATAGAGACACCAGCGACCATAGTCACATGTTTGCCGGGAGCCAGAGCGCCTGACATCAAAGCAAATTTAAAAGTGCTGGCTAATGCTAATCGTAAATTCTCTAAGATCATTATTCATGTCGGCACTAATGATGTTCGACTCCGCCAGTCGGAGATCACCAAAATTAATATTAAAGAGGTGTGTGAACTTGCAAGTACGATGTCAAGGACTGTAATTTGCTCTGGCCCCCTTCCTGTTCGCAGGAGTGATGAGATAGTTAGTAGATTGTGTTCACTGAATCGCTGGCTGTCTAAGTGGTGTCCGTGTAATAATATAGAATTCATAGACAATTGGAAAAGTTTTTGGGGCAAACCTGACCTGTTGAAAAGAGATGGTATTCATCCCTCCTGGAATGGTGCTGCTCTTCTATCTAGTAATATGGCTCATAGTCTTAGAGCTCAAACATGACAAATTGGGCACCAGGTCAGGAAGCAGACAGACTGGCTAAACCAACCGTCTGCTAGCGGCCTCGCGTCACCCAGGTCAGATAAATCCCATCACATAGAGCCTCTTTCACCTAGCTATCATCATATAGAGACTGTGTCTGTTCCCCGATTTTGGAAATCCAAAAAATGTTTAAACCTATCTAAGGTTAAAAATTTAATTGATGTTCAACAAATAAAAAACAGCTATAATACCGACGAGCAAATGCTAAAGCTTGGGTTGCTGAATATTCGATCGCTTACTTCAGAAGCACTCATTGTTAATGATATGATTTCAGATAATAACCTAGATGTGCTGTGTTTGACAGAAACCTGGCTAAAACCAAACGATTACATTACTTTAAATGAGTCCACCCCGCAAGACTACTGTTATAAACATGAACCTCGTCTTAAACGCAAAGGGGGTGGTGTTGCTGTAATTTATGGTAATATTTTCAAAACCACTAAGAAATCAAGTTTCGAATATAATTCTTTTGAAGTGTTAGTGCTTAATGTAAAAATATATAGTATAAATGATAAATCACGTTTGAGATTTGTGCTGGCTACTGTATACAGGCCACCAGGGCACCATACAGACTTTATCAAAGAATTTGCGGACTTTCTATCAGAGTTAGTATTGGCTGCAGATAAAGTACTAATTGTTGGTGATTTTAATATACACATCGATAATGAAAAAGATGCATTGGGTTTGGCATTTAAAGACATTGTAAACTCAATTGGAGTTAGACAACACGTGTCAGGACCTACTCATCGTCGTAATCATACTCTAGATCTAATATTATCACATGGAATAGATGTTGATGCCGTTGAAATTCTGCAGCAGAGCGATGACATCTCAGATCATTATCTAGTCTCGTGTAAATTACATTTAGCCAAGGCTGCAAAGCCGACTCCGTGTTACAAATATGTTAGACCTATCACTTCTGCTACTAAAGATTGCTTTATTAATAATCTTCCTGATCAGTTTCATCATTTTAGCATCCCGGATAGCTTAGAAAAACTTGATATTGCAACAGAAACTTTTAACTCTCTCTTTTCCAGCACTTTAGACACAGTTGCTCCTTTGTGCTTAAAGAAGATTAAAGAAAATAGTCCAACGCCGTGGTACAACGAGCACACTCGGGCCCTTAAGAGAGCAGCCAGAAAAATGGAGCGCAACTGGAAGAAAACAAAATTAGAGGTATTTCGCATTTCATGGAAAGAGAGCTCGATTGCTTACAGAGAGGCTTTAAAAGCTGCTAGATCTGCTTATTTTTCAAACCTATTAGAAGAAAATAAACATAATCCTAGGTATTTATTTGAAACAGTGGCTAAACTAACGAAAAAGAAAGCTTCAAACACAGATGTTTACAAGCAGCACAGCAGTAATGACTTTATGAACTTCTTCACTTATAAGATTGATAATATCAGGGATAAAATTATAACTATGCAACCGTCTACTACAGTATCGCATCAGGCAGTGCATTGTAGTCTCCCTGAGGAAAAATTTGATTCATTCATTGCTATAGGAGAGGAAGAATTTACTAAACTCGTTAAATCATCTAAATCTACAACATGTATGTTAGACCCTATACCAACTAAGCTACTGAAAGAGATGCTTCCAGAGGTCATAGATCCTCTTCTTAATATCATTAATTCATCTTTGTCTCTAGGATACGTACCAAAAAACTTTAAGCTGGCTATGATTAAACCGCTTGTTAAAAAAATGCAACTTGATCCTTCAGAATTAGTCAATTACAGGCCGATCTCGAATCTACCTTTTCTGTCAAAGATACTAGAAAAGGCAGTATCTTCACAACTATGTTCCTTTCTAGAAAGAAATGATATCTGCAAGGATTTTCAGTCCGGATTTAGACCATACCATAGTACTGAGACTGCTCTCGTTAGAGTAACAAATGATTTGCTCTTATCATCCGATCGTGGTTGTGTCTCTCTATTAGTGTTACTCGATCTTAGTGCTGCGTTTGACACCATTGACCACAACATTCTTTTAAATAGACTAGAAAACTATGTTGGCATTAGTGGAATTGCACTAGCATGGTTTAAATCATACTTATCTGACCGTTATCAGTTTGTAGCAGTAAATGAAGAGATGTCTTATCAATCACAAGTTCAGTAAGGCGTACCACAGGGCTCAGTACTAGGACCGCTGCTGTTCACTCTGTACATGCTACCATTAGGAGATATCATTAGGAAACATGGAATTAGCTTCCACTGTTATGCCGATGATACTCAGCTCTATATTTCTTCAAAACCTAACGAAACTTACCAATTCACTAAATTAACAGAATGCATAGCTGATATAAAAAATTGGATGACTCGTAATTTCCTACTTCTAAATTCTGAAAAAACAGAGATTCTAATTATTGGACAAAAAACTTCCTCACGTAATAACCTAGAATACTGTCTAACACTTGATGGCTGCTCTGTTAAGTCTTCGTCGTCGGTTAGGAACCTGGGTGTGCTCTTTGATACCAATCTTTCATTTGAAAGTCACGTGTCTAGTATCTGTAAAACCGCATTTTTCCATCTTAAAAATATATCTAAATTACGTCATATGCTCTCATTGACAAATGCGGAACAATTAGTCCATGCGTTCATGACCTCAAGGCTAGATTATTGTAATGCTCTACTGGATGGTTGCCCTGCACGCTTAATAAACAAACTACAGCTGGTTCAAAACGCAGCAGCTCGAGTTCTTACCAGAACCAGGAAGTATGACCATATTAGCCCGGTTCTGTCAAAACTGCACTGGCTCCCTATTAAACATCGCATCAATTTTAAAATATTGCTGATTACTTACAAAGCACTAAATGGTTTAGCTCCGCAGTACTTGAGCGAGCTCTTAACGCATTATACTCCTTCACGTCTATTGCGATCTCAAAATTCCGGCCAGTTGATAATACCTAGAATATCTAAATCGACTGCTGGCGGTAGATCCTTTTCCTATTTAGCACCAAAACTTTGGAACAGCCTTCCTACCATTGTCCGGGAAGCAGACACACTCTGTCAGTTCAAATCTAGATTAAAGACACATCTCTTTGACATAGCGTTCACATAATACATTATAGACTTCTATAATTCAATATTAGGCTGCATAGATTAGGTCAGCTGGAACCGGGAACACTTCCCATAAATCCTGATGTACTTGTTACATCATGAGAAGAATGGCATCTACGCTAATTTTAGTGTCTTTGTTTATCCCAAGGTTTTCCCGCAGCCTGCCGGATCCAGGCCGTTTCCAGATCTGATGAAGGACCTTCGCCTGGACCCGATGTCTGAAGTGCTGAAGTGCCAACTAGTCTCTCCCTATGGAGGATCCCTTTACCACTCTACAGATAACGCGTCGTCGGGAAAACTCAATTTGCGTATCTACCCCGAATTGATAAAATAAAATAAAATTCTGAATCAAAACTATAAGGAAACACCAGTAATTTGTTTAGGTTTGGTTTGTAGGGAATTCCAAACCTGCACACATATATTCAAACGCACATAACTATAGAACCCGTTCTTAATGCGCATCTGAACGCCATCAGCGTTTCTCACAGGTTCGCTAAAGTCTGTGTAGAGGGAATGGTGTCGTCTTGGCGGCCCTAATTTAAAAACAAATGATCGTTGCGACGGAAGCGAATCAATCAAAACTAACTTTAGCTGGAAAATAACTTTATTAAAGAACCGCTATAAAGCCAAAACAATCTTACGTTAAACTATACATTTATCTCTGCAAAGCTGCTTTGAGACAATCTACATTGTTAAAAGCGCTATATAAATGAAAATGACTTGACTTGACTAGTATCTCAACAGTAGGTTGAATTCACAGTACATAATCATTCAGACAATATTAACATCTGAAAGTGTAATTGTGTTTTAATAATGAACATGTTCTTACTTTAGAGGTCGTGTGTTTCTGTCCTGAGTCTGATGTTTCTGTCTGCAGATTTACACTACGCTATTATTATATCTGCTCTCATCCCTCTTTCAGCTCATCACGTCATTTGTGTATTTCTCTGCATATTTTACTTCCTCTATATTTGTGTATTTGTCCAGCCTTGTCTTTCCCTTTATTTGCATATTGGCTTCTGTGTCAGTCAGTATTAGTCTATAAAATGGACCTTATGGAATCAAAAAATGATTTGAACATTCACAACTAAACACTGCTTTAATGATATTGCTGGACTGCATAACTCGTGTTTCATTCCTGATCATCTTAATATCGTCGTCCATCCACACTTGCCATCTTTGCACTTCCCCATTTGTCTACTATAGACTTGTATTTGCCCAAGTGTGTGTAGAACTTTTGATGACCTAATTTGACACACTTATGGTGTTGTAAAAATGCAAGTGTCTACAGAGCTTTCACGAGTTCACATGTTAATGAAATCTGATGTAAAATTTATAATGCGTATTTGGCTTGCTGTCCAGGGGGACCCCAGAGTCCTCCCCCCTATGAATGTATAGACCATAGGTATCTATGAGCAGACCCAGCCGAGTGTGAGGGGATGGGGTGGTGGTGGGATGCTGATAATTTTGTCGTGAGACAGGAGGTAAGGGAAGGCTTTATTTATACTGGCTTCTTCTTGTGCTGATTGGATGATTACCTGAACAAAATGAAGAGGAAGGGAAGACAATTATTTTTTTCTTTGGGAAAAAATAGAAACGTTTTTACTCATATATAGGCTTCTTTTATTCCTCTTCTGAGAGCTGAGACCCGTCACATTCACAACAGAGACGAGATAAAGACATGAAAGCTTTCATTCCCCTGAAGTCCATCTCTAATGTTAATAAAGATTATTAGACTCATTATCCCACTGAAATAATATCATCTTCATCTTCTGCTGTTTCAGAATAAATTAGTCTTTATTTCCTCCGTCTAAATACTTGATTGTGATTGGCTGGAATGTGTTCATTAAAACATTGTTACATTTTTAAGAATTAGTCTTATTTAGAAAATTCTTATTGTGTTTCGTGTCATACTCCTGCTGTTCTTTGTCTAAAGAGCATGAACACATTTGCATGTTAACGCATCCTCATCACTCATTTGTTTAGGTCCATATTTAGACTTTCAGGATGGACAATCTTTGCATCTCTGACGTGAAACAGAAGCAGAAACAGTGAGTTATTGTACATGTTATTGACACATTCCATGGTCTCATTCTTTCTTATTCATCTGTTAGTTTTATTAAAGGGATATTTCACCGCTGGAAAGATGAATGTGTATTTAAATTGGGTCATTTATGTAGTAGAAATGTGAAATTATTTTAGAAGTTGGAGCTTCTAGACTGAGAAAAGCCAGAAAATTTATTTTTGGCACATGTGGATGAAAGACAACAACTCCCAGAATGCACTTGCTTCGCTGCCCTATGAGGCCACTCCTAAGCCGCAGCTGCTCCGGCCGCCTCTTGTTCCTCCATCATCCGCATCTGTTCATCGCTGTATTGTGGCTCGTACAGGCAGCCACGGGCATTGGATTCGCGCACGAGTTTTCAGGAAAATTACATTTTTTATCTAGACCCACACAGTTTGTGAATATTCAATTTATCCTGTTAAAATGGGTTTTTTTTGGCTCAGTCTGAACATGTTGAACAATGATTATTAAATCAAACAACAAAACTGTTGATGATAAATTCAAATGTATGTTTTTTTTTTTTCAAAATGTTATAAATCCATAATTTTTTTACAAAAATTGATGGTTTGTCTTAGAAAAAAAGAAAAAAAAGACTTCCGGTATGGCACAGACGCGGTCGGCAGCATAAGTTTGAAGCTCCCAGACGGTCTTACTCCCCCGAAATAAATACTGGTTATCCAGATAGGAAAAGTTGGCATTTATAGTATGAGAGGGGGAAACAGGAGAATGACAAAAGGAAATTCGCAACAAAACCTGAAGATGGACGATAAATCCCCGATGGAAAGTGGAGATACTGACGACGGTGCTAGCAAGCAAGCTGACCACGAGGGTATGGACGCTATCCAAGCTAACATTATCGCCGAGATAAAAGCGGTCCGTTTGGACCTGAAAAAAGAATTTATCAAAACAATGGGGCCACTAAAGAAGGAACTGGTGGACTTCAGGGAAGAAGTTAGCCAGAAACTAAGTACTATCGTTACGGACTTAAAAGAAATAACCGACAGAGTCGCGGAGACGGAGCAGAGGTGCTGAAAACAGTGAGTTGCTCTCCCACACTTTAGAGCTCCAAGACAAATTACAAGCTCGGCTGACAGACTTGGAGTCGCGTTCACGCAGAAACAACATACGCATCCATGGGATCCCAGAGGGGGAAGCATAGAGGGGGAGTTTTTAGAAGCATTCATTAAAACGGAGCTGTCCCTCCCCGATGTCACCCTCGCTATACAACGCTGTCACCGATCTCTTGGAGCCAAACCACCGCAAGGTGCTAACCCGAGGTCCATGGTTGTCTACTTCCTGGAGTATAAAACCAAAGAGCTGGTGCTCCGCAGCGCTTGGAAAAAAAATAACATCCAATGCGACGGAAGAAGAGTTTTCTTTGAGCAAGACTACCCAACCGAAATAGTCATGAAAAGAAAGGCTTACTCCACCACCAGAAAGACACTTAAAGAAAAGGGGCTCCGTTTTCAGACTCTTCATCCAGCAAAACTCAGAGTTTTTCTTGACACCGGTGCAGTTATCTACAACAGCGCATCAGAGGCGATGGATGATTTGAAGAAAAGAGGATTGATGCCGAGCGGCGGGGCCGGGACCCCGGCTGAAGACCGGGCTACACCCGCGACGAGACGGAAGCAACCATCCTGGGAAACGGCAGGTGATACATCACGTCGTTACCGGGATGCACGCATGAAACACATCCAGGAGAAACTAAAGGGATTTCGACGCAACGAAGGTGCCATGAGTGACTGAGTAACTTTTGAAAAGACCGCCCGGTAAGAGTGTAGCCTATCATATGTCTCTATCGACTCGTATTTCCAGGAGGTAATATGAGACCAGGCGAACTTTCCTATTCATGTAAGTTCGAGAAATTGAAACTGACCACATCTGGGAATGTATGGCTGTTTTTATCTTTTTGTTTGTTTGTTTTTTCTCTATGTGGACGGCTCTGATTTCATTTAGTCAGAGATTTTGGTCCACGGTTAGAGGGGCCCCTCCCGGATGTAGGGCTTCCCCTCTAGTTTTGGAAGTAGAACTCGTACTTCAGAGATGGAAGTCATTAATGTTAAGCGTGTGTGTTTATGTGTTAAGTTTCATTTTGTTTTACAGACAGAAGTTCATTTGTTCAGGCCTTCTAGGAATGTTTAAACATTTTGACTTTCATATTGTCAGAAATGCCTCATCAAAAATATAGAATAATCACACTTAATGTAAACGGATTACATAATCCTATTAAAAGAAGTAAAGTAATCGCCAAAATGAAAAGGGAAAAACAAGATATCATTTTTTGGCAAGAAACACATCTTTCGAATAGTGAACATGAAAAGTTGCGGAAAATGGGTTTCAAAAATTCATATTACTCCTCCTTCGAAAGAGGAAGTGCGAGGGGTGTGGCTGTACTGATTTCAAATAATGTCAATTTCCAGTTCTCCTCACAAGTTTCTGACAAAGAAGGCCGATACTTATTGGTCAAAGGCTTTATCGACCACAAAGAAGTTACATTAATAAATGTCTATAGACCACCAGGACATGATAAACAGCTGATCAAGAAAGTTTTTAATATGATCTCTACGGAAACATCAGGTGTATTGATTTGTGGGGGGGACTGGAACATCCAGCTACAGCCTTCCTTAGACTCCTCAAATACAACAAAAAATATAAGACCTGAAGCGCTTTATGTTAAAAAAATGCTTAAAGAAATTGGAATGATAGATATATGGAGGGAACTGCACCAATATGATAAACAATTTACTTTTTTTTCTCACCCTCACTCCGCATATTCAAGAATTGATTATTTTTTATGCTAAATTTAGATAGACATAGGATTATAAATTGTGATATAGGGATAAGAGACGTTTCCGACCATGCAGGGGTGTACTTAACTTTACATTTAGACAACAAGCCCAAAGAGACCTTGTGGAGACTTAACACTATAGCCTTCTGAATGATCCTCAGTGTCAAAAGTATATAAAGACAGAATTTAAAGATTATATGACCCATAATGACAACGGAGCAGTGTCTCCTAGTACATTATGGGATGCTGCAAAAGCTGTTATTAGAGGTAAACTCATGATGTGGTCTTCCCAGAAGAAAAAGGAAAAAGATAAACAAATTAAAGGCCTGATTGAAAAATTAAAATCACTAGAAAATAAACATATGGAGCATAATGACACTAGGATTCTTAACGATATAATGGAGGCTAAACGTACCTTAAACAACCCATATGAAAATCAAGTAGAGAGGAGAGCTAAACTAGTTAAACAAAATTTCTATGAAAATGGCCCTAAATCTAAAAAATTACTTGCATGGAGAAATACGTAAACAAAAGGGCTGAGAGATTTATACATAAAATAAGGGACCCTAGGACCAATGAGATGTATCATAATTTGGAAGACATAAAGAATGCTTTTGAAACATACTACACAAAATTATATGCTCAACCTCGAACAACTGAGTCAGCTGTCATATCATCCTTTCTAACTTCTTTAGACTTACCATCTATAGGGACAGAGCAAAACAAAATAATAACTGAGGAGATAACAGACGATGAGATAAACAAGGCAATATCGAGATTAAAAACAAATAAAATGCCAGGTGCAGACGGGTACCTTAGAGAAATCATAACACCAATGCTAAAGGATTGTTTTAATTATGTTCTTGGAGGTGGTGAGACCCCATTGTCCTGGAGACAAGCAGTAATCTCAGTTATACCTAAAATGGGTAAAAACAAAACAGATTGCGGCTCCTATAGACCTATATCAGTTTTAAACTTAGATTATAGATTATATGCGTCACTACTTGCAAAACGACTGGAAAATATAATCCCGGATTTAATAGACACAGACCAGACGGGCTTTGTAAAAAACAGGCAAACCCAGGACAATGTGAGACGGGCTCTCCACCTCATTGATCATATGAGGAACAGTGATATGGAATCCGTAGTTATAAGCCTTGATGCCGAAAAGGCTTTTGACTCTGTCAGATGGGAATATTTATATTTGGTCCTTAGCCGATTTGGTTTTAATAAACAGGTAATTGAATGCTTGAAATCCCTATACTCTTCTCCTACTGCTAGAATTAAAGTAAATGGGGACTTATCTAAAACAATATTTCTTGAAAGGGGATGTCGACAGGGTTGCCCCCTTAGTCCCACTCTATTTGCCCTCTTCATAGAGCCTCTGATACAGGCAGTTAGAGAAGACGATGGTATAACGGGGGTAGTAATCGGAGACACACAACATAAGATATGTGCATATGCGGATGATATACTCGTGACACTTACCAATCCTAATATAAGTTTGCCTAAATTACTATCTCTTCTTAAAGAATTTGGTTCATATTCCGGCTATAAACTAAACCTGCATAAAACTCAAACGCTTACTTTCAATTACGATCCACAGGTAAATATTCGAAAAATATGTCAATTTAAATGGAAAGGTAATACAATTAAATATTTAGGGGTACAAATACCTAAAGAGATCTCTGCCATTTATGACCACAATTACATTCCTATAACAGCTGATATTAAAGCGGACTTAAACCGTTGGTCACTATTACCAATGAATATGTACAACAGAATAGATGCTATAAAGATGAATATACTGCCCAGGCTGCTTTTTCTTTTTCAATCATTGCCCGTTGAAGTGCCCCTCAAGCAATTCAATGATTGGAATAGAACTATCTCATCTTTTATTTGGGGAAAACAAAAGCCAAGGATTCAATTTCAAACATTACAACTCCCCAAGGACAAAGGTGGTATGGCTCTACCATGCTTTGAAGATTATTATAGAGCAGCGCAGTTACGTTCTCTGGTCTGTTGGTGTGACCCCGTGTGTGATGCAAAATGGAAGGATCTAGAGAAAAATCAAATAAGCATACCGCTTCAATCTATACTGGGTGAAAAAACTCTCCTGAAAAAACTTATGAAAAAATTAAATAACTGGATGGCAGTCCCTCTTAAAATCTGGCACAAACTATTTAAAGATAAGGAATTTGAAAGAAATGCACGAATATTACGTTGGGTTAAATACGATACAGAATTCGCAGCAGCTGGACTGGATGGTAGATTCAAACACTGGACCAATTCAGGGATCACTTCATACTGTATAATATCCTCCACTGACGGTTTGTATACTTTCAAAAAACTCATAGATACATACAATTTAGGGAAAGAAGACTTTTTCAGATACCTTCAACTGAGACACCACTTTGATAAACATATTAAAACTACCGGAGAGAAGGGAAGGGACCTGATTAGAGTATTTGTTGATGCATATAAGGGTAATACTAACAGAAAACTGATTTCCAGGTTATATTCATGCCTACAGTTAGATAGGGGACTCTCAACAATGTATGTAAAAAAGAGGTGGGAGAATAGAGATAAGAGATAAGCGAAGATGACTGGTTGAATATATGTAGGACACAATCTACCACTTCCAGCTCAGGTCTGTGGAGGGAATTCACCTGGAAAAACACTTTAAGATTTTTTATAACTCCTAATATAAAAAAGGCGCAGAGTAACAATTCTGAACATGGTCAGTGTTGGAGAATGTGTGGTAATATGTCTGCTGGTCACTTTCATATCTTTTGGGAATGCCCTATTATTCCTTTGTATTGGATAGAGGTGGTGAAAGCAATAAAGTCAATAGTCGGCTCAGAGCTCGAGTTTAATTTCAGTGTTATATATTTAGGAAATCTACCTACAGGGCTGAGAAAGGTAGATAGATATTTGTTACAAATTCTTTTAGCAGGTAGCAAGAAAGCAATAACTAGGAAATGGTTAAGTAAAGATTCCCCGACAATTGCTGAATGGATAGAAATAGTTAGGGAAATTTATGTTATGGAACATTTGACTTTTTCTCTAAGACATGCCCGAAAGAAATGTGAAGCATATTGGGAAAAATGGATATCTTATCTGAATACAAATTGAGATGTATAAGCCTTTATTTATTTATTTTTATGTATTTATTGGTTTCCCTTATCTTTTTCTTTTCCTGTTTCATATGATGTTGAGCAATTCTGTTAATCACGATGATTTTGCCTGATGTCCCTTGGTCTGTCTGTCTGTTTTTTTGTTTTGTTTTTTTTTGTACTATTTTTTTCTTGTCAAAAAAAAAGTAAAAAAAAAGTCAGTCAGTAATAAATACATTGGCATTCAGTAAAGTGTCGAACCCATAAAAAGTAGAACCATTGTCCACTTTACATAAAACAAATCACGACATGACCTTGTGTGAGTGAGAGAGTGAGTGAGTGGCGTTCACACCAAACGCGAATAGAGCGTCTGGCGCAAGTGATTTTCATGTTAAGTCAATGTAAAGACGCGTTTACGCGCATCTGGAGGTCCTGCGGCGCGGACACGCGAATTGAGCATCTGGCGCGATACCATAGACTGTAAAAAAATATGGACGTAGTGTCCGTGACGTCACCCGTAGGTTTCTGAAGGGCATTTTTGAAGCCTAAAGTGGGCGGAGCCGGCCGTCGCCATCTTGGCCTTGCGTCACTCCCGGATAACAGAAAATAGGCAAACAGGCGGGGCGTGAGTGGAGCTGAGGAGCCTGGCCTGGCTATCTGAAATCACCTAGCTGCTCGACGTGATCCAGTTAGCTGATGATGTAAAGCCAATTAAACGTTCCTTTTTTTGCCCTTCGAAATATTATAATAGTTAAAAGGCATGGCTACAAGTGAGACTGTGTATTACTTCGAGAGTGTTTGTGTGTGACAGTGATTTATGTGCATACATGTCTGTCACTCTTTCATGGTCCGTCAGCGCGGCATTGCTCAAGTTCGTAGAGAGCTTATTCAGTCCATTTTAAATTCTGATTTTGGCCGTCTCTCAAATGGGTTAAACCATAGATATATTGCCTTTGAAGTGCAAGTAAATGCGCTAGAAAATCCGAGCTCATTCATGTGCATTTATTGCATGGACGGAGAAAGCGCCGACACCTGCAGGATTTCATCTGACGGTACATAAGCATATTATAATCCATCTGTTCCGTGAGAGCAGAACGAACGAGTATTTATTGACGTTTTAAATTTGAAAACCCCAAAAAGCAACGAAATGGTCAGACATCCATTAGTGCAGGTTCACGGAGGAAAACAACTGAAATACAGCGCTGGTTGTTCTCTCGAACGGTAACGACGGAATCCAAAGACGTGGGCTTTGTACCCAAGTATTAAATTGTATGAAATAATCCCGAAAAAAAGCACAAACACTGCAGAGATGGCAAGTTCAGCAGCAACATTTGCTGAGGTGAAGTGACGGCTAGTAACAGCAGACAAACGGCTTGCACTGACAGCGGCAATCCATCTGTCACTCAAGTGGCCACTGGCCACACCCTTAAATTTAAATATTAATCAACTAAACGGACGAGTTATAAAATAATTCACCCCCCTCACAGTTGTTATGAAGGGCAAAATTAGCTGTATAGACCAAAGCCACATAGAGATCCAGGCTGTAAACATATTTTTTTCTGCTGTAAAGTTGGTCATTTTAACATGAGGGAGATACAGATTTGACTCACTTCTGCAGCCAGGCCAAGCGGCCAGTCAATGAATTGCAGTTTAACTCACTTCCGTGTTGGTTTCAAGAGAGAGACGGGGAGGTTGCCACTTGCGCGATACGCACGAGTGATTTGAGGGTGAGAGAGAGAGAGAATTCTGATTAGTCCAGAGCAGAGCCATAGAGAGAAAGAGTTGCGACACTCCCATAGACCTCCGTTGTAAAAAATGGCGGCACTTTTAACCGCCTACTTCCGGGATTTGTAGATCGGATTAGTTCCAAACACTGTCATTTGGGCGTTGGACCCCATTCACTTACATTGCTGTGCGTCGAGTTGTTCCAGAGGTAAGTTGCTGAAATATCGACCACTTTTGAATTGTCAACTGTCTATATTGTATCAGAGGCCCTTTGTACGGTGGCTGAGAGAGCTCAACGCGCTGCAACTGAAGAAAACACATGCAAATAGAAAAACACCTGCAAATTAAGAAAACATCTTCATCAGTTTCACAACACACGTGTGCTCCAAATACTCACAACACAACCAAATACAGAAACACACTGCAAAAGTTCACAACACAAACAAACGTGTTATACAGAAACAGAAACGCGCTGCAAATAGGACAGAACACAACGGAAATGTTTCCGGGGAACCCAGTAAGTGACGGACCCGGCTGGGACGTGCTTACAGCTGTCTACTTTTATTATTATTATTTTTTTTGCAAAACATACAGAGATGACACGTTTATGACATACAACTTTGTATACAATATACAAAATGTATTTACAATATGTTCAATGTCATAAGAATACTAAAAAGAACAATGAGCTGAAGACTAAAATAAATAAATAAATAAATAAAGATAGAGTAAAAGAATATGAGGGAAAGACATTAATCTATACATCAGTTACATTGTACACATTTTGTCATGTTATGTTAATAAGTTTAGTGAAATAAGTTTCATAAGAAATGTTAGAATGCAGCTAGGGTCCAAATATGAGACGACAAGTTTTAAAGTTGAGACACTCACACACAGATATGACGCATATTTTAAAAACTTTGTTGTATAAAATGTATATTTATTTGCAACCGTTATGTTAACAGCAATAATCCTATATTTCTGGTAAGAACAGCTATTTGTCACGGTCACGTTCCTCTGCCTTCATCTGTGTGTGCACTTCATTCCCCAGAATCCTCCGTGGCGCACACCTGCACTCACTCACGCAATCACCAATCATCATCACCTGCACTCCCTCATTAACCACCCTTTATATTCAGCACTCTCCCTTCACTCCTTGTCTGGTCTCGTTGATGTTCGTCTTAACATTACCCTCAGACTCCCGAACACTTACCTGGATTCCTACCTGCCATTCATCCTCTCCGATCCGTCCTGCCTGCCATCCTTAGTGATGGCAAAATGAGGCTTTCTGAACCACTGAGACCTCGCAGCCCATTGCTTCAGCCAAAGGTTCATTACTCGAAGCTTCATTCAGCATTGCTCACTAGTGACACCTAGCTACTGTGCAAAGAAATAGCAGACAAATTAATTCATTCTGAACCAGTGTCGCGCCCTCCCTCCCTCCCTCATTTTATAATTTTTTTTTTTTTTATAAAAATGCTTTTATAAATAAAAATATTTATTTGTAATGTAAATATATTTATATTTAAATGTATATTTTATACAAATATTTTTATAAATAAAAAAAAATATTTATTTATTTTGTACTCACTGTTGATGTTTGTACCCTTTCATTTGCAATAATAAAAAGACATGATCAGACATTTGTCCATTACTGTGTATAATATATAAAATACGTATCTTTCTCTGTCTGAATTTACTTGTCCAGAATCACACACATATTCATTAATTATTCATAAATTGTTTGGATAGTGACAGTATGAACAACAACAGTGACACTGTTGAGTGCAGTGCTTGTGTTAGAGGGGGTGTAATAAAGTACATTTATTAATTTAACAGATTATAGATAACAGATTAAAGTAAACTGCAACAGAATAGTCCGGAAGGAAGGAAAATAAAAATAGATTTTTTTTTTAGAAACAGAATTATTCAAGTGTGTTGGGGTTTAGACGATTCCTCTTCTTGGACAAAATCTCACTAGCCTGGGAAAAGATCCTTTCACAAGGATGCAGGGGAACGTAAAAATGGCAGTGGTACAAATGAGGACACTGATGCTTCTGTTGAGCCCAGACAGGGGAGGATTCCCTCTTTCTTGCTGGCTCCACTACCAGGAAAAAGAAGAGTCACAAAAGCAAACAAATCAAAAAGGGCAATCCAAATCAAAAAGCAGTCCAGATCCAAAAATCCAGAGCAATCCAAATAATCTTATCTAATTAATATAACAAGAATATAATATTAATATACTATCTATTCTAACCTGATAATGTAATAATATACAGCCCTCACATATGACACAATAACGCCAATGAAAATGATAGTTTTCTAACTCTCTGACTCTCTGACACTACTACAACCATAGATATCATATGACTACAACTGCTTCTACTACTGCTGACAACACCCACAAGGAGGCGCGAGATTCGAATCGCCTTTTATCCGGAAGCGACACTCAGACCGAACCGATGACGTATCCACACAAACCGAGGCCTCGTTTGTCATTAGTCACGTGATTTTCACGTTAACGACACAAGCCTCGAATCGCGGCTTCATCTGGCACGCCCACTTTTTCTCGACACACGCTCCGACGCCTCGGTTCAAATGTCACATCACTAGCCATCCTGTTCTGCCTTCAGCCTGACTTCATCTGCAAAGAGAAAGAAAGACAAAGACATTACCAACCAGCTAAGCATCCACTGTTCTTCTGTGTTTCTATTACTCACCATCTGTCTGCATCTCCGCACTTCCTGCAAATAAAGCATTAAACTTACCTTCTTGTCTGCATCCTCTGTAAAGCCTGACACTATTCAGCTGATGGACACGCGCTGCGTTGTCATGGGAACATCCCAGGTGAAAATACTGAGGAAATTACGTTGTCTTTCATTGCTCCCTTCATCAACATAATGGCACACAAGTGCCCCGCTCCCTCCAAAGTGCCCACTTCAAGGGCTCTGCCGTCTGCCCTTTTAAGAGAGTAGGGCATAGGTAAAGCTCACGAGCAATAAGCACGTCCAGCCGTCCATCCGTCACTTATTGGCTTCCCCGGAAACATTTCCGTTGTGTTCTGTCCTATTTGCAGCGCGTTTCTGTATTTACATTTACATTTACATTTATTCATTTAGCTGACGCTTTTCTCCAAAGCGACTTACAATTGCTATATATGTCAGAGGTCGCACGCCTCTGGAGCAACTAGGGGTTAAGTGTCTTGCTAAGTGTCTTGTTAAGTCTTGTTAAGTGTCTTGTTAAGTGTCTTGCTCAGGGACACATTGGTGTCTCACAGTGGATTCGAACCCGGGTCTCTCACACCAAAGGCATGTGTCTTATCCATTGCGCCACCACCACACCAAATTGTGTATTTGTTTGCACACGGTCTCTCCGCTCACCCAGTACCAGATGCCCAAAATACAGGAGTGACGTAAACCCAACCACACCGCCTCAGTAGACGCACGTTTAACCACATTCATCACACGACGCTGCATCTCCTCTGAATGAACCGAGACCAGATCCGTATAATTCTGTCTGCAGTATCTCAGAGCTTCAGGCCACGTCAGAGTCTCTTTGATCAGAATCAGTTTATCTGGACACAAAACAAACCACAAGCAAAAACTAGAGAGAGACTGATCAAAAACAACATGCAGAACAAACACTGTGGAGGAATCTGTCATGTCAGACATGTAGCGTGAACTTTAAGATATCTGGAGGTGATGGATGGAGTGTGTGTGTTTGTGAGGATCTGCTCACCTTCATGACACACAAAAGGATATTGGTTGTTGCTAGAGATGTCATTCCATTGACCCTGAGCATTGTGTTCGATAACAGCACAGTTTTCATTCCTTCCACTATTATTAGGTTCATCAGTATTCCAGTATCTGAAAGAGGAGTTACTCTGATCTGACCACTGCCATGAGTCTCTGAGCAGACCGATCCAGATAACTGAAGACCACTACTGAAATTAGTGAAATGTTGACTCTCATACTGGTTCCTCACACTGACCAGATCAATGTGATTCTGTCTGCAGTAACTCTGAGCGTCTCTCCAGTTCTTCTTCTGATGGACAAAGACGAGGCCTGTGTTCGCTTTAAGAAAAGAATCAAAACAATAAAAAAAAAAAAAAACTGTTTCATGAATTAGTTTGTTCATTATTCTTACGCTGCTTTATGGTTTGGATGTGAACGAGCAGCAATGGATGATTTATGATGATATATTATGATGATTTTAAAGTGCTTTCTTGTCCATTATGTTTCCTCTTCAGAACACTTGATTAAGAGCCTGAAGAGAGAAACGTCAGACAGAGGAAGATGTTACACTGCAGCTAAATATATTAATTAACTAGTCCACTAAAATATTTACTTGTGCTGTATACTAGTAATTTGGAGTGTATTTTGATGCTTGATTTTGTTTTAATGGACTATTATTACATTGACATTATTACATCACGCTATTAATATAATTTGAGGTTTGAGATATTCATAGACCTGCAGCAACATAGACGAGAATAAGAAAACAAGTCTGGGTAATTTTAGCAGCTTTAAAGATCATTTTTTAAAGCACACTTTTTTTCATGTGCACTTTTTAAAGCAGTGTTTTAAAATTTGAATCGGCCTATTTGAATCTTTTTTTTATTTTTTTGAATTTGAATATTTAAATCTAAAAATATTTACAAGTATTTAATGCATTATTTTATTAGAATTAATAATTTGATATTACAGCTATTTTATAATAAATCCAAAAGCAAAACATGAAAATAACTACCCCAGGTAAAAATAAAAAAAAGACGTAGTATTAAGTGTATTAAAAATATACTTGAAAGTAGTATGTTTATAATACATTTGTATTCCCAACCTGCTTATTTGAAGTGCATTAAAAATATATTGAATTGCATTTTAATATATTTCTAAAAACTGTAAGACTGGAGAAACTGGAAGGACTGGAAGAGAGGGCAACTCTGAGAAAACATAGGAAATTAACATTTGAACACTCTTACTATATTACCATCCCCATTCAAGACACGATCACACCAGTAGATCACCTCCCAATTTACACATCATTCCCTTCACCCATCCCTACCTAAATTCCCCCACAAATCTATATGGTTTAAATGTGAATTATTATCATACAGTTTTATACATGTTTGGTATCATTTGAAATGTCTCAGTGTGACTGGTACAAAGGTCCAATTTCCAAGGAAGTAAACCGAAGGGTAATAAAGTTTTTAAGAGTTTAGAGATAACTTGCACACAGAGGAGGACGTATCTTCCAGGCAAAAGGCCTCCTGCTCTCAAAAGGTGTGAACTCTGAATGCAAATTCCCACTGTTAGCACACGTTTCCATGTGAAAGGCGTTTCTGTCTATATAATGACATGTAAAAAGAGGCTCAGGGCGATTTGTAATGAGATCTGTCCATAATGCTGAGTATCTTCCAGAGACATTAGAGTCAGGTACAGTACATCTTTTTCTCTTTATTCCAGAGCATTTGATGTTTTGTATTGATTATCTTTGAACTGATTATGTAATTGGCCTGATACATTTACAAATTCCGGAAGTACTGGTCGAGATGACGCTGTTCTCTGCGGGAACATTAGCGCTGAACACCCACTGACGGCCTGGAGCTCGAACCTGCGAAAGCTTCTGAACATATCGTAAAATAGGCAATAAGATTATATATTAGTCACTTATTTGAGGTCTAAATAACTACATTCTCGTCTAAAAAACTCTTAAAACTACATACAACTACAGTAGTATTTATTAAAAATATGGTGGATTTGCTCGACCATGACAGTCGGCGCAAGCAGAGGGATACAAACGGTGAAACAGTTAGAATGAGGTTACTGCACAAATACTGATCAGATTCGAGAACCACCTGAAACTATAAATTATATAATATGGGCTGAGGCATTCCCCCAAAGCGTCATTTGACGCAGTGCGAGTTCCCTGTTCTCAGGGAACATAGGTTACAGTTGTAACCTAAGACGTTAACTCTTGTAGGGTAAATTAAATATTTATGTTCCCTGTAAATTATCTTTGGCTGCATTATAATGATTTCTTCATTCAAAATATGATCGAGATTGCGTAGGTGGATGTTTTCGGGGAATTTGGCTGTTAAAAGTTGTAGCGACAATGGGTAGAAAGCAACCACCAACTAATCTTCTTTTTGAATATTAATTCAAATTCTCTACTTCTCGATGACTGAGGGGGGAAGATTTGTTCAGAACGTCTCATGATCATCACCGGTCTGACTAATTGAAGGAGCCCCCAGCACTAACACATAACTGGTCAATGGCTAGCTTTGTGGCCTACTACGGACTGGTTAAGATAAAGACAGTGTCCGCACATTCCAGAGTCAAATCACCAAGACCAGAGCCATAAGTCACCCATCCCGGTGCCAGAGAGTCTGCAAAAGACCCTTCTAATGACCCAACTAACGGAAAAGCTTGTCAATTGAAGGTTTTTAAAAGAAGAATCGACACCAGCAGATGTTACTGAAACCCCCGACAACATTCCTGAACACCTCCTCATTAAGACCTCTGAACAAACAGAGTTCTGCCTCTTCACCAGAGAACTGATTCTTATCAATAACTATACATAAAATCATTCAAGAACAATTTTCAATGGACTCATGATCAAACAATCATGCAACTACCTAATCCTGGGTTGTTTCCACCACTTATATGCATATTTTAATAAGATAATATGTTTTGATCCCATTTAATTCAGGTAATAGTTATTATATTAACTATTAGAAGGAGTGAATGAATGAAAGTGTGTACTGTTTCATATCAATGCTATCTTACAAACACAACTAGCAAGATGGCTTGAATGATATCGGTGTAATATGTTTTGATCTTCTTTTAATTAGAAATCATGTCTAAACTGTAGCCTCTGTTCTCTCTGCTAGTAAGGAGATCCCAGATAGCGCATGATTTATGACTTTGCAAACAAAGGCAGTGTCTAATTGGTCAGAACTCATCCTGGAGGTTGGACAAACTTTTAGTTTAAAACCTTAGACCCAAAAACAAATTTCTCTCTCTCGCTGCTCTCGAAGATCTCTCTCGAAGATCTCTCTCGGTTCTCGCTCTGAAGAAGAACTCTCAACAAATGCAGAAAAAGATGAAGATCTAAAGCAAGACTAGTAGCATGTAACTGAAGAGCAGACCAACCCAAATTAAGATCAGATGGGTTAGATTCATTTCCAGTCATCTAACTACTCTCCATATCTCATTTAATTTCTTTCTTTGTGTTATTTTCCCTTTCCGATTGAAAGTCTCGGTTTTAAGTAAGTTTTGCGGCAAAGCTTCGGTCAACGATTTACGGCTGCAACGAACACTTTCAACTTCAAAGACTTTTCATTCAGCAGCTCCAGCACACCACGTGACTGGAACGCGCCACAGACATTTATCCAAGCACGAGGAGGCCAGCCGACGGACGAACCAAGGGAAACCAACCCCCTTCTTACGCTACAAAGGGAATTCCAAAAGGAACGCAGAAGACAAGCAAGTACCTCCATGCAGGCTAAAATCTTAACTGGTGTATTTATATAACTTTAATAACCTGCCTAAAACGATAGAAGGGTTAAATTAATGATTGATGGTTCGTTCAGGTCATGTCTAAGTGCATATGGAATCGTGAGATTTCATCCTTTCACTCTTAAACCCACTCTTTCCTCACTCTATCCCTTTCTGCAACGCGTATGAATGTGTGTGTGTGTGTGTTTGTGTTAGATATTAGCTTATGTGTTATATATAATCAATAAAGTATTGTTTGTATTTGAAAAGAGATTACTTGTGTATGTGCTTATCAGATTTATTGTCTTGAACTTCGATTTAAGTTACCTATGCTGTTACCCTTAATTTACTTCGTAATTTATTGTTAGCTGGGGATTGAGTCTTTCTTGACGAGGAAGATATTATATTTCCTAGAGTTAATACTTGTTTATGCTTTCTGTTCATTGGATGAACTGATAAAATGATCATACTATTGATTCTGCTACAGTAAATTCTGAAGATAATTAAACATAATTAAAATATTAATTATTGGTCATATTCCGTTATGAATAATAATTAATAATATTTATACGTGGGCGTATAAACGCTACAAAGTATAACATTTAAAGCCACTTAAATGAACGAAATGACTCAAATAAAGATTCGTTCATTTTGATGAACGAGATCGAACGAGAGAGTCAGTAAAATGATCCGAACTTCCCATCACTACACAGAGTGTCTGAGTAATTTTCATTGACGTCCCTCTTTTAGAAATCCAAAATCATGTTCATTTCTTCTCTAAAAAGATGGCAGTGAGAAAGGGTTGTTTAGAAGTGATGAAAGATCTCGCCTCTAAACTACCCTTTCCACTATTATCATTTTTGAGATGTTTTTTTTTTTTTTTTGTGAGGGAAAAAAAGTTCACCCAATTTTGCAAAAACTCAACTGGTTTGTTTTACAAATAAGAAGATAATAAATGAAGCTTTATGGACAAATAAAGTTATTAGACATGTAGAAGTCTGGCTAATAAAATAAAGTGATGTCACATCATTAATAACTAACATGATCTATCAATGTAAATTCACACCATGACTAAGACACATTAAAGGCCTCATTATGCTTCTGCGTCAACTCCACGGCGTAGCTACGTCGTCACTCCTACGGCGTCGTGGCTGTTTTATGGTTCTGCGTCGGGTTGCATTGCATCGCGGTGCATTTCACCGCCAGAACGCTAGGTGGGGTGTGGTTCGCGAATCTCTTTGCTAGTTTGTTTTGGTTCCGTGCGCTGGTTCCGCGCGAGCGAAAGAGAGAGAGTGTTGTTGCCCGTCTATGGTTGTTGCAGCTGGAGCTAATCGACGTTGAACAACAAATGTAAATAAACTTTTTTTCAAAACAACCATTGATCTATTAATGTGCAATGAGTAAAAAAGCACGCCAAGAACAAAGGGCAAAGGTTTAAGTATACAATAAAAAAAAAAATAAGAGTAATAGGTACAAGAAACACACAATATAAAACTGAAACACAATATAAGTTAACCGTAATATAAAACATTATCTAAGAAAATGAACTATTTACAAAAGTGCACTGAATCACGAGGATGCAAATGTTCAGTCTTGCTCTCTGCTCTCATACACCAATCACAGCCCTTGCGGTCTGCGTCGCCTCGACGCGTAGTTAAAATTTTTTGGAGGTGCACGTCGAGCTACGGCGGAGGGGTTGGAGAGGGGTTCGCGGCGACGCAGAGGGGTCTGCGGGGGTACGCCGTCGATTCGACGCAGAAGCATAAAACAGGCTTTAGGGACAAGCATTTACATCATTTTGTGAATGCACTTTAGAAATTCAGAACCGAATCATTAATTGAATTGTATCTCATTGTGAATCGCCTCGAATCTAATCATTCTGAATTTGCAAAAATTGCTCCTGAATCGAAACACTATGAATCATGAATCAAATCAATTCGCTGTCGACCCAAAGATTCACACCACTAATTTATTCCAGGAAACTGAAATATGCATGTTTTGTAAGTGACATCATATCCTAAATATCAACCAAACACACCAACAATCAAATATACATTTTACATATTTATTACTATTTATTTGACAGTTTATTGTGACATCAATTCACTTCTGCCTTTCTAAGAATAAACCAAATTTAATTCTCCTGAGACACAAATAATGATTATTTTTAAGAGCTTCTGCTCACAGAATCATATTCAACAGTTTCTGATACAGATAAGATTAGTGAAAAACATAAAGACACATAAATATACCAGATATGCAAAGAGATTCTTAAAACACACATATATTGTGTTAGTATTTTAGACATCTAAATAATATTCAATGATGTCAGAAAACTTTAATAAGATCAGATTATGATATGATAATTAACACAGAGAAATAATACAGACTAGTAAAATATAAATAGAAGATTCTGTGTAAAAAAAAAAAAAAAATAAACATATGAAAGTAAATAAGAGAAATAAAGAATGAAAACAGTGAATGCAAGTAAACGCACAAACATTGACGTCTTCTCACTCCTAATATCTGCTGCAGATGAAGTTGAGTTTGTGAGTCTCAGGAAGGCTGATCCAGCGCTGATCTCCTCCAGACTGACACCGTGTCCTAACTACACGCGACACGATAAAATTCCAGCGACAGGCAGTGTGTCTGTCCACACTAGACGCGACGCGACTGTGAGGCGCCAGAACGTCAATCAAAAAATCACAGCCAATCAGAACAGCGTGTGGGCGGAGTCTCGCGGCAAGTGCACAGCACTAGAGAGTAAACTTGACGGCACTCGCAAGAAAATGGATAAGTAGCTACATAATATTACACCATACACCATTTAGAAAAAAAAATACATAGGCTACTGAGTTACTAAAACAATCTTTGTCAAATAATACACTTGTTTGTTCACAGTTTGAACGTTCATGTTTCCATTTGTTTAATTTAAAGATCTGAGGTGAATTATCCATTGTTGCTTTTACAGATACAAAGCTGGAGCACTAAATGATATTCAAAGTCACATTTCACGCTTTTAAAATTAAATAAAGCACATAAACAGTACCTGAGATTATCATCGCCACACTTGTTTGATGTTCCAGCGCGACGTCGCAGAAAAATAGAAACCGTTTCTAAATTAGAAACGTCGCGTGTCGCCGTCGCGCCTGGTTAGGACAAAAACTCTGATTAACATGGAAAATATACCTTTTATCGCGTGTCGCGGCGTCGCGTCGCGTGTAGTTAGGACACGGTGTAAGGCTGCAGTCTTCCGGTGTCGCTCCGTTCCCTGGAGCCCAGTTCTGATAGCACACGATCTCTCCGCTCAACCAGAGCCACATGTTCATTTGGCAGTAGTTGTGTAAACCCAACCACACCGCCTCAGTAGACGCACGTTTAACCACATTCATCACACGACGCTGCATCTCCTCTGAATGAACCGAGACCAGATCCGTATAATTCTGTCTGCAGTATCTCAGAGCTTCAGGCCACGTCAGAGTCTCTTTGATCAGAATCAGTTTATCTGGACACAAAACAAACCACAAGCAAAAACTAGAGAGAGACTGATCAAAAACAACATGCAGAACAAACACTGTGGAGGAATCTGTCATGTCAGACATGTAGCGTGAACTTTAAGATATCTGGAGGTGATGGATGGAGTGTGTGTGTTTGTGAGGATCTGCTCACCTTCATGACACACAAAAGGAAATTGATTGTTGCAAGAGATGTCATGCCATTGACCCTGAGCGTTTGGTTCGATCACTGCACAGTTTTCATGACCTCCATTATTATTAGGTTCATCAGTCTTCCAGTATCTGAAAGAGGAGTTTCTCTGATCTGACCACTGCCATGAGTCTCTGAACAGACCGATCCAGATCCGTGATGCAGATGATTGATGGACACTAATGAAATCCTTAACCTGTTGATTCTCATCCTGGTTCCTCACACTGACCAGATCAATGTGATTCTGTCTGCAGTAACTCTGAGCGTCTCTCCAGGTCTTCATCTGCTGATTGTCCAAGACGAGTCCTGTGTTCACTTCAAGAAAAAAACAACAACAACAAAAAAATCAGTTTGTTCCTTTTTTTTCTTTCTTTCTTTTTTTTCATAAAAAAAAATTCTATACAGAAATTGACTCAACATTGAAAGTGTGACATTTATACACAGTCTGTTCTATATTCACTAACAAATTACATGAATTACATACAATAATTATGTTATTATATTTTACACAGTTACATTACTCAAATTGTTATGCTGATAATATAATTTGTAAGGAAAACACTTTAATTAATATGGAAGTGTTTCCGAGGAAACTTAAAAACACACACACACACACACACACACACACACACACACACACACACACAGAGAGAGTGAGGCCAGAAATGGAATGGAGTTTATATAACAGGATAGGCAAAGCATAGAGTATGAAAACTGCACGCCAAATTGCCAAGAAAAAAATATATAATTACAGGTATGAATCCGTTATATTGTTCCTCAGTCACTCCTGAAATTGCTGTGATTGACAGTGATAACCGTAGCGACGGACGGGACACAACATTTGTCAAACTAGACCTGTGCATTAAGTGCTGTAGTGTAAATGCAGATTAATAGACCCACAGCAACACAGACCAGAAGAAGAAAACTAGTTTGTGTTTTCTGGGTAATTTTAGCAGCTTTAAAGATTTTTTTTAATACAGATTTTTTCCACACGTGTCCTTTAGCAATGTTTAAAAATCATTTTATGGGGTGCATCTGAGGCGCATCTCTCTGTAGGCGAGGGCGTGGTTAGCTGGTTCCCTCTGATGTCACTGGCCACCATAACTTCCAATAGGAAAATTCAACTGCAGTAGCCACTGTTCAGCCTGAAGAGGGCAGCACTCAGACGGTTTTACACCATATATTGTAGAATTAAAACACTTTAAACCCAAATGTCAAAAAATGTTTTACTTGAATCAATGAACAGCACTAATAAAGCCCCAGGCTTACAGATAATTAACTAAAAAAAAGTTGGTTTAGTGTTTAGTTACCCTTTAAAGGTCTTTGTTTTCCACTAGGGGACAGAAATCCTCCACTAAACTAAAGCATGGCATATTATATCTACATTAATGAAAAAGAGAGATGTAGGCTAGATCTTCTTTAAACTAAATTTAGTCTACAACTAGTTTAGTTTAGTTTAGTTTATTTTTTATATAGCACATTTCTACTGCCTCAAGTGCAGCCCAAAGTGCTGTACAATTCCATCAATAAAACCAAACAAAGAGAATACAAAACACAACAACATAAAATTAATATATTTAGGTCTCTCCTGGGTCGGAATTAAATGCCAAGCTATAAAAGTGCTTCTTTAAAGCCGTTTTAAAAGAATTCAACGTGGGGATGGAGCGGATGGCAAGAGGTAAGGAATTCCATAACCTAGGACCGGCTATCGAAAAGGCTCGATCACCTTTCCGCTTGAGTCGGGACCGCGGTACCCGGAGCAATAATTTATCCGCCGATCTCAGATTCTTTACTGGCTGGTGCAAAATAATAAGATCAGATAGATAGGAGGGTGCGAGATCATTTAAAATTTTAAAAATGAATATTAAAGTCTTGAGATCGATCCGGAATCTGATAGGTAGCCATTGAAGGGATGTTAGAATTGGGGTAATTCTATCACTCTTTCTCGTATTGGTCAATAGTCTGGCAGCGGCATTTTGAACCAGCTGCAATCGGTTCAGCAATGACTGAGAGAGTCCCAAATATATCACATTACAATAGTCCAATCTAGATAGTATAAAAGCATGGATGAGCGTCTCCAAATCCCTCGATGAGAGCATAGGTTTCATTTTCGCTATTAATCTTAAGTAGTAGAAGCTACTTTTAACCACAGCGCTCACTTGTTTTGTAAAATTTAGTTCCGAATCGAAAAATACACCTAGATTTTTTGCACATGGGTGAACATTTCTAGATAGTGGGCCCAAATAAGTAGAGATAAGTGGTGAAAAGCCAAAAGGGCCAAAAACAACAACATCAGTTTTGCTCTCATTTAAGTGGAGAAAATTCTTAGCCATCCAGCACTTTACCTCATCAAGACACTTTACAAGATTGGAACAAGACTTATCAAGAGGATGTAGTGGGACATACATTTGAGTGTCGTCAGCATAACAGTGATATGTGATCTCATATTTCCTGAAAATAGAGCCCAAAGGTAACATATATAAGGAAAATAGAATAGGACTCAGTATGGACCCTTGTGGGAGTCCGCATGATAGTGGAACTGAAGGTGATGAGTAATTGCCAATTTTAACTGAGACAGACCTATTTGAAAGATATGAATAGAACCAGCGTAAGACCATGCCGCTAAGCCCAACCTCCTGCTTTAGACGATCTAAAAGAATATTATGATGGATTGTATCAAAGGCGGCGGTTAGATCGAGCAAAATTAAAATAGCGGAGCTACCCGAGTCCAAAGTGAGCAAAAGGTCGTTTGTCACTTTAAGGAGGGCAGTTTCAGTGCTATGACGGGTCCTAAATCCCGATTGAAATTTATCAAAGGAGATCTTGGTCTGTTAAGAATGCAGAGAGTTGGAGAAAAACAATCTTCTCCAACACTTTAGACAGAAAAGGTATTGTGGAGATAGGTCGAAAGTTATTAAACTCAGATGGATCAAGACTTGGCTTCTTCAAAAATGGCCTAATCACGGTATGCTTAAAACAGGATGGAATAATGCCTGTACATAATGAACTATTCATGATAGTCAAAACAGATGGGCCAATTACTCCTAACACCTCTCTAAAGAAACGTGTTGGCATAATGTCCGCTGGTGAGGTGGTCGGTTTCAGTTTTAAAATTAACTCTGTCATTTTAATAAGATCAATTGGATTAAAATGTGTTAGCTGGACCTTATTAGGGCTAGAATTGGAAGAATTAGAGGCATGATAGCTGGGAACAGAAGAGTATAGAAGTTCAATCTTATTCCTAAAGAAATCAAGAAATTGTATGCACAACTCAGGGGTAGCATCTGGGTATGAAGAAGGCTTCGGGTTAACCACTTTATCAAAAGTATTAAACAGTACTTTAGGATTATGTGAATTTTTCTTTATAAAATCTGAGAAGTACTCAATTTTAGCTGCTTTGACAGCGCATTGATAGGTAGACAGGTGGTTCTTGAAAATCTCAGCTGAGACATGTAGCCTATCTTTTTTCCATTTACGTTCTGCTTTACGGCACTCCTGCCTGAGAGCCCGGGTATGATGATTAAACCAAGGGCGAGAGCTGCGTTTAAAGCGCTTTGATTTTAGTGGTGCAAACAAATCTAAGATATTTGTACATGTCTCATTAAACAACATGGTAATTTCCTCAGTATTGAGGTTAAGCGATGGGGCTTCCAAAACAGACCTTGTTAAAGACTCTGTGTAGGCATTAGAAAACTCAATTACAGTAGAGGGAATTATCACACGAGAAAAATGTACATCCTTCTCGTCGTTAGGAGGTAGATATGGTAGTATTATATTAAACATGACAGACATATGATCCGACAGGCAGCTTTGCTCAATATCGATGTTACATACTGAGAGTCCATAAGTTAAAACAAGATCAATGGTATGTCCGTGTTCGTGTGTAGGGCCATTAATATGTTGGATGAGATCGAATGAGTCAATGAGTTGTAGAAATTCCTTTACCAGGTGATGGGAAGGACAGCAGACATGAATATTAAAATCACCCAGGATTAGCAATTTATCCACAGTCGGGACTATATTAGAAAGAAATGTCCCAAATTCCTGCATAAAGTCCTTATTATATTTTGGTGGTCTATAAATAAGGGCACAAGTCACTGGGCTGGATAGCTGAATTGTGAATAATTGCAATTCAAATGTATGATATTGGGTGGCAGGCGAAAGCCTACACCTAAAACGTTTTTTAAAAACTGTAGCCACGCCTCCGCCGCGGCCCACTAGCCTAGGAGAGCTAAAATAGACACAATCAACTGGAGATAAATCAGTCAGAGAATCCAGCTCACCAGCATTGAGCCAGGTTTCCATCAAAAATAGGAAGTCCAGGTCATGAGATGTAAAAAAAATATTTAAAATAAATGATTTGTTGCAGATGGATCTTGCGTTTACCAACGCCAATTTCACCTGTTGTGGTCCGGTGTCCGTAAGTACAGCCGGTGGTTTGACATATTCCAGAGTGCGAAGGTTCCGAATGTCGACACCTCTGTTGACGCGGCGTTGTCTTAACAATTGGCGCCAGGGGGTCCATGAGTCAGAGAGGACTGGAACAGGACCGATAGTCTGTAACTCCGAGGCGCTGTTGTGTTTAGGCAACCGATAGCTTCCAGGCCAGGCGTGGATAATCCGTGGCGATGAAGCCCCGCGTCTTTTTAGCCTAACAAGAAGTCCACTGCGTTTTCCTCGTTTTCTGGCACGCTTTTTACGATGCAGACAGCAGCCCGTCGAGTGACAGCTGATCGCAGGAAAGATAGAGGAGGCCCGTGAGTTGAAGAAATAATCCTCAATAGGGATGCGTCCGCAGCAGTCCGCCGAAGAGAGACGTAAATAAAGAAGGGCTTGACGATCGTAGGTGAGTACAGCAGTGGTTTCAATCACCGACCAAATCGAACAAATCGCCCATAGCAATACATATAAAACAAATGGCATTGACATCCGACGGCAAGCCAGCAAACAGCCCGGCGCCATCTTGAAAAAAAAGGTGTAAAACTATAGAGGTAAAAGATAATAAAGTGTTTAAGACATAAAAATTGGGGTCCAAACATCCCTAGTGTGCACCATAGACAAAACGGCCCGATTGCACAGACCTCCATGACTGAAGATTAAACAGTTGGTAACACTTTACGGTAAGGGTACATGAATTATCATGAATTCATGTATAAATTCATGCATGAAATATGCATTCATTCATGCATTAATATCTCATGAATCATCAGGAACTAACACGAGTTCAACGTTTTTCATTCATGACTTCATGGATGAACAACACCTTAATTAAAACATTAAGATTAGTACATCATCATGAATTATTATTTATTACGCATGATCATGATGTTTTCTCTGTTCACAAAAAAAAATTGGTCTTTACCACCCATTGTGGATAAAGCTATGGTTATGGTACATGAATCATCATGAATTCATGCATAAAAAAGCATTAATTCATGCATGCAAGACTACTCTTCGAATTATTAAAGGAATGTACAAAAATCCACATTATCTAATGCATGCATACAGGCTAGAACAGTATATCAATTAATGTGAGAACTTTTTTTCTGAATTATGATCTGAGTTTCCAAGCATGTTCATGTCTTCTTCATAGCCTGCAGGTAAATGGACAGAGCCCAAAATTGGCCAATCACAGCTCATAACATATGAATTCTGTTGGCATTCAAATACAGTAGTCATCATTAACTAAGCATTATCTATCAATGACTTCATCATGTGTGTGGCGCCTCAACTAAAGTGGTGACTTGGTGCTTTGAAACACTGATGAACAATGTGGCATAACTGTGAAATGACATGAATATGAACATGAAAGTTCAAGCCTTTGCAAACAATGTACTGTGGACACAAATGGACTTTGATCTTAACTGTACTGCTTTATTCTTAAACGGTATAAACCAGTTAAAAACCATAAAGCTGCTTAAAAAAAATGTTTCACAAACAGCTCTATCTCTTTTTGGGTAAAGAGTCACCTTTTAATGTATAAAGCTACTGATGTGACTCCTCAATATCATGAAATTGTAAAACAGCTTTATGGTTTTGTAAAGAGTTTTCAGATATACAGGCACTTAAAATAAAGTTCATGGTGTATGTACTGCATTCCTTCTCAGCTCTTTCCAGCTGTTGATTTAACTGGTTTATACCGTTTCAGAATAAAGCAGTAAAGTTACAGCCTGTGGTCTCATTGTTAATACGCAGGTAGCGTACGTAATTTTCAACGATAGAAAGCGTACTTTTTTGAACAGTACGTTTGGATATGCTGAACTGCAAAGTTTAAACGTAACATTATTACGATTTTACAGCTAAAAAAACGTACGTTCAACTATTTACGAATATTTCATATCATAAAGATATCTGTATAATTTCCCTTTTACCATTTTATAGATTATAAATGTAAGATCCCTTAACCCTACTCCCACACATAAACATACCCATTTTATGGACAATATTAAAAGGATAAAACGTAATGGACAGATCTGTGTAGGGAAATGGCAGCTTTAAAAGATAGTTTGAGCCACTAACCCCTACCCCTACCCCTAACAATTTCTTAAAACTACGTAGGCTACAATTATAAATTAAAACAACAGACAGACAATCACAATAATTTATTTATTGAGAAAATGTCAAAACCGGTACCGAAAGTCGTTCACGTGACGATGTGTCGCAGTCCTCTCTGGCAGTATAATAGTTTTGTATGAGGTAACGTAGTGATGTTACATATGACACTGAAGCTTCGATGCGCGTATCACATAAGCGACACACTTTCTAGTGAAGCCCCATATCGAGGCGTGTGTCGGTTTACTAGAGTCACGTGACCGATGACAAACGAAGCCTCACTTTCTGTCCAGTCACGTGCGCGTTTCGCTTCGGGTGTCAGAAGGCTCGAACTTCAGATCGTATTTAACGAGTCATTGTTGCCTCAGTCTGGTTGATATTTACAATTATTGATATTGACATTTAATAATGATCCTATCAGACAATGTCCTTATTCATTGTGTGTGTGTGTGTGTGTGTGTGTGTGTAGAGAAAGAAAGAAAGAGAGAGAGAGAGAGAGAGTAGGCCTACATTAAATTTTATTGAATCATACAAGCTTATAAGCTATTATATGTTATTGTCACACTTTAATGGGAAAATGAAATTTTTTTAATGAACAAATCAAAAAACACAAACATGTAAGGCTTTTATTTGTACACATTGAAACTATGGAGTGTGTTGTGGTTGCTTCATCTGCCAGAGCTTCTAACACAGGCTTCTGGCTGCTTTATTTTAAATAAGCACCAGATGGCGCTGTTCTCGGCGCTGTTCTCGACACTCTCGAAGGTTTGAATCTTTTCCCGGAACAGTCAGGGGAAAGCCTCAGTGATTCATGAGGCTTCATTTCCCCATCCCTAAGGTAACGTTACAGAGCAGAATTTAAGTTATTAATCCATGAAAGCGTTAATCCGGTTTCGGTTTGCTGTTCGCTCTGTGAAGGCGCGCGCGCTTCTCCATTTCAAATGTAGAACACCTTAAACACGGCATGTCGCAGTCTGTGACGAAGCATGCGAGAGCCAATGAGCGTTTGATATCACTGCCGTAAAACATGTCCCGCTTCGGGTCCAATTTTTGAATTTGAATTCACCACGAGCGCGGGATGCCGGGATTTGACATTTACGGTCTCCGCTGAGAAATGGAGATGAAGATCACTGGATAAAGGGCTGAATTTGGATCTGTTTCTTGCAAACAACGCATGGATTCTAAAGATTTGTATCACATTAAGCTAATAAAATTGATTTCTTTTGTGAATTTTTGTTGTGTTTTAGTGTATTATGGGTCTATAGGAGAAAACGCCTTTTGTGTCTCACGGTAAATAAACCAAATATTACAAAATGGTTAAACGATTAAAGAAGGTATTTTTAAGGTTTTAAAGTGTATTCTTGTTTAACACCATGTAGGCTAATCCTCCGAAACGAGTTTGCAGCAGAAGGCACGAACAGAGCGAAATGTTATTATTTATGAGTAACGTTATTATATGAGTAACATTAAACTGTATTAATAAATGCGACTGAAAATTTAATTGATAAGACAATTGAATGCAATAGAGTCAAAACATTAATGCCACGATTTTAATATGCATAAGTTAAATAGGAATACACAAATTTGTACGTCGCTGTTTGTATAATTTGTTTATACGTAAATGAATTACGTTTTTGTGCTGTCAATACGTACATTTTATACGTTTTAGTGCTGTAAATACGTCAGTATTATACTTTTCTGTGTGTATAAAACGTAAGTATGGTAGAACTACACTTTACGTAAAAATACACACGGATTCTCATGAGATCATGTTGCAAGTTAAGATCAAAGTCCATTTGTGTCCACAGTACATTGTTTGCAAAGCATTAACTAAGCATTATCTATCAATGACTTCATCATGTGTGTGGCCCCTCAACTAAAGTGGTGACTTGGTGCTTTGAAACACTGATGAACAATGTGGCATAACTGTGAAATGACATGAATATGAACATGAAAGTTCATATGAACGGTTGTTGTAATTTTAAATAGCTGCACTTACTGTCGTTGCAGATGAAATGACGAGTATAACTACATGGCAAATCCTCCCATTGTCCATTTCTCATCATTGCACACTCATCTCTGCCTTCAGGTTGTCCAGGTCTCCAGTTCAGATAGAGCGCAGGTTCACCTGAAGACCACTGCCATTTATCAACACCCGTCTTCTTCAGCCCAATCCAGACATACTGAACACCTCCATCATTCACACTCTTCTTCAGCTCGTTCAGCTCGTTCATGTTGTCAACGGTGGCCAGATCTGTGTATTTCTCTCTGCAGAATCTCTGAGCTTCAGTCCAGGTCTTCCTCTCGTTTATAAAGTGATACTGACGCTGAACACATTCAGATACGGAGCAGAGAGCTGTGAAAGAGAGCGTTTGATTTAATGCTTTTCATAACAGGGTCAAACCTGATGAAACTATAAACCATAAATAATACACCAAACACACTCACCAATTAGAAGAAGAATCAGATATAGAGTTTGGTCCATTTCTGAGGAAAAAACACATTAAAAATCCCAAATATGAATAAATCATGATCATGTAATTAAAAATAAAGTAAATAATTAATTAATAAAAAAATAGTAGTTTTAGCAATTATTCAGACAATATTACCATCAGAAAGTGTAATTGTGTTTGAAGAATGAACATGTTCTTACTTTAGAGGTCGTGTGTTTCTGTCCTGAGTCTGATGTTTCTGTCTGCAGATTTACACTACGCTATTATTATATCTGCTCTCATCCCTCATTCAGCTCATCACATCATTTGTGTATTTCTCTGAAAACTCCTATTTCATATTTTACTTCCTCTATATTTGTGTATTTGTCCAGCCTTGTCTTTCCCTTTATTTGCATATTGACTTCTGTGTCAGTCAGTATTAGTCTATAATATGGACCTTATGGAATCAAAAAATTATTTGAACATTCACAACTAAACAGCAGCTTTAATGATATTGCTGGACTGCATAACTCGTGTTTCATTCCTGATCATCTTAATATCGTCGTCCACACTTGCCATCTTTGCACTTCACCATTTGTCTACTATAGACTTTTCCTTGTATTTGCCCAAGTGATCAAGTGTGTGTAGAACTTTTGATGACCTAATTTGACACACTTATGGTGTTATAAAAATACAAGTGTTTACAGAGCTTTAATTTTGATTTTCAAAGCTTTGCATTTTTAAATAATCCTCTAAGTGTGTGTACAGCAGTGCCTATAGGCATATACATATATGTAACACGATTTACTAGTAATGATGGTGCTTTTAATTAAGTGATAAAAAGCAGTTGCAAATGTTGTAAAATTTACAAATACACATACTCATGTTTGCACCAGTAAAATGTGTTCACTTATATCCTGTAGCGTGCACATACTCTCTAGTGGCCAAGTGTGTGTATTTGGACAGACCCCATGTTTGAGTTTCTCTGTTTTGGGCCACTTTTATCTGTTGCTGTTTGAGCTGAACAGAGAAGGGTTGAGTTCAGTAGTGAAGACTGGTGATACTGGTTACTGAGAGCCTTTAATTATTGAGAGTTTGAATATTGAGAGAGTTTGACTAGTGAGAGAGTTTGGGGCATTAAAAAAGACAAAATTGAAGAGGAAGGGAAGACAATTCTTATTTTCTTTGGGCAAAACGTTTTTGCTCATTTATAGGCTTCCTCTTTTCCTCTTCTGAGAGCTGAGACCCGTCACATTCACAACAGAGACGAGATAAAGACATGAAAGCTTTCATTCCCCTGAAGTCCATCTCTAATGTTAGTAAAGATTATTAGACTCATTATCCCACTGAAATAATATCATCATCTTCTGCTGTTTCAGAATAAATTAGTCTTTATTTCCTCCGTCTAAATACTTGATTGTGATTGGCTGGAATGTGTTCATTAAAACATTGTTACATTTTTAAGAATCAGTCTGATTTAGAAAATTCTTATTGTGTTTCGTGTCATACTCCTGCTGTTCTTAGTCTATAGAGCATGAACACATTTGCATGTAAACACAATCTCATCACTCATTTGTTTAGGTCCACATTTAGATGTTCAGGGTGGACAATCTTTTCATCTCTGACGTGAAACAGAAGCAGAAACAGTGAGTTATTGTACATGTTATTGACACATTCCATGGTCTCATTCTTTCTTATTCATCTGTTAGTTTTAAAGGGATATTTCACCGCTGGAAAGATGAATGTGTATTTAAATTGGGTCGGTTATGTAGTAGAAATGTGATTTTTTTTTTTTTTTTTTTTTTTTTGGAGCCTGAGAAAAGCCAGAAAATGTATTTTTAGCACATGTGGATGAAAGACAACAACTCCCAGAATGCACTTGCTTCGCTGCCCTATGAGGCCACTCCTGAGCCACAGCTGCTCCGGCCGCCTCTTGTTCCTCCATCATCCGCATCTGTTCATCGCTGTATTGTGGCTCGTACAGGCAGCCACGAGCATCGCACCATCTTCAAAATCCCCTTCTGCCATATCATCTTCAAAACTACCTTTCGCCATCGTGGTTAGCCTACTACTCAGCTTTCTCCACAGAGCAAGAGCCTGTTAGCTTAGCTTAAAAAAAAAGATGGCTGACACTATTTGAGGAGCTCTTTTCCAAAGCTGTAGTCTCTCGCCTCTGGCCAAAAAACCCTCAGATGACGCTAAATGACGATTTTTGCGTCATTGGAGGTTTTTTTCCAGACACACAATACAGAAATCTCTTGTCTCAGGAGGACATGAGGGAGGGAAGCACGGCCATTCAAAAATACTATCAGGTTTCTACTGATACAAAGCTTAATGCTAATCGGTGAAGTATCCCTTTAAGTTACACTTCTTAAAGCTGCCATCCGCAACCCTGGAAGATTGAGTGGACCTAGCCAACATTTTCAATGTTTACAACTCTCATGCCCCTCCCCCACTATCAACGAATACCCTCCCATCGAGTTCGTGCTCGTCAGTGCGTATGCACCAGATTTTCTGTGAACGCGCCCGTCTCATCAGCATCGATCAACACCATGGAGTATTCGGAGGTATTCTTTCTTTACTTTCTTTTCCCCCAGCACTCTTTGTTACTGCGCGAACTTCAGGCGTGTGCATGTGATTGTAACGTGCGTGAGGGGGGAGCGGGATCTGTGGCGTGTGCACGACCTGTGATTGACAGTCAGATCTCACACCCCCCTGCGCTGATTGGACCTGATGAAGCGGGAGCGGTGGATTTTTGCAAAACAAACACGCTCCAGGTGGAGTTAGAAGCTCGGTTTTTTTTCTAAAACCACCTTATTTATGTTGTTCTGTCGGATTATAGTGTCGATTTCACTGAATATGATAAAAAAAAATGTTGCCGACGGCAACTTTAACATTTGTATTTCTCTGGGTGTTATAAAGCACATTTGTTATAGAAAAAAAAGCAGTGACAAATGATTATGTAGTAGATGATTATTATGTATTGATGATAACATGTAGTGGCCTGAAGCCTAAACCATGAAGCCAGTTTAAAGGGATAGTTCACTTTGAAATTAAATTTTGGTATGTTTTAGCTTACCTCAAGGGCATCCAAGATGTAGGTGTCTTTTTTTCCGCAGTAGTTTCAATTTTGATATTTTTAGGTCAAACCGTTCTTGTCTGTCAGTCATTTAATGCAGGTCTATGGATACTGACTCAAAGCGCATGCACAGAGTCCAAATTAAAACAATTCCCCATCATAAGTACACATTGATGGCCTAAGACACGAAACGAGCGGTTTGTGTGAGAAAACGAACAGTATTTATATCGTTTTTAGCTCTTATAAACAGCCACGTCCAAGTGATCTGAGGGTGCATGCCAGGGATGGAAATTAGCACCCGCCACCAGCCAAATGCGGGTGATTTTGTGTTGTGGCGGGTAAACTCGCTTCACCTACCGGCCACCGTGGCGGGTAAATAAAAATATACTGTTTCACACAGACGGCGGACACTTTTAGAGGACATAAGTGTACGCTGAAATAAAGTCTTTCACCTCAGAAAAACGGACTTTCTTGTCCTGTCACGTCAGCCGTTATCCTGTTCTCGTAGCGAACACTCTTCAATTGCACGCGCATGCGGCGGCGCGCGCTGTGTATCGCCTCACTGTAGCCTATATAAAGTGCAAAATAAACTACGAGCATGCAACGCCGTTACGTTGTAAATTACACAAAATAAAAGTAATGCAGGGATGATTTTCATTCTATTCATCAGGAGCAGTTTCCATGGTTCATTAACAGTTATTGTTAATATTGTGTATTCACCATGGCAACTGTCGTTTCCATATTAACCCCAAAATGGGGTTATTTTTTTATATTTTTAAATGACTCTAGTGGCTCATACCAACATTGTATTAACAAAAACTAGTTTGGGACTGCTATTTAATAGCTTTAGCATAGGCCTAATGTTTATTTATTAGTACTAGTCATATTCTTACAATTTATGTTAAGTAAAGGGGGACAGTACTTGTGTGTGTGGAAATAGCCGGTTTCAATAAAACTACTTGTGACATGTCATATTTGGCTTTGATTTTGACTGAACATTTGCTCTCACTTTGCGGAAAAAATATTGTGATATATATCGTATATCGATATTCAGCCTAAATAATTGGGATATGACTTTTGGTCCATATCGCCCAGCCCTAGTTTCATTGTTGGGACTAAAAACCTAAAACTGGAAGCCATAAAAGACCACGAATCATTCAAATGCCACATCCAGGTAAAAAAGAGAAATATATATAAGAGAGAAAGAGAAAATGTCAATATTTCATTGAGACTTGAGATTAAATAAACTGCTTAAGTATTGTAGATCTTGTAGTATTAATTTTCACATGCAGTTACACATTGTCGGTTAAAAACAAGAAAGTGGCTGGTAAAAACATTGAGTGGCTGGTAGATTTCAAAATCCACCAGCCACAGTGGCCGGTGGACAAAAAAGTTAATTTCCATCCCTGGTGCGTGCGTATCCTGGTGTGTGACGTGTACGCAGACTGGTGCATAGATATATACACTAGATGTCGCCTTGGCTACGGCAGTTCATTGGAATGAATGTCTTTAATGCGTCATCTAGTGTATATATATATCTATACTGCGCCCTCAGATCAGATCACTTAGACGTGGCTGTTTATAAGAGCTAAAAACGATATAAATACTGTTCGTTTTTATTTATGTTCAACATTTATTATCCTAAATTAGATGCACCTGTTTGAGGTCATTAGCTGCATAAAGACACCTGTCCACCCCATACAATCAGTAAGAATCCAACTACTAACATGGCCAAGACCAAAGAGCTGTCCAAAGACACTAGAGACAAAATTGTACACCTCCACAAGGCTGGAAAGGGCTACGGGGAAATTGCCAAGCAGCTTGGTGAAAAAAGGTCCACTGTTGGAGCAATCATTAGAAAATGGGAGAAGCTAAACATGACTGTCAATCTCCCTCGGACTGGGGGATCTCACCTCGTGGGGTCTCAATGATCCTAAGAAAGGTGAGAAATCAGCCCAGAACTACACGGGAGGAGCTGGTCAATGACCTGAAAAGAGCTGGGACCACCGTTTCCAAGGTTACTGTTGGTAATACACTAAGACGTCATGGTTTGAAATCATACATGGCACGGAAGGTTCCCCTGCTTAAACCGGCACATGTCAAGGCCCGTCTTAAGTTTGCCAGTGACCATTTGGATGATCCAGAGGAGTCATGGGAGAAAGTCATGTGGTCAGATGAGACCAAAATAGAACTTTTTGGTCATAATTCCACTAAACATGTTTGGAGGAAGAAGAATGATGAGTACCATCCCAAGAACACCATCCCTACTGTGAAGCATGGGGGTGGTAGCATCATGCTTTGGGGGTGTTTTTCTGCACATGGGACAGGGTGACTGCAGTGTATTAAGGAGAGGATGACCGGGGCCATGTATTGCGAGATTTTGGGGAACAACCTCCTTCCCTCAGTTAGAGCATTGAAGATGGGTCGAGGCTGGGTCTTCCAACATGACAATGACCCGAAGCACACAGCCAGGATAACCAAGGAGTGGCTCTGTAAGAAGCATATCAAGGTTCTGGCGTGACCTAGCCAGTCTCCAGACCTAAACCCAATAGAGAATCTTTGGAGGGAGCTCAAACTCCGTGTTTCTCAGCGACAGCCCAGAAACCTGACTGATCTAGAGAAGATCTGTGTGGAGGAGTGGGCCAAAATCCCTCCTGCAGTGTGTGCAAACCTGGTGAAAAACTACAGGAAACGTTTGACCTCTGTAATTGCAAACAAAGGCTACTGTACCAAATATTAACATTGATTTTCTCAGGTGTTCAAATACTTATTTGCAGCTGTATCATACAAATAAATAGTAAAAAAAATCATATATTGTGATTTCTGGATTTTTTTTTTTTTAGATAATGTCTCTCACAGTGGACATGCACCTACGATGACAATTTCAGACCCCTCCATGATTTCTAAGTGGGAGAACTTGCAAAATAGCAGGGTGTTCAAATACTTATTTTCCTCACTGTACATAGATTTCCTCATTAGCGTCCATTTCAATGGACCGCTATACGTAAACCACTAACAAGGTTCTATGTATGTACTGTATATCTATGATACAATATCTAGCACGCCCCTGTTGTGTCATTCAGTCATCACGGTTCACGATTGTTGATTGCGAGTACAGAACATTAAAAAAAAACAATAAAAAAAAACACTTAAAGGGTAACTAAACCCTAAACCAACTTTTTGTAGTTAATGATCTGTAAGAATGAGGCTTTATTAGTGCTGTTCATTGATTCGAGTGCTGCCCTCTTAAGGTTGAACGGTGGCTACTGCAGTTGAATTTTCCTATTGGATGTTGCGGTGGCAGGTGACGTAAGCAGGTTCCAGCTCACCACGCTCCTGGTACGAGCTCACCACGCCCTTGGTATGAGCTAGCGTAGATTTATCTGTATTGTACAGTGGTCAGGAGGGTACGTAGTAGGTGTAGTGTTGCTGGTTGCAAAAGCACTGCATAGCTTTCCAGCAGACTTGGAAATTAGGCGCCAGTGTTTTTGCATGCACTTGGCCTGGAAGATCGTGAGTGTGAAACCTGCATTTTACGCGGGATTGCTTCTCCAACGCAATAGAGGTGAAATGGGCTTCTCCACATAGCTCGCGCTGAAAAGCGACGCAGTGCCAAACGCCACTCTTCCTGCATGGACTCCACCACTGCAGCGGCGTCTTGATGTGAGTGATCATATATATTTTAATCACAATTTATGGTTAGGCTAAAGTTAATCCTCTGGGGTCGACAAACACGTCGGCGCATTTTGCTGGATTTTTTCACATAACGGCAAAATATGAATATGCCTATAGAGAGAGCGCGCTTATTGACATCAACTCGATAAAACCAGAGAATGACGGGCTCTGATAAAACTCATCAGATGCATGTACTTTACGTCGTCTTGCGACCCTGTGAGTCACTCTCCATTTTAGAGAGTCTGACAGCAGGTCTCAGGTGCACGCCCCCCCGCTCACGGTTCGTCCCCTCTATCTCCGCTGGGCTCTGCCCACTTTTCTAGCATTTTTCAAATATTGACAGTGGGTGGAGTCAGGCTCTGACCAGGGGTTTAGTTACCCTTTAAAAATATAGATCAACAGAGGCAAGCCGGGTTTGGGACAAACAGAGAAATAAAACAAGTTTTTCAGGATGGAGAGAGCTTAGCGACAAACTTGGACTTGATCTGTCGACAGAGACTCTGCTCTCGCATGTGTTTTAATAGACAGGTAAGCAAATAGATACTGTACACATACAGTTATATCGCACTTTGTTTGTACTTCAGTAACACTTTTTCTCAAGTCTGGTGACCAAGTCTATGGCAGTGAAATTAAATACAGTAGCCTAGTGTTGCACAAAAATATATACCCATTACTTTCAACTACTGTGGGTTCGTTCAAATTTTATTTTATGTACAATTGTTTTAAACGTGTAAAACTGAACAGTTTTAACTCTCCAAATCTTTTGACAAATAGTCACGTATCAGTAACAGGCTAAAGCATTACATTTCACCATCCTTGCAGTTAATTCATTATGATGACACAAAAATAGTGTGATCAAACGTTCAGGTGATACACGTTCAGGTTAATTCATTTGCGTATATATAATTTATACGATTCGTGAATTCCACACATCTCTGCATGGTGAAATCGACATCTCCCATCGGTCACTCTCCTTCATAGCGTCATCAAGCTTCGTCTTGGTTATTGTTTTGAAAATGCGATCTCTGGCGGTGAAAAAATACAGATTGTACCTTTAAGAACAGTCAGCGCTCTGAGTCGGAACGATTCTGGAGCAGCGCTGCTTTATGCTGGGTACACACCAGAAGATAATCGGGCTGATTTTGGGCCAATTTCCCCCCTTCCGACAATAGCACATCACAGTGCCCACAGCCAGCGCCCTCGAGCGCTGACTGTGCATGCTCCTCTCCCAAACATGCAACACACAGAATGTGTGTGTGTGTCCCCACCCGTTAAATAGCGCGGGCAGGGGTGCACACACAATCTGAACTGCTGCTTATTTTGTCTCGCCATAATATATATATGTGACAAAACAACACCAAATAGACAGATACAGTTTTCACACAGAGCGCTTGTGAAGACACAGAAGCTGTCGCTCTTCTGTTTGGGCAGGGTTTTTTATAGTTTCCTGGTTCATGACGTCACCCGCCTCTGATGTTGTTATTATGATAAAAAACACATTATATTTCATTTGAATTATTTTTAACCTTAAATAATACTACCAGCTGATAGGGCTCTCTGTATGTTTACAGCATTAGGTGAGCTTTTTTTTTCTTGAGAAAAATTAATGCCTATCTTGTGTACCTAATATTTATCCAAATTAGTCAATATTGCATATTGTGATGCAAGATTATTTTTTTACATCCCAACAACCCCCCAACCACCCCACTCCACCCCACCCCACAATAAAGCCACAATAAAGTTCACAATCAAAGTTCTAACCGCTTGCTTAAAAAAAAAAAAAAAAAAAAAAAAAAAAATGTTTTACTTTTACTTCAATTACTTAAGTACATTAAATATCAGAAAATTACTTTTGATACTTAAAGGTGAACTAAGTAACTTTTTTTACCTTAACTGAACAGCTTCGGAGTCATTGGAATGGTTATATTACTTATTTCGGGTTGAATGGTGGTCGTTTCGCACCCCCCTGGTGCCCGTGAGCGGAAAATACGCACTTGCAACTTTGAGACGGCGGGCCGCCGGCTGCCGCGTCAGGAAGTCTCGCGTGATATCAGGTCTCGCGATGTAAACAATTGCTTTACAGCCAAAAGAAATCTGCTAAAATGCTGTCATTATTGCGCTCCCTCACGCTGTCCGAACCTGAATGAAGAAGACGTTTTAAAGAATGTCCCATCTGCTTTGATGTCGTTGATCTACTAGCCTCTGGTGTCTGAGAATCACCAACGAGTTTTTACAACAGTGTTGTCAAATATCTATTCCGAAGCTGTGGGGGGAGCTCTAGAGAGAAACCTGCGAGCAAAAAGAGAGAATACAGCGAAGAAATCCCGAAGTTACTGAATGCAGCTTTAAGTACAATATGAGAGGCGATCCAAGATGGCGCTCTAATCAGTCACATTTCGAGGAGCTCCGCAAACTCAGTTGCTTATTTTGACTTGTAATGCAGTTAGAAAGGCTTTAAGCTAATATTTTTATACCAGATCACATTTAGTTGTTGCACTGGCTGTCAAAATGGGAAAATCTGATAAAAGAAAAAGTAGGAATGGACCTCAAGCCGCTGCTAATGCTAACAAAACTGTTAATGAGGCCCGCCAAGAACTTACGATGGACAACATGCACGACTACTTAAACCATGACACTGTCTCCACAGAATTCATGCTGTGCGAGGAAGAATTCCCCTGTCTTCCAGAAACCCCATGTAAGTCCCCTGGCATCAAACAACGCAAGACCGAGAGCGCTGACACAACTGCCATCCTCTCACAAATCGGGGAACTTTCGAGGCTGATAAATAATCGTTCGGATGCTTTGGAAAAGATGGTAGGGGAAAACTCACGTGTGATTGCTAGTATGAAAGAAACGATCACTGAAAATACCAGGCAGATCTCTGGAGTGAAAGATGTTATTGACTTTATGAGTGCTGAAGTAAAAGATTTGAAATCCAAAATCGGCGCAACTGAGTCACTAGCCAAAAGAGTCGAGTTTAACTCGCATGAACAGGAGAAACGGCTTATGCACATTGAGGCTTACTCACGACGATGGAGTCTCAGAGTTCATGGGGTACCTGAAAGTGAACGAGAAGATGTCAGGGAGAAGATCATCGACGTTTGCCAGCATCTTCTGCCAGACGCGAAAGACAAACTCGCGGATGTCGTTGACACCGATCATCGCTTAGGTCGCAAACGGCTGAACGATAGCAAGCCCAGAGGAATCATCGTCCAGTTTACCTCTCGTTTTCAACGCGATGCGGTCTGGCGTGCAGCTAAAGATTCGAGTTTTCTTAAAAACAACAACCTGAAAATATCAGAGGATCTGTCTACAGCGGATAGAGAACGAAGAAACAAGCTATGGCCCGTCGTGGAAAAGGCGAGAAAAGAGAACAAGCGAGCTTACTTTGTGGGTGGAAGGGCTTTTGTAGAGGGATCTGAAATATTCCCTCCTGACTGATGTGTCTCTCGTTTATTATTATTGTCTCTTGACATTAATATTGCGTCCACCCTTTTGTTTGGCTGGTTGAAGCTCTTCGATACAGTTCTTCCCAGGACACTGAAGACACTCATCTGGCGGTACTAACGTTACACTCATGATTATTGTGCAAGGCGTTAAAAAATACTGCCTTTCACATGGTTTAAATAGTTCTATTTTAGAGCGTATTACAGTTTGTTGTGATGTATATTGCGACGTTCTAGTAGCCTATGCTTCAGACATGCCTATGCTTGTCTGGCTTGTATTATAATACAGTCTCCTAATAGCCTAAACGATCTGGTATTATACTTTTATGTTCTAAATTTTATTTAAAGTAATATTTAATTGGCATTTCATACTGTATCTTAATATATTCTTCATTATTTTGGAGTTGCGGTTCTCATTCTAGTGTTAAATTCTTGACCGGTTAAAGTTTTGTACAACAAGTCATTTGTTGTGCTTTATCTAGGTCTATTTGACTTTTCTTTTGTTCTTTTTTCCTCTTCAATCTCCCTTCTTCCACTTCATGTCTTTATCTGTTGTTTCCTTAAATGCTAGAGGGCTAAGAAATCTCACTAAGCGAAAAGCTTTTTTCTTATCTGATTTTTGTTTTCTCCAAGAGTGTCACTCAACTGTAGAGGATCTTAATTTCTGGAGGTCACAATGGGGACTGGACATATGGATGTCTCATGGTACGACGCATTCAGCCGGGGTATGCATCTTAAAAAATCAGTTTAAAGGGAAGGTGTTACTTAATGTAAGTGATTTAGATGGACGTTATATCTGTCTCGTTACTGAAATCTCAAATTTGAAGTGTATTCTTGTCTGTGTTTACGGTTTTAACCAGCAGAAAGAAAATGAAGCCTTGATTAGTCGTTTAGAGAAACATGTGTTAAAATTATTGACTAAATACCCAAATTCCATGCTTATTTTTGGTGGAGATTTTAATGTGGCTTTAGATAGCAGCATAGACAGATGGCCTCCAAAACTCCTTGACAATTCTAGTTTATACTTGAAAATGTTTATGCAAAGATTCTCTTTGATCGATAGCTGGAGAGTATTGCATCCTTCTCAAAAGATGTTCACATGGAGTAATAATTCTCTCTCCTCCCAGTCCCGAATTGACATGTGGCTTATTTCTAAAGAATTATGCAATACATCTACTGATATTTTGCCATCACCATTTTCTGACCACAAGAGTATCTTCATTCGTACCCATTTTCTTGCCCATGATAATGTGCGCGGTTTTTCTTCTTACTGGAAACTTAACAACTCCATTCTCTCTTACAGTGAAGTAGAAAATGAAATTAATAAGCTAATTCACAAAAATTGGAATAAAGCAAAAGAGGAGAATAGTTACTGCAGCAATTGGGAATTTACTAAATATGAAATTGGCAAATATCTTAGGAAATTTAGCACTGATTTGGCAAAAAAGAAAAAAAACTGATGAAAATTCCATTATATGCAAAATCACCAATTTTTTATCTAAACATGTGGATGATTTACTTGATTGTGAAAAAGCAGAATTGGTTGAATTACAGTGCAAATTGGACAACATATATAAACATAAAGCGGAAGGGGCGTTTATTAGATCACACAGAAAATGGATTGAAGAGGGTGAACAAAACTCTGCATATTTTTTCAGATTGGAAAGACAGCAAGCTAAAAACAACCAAATTCAAAAACTAATGATTAACGGTAATATTAGTGATGACCCTAAAAGTATCGCAAAGTTCTGTTCCAAATTTTATAGTGATTTGTATACTTCTAAATTTTCCAAACAACATAAGAATGATTTCTTTAAATCACTACCTAATGTAAACCAGTTAAGTAATTTAGATAGAGGCGTCACAAAAGTTACTATCACATTAAAGGAGGTAGAGGAGGCTATTAACTGTTTAAAAGCCAACAAATCTCCCGGAACAGACGGACTCAGCTCAGAATTTTATAAGCTATTTAGTCATAGTATAGCTCCATTCTTGTTAAAGGTGTATGAGGAAAGTATAGAAAAAACATTACTTCCAGCCACATTATGTCAAGGATTAATAACTCTTATCCCAAAATTTAATAAAGATCCCCTCTTAATAGACAGTTGGCGTCCAATTACACTATTAAATAATGATTATAAAATAATAGCTTCAGTCCTAGCAAAAAGATTAAAATATGTTTTGAACTCTATAATTGATGAAACACAGTCAGGGTTTATGCAGAAAAGACACATTTCTAATAATATTCGGCTAGTACTAGATATGTTAGATTATTCAGAATGAATTGATAGTGATGATGGTTTCATTTTTTTTTTTTTGATTATTACAAAGCCTTTGACACTTTGGAACACAAATTTTTATTTCAGGCTCTTCAAAAAATTGGCTTTGGCGATTCCTTTTGCAGGATGATCCAAATGCTATACATAAACGGAAACAGCTCAATTAAATTAAGTAATGGTACTTCACCTAGATTTTTTTTTAAAACGAGGAGTTAGACAAGGATGTCCAGTTTCCCCTTACCTATTCCTAATTGCAACACAGTTCCTTAGCACACATATCAATAGTAGTCCTTTAAAGGGTATCACAATTGGCAATACTAAAATAAAAATGAGTCAATTAGCGGACGATACAGCTTTATTTTTAAATGATTCGTCACAAATTTCAGTGGCTTTGGATATTCTTAAGTCCTTTTCTAAAGCATCTGGATTAAATCTAAATTTGAATAAATGTGAATTGCTACCAATTAAAAATTGTTCTCTTTCTTCAATTCAGAATATTACTGTTAAAAATAGGGTAACATAGGTATACAAATTACTAAAGATGAATGTAGGTGTTCAGCAAACTTCAAACCTATCATTACCAAAACACACAAAAAAATGCAATCGCTGGTTACAAAGAGATCTGTCCTTAAAAGGCAGAACGCTGCTCTCTAAGGCAGAGGGTCTGTCTCGTTTGGCCTATGCAGCTCAGTCTCTGTTTGTGGACAAGCCCACTTCTAAATTAATTAATGAGGTCTTAATAAAATTCTTATGGAAAAATAAGTCCCATTATATGAGAAAATCAGTCATATTAAATTCTTATAATAATGGTGGTCTGAATTTTATTGATTTTGACTCCCTCAATAATACATTTAAAATTAATTGGCTGAATCAGTACCTAACCAAACCATCTTCTATTTGGAATGTTTTTCCTCAACTGGTTTTTTCACGACTTGGTGGCATTAATTTTCTCTTAATGTGTAATTATGATATATCCAAACTCCCTATCAAACTCTCCAACTTTCATCGTCAGGTTCTCTTAGCATGGGCTTTAATTTATAAACATAATTTTTCACCACAGAGATGTTTTATTTGTAACAATAAGAACATTTTATTCAAGAATAAATCTCTATTTTATGATAATTGGTTCTGTAATGGTTTATTTCTGGTGGAGCAGTTGTTTAATAAGCAAGGTCTTTTGTTCAGATACTCTGAATTTCTTTCCGAATACCAAATACCAATAACCCCAAAAGAATTTGCCACAGTAATGGGAGCTATTCCTTCTGGTTTATGTATGCTTTTTAAAAACTGTAATTACGTTTCCCCAGTATCTACTGCATCCTTTCCCAAACCTTGTGATACCCCTGTTGGTCAAATCTGTTTCTCTGAGTCGAAAGCTAAAAACTATAAAATAAGATCTTTATTTCTTAAGAATTTGATTTCTGCTCCACCTGTTATTTCCTTTTGGAATAATTTGTTTGTTAACCTTAATTGGAAAAAAATCAGGGCCCGTATTCATAAAGAATCTTAATGCAAAGAGTAGCTCCTAGTGACAAAATTCTAAGAATATTCTTAGAAATGTGGGCGTTTACTCTTACAATTAAAGAAAAATTCCTAGTAAAGAAAAAAGTAATTCAGAAAGCATCTTAACCCTTAAAAGAGGTCTTAAGGTCAAAATTGTTAGGAGCACGGACGAGGACTTTTAAGAGGCTTAAGAGTTTCTTTAGCAGAGGAGAAAATGGCAGAAAGACAAAGAGGGAGAAGAAATGTGTTGCAGACAATGGATGACAGTGAGTTAATAAGACGCTATAGATTAGATCATGCAGGGATCATCTTTTTAGAGACACGCTAATATCTCCGACACAGCGCAGAAATGCCATAGCGCCTGAAATGAAAGTAATCACTACATTACGATATTTGGCAACTGGGAAAATTCCATGTTTGATACATTAAAACCAACATTCAAATCACCGCTTAAATAGACATGCCAGCAATCAGTGTAAATGGAAAGAGTGGAACAATTTTTATCATTCTAAGCAATCAAATACCTTATAGGAAATCAACAGCATGGTAAATAAAAAAAGGATGTATATACACATATATAATGTGTGTATGTGTGAGAGAGAACGATCAAATAGGAAAAATTACGCATGTAAGTTCAAAGTGGAGGCTTAGAATAGACCCTATACTTAAAATCACTTTTTTTTTTCCTTCTTGGACAACCAACCAATCACAGTCTTCAAAAGATTGTGTCATACATAGCAACGGGGTCAACCCCGCCTCCTCACTAAGATAAAAGTTTTTGTATTTTCCTTACTCAGAGTTGCTCTCAGATCGGTCCCGAATCGCTCTTAAGCTAAGACTCCTACATAAAAGTTTTTAAGCTAAATTAAGAGTTTTCTGAGAGGATTCTTAGAATCTTTATGAATACGGGCCCAGGAGTTTACAACAGAAATTCTTTCTTACAAATAAAGTGAAGGAAATTTCCTTTAAGCTCATACACAGGTTCTCTCCTGTTAAGAAATTTTTACAAAGATTTAACCCTCTGATGGTCCTCGGTCATTTCTGACCGAATAATTTTCTGTTTTGAAATTTTAAAAATCACAGCTTCATCGGAAGGCTATGAAACTTGGTGACTTTTCTGGGATTAGGTATGTGAATACAAAAAAAAATTGAGGTCATGATCCGAGCATGCTAAGTGGTCGTAAAAAAAATAGTCACACTCGTGGTCTTCGGTCAAAAATGACCGACCCATAGGAAATGAATGGGAAATTTACAAAAACACAAAAATTCTCTGAATTTTTGTCTGTACAATCTACAAATCGGACACGATTCTAAAAAAAAGTACACCGCAGTAAAGGGGTGACACTCTACAACTTCAAGAGTGCAAAAAATTCACACCCACCCACACACACACACATAGAAACACACGTTTATACACATACACACCAATAAATTCAGATTACAAAAATCTGTTTTGAATTTTTAAAAATCACAGCTTCATCAGAATGTTACGAAACTTGGTGACTTTTCTGGCATTAGGTATGTGAACACACAAAAAAATTGAGTCCATGATCCGAGCATGCTAAGTGGTCGTAAAAAAATGAGTTATGATTTTGGTCTTCGGTCAAAATTACCCCCATAGGAAATGAATGGGAAATTGACAAAAACACAAAAATTCTCTAAAAATCAGCCACGATGCAGAAAAAAAATGCTCAGCAATGAAGGGGTGAAGCTCTAAAACATCAAGAGTGAAAAACATAACATAATTAATAATTATAATTAATATATGTATATATAATTAATATAATAATTATTAAAATTATTAAAATAATAATTAATAAAATGTTATAAACCTTGGCAAAAAGTATTATTTGAGAATTTCTAAAAAAATACATTCAATCCACATCTTAAAAGTAAGTAATTTGGTCCAAAAACAACTAGAATTCACAAACATCTCCATTTAGAGCTATACAGGCATCTAGTGGTAAACCCATGCAATAACATGTTTTATTTAATTTTATGATTAATAAATTGATGAATTTTTTTTATTTTATTTTTTTTCTGAAAGCCTAGTCTCTATTTTACCCGAAAATACTGCATAGAATTTTTTTTTTTTTTAAATCAAAAAAAAAAAAAAAAAAACATTATTTTCAATGGCAAAAAATGGACTATAAATATTGCATAAATATTAATAAGTTCAATCAAATTGTCTCAAAATTCTAAATTAAAAAGAATAAATATTATAGAACAAAAATAAATTGCATTGGTTTTTACTGGGATGGAGGAAGTTTCATTTTTAGGTGTCCGGTCATTTATGACCGGGAAGGCCCCCAGTGTGACTGCTAAACGAAGACCATCAGAGGGTTAAATCTGACATTGAGCTAACATGCTCTTTTTGTTTGAATTCTGATGAAACAGTGGTTCACTTATTTTGGTCATGTCACTATACTCAGAAGTTCTGGAATGATATTGGTATATTTGTTAAATGTAAAATTTTGCCAGGCTTCTCAATACATATGAGGAACATTATTTTTGGTTATTTTGACTCCACAAACGAAAATATCTGTTTTGTTATTAATTTAATTTTTTTCCTGAGCAAATTTTACATTCACAAATTCTTAAAAGAGTTGGAAAATTATTTAAATATGATTTCAGTATCTACTAATAAGAAAGCTATAAGGACTGTTAGGATTTGCACTACCTTTGATCTCTTCATGTGAACATTTTATGTGATGTAATGGCCCTCTTCTTCTTTTATTTTTATTTTTATTTTTATTTATTTTTCTTCTTTTTTTGTGGTTGTCTCATTTATTATTGTTGTGATTGATATTATGTGATGTATACTTTCTCTTTGTATGTTCCCGTTATCAGTAATAAAAAATAAAATAAAATAAAAAGTACAATATATATCAGATACTTTAAGACTTTTACTTAAGTAATATTCTAAAAGGTAACTTTCACTTCTACCAAAGTCTTTTTCTAGTTCGATACTTGTACTTTTACTCAAGTATTGCTTTCTAGTACTTTATACAACACTGCAATTAAGCTTGTGTAGTGTAGGAAATATAAGCTGACTATGCCACCTCCTTATTTAAGGCAGGAGGAGCCCTCCACACATCACAATACTTGATTAGGCAATCAACAAATGCAACAAATGTAGTTTGTAAAAAAATATATATATAAAAACAAAATCACAGTTTTATTGCTCCAACACAGACCATCAAATGTTAAACTGTGTCCATAATAAAATCCACAAAAGTAGGAAATAGCTCTCCTCAAGACTGCAAGAGGGTCGGGCTGCTCTTATGGACCTCCTGCCACCTGTCAGAGACAGAAGAAGAAAACAGAAGAAAACCCACAGCATATACTGGAAATAAAGAAGTAACCTTTAGGGTGACCAGCCATTTATGCTGTCTGGATCATATGACTAGCACCTGCACCTGAAACTGATTGCTGGCCAGTCTCCTCCCACACTTGCTTAGGCTTGTTATCCTACTGGTTATAAGGGACAAAACTGTATAAAACTATATATCAGATAAAAGGAGAAACATTATGAATGAAACTTACTTGACACGAACGTTTGCTATATCAACATCCTAACAAAGAGAATACGCTTAATTAATGTGGTTGTCTGTACATGTTTCATACATGAGAAGCGAGTTCAAACCCGGACACTAAAGTGGTTGCCATGGTAACCTTAACGTGCTGACTTTTGTGGATTAATTTTATTTGAGGAAATCTGTTTAAAATAGACTATTAGGCTTTAACTTATTGGTCCTGCGCTGCCTACGGACTCAGTTGATTTGAATAAATATGCAGCCCAAATAAAGAGTGCAGCCCAAAGTGCTGTGCAGTACAATAAAAAAATCATAAAACAAAACAAAACACAGTAAACAATAACTACATAAAAGACCAAAATTTTGTTCTCTCCTGGGTCAGATTTAAAAGTCAAGATAAAAAAGTACTTCTTCAAAGCTGTTTTAAAAGTACTCGAAATTCCACAGAGCGGAAGGAAAGCTGTATTATTCTATAGCCTTGATCCGACTATCGAACCGATCGCCTTTTCACTTCAGTTGGGACCGTGGTACCGGTAGCAGAAGTTTATCGGCAGATCTCAAACTCTTAAAGTGTAAGTTGCAGGTTAACCACCACAGCCAATTAATGTGTACATTAAAGTGCTCTATATGTATATATTTAATTATTTCTGTCTTAAAATGCGTTAAAATAACATTTATTGGGGTTTCTTCAAAGGTAGCGTGTTTTTTCAGTTACTGGGTGATGACGTCACAAGAGGAACTCGCAACCCATACTCTGCTAGTCTAGATTCTTACTGTATTACGGCTATTTGGAGAACGACTGAGGATGTGGGAAACCAACAAATTCTTTATGGACCACAGCCCTACAATTTTTAACCGGTCAGGCGTGAGAGAGGGGAGCCATGGCACTCAAAGAGTTATTAATGCTTGGTGTGAGGAGAATTAGTGGAGGGCTGGCCAGGTGTCCTGGTGAGTAACGTTAGCTACGTTAGACCTAGTCTAGCCTGGTGCAAACTTAACCCGGATAATATAACGGAACAAGCAAGTCTTTTCAAAATATTGCCGTCATGTAGAATAGCAAGGAGGGACAACGACTGAAGACATTATTTACTTACAGTAAGTCAGTCCAAATCAGAGCTGTAGAGATGCACACACTGCACAGGCACCAATCGCTAGTCTCATCGACGCCTCAAACGTCATGTAATACCCTTCCTCAATCCACGCGTTATCAATTTCTCACGATTTAATTAGCGATGTTTATTGTCAGAAAAGAAACAGAGAGATCGATGTCCCCATCACTGTTTGTGTGGGCTAATCAGCAGTGGAGAGTGTGTGTCGCGTGAGGTGAACGCGTTTTGGAGTTTAGTGGAGCAGCTCGACCTGCGACCGGCTGATCTGACGTGCCTGAACCCGTTTGTTTTGCAATAGCGTATTCTCATTTCAGGCAGGATCACGGTCCCCTTGAAGTCAGCACACACGAGTATGTTTACAATGGAGTTATTTTATCCCAATTTTTTTTTTTATCAAATAAAACATACAACCAACTTTTCTGTAGTTATGTAAGGCATCTATAGCGTACGGTAACTCTACTAGTGAGTTCCTCTTATGACGTCACGCCCCATCTAGTGGAAGGGAGCGGGAGCGGTTAAAACCACTGTTAAAAGTGCCAACTTTTCATATTATATCAACATTTTGGTATAAAAAACAATGGTGGGCGGTTCTTATCTTTATGTTTAATAAACACATTGCATTACTTCGTGAAAAATTTAAAGGTATAGCGGAGGATCTTTCCGAATTTTAGATAAGAACCGCCCTCTCCACTTTTTGAAAAAATGCACATGCGCAACACTCTCCCTGCTCCCGAGAGGGAACGCCTATTAAACGTGTGCGAGGTTCTCCTCGTGCACGCTCTGTTTACAAGTTGCTGTCGGCATCGCTCATACAAGATTACTTTCCAAAAGAAGATTTGCACTTTTTCTCCAAATAGCATGCCAAACTTACCTGTCGAGTAGAAACTTCGCGACTGAGGCATCAGTGGGAAGCCTAACCTGTGTTTCAGCGCACGCCATCGTGTGAAACAATCTCCCAAAAACACTCTGATCTTGTTTCTCTCTTCTGAGGCCTTTCTCTTCTTCTCATACAGTTCGTACAAACTTTTTCTCTTGCGACCCTCAGACATTTTCAAAGGACCCGGTGAAACGGCGAGCTTCAATGAATGGCTTAGCTCTAGTCTAGCTCACCACACATATAAACACCTGAAAGTGCGCATGCGCAGAAAGCGAAAACTAAGGGATGAGCACGTACGACGGCCTTACGTAAACATATCACCAGAATGATTGACACTTAGGTGGACCAATAGTTTACACTACCCACCCGGAAAAAGAAAATCCTCCGCTATACCTTTAACCTGCAACTTACACTTTAACAAAAGTCAAGGATCAAGAGCTCAACATCTATCAACATCTAAACCTCTGTTAATTCTCAATAAAACTTCTGTAGACGTATGACAGATATGAAGTCAAACTTTAATCACATATATATATATATATATATATATATAATTAATGGAAGTTTTTCCAGTGTTATTTTGACCCATACAGACACTGAGTAGTGTCCTTTTAGCACTGAGGATTTTACTGTGTAGAATGTTGAGTTGTTAATAAAAATTAAGTTGAAAGAATGTTTACATATTTCAACATTTTTCAATTAAAATTGTATATATATTTGTGTTTTTATAAATGTCACAACACAAAAATACTGTTTGTAAATTTTTTTTTTATTTGAGCTGGTGTTGTTGAACACACATTACAGGTTGCAAGATACTTTATACTCAACTTTATTTTTTCTTTAGGAATAAACCATATCACATTTCACAGAGACACATATAGATGTTCATAATCATATTTTAAACAAGTAATTAGTAAATATATGACTAGTGCAAAACACAGGAGTGAGGAGGAGAAAGAAGCCACACCACCAGAATAACAAGATCCCATGAAATCAACTGATGTGGCTTGTGCTTTGCTTCTATTTTCTTCATAACAGCCGATATACTTTGAGCCACATCCTCGAATCATGATCTTCTACTTTACATTTAACAGTAAGTGTGTTTGACTGAACAGTCATAAATAAAAACTCACGTTGATGTCATGGGGTCTTTAAAACATATAGTGCACATTAGTATTTTAAATACCCAAAAAACATTACATTGATAGTATAAAGACTCATATGATACTTTTAAATTACAGAAATGAATCTCACTGTACTGATACAAGCACATTATCTGATGATTAAAACAATACATAAAGGCTTTTGCCAGTTAAAAAAACATTCACCTGTTATGTAAGAACACAAACACATCCTTCACTCCTCAGATCTGCTGCAGATGAAGTTGAGTTTGTCGTGTTCAGGACGGCTGATCCAGCGCTGATCTCCTCCAGACTGAACTGCTCCAGATCTCACTCCAGACTCACAGTCCTCGTCTCCTGTGCCGTTCCCTGGAGCCCAGTTCTGATAGCACACGGTCTCTCCGCTCACCCAGAACCAGAGGCCCACAGTGCAGGAGTGACGTAAACCCAACCACACCGCCCCAGTAGACGCACGTTTAACCACATTCATCACCTCCTCCTGCATCTCCTCTGAATGAACCGAGACCAGATCCGTATAATTCTGTCTGCAGTATCTCAGAGCTTCAGGCCACGTCAGAGTCTCTTTGATCAGAATCAGTTTATCTGGACACAAAACAAACCACAAGCAAAAACTAGAGAGAGACTGATCAAAAACAACATGCAGAACAAACACTGTGGAGGAATCTGTCATGTCAGACATGTAGCGTGAACTTTAAGATATCTGGAGGTGATGGATGGAGTGTGTGTGTTTGGGAGGATCTGCTCACCTTCATGACACACAAAAGGAAATTGGTTGTTGCTAGAGATGTCATGCCATTTACCCTCAGCGTTTGGTCTGATCACTGTACAGTTTTCATCACCTCCAGCATTATTGGGTTGAGTAGGATCCCAGTATCTGAAAGAGGAGTTACTCTGATCTGACCACTGCCATGAGTCTCTGAACAGACCGATCCAGATCTCTGATCCCCATAACTGAAGAATAGTATTCCAGATCCATGATCTAGATAACTGAAGACCACTAATGAAATCCTTAACCTGTTGATTCTCATTCTGGTTCCTCACACTGACCAGATCAGTGTGATTCTGTCTGCAGTAACTCTGAGCGTCTCTCCAGTTCATCATCTGATCGACAAAGACAAGGCCTGTGTTCGCTTTAAGAAAAGAATCAAAACAATAAAAAATAAATAAAAAAAACTGCTTCATGAATCAGTTTGTTCATTATTCTTGCGCTGCTTTATGGTTTGGATGTGAACAAGAGCAGCAATGGAAGACATTAAGTACATTTCTGAACATTATGATGATTTTAAAGTGCTTTCTTTTTGTCCATTATGTGTCCTCTTCAGAACACTTGATTAAGAGCCTGAAGAGAGGCTAAAGAAATATTTACTTGTACTGTATACTAGTAATTTATAATGTAATGTAGTTGCAGTGTATTTTGATGCTTGATTTTGTTTTAATGGACTATTTTTACATTGACATTATTACATCACGCTTGTTATAGTTTTGAGTTCTGTTTTAGTGTTTTCAGTGTTTCTGTTATCGTTTTCCCCTGTCTTCTGTTGATTTAGGTTTAGTCCTGTTTTTCCCGGTCAGTTTAGTCATCTTCACCTGCACCTGATTATCATCATCATCATAATCACCGTCACCTGTCATCACTTGTTATCATCTGTGTATTTAAGTTCCTGTCTTTCACCTTTCAGTTGTCGGTCAATGTTTAAATGTTAGGTAGTCTTGTTCTGAGCACATGCTTCCTGTTTTTGTGTATCTGTTGTAATTGAGAATTAAAACCTCGTAAATGATCTCCTTCGTGTTCATCTCCTACTTCATCACCCCGGAACCCTAACAGATTGACCGACCAAAAAAGAGAAGAAAGAGGATGGGGAGATTTATTGCGGGGTTCTTCTGCCCCAGAGCTCGTAAGCTGGTATCAAACAGTGCGGATCTGGCTTTGAAGATGTTCGACCCAGCCTTCATGTCAGTCAGAAAAGCCTTCGAACACGCCAGTCCAGCCGAGCTTGCACTTCACACCAGTCCAGCCGTGCCTGCACCTCACGCCAGTCCAGCCGAGCCTGCACTTCACGCCAATCCAGCCGAGCCCGCAGAGCTAGAGACTGACAGCGTCATGCCCGCAGAGCTTTTGTTCTCTTTGATCCCGCCGAGCTTGAAGCTCCCTTCGCCGCTGGTTCCGAGTCCAGCCGAGCCCGCACTTCACGTTAGATCTGCCGAAGCCAAGGCAGTTCGCGTCATGCCCGCCGAGCCTGAGACGGTAGTTGGCCCAGAGAGGTCAGATCCAGTTCCGAGTCCAGCCGAGCCCGCACTTCACGCCAGATCTGCCGAAGACAAGGCAGTTCGCGTCATGCCCGCCGAGCCTGAGACAGTTGTTGGCCCAGAGAGGCCAGATCCAGTCCCGAGTCCTGTCCCGAGTCCTGTCCCGAGTCCAATTCCAAGTCTAGAAGAGCCAGAGCCAGTCTTCGAGCCAGAGCCTTCACCGCTGGTCCCGTCCAGCACAGAGCCTTCACCGCTGGTCCCGTCCAGCACAGAGCCCTCTTCACCGCTGGTCCCGTCCAGCACAGAGCCCTCTTCACCGCTGGTCCCGTCCAGCACAGAGCCCTCTTCACCGCTGGATCTGCCCAGCACAAAGCCCTCATCGCTGGATCTGCCCAGCACCAAGCCCTCATCGCTGGATCTGCCCAGCACCAAGCCCTCATCGCTGGATCTGCCCAGCACCGTGCCCTCATCGCTGGATCTGCCCAGCACCGAGCCCTCATCGCTGGATCTGCCCAGCACCAAGCCCCCAACGCTGCCCAGCCCAGAGCCGCTTCCGCCCCCTGCCTCTTCAGGTCCAGTGTCGAGACCTGGGACTTTCCCCAAGTATTTTTTTTGGGGGGGGGGGGCTACAGGCCTCCGTCCTGGCCACCTGAAGGGTCTTCTCCGCAATGGTCACGCGAAGGGTTCTCACCGCCGTGGCCACCCGAAGGGTCTGCACCGCCGTGGCCACCCGAAGAGTCGTCTCTGCCATGGCCGCCCGAGGGGTCAGCTCCGCCATGGCCGCCCGAAGGGTCGTCTCCGCCGTGGCCACCCGAAGGGTCGTCTCCGCCTTGGCCGCCCGAGGGGTCATCTCCGCCATGGCCGCCCGAAGGGTCGTCTCCTCCATGGCCGCCCGAGGAGTCTGCTCCGCCGTGGCCTCACCCACAACCTGCTCCGCCCTGGAGGCTTCCTGCCTTGTCTCCCTTGCCTTGTCTCTCCCGTCAGCCTCCAGGGCGCCCACCCTCCCACCCCTTTGGTCTTTCTACGGCGCGAGGACGTGCCTCCCGGGAGGGGGGAGTAATGTTATAGTTTTGAGATCTGTTTTAGTGTTTTCAGTGTTTCTGTTATCGTTTTCCCCTGTCTTCTGTTGATTTTGGTTTAGTCCTGTTTTTCCCGGTCAGTTTAGTCATCTTCACCTGCACCTGATTATCATCATCATCATCATCACCGTCACCTATCACTTGTAATCTTCTGTGTATTTAAGTTCCTGTCTTTCAAATTTCAGTTGTCGGTCAATGTTTAAATGTTAGGTAGTCTTGTTCTGAGCACACGCTTCCTGTTTTTGTGTATCTGTTGTAATTGAGAATTAAAACCTCGTAATTGATCTCCTTCGTGTTTATCTCCTACTTCATCACCCCGGAACCCTAACAACGCTGTTAATATAATTTGAGGTTTGAGATATTAATAGACCTGCAGCAACATAGACGAGAATAAAAAAACAAGTAATTTTAGCAGCTTTAAAGATTTTTTTTTTTTTCATGTGCACTTTTTAAAGCAGTGTTTTAAAATTGAATCTTTTTTATTTTTTTGAATTTGAATATTTAAATCTAAAAGTATTTAATACATTATTTTATTAGAATTAATAATTTGATATTACAGCTATTTTATAATAAATCCATAAGCAAAACAAGAAAATAACTACCCCAGGTAAAAAAAAAAGACGTAGTATTAAGGTAATTTGACGCTGTCTCTCTTGATGCTTAGCCGACTCTGCTGTGTGTGTGTTCGTGTGTTTTAAATGAGGTTTTATTTAATAAAGTTCGGGAGGAGCAGGTTCAGATAATTAACCAAATTATGCACAGCTGGAGATTAATCAGTAATCAACTCAATGACAGAGTATAAATTCACAGCAGACCTATCTCTGTTCATTGAAAGTTTGTCAGCATTTGGCTGCGCCCTATCTTCCCGAGCCAAGCTCTCCCATCCGATGAAGGAATTTTCCGTCCTTTTGGAATATCTGCCAGAATCCTCGGGTATTATATTGCGGGCGTCAAGCCAAATAAACGGGTCCTTGCCACCACAGGCGAAATACCAGCAAACTTCTTCCGCATTTTTTCTAAACCAGATCATTCAAGTAACGTTTTTTCCTGCCATGGAGAATGGTCATAAGGTCTGCAAAGCACCACGTTCGCGTTTCGGGCAATGCCGCCATCTTCACGCAAAGAACGGGCTTCTCCAGCAGCTTTAGGCCGAAGCCGCAGGCCCTCAAAGAGCAGCGCCGCAGATTCAGTACCGGTCGGCCAGCCTACGCTCTCAACCCCGTTGGCTGAACTCGGCGAGCGCTCCGCTCCGTGGTTAAATTTCGCATTGCATTCAGTTGTTCAGTTATAACGAGGGGAACATGTTTTTAAATGGTGTCGGTCCAAATTATTTTATGTCATTAACGCGCTACTTTCTTGTGGCTAAAAATCACAAGCATGGTAGCTCGCGGCCTCGTGCATTACGTGCTGAACGCATGCGCTCAGAATCTTTAACCTAACTTATATCGTTAACTATGTCCTGCAATTCATCTGCATAAATCGCGTAGAAACTTAGTTATAGCATAAATGTTTTTATACATGGTTACAAGCAATGTGCTTCACACCAATAGTTTAGTGATCCTTAAATGAAACAAAATTAAACAAACACAAAGTGCCTAAACTAAATTTATGCAAAGCGTCGTCTTTTACGTAAGCTGTCTCCGTAGAAACCAGCAACAGATAAACGAACAATCGTTATCTAAATCAGAGTTTACTTTGACGTTGTTAATCATCAAACGTTCAATAATTGATCTTTCAGCCCTGCACAGTTTGGCTAAGCTCTGGATTCCAAACGCAGGTTAAAACCATGGGTTCAGCCTCATCGAATCCTGGCCATTAATTTGAACACAGTTGATCTCCAGTATATAAATAAACAAATAGGACTTTCGGATCTTGTCCACCTCTCAGACAGTCAATATCGTTCTAAGCAAACTGATATCTGTGCTCGGTCACTTAAACAACAGAAATGCATAATCCTGCAACGATTTCATCTCTAACCTCCTCTCCATCGCGTCTTAGATTAACGCACAAAAAGATGACCATCGGCTCTCCAAGCCCCTCTCTCCTCCTCCATTTGCTCATCCACACACTGCAGGAGCTCATTTCCTGGTTTCATGTGTTTCTGGTTATTTTTTTATTTTTTTTTCCTCTGCCACAGCAGTGATGTTTCCTCTGCTCCCACAGGTTCTCTGTAACTCTGGCTATTTGCTCCATTGCCGCAGCAGTGATGTTTTCTTCTGCTACCACAGGTTTTATCTTACTCTGGCTTTTTCTCCATTGCCGCAACAGTGATGTCTCCTCTGCTCCCGCAGGAGCTCTGTTCCCTTAGCTAATCTTGTTTACTGCCACTGCAGTGTCTCCTCTGCTCCCACAGGATTTCCGTTTCTCTCGCTATTTTTCTCCCCTGCCACAGCTGTGATGTCTCCTCTGCTCCTGCAGGGACTGTTTATCCAGCTAATTCTCTACTGCTTCAGCAGTGATGTCTCCTCTGCTCCCGCAGGTTTTCTGTTACTCCGGCTAATTCTCCACTGCCACAGCAGTGATGTTTCCTCTGCCCCCACAGGTTTTCTGTTACTCCGGCTAATTCTCCACTGCCACAGCAGTGATGTTTCCTCTGCCCCCACAGGTTTTCTGTTACTCCGGCTAATTCTCCACTGCCACAGCAGTGATGTCTCCTCTGCTCCCGCAGGTTTTCTGTTACTCCGGCTAATTCTCCACTGCCACAGCAGTGATGTTTCCTCTGCCCCCACAGGTTTTCTGTTACTCCGGCTAATTCTCCACTGCCACAGCAGTGATGTCTCCTCTGCTCCCGCAGGTTTTCTGTTACTCCGGCTAATTCTCCACTGCCACAGCAGTGATGTTTCCTCTGCCCCCACAGGTTTTCTGTTACTCCGGCTAATTCTCCACTGCCACAGCAGTGATGTTTCCTCTGCCCCCACAGGTTTTCTGTTACTCCGGCTAATTCTCCACTGCCACAGCAGTGATGTTTCCTCTGCCCCCACAGGTTTTCTGTTACTCCGGCTAATTCTCCACTGCCACAGCAGTGATGTCTCCTCTGCCCACAGGTTTTCTGTTACTCCGGCTATTTTCTCCACTGCCACAGCAGTGATGTCTCCTCTGCTCCCGCAGGAACTGTTTCTCCCGCTAATTCTCCACTGCCACAGCAGGGATGTTTCCTCTGCTCCCACAGGTTTTGTTACTCCGGCTATTTTCTCCACTGCCACAGCACTGATGTCTTCTCTGCTCCCGCAGGAACCCTGTTTCTTTAGCTAATCTTGTTTACTGCCACTGCAGTGATGTCTCCTCTGATCCCGCAGGAACTCTATTTCTCTGACTAATTTTCTATACTGCTGTAACAAGGCTGTCTCCTGCTCCCGCAAGAGCTCTGTTTCTCTGGCTAATTCTCTACTGCTACAGCAGTAAGGTTTTCCTTCGCTCTCATGGGTTTTCTGTTACTGGCTATTTTCTCCCCTGCCGCAGCAGCAATGTCTCCTCTGCTCCTGCAGGAACTGTTTCTCCGGCTAATTCTCTACTGCCACAGCAATGAGGTTCCTTTGCTCCCTCAGGATTTGTTACTCTAGCTACTTTCTCCCCTGCCGCAGTAGTGATGTCTCCTATGCTCCCGCAAGCTCTGTTTCTCTGGCTAATTCTCTACTGCCATGGCAGTGAGGTTTCCTTTGCTCCCACAGGATTTGTTACTCCAGTTCATTTTCTCTACTGCTAGCAGGGATGTGTCTGCTCCAGCAGGAGAACTGTTTCTCCGGCTAATCTCATCTTCTGCTACAGCCTTTCTCCATTCAGCGAGCTTCGGTCTCCCAGAGGATGTGCTGTAGCATGCATCTAAGTTTTCTCTTCTGTCCAGCGAGCATTGGTCTCCCAGCGGACAATGCATGCATCTATGTTTTCTCTTCTCTGCAAGCATCGGTCTCACAGCGGAGGCAGTCCTTCCGTCCAACCTCATAGACTGCCCAAATAATTCCAAACGCGAATTCTTCTCGCCGCTCGGCCACCTAAACCATGCTATACACAATTCAGCAAGGCCGCCCTGTCATCACGCACCTCCTCGCCCTAAGTTTATGTATAACTTACTCTAATCAGTGGAATGGCTTAACCTTTTTCTTCGATTACATCTCTCCCCCCCTCGATTTAAGCTGTTGACAGCTCCTTCCAATCGTCGTCACTGCTTTCTCAGGGGGGAAAGTGGTCAACTAACAGAATCCTGGTCCATCGCGACAAACTAAACTATGCATTGCATCAACAAAGGTCGTTCTTACTCACCCGTGTTAATTGCCACTCCTCAGATGCCTCATCTGGAACTCCGCTTGATTAGTTTGTAACAACTGCCAAACTCGTTCCAGGAGCACAAAATCAAATCGCTGACTCTCTCCCATTACTCTTTCCAGAAATTCAGGACGTTGGTGCCAGAAGCATAAAAAGCTTAATAGAGCTATCTAACCAACATTCAGTTTTCAATAAATTAGTCTACGGTAAGCCTGCCCCCGCCATAAATAAATCTCAAACATCCCTGCTCATTAAAGGATTCAAGAACTTATCCCACTCGTCCGGATACCAGTCAATCCGTTGCAATTGACATACTCACCAAATGTATTCCAACAGTCTGTCTCGCATACCATTCCACCAACTCCGTCTGCACACTGGAAGCACGTCTGTCCTAGCTGTCTTTGGTTTTCTCCACCGCTCCGAATTGACTATCACATCTAACGTCGACTCAAATACCTATCCTTCAATCTCAGATTTACAGATCGTAGATATCGAAACCATATTTTCTTCATTAAACAAGTAGTAAACTGATCAAGCAAAAAGGTCACTTCGTTTATATTTTCAATCCGCCAACCCCCATCCAACTGTACCACTCTCGTTTGATTTACTGCAGTATAAACGTTCAATGTTCAAATCCCTACTCGGCCCATATCAGAAGCGTTCAAAACCTACATCAGATCCAGCCGCTTCCACATCAAAACGCTCACCAAGCCATAATTAAATCATTCATTTCCATCACCTGCTGCGCTCCATCCATCGTCACTCTCAGTACCAGTACCAAGTTCCAACCCACTTCCAGTATCATTTGGTTCACTGCGTTCAAGCTCGATACAATAAACATCTACAATACAGCGTATTTTTTACAAACAATGGCAGGCTCCCCCGTTCGCACACGTTATGGCTCCTCGTTCAAGGGCCGGGCTCTGTCCCCCTTCCGAAGCGCTGATTGAGCCCTCCCGTTCGAATCGCAGTGAGAGTCTGCCCGTCTTAGTCGTCGTGGGACGGCCGCGCTCGTGTCGCTGTGTGGGCTCCCCATTCGTCGGGCCGTGAGGGTTCTGTTCCCATGTCCCAGCCCCCTTCGAAGCGCCGGTCGATCCCCCCGACAGAGTCCAGCGGGCGCCCTCCCTTCCGCTGGCGAGGCCTACCCATCCGATGCCGCGAGCATCCAAGTTCCCGTCGGACGCTGCGAGGGCCCTCCCAGTTGAATGGCTAAACTCTTTCTCAAATCACGCTCGTAAAAATCTTGCGTCATCGAGTTGACAGTCCAACTGCCGAATGGGCTTATCCGTCCGATGCTGTGAGCATCCAAGTTCCCGTCGGATGTCGCGAGAGCCCTCCCGGTCGAACAGTCAAGCTCGTTTTAGTAAGTACCTTCTCATGCCCTGCACTTTTTGGGGGAATTAATTGCACATCATTTTACGATTGCTGTCCTGCGCTCACCTGGCTTTTATGGGGGGAGTACTTTGGGTTCGGGCCTAACTCCGAGCTCGGAGCCCTCCCCCCGGACAGCACGCCAAATACGCATAAACTTATTGTATTAATTATATGTAGATGTGAACTCGTGAAATGAGGTTTTATTTAACAAAGTTCGGGAGGAGCAGGTTCAGATAATTAACCAAATTATGCACAGCTGGAGATTAATCAGTAATCAACTCAATGACAGAGTATAAATTCACAGCAGACCTATCTCTGTTCATTGAAAGTTTGTCAGCATCCCTCCTCCACCCCATCTCCTCACTTCCAGTTCCATCTACACTTCCAGTTCCATCTACACTTACCAACTGGGGGAGTACTTTGGGTTCGGGCCTAACTCCGAGCTCGGAGCCCTCCCCCCGGACAGCACGCCAAATACGCATAAACTTATTGTATTAATTATATGTAGATGTGAACTCGTGAAAGGAGCCGTGGCTTTGGAGACTCTGAAGGGAGAGTGGGATCTCATGCTTTCAAAGCCGGCTTGATATTGCTAGCCTCTCGGAAATTGCCTACGCTACCTTTCATTTATAAATTAATGCTGTGTGTGTTAGTAGAAAATGTTGTGGAGCCATTATATTTGGTATATGGTGCATGAACGGTTGTTGTAATTGTAAACAGCTGCACTCACTGTTGTTGCAGATGAAATGATGAGTATCACTACATGGCAAATCATGAAATTGTCCATTTTTCATCCTTCCACAATCTCCACCATCATGTTGTCTAGGTCCCCAGTTCAGATTCGCAGGTTCACCTGAAGACCAATGCCATTTATCAACACCTGCCTTCTGCAGTCCAATCCAGATAGACTGAACACCTCCATCATTCACACTCTTCTTCAGCTCGTTCATGTCGTTCATGTTGTCAACGGTGGCCAGATCTGTGTAATTCTCTCTGCAGAATCTCTGAGCTTCAGTCCAGGTCTTCCTCACGTTTATAAAGTGATACTGACGCTGAACACATTCAGATACGGAGCAGAGAGCTGTGAAAGAGAGCGTTTGATTTAATGCTTTTCATAACAGGGTCAAACCTGATGAAACTATAAACCATAAATAATACACCAAACACACTCACCAATGAGAAGAAGAATCAGATATAGAGTTTGGTCCATTTCTGAGGAAAAACACATTAAAAATCCCAAATATGAGTAAATCATGATCATGTTATTAAAAATAAATAAAATAATTAATTAATAAAAAATAGCAGTTTTAGCAATTATTCAGACAATATTAACATCTGAAAGTGTAATTGTGTTTGAAGAATGAACATGTTCTTACTTTAGAGGTCGTGTGTTTCTGTCCTGAGTCTGATGTTTCTGTCTGCAGATTTACACTACGCTATTATTATATCTGCTCTCATCCCTCATTCAGCTCATCACATCATTTGTTTATTGTTCTGAAAACTCCTATTTCATATTTTACTTCCTCTATATTTGTGTATTTGTCCAGCCTTGTCTTTCCCTTTATTTGCATATTGACTTCTGTGTCAGTCAGTATTAGTCTATAATATGGACCTTATGGAATCAAAAAATTATTTGAACATTCACAACTAAACAGCAGCTTTAATGATATTGCTGGACTGCATAACTCGTGTTTCATTCCTGATCATCTTAATATCGTCGTCCACACTTGCCATCTTTGCACTTCACCATTTGTCTACTATAGACTTTTCCTTGTATTTGCCCAAGTGATCAAGTGTGTGTAGAACTTTTGATGACCTAATTTGACACACTTATGGTGTTGTAAAAATGCAAGTGTTTACAGAGCTTTAATTTGATTCTCAAAGCTTTGCATTTTTAAATAATCCTCTAAGTGTGTGTACAGCAGTGCCTATAGGCATATACATATATGTAACACAGTTTACGGGTAATGATGGTGCTTTTAATTAAATGATAAAAAGCAGTTGCAAATGTTGTACAAATGACAAAATACACATACTCGTCTTTGCACCAGTAAAATGTGCTCACTTATAGCCTGTAGCGTGCACATACTCTCTAGTGGCCAAGTGTGTGTATTTGGACAGACCCCATGTTTGAGTTTCTCTGTTTTGGGCCACTTTTATCTGTTGCTGTTTGAGCTGAACAGAGAAGGGTTGAGTTCAGTAGTGAAGACTGGTGATACTGGTTACTGAGAGCCTTTACAGTTTGAATATTGAGAGAGTTTGACTAGTGAGAGAGTTTGGGGCATTAAAAAAGACAAAATGAAGAGGAAGGGAAGACAATAATTTTTTTCTTTGGGAAAAAAAATAGAAATGTTTTTGCTCATATATCGGCTTCCTCTTTTCCTCTTCTGAGAGCTGAGACCCGTCACATTCACAACAGAGACGAGATAAAGACATGAAAGCTTTCATTCCCCTGAAGTCCATCTCTAATGTTAGTAAAGATTATTAGACTCATTATCCCACTGAAATAATATCATCATCTTCTGCTGTTTCAGAATAAACGTCTTTATTTCCTCCGTCTAAATACTTGATTGTGATTGGCTGGAATGTGTTCATTAAAACATTGTTACATTTTTAAGAATCAGTCTGATTTAGAAAATTCTTATTGTGTTTCGTGTCATACTCCTGCTGTTCTTTGTTTATAGAACATGAACACATTTGCATGTTAACACATCCTCATCACTCATTTGTTTAGGTCCACATTTAGACTTTCAGGGTGGACAATCTTTACATCTCTGACGTGAAACAGAAGCAGAAACAGTGAGTTATTGTACATGTTATTGTTCAAGACGTATTCCATGGTCTCATTCTTTTTTATTCATCTGTTAGTTTTAAAGGGATATTTCACCACTGGAAAGATGAATGTGTATTTAAATTGGGTCATTTATGTAGTAGAAATGTGATTTTTTTTTTTTTTTTTTGAAGTTGGAGCCTTCTAGACTGAGAAAAGCAAGAAAATGTATTTTTGGCACATGTGAATGAAAAACAACAACTCCCAGAATGCACTTGCTTCGCTGCTCTATGAGGCCACTCCTGAGCCGCAGCTGCTCCGGCCGCCTCTTGTTCCTCCATCATCCGCATCTGTTCATCACTGTATTGTGGCTCGTACAGGCAGCCACGAGCATCGCACCATCTTCAAAATCCCCTTCTGCCATATCATCTTCAACACTACCTTTCGCCATTGTGGTTAGCCTACTACTCAACTTTCTCCACAGAGCAAGAGCCTGTTAGCTTAGCTTAAAAAAAAAGATGGCTGACACTACTTAAATAAAAAATAAATAAATAAAATAAAATAAATAAATAAATGTGTACATTCTGTGAGTGAGATCGCACCCCCTATGGGCGGGTTGAAGACATGTGGAACGAGCTCCTCCTACTGGCTGTAGTCTCTCGCCTCTGGCCAAAAAACCCTCAGATGAGCTAAATGACGATTTTTGCGTCATTGGAGGTTTTTTTCCAGACACACAATACAGAAATCTCTTGTCTCAGGGGGACATGAGGGAGGGAAGCACGGCCATTCAAAAATACTACCGGGTTTCTACTGATACAAAGCTTAATGCTAATCGGTGAAGTATCCCTTTAAGTTACACTTCTTAAAGCTGTCATCTGCAACCCTGGAAGATTGAGTGGACCTAGCCAACATTTTCAATGTTTACAACTCTCATGCCCCTCCCCCACTATCAACTAATACCCTCCCATCGAGTTCGTGCTCGTCAGTGCGTATGCACCAGGTTTTCTGTGAACGCGCCCGTCTCATCAGCATCGATCAACACCATGGAGTATTCGGAGGTATTCTTTCTTTACTTTCTTTTCCTGTGATTGACAGTCAGATCTCACACCCCCCTGCGCTGATTGGACCTGATGAAGCGGGAGCGGTGGATTTTTGCAAAACAAATAACACGCTCCAGGTGGAGTTAGAAGCTCGTTTTTTTTTCTAAAACCACCTTATTTATGTTGTTCTGTCGGATTATAGTGTCAATTTCACTGAATATGATAAAAAAAATGTTGCCGACGGCAGCTTTAACATTTGTATTTCTCTGGCTGTTATAAAGCACATTTGTTATAGAAAAAAAAGCAGTGACAAATGATTATGTAGTAGATGATTATTATGTATTGATGATAACATGTAGTGGCCTGAAGCCTAAACCATGAAGCCAGTTTAAGTTGACAAAGTATGTTTCAGTTTAGTTTGCACCAACCCTGGATTTTAGGCACTATGAAAGTGGCTCTGCTTTTAGCATTCATCACGATAGTCACGGTACCAACAAACCTGATTGGACTGGTTTGGTTTTTCAACTCGAAACTAATCCTGTAACTAATCCTAATCAAATCATTCATTGTTATAAATTCAACTGTTTTTTTTTTTTTTGGTCTTGTGGACTATACAGTGAGGAAAATAAGTATTTGAACACCCTGCTATTTTGCAAGTTCTCCCACTTGGAAATCATGGAGGGGTCTGAAATTGTCATCGTAGGTGCATGTCCACTGCATGTCGCACGTCCAATAGAGAATCTTTGGAGGGAGCTCAAACTCCGTGTTTCTCAGCGACAGCCCAGAAACCTGACTGATCTAGAGAAGATCTGTGTGGAGGAGTGGGCCAAAATCCCTCCTGCAGTGTGTGCAAACCTGGTGAAAAACTACAGGAAACGTTTGACCTCTGTAATTGCAAACAAAGGCTACTGTACCAAATATTAACATTGATTTTCTCAGGTGTTCAAATACTTATTTGCAGCTGTATTATACAAATAAATAGTAAAAAAATCATACATTGTGATTTCTGGATTTTTTTTTTAGATAATGTCTCTCACAGTGGACATGCACCTACGATGACAATTTCAGACCCCTCCATGATTTCTAAGTGGGAGAACTTGCAAAATAGCAGTGTGTTCAAATACTTATTTTCCTCACTGTACATAGATTTCCTCATTAGCGTCCATTTCAATGGACTGCTATACGTAAACCACTAACAAGGTTCTATGTATGTACTGTATATCTATGATACAATATCTCGCACGCCCCTGTTGTGTCATTCAGTCATCACGGTTCACGATTGTTGATTGCGAGTACAGAACATAAAAAAAAAAACAATAAAAAAAAAACACTTAAAAATATATATCAACTGAGGCAAGCCGGGTTTGGGACAAACAGAGAAATAAAACAAGTTTTTCAGGATGGAGAGAGCTTCGCGACAAACTTGGACTTGATCTGTCGACAGAGACTCTGCTCTCGCATGTGTTTTAATAGACAGGTAAGCAAATGAAGAGTTTGGTTCCAAAACGCGATAAACGCCATTAAAAAAAAAAATTAGTTCCCGCAAAAATCAGTATTGTATAGGGTCGGTATTGAAAAGTCAATTTTTAATTTTACGTAAAATGCGATATCCGCCGTGTTATTCTGTCATGTTTTCTCCCTTTCTTTCCAAACCGCGACAAACACCAGTCTCCTTTCTCTGCAGAATGCGATAAATCCGCTCAACCAATCACAGCGCACCATTCCACGCATTGTAAACAGTAACGGCGGCGCTTTGAATACACCCGACATCCTAGTTTTTCCTATCTACTTTGTACTTTTTGATCAACAATCAAACAAATTTTTTTATAATTTTGACGGCATTGATGAACCTGTGGTGCTGTCTGCGGTAGGGAAGAAACGTAAGCTATCGAAATCTAATCATCTACGTGAGAAGATTAAGAAGATGAGGCACGCGGGAGGAGGAAAAATGCCGGCTGTTGCTTGTTCTCACACGACAGCATCAAACTTCAGTCACGCTGACACGTTGACCCCAGGGGATCTTTTGAAAAACTTTCAATTGTTTTACTCAAAGTCAACGAAAACCGAGCAGGACCAAGCCATTTTACAGATGATCGCTGTCAAAAAAGTTCAGGAGGTATTTCCTAGCGATGGCTGATTGAATGTATTTTTAGTCCAGTGCCTGTAATAAGATATTGACGGAGTTCAGAGGCTGTCATATGTGGATCAACTTATTTTGTTGTGTATTTTCAACAGTTTCAATATGAAAAATAACTTTTATATTGATTCAATGGATTAATTGCATTTTGAAAAAAAAGTGTCATGAATTTATTGCATTTTGGGGGGAAAATGATCAGTTTTTAAAATAAATCTTTGAAAATCAAAATCTGGATTTGAATTTTTTTTTTTGTTATTATAACCTAAAGATGCTATGTGAAAGTTTGAAACAGAAAATAGTGGTTTTCATCTTGCCACATTCTTGGTAAAGAAAACACATTTTTACTCAAATTAATCAAAATGGATTTATCGTGTTTTGGAACCAAACTCTTCAAATATAGATTAGTTACTGTACACATACAGTTATATCGCACTTTGTTTGTACTTCAGTAACACTTTTTCTCAAGTCTGGTGACCAAGTCTATGGCAGTGAAATTAAATACAGTAGCCTAGTGTTGCACAAAAATATATACCCATTACTTTCAAATACTGTGGGTTCGTTCAAATTTTATTTTATGTACAATTGTTTTAAACGTGTAAAACTGAACAGTTTTAACTCTCCAAATCTTTTGACAAATAGTCACGTATCAGTAACAGGCTAAAGCATTACATTTCACGATCCTTGCAGTTAATTCATTATGATGACGCAAAATAGTGTGATCAAACGTTCAGGTGATACAAAAATTAATTCATTTGCGTATATATAATTTATACGATACGTGAATTCCACACATCTCTGCATGGTGAAATCGACATCTCCCATCGGTCACTCTCCTTCATAGCGTCATCAAGCTTCGTCTTGGTTATTGTTTTGAAAATGCGATCTCTGGCGGTGAAAAAATACAGATTGTACCTTTTAAGAACAGTCAGCGCTCTGAGTCGGAACGATTCTGGAGCAGCGCTGCTTTATGCTGGGTACACACCAGAAGATAATCGGGCTGATTTTGGGCCAATTTCCCCCCTTCCGACAATCCTAGCTATGTCCCGATTATCTTGATGGTTCTACAGGTTATCTTATCAGATTTCCCCTTGGTGTGAGGTGTGTTAAGAGTGTCCGAACCTGATCGGAAGAACGTCAGAGCCGCCCCGATCACGAATCGTAAATATTCGACATGTTTAATATTTACGATCAGAAATCCTGATGTGTGGGGGGGGGACCCAGAGGACAAACGCACACACGCTCTGGAGATTATCACGTGAAAGGAAACAATATCCAATCAGGAAGCGAGATGATGTAAGACATGGTCATTCTCACACACACACACACACACACACACACACACACACACACACACACACACACACACACACACACACACACACACACACACACACACACACTTGCAGGAAGCCAAGTGTTAAGGGTTCAATGAGGTTATAGAGGGATTAAATAACTTTTTCTAAAGAGACAATAAATCCAATAAAGAATAAATAAAATAAATATATTTCTATATAAAAGGTTATATATAATGGTGGGTACAATGTTTTGTTTTTTTTTACATGAATTTTCTGTAAAAAATCATTCCAAACACTATTATCGCACTAATTTCTTCCTGCATATGCTTATTCTGAAGTCTCGCGAGATTTTGCGAGATTTCCTGTGTTCCCAGTCGAGTAGTGGTGGAAAGTTTGATTCTTTCCAGAGACTCGTTCATGTTCAGTTCGTTCACCAAAATGATTCGTTCAGACTCGTTCACTGATTCGTTCAGTGATAATTTCTTCATATTAGATATATACTGCAGCAGGTGGCGAAAAAGAGTGTATTTTATGTTATGTTTTAATGAACGTATTTACTTGTTACAAAAAAAAGTGATTTGGCTTTGTTAAAATGTGTGCCTTATTTACTAAATTAATAACATAAAATCTGGGATTATATTAAACGTTGATGTTCTGTATGTTGAATATGAAATTATAAATATAAACAATTATATGTGCACACCTATAACTGCACTTTGAATGAGATTAAATCACATGCTAAATGACCGATCTACCCAGTGCTCTCATTCACGAACGAAAGTACCAGTTCAATTCGTTCACGAACGAGATCTCTCCCTCTCGTTCAGACTCAAAACAGAGCGATCTCAGCAGTGATAGGCAAATTCGTTCAGTAGATCCAACCAAATACATGCCCCTTCACAGCCCGAACTGAAATGCTATTTGCTGACGTTATGAGACCTAACCAATACTGTCATATTTTTTTGGTTTGTTTTAGTTTTTAGAGAAGTGCATATGACATGAATAAAACGTAATGAATTCATTTTGATAATACAAAATGAACACAAGTAGTCAAGTAAATTGTTCAAAGTGCAAAATACCACAAAACTAAGACTAAAACACACAACCAAAATATAAGAAAAGCAGGTAACGAGAAGTGTAAATTTAAATCAAGTCAAGTCAAGTACAGTCAGTCAAGTGCGCCCCCCTTAACTCAAACCAAGTAAAAAATGACGATGTTAATTTGTCTTTGTTATATTTAACCAATATATTGCGTTATTAACTGTTTTCATTACAATGGTAAAGTGTAAATTTGATTATTTGATGCAAACATGCTAACTACACAAACCTAGCTCTATCGGTTCGCCATCATTATCGTTCAAACAACTGGTTATTTTCGTTTATGAACGACATACCAGTTCGTTCAACTCGTACACAAACGATAAGATATCTCTCTCGTTCAGACCTATGGTTCAGACTCAAAAGCAACTCGGTCAGTCAGTGAAGGGCGTATTCGTTCACTACATCCAACAAATCACATGCTCCGTCACATCTCATACTCGAAGGCTATTGGCTCGAGGTTCATTCTTTGACAGGTTGAAAACACCGGTTCACTGAGCTGCGCATGCGCTGCTAATAGCGCCGCGCTGCTGTGGAGGGAGGGATTTCAGTGAACGAGAAATATGAGTCAATGGATTACGTGAACGAGAACGATTCGTTCACCTAAAGGATTCGTTCAAAAAGAACGATTCGTTCACGAACGTAACATCACTACAGTCGAGACTCTGGTTGAAAATCTGTGTGTGTGTGGTGTGCTGTCTTTGTCACATCATGGCACACACACACTATAGAAGCAAAACGCTTAAATCTAGGGTTTGTTGTCCTCATGTTTGTGGTCTATCACATTTTGAATATCTTATAAGATGTTTTTTTTAATGAATGAAATTAACATGTTAAGAATGAAAACTGTTGTGTTATATTTGTATTATGACACTTACCTGTTGAGATGTGCATGTTGCTGTTTGGTCTGGTCAGACTCTGTGCTGCTCTTCTCTTGGTTATTGTTCGACATTGCAGCAGATGAATCTGTAAGATATACTAAATTTTTTTAAAGGGGGGGGTACAAATTATGAAGTACAAGTTTTTGTACTTTTAACATTTATAAACAGACATTTTCAAATTCAAATTCAAATTCAAAGCTTGTTTGAGGTTCCTATTGGCAATAGTAACTTACTACAAGTGAAATTGTGCATAATACCTTCCTTCATGTATTTACAGTAAACAATTATTTTCATAAGAAATTACTGTAATTCACCAAAAGGGTTTTTGCTGTCAGGTGAGATCTTGCATTATTCACCTGTAGTAATTCAGTCAGTCACTAACATACAACCATGGCTGTAGCTATGAGGTCGACGAGGTCTGGACCTCTGTATTATTTAGAGGTGTGTATAATAAAGGCTGTGAAATAATTGCCTAATATAGTATTAACTCGACTCTAGTGCTGAGAGGATATTGCACAGCATCAAGATAATTTGTTAATGGTCATAAAGTGCGAGATAAGATGCAAGTAGCTAAACTAAACATTTCATAACTGACAGCTGAAAAATAATCAGGAAAACCAATAAACTTTTGACTAATTTCACCATTTTGAATTGGAAATAGGCCTATATAATTTACGTAACATCAATGTATGAAATAATTTTAGTAACTGTCAATGTGAGAGAACAAGAAACCTTAACAAAGCTGTTTATTTTATTTTATTGGGCATAATATCAATAATGAATGTGTACATATTGTGAATAAATTCAATAAACTTAGTTAGCTTTCCTGGTAGCCTTCGGTAAATTAGCTTCAGTAAATTAAATGATTCATAAAACATATAAATATAAGTTGACCGTATGTTTGCTTTCTACACTGACACAGACTGAAATGAAAAGACTATCAGTCAAAGCTCAGCTTTAGGAGGGGAAGAGACAGAGCAAGATAACGAGACTGAGAGAAAAAGAAATACTGATGGAGAAGAGGAGAGAGCAGGTGTTGACTAATAATCTTAATAAAAACACTTTTGGTGAGTTAGCCTCAGTGGTGCAGAGATGGTGTATGCAGTCTATGAGTGCACAGGGGCCCATTGTGGCAAAATAATTATTTGAAGATCTCCTTTAATAAAACTTTATAAATAATCAAAAAATTATTTGTTTAAAACTTATGAAAGGAAATGTTTTTATTTCACTTTTGTTTTGCATTTTAAATGATTATTTTATTATATCAATATCATCTGCTCACCCTCCGACTACTTTAAGTCCATGACCATGAATGGATAGATGTGGGAAGCGTTCAGTGCAGGAAAAGGAGAAGGTAACATGATAACTGATAAAGTTAACTTGTTATTCTTCTTCTTCTTCTTTTTTTTTTTTTTTGTATCATTGTAAGTATTTAAATTGATCATAATTTAACATCACAATTTAATAACAGTTAACTTTTTTTTTTTTCTTTTTTTTTTTAAGGGGTATATAGGCTACCACAAAAAATCATCCCGGAATAAATTACAGTTATTTTACATTTGATTATTCAATATCTGTACATGAATACTGTTAGACCTTCCTGAAAATCTTAAAGCTGTGTTTATTTAATTAGTTTCATCTTTGTTGTATTAAATTTGTTTTTGTCCATTGCTTGTAATAAGTTTATTTGTTCTTATTTTATTTGCTTTTCTTTAATAACATTTAAACCTTATAGTTAAGTCTTTGGCTTTTGCTGTGGTATCGAAAATGTCACTGGCAGACCTATCTACAATTTTGTAGCTTATTTATTTGAATAAAAGTTTACATGGGCCAAAACAACAAACGCAATAAACATTTTTTTTTTTTTTTTTTGCTTGGGTAATGAATGTGGGCGCTAACACTGATCTTGCACACCCCTCAGCTAATGTGCAGTTGCGCCCCTGGTAAGTCTACAGTATTTATTTATTTATTTCATTTTGTAGGCTACTGTACTGAGATATTGGCAGAAGCTCATCCATTAAGTCAGTCTGCCAACTAGGCATTTACTATAACCTTGTAAATATCATTAAGTAATGATTCGACGATTATATTTTTGGACTGTGAGTTGAATTTGGTCCCTTGGTCCCTTTAGCGGCCTAGGAGAAAATGTAGCGAATATCAAACCTAAAATTAACTTTACTGCGCATAGCCTATGCAAAGTCAATGCAAATGCCGTTAATTCTTTTTTTCTGCAGCCCCGCTTATTTTCACGTTACCTTGTAAACCTCACCCAGACCAAGACCATATCAGTCCGCTTCAGCTGTGTGTGTATTACGCCTGTTTCACACATACTCCGTGTGCAGTGTGTATGCGGTGCAGGAGCAGCACGCTATAGTGCTTTCACATCTGCTGCGTTTGCAGTGCGTAACTGATCCACGGCTGTACCACAAACACATACTATTTGTATTTCAAATTCAGAAGTTATCAGCAGCTTTTATTTAAAAAAGAAAAAAAAAGTTATGTCAGCATTGTGATTCTCTTTGTACACAGATGTTAAACACGATTTAAACAACATATTATTGTGCTATTTAGATTTATATATTAAGTTGCTCAAGCAAGGTACAAATTTAACCATGTAGCCTACTTAAAATCGCAAACATTTTAAATTAAAACTTAAAATTGACAAAAACAGCCGACTCTCGTGCCTTTCTTTTGCATTTAAATTTTAATACAATAAGGGCCCGTCCACACGGAGACGCGTTTCGCTGTATACGTATACATTTTTGATCGTATTGGCGTTTCGTCCACACGGATCCGGCGTTTTGGGAGACTGAAACCGCTATTTTTTGAAACCGGGTCCCAAAGTGGATAAATCTGAAAACGACACCCTTGCGGTTTCGTGTGTACAGCCAATCCGTATATTTTGTGAAACGATGATGTCATCACATCACGTGTCGTCTGTGTCACAAGTAACAGCAACAACAATAATGGCGGACTTATATGATTGTATTCGTGCTGCAGAAGCTACTAAGCCTACTAGCTTTATTACAGCAAAATCTATTGCTTCTCTGCAACTGTGGTGAGCAAAAAGCGATAATCTTTGTCTTCTTCTTCTTGGTTCGTATACAGCTCGCAAGGTTATGCGCATGCTCAAAGTCTTCTTCTCCGTGTATAGTGTATCTCTGTGGCAGAATTACAGCGCCCCATACTGGTCTGGCATATATACTACAACGCTTTCAGTCGGTTTCAGTGGTTTCGTGTGTACGCAGATATTTCTTGAGACGACGCCGTGTTTACGGAATTTTTTTTTAGAACGAGGAAAAAAAAAATATCGGATCGGAAACGCACCGGCTTCGTGTGGACGTGGCCTAAATCTTGCATGTCCCAAAGAACTTGTTTTTCCACCTCAATGAATCAAACGAGTGTTGTTCATTATGTCGCCTTGTTGAGGTAAATTGTAGTTTTCCTTGCTTTACCTCGTCTTTTTAGTTTTTTACCGTATTAAAGTAAAAAAGATGACTGAAAGATAGTATAATTAAATTAAATACATTTATGGTGAGATTACTACATTTTATTAAATTAAATACATGGTGAGAATATTATATTTTCATGTCAATCTGTGTTAATTTTGACCACGAACCATGCGCTGTCACTTTAATTCAGCGTTTGCAGCACAGCAGAAATAGACTCGATGTGGAAACGATCTCTGCACCGCTGTATGTAACGGGGCGAACAAGACGTGAGGCGTGCGGATCCATGTGCAAGCTTTTATTTATAAACATAGTAAACAGGCAAGGGTCAGACAACGGTAAACAGGTATGGTACGGGCAAGACACAAGAGAGATCCTAGGGCAAGCGTGGGTCTACGATCGGTGAACAATATCCAACAGGGCAAGGCAGAGAGATAATCCAGGTACACAAGCAATGATCCAAATGAGGGGCAAACACGAGTCCGAAGGGCAATGCAAAGGGTTAATCCAGGCAAGGCAAGGCAAGGCAAGGCAAGGCAAGGCAAGGCAAGGCAAGGCAAGGCAAGGCAAGGCAAGGCAAGGCAAGGCAAGGCAAGAAACAACTGCGTGGGCTCCATAGAGTAGCTATCGCTAGGATATGCGCTATACCAGCGGTCCCCAACCTTTTTTGCGCCACGGACCGGTTTAATATCAGACAATATTTTCACGGACCGGCCTTTAAGGTGCGGCGGATAAATACATCAAAATATAAAAAAAAAATAATTAAATATAATAATAAACGTGAATCAAATGTGTAGGCTTACTTGCAATTTTATTAGCAGGGTACTCGTAATATCGCGCCTAAAGACAACTGAGAAAGCCTGAACACAAACAAAAAGCCCCCCGAAAGAAAAAAATCTCCATGTTTACGGTGCTGATGCGATGTAAGGGTGGCGCTGCCAATAAAGCACCTAAAAGCTGTCACAAAGAACCGATTTTAAGAACCAAAATTAATGATTATGAATATGTAAAATATAGCAGGAGACATTTTAATTGTTTAATAATAAACAAGTGTTTTCTGTGCAAAGATGAAGTTGACAATGCTGACTCGATCTTCGCAGTATGCCTAGTGAACGCGCCAGAGAGAAATGCACATTTCATACGAATTAGCCTACATAAGCAGAGAACAGTCAGTTTTCTTTTGTTTTGAATTGTTCTGTTTAAAATTAGACATTTCAAGCTTTCTATGTCTCAGGTCTGTGAGGCAAGTAGGCTACCTTATACGCTGAATTTCGGTTAATTTATGAGATCAGCTCCAGTTCACGCGCCCGCGCCTCCGTGTCCTGATTAAATCTTTTCTATTATATTTACTTCTTATTAAATCCAAGGCAATTGGGTGATGAAACATTGATTAAAATTAAGATACAATTAATACAAAACGAAATACAATTTAAAGACAGGCTTTTTGCTTTCTGTCTGAGGTCTCTGTGAAAGTTTTAAAGCAGTCTTTTTGTGCCGCTTTCAGAGCGCTTACGTCCGTAAGGGTGAACTGTCCCATCCGAACAATTATTATTATTATTTTTTTATTATTATTTTTTTGTGAAATAGGCTACATTTCTAAATTAATGCGACTTATAGTCCAGTGCGACTTAGGCTATATTATGTTTTTTCTTCTTCATGACGCATTTTTTTACTGATGCGACATATACTCCGGAGCGATTTATAGTCCGGAAAATACGTTAAGTTATTTATTCTTTCTGTGAGGCCCGGTACCAAATGTCCCACGGACCGGTACCGGTCCGCGGCCCGGGGGTTGGGGACCTCTGCGCTATACAATACTCAGCAATCACAGAGAGAAAGTCCAAGGCTTATAAAGAGTGTGTGATTAGGTGATAGTGATTGTGAGATAGTTCTCAGCTGTGAGCGTGATTAGTGTAATCAGCTGTGTGTGTTGTCCGTGCAATGGATGATGGGAAATGCAGTCCAGTGTGCTGTGTGGTGTGAGAGTCAATGTGATGGAGAAGCGACCTCTGGTGGCTATCGGGCGGAAGGCCACAGACCGGATTCGTGACACTGTACACACACCGCAACTGGAACGGGTCGCCGGACCGCATCCGCGTGCAGTGTGAAAGCTCTGACCTGTTAACATGGGTATGGAAAAAAATGCGCACCGCATACGCACTGCAAACGGAGTATGTGTGAAACGGGCGTTATGTTTGTGAATAGACATGGCTTTCTTTCCTCTCTGGAATTCCTCCACAGCTTGTAATATTTTAAAACTACATTCGTGTGCAACATTTTAAGACAGCGTTCTGCGTGTCGAATGAAATTAAAGCCTGTCAATTAACATTGGAGTGCCGCAACCTCTGCCAAAAGTGAGTTCAGCGTTTAGAATATAAAGCTTAATCAAGGCAATACCATTAACAGAGCTGAGACCGTTTGTTTTTATCAAAAGTTTAAAGTGGTTAGCTTTCTGTTGTTTTCTAATATATATATAATAGAGATAGAGAGAGAGAGAGAGAGAGAGAGAGAGAGAGAGAGAGCATAGCCTAATAACAAATAGTACCACCAGAATCGTTCTGAAATCAGACTGATGTTTTTGAAAAATTATCATAAAGTTGCATGAAATCAAATTAATTATTTATCCCCATCTAAATATATATTTTCAGTTAGATTTTCCTTACCTGAACAAAATGACTGGGATTATAAAACCTGGGTGTTCCTGTCTTAAGAAATGGTTGATCTCTCCAATAACATCCCTGAGACATGCCATTAAATACAGCGGCTGAGTTTCACATTGACAGATAACAGATATGGGAGTGGCTGTGGTTTTCCTAAAAATCACGTGTGTTATACCAGAGACAATAGCCGTTTCTCAATACCAAGTATGCAAACTTCGGACTTGCGTCCTTGGTAGTTTGGACTTGCCAAGTTCGACTCAGGAGAACGAACTCCCGAGGACGGGAGGACGCAAGTCCCGTTATTCTGCAAATGGAACAGCGGCGTACTTGATAGCGTCACTCAGCTCACTCTGGCTAATCCGGTTATCTCTTTATATATATTTAGGCTACAATAAAACAAAATATGTTATAAACCACTACTCTGCCTCTTTTCATTTTCATTTAAAAAAATCTATTAATGGTCACACAATGGTTCAGGCAACGCAATTGATTATCTTCACTGCATACATGTATAACAACACGAAATATAAGACACAACCCTGACTCTTTTTGTTTTTATTTTAAAAATATGATACATAAAAAACATTATAATATTGATCATTAAAACTGACATTTAGCAAAAAGAGACGGGGTTGTGTCATTTTGTTTTATTATATATATGTAAGGCGGTATATATATCTGTGTTGTCCACAAGGTGTCCCCATAACGCTATTAAATTAAAACAGATTCAAGTGCCTTTAGCGTTGTTTGGGCCTCGTCATGTACCGTAGCGTTGATACGGGAGTATTGCGTCATCTTTTCCTCAGTTCATGTTGTCAACGCTATAGGTAAGCCATGTTAATGGTAGTGGGGAAAATCAATGTAAAATATAGTTGTTGTTTTCGCACTAAAGATCAGTTAATTAAGATATTTTGTGTTTTAAGCTGTAAAAGACCTAAATGCAGATTAATAGAGAGTTGAAATGGTTTGTTTTTCCTTTAAAATGTGATTAATGCATGGTGGCTAATGTATGATAAAACAAGCAGCACAAGCTTACTGTTGAATTGCATATGCATTGAAATATACTTTGCTGGTTTAAAACTTAAGCTGAGTTCATGTTGTCAACGCTATAGATACCGTGCTGTGGAATAAACGGTCAAGCCACAATCCCGAACCACTCTGTGTCTGAGTCCCCGCTTTCTACCACCACCCACGAATATATAACACAACGCAGAGCAGCGGAGGTGCTAGAGTCCAGTGAGCGTGCGGAGAGAGAGAAAGAGGGTTACATCTTTGGTGCCGTGACCCGGATTGTGGCACTTCTAGACCGAAGAAGAAGAGAATTCTACAGCCAGTGGTTTGAATACTGAACTATATTAACAAACTGAAATTCTTAACAGGACTGGTGATTTTGGGGTTACATATCTGCCCTCACAGCTATATCCTTTACAGTCTGCTGGGTAACGTAACTGTTATTTAATTGTTTTAAATATCAGCAATTTGCTGTGATGTCAAATTTATTTGATAGTCTTATTGAAAAGTGAGTTTTTCTTTTTTTGTTTTGTTTTTTTCTATTGAGATTTGTGAAACTATTTACTGAAAAAGGTTACTGTGCATCTGCTTAATACTCAGTGAGACTTTAGTTTAAACCGTTTAAGTTTAAACTTTTCATTTTAGTTGAGGAGCAGTTAACTTTCTTGGATAAGCTGGTTACATTTTTCATTGTGCTCACCTCACTGAAACATATAGCTTACTTTAGAACAAATTTATTTATATGGGATTGCATTATTTTACATAGATTCAACATCTCATAGAACCTAATTACTTTGCATTACATTACATAACCTGCTTGTACATAGTAAACACATTGTGATTTTAAGATGTCGCAGACCTATGCAAACTCCCCACAAGACATACAGTGCTCCTCCACCAGTGCATCTAGTCTCCCGAAGCCAGCGGGGCATGTCACCATTGGCCTACCAGCCCCTATGAACTCGCCCTATGCTGACCAGTATGTGTCGCCAGCCCATGCACGAAGGCTGACAGGCCCTGGGGCCTCAGGGCAGGTACCGCCACTTTGTTTCGACGACAGCCCAGATGCAAGACCAGGTGGCCAGATAGATATGACGATTGATGCCTCTGTTCGCAAACGCAGTAGACATGGGCCCTCAGAAGCTATTCCTTGGCAAGATTCCACACATCATGTCATTGTTGAGAGGCCAGTTGTGCAGCAGTCGCTCCAACCCTACCCAGTTGCTGTGCCACATCCAGCCCAGCCTATTAGGCCTGGCCCCCAGGTTTACCCAAGTTATTCATATCCCCCGTCTGTGCCCGCGCAGAGTCTTCAGAGCCAACCAGTGACGAATACCACGGTTAAGCACGTAGCTGCTGAGCAGGCCTTTCAAGTGCATTCCCCTGAGGCCACATTCCTCACAACTCCAGTTCCAGGCTATAGTGGAGCCACCCCACCAGCCCCATCTGCAAATGCATGGGCTCCCAACATAACTCAACACAGCCCTCGGGTAGCGTTAGACCAGGCAGCCACTGATGCTCCTCCTGAGCTATCTCCTCAACGGACACTGATTCCAGCTTCCCACCTCAACATGCATGTTGACGCTCATTCTCCATACCACCCTTCTCCAGCCCCCCCTGTGCCTGCATCTGCCAGCCAGTATGCCCATCCACACGTGACACAATTCATGCCTCCTGCTCGAGCAGTCGCCAACCAGTGCCTTCCTATGACAGCCTATGGAGGTTTCATGCAAACTCATCAGGTGAAAAATGTTCAAGTCTTCACAGGAAATCCAGACTGTAAGATACTGGTGGAAGACTGGATTCGCGACATGCAATATCTCTTGGAGGCAATAGAGCTCCCAATGCACCTCCGCTTCTCCACTGTTGTGCGACACCTGGGGGGTGAAGCCCGAAATCTCATCCTTAACTTACCTCCACATGATCAGACCCCTGAGAAAGCGCTGGAGGAACTGCGGGCCGAATACAGTGACACTCGAGGATCCCTAGATCCTCTGGCTGACTTCTACGAGCGGAGCCAGAATTCAGGGGAGTCTGCCTGTTCTTATGCTATAGCACTGGAGGCAAAGTTGAGAACAGTAGAGGAGAAGCAAAGAGGAGGTAAGCCCTTCCTGGATCGAGATAGCAAACTAACACGGCAGTTCATGAGAGGCCTCTCCGACGAGGAGGTGTACACCAGAATCGCACCAATGGCACCCAGGCTCTTCAGCTTCCGAGAGCTGCAGGCAGAGCTCCGAAGTCTAACTAGAGAAACTAAGAAGTTTCAGATGCGTAGTGCAGCAAAGAAAACATATGCTCAGGTGCATGTAACATCAGGAGGGGGTGGAAACACCAAGATAGATAGGCCAAAACACACATCTGAATTATCAGAGCTGACAGAAATGGTTAAGAAGTTAGCTCTCATTCAGGAAGAACAAATGGCTAAGCTGTCACAACTAGAGTTGAGAATGACCTCTTCTCCCCTTTCCTCCCCATTATCTGTCCAGCCAGCAAAGGGAAAAGTAAGCCAGAGTACAAGTTTTGTCTGTTACCGGTGTGGAGAGCCGGGTCACACAGCCAGAGTGTGTCGAGCAGTGCTTCCAGATCAGAGCCCAGCTGAAGCCCAGCAGCCTAAGGTTACTGCTGACGGACACATGCACTCTGCTCAACATTTAAATGCTTAGTACCCATGGCAGCGGGGGCATCCATGGGTACACAGCAAGGGCCCCACCCACCTGTCAAGAGGATTTGCACTGAAGGAGGGGAAACACCACTAGTGGGACCCAGGAACGAAGGGGAAGTAGAAATCAATGGAAAGGCATGCAGGGCTCTAATTGACTCTGGCTCGCAGATCACCAGTATTACACACAACTACTGGCAGAGCCACCCAGCTCTAAAAATGAAGAAGCTACAGCCTTCTAAAATACAAATAGAGGGTGCAGCAGGTCAGACCGTGCCGTATCAGGGCGTCTTACACATCAACCTTAAAGTGCTGGGGAAAGAGCTCAAGGCTGTACCTACCTTCGTCGTTCCGGATTCCGACTATCGATCATCAGTCCCTCTGTTGGTGGGAACCAATGTCATTCGAGCCTCCCGAACCCATCTTCAAGCAGCTTATGGCCCGCAGTTTCTGTACCAGGTCAAAGAGAAGCATCCAGAGTGGTACACAGCCTTACTGAGGGTGGGAAGCGCCGAGCAAAGTGAAATGCATGACGTTGTAGGCCCTGCTGTTTACACTGGCCGTACAATAAACATCCCAGGTGGAAAAGAGATGGATTTAATGTGTAGGATTAAAACTGGTCCCCAAAGGAAGATTTATACAGCCCTGATAGAAGGCCATCCCTCCTTGCCGCTACCCCAGGACATCCTGGTGGCCAAAGTGCTTGCAAATGTGAAAAGAGGTTGTGCTCCAGTTAGAGTGATGAATCTTTCCCAGCGAGTCATTACAATCAAAAGACACACAAATCTGGCCAGCGCAGTTCTTGTGGACAAGGTGGTGGAGTTCCCAGATAAAAAGCATGGCGAAGCTGGGAACAGAGGGGCATGTCTAAGTCTGGACCAAGTGGTGGCTAGCTGCAGGGTTGACCTAAGTGAAGCAGCGGTTGAAAGTGAGGACCAACGTGCTCTACTCAAGGATCTGCTGGACAAAAATGCAGATGTGTTCTCCCAGCATCCCATGGACTATGGTCACACCACAACTGTACAGCATGAGATTCCGCTGGTTGACCCGAGGCCTTTCCGACTGCCGTACCGCAAAATACCCCCCTCCCAGTGGCAAGATGTGAGGCGGTTATTGATGGACATGGAGACAGCAGGAGTCGTTCGCCCCAGTAAAAGTCCGTATGCATCCCCTGTGGTGGTGGTGACCAAGAAGGATGGATCACTTCGATTATGTATCGACTACCGGAAGCTCAACGCCTGTAGCACCCGAGACGCATTCCCTCTGCCAAGGATAGAGGAAGCTCTAGAGGCTTTAGGGCAAGCAAAGTACTTCTCCACCCTAGACCTTACATCGGGCTACTGGCAGGTAGAGGTCGCAGAACATGATAAGTACAAGACAGCATTCAGCACTCCCATGGGTCTGTTTGAGGCCAATAGAATGCCTTTTGGGCTGCAAAACGCACCCTCCACCTTTCAAAGGCTGATGACATCCTGTTTTGGGGACTTAAATTTCACCCATCTACTTATCTACCTTGACGATATTATAATTTTCTCGAAGTCCTTTAATGAGCATCTAGAGAGGCTCCAGCTGGCGTTTGATAGACTTAGGGAGCATGGTTTAAAATTGAAACCCTCCAAGTGCCAGCTTGTAAGGAAGGAAGTGCAGTACTTGGGTCACTGGGTGTCAGCAGAGGGCATCAGGACAGACCCAGAGAAGATCAGTAAGGTCAAGGAATGGGTGAGGCCTACTAATCGTATGGAAGTGCTCCGGTTTTTGGGGTTTGCGGGGTATTATAGGAGGTATGTTAAGGGCTACTCTAACCTGGCTGCTCCATTATACCGCCTTACCTCCGGTGACCCTAGAAAGAAGAAAAGAGGGATCCAGAAAAGCCCAGGCCCTGACCTGCCATTTCTGTGGACTGCCGACTGTGAGGAGGCCTTTCAGTCTTTAAAAGATAAGCTGATAAATGCACCAGTGCTTGGCTATCCAGACTACAGTCAACCCTTTCTGCTGCAGACTGATGCCTCAGGAATGGGGCTTGGTGCTGTGCTAGCGCAGGTACAAGATGGAGTGGAAAGGGTCATTGCGTATGCGAGCAGAGGCCTAAGCCCACCTGAGACGAGGTATCCAGCACACAAGCTTGAGTTCCTCGCGCTCAAGTGGGCCGTGACAGATAAGTTCCATGACCACCTCTACGGGCGCAAGTTCTCTGTTCTGACCGACAATAACCCTCTGAAATATGTAATGACCTCAGCCAAGCTCGACGCCACAGGTCAGCGATGGGTTTCTCATCTCTCCATATTTGACTTTGACATCCAGTATCGGAGGGGACAGGACAACTCTAACGCTGACGCCCTCTCACGTATGTCCAATCAGGAAGTGGCGGAGACCCTGCAGTCATGCCCGCAACAGGTGAGGGCGGGTGAACAGAGACATGAGGAGGCACATACCACCCAGGAGCCTGGGGAGGGCTCAGGAAAGGACATAGCAGCAGTCACAGAGGAGCCCAGTGAGGCGTATGTGGATGTGGGGATGGAGGCTCTACCTGCTATGACCACACAGGAGCTTCGAGTGGGACAGAAGGAAGACACAGTTATCGGTCCCATCCTCCACTTTAAGAGCAAGGACCACAAACCAAGCCACAGCGAGAGGATGAAAGTTGGCACCACTGGGGGCCTCCTCTTAAAAGAATGGAGGAGGTTAGTGGTAAAAAAAGGGATCCTGTATCGCAGCATCAGAGACTGCCATAAAGGGGTGGTGGAGCAACTAATACTGCCAGAGAGGCTGCGTGAAACTGTCAAAACAGCCCTTCACAATGACTCAGGGCATCTGGGATTTGAGAGGACACTACAGATGATAAGGGAAAGATTTTACTGGCCAAGAATGTTTCAGGAGATCAAGGCTTGGTGCGAACAGTGTGAGAGATGCTGTCTTAGGAAAACTCCCACGGCCAATGTCAGGGCTCCCCTTGTCAGTATCCATACCAGTGCCCCCATGGAACTGGTTTGTGTTGACTTCTTAAAGCTGGAGAAGTCCAAGGGTGGTATGGAGAATGTGCTCATTGTTACGGATCACTTTTCTCGTTACGCACAGGCCTACCCCACCAGGGACCAAAAGGCAGTCACAGTGGCCAGGGTCTTGTGGAGGAATTTCTTCTGCCGTTTCGGTTTCCCTGCTAAATTACACACAGATCAAGGCCGTAACTTTGAAAGTGCAATAGTGAAGGAGCTATGCAAGTGTATTGGGACCACTAAAACCCACACCACACCCTACCACCCCCAGGGCAACGGGACCACCGAAAGATTCAACCGTACCCTAATGAACATGCTGGGAACACTGGATCTGCATCTAAAGCCCCGGTGGCATGAGCATGTAGATTCAATGACACATGCATATAACTGCTCGCAACATGACTCCACTGGATATAGCCCATACTACCTTATGTTTGGTAGACACCCCAGGCTCCCAGTGGACCTCATCTTCGGGTCCACCTCAACAACCCCGCCATGTGAATACAGCGAGTATGTCCAGGCCCTGCATGACACCCTGTCGCAGGCCTATGCCCTGGCTAATCAGACCTCTCTGCTGGCAAAAGGACAGCAGAAAAAGTATTATGACAAAAAGGCTAAGAGTGAAGACTTTAGTTCTGGGGATAGGGTCTTAGTCAAGGTCTGTCATGTGGAGGGGATGCAGAAGCTGGGAGATCGATGGGAGAGACAGCCATATGTTGTGGTAAAGAAGCAACCTGGTTTGCCTGTGTACGTGGTGCGACGAGAGGATGGGGGAGCGGAGAGAGTGGTTCATAGGAACCTTTTGACGCAGTGTATGTTTCTCCCAGTGGAACGAGAGGAAGGAGTGATCATAGAAGGGAGGGAGTCAGATGGTGGGACATGTGGGGCAGGCACTGAATCAGAGGGTGAAGAGGAAACAAGGAGTGACGATTCAGAGGAGATGCTGGACAGAGCCCTAATTGGAACCCAAGAAAAAGAGGAAGAGCAAATGGGCAAAGAGGAGGCTGACTTGTGGACAGAGGAATCAAGTAATGGAGAAGGAGTGCTTGTGACTGGTAGTGATGCCGCCCCCACTCAAGGGCCCAACCCCCCAAGAAGAAACCCGAGAAGGAACCGGCATCCCCCAACTAAACTCTCACTTGAGACCCAAGTGGTGAAATTGGAGAGTGACCACCAAAAGATAGAAAGAGGGAGAAAGTTGTGGTTGAAGGCCAGAAGTAAGAGGAGCAGCAGAGAACACGTAGAACCATACTGCATGCACCCTGATAACAGTTAGCTACCCACACCTATCACACACATCAGGTGCTATTCATTCATTCACAACATGTTTTTTTTTATTATTGTTGTCATAGATTACACCACACTGGAGTTTTGGTTAATTAGATGGCTGGGACGCCATCAATTAAAGAAGGGGTGGATGTAAGGCGGTATATATATCTGTGTTGTCCACAAGGTGTCCCCATAACGCTATTAAATTAAAACAGATTCAAGTGCCTTTAGCGTTGTTTGGGCCTCGTCATGTACCGTAGCGTTGATACGGGAGTATTGCGTCATCTTTTCCTCAGTTCATGTTGTCAACGCTATAGGTAAGCCATGTTAATGGTAGTGGGGAAAATCAATGTAAAATATAGTTGTTGTTTTCGCACTAAAGATCAGTTAATTAAGATATTTTGTGTTTTAAGCTGTAAAAGACCTAAATGCAGATTAATAGAGAGTTGAAATGGTTTGTTTTTCCTTTAAAATGTGATTAATGCATGGTGGCTAATGTATGATAAAACAAGCAGCACAAGCTTACTGTTGAATTGCATATGCATTGAAATATACTTTGCTGGTTTAAAACTTAAGCTGAGTTCATGTTGTCAACGCTATAGATACCGTGCTGTGGAATAAACGGTCAAGCCACAATCCCGAACCACTCTGTGTCTGAGTCCCCGCTTTCTACCACCACCCACGAATATATAACACAACGCAGAGCAGCGGAGGTGCTAGAGTCCAGTGAGCGTGCGGAGAGAGAGAAAGAGGGTTACATATACATACAGTGAAGAGAATGTAGGCAACATGTATAATAAAATATTTTATGTTATATATATATATATATATATATATATATATATATATATAAATATATATACAATGACATAACCTTTTTTGTTAAATGACAGTTTTAATGATCTATAATAGCCATTATAAAAGTATAAGTAGCCTAAAAGGTATAAGAAGCTAGCAAACGATAAGTCAGCTCTCTAAAAGTTAAATAGACTAAATATAAAGCTATGAAACTTCACTTTGCCCTCAACCAAAACGTTTTGCCAGGGAACAAATTATAGATTAATGAGACAAATAAAATAAATAAATAAATAAATCGCCCGTTAGATATACACAAGACGATTTATATCTCATGTTAAACCACTAGACAAGAGACATCCGAGCCAGCGGCAAAACGCCAGCAGCTCTAGCCGAGGAAAGGCTGTTCTCGGCGGGGTACATGAGCGCCGAGCGTCCGATTGCCTGGATCTCACAACTCCGAAAACGGCAGATCAAATTTTCAAATAGGCGCTATCTTTATAAATAAACCAAAGATTTGAGCTTTAAACAACTACATTCTCGCCTGAAATAATATTAAAACTACATTTCGTGACACAATAACAGCAGTATTTTTAAATTACGCGGGGTTTCTCTTCTGTTATTGACGCTTTCTGGTTGGTGTGAAATGCATTCTGGGATACCTGGCTGTCTCAAGTCCGCACAAGTCACCTCTCGATGCATCCTCGGTAAAAGGGGCGGATCAAGAACACATCCTGGGATTTGAACTGTTCTTGGCTAGATGTGAACTTTGAATTGGAACAGTACTTGGGCAGCGACTGATGACGTTTCACAAGTCCACAAGAACACAAGTACAGACAAGAACGCATATTGAGAAACGGCTATTTTATATAAGAGACATGCCACTTCCTTAATCCTCAATACAACTATATGATAGCTGTGTCCCAAAGTGAAGGCTGCGTCCTTCGAAGGCCGTATTTGAAGGCCGGATGGCCGTATTTGAAGGCCGATTGCGTCACCGCGGCGCGACGAAGGACGTCCCAATTCAAAGGCTGCATCCTTGGAAGGTCGCATTTGAAGGCCGATTGCGTCACCGCGGCTCGATGAAGGCTGTCCCAATTCAATTCTCCATCCTTCGAAGGCCGTATTCGAAGGCCGGTTGCGTCATCGCGCCGCGACGAAGGCTTCCCTGATTCAAAAGCGACGCCAAATGCACCCTTCGTTTCCCCGTGAAAAGAAGGATACATAAATGGACACTTAGCGGCATATTCTACCCCATAAGTCATTGCGCGCCGTTGAAGACGGCATTTATTTATTTATTTTTAAAGGCGGCCGAGACTAGAGATCGGTGGTGGACAGCAAATTCACATTTAAATGTAAGTATTATGTTTTCATTTACTCAAATAGCTAGCGAAACCAGAGTTAAAATTTCTTATAAACTTCATCTTAACTCCTTCGTCACCATTGCGTGGCTTCATTTATCAGGTAGTTTTAGGCAAAACTTGTGGTAATAACGTTATTAGTTTAACGACCTATTTGTAATATTTGCACTTGTGTATTATAAGAAATATCACTCACCCAATAAAGCCCAAAACAATAAGAAAAGCAGTAGATAAGGCAATGGGGTTTCACTTTTATGTGTTTTTGTAGTGTTGTCATGCAAGCTATGTGGTTTTAACCAAATTTTAGTATACAGAAATATGATTTCTTAAGTATTTTGTATGCATGTCTTGATGTGTCATATTTTGCAGTGTTAACAATGCACTTAAGATTGCTCCTCTGTGTTAAGTACCCTTTTCTGCTTTTTTAGAACAATTCAGGAAAAAATTGGTCTATATATATATATATATATATATATATAAAGAAAAGTAATTCACACATATTTGCTGAAATGTATTGTCCTGTTGTTGTTAACAAGCCATGGTTCATTTTGCTCTGCCTTTAGGTTTGCAAGTGTCCTGGGACAGGAGAGGGTGTGAGTGGGAAACCCACTGCTGAAACTTGGCCCTGGTTTGTCCTCATGGATGAGGTGTTGGGACAGATGCATTGCACCAACCCCCCCGTCCTCATCGCCTCAATCCCTGAGGACACACCAGGGCCGAGTTCAGCAGTGGGTGCCCACGGTGAGGAGGAGCCAGGGGCAGCAGCACCAGCACAAAGGCGGCGAGACAGGACGAGTTTTTGGACTTGATCAGAGAAGAAATGCAACTACAGAGGGAGGCAGAGGCGAGGAGTGCACAGGAAAGAAGGGAGAGGATGGACAGGCTGTTTTCTCTTCTTGAGAGAATGATTGAAAAATATATATATTTTCTACATATTCTTGTTTAACTTTTTTAACTTTTATTTTTTAAAAGAAAAATTATGTACATTTATTTTTATGCAACTTTAATTGTGTAAATAAAAGAGAATGAATTGTTCTGGACATTGTTTATTTTTGTAATGACAGTAATACTTTATGCATGAAACAAATTCTATACCTTTTTATTTTTTCAAATTTCAAATCATTTGTTCTTTAGGCTACATTAGTACTTTTTCCAACTATTTACAAAATACGTTAAACATATCAAAATCAACATAAACATTTAATTTTACAATACATAAAATAAGAAAAAAATGATGTAGACTCTATTGAGCTGAGCTGCTGGACCGGGATGGGCTGCCCCTGGTAATGCCTCCTGCTGGTGGGACATCATCTGGGATGGTCTCCAGAGTGTTAAAGTGAATATTTCCACTATCCACTAAGTTGTCTACCAAGAGGTTTGCAGGGCTGATTCAATCGACGGCTTTCTGAAAAAAGTACTTTTAATAACTACTGCATTTATATTAGGCTACTACTGCATTACTGCGTAGGCTATGTTGCATTTTACTTCAATATACAGTAATATCTGGTTGTTACATTATATACTTTTGTGTAGTGTAATGTAATCACATTGTGATGTGAGGGAAAAAAGTACTTCAGGTTACTTCACATTTGTAAGTGAATACTTAACGAAATATGCAGTTCCGAAAACTTGAAAAATGTAGGCTTATTGTCACAATATTAACAAATTGTTGCTAACTACAGCAGCGTCCCATATCAAAGGGCGCATCTGACGCGCTCGGACCGGTCTAGCCTATGAAGGATTGTTCTTGTCGCCTGGCAACCGTGACAGCTGCAGATGACGAGCGCGAGAAATACTGGACTTTTTATATTAAATTGGGTTTTGTATTCAAACAGGGCTAAACCGAAAATACATGATCCGGCAGTGCCGGGGCACACCATGACCTCCAGTAAAATATAAAACATAAAAATGACAATAGCCAATTCTGGCTCCATAGCTGTTTACTCAGTTATCAAAATGAATGATCAGGATAGCAGCTGTCCTCTCGCACCGTTGCTTGGCGCCAGGAGCGGTGATCGGGAACACCTGGTTGCACAATTAGGAAATCCTAGGAAGGCTACATGGTGCGTCCTTCAGAGGACGCATAGGCTGCATCCTTGAAGTCTGCGTCCTTCGAAGGATGCAGCCTTCAACATTGGGACACAGCTAAGGAAAACCCGTAACGGCAAAGATGGCGGTTGTATGCACATGTCCCGCCCCTCCCGCTGGTAAGCCAATCATCTGCTTTTAAAAGTCAAGCCAGGAAACATTTAAGCCTATCGTCTGGTTCCACTGGCGCATGCGCACAGTTGAGGTTTTGCGACAGCGCAGAGAGAGAGAGCGCCCCGGTCGCGCGCGCGCTCTCTCTCTCTCTCTCTCTCTCTCTCTCTCTCTCTCTCTCTCTCTCTCTCTCTCTCTCTCTCTCTCTCTCTCTCTCTCTCTCCTCAGAGCCAGGCAGAAGTGTAAACAAGACTTCACCATCTCCAAATTAAGCGCTGTCTTGCTCTCTCTCCCGCACGCATATTAATCAAAATAAAACGACATTATGGTAAAAGGTCGGAAGACCGAAGTTTCATGTGAAGCATTCTGAGATTTTTTTTTTCCTGAATTACCGCTGGGTGTGATTTGTGCTAAAATACGTTGCCTTATCTTCTCTGAAATGCATTCCGCACATTCAGCTGACATAAAATTACTCTCTAAATAAACGAAAAAACCTATCCAGTGATGTAATGTTTTCTGTGTTGACACTAACCTTGTGGGATGTCCATGTCCTAACTGCTGGGATAATCACACAACCGTATGACACGTCCAATTCGCGAACTAATGACTCTTTTGAACCGATTCATGTAAATGAATAGTTAAAACAACTTATCTATACAATACAATGTTATTACTGATAAAGTGCAAACCTGCTTATATTTAAATAATGGAGAACAATATTGACATTGATTATTGCACAACACCGGCATTCTGGATAGAGACGTAAATGAAGTTGGTGTCGTAAACTCTTGCGCATGCGTAGTAAAAGTATAACCTGTGGGGAAAAAGGCATTTTAAACCTTATTTTGGGGCAAAGTCATCAAACTTTTTCAGCGATTTTTATCATATTTTACTGCTGTTTCTATGTATGCAGTTTTTATGTCCCGGTAACCAGTGAAAGTGCAGTTCTGACCAGGGACGTGCACAGGGGGGTTGCTCAGGTTGCCCGGGCAACTGCCCATATGCCCTTCTCGACACACTTTGCCCTTCCGAGGGGGAAAAAATAAATAAATAAAAAGTGTTGCAGAAAAAAAAATGCAGAGTTTCACGTAGGCCTAGATAAAAAAAAAAAAAAAAAATCGCAAAGCCTCATTCACTTCATTCGGGCACCAAAAGTGAAAGTCAGTAGGGGAAGGGGAAGGGCAGCTGAGCCTGCATCAGCGGCCCTAGAAGGAGATTGTCGCGGTTGTCGGGTGAGACGACTCAACGTTGTCGGGAAAGGTGAGTTTGTGATGTATAACAAACGAACGATCATCATCAGGGTTCCAGACTGCGACCATTTTTTGAGAATGTGCGAGTTAAAAATGTATGTGGTCGCATTTGTGCGAGTGCATGGTCCTGTACTATTCAGTTAAATTCGCGCAATTTTCCTGCATTGAACTTGATTTAGCGCCCGCCAAAGTGATTTTTTGTCCCGCCAAAGTCTTATTTGATCGGTGAGTAACGTTAATGTAGAACTGCTGCGCTTGTGACAGCTTGGGCGCATGTTTAACTGAAAGAACGAGCAGAGAGAGAGAGAGAGACTCGGTCGCGCGCGCGCACTCTCTCTCTTTGGAGCCAGGCGAAAGTGTAAACAAGACTTCACCGTCTCCAAACTCAGCGCTGTCTTGCTCTCTCTCCCTCGCACATATTAATCAAAATAAATCGACACGGTCGGAAGTTTCATGTGGAGCATTCTGAGATTTTTTTTTTCCTGAATTACCGCTGGGTGTGAATTGTGCTAAATAAGTTGCCTTATTATCTTCTCTGAAAAGCGTTCCGGACATTCAGCTGACATAAAACAAAACTTTAATTAAACGGGAAAAAAAAAAAAACTATCCAGCAGTGATGAAATGTTTTCTGTGTTGACACAAATCTTGGACGTGTCCATGTCCTAACTGCTGGGATAATCACAACGCGCATGACACGTCCAATTCGCGAACTAATGACTCCTTTGAACCGATTCATTTTAATGAATGGTTAAAATGATCTTTCCAACAGTGAACTCAGTAGATGTATGAATCGGTGTATAACTAATCAGTAACACTTTACAATAAGGTTCTATTTATTACATAAATTACATAAAAAGTACAGTTTGCTTACTCAAGCTTTAAAATAAATAAAACCACTTTTTTTTTTGAAAAGCATATGACTGTCTACATTTTTCCACACAGTGCTATCAAGAAGAATCGTTAAAGAATCGGATCGATAATCAGAATCGTCAGTGGCATTTTTATTGATAAAATCTGTGTTATTATTAGTAGTAGTTAAGGTGATTGAGTGCTGTATTTCAGTGTTTTACTTCTTTGTATATATATATTTTAATAAAGACCCTGTTATTCTCAGTCCTTCATAGCCCGTGAGTTTTTTCAGGGGTGCCCTTTTTTCAGGTCAGAGCAACTGCCCCTCAAAATTCCTGTGCACGTCCCTGGTTCTGACTCTCTGCCCATTCATTTAGATAGGAGCCTGGTCTTGTTAGTCTGAAATAGCTGCCCGGAGGCGTTGCCAAGATGGCGGCCGAGTGGCACGACTTGCCTAAAAGGACTTTGGTTATACTCAGGGGAGGGAGGGGGAGGGGAGGGGATCCCTAGCTCGGTAGTTAGGGAGAATGAGGATGCTGCAGACCTGGAGCCAGCAAGATATGTTGTTCCTGATGCGTCCAGTAGGGGGAGGCTGTACAGTCAGAGGCAAACCAACACTGAGTGTGGGCCCCAGGCAAAATTTATCAATGAGGGCCTTTTTATATATATATATATGTATATTTTATATAATATATAATTTTGTTTGTTAATATATATTCATTACCTAGAGATATTATTATACAAAATTCAGAAAGCAGTCAAAACAGTACATCTAACAGAACATAAGTTGTTTATTTTTACAACATTGTGTGCTTATTTTTTTAATTAACAAAATGTCAATCTTCATATTTATAACAGAAGATACAATACAATACAACAATCTTCAAGATACAGTAAATCTTCAAATGTGTAACAGATTGTCACCTTAAAAACACCTTAAAAACAGTCATTTGCGTGGTGGAACAAGCAATGCTATATAGAAATATATAGTTAGCATCTTAATTAATATTTGTTTTATTAGTTCATTAACTAATTGTTTACTCAACTAGTTTAATGTAAAGAGCTGGATACTTAATACTAATTACTCAACTATAGTGAATGTATTGTTTAAAGGAGCTGTATGTAAGAAATGTATTTCAATTAATCATAAAATGGCCCTGATATGTCAGTAGACATTAAGAAATCATGTTCATTTCAAATACTTATATCACTGACAACAGTAGTCCGGCCAGGATATTGTCATTTAAAAGTGATAGTTGCAGCCCTCAACTGATGTTGATGTTGTCATGTTGTGTTTTGGCCTGATGCCCCACCCTCCACCTATCTACCAATCACAAAGTCAGTTGTGTTTCAGCATCCGGGTTGCCAGCTCTGCTCTAGTTACCACAGCTGCAGCTACAAATGTTCCTGCTGGATCCTGCAGCCTATCTGGCAACCTCGAGTCAGGGGGGAGGGGGAGGGGATACACTGCTCTACAGTAATTTGAAAGTGATTGCAGTACCAGTTTTGGCCACAATCTTACATACAGCTCCTTTAAAAGTGGACATTTCAAGCTTTATATAGCTATATTTCTCATGTATCTCACAATTTTTGAGACGTGCTCCAATTCACAGTCCATGAAAGCGCACCCTGATTGTTTTATTTTACTTTACAAAAGCACAAAGTTTTCTTGTTATTGTGAGTTTACACAAATAAAATAAGTTGCAACTGATGCATTATTCTTTTCTGTATGGCCAGAAATGGAATATTTTAAGTTGTTTCCACTGTTTATAGGAAAATGCAAGTAATCTCGTCGGCGCCTCCATGTCATGCAGTGCGCGCTCCACACTCCGCACAAACACTTGGGTATGCGCCTAATAATAGCGAACATTTATCTATGTTAAAGGGACAATAAGTAGCTTTTTAGGTATTTTATTATCTCAAATCAATATTTTTATTCATAAATATGCCCTCAATGGTGTACAAATACCTATGCCAATGATCAGACTAATCCTCGTAAACGAAGAATTTATTATCTTTATATACATGGGACGGGTAGGTCCACGGAGGCTTCCATGTAGTTCCGCCATCTTGAAAAACTATAATAGCAGAGAGGGACAAAAAGTACTAGGCCAACGCGTTTCCACAACGCGTTTCGTTCAGAACCAGCGTCACGTGACTAAAGCCAGCAGAAGTGGAGGAGCAGAGCAGTTGAGAGGCGCTTGTCACTGCCGCGGCAAGTTTAAAAGGCTGCACTGCACGGTTATTTATACACCGTTCATACATACATACATATGAGTCACGGGATGAGTCCTCGTCATCGAAAAAGTCCAAAATAGACCGTAAAAGGAAACGTGACCGGAGATTACAAAAACAAGGGTTAATGTCGGGATAGCTAATGCAGGAGAAAGCTTTCAAAAGAGACCCTGAAGTTTCCTGCTTTCTTCTCGACAGGTAAGTCAATGTTACAGTCTTAATTACAAGCTTATTTTTCATTGCTTGGTTGTGAACTTTATTATATAGATAGTAGAACATTTATAGTTATATCTATTTATCTATTCATAGTAAGTTAAACAGGCTCTTTGATGAATAGCAGCTACTGAGTAAAGTAACGTTAGAGAAGGCACGGATGATGATGATATCTAACAATGCACGTACTTCAAAAATATAACGAATAAAGGCGGCATTACTACTAACTACCATAGTTAATGTTTTTCACAGTCAGTAATTTATACTGTAACATTCTTTTTTTCGTTGTTTCAAGTTTCAGTTTGTTTTAAATAACAAACCTGTTCACCCGAAGAAAAACTCGAAGTGCTATTATAAGACATCCTGTCATAGCTTTTTGGTACATAACGGCAACCGTAGATGCAACGCACATTTGGAAAAGTGAGGCGCTGGAGAGCATTATTCGTTTGAATGCAAAATACAGTTTCACCACTAGATGGGAGAAATTCCTACTAAGTGTCCCTTTAAGGTTAGAGCGAGTGGCCATGCCAGATGGATAAGTCCTTTTCATGTTTAACAAATCAAATCATGCATTTGCTAAATACCGCGAGTAAGCGCTGCTCCAGTTTTAAAAAGGCTGCTGAGGCGAGACGGTAAAAGCATAAATTAAAACTCTGGAAGCACAATTGTAAGTTCAGATCAGTGAAATAAATACGAGAAATAGTAAGCAAAACATGCAAAACAAATAGTGTTCCAACCAATCACCGACAGGGGGAGGGTGCTGTGAGGTTTTGTGCTCGTGCACGGCTGCTCGCGAAGTCGGAGCTGAAGAAGAAGCTGGCTCAAAACCTCACAACACCCTCCCCCTGTCTGTGATTGGTTGGAACACTATTTGTTTTGGTTTTGAGTGGTTGGTGAAACCAATTGTTTTTGTGTGCAGATCTCAGAGCCTAGGCTGCCTACAGAGACGCGTTTTTTTGACGGCATGCTTATGGGGCGGGCAGCTAGCGGATCGTTAGGAAAAAAAATCTAAATATATTTGGGCCTGAAATCACTGATACCACCTTTAAGTCACGGCAGTTTCCTGCGGCGTCGCTATGACGACCAGGTACTATTGTGGAGGTACTATCTGCAATGGAAAACGGAGCGAAAAGCGAGCCGAGGCGAGTCGAGTCGAGTTGAGTTGAGCTGGTACTGGTAATGGAAAAGCACCATTACTGGCAGCTGGATGCCAGTAATTTACTGTAAAATGTTTACAGTATTATTACTGTATTTTCACTTACAGTATACTGTACCATTTACTGTACTTGCATTTACAGTATTATTACTGTATGTTCACTTACAGTATACTGTACCATTTACTGTACTTGCATTTACAGTATTATTACCGTATTTTCACTTACAGTATTAGTATTTTTTTTTTTTTTTTATCATTTTAATATATATAGGCCTATATATTAAATGCATGTTTACCCCACCCCCCAAAAAAATCACAATAACTCACAAACATGTGTCCTTATAATATTATTTTTAATCGTTGAACATTTTGTTTTAGAAGTAGAAATTACAAATCTTGGCCTTTAGGAGCCACTAGCTGAAGAAAAAAAAGGCAACATCTCCAAAGTCCATAGAATTAATCTCCTGGTGACCATTTGTATCTGAAGCATGGCAAAAACGTACACACACTGAAAAGCAAAACAGGCCTTAAAACAATAAAATACAGTCAAAGTCAGTGTTGTGTTGTTACATTTCAGTAATTTTGACAGTCAAAGTTGACAAGCTCTCTGATGAGAAACACTGAGGGTTTCAGGCTGAGGCTTTTCTTTGGACCTTTCCAGATTTCCATCTGATCTGTGCCTTTGGTGTTTGGTGCCATCAGGGTTGATTCTCAGAATGAACCTGCAAACACAAGCAGGGAAAAATATATTATTTTTTCAGACCGGTGTTGGCAGAATTTTCCCTAACTCTCAAACTTGATGCTGCATGTACTTTGACGTTAATAAAAGCACTACATCTGATTCTGAATCCACCTACAGTAGTGGTGGGGGGAAAAATCGATTCTGTTCAGTATCGCGATATTTTGCGCACGCAATAGGCCTTAATCACAGTGCGCGTGACGTCACTTCCAACGGCGAGTAGTAGCGTAAACCGACTTCCGGTCGAGTCTGTAGCAATGGCGGCGAGCACAGCGAGGAATTGTTGTTGCGTTCCTAAATGTTGTAATAGTTCTACTAAACAGCCGTATCTCAGTTTTCATTCTTTTCCAACTGATGAAAAAGTGAAGAAAATGTGGATTTATTCTATTCGGCGGGATGAAGGCAAAAGTTTTGCAGTTTTAAAAGGGAGTACGTACGTCTGCGGGCAACACGTCACAGAATCTGACTACTCGTCAACAGCCGATCGTAAACGCTTGAAACGTGGAGTTATACCGTCCAGGTTTGAATGGAACAACTGGGGGAGTGTTCGCCAAAAACGACCCGATGTACTGGATAAGATAACGTCAAAGCGCCAACATTGCAGTGAATCTGAGGTCAGTGATGAACAGCCTGTTGTCTATTACGGACCCGTCCCACTCACAGACCATGACTACTCAACACCTCCGTGTCCAGATCTATTGGATGCTGCAGCAGAGAGAATTAGAGAGTTGGAGGCAGAAGTGAGAGCTTTGTCTGTCTCCCGCATTCAAATAAATCGATTTTGTCTCTCGGGTGACGACTTCCGATTTTACACACGTTTTCCCTCAGAGAAGGTTTTCAGGATTTTCTGGGCATCAATAGAACCATCAGCATCGAACCTTGTGTACTGGTCTAAGGCACAGAGACATGGTCTAGAGACGGTTCCAGGACCAAGCCCTAACAGAAAGCTTCAGCTTATTGACGAGCTTTTCCTTTATTGCTGTCGCGTGTCTGCCGGTCTACGAGAGAAGGTCTTGGCAGATATCTTCAATGTGAGTACAACAACGGTCAGTCGAGTTATCATAACATGGGCAAATTTTCTGTACCTTGTTTTGGGGTCCCTGCCTATTTGGATGACCAAAGAGCAAGTCAGAGCAACCATACCAGCAAAATTTAAGGAGCACTTCCCAGATGTCCGTGTTATTTTGGACTGTACTGAGATCAGATGTGAAAACGCCTCAGCACTTACACTACAGTCGGAGATGTTTTCACATTACAAAAACTACCCTACCTTCAAAGGCTTGGTTGGTGTTGCTCCATGTGGGGCCATAACCTTTGTTTCACAGCTGTTCACTGGATCCATCTCAGACAGGGAGATAACAAAACAGTCTGGACTTTTGGAACTGCTGGAGCCTGGAGACCGTTGTATGGCAGATAAAGGCTTTACCATAGAGCGACTGCTTGAGAATGTGGGAGCCAGACTATCCCTCCATTCAAAAGAGCAGCCCAATTTACAAAAGAGGAGACGAAACGTACACAATCAATAGCCCGTCTAAGGATTGTGGTGGAAAGAGTCATTCGGCGAATCAAAGAAAACCACATCTGGGACTCTACCATTCCTCTTACCCTGACAGGCACAGTGAACCAAATATGGGCAAACTGCTGTTTAATGGCTAATTACCAAGGCCCACTTGATGCAAATGTTGTATAGAACTTGTATACAGAAAAGAAAAATGATTTAATTTGCCACCAATCAAATGTCTGTTTTATAGTTTAATTTGTACAAAAATATTGAATTGTGAAAACTTGCATTTAATGTTGCAATATGTTTTTAGTAATTGAGCTTGAAAGTTGCAAACTTAAAAATTGTAATTGTTTTTTATTGCACCACTTTTTTTTGTACATATGTATTGACTGCATTGTGACAATTAAAATGTTACAATTTCTCATTTATTCGTTAACAATTTACAGTGAACTTAGTTATGAATAGGCACTATTAAACATTTAAGACAAACAGATGCTCAACCAAAATAGACATTTGAAGAACCTTTAAGATTTAAAGATTTATAATTTGTGGCATAAATATCATTTTTGGGTAAACTGTTCATGTAACAGTAAACAAATCAACATCAGCACTAGTTTAAGCACATCAGCACTCTTAAGATTTAAAATATAAATATATATATATTAGGGGTGGCACGGTACATGAAAAAACATCCGAACCGTTCGGTTCGCTTGTCTCGGTTCGGTGCGCGTGTGCGTCGCGCGGTTTGCACGGTTCGACGCATGCGCAATGTAGCCTCGTGCCCGTGCTAATACAATGCTAAATCATAAATCAGACATATGTAGAATTACATTACAATGTCCAGCAAACGATTTATATAGTACACTGAGTTTACCTAGACATTTAATGAGATCTACTCCACTATATGTTGTTTTTTTCATGTGAATAAATAGGCTACATAGATCGACTGTTCCACGTAGCCTAATGGTCCAGTGGCAGAACTTGCCAAGCGTATCAAAGGTTCTGAGTTCTAATCTGCGATCGTATATATTTTTTTCTTTATCAAAACCGATTATGTTTATCAGCGGTTGTATATCAAGCAGGGACCGATTTGTATGAATTTTGTTTTATTATTTAATCGGAACGAGTAGCCTTGAGTCTCCTCAATGGCTTGAAGCGCGCGTCCGAGTGATGAATGTGCGGCCGCTGCGGTGTGTGCGCGAGCCACGAGAACACTGTATCAGCACCACTGATCGCAACTGCAACGAGCACTTTGATCACTTGATTAAAAAAACACATTTCAGCGCTAAATTGCTTCTTATTTAACAAACGAATGAAACAAATACTTTGCTAGTTAACTGGAAATGTTTTATTTATTTGTATTGGTACACCCGTGCTGCAAGATAATATCAACCCTGGCAAAAAATGGTGGGGACATGTCCCGCCTATGATGACGAGACACGAGGATAAATTGACAAATAACGGTCCAACACAGCCCACGTAGCTCTACAGATGATGGACCTCCAGGGCCACTGAAAGTTTCCTCAGGGTGACTGCTCACTCATATTACTTCAGAATGGGAAATGAGAAGCTGCGTTTTGCAAACACACCCCATTTATGAAATAAATAAATAAATAATTAGATAATTCAGCTATATATCATATGCTGAAGTAAATTTTTGGAGTGTTAAAGATTAAAAGAAAAAACAACAACATGAACCGTACAGAACCGAAAACCGTGACCCTAAAACCGTGATACGAACCGAACCGTGGGTTTTGTGAACCGTGCCACCCCTAATCAGGGCCGTTTGAAGGAATTTGGGGGCCCCAAGCAAAATGGACATGAAGCCCCCCCCCCCCCCAAAAAAAAAAAAAAAACATAATATAATATGTAACCATATTCCGTCCGTTCGAAAAAAAAAGTTGCACTAACTGTTTGTTACAAGCAGCATTTGCCGTCAGGCAGGTAGCTAACATAAACATATTTTTTCTAGCCTACCTGCTGAAAAATTACACCATTTGTACAAGACAAGTGGAGCTATTTTATCCAGTGTAATTTATCACTTAGGCCTACCACTATCTTTAGGGGTGTAACAAAATTCACGGTTCGGTTCAATACGATACTCATGTGTTACGGTTTGGTATGTTTTCGATACAGCAAAAAGAAAGAAATGCCAATTTCCTTGATTTATTTATTTTTCTTCTTTTTTAAATTAAAACTAGCATCATAAAATATTATTTATTTTTACTTTGAGCAATTCTGGAGCTATAATTGACTCTTCTTAGGAGCATATAAAACAAAACAGCTCCTTGGAAAAAATTTAATGTAATTGTATTTATGTATTGTAGTAGCCTAGTTATAAACAAATGTTTATTTTAGTTAAGATTAACATTTGCATTGTATTCATAATGTCAAAATAAAACCGAAGTAATGTTACTTGAAGGCATTATAGCCTACTATTCCTGCCAAACTATGTGAATGTTTCTCACTAGATCTCACAGCGATGTTATTACTTCAGTGGCGAATTCAAATGCTTTCTTTACTGGATCTCTTATTAGAGCTGTGTAGTAACAGTGTCGCATGATCACGATCGGCTCGCGCTGCACTGGTCCAAACTGATAAACAACGGTCCGTCAACCACACAATAATAACGAGTAGCTCATTTTCGTTCCCGCTTACATTACATTTGCCATTTGATGTTGGGCAATGTTGTGGTCGCGCCGGCGTCTCTACATTATGAGCGCGCTTGCCACGCGCAACGCGCCTACATTTGAAATAACTAAATTTTGGTCGGCAGGAAAAATGATCCAACGAACCGATCGGTTTGAAAACGCGTACCGAACACCGAACCGAAAGCCTCGTACCGAACGGTTCAATACGAATACGTATATCGTTACCACTATCTTGTTTTTTCTTATCCTCCTCTTCCTTTCTCTTCATTATTTTCTGGCTTCCTGAAGCATAATTCCGCTTCATGATGACTGCCGAGGAGTTTTTGTATTTTGCCGGCAGCAGAGATCACGTGATTGGCTGGCTGCTGTCAGCGACTACTGAGGGGGGCCCCCTTGAGGGGGATCCCGATAACAGTGTCATTGCACTTTACTGCATTGACTATCAAAGGGGCGCTCACACAGTTTGTCATTGCATTTTATTCTTAACCAGTCGTTGTCTTGGGGCCCCAGGCCAGCTCGGGGCCCCAAGCAATTGCTTGGTTTGCCTGTCTTGTCGCGACGGGCCTGCCCCTAATATATATAGATAAATAAGATATAAAATCCTTATATATGATCTATATTCATATATCATGTATATATTTGTATACTGTGCATCATGTACATCCAGGATGGCAGCAGGGTGAGTCAATTATTGCATACATTTCTTTTTTGTGTGACCTTGACCTTTAACAATAAACAATCAATCACTACCAGTATTAGTTTAACAACTCCTAGAGTTAAAATACACATTCATGTATGTATTAAAGAAAAAATTGTCTACTTTGTCCCTCATCAACACAATTAAACTCTCATCTCTCCAGATGCGCTGAATGGTTATGTCTGTTTTGGTATTTGTTATGAAGTCACACCAACTCAGTCCTGTTACTGCAAGCTGTCCCTGAACTTGCCAGTAGTATTTGTGGCTTTCCTTTAACTTAGCTTGACCGTTGACAACTTTTATGTGTGTCACCTGAGAAATGTCATCAACGTCAGGACATTTTACCTCTGCAAGTCCAAAGGGAGGGTTCTCAGTAGGGTCGTAGACTCTGCCATCAGGGCTTGTGCCAAGGTGTGGCGCATCAGGATGTATAACAAACCCACACTGTAAAACATTGACATTCATCATACTACAGTACTGAAATAGCACTTCAGGCTCAAGATCCAGTCCACACTTCCTTGCAGAAGTCTGACGAACCCCTTTGATGATTCGAGCAGCTAGTGCCTGGCTAGTCGACTCTCCTCTGACATGACACACCTCACGGAATCTACTGGATGTAATGCGTGGTGTACGCATTTGGTTCCATAGAGCAGACTGTGACTGGTCCCGTGTGTCTTTTTCAATTATTGTGCTTAGTTCTTGAGTGACAGCCAAGCTTTCTAAGAACAACATATCATGGAAATTCGGGACAAAATTAAATCTCCCTTCAAATGTATACCCATCCAGTAGGGAAAGCAGGGGCTTCTGCATGTTTCACAGCATCCCTTGATGACTCAGCAGGGCACTGATAGGACAGCAAAGAACCTTTGGGTACCAGGCCAAACTTAGACTCCACCAGATTCATCTCCGACAAGCCATGCAGAACCTTGCAGATCAGTGGCTGAGGCCTGACACTTCTTAAAGACTCCACAGAAGAGAGCAGCAAATTATTGGGAAGGGGACCTAAAAACAAAGCAAAAAAAAAAGAGAATAGAAATAATACTTTTAAAAGTCCTTTAATTTGTACATCTTTTTGCTAGACATAAAATAATGTAAATGTAATCACCTGTGCAGGCCCTGTAAAGAGTGGACTTAATACCACTTCTGCTAGAGGTTTTTGGCTTCCTCACAAGTAATCGATCCACTGCTTCAGGATGGATTCCCTGTTAAAAAATAAAAATTATGTTATTATTGAGAGCATGTTTATAAACTTTGAAAGCTTAATTTTTCTAAATAAATCCTTTTATGTTTAGAGTTTGCAGCAGTGGACAGCTAGAAAGTCAAAACTTGTTTTTTCGTGTCCTTGTAGCAATGAAAACAATACTGTCTGATATTGTCATAATTCATGCATAAAATAGTTAATAGCTGTTTACTATACCTGAGTCCTGGGCCTGTGCCAAGTCTGTAGAGAGCTTGTGCTGGGTATAGTGGCTGGTACCGTCTTTAGTTTCATCATGCTGTAGTGTGCACTCTGAAACAGCAAGCCAACCAAATGGTTGCATAGCTCTTTCCCAGCCACACAGGAACAGCAAAAAGTACTGATGACAGGAGGATTCTCGTCGACTTTAAATGAAATCTAAATAAATAAAACATACGGTTTAAAATTAGAATACAAATGAAACATTAACATAAATTGACTGCAACAGCAGTCTAACAATTTTCATTTGAACACTTTTTCAAACAAACTGCAACCGCAGTTTAACCCGCTACAACCGTAGCAACTATAAACACAATCAAATTTGTGTCCTCGAACTGGACCTAACTAAAGTTCTGAAACCTGAACAGGTAACCTGAAGAGAGTGTGGCTCTTCGTTTTTCTTCATGGACCGGTAACACTGTGCCCTGATAATCACCTCACTATCTACAACATCAGATACTGTATTGCACAAAAACAGCATTATAATCACACTACCATATCACAGCAAAATAAAAATCTTTTTTTACTTGAAAATTTTATCGGTTTGCGTATTTGTAAGACAATCATGGTTTAGCCAGCTAGGTAGCATGTTAGCCATTTCGAGAGAATAAACAAACATTAAAATGAAACTTACCTTCATAATTGAAGATGTAGTTTTCAAAGAAGAATTTATATCCCTTCTCAAATTTGGATACTTTCATTTGTGAAAGATTTTCCACAATCGTGTAAACGTTGGTGATTTGAGGAAGTGTCCGCAGTGATATTGAAAACCTTCGCGCCGCCGCCATTGCTACAGACTCGACCGGAAGTCGGTTTACGCTACTACTCGCCGTTGGAAGTGACGTCACGCGCACTGTGATAAAGGCCTATTGAAACCAAGTGGCAAGCCGTTGTGTTTTTTCCCCCTCCAAACCAAGATGGCCAATGGTCAGGCAGAAATGCCAAGTTGCTCCGGAACACCCACCCATTCCTTCTATCCTGGGAGACTCTTGTAGGTTAAAAAAATATTGCAGCATCAAGCAATATCTAATGAGTCCTATCACAGTTGGATCATTATACGTAAAGTGCCATTTTGTGTCCCTTAGAAAGAAAAAAAAAGCTCTGTAAATCTTAATAAACCATAAAACAAATAAAATATTTTATAATTTAGTTTCCATAATATGTCTAATAATATAAGAATAAATTAATTTGTTTCTTTTGTTTTTAAAGGATTTTAATCACATTTTTGTGCAAAGCATCTTGCAGAAATGCTGAAAATGGCCTGTCCCTCAGTATGATTTTTCTACTTCTACTTGCATCATCTGCCTTTCATGAAGTTGATGGTAGAAGACAAGTGTTCTCTTCTTTTAATTAATTTTCTTTAAGTTTCCACGAGCCGACCCTCCCCGAACGACCGACTGACGCGGACGGGGTCCCGACGGGAGGCCCCCGAAGCCCGAGACCCCCAGATGCAGTTTGGCCTTCATCCTCAGTGTGGCGCCACATGACAATTTTTTTTTCACTGTTTCCACCAAGGCAGTACGCTGTTAACTCTTGTAGCTGTTGTGCATTAGTTTTCTATGCTGATTACACTGAATTCAGGTAGGATTGAGTTTTATACCAAATCTTGAATATTTATCTTAATATGTAGGCTAATCATAATCTGTTGAACACGTATTATAGTTTTTTAAGCATTTATTGAGATTTAATAACCATAAAAGTGATATCAACCAATGTTGGCAGCCATTTAAATAAATGTCATCATTGTTCCCAGTCTTAGTTCAGTTTCTCTCAGGTGGTTTAGCAGTAACTTTATAGCGGAAGTCACAGTATGTTGTGGGTTGTTTCCAAAAGCAGCCGTTCTTATATAATGGGTCTAACTTTTCGGAGGCCTTGGGTGGGAGAAAACTACAGTAAAATTAGATTTACAGCAAAACACATCACTTACATTTTCACATGTTGCAGAGGCTTCTTTCAGCTCACTGAAGATGTTCTCACTTTAGCAGCTGCTTGTAGTGCGAAAATGACTGTTTAAAGGGATGGTTCGGAGTAAAATCAACCTAGGGTCCTTTGCACCATGACCTCCAGCCAAACAGAGGTCATGACCCTAAAGATGATTGTGCTTTCACAGCCAACTCATTTCTTCAGGCCTAATAATAGAGTTGAGCTCATAGTTGTGGTTTGACTTCTTCTCTGTTTCTGCTCTGTGGTTTTAACCAGAGTAGAGGAAACATTTATGCATGGTCTGCATCTTTAGTTTCATAAACCTCAAAATATCATCACAAGAGCAAACATGCGTACATCACATGACAAATGAACCAAAGACTCGGAAGGTAAATTAAATATTTATGTTCCCTGTAAATTATCTTTGGCTGCATTATAATGATTTCTTCATTCAAAATATGATCGAGATTGCGTAGGTGGATGTTTTCGGGGAATTTGGCTGTTAAAAGTATAACATTTAAAGCCACTTAAATGAACGAAATGACTCAAATAAAGATTCGTTCATTTTGATGAACGAGATCGAACGAGAGAGTCAGTAAAATGATCCGAACTTCCCATCACTACACAGAATGTCTGAGTAATTTTCATTGACGTCCCTCTTTTAGAAATCCCAAATCATGTTCATTTCTTCTCTAAAAAGATGGCAGTGAGAAAGGGTTGTTTAGAAGTGATGAAAGATCTCGCCTCTAAACTACCCTTTCCACTATTATCATTTTTGAGATGTTTTTTTTTTTTTTTTGTGAGGGAAAAAAAGTTCACCCAATTTTGCAAAAACTCAACTGGTTTGTTTTACAAATAAGAAGATAATAAATGAAGCTTTATGGACAAATAAAGTTATTAGACATGTAGAAGTCTGGCTAATAAAATAAAGTGATGTCGCGTCATTAATAACTAACATGATCTATCAATGTAAAAAAGGGTTTTGATTTTGACTCTCTGACCCACTGAAGGTTTCTGTGATTCACACCATGACTAAGACACATTAAGGGACTAATTACTAATTATTCTGAATTTGCAAAAATTGCTCCTGAATCGAAAAACTATGAATCATGAATCAAATCAATTCGCTGTCGACCCAAAGATTCACACCACTAATTTATTCCAGGAAACTGAAATATGCATGTTTTGTAAGTGACATCATATCCTAAATATCAACCAAACACACCAACAATCACATATACATTTTACATATTTATTACTATTTATTTGACAGTTTATTGTGACATCAATTCACTTCTGCCTTTCTAAGAATAAACCAAATTTAATTCTCCTGAGACACAAATAATGATTATTTTTAAGAGCTTCTGCTCACAGAATCATATTCAACAGTTTCTGATACAGATAAGATTAGTGAAAAACATAAGACACATAAATATACCAGATATGCAAAGAGATTCTTAAAACACACATATATTGTGTTAGTATTTTAGACATCTAAATAATATTCAATGATGTCAGAAAACTTTAATAAGATCAGATTATGATATGATAATTAACACAGAGAAAGAATACAGACTAGTAAAATATAAATAGAAGATTCACTCAGAAATTACTAAAAGAAAAAAAATAAACATATGAAAGTAAATAAGAGAAATAAAGAATGAAAACAGTGAATGTAAGTAAACAAACATTGACGTCTTCTCACTCCTCAGATCTGCTGCAGATGAAGTTGAGTTTGTGAGTCTCAGGAAGGCTGATCCAGCGCTGATCTCCTCCAGACTGAACTGCTCCTTTTCTCTTCGTAAGGCTGCAGTTTTCCGGTGTCGCTCCGTTCCCTGGAGCCCAGTTCTGATAGCACACGATCTCTCCGCTCAACCAGAGCCACATGTTCATTTGGCAGTAGTTGTGTAAACCCAACCACACCGCCTCAGTAGACGCACGTTTAACCACATTCATCACACGACGCTGCATCTCCTCTGAATGAACCGAGACCAGATCCGTATAATTCTGTCTGCAGTATCTCAGAGCTTCAGGCCACGTCAGAGTCTCTTTGATCAGAATCAGTTTATCTGGACACAAAACAAACCACAAGCAAAAACTAGAGAGAGACTGATCAAAAACAACATGCAGAACAAACACTGTGGAGGAATCTGTCATGTCAGACATGTAGCGTGAACATTAAGGGCGCTCACACTTGGTTCGATTGCCTGTTCCGAACCCGAGTTCGATTTCGAGTACGGACTCGAGTACGGTTCGCGGGTGCGCACCCGAGTTCGGAAGACAGCGTTCACATCATCCAAATGAACTGAACTCTGACGTCATTCGAACCCGGGTGCGCACCAAAAGTGCTAGTGTGAAAGCGCCCTAAGATATCTGGAGGTGATGGATGGAGTGTGTGTGTTTGTGAGGATCTGCTCACCTTCATGACACACAAAAGGAAGTTGGTTGTTGCAAGAGATGTCATGCCATTGACCCTGAGCATTTGGTCTGATCACTGTACAGTCTTCATTTCCTCCACTATTATCAGGTTCACCAGAGGAGTCACTCTGATCTAACCACTGCCATGGGTCTCTGACTCTGAACAGACCGATCCAGATCTGTGATCCAGATAACTGACGACCACTAATGAACTTCTGAACCTGTTGATTCTCATTCTGGTTCCTCACACTGACCAGATCAATGTGATTCTGTCTGCAGTAACTCTGAGCATCTCTCCAGTTCTTCCTCTGATTGACAAAGACGAGTCCTGTGTTCGCTTTAAGAAAACAACAACAACAAAAAAATCAGTTTGTTCCTTTTTTTCTTTTTTTTTCATAAAAAAAATTCTATACAGAAATTGACTCAACACTGAAAGTGTGACATTTATCCACAGTCTGTTCTATATTCACTAATAAATTACATGCATTACATACAGTAATTATGTTATTATATTTTACACAGTTACATTTACTCAAATTGTTATGCTGATAATATAAATTGTAAGGAAAACACTTTAATTAATATGGAAGTATTTCAAGTAAGTTTCCGAGGAAACTTAAACACACACACACACACACACACACACACACACACACACACACACACAGAGAGAGCGAGGCCAGAAATGGAATGGAGTTTATAAAACAGGATAGGCAAAGTGTAGAGTATGAAAACTGCACACCAAATTGCCAAGAAAAAATAAAATATATATATAATTACAGGTGTGAATCTGTTATATTGTTCCTCAGTCACTCCTGAAATTGCTGTGATTGACAGTGATAACCGTAGCGACGGACGGGACAAAACATTTGTCAAACTAGACCTGTGCATTAAGTGCTGTAGTGTAAACGCAGACTAATAGACCCACAGCAACACAGACCAGAAGAAGAAAACTAGTTTGTGTTTTCTGGGTAATTTTAGCAGCTTTAAAGATTTTTTTTAATACAGATTTTTTCCACACGTGTCCTTTAGCAATGTTTAAAAAACAGTTTAATTTACATTTTTTGCATTATTTACTTATTAGCATTAATAATTTGTTATTAAAGCTATTTTATAATAAATCCAAAAGCAAAACATGAAAATAACTACATTATGAAGTGGCAAGAGCAAACAGAGTGGTTCAAGTATGACATCACTTTGTAGAGTTTAGCATTTTAGCACTTCTGGTTCCATCGTCCCGAAGTCAGTGGGTTTTTTGAATGGGATTTTGGTTAAATGGCTGAAATAAGGTCTGTGGTGAACACAAGCTCAAGACACTTTCACGTTTTATTCTACGACATAAAGTTCATCAATATTACGCTACTCCAGATTTGTACATGTCTTGAAAAAGGCTGTTGCTAACAATGGCGCTTTTCCACTGCATGGTACGGCACGGTTCGGCTCGGTACGGTTCGACTCGACGCGGAACGGTTCGGCTCGCTTCGCTTTTCCACTGCGTGGTACGACTCGACTCGGTACGGCACGGTTCGGTTCGCTTTAGCTCGGTTGCTTTTCCATTGCAGTTAGTACCGCTTCAAACTGGGTGGGACTGATCGTTATAGTTGCCGCCTCTACTGCCATGACATCATCGTAAACGCGCCACATTTCAAACGCACAACACAGGGGATGGTGCTCTTGATTCTCGGCATGTGGATGTTTTTAAATTAAACGTTCTTATAATGGTTTCCTATATGGAAGGAAAATTCTTAACGTGTAATTAAACGTTGCGTTCATATTCTGGGCTCATCTGATTTTTTGTACATAGCATAGCCTACTTTATGATTTTAGTATCATAATGATTAATAAATGCACGCACAATTATCCGTGAACTTGATTTGAACAAATGCCTTTCAACTTGTGTGTGCAAAATTCAGAATTAAATGAATGTGCAGAAATCTTTACAAATAGAAAGTCTAGGCCTAATGTGTAACTGCCATTAAAAAAGCGCATTAAAATTTTTTTTCCATCTGCCTATGTTGATGAAAAGTGAACAGCACGAGTAGAGAGACATGGAGCGAGTCAGACATAATTTTGACCACTTCATTAAGTTTTGTTTTGTAGAAAGCATTTCTTTAAAGTGAATTTCGTTTTGTATAAATTGTATCTTAATTTTAATAATTTTTTCATCAAACAATTGCCTGGATTGAATAAGATGCAAAATAGACAATTTAATCATTGAGGCGCCCGAGCGGTCACTTGCATTGTACGTTAACTGGAGCGCATCTCATCCTCAAATACACAAAGCTTGAAATGTCTTTAAACGAAATAATTCAAAACAAAAAGAAATAGGCTACTCTCTTATGTAATCCATTATGTGCATTTCTCTCTATAGGCGCGTTTACTACGAATATGGCGATCGTCAACTTCATCTTTGCCATGCACAGACAGACACTGACAGAAAACACTATTTTATAAATAAAAATCAGTGCACGCGTTTTAATAAAATTAAAACTTTAATTGTGATCATTAAAATAATTGAATATTAAATATTTTGTGGCCAAGGTTTATGGCCTCATTTATTAATAGTATATATATATATAGGCTATATATAGGCCTAATTTTATTAAATTGAACAAGCGCAAAATTCAGCATTCAATCAAATATTCAAAAAGACTTAATAATAATAATGTTATTTCAACATAATATCTCGTTATTTCGACATAATGTGCGTGCAACAAGCAAGATGTGCGTTTGTAAATCCGGGGACGCGTGCAGTGATTTTTATTTATAAAATAGTGTTTTCTGTCAGTGTCTGGCAAAGATGAAGTTGACGATCGCCATATTCGTAGTAAACGCGCCTATAGAGAGAAATAACATTATTATTATTAAGTCTTTTTGAATATTTGATTGAATGCTGAATTTTGCGCTTGTTCAATTTAATAAAATTAAAACTTTAATTGTGATCATTAAAATAATTGAATATTAAATATTTTGTGGCCAAGTTTTGCTCATTTATTAATAATATATATATATATATATATATACACACACACATATGTGTGTGTGCCCTCAGCACATGCGTTAAAAATTATCCGGCGCCGCCCCTGACTGCAAGAAACAGTTTACAAGAAACTTTTTAACTGCAAGACACTACAGCGTTGGCTGTTGTCTACTGGCTATTTAAATCTAGCGGGTTTGTCTCGTGCATGGTCTCGTGTCGCAAATACAATGACACTGGTAGTGACGATTCTGTCTGACCAATCAGTGATCTTCAGTGTTTTCACGTCACATTTTAGTACCGGTACGGTACGCTTGGAACCTCAACAGAGGTGGTACCATTTAAAGCGAGCCGAAGCGAGCCGTACCGTACCGTACCATGCAGTGGAAATGCGCCATAAGCGTGCCGTACCGAACCGAGCCGTACCGTACCATGCAGTGGAAAAGCGCCACAAGTGGCTAAATGGGACTAGAGGCTGTCGGAGATTAAACGTCATCACGCCGAACAGATAAACTCAATCCGCTTTTACAGACTCATTATGCTTATAATTCTGCTCTTATAAACTATATTTCAACTCAATGTTCTGGGAACATGTTTTAGATAGGGTGGCGGTGCATCTGAGGCGCATCTCTCTGTAGGCGAGGGCGTGATTAGCTGGTTCCCTCTGATGTCACCGGCCACCATAACTTCCAATAGGAAAATTCAGCTGCAGTAGCCACTGTTCAACCTGAAGAGGGCAGCACTCAGACGGTTTTACACCATATATTGTAGAATTAAAACACTTTAAACCCAAATGTCAAAAAAAATTACTTGAATCAATGAACAGCATTAATAAAGCCCCAGGCTTACAGATCATTAACTAAAAAAAAGTTGGTTTAGTGTTTAGTTACCCTTTAAAGGTCTTTGTTTTCCACTAGGGGACAGAAATCCTCCACTAAACTAAAGCATGGCATATTATATCTCCATTAATGAAAAAGAGAGATGTAGGCTAGATCTTCTTTAAACTAAATTTAGTCTACAACTATAGAGGTAAAAGATTATAAAGTGTTTAAGACCTTCTTTAAAAAAAAAAAAAAAAAAAAAAAAAAATTGGGGTCCAAACATCCCTAGTGTGCACCATAGACAAAATGGCCCGATTGCGCAGACCTCCATGACTGAAGATTAAACAGTTGGTAACACTTTACGGTAAGGGTACATGAATTATCATGAATTCATGTATAAATTCATGCATGAAATATGCATTCATTCATGCATTAATATCTCATGAATCATCAGGAACTAACACGAGTTCAACGTTTTTCATTCATGACTTCATGGATGAACAACACCTTAATTAAAACATTAACTAAGATGAGTACATCATCATGAATTATGATTTATTACGCATGATCATGATGTTTTCTCTGTTCACAAAAAAAAATTGGTCTTAACCACCCATTGTGGATAAAGCTATGGTTATGGTACATGAATCATCATGAATTCATGCATAAAAACGCATTAATTCATGCATGCAAGACTACTCTTCGAATTATTAAAGGAATGTACAAAAATCCACATTGTCTAATGCATGCATACAGGCTAGAACAGTATATCAATTAATGTGAGAACTTTTTTTCTGAATTATGATCTGAGTTATCCAGCATGTTCATGTCTTCTTCATAGCCTGCAGGTAAATGGACAGAGCCCAAAATTGGCCAATCACAGCTCATAACATATGAATTCTGTTGGCATTCAAATACAGTAGTCATCATTAACTAAGCATTATCTATCAATGACTTCATCATGTGTGTGGCCCCTCAACTAAAGTGGTGACTTGGTGCTTTGAAACACTGATGAACAATGTGGCATAACTGTGAAATGACATGAATATGAACATGAAAGTTCAAGCCTTTGCAAACAATGTACTGTGGACACAAATGGACATTGATCTTAACTTTACTGCTTTATTCTTAAACGGTATAAACCAGTTAAAAACCATAAAACTGCTTAAAAAAAAATGTTTCACAAACAGCTCTATCTCTTTTTGGGTAAAGAGTCACCTTTTAATGTATAAAGCTTCTGATGTGACTCCTCCATATCATGAAATTGTAAAACAGCTTTATGGTTTTGTAAAGAGTTTTCAGATATACAGGCACTTAAAATAAAGTTCATGGTGTATGTACTGAATTCCTTCTCAGCTCTTTCCAGCTGTTGATTTAACTGGTTTATACCGTTTCAGAATAAAGCAGTAAAGTTACAGCCTGTGGTCTCATTGTTAATACGCAGGTAGCGTACGTAATTTTCAAAGATAGAAAGCGTACTTTTTTGTACGTTTGGATGCTGAACTGCAAAGTTTAAACGTAACATTATTACGATTTTACAGCTAAAAAAACGTACGTTCAACTATTTACGAATATTTCATATCATAAAGATATCTGTATAATTTCCCTTTTACCATTTTATAGATTATAAATGTAAGATCCCTTAACCCTACTCCCACACATAAACATACCCATTTTATAGACCATATTAAAAGGATAAAACGTAATGGACAGATCTGTGTAGGGAAATGGCAGCTTTAAAAGATAGTTTGAGCCACTAACCCCTACCCCCACCCCTAAACCTAACAATTTCTTAAAACTACGTAGGCTACAATTATAAATTAAAACAACAGACAGACAATCACAATAATTTATTTAGTGAGAAAATGTCAAAACCGGTACCAAAAGTCGTGCACATGACGATGTGTCGCAGTCCTCTCTGGCAGTATATAATAGTTTTGTATGAGGTAACGTTACAGAGCAGAATTTAAGTTATTAATCCATGAAAATGTTAATCCGGTTTCGGTTTGCTGTTCGCTCTGTGAAGGCGCGCGCGCTTCTCCAATTCTTGTAGTACACCAACTTAAAGGGACACTTCACCCATTTGCATTAAGCTTTGCATTGTTAGAAACCCAGTCATACTATTGAATGGTCGTGCAACACTCTCTCATTTTCCCCTGAGACGGGAGAAATCCGTTATTTACCTCTTACACTTCCTCCTACAATGACGCAAAAATCGTCATTTTGCGTCATTGTAGGAGGAAGTGTAAGAGGGGGGGATTTCTGTTGAGACTACAAGCACTAGTTCCTCATCTTTCCCAGGGGGCGGGAACCGCTCACGCTACAGGCCTATTACAGATCAGTGGGTGGGACTTTACTCTCTGAAACTGAAAGCAATATCCTCCATCTTGTTTGAAGCTAAGCTAACAGGCGCTGTGGAGACAGATGTAAAGTTATGACAATAGCGGAGGAGAGTGCTCAATATGATATAGAAGAAGAGGATTTCGGAAGTCTGATGCTTGAATCAGGTGTTTGTGGCTACCTTTACGAGCCGCATTATAGCGAAGAGCAGCCGAGGCAGAAGACCTGCCTGCCGCGGACGAGGAGCCCGGACTGGCTCGGGTTAGGGCGGACTGGTGGCGCCGGTGATCTCACTATGCAACTACGAACCGCTACGAACATAGAGATAGAGTCCGTCTGTGGCAAAGATTTTCAACGATGACAATTTCTCCTGGACGAAATCTCTGAATCAGACGAGGACACGGACGTTTGTGTTGAGAACTATCCTAGTTTCGCACCGCATATGTTCTGACTGAACATCCAGGTACCATGCAATAATTCACCTTTTCGAAAGAAATACAAACGAGGAGTAATGCACTAATGAGTTCGCCAACTAACTAGACATTTTGTGTGAATGTGAAATGAATTTCAAGCTCTGGTGGTAGCTAGCCTTGTAGACGGAAGAGTTATTTCTCTTATAGGCAGATATGCGCTTTCTGGATAAGTGGGAGTGGCTTGCGGAGCTGTGCAATGTGGTGCATTGTGGGAGTTGTTGTCTTTCATACAAATGCGTCCTGAAGTTATTTTTTGTCTTTTCTCGGTCACAAAGGCACCAAATTCAAAATTTCTTTTACATTTCGACTACATATATGACCCACTTTAAATAAAAAAATAATGTTCAAATGGGTGAAATACCCCTTTAAACACGGCATGTCGCAATCTGTGACGAAGCATGCGAGAGCCAATGAGCGTTTGATATCACTGCCGTAAAACATGTCGTAACGCTTCGGGTCCAATTTTTGAATTTGAATTCACCACGAGCACTGGATTTGACATTTACGGTCTCCGCTGAGAAATGAAGATCGCTGGATAAAGGGCTGCATTTGGATCTGTTTCTTGCAAACAACGTATGGATTCTAAAGATTTGTACCACATTAAGCTAATAGGTCAAGGTCAAGGTCAAGGTCAAATTTATTTATAAAGCACATTTCCAAGCAGTCATTACTGCCACAAAGTGCTGTACAGAAATTCATACCAAACATAAAAACATACTAATTAATCAAAGAGAGCAATTACATAGGCAAAATGTCCCAATAATAATAGTAATAGTTAAAAACACATGTTAACATTTTTACAATCAAACATCACAACGTCACAGCTCATATTGTATTAAAAGATTTTTCAAAAAAGAAAAAGCGATTTAAATGACTCAATAGAGCTAGCTTCCTTAATATTAAGGGGAAGAGCATTCCATAGCTTAGGTCCTGCAACAGAAAATGCTCTGTCTCCTCTGGTTCTCAGTCTAGATCTAGGACAGTCTAGAAGTCGCTGGTCATTTGACCTAAGTGCTCTGACTGGGGTGTGCATAGTCAGCAAATCCGCTAAATAAGACGGTGCTAATCCATTTAAAGATTTAAAAACAAATAATAAAATCTTAAAATGGATTCTGAAAGCAACAGGCAACCAGCGGAGGGACGACAGTACCGGAGTAATATGATCAAACCGTTTTTTCCCTGTCAACAGGCGAGCGGCTGCGTTTTGTACTAATTGTAAACGGTGAATAGACGACTGATCTAAGCCATAGTATAAAGAGTTACAGTAGTCCAAGCGATTTGTAATAAGGGCATGTACAACTTTTTCTAGTTGACTTTGCGGCAGGTACAGCTTCACTTTCCCCAACAGTCTAAGCTGAAAAAAGCTTGTTTTAACTACTGAACTAATTTGTTTCTCTAATTTAAAAGAACTATCAATAATGACTCCAAGCTTTTTTACAGATGGGCTACTAAAATTGATTTCTTTTGTGAATTTATGTTGTGTTTTAGTGTATTATGGGTCTATAGGAGAAAACGCCTTTTGTGTCTCACGGTAAATAAACCAAATATTACAAAATGGTTAAACGATTAAAGAAGGTATTTTTAAGGTTTTAAAGTGTATTCTTGTTTAACACCATGTAGGCTAATCCTCCGAAACGAGTTTGCAGCAGAAGGCACGAACAGAGCGAAATGTTATTATTTATGAGTAACGTTATTATATGAGTAACATTAAACTGTATTAATAAATGCGACTGAACATTTAATTGATAAGACAATTGAATGCAATAGAGTCAAAACATTAATGCCACAATTTTAATATGCATGTTAAATAGGAATAAACAAATTTGTACGTCGCTGTTTGTATAAGTTGTTTATACGTAAATAAATTAAGTTTTTGTGCTGTCAATACGTAAATGTTATACGTTTTAGTGCTGTAAATACGTCAGTATTATACTTTTCTGTGTGTATAAAACGTAAGTAAATGTAGGCTACGTATGGTAGAACTACACTTTACGTAAAAATACACACGGATTCTCATGAGATCATGTTGCAAGTTAAGATCAAAGTCATGTGTGTCCACAGTACATTGTTTGCAAAGCATTAACTAAGCATTATCTATCAATGACTTCATCATGTGTGTGGCCCCTCAACTAAAGTGGTGACTTGGTGCTTTGAAACACTGATGAACAATGTGGCATAACTGTGAAATGACATGAATATGAACATGAAAGTTCATATGAACGGTTGCTGTAATTTTAAATAGCTGCACTTACTGTCGTTGCAGATGAAATGACGAGTATCACTACATGACAAATCCTCCCATTGTCCATTTGACATCATTGCACAATCTCTGCCTTCAGGTTGTCCAGATCTCCAGTTCAGATAGAGCGCAGGTTCACCTGAAGACCACTGCCATTTATCTGCAGCCCAATCCAGATATACTGAACACCTCTATCATTCACACTCTTCTTCAGCTCGTTCATGTCGTTCATGTTGTCAACGGTGGCCAGATCTGTGTATTTCTCTCTGCAGAATCTCTGAGCTTCAGTCCAGGTCTTCCTCACGTTTATAAAGTGATACTGACGCTGAACACATTCAGATACGGAGCAGAGAGCTGTGAAAGAGAGCGTTTGATTTAATGCTTTTCATAACAGGGTCAAACCTGATGAAACTATAAACCATAAATAATACACCAAACACACTCACCAATGAGAAGAAGAATCAGATATAGAGTTTGGTCCATTTCTGAGGAAAAACACATTAAAAATCCCAAATATGAATAAATCATGATCATGTTATTAAAAATAAATTAAATAATTAATTAATAAAAAATAGCAGTTTTAACAATCATTCAGACAATATTAACATCTGAAAGTGTAATTGTGTTTGAAGAATGAACATGTTCTTACTTTAGAGGTCGTGTGTTTCTGTCCTGAGTCTGATGTTTCTGTCTGCAGATTTACACTACGCTATTATTATATCTGCTCTCATCCCTCATTCAGCTCATCACATCATTTGTGTATTTCTCTGAAAACTAATTTTCATGTTTTCCTTCCTCCTTTTTTGTGTTTTTCTACCTCTGTATTTGCATATTGGCATCTTTGTCAGATAGTATAAGTCTATATTTATATGAACCTTAATCAAAAAATATATGAACATTCACAATTTATATTGTTATATTCACAACTAAACAGTTGCTGTTTGAGATGTTTGAGTTTCTCTGTTTTGGGCCACTTTTATCTGTTGCTGTTTGAACTGAACAGAGAAGGGTTGAGTTCATTAGTGAAGACTGGTGATACTGGTTACTGAGAGCCTTTAAAGTTTGACTAGTGAGAGAGTTTGGGGCATTAAAAAAGACAAAATGAAGAGGAAAGGAAGACAATTCTTTCTTCTACAAGAAACGTTTTTGCTCATATATAGGCTTCTTTTATTCCCTCTTCTGAGAGCTGAGACCCGTCACATTCACAACAGAGACGAGATAAAGACATGAAAGCTTTCATTCCCCTGAAGTTCATCTCTAATGTTAGTAAAGATTATTAGACTCATTATCCCACTGAAATAATATCATCATCATCTTCTGCTGTTTCAGAATAAATTAGTCTTTATTTCCTCCGTCAAAATACTTGATTGTGATTGGCTGGAATGTGTTCATTAAAACATTGTTACATTTTTAAGAATCAGTCTTATTTCGAAAATTCATATTGTGTTTCGTGTCATACTCCTGCTGTTCTTAGTCTATAGAGCATGAACACATTTGCATGTAAACACATCCTCATCACTCATTTGTTTAGGTCCACATTTAGACTTTCAGGGTAGACAATCTTTTCATCTCTGACGTGAAACAGAAGCAGAAACAGTGAGTTATTATACATGTTATTGTTATGTTATTGCACATATTTTCTCGTTATTTCATCTGACTCCATAAATGAAAAGGTTTTAATGATATCTGTGCATCATTAAATGTGAGCGAATGTTTGACTATTCTTTTTAACTCTTTACTGAAAATAATGTCAGAGTCCTGTTAGAATAATCAAATGTTTACAATTTGTTTCAAATATATATATATATTTTTCTTTTGAACAAATTTAGGTTTAACAAACAAGAACAGAAAAACAGAGAACAAAGCTCAGCACAATATAGATCTGGACAGTATACATCTGGACAATATACAGGACATATGACACAATACAAATAAAAATGATTAATCTATAGTGACGCCATTCAATATAGATGCAACAGTAGAGTTGGTAAAACGAAGATAGGGAGTCCAAATATTAAGACAGAAACGTCCTTTTGTGGAATGAAGAAGGCAAGTTAGGTATTCCAAAGGAAAGAGCTCCATGATGAGTTTATGCCAAGTCCCAAGATGTTTTAGAAGGAGGTTTGTCTCTAATCCACGACAGGAAAATGCTCTTGCGTGCAGCATAGGTGAGCATATCATATAGTCTGCCTGAACCAGGACTGATTTTACTGTCTCTATATCCCAAGAGTAGCGAGACAGGATCACAGGTCAAAACAGTTCCAAAAATAGCGCTCATTGAACATCTTGCCAGTATGACTGAATTTTAGGACAGTACCAAACACAATGAGTATATGTACCTGTAGCCAATGAGAATAATCTCTCTCTGGGGCGTGCCTTATTTTACGTGGCCTATAAAGATCGCTTCGGGTGTGGTCAGTGTTGCCAACTTAGCGCCTTTGTCGCTATTTTTAGCGACTTTTCAGACCCTTTCAGACCCTAGCAACAAATCTAGCTACTTCTGGACAAACCTCAGTAACCTCCAAATGTTGTCAGCACAGTCCTGCGAGTGAGAGGTTTCTCCTTGCCGTCACACACCTCTCTCTGTGTCTACCCTTTTCAATGAATGGCTGAGAGAGGAGCAGCAGCACGGCATCTTACAGACGTGAATGAGCAGTGTTGTTTCCACGGACTTATCACTTATCCTTTGTTTTATATTTAAAGAATTTAGTTTGACCATTTTATTTGCCTTTCTTTTTTTGTGCTTATCACTTGTAATACTCTTTAGTCTCTTTACTCTTTGCTTTAGTTCACCCAGTTCCTGAAATATAGTAAATGAGAACAGCTTTATTGGACATTATATTATATTATATTATATTATATTATATTATATTATATTATATTATATTATATTATATTATATTATATTATATTATTAAAATACAGTATGTGAGCATGATTTTAATGAGAAAAAACATTAGGCAGGCAGAACGCAAGTACGCCACGATGACGCCATGAATATGCTAATTGACGTATGACGTCATCTAGTGACATTTAGAGACTTTTAGGGGAGGCGTCAGCAACTATCCTTTGAAAATAGAGCATCACAGTCCCGCCCACAGCCGGTGCCGGAAGTAAAAATTCAATACAATTTCTCTATTGACAGTTGGGGTATAAGCCATAAAAACGTAACCATACATGGTAGACTTAAAACCAGCTACGGCAGTACTAAGCGATTGTATATGCTCATATAACCGCCAAAAGTTCATGGGGCACTAACCTTGTTTTGAGATAAATGCCTTTTATTCGCGATGTCTTGGAGAAGTACTTCATTACCCACAATCCTAAACAATCCCACAATCCCACAGTGATGCATCTGATTGGTGGAGCTCGTGTAAACCCCGCGAAAGTTCGTGAAGACTCAAGATAAATAGAAGAAAAAAAAAACTGTTGCGTTTTTTTGCACGGTATCACTGATGTGACATTTGAACCGAGGAGTCTTCATATATGGTATGAGTCATATCAAGCATTTTATGATGCCACTGTCAAAACAATATTTAGCTTAGGCATACCCAGAGCCATAGAGAGCTCTTCATGCATTTACTGAACATTTGTGTAATAATTTATGGCATGTTAATAAACTGAATATGATGCACTTTCTGGTTTGCTGACCTTCACTTTTTAATTTTCACTTGTTGTTATTAAGAAAATACATTAAATGTTATTAAAATTAAGGATGAACTATAACTTCATGAATAAAATGAGCATGGACCACAAGTGGGAAATTGTTGAGGCATTTGTCAGCAACCTGCCTGTGGGCCGCTGAAACTGATGAGCAGATCTGCACCCGTGAGCCGCGGACCGCCAGCCATGCTTTCCAGTCTATTTACACAATTACTACTGAAAGAACTGCTATAAACGGCACAAGAAAAAGTTCGTGTGGCTGTCGTCAGATTTTAAAGTCGCTCTAAAGGCTCTTTCGCGGTTGTGGCTTCAGTCGACTTCAGTGAGGCGCGGTGGTTTATGGGATGAGTAGTTCCTTCGCTCAGAAATGAAAATATGTACACAGTCTTGTACCCAGAGCCGGCCCAGCCACTAAGCGACCTTTGCAATTGCAAAGGGCCCCGTGACCAGCAGAGGGCCCCCTAGAGTCACTGCTAGCTAGTGGGTTAAAACGGGGTTAAAAAAAAAAAATCACACATCAAAAGTAACATAAAAGAAATAAATAAAAAGAAATGGGCCTACAGCGCTCTTTATCTGGCATCATAAGCATAGTTGTTATTTATTTATTTATTATGGCGATTGGCGATTTTCCCGCGACCGCGAGTCTTGACCCTGAATGACCCTATGATGTCACTCGTTGTCACTTGGTCGGTCAGTCAGTCAGTCAGACAGTGACTCCGACGTCGACGATGTCTGACAAGAAAAGAAAACATCTTTCTGGCCATGAAAAACGTCAAAAGAAGAGACTGGAAGAAGAGAAGAAACAAGAAGATAAAGGTATGTAATGTACGCCTAATTTTCCGATACCTGTATGGATAACGTTAACCTATCTGCACTAACAAAAGTCGTTAGGAATTGCTTCATATTAACATTAGCCAAAATCGTGCTTGTATTAACTTTCATTATGCTACAGTGTTTACATGCTAATAACATGCTGCTGCATGAAATTGGTTTAGCATCATGCCTATATCATTCGATGTGGTGTTAAAGCATTTAACAGCAATATAAACCCAGTTTGGCTTCTACACTAAAGGGCTAACGTTAACATTAATTTATTCCTTATGTCCAGGAGCACTTTTAAAGTAACGTTAAGTTACATGCAACCAGTAAACAAAGCACCAGCTGTTGGTGAGTATAAAGGGGCTGTAAAATGATAACCTTCTGCATTTGAAAAATTAATTCTACCTTTATATATAATTATTTTCTTTATGTCATTGCAGCTCCATCAACCACATATATTCCTAGTTCACAACACAGTCATGTCACTCAAGAAGCTAACAATGTTGGTAAGTTCTGTGTTTTATTTTAACCTAGAAATAGACTTACTTTTTCCCAAGGAGACGCACACAAATACATAAGTACTAAATAAGTTTGGATTTGAATAGTTCTATTGAAATGTTACCTTATTCTTATTATTGTTTTTATTATTATTATTGTTACTATTGATCTTGTTTGTGGTGTTTTAGATGTTATTGTTTTGTTTATTTGAAAAATTCAAACATTTGAATGTTCTATTTATTATATTATTTAATATTTTATTTAAATGTTATTCTATTTGCTCTATTTAATTTAAATTATATATATATATATATATATATATATATATATGCTGTAGTTTGTGACTCTTAAACTCTGTTGTCAAATAAATTATATTTGGTCAGTGAAAATCACTTTATCAGTCTTTTTATTCAGCAAGTTCCTCAGTGTGTGTTCAGTCTTGCACTGCCACTCAGCTCAGTCAGTGGTATCACAATTTTTTTTTCTTTTAGACATCAAACATAGTAGATATAATAATAATAATAATATGTACCGTATAGTTATTAGGTAGTCGTTGCTGTTCTTTAGGTCTTAAAATTATCAAAGGGGCCTCCAACCAAATTTTGCATAGGGCCCCCAAAGGTCTAGGGCCGGCTCTGCTTGTACCTTTGACTTTTTTGGGATTTTCTCGCCGTTTTTTTCACTCGAAATGATATGTTGTATGCCTATGAGTTCAGCCGTAGCTGGTTATCCTCAGACATGCTCTAAAACTCTTTAGATACGGATTTTCGAAAATGTCAATGGGAGAAATGAATGGGAAATTTACTTCCGGCACCGAAGCGCTCTCTGGCTGTGGGCGGGACTGTGATGCTCTATACGCTGATTTCACGCAGCCGTTATTTTGAAATCGAAAGCGAGGCTCCGGTGGGAAGAAAACCGGAAGTGTCGCCTTTAATCATAGGAGAGTCGTGAATGCGATGGCGTATTGTTGTGTTTAATGATGTTGTGTCAATTCTAAAACTGTACATACATTTCTTTCATACTTTAGACTATATACAGTGAAATTTATTTATAAATAAAATAAATTTTTTATATATAATTCAGAGAGTAAAAAACGAAGCAGGAATGAACTATATACATATCCTATATTAGAAATTATCTTCCAATAGTGTAAATCGCGGCAGCAGCTTCAGGTTGGTAGTCCAAGGCATTGTTGTTTATCTGTACTTCCGGGGTTCTTCCCACCGGAGCCTCACTTTCAAGTTCAAAATGGCGGCTGCGTGAAATCAGCGTATAGTTGGCAACACTGGGTGTGGTAGGAAGGTGCGTCTATTAGTCACGGGTGACGTCATCTATTTCCGACGTGTCGCGGGAGTGTTTTGTCTGGTAAGGAGCTGCAGTCGCGGCTGTATTCCTGAACGTTTGTATGGAACTGGGTTTTATGTACTTATTTGGCTCACGTATCTCTCTAGTGTGGACTGAGGAAGCCTGCGGTATAACGCATGAGGTAACCGATCGGTTTTACGTCCTGGAGTTTAAATGCCCTGTGCCTCGCAAGCAGTTTAAACCGGTAGGTTGTGTTAATTTACTGTTTGTTGCACTAAGGGTCTGGATTGATTATTTTAAATTTGTACTTTTTCTAGTTTACAGACGGAGGGAGGAACATTGCAGTGGGTTTCTCGTCGGGGTTTTTGTGGCTGTCTTATGCTTACTGTTATACTACTGATTAGCGTTCAGTACTGTGCTGAATACGGGCACGTTATAGACTGTCGTCGCGCGGTGCTGTGCTGGCTTGACTGCAGGAATGGATGCGTAATCTACCGCGAACTGTATCCACGTGCTGTTGTGGTATACTGGTGTTTATTTCTGTGTAAAGCTAGACACTTGCAACCATAGACTGTAAAAAATATGGACAAAGCGTCTGTGACGTCACCCATAGACTTTCTGAAGAACGGTTTTGAAGCCGCTTATGGGGGGTATGGGCGGCGCCATCTTGGAAAATCTTGGAAAATCCTAACCCCGCCCCCACCTTCTGACGCAGTGCGCGTCACTCAGCTCGCTCTGCTACTCCGGTTATCTCTGTGTATATTTTAGGCAACGAAATATGTTATAAAACACCATACTAACTCTTTTCGTTTTCATTTAAAGAAATCTTAAACATTATAGCCACACAAATGTGGTTCAGGCAACGCGTATTGATTGTATTCACTGCACATAACGTTTGCCTATTTATGAAAAAACAAAATATAAAACACAAACCTGCCTCTTTTCATTTTAAATATAATCCAGGCAATATGTGCATTTGTACTAAACAACAGATTTTGCAGTAAACAACATTACAGATCATCTTCGTTGTATTAAAATGACAAAACTCAACCCAGTCTCTTTTTGTTAAATTTCAGTTTGATCAATATTAGCCATTATAAAAGTATAAGTAAAAGGTATAAGAAGCTATACAAATAAAGCAAACAATTCAGTCAAACATACAAAGTCAGCGCTCTAGTCTAACCATACATCGGTAAAGTTAAATAGCTTATAAAGTTATGAAATTTCCCCTCAGCCAAAACGATTGCCCAGGGAAAAAATGATAGATTCATGAGACCAAAAATCGCCCATTAGATATAGACAAGACAAATTATATCTCATGTTTAACCACTACAGAGACGCCAGAGTCGGCGGCATTGGTGGCAAACCTCAGATACGACTAGCCGAGGAAAGGCTGCTCCAGGCGGGGTACATGAACGCCGAGTGCCCGGTCATCGCTGGATCAACTGGATAAAATTTTCATAAATCTTTAAATAAACCACAGATTTGAGCTTTAAACAACTACATTCTCACCTGAAAAACTCTTAAAACTACATTTCATGATACAGAAACAGTAGTATTATATGTCAACTGTATAAAAAATGGCGCTTATGTTATCATTCTCCGTGGCGCTGCCTTGTCAGCTGTCAATCAAGCTGTCAATCAAAGTTAACCACGGCCTTATTGTCATACATTTTATATCTAAATACAATCTAAACTAACGAGTTAGAAAGAAATTCACCCCCCTCACAGTTGTCAGGCACTCGGAAGCTATCGAAAAATACAATAAAAGTCCATGGGACCAACCTGTAAAAACATGAATTTATGCTGTGAAAACAGACATTTTAACATGGGGGCTATGGACATTTGCTCCCTTTTGGGACCTTCCCCTAGCGGATTTTCAATGTATTGCAGTTTTTCGCACTTCCGGGTAGGCTTCATTTTTCAGATGAGAATGTTGCCCCTTGCTTGCAACCTCAGCTGTCTGGTGGTTTGGCGTGCCGCAGATTCGATACGGGCCAAACGTTACTCTCGCTTTGAGGCATCAAATGGTTTAACCATCCAGCAGTCATCATCTTGATCTAGTTTCTCTTGGAGTGGTGTAACGCTATATAATTTGATTTATTCTTGGTTTATTTTGTCTTGCTCTCTTTTTTTGTTTATGTGAACCTATTGCTTTAAAATGTTTAGTATTCTTTTGTTGTAGATTTGTTTTGTTTTCTCTGAATTTATTATGTTGTCAACCTAGTTCTTGTGAACTAGTTGTGAACCGACCACTTTCTTTTTATTTAGATTTGTGAATTTGTATTTCTTTTTATTTTTTGGCCATTCACCGCTTCAGGGAACTGGTCTATTAGTGGATGGCAACCAGACGTGTGTAATTGCTATTAATCCATTGAGTACTCAGTTTTATGTGTGTGTGTGTGTGTGTGTATATTTGACTATGTGTTTAAACGTGTAATTCTGCTTCCTCTCCAGCTGTTGGGGTGATCAGGATTCGTGTCTGTGTGGACGAGTCTCTCTCTCTCTGTTTGGTGGTGGTCTCTTCCGATTGCAGTGTTCCACATTTGTGGTCTGAAGTGTGAGTGCACGAGTGTTTGCTGTGTCATTATCAGAAAATGAGCGAGTAGTCCCCAGCCCTGGAGTGGAGGCTGAATTGTGTTTGAGTATTTTGATTCGTATATTTGTACATGTATGTTGTAACGGAAAGCAGATGATCAGGTCTGCCTTTGTGTTGATTAATCAAATCTAATCAACAAACAAAAGGTACTGATTAACCCCTCAAAACAAAACAACAGTGTTAGCAGATGCTCGGTCAGGTCCCCTGAGTTAATCTCATCAACTCAAGAAGATATTCACACTGAAAAGGAAGGACAAAGTTCGCCACGCGGTTCCACGTGTGCACGACTCTGCATACACACACACAAAACACAGACTCCTTATCATGCCCGACCACTTGTGGTCAAAATGACCTTTTTAAAATGTTTAAAATGTATTTCTTGCTGTGCTTATGATCCTTATACCCGAAATACGATATCTATAAGCTTTATTGATATGTAATCAGTTTAATATGCATGTAATCACGAGAAATCCTGTTTCTTTGTGTTGTTGACTAACAGAATTGTCATTCGCGGTATTGTTTTGTTCAGAAGAACACAACGGTGTTGAATATTTAGCACAGAATATTAGAGGATGCATTATTTGATTAATACCAGTTTTATAAATGTTTATGAACGAAGTTTATTCCGCCAGCATTAGTTAGAAGAGGCGTGTACCTTTCCAAATGAAAGGACATGACAACAATACGTCCTCCCAGGCGATTGGGTCACGCACGCAAGGGGGCGTGACTTGAGCTCCTTCAAAACACAGCGGGCTCTCTTACCTCTCTCTCTCATCTCGCTCTCATCCTTCCTCCTCTTCTACCGGCGCGACGCTTCCCCGAGGAACATCCCGGAAGGCCTCGGACAAACACATGTTCGAGTCGTAGCAGCCGTTCTTTGCAACTAAGTTATATTTGCCTCTTCCTTCACGGAAGATGAAGACGAACTTTCTCGGTAACGTTACATTTCAGTGAGCCTTTTCAAGCTTCCCGCGACACCGGAAGACGCAGTGGAAACAGGACCTCGTCCGCGCTTTCAGCATCAACCAAACAGAGAACAGACGTGCAAGTATATTTATCTGATAAAAGCTGCTTTTCTGGGGTCCGACTTTTAGGTTTCTGTATGTAACAATTACCAGCTTTTCCCTTCTCTCTATTTCTTTCTTTCTTTCTTTCATTTCATTTTATTCTTATCACGTATGTTAATATTGTGTAAATGTTTGTTTGTGTTTATTGTTTGCATTTTTACGTACGTTTCTAGTCGTAGCTCATATAATCTTTAGTCACATTTATTAAAATCCATTTATACTTTTCACTGTCTCTGTGTTTGAAAACCCACCATTCTAAAGTCAATGAAACAAAAGATCCAGCTACAAGCTCGATATTAGACTACATTCAGTAGTTTTAATTAATAAACTCATAAAGTTTACTGTTCGTGGCCAGAACCTAAACTTTCTTGGAGTTTGTAAAGAGATAACCCTTCTTAACTGTGATAATCTCACCTTTACTCGCTGGACGAATAACGATTAGATCAGTTACAGAACCAGTTAATCTCTATAATTGATAAAATAAATGTACATGCGACTTATGAATTATGACCATGAGGCATAATTATTAATATTTCCAAAATTCCCTATATTCTTGAGCTAATTCAAATTTACCCAAAGTCGTATTCGCTACAATGTACAATTCGTATATTTGTACATGTATGTACAACGTGATTGTTTCATTTAATACATGTATTAATGGTGCCCAAATAAAAACTGTCATTTTGTATTTCATCTGTGTCTGGTCTTATCTCAGCCGCAACCGAACCTGTGTGCTTTAAGTTAATCTTATCAGGCGATTCCCCGGTAAATTTGCCTCCGGGGTGGCGTAGTCGGGTATCTTAGAGGGGTAGAGTTTAAGTCTGCCTTTTGGGGGTGAGGCAATGCTCTCCCTGGTGTAAACTTCAAATTTATGCCCATTCCAAACTAACACACCGCTACATACCCAACGCAGTTTTGCATTTAAAGCAATAAGGAGAGGTATGAGGATACATTTTATGTCTTTTTGCTAGGAGATATTTGCAATCTGTGAATAATTTTAAACTGTAACAACCTGGCTCGATTACAGACAGATATCCGTTTTGTTTGATTACAGATGACATCCCATTTCTCCTTATCAATAGCTACACCCAATTCAGTTTGCCATGTTAGTGCTGCGTCTGAGTCTGCCAGTATGACAGATGTCTGGTTAAGCACATTATAAAAAGAAGTGATCACCTTCTTAACTGGACATTTGAGTAGTAATTTTTCTATTAGAGATAAAGAGGCTCTGGAGGTCCTGCGGCGCGGACACGTGAATTGAGCATCTGGCGCGATACGCACGAGTGATTTGAGGGAGAGAGAGAGAGAATTCTGATTAGTCCAGAGGATCTATCGCGTTTAGGCTAAAAATAGGTTCGGCGCTTGTCGCGGTTTGGAAAGGAACTGCTGTACATTTTAAACAAGGAAATATAGCGATTTGGCATGAAACATTGATGGAGCAGTGAATAGGTTCAGTACACATCAAAATGACATGACAAACTTGTTTTTCTTAAAAATGGCGTTTATCGCATTTTGGAAACGTTTAATTTGTACATTCTGTGAGTGAGATCGCACCCCCTATGGGCGGGTTGAAGACATGCGGAACGAGCTCCTCCTACTGGCTGTAGTATCTCGCCTCTGGACAATAAAGCCTCTGATGATGCTAAATGACGATTTTGGTGTCATTGGAGTTTTTTTTCCAGACACACAATACAGTGTCGCATATGAGCAGGTCATTCATTCATTGGTTCTGAATTAATGAATCATGGCTCGTTGAATCTAAACACAAATGCACTTTCATCCAAGCTCTGGCCTCTGAACTCCCAAATACAAATCATGCTTAGGCTCCAGCTAGTCTGCAACAAATGGTCTTTCGCGACACTTTATTGCACCTTGGAGGATTGCCAGAACAACACGACACCGCATCTTCTCAGCTTCGCAAGCTACAAACGAGTTTGCAATGCAATATTCTGCTCATATTACAAAGTCAATGATTTGTTGATCCTAGCTACAAAGCTTTACGATTTGTTACTTTCAGTAAACTAAATTTTATAAGGACAGGAGAATAGTTTCCATGGCCAGAAACTATTTTTCCTGAAATTATAAGAAGTGATAACTTTATTGAGAAGGTGATAAGTTAATCTTACGGCCGTTTGCTGGACAGACATATTGTTTGATAACTAAATTAATTCCATTAAAGTTATCTCATAAACTCGATCTGAAATAAGACTATTGATGTATTAATGACGACCCATAACCCGTTGTGGTAGTCATTCATATATACGATCTATCTATTTTCAACTTCGATAATTTAATGTAACTGTAATATGCGATAGGCCTATATATTAATCATATTCCTGACTGATTATTAAACTTCCCTATAGATCATTTGAGCTAATGTTCAATACCCAATGCGGTTACAACAGAAATCTCTCGTCTCAGGGGGACATCATTCATCTTTCCAAAATACTACCGGGTTTCTACTGATACAAAGCTTAGTGCTAATTGGAGAAGTATCCATTTAAGTTACACTTCTTAACATTTGTTTTTCTCTGGCTGTTATAAAGCACATTTGTTATTGAAAAACAGCAGTGACAAATGATTATGTAGTAGATGATTATTATGTATTGATGATGTCAATGTCAGTGTCACTTTTATTTGTATAGCACCATTCAAACAACACGTTGACCAATGTGGGGGGGTATTAACATGCCTAAGACTTTTGCACAGTACTGTATATTATGGCTCTTCAATTCTACATTACCACCACTGTGAAACTACAACTATCAGCTTTTTAAACTCAGCATTCATATAACAGCATTCACAGACATCAAAAATCAGCACATGAATCACAACAATGGTGACAATCAAACCAACTAACACAAAAATATACACTCTGAACCGTCAATGAACTTGAACAGCAGAAACAAACTGTGTTGCATTATCTCTCTGCTATCACTGTAAAGCTGCTTTGAAACAACTATTTGAATAAAGGTGACTTGACTATCCTCATTGTGTACCAGATAATGAGGTCTCTGTGTTTGAGTGAGTACAGTGTTACTTCTATTATGTAGATACGGTGTCTGCACTATATCTATTGTATTATTTATATAGATGTTTCTAAGTAAAGCATACAGCTTAAAAGTGTGGTGTAATTCTGTGTTATATTATCTGAGTAAAAAGTATTACAAACTGAACTTCCACTTAGAAAATTATTCAACAAACTTTTACTGGCAAAGGTAAAGTTACTTATTTTCTTCGTTAACTTAACTTAGTTAAGAGTTTATTTAGTTAAAAGTTTACTTCAAAAGTATGCGTGCAAAATAAATATTAAATACATGTTACTTTTTTTTTTTTTCAGTGTGTCTGGACATTAGTTGTAGAGAGTATTGAACACACAACGCGAACACACACAGTGGGCAGCCATTTTTGCTGCGGCGCACGGGGAGCGATTGGGGGTTCGGTGTCTTGTTCAAGAGCACTTCAGTTGTGTATAACCCTGACTTAATTTCAGGATTAATAATAAGAATTGTATATAGTTTAACTAAATTATAATGCATAGATATATGATTGTTAACTGGAATATAATGTAGAAAAAAAAAAAATAATTTTTAATTCACCGGAAAGTTCCATTGATGGCGAGCTACCCAACCGAACACTAGGAGAAGAAAGTTATTTTGTTATTTTGTATACGTATTTTCTTTAAGAGAAGAGGGTTGTCTCTTTACACAGTGAATCTGGTGTTACTAGAGTTAATTTCACCGTGACGGTAACAGGTATCTGTAAACCAGTGATAACTGAGTATATTTGAAGAGGTTTTTTATTTTACATTGAACAAATGTTATACGAGCGCATGGGACGCTCAGGGGTTCAGGATTAATGCAGTCAAGATGGTGGTGTGTGTGTTTCCGGTAAGAGAAACACTAGAGGGAATCCAGTTCAACTTATTTATTCATAGGGAATTTGTATACGTTGATTCACAAATGTATGTGTGGTCCATAATCATCTACGCACTGAGGAAAAAACATATGCATTGTTGGACAACAGACCAGCCGGCCTGATTTTCAACTCAGCTGCCGATTTTTCATGCACACCTGACCGAGCCCTGCGCAACACCAACCACGACTAAGGGGGCGTGGTTAGGGCTTTCTCACATAGCCGCCCCCAAATGTGTGTAAGGACATTTGAAACAGTGAGGAATCCTAACTAATTGGTAGGCTCAATAGAGTCCTCATCAGAGAGTTTAGGGAGTGGGATTATACGGGATACAGGTCTCACATATGTGCGATTGTGTACCTTAACTTCAACTGTTCTGATACGGCCATCAAGGCCAGGAAAAGTATTAGTCACTTTCCCTACTGGCCAACATGCTCGTGGAAGTTGTGGGTCAACTATCAGTACCACCTGGTCTAGACCAATTTCGCCTCCATCTTTACGCCACTTTTGTCTTTCTTGCAAATTCGGTAGATAGTAATGGATGAATCTAGACCAGAAATGATCAGCAAGTACTTGACTATGTTTCCATCTTCTGGTTCCCAAAAGATTACTTGAATCATAGAGCACTTGTGGGAGTGAAGAATCGTGGCGGCCCATTAGGAGGATGCTAGGCGTAACTGGGTCAGGATCCGACATGTCTGAGGACACGTACCCCAAAGGTTTGGCATGTAGGATACCCTCTACCTCAATGAGCACGGTGCGCAGTACAGTTTCCGTCACTGTTTGATCATTCAGTACTACTTTGAGGGCTTGCTTTACTGACTTAACTTCCCTTTCCCAAGCTCCCCCAAAATGAGGGGCACTTGGGGGATTAAATCTGAATAAAATCTGTTGTTCTGCAAGTTGTTCCCGTATTTGAGGCACCATGGCTTCATAGGCTGATCTCATTTCTTTGTTTCCTCCAACGAAATTGGTACCGTTATCAGAAAGGAGCTCAAATGGTTTCCCTCTTTGAGCTATGAATCTGCGGAGAGACATCAGGAATGCATCTGTGTCAAGGCTCTCTAAGAGATCAAGGTGGAGACAACGGGTGGTCAGACATTTGAAAACTATTCCCCATCTTTTCTCTGTTCGTCGACCGATCTTCACTGCAAATGGACCAAAGCAGTCCATTCCAGTGGAATAGAATGGGGGTTTATATAGACGTAGACGTGCTGGTGGAAGGTCGGCCATTTTGGGTATTTTAGGCTTGGCAAGCCATTTCTGACAGTCCATACACATGTATTGATGCTTATTGATAGCTTCCCTTCCTCTCAGAATCCAGTATCGTCTTCTCAGTTCAGCAAAGACTCTTTCTGGCCCAGGATGTAAAAGGGAGTCCTTGATCAGAAGCTTGGTTAAGTTGTGTTGCGGATCAACCACAATGGGATGTATTGTGTCCAATTCTATATGATTGGTGTGTCTGAGTCTCCCTCCAACCCTGATAAGTCCACTGGCTTTATCATACTCGGGTGATAAGGATGCTAATCTGCTGTTGGATGGTAATGGTCGCTCGGATGTGAGAGCTTTGAACTCCTCAGGAAAGGAATCTTTCTGAGCCTGTTGTAGCAGAAACTTCTCTGCTGATATGTAACCATCTGAATCATCTGTTGCATTTGTGAAAGATGTAGCCGCCCCATGAAGGGATGTCACTGTAGCTTTTAGCAGTTCAGTCCAGTTACTAAATTGGTTGACATCAGGAAGGGGAATGTCTGAACTAGTACATGCATGCAGGCAGATTGCTGATTTTCTCATCTCCGCCTCTGGGACAGGTTCCTCTGCTGGCAAAGTGGGCCAATATGACTCTGGCTGATGCAGAAAATCTGGACCATTTATCCAGCGGCAAGGTGGGACTAAATCATTCAACGACTGGCATCTTGTTATTACATCAGCAGGGTTGTTCGCTGAATCAACATACCTCCAAGAATCAATATCGGTGAGTGACTGAATTTCAGCCACCCTTGTTCCCACGAAGACTTTGTATCTGCATGATTCAGATTTAAGCCATTGGAGGACGGTGGATGAGTCTGACCAGAGAATGACATTATTGATCTGCACAGTTAGTTCTGCTTGAAGGATATTAGACACCTGCGCTCCAGTAAGTGCCGCACTCAGTTCCAGCCGAGGGATCGTCATTTGCTTCCGAGGTGCCACTCGAGAACGGGCTAACACGAATGAGACATGTACATGTCCTTCATTGGTTTCTGTGCGCATGTATGCCACTGAGCCATAGGCCCTCTCAGATGCATCGCAGAATATATGTAAATCCCGGTTGAGGATTTTCTCATCTCCCTCAAATGGAGTGTAGCACCTTGGGATTGCGATCTGATTCAAACTCTGGAGCTCTTGTTGCCAGTCTTGCCATCTGGTTAACAGGCTGTCAGATGTGATTGGGTCATCCCACCCAAGATTGTTCTTCCACAAATCCTGGACCAACACTTTGGCTCGAGTAGTAAATGGAATTAGATAACCCAGGGGATCATATTGGGATGCCAAAACTCTGTATACATTACGCAGAGTGGGTTCAAGACATCCGGATTGGCTGGGTTTGTAGTTGAAGGAGTCTCTGAGGCAGTTCCACAGTAGTCCAAGTGTACCTTCCAGGAGATCAGTGCTCTTCTGTGATAACCAGAGTTCACTATTCTGTGATCTTGCTTCAGAGGGAAGATGCTGGATAACCTCGGGTCTGTTGCTGGCCGATTGACGAAGCTCAAACCCACCGGTTTGCAAAAGTTGCCGTAGGTCATCTACTAATGTTCTAGCTTCAGCAACAGTTTAAAGGCTATGGAGGCAGTTGTCTACATAGAAGGAATCTTTGACCACTCTCACCTGAGCTGGGTCCACTTGCGGGTGGTTCTGAGCGATTTCCTGGAGTGCATATATGGCACAGCACGGGCTGCACGTTGTGCCAAATGGTAAAACTTGCCATTCATAGATCCTAGGCTGCTCTGTCCTCTGCATGTCTCTCCACAGAAAACGCACTATAGATTTATCACTTGGCAAGAGGCGAACCTGGTGGAACATGCCCTTTACATCTCCGCTGATGGCTACAGGGTATTCACGAAACCTCAGCAAAACACCTAGCAGAGACGGACCGAGAACGGGCCCAGGCAGGAGGATGTCATTTAAAGCTTGGCCTTGGTATGAATAAGAACAGTTAAAAACAATTCTGTCCTTGTTGTTATGCGTCACCATATGGTAAGGGATGTACCACGACTCTGGGGATTGCTCAGCTTCTTGCATTGATATCCCTGACACATAGCCAGCTTCTTGCAGTTTCCTCATTTCAGAACAGTAAGACTCGGTTCGCTTAGGGTCTTAAGCAAGTCTACGCTCAGTGCTTCGAAGGTTCGCCATTACTGCTTCTTTTGGGGCTTTAAGAAGTTCAGCATTAGGCCGTCTAAGCAAGGGAGTGGCGTATCGCATAACTCCACTGACTTCTACCTTTGTGGTATGTGTCTGGAGAAGAGTGAGGGCATATTGGTCTTGTTTGGAACGAGTGGCTGTCTTCTCATTCACGTAGGGCAGAGTATCAATTTGCCAGAGGCGTTCCACATTCTTGAATAACTCTGTATTTGGTATGGCTGTGGTTATGTGGAAACACTGTGAGGTGGAAAGAGTGGGTTGACTGAGCCCAATGGGACCTTGGAGGGTCCAACCAAGTCTGGTACAAACAGCAATCGGTCCATTGGCAGGTCCTATGCACACTGGCTGAACAGGAGTAAGCAGGTGAGGCATGTCAGACCCGATGAGCAGTAGAGGTTGGGCTCGGTCAATCAAGGGTAACGACAAGGACCTGATATGCTCATACTTCCGTTGAAGAGCTGACACAGGGTAAGAATGCTCGGAAAGTCTCAAGTTATCTGCAGTGAAAGCATGAGGAATCAGGAATTTTTTGAATGGTCTATGAAGGGTTGACACATGTAAGGAAACGGTGTATCCATGCAGATTAACTACATCAGAATCAGAATCAGAATCAGAAAGAGCTTTATTGCCAAGTGTGCTTGCACCCACAAGGAATTTTTCTTGGTACTGAAGCTTCCAGTGCACATATACAAATACAAATACAACAAGAACATAGTAATACAAATTCTAAGAATGAAAATATATAAAAAATAAATAAAAATAGTATAAAAGTAAAAAAGTAGGGTCACAGTTGGGTTTAGTCTGAATAAACATTTACAGATTATGAACATATTTACAGTATTTTGAGTAGTATGAATAATATAAATATCACCTGAATTAGAGAATATTACACTAGACAGTGGGAGTCTAGCGCATGTTACAGATTATAAACATATTTACAGTATTTTGAGTAGTATGAATAATATAGATATAAATATCACCTGAGTTTATTGCACTACGCTACATCCTGATGAACAGTGCGTAACGTGATTGTTTCAGGTTCCGTTGGAAGATTCAACTGGTCTACAGCCTGTGACAGAACAATACTACGCTCTGAACCATCATCAAGCACGGCGTATGTTTCCATGACCTTCTCTCGATTGTGCAGTAAAACCTTGACTATCTTCAGCATTACCTTTTGTGATCGGTTGGGCCGGTCTAAATATAACTGCGGTGTAGGAACATTGACCATAAGCACACTCGTTTGGATCTGTAAGGCTGCATCATGCAGGATGGTCAGATGTAACTCTTTACAGTTTGTACAGGTTCTTTTTAGATTACAACTGTCTGGAGTATGATTTCGCCCACATTTCCAACAGTGCTTCTCTTTGGAGATCCACTGTACTATTTGATCTGCAGTCAGCGTCTTGAACTTTGTACATGCATTAAGGAAGTGGTCCTTAGAGTTACAATATGGGCAAAATGGTTGAATCTTGGAAAGGTTCTTAGATTTCAACTGTCCATGCAAGGCTGAACTGGCCTCAGCGGAATACAAGAAAGATGTGGATTTCTCTTTTGGGCGAAAAGGTACTGACCTTTGCTGATCTTTCTTGGTGGATCTAGTGGTATCAGTCTGATACAGTGTAGCTGCTTTATTGGAGATGCGTTTTGCCTGTGACTTCATCTGCAGCCATGCAGACAGATCAGGTAATGTATAAGTGCGGTCTGTGCCAGTTTGTAAAATACCTCGGCTGAAACAGTACTCCACGAACCCATCACGATATGATGGTGGCATCTTGCTTAACAATCGGTCAACATGAGAACCACAGTGCAGCTCGTATCCGTTTGGGCCCTCCAACGTTCTGAGCATCCCTACTAATGTTTGGATAGATAGGGAAAAATAATCAAAATCCTCTGCATCACCGAACTTAACTGATGGTGCATTCAATATAGCACCTAATTCGGACTGGACCAGTTGACGGGGTTGCCCGTATTTGTCCTGCAGCGCTTGTAATGAGGTAGTGTATGGCCTGGGGTCGTGCATGTATGCTTTGGCCAACTGAAGAGCGCTGGGGAGTTTTAAGTGACTTAAAAGGACCTGGTATTTGTAATGTTCACCTAAATGAGGTTGGTTATTCATTACATTATCTAAGGCCATTTTCAGTAGTGCGAAGTCACTTTCCCGACCAGTGTCAAAGTATGGGATAGATGGCTTTGGGACACCATAAGCTGAGGCAGCTAACATTTCCAGACCAGGTGGTTGGGCTGGGGAAGGCTACAATAATGCTCGACTATGATAGGCGTCAGGTGGAGGAGCAGGGTGCGATAGTGTTGTCCAATAAGGGCTAGGATTCACGACTGGATAAGTCTGAGTATTTAAAGGGGCCCCTAGTGTTACAGGAACTGTAGGTGGGGCTCTAGGCAGGACATTGACAGAGGGTGTCTGACTATAGGTGACAGAGGTATCTGAGTAGTAGTGTGGCCTGGCCACTGCAGCCGGGTTAAAGGTTAGGGGAACATCATTACTTGGCCTAAACATTAAACTGGGCTGTGTAATATCTAGCGAAGCAGATGGCCTTGTAACTATGTTGGGCTGGGTAACCTCAGCAGCTGTAGTGACTGAACTGAATGGGGGTTCGGCTACTGAAGCAGGTGAAACAGGGTGAGGCATAATTGATGACACAGGTATCAATTTAACCGGGCAAGGGGTAGAATGACGAGGCATTGATTCTACAGACGACTTAAGAGGATCTGTAACAACGACTATGCGTGGTTTGCTTACCTCTGATACAGTGTCAACAACATGTTCGAACTGTGATTTAGAATCACTAACCTCTTGAGATTCCTGTTTAATAAGTCCACAAACATATTTAGCAACCTCAAGCTCGTTTCGAACCTTTTTAAGACGCCGTCGGGTCTCTACCTGTTTAGCTAGCAACTCTCTTGCCTTAGTGGCTTGTTCCTGTCTATACTGCGCTTCTCTAGCCTGAGCATCAAGTCTCTCACACTCTTTATCTACAATGGCGTCCTCTTCGATCTGCTGTTGAAGTTCTTCCAAGTCCAGCGTCTTTAGCCTTTCCTCCAGTATGGCAGCGTGAAGATCCGAGAGTCCTTGTTTGGGAGATCTGCGTTGTGCCTTACGTTTGGATCTGGATGAAGTACTGGAAACCGTATTAGCAGAATTGGATCTAGACGCATGTCTTGACGATCTAGATGGTCTCTGCGAAGACAAATCAGCAGGAAGTGTGTCAGGGTGTAAGGTAGGCGGGAGCTGGATGTCGTAATCGGCCAGATGAACAGGAAGATGTCTCTCTCTTGGAGGGCGAGGTCGGACGACGGGCTCAGTTGCACTGGGATTTTCAGGATCCATCTTGAGGCACTATCCGGCTCGAAGGACCATATACGAGCGCATGGGACGCTCAGGGGTTCAGGATTAATGCAGTCAAGATGGTGGTGTGTGTGTTTCCGGTAAGAGAAACACTAGAGGGAATCCAGTTCAACTTATTTATTCAAAGGGAATTTGTATACGTTGATTCACAAATGTATGTGTGGTCCATAATCATCTACGCACTGAGGAAAAAACATATACATTGTTGGACAACAGACCAGCCGGCCTGATTTTCAACTCAGCTGCCGATTTTTCATGCACACCTGACCGAGCCCTGCGCAACACCAACCACGACTAAGGGGGAGTGGTTAGGGCTTTCTCACAAATGTGATTGATTTATTTGTTGTTTTATTGTCATATTGTTGATTTAACTGTTTTTCTTTAAAAAAAGCCTACTATTGAATTTGAAGAAATTATTGAAAGTACTTACCGTATTATTGAGTCCTGTGTTCTTCAGTGAATATCCACAACTTCCAGTAGGCGTTCCTGTGATTTTCTGGTACGCAATTGGTCCATTACACATATATCGCCCATAGTGTATTAGAGTCTGGTATTTAATACAGACACTTAATTTTGAATCATTTGATTTATGTCACTCGCTACATGTGGGTAATGTTCATTCACTCCCACCACCTACATTTCCTGCTGGTACTGAGACCCGAACCCGTAAGTCTCTTTCCTTCAGTGATTCTGCTTATTAATATCAGGTGTCACTTAATATGAGACAACGCAGACACCACGTGACTGTGACGTATGCCATCAAAGTACATCGAGAATGAATCGAGAGCAGGAGGACTCAGCCAGAGCAGCTTCTCCAGAGCGACTCATGAGCTGATGACGACACAGCTGTTCCACGATTGTTGTAAACTCACAATGTTCAACAGTGCCCGTTTCTTGTCACTTGTCGCCTGTCAATGACGTAATATCCGCGTTATCCCTGTTTTCTGCTAGTACTGCTATAGTAACCATGGCAACAGACGTGGACAACTGCGTGATGTTTAGCCGCACGCTCACACTGTTGTTGTTTCATTCAAACACTGTTGACCATTGCAAGCAGACTTTGGGACAAAAGAAGAACTAAAACTAGGATCAATATCGGCATGTCGTTTTCGAGATCCAGAGAGCTTCTCGACAAACTTGGACTTGACAGAGCTTTAAGACTTGAGGAGACCTATGATCTAGCTCACTGCAAATCTCATATAGCCAACAAACTAACACAATAAAAAACATTATAACTTTCAACACTCAAATGCAGTTTAGTGTGATAGTGTAGAGCAAGTGAAACAGCGCTGCGTTACCTCACAAGTTTGATTCGTCAAATAAACTGTCCTGTGTGAGTAGTGATCAGCACTTGTGGATAGTTCGGTAGAATAAAATATCCTCATTCCTTTAATATCCGCGGGACTCGTGTGTCCGTCTTTCATTAGCAATCGTGCCCTGCTTCATACCAGTCATGTTAAAAAACATGACTGTATTCACACATCCACAAACATTATTAGATCCTTCAGCATGACGACAAGTTCCCTGATTCCTCTTATCACTGTGTCGTCAACCGATGCCTTTGTTATTGTTAGAGGTTAGCGACCCCTAGTGGCGATAAAAAAGAAGACATATTGTAGCTTTAAGAATAAACCATATTTCATTTTATTGAGAGACATATAGATTCTCACAATCATATTTTAAACAAGTAATTAGTAAATATATGACTAGTGCAAAACACAGGAGTGAGGAGAAGAAAGAAGCCACACCACCAGAATAACAAGATCCCATGAAATCAACTGATGTGGCTTGAGCTTTGCTTTTATTTTAAAAAGCCGATATACTTTGATCCACATCCTTGAATCATGATCTTCTACTTTCTATTTAACAGTAAGTATGTTTGACTGAACAATCATAAATAAAAACTCATGTTGATGTCATGGGGTCTTTAAAACATATAGTGCACATTAGTATTTTAAATACCCAAAGAACATTACATTGATAGAGAAAAGACTCATATGATACTTTTAAATTACATAAATTATTTTGTTTGTACTGATATAAGCACATTATCTGATGATAATGACACATCCTTCACTCCTAAGATCTGCTGCAGATGAAGTTGAGTTTGTCGTGTTCAAGACGGCTGATCCAGCGCTGATCTCCTCCAGACTGAACTGCTCCAGATCTCACTCCAGACACACAGTCCTCGTCTCCTGTGCCGTTCCCTGGAGCCCAGTTCTGAAAGCACACGGTCTCTCCGCTCACCCAGAACCAGAGGCCCACAGTGCAGGAGTGACGTAAACCCAACCACACCGCCTCAGTAGACGCACGTTTAACCACATTCATCACCTCCTTCTGCATCTCCTCTGAATGAACCGAGACCAGATCCGTATAATTCTGTCTGCAGTATCTCAGAGCTTCAGGCCACGTCAGAGTCTCTTTGATCAGAATCAGTTTATCTGGACACAAAACAAACCACAAGCAAAAACTAGAGAGAGACTGATCAAAAACAACATGCAGAACAAACACTGTGGAGGAATCTGTCATGTCAGACATGTAGCGTGAACTTTAAGATATCTGGAGGTGATGGATGGAGTGTGAACTTTAAGATATCTGGAGGTGATGGATGGAGTGTGTGTGTTTGTGAGGATCTGCTCACCTTCATGACACACAAAAGGAAATTGGTCGTTGCAAGAGATGTCATGCCATTGACCCTGAGCGTTGTGTTCGATAACAGCACAGTTTTCATCACCTCCAGCATTATTAGGTTGAGTAGGAGCCCAGTATCTGAAAGAGGAGTTACTCTGATCTGACCACTGCCATGAGTCTCTGAACAGACCGATCCAGATCAATAATCCAAATAACTGACGACCACTAATGAAATTAGGGAAATGTTGATTCCCATTCTGGTTCCTCACACTGACCAGATCAATGTGATACTGTCTACAGAAACTCTGAGCATCTCTCCAGTTCATCTTCTGATGGACAAAGACGAGTCCTGTGTTCGCTTTAAGAAAAGAATAAAAAGAATAAAAAAAAAAATAAAAAAACTGTTTCATGAATTAGTTTGTTCATTATTCTTGCGCTGCTTTATGGTTTGGATGTGAACGAGAGCAGCAATGGAAGACATGAAGTATATTTCTGAACATTATGATGATTTTAAAGCGTTTTCTTTTTGTCCATTATGTTTCCTCTTCAGAACACTTGATTAAGAGCCTGAAGAGAGAAACGTCAGACAGAGGAAGATGTTACACTGCAGCTAAATATGTTAATTAACTAGTCCACTAAAATATTTACTTGTACTGTATACTAGTTATTTATAATTTAATGTAGTTGCAGTGTATTTTGTTGCTTGATTTTGTTTTAATGGACTATTATTACATTGACATTATTACATCACGCTGTTAATATAATTTGAGGTTTGAGATATTCATAGACCTGCAGCAACATAGACGAGAATAAGAAAACAAGTCTGGGTAATTTTAGCAGCTTTAAAGATCATTTTTTAAAGCACACTTTTTTTCATGTGCACTTTTTAAAGCAGTGTTTTAAATTTGAATCGGCCAATTTGAATCTTTTTTTTCTTTTTTTGAATTTGAATATTTAAAAATATTTAAAAGTATTTAATGCATTATTTTATTAGAATTAATAATTTGATATTACAGCTATTTTATAATAAATCCAAAAGCAAAACATGAAAATAACTACCCCAGGTAAAAAAAAAAGACGTAGTATTAAGGTTAATTTGACACTGTCTCTCTTGATGCTTAGCTGACTCTGCTGTGTGTGTTCGTGTGTTTTAAAGGAGCCGTGGGTTTGGAGACTCTGAAGGGAGAGTGGGATCTCATGCTTTCAAAGCCAGCTTGATATCGCTAGCCTCTCGGAAATTGCCTACGCTAATATAACTAACCCTAACCCTTTATAAATGAATGCTGTGTGTGTGTTAGTAGAAAATGTTCTGGAGCCGTAATATTTGGTATATCCCACTGAGCACAGACACGTCCAAACGACGTCATTACAACGTCTTTGTCGAACGTTCAGAAGACGTCCACTGAGTAGCCAGAATGAAAGTTTTTATGACGTCTTTTTTAGACGTCTTTTTGACGTTCAATGTTGACGTCCAAGTGACATAAAAAGTCAACGTTCAAAAGACGTCCAATGAAGAGTCAGCTTGAACGTCTTTTTTAGACGTCTTTTTGACGTTCACTGTTGACGTCCAACTGACATAAAAAGTGAACGTTCAGAAGACGTCCACTGAGGAGCCAGAATGAAAGTTTTTATGACGTCTTTTTTAGACGTCTTTTTGACGTTCAATGTTGACGTCCAACTGACATAAAAAGTGAACGTTCAGAAGACGTCCGCTGAGGAGCCAGAATGAAAGTTTTTATGACGTCTTTTTTAGACGTCTTTTTGACGTTCAATGTTGACGTCCAAGTGACATAAAAGGTGAACGTTCAAAAGACGTCCAATGAAGAGTCAGCTTGAACGTCTTTTTTTAGACGTCTTTTTGACGTTCACTGTTGACGTCCAACTGACATAAAAAGTGAACGTTCAGAAGACGTCCGCTGAAGAGCCAGAATGAAAGTTTTTATGACGTCTTTTTTTAGACGTCTTTTTGACGTTCACTGTTGACGTCCAACTGACATAAAAAGTGAACGTTCAGAAGACGTCCGCTGAAGAGCCAGAATGAAAGTTTTTGACGTCTTTTTTAAACGTCTTTTTAGCGTTCACTATTGACGTACATAGTGAACGTTCATTAGACATCTCTTTTAAATGTTGATTTTTGATGTCCAAGTAACATCTTTACAATATTGTAAATGAAAGTTTTCACAACGTCATTTCAACGTCACTTACAGACGTCTAAAGAACATTCATACAAAATTTTAAGATGCACAAACGAAATTAGCTTTACTATTAGCTTTATTAAACCATGTTTTGGTCATCAAACAGGCTTTTGTTCCAAGAATAGAATAGAATCGGGCATTTATATAGCGCTTTCATATGTACTACTGTACACCCAAAGCGCTTTACAATCATGTCAGGGGATCTCTCCTCAACCACCACCAGTGTGCAGCATCCACTTGGATGATGCGACGGCAGCCACAGTACAACGGCGCCAGTGCGCTCACCACACACCGGATATAGGTGGAGAGAGGAGAGAGAGTGATAGAGCCAATTCAATGTAAGGGGATTATTAGGAGGCCATGATTGGTAAGGGCCAATGGTGTGTGGCCATGACACCGGGGTTACACCCCTACTCTTTACGAGAAATGCCATGGGATTCTATTCTATTTTGTTCCAAGGTTGGATGACAACATGGTATTCAATAAAACTCATTCTAGTCATAGTAAAAGCAGTGTGCAGAACTACTGCTTTAAAATTGTAAATAATAAATTAATACCTATCCCTTTGATGCACCTGTCTAAAACATGCAAATACTTTTTAGTAGCCTTATATTTTTGCAATTGGAAATAAGTGACATCTGATTATTGATTAAAAAAAAAAGCAAAAATAGTTTGAAATGACAATTTTTTTCCATCTTTAATGAGGTTTTCAGCAAATTATGAACAGGCTGATAAATAAAACAACTCTAATGGTTACACTGAACTGCCAAGTGAACAAAAAACAAATTACTCCAGACCAAGATTGGGGGTGGGTGGTTGGAAAGGGGGAGAGAGACATAAAGTCCCCTAAACTAGAAATAAACACACGCGCCTTACAGTACTCATGTAAAATTCCTCATTATTTCCACCCCTGTATGCCCTCCACGGCACGTTTAAGATGTTCTGCTGCATGATACTTGATTGTAGCCTCTGTAGCTTCTTTATCCCATTTTATGACTGCAGCTGCAAGAGTTGAACAAAAACAAAAAATCCATAAGTAACATTGCAAGTTAACATACAATATTTTTATACCGGCTCATTGTTTACAAGCGTGGAGGAGGATTGTTCAAATTTATTGTATGTTGAATGACATATTTATGGATTTTTGTCAGTTTATTTAAAATGGTTTGTATTAGTCTTCGCAAGTTCACTTTGTAAACAACGGGGCGGTACTTCTGCCTACGTCCAGCATGAAACTGCATTGATTTGGACTTCAACAATTTGGTTACCGTTGAAGTCCATTGTGTGGAGAAAAATCCTGGAATGTTTTCCTCAAAAACTTAATTTCTTTTCCTCTGAAGAAAGAAAGACATGAATATCTTGGATGGCATTGGGGTGAGTAAATTATCAGGAAATTTTCATTTTGAGGTGAACTAATCCTTGAAGTGGCAATACTACAGTGACCAATGGTGACTGGTGTGGTATATGGCAGCAAACAAATGACTGAAAATGGGTTCTGTAAACTCGCGTCGCTGTATGTTAGGAAGGTGTAAGACTGCAATAGACAGTGGCCTTGGGTGACAAGATATTTAAGATAGCAATCATGAATTGAGAGAGACTGCATATAATAAAATTTCTCAAGCACAGCCCAAATGTAATGCTTTTGGATACTATAACTTCCATTTTAGCAAATACTAGATTACTTGTAGATGAGTTTAGAAAGAGGTAATCCAGTGAAGTATCCAGCTCCAGCGTTATCAGTTCTGCTGTCAGTACTGGAGAAATTGAGAAAATGCACTTACTATTTATTAATGAAATATAGATGTTATCTTGCAAATTCCATCTTTGCCAGCCGTTTCTATACGAGATAATATTAAATCATCTGTCTATGATGCATTTTTGATATTTGCAATGCAGAAGAGAGTTGTTGTAAAATGCAGTCTCTACTGTTGCATTGCGGTTACTTGTTTGATAATAAAAAAGAGCTATTTAAGTAAGGGATAATGTAAAGCAAGGCGGATGTTATAGCGAATACAACCCCGCAGGCTGATGCGGAGGGGTCTTGAATCTGCCTGAAGTGGTTGTATTCGCTATAACAACCGCCTCGCTCTACATTATCCCGCTTATTACATGGCTACCCACCAAATAAATTAATAATTTGACATAAAAAATTGATTTAAAAAGGAGTTTATTCATTTAAAAAGGATTGTATTGTTTCTGCTAAAGAAAATACTCCGTTACGTCTCTACGGTTAGAATCCTGCGTCTATAGCAAACCTGTTTTTCATGGCAACGGTGTGTTATACTTAGCAGATGTGTTATCAAGAAATAACACACCGCTTTCTACATTAGAGTTCAACCAAGCCATGTAATAATGGACAATAATTTCGAGCAAGGGACGCTGTTTCCAACTTCAAGGTGGCTTATGTGTGTGCGCACCGAAACCGACCGCAACTAGACAAGGAAATTATATTTTAGGCTTTGTGTGCGCATTTAACCATCAAATACACAACAAAATATGTCAAAATGACCGGATTGGAGAGTATTCACTTAAACAGTTCATATCTTAAATTGGTGTAAATAGTTTGGAGAAAAGGGGAGATTGGTATTATTTGATCTGCATTCAGTCTAATAAACCTTCTGATGATGGCATCATTAATGTGAATCAAACAAAAGGCAAAGAGAAAATACTCACAGCCCTTGAATGATTAACTTTGTCTTGATGAATTGTCTTAATGCTTACCCTCACTTTTGTCTATCTGAGTGCTTTTAATTTATTAAAATAGAACAATGTAAAAAAAAAAGTAAAAAAAAAAGAAATTAGTTCATTGTGTTTTTAAACTTTATGCATGTAGCATGTGCTTTTCAATTTGCAATTTTTTTAAAAGTTTGTTCAGTAGGTTACCAGTTTAAAAAGTACAATTGGGTATCATTTTATTATAATAATACTAACATAATTTGTGTACCTTTACCTTTCAAAAGTTTTAGTCGTCTCCAGAGGCAGTTTCTGCTTCTTCACCTTCCCCTTCATATTGAATTTTGCCATCAGCCGGTTGGTAAAGAGCCTGAAGAAACAAATTCACCATTTAGAAATTACATGTGTGTGGTAATCTACAGGAACTGTAGCATGGGTGAGAGTGCCAAGAGTGAATTAAAGAAATGGGGGCATGGGACACTGTTGTTTTCTGGAATCGATTAAACAAACCTCTTAGAAGTGACCATTTGCTCTGAGAAAGACCTCCCAGAGTATCTTGAGATTGGCCTTTGAACATTTTCAGAATCTGAAAGACAAAATTTGTCAAATATTACTTTATTGTTCGTAATAGTGGATATAGCTCTTGTAGCAAGTTGTGTGCCCATATAACTCGAGCAACCCCAGTGCAGAGCTCCTGCCTCTGTTGTACTGAGCGGACAGTGTAAAGATATCTAGGCTATATACTTCTGGCAAGGGCTGCACGATTTGGGGAAAATGTCATTGTCATTGGAATTATTGAGGTCAATATTGTGATTGAGATATGCAATCACGATATAATAAACAAATGGTTTCATGAGTCAACTTGCTTGGTTCTCAAGGAAAATGCACACACAGATTATTGATGATAATGCTGAAATGTGTATTTCTCGACTCAAACTAGCAACAACAACTTAATTATTGATAATACCTATAATGATCAATAAGCCATTGATGACTGGATAAAAACTCTTAAAACTTAATTGTAGCTAAGAAGACACACCTAAGAAGACTGCTGACAAGAAATGTATACACACACACAGACACAGTATATTGCTTTTAATTTATTTAGCATATAGTTAACAAAATAATACTAATATAAATGAAAGTCAAAAGCCCACAGTCATACCTGGAAACAAATCCTGTTCAAATAGGATATATGGGCCATTCTACAGAATTGGTTTAAAGTTAAACAAATTTTTATGCAAGCAAATTTTATAATATCCAATGTAAACATTTCTAGTAATTGTGCAGTTAATCATCATATTGTATTTTCAGACAGGTTTGGAATATTTATCCTCTCCCCAAAATTGTGACTAATGAAACACAATAATATGAAAGTCAACAACAATTACAATTTTAACTATTCCAAGTGTAATTTTTCCTTTGTAAAAAGCATAAATTTTATCATACGTATTTCAAAGTTAAGGATTCATTAGTATTGTCTAAAAACATTCATATTTCGTCTCAAGCATATATATTTTATGATACATTAATATAGGGCGTATACATTTTAATTTGCAGTGTAATAGCATACGTTTAAAACATTGCATTTTATTTAAACAACATATTTCATGAACATATTTCAGCAGATTTTTACTCATCTCAGTATTGCAATATAGTTAAGGAAAAGCTAAACTATAATAGCGTTACGTTCATGTAAAAATAGCATGTTGTAATTGTAGTAAACGAGCATCTGAGCCGTTCATTCACGCATACAAACGCGATTCATATTAGAACAAAGATATTTACGTTTGAATAGCGCGCGCTTTCAGCGGGTGATTAGCAGATAATGAGTTGCCATGAGAACGACTAACGTCTCTCTTTTTATATAGATTACATAAACAGAATATTCTCTTTCGTTTTGAATTAGATAATTAAAAAGTAAACACTTAAATTATTATAAAGATTACTCTTGACAGTGTGTATTTGCTGAGTTTTGCTTACGTTTAGAGACCTGCTCCAGAAAAAAAAGTTCATGTAGAAGGAGAGGCAGAAAGCACACAAAAGCATAATGTTTTGTTTCGATTGTAAGTGGACACATAAAAAAGACATTTTACAGTTTATTTTTCCATATTTCAAGTCTGTATGACCATAAATGACGGAGTATTTTAAGTCTATTTTGCTGCTATGTGAAAAAACAAAACAAAAAAAAAAACAGCAGAACGCGCGGGCGCATTTGTCGACTTTTCGGTTAATGTGCCCGCGCAAATTGCCGCAGTTTTAAGAAGTTTTTCAAGGTATTAGGGGGCATGTGTGACTTCCAATTCATCTGATATCATCTCTCAACTGAATAACATATTAAATTAATTTTTTTTTAATGTTTACTTACCTGTTTTAGGGTTTTAGTCCAATTAAGGCAGTGTCTCTCTCCACGTGTCAGCAGCCTCTTTCATCGGCAGGATACTTTTCCTGGTGACTTTGCAGTGTGACGTGCGATTCTTCTTCTTTGATTTTTTAACGGCGGTCGCAAACTGTTTTAGTGCATTACCGCCACCCTCAGGTTATAAATGATCTCTGGCTTACATGCTATGTCATTATACGAAATAAATAAATAAAACAAATGATTTTATCCAGCTTGGTAGCTCTTAGAAACTAAAAATAAATATTACATTATTTTATGGCCTGATGATTTATTTAATATTTCTTTTAAAATCCCTCCCATGCCCTAAATTTTCCTCTTCACTATGCTATCATATTTATTACACATCATAACAATACTCTGCTGATCAGGTACATTGCAATTATTACATAAACCAGTATCATGCTTCCCTATTAGATGCAGAGTTTTGTTTGGTCTAGTGTGCCCTAACTGTAACCTTGCAATGATTTCCCCCTTCGTATCCCAACTTAAGGGTTTATAAACATAGTTCCCCTCCCTTGTTTCCTCTATTCTATTGTTCCTGCCACATTCTCATAACTTCTTTCTTTATTATCGATTTAGGTTCTGATTTTCCTTCTTTCCTGTTTATTGAAATATTTTGTGCTAGGGTTAGGGTAACCCTAACCCTAACCCTAACCCTAATCTCACACATACGTATTTGCTATATTTGTTCATCAGTACAGGATTCTGTGTCCTCCAATGACATCAGGACATTTTGTGATGAGATATATGTGCTAAATCAACATTGAATTAGGAGTCTTTACAAAAACAAAAATACACATATGATCCCACTCCAACATTGTTTATATAAATCTGTAACATTTTAGGCCCTTTGTGGGCTCAACCCTATTTGGAAGATCCAGAGAATCATGAAGCGTGCTCTGCACCACTTGATAGTGGGTTGTAATTCTACTGAATTGCTTTTAATGCTGGAAATGTGCATGCACTGTGCAAGTTTGAGCACACATTCACATCCAAAATTTCACAGTTTCTATTACTTAATCCATATATCAAATAAATAATTGATTCATTTTAGAATGATTGCATAATATCAACTTATTATGCAATATCATTTGCCATTTTCATAATAATGTGATTATTTTAATTTTTTTATTTACCAGTATTTCGTATGACTATTTGTCAAAAAACTTTTTGCATTTCACAATGACACATTTCAGATTGGTTCAGATACTGAAATAGTCTTCTGTCCAAAAGGAGTCCTGGCTTTCTTGCACATCCATACATATCCACAGTAAGGGTCCCTATTCAGATGTTCGATATTAAACCAAATTTGCACTTCCACAGATGTCCAAAGGGTTCCCTAGTCAGATGTTCAGATTTTGAACCAGTTTTGCATGTCCACAGACATCCAAAAGAGTCCCTAGTCAGACGTTCAGATATTAAACCAGTTTTGCACGTCCATAGACGTCCAAAAAAGTCCCTAGTCAGACGTTCAGATATTGAATCTGTTTTGCACGTCCACATACGTCCAAAAGAGTCCCTAGTCAGATGTTCAGATTTTGAACCAGTTTTGCACGTCCACAGACGTCAAAAAGAGTCCCTAGTCAGACGTTCAGATATTAAACCAGTTTTGCACGTCCACAGACGTCAAAAAGAGTCCCTAGTCAGACGTTCAGATATTAAACCAGTTTTGCACGTCCATAGACGTAAAAAAGAGTCCCTAGTCAGACGTTCAGATTTTGAACCAGTTTTGCACGTCCACAGACGTCAAAAAGAGTCCCTAGTCAGACGTTCAGATATTAAACCAGTTTTGCACGTCCACAGACGTCAAAAAGAGTCCCTAGTCAGACGTTCAGATATTAAACCAGTTTTGCACGTCCATAGACGTAAAAAAGAGTCCCTAGTCAGACGTTCAGATTTTGAACCTGTTTTGCACGTCCACAGACGTCAAAAAGAGTCCCTAGTCAGACGTTCAGATATTAAACCAATTTTGCACGTCCATAGACGTAAAAAAGAGTCCCTAGTCAGACGTTTAAATATTGAACCTGTTTTGCACGTCCACAGACGTAAAAAAGAGTCCCTAGTCAGACGTTTAAATATTGAACCTGTTTTGCACGTCCACAGACGTCCAAAAGAGTCCCTAGTCAGACGTTCAGATTTTGAACCAGTTTTGCACGTCCACAGACGTCAAAAAGAGTCCCCAGTCAGACGTTCAGATTTTGAACCAGTTTTGCACGTCCACAGACGTCAAAAAGAGTCCCCAGTCAGACGTTTAAATTTCGAACCTGTTTTGCACGTCCAAAGACGTCGAAAAAAGTCCCTATTCAGACGTTCAGATATTTAACCAGTTTTGCACGTCCACAGACGTCCATAGGGGGTCCTAGTTAGACGTTCAGATTTTGAACCAGTTTTGCACGTCCACAGACGTCCATAGGGGGTCCTAGTCAGACGTTCAGATATTGAACAAGTTTTGCACGTCCACAGACGTCAAAAAGAGTCCCTTGGCAGACGTTCAGATTTTTAACCAGTTTTGCACGTCCACAGACGTCCATAGGGGGTCCTAGTTAGACGTTCAGATTTTGAACCTGTTTTGCACGTCCACAGACGTCCAAAAGAGTCCCTAGTCAGACGTTCAGATTTTGAACCAGTTTTGCACGTCCACAGACGTCCATAGGGGGTCCTAGTCAGACGTTCAGATATTGAACAAGTTTTGCACGTCCACAGACGTCAAAAAGAGTCCCTTGGCAGACGTTCAGATTTTTAACCAGTTTTGCACGTCCACAGACGTCCATAGGGGGTCCTAGTTAGACGTTCAGATTTTGAACCTGTTTTGCACGTCCACAGACGTCAAAAAGAGTCCCTAGTCAGACGTTCAGATATTGAACCAGTTTTGCACGTCCACAGACGTCCATAGGGGGTCCTAGTCAGACGTTCAGATTTTGAACCAGTTTTGCACGTCCACAGACGTCAAAAAAAGTCCCTATTCAGACGTTCAGATATTGAACCAGTTTTGGACGTCCACAGATGTCCATAGGGGGTCCTAGTCAGACGTTCAGATTTTGAACCAGTTTTGCACGTCCACAGACGTCAAAAAAAGTCCCTATTCAGACGTTCAGACATTTAACCAGTTTTGCACGTCCACAGACGTCCATAGGGGGTCCTAGTTAGACGTTCAGATTTTGAACCTGTTTTGCACGTCCACAGACGTCCATAGGGGGTCCTAGTCAGACGTTCAGATTTCGAACCTGTTTTGCACGTCCACAGACGTCAAAAAGAGTCCCTAGTCAGACGTTCAGATTTTGAACCTGTTTTGCACGTCCATAGACGTCCATAGGGGGTCCTAGTCAGACGTTCAACTTTTTAACCTGTTTTGCACGTCCACAGGACGTACAAAAGTGGTTCTGAACTGACAGACGTTATACAGACATGATCTGAACGTCTATCTGACGTCGCGTGTTTGCTGGGATGGTGCATGAACGGTTGCTGTAATTGTAAATAGCTGCACTCACTGTTGTTGCAGATGAAATGATGAGTATCACTACATGGCAAATCATGAAATTGTCCATTTGACATCATTCCACAATCTCCACCATCAGGTTGTCCAGGTCCCCAGTTCAGAGAGAGCGCAGGTTCACCTGAAGACCACTGCCATTTATCAACACTCGTCTTCTTCAGCCCAATCCAGATATACTGAACACCTCCATCATTCACACTCTTCTTCAGCTCGTTCATGTCGTTCATGTTGTCAACGGTGGCCAGATCTGTGTAATTCTCTCTGCAGAATCTCTGAGCTTCAGTCCAGGTCTTGTTCACGTTTATAAAGTGATACTGACGCTGAACACATTCAGATACGGAGCAGAGAGCTGTGAAAGAGAGCGTTTGATTTAATGCTTTTCATAACAGGGTCAAACCTGATGAAACTATAAACCATAAATAATACACCAAACACACTCACCAATGAGAAGAAGAATCAGATATAGAGTTTGGTCCATTTCTGAGGAAAAACACATTAAAAATCCCAAATATGAGTAAATCATAATCATGTAATTAAAAATAAATTAAATAATTAATTAATAAAAAAATAGCAGTTTTAGCAATTATTCAGACAATATTAACATCTGAAAGTGTAATTGTGTTTGAAGAATGAACATGTTCTTACTTTAGAGGTCGTGTGTTTCTGTCCTGAGTCTGATGTTTCTGTCTGCAGATTTACACTACGCTATTATTATATCTGCTCTCATCCCTCATTCAGCTCATCACATCATTTGTGTATTGTTCTGAAAACTCCTATTTCATATTTTACTTCCTCTATATTTGTGTATTTGTCCAGCCTTGTCTTTCCCTTTATTTGCATATTGACTTCTGTGTCAGTCAGTATTAGTCTATAATATGGACCGTATGGAATCAAAAAATTATTTGAACATTCTAGATTAATATTTGAACATTCACAACTAAACAGCAGCTTCAATGATATTGCTGGACTGCATAACCCGTGTTTCATTCCTGATCATCTTAATATCGTCGTCCACACTTGCCATCTTTGCACTTCACCATTTGTCTACTATAGACTTTTCCTTGTATTTGCCCAAGTGATCAAGTGTGTGTAGAACTTTTGATTACCTAATTTGACACACTTATGGTGTTGTAAAAATGCAAGTGTTTACAGAGCTTTAATTTGATTTTCAAAGCTTTGCATTTTTAAATAATCCTCTAAGTGTGTGTACAGCAGTGCCTATAGGCATATACATATATGTAACACGATTTACTAGTAATGATGGTGCTTTTAATTAAGTGATAAAAAGCATTTGCAAATGTTGTAAAATTTACAAATACACATACTCGTCTTTGCACCAGTAAAATGTGTTCACTTATATCCTGTAGCGTGCACATACTCTCTAGTGGCCAAGTGTGTGTATTTGGACAGACCCCATGTTTGAGTTTCTCTGTTTTGGGCCACTTTTATCTGTTGCTGTTTGAACTGAACAGAGAAGGGTTGAGTTCATTAGTGAAGACTGGTGATACTGGTTACTGAGAGCCTTTAAAGTTTAGAAGGCTCTAAAAGGCTCCAGTTCAAGTTTTAGAAATGTTTTTGCTCATATATAGGTTTCTTTTTTTCCTCTTCTGAGAGCTGAGACCCGTCACATTCACATCAGAGACGAGATAAAGTTCATCTCTAATGTTAGTAAAGATTATTAGACTCATTATCCCACTGAAATAATATCATCTTCTTCTTCTGCTGTTTCAGAATAAACTTCTTTATTTCCTCCGTCTAAATACTTGATTGTGATTGGCTGGAATGTGTTCATTAAAACATTGTTACATTTTTAAGAATCAGTCTTATTTAGAAAATTCTTATTGTGTTTCGTGTCATACTTCTGCTGTTCTTAGTTAGTTTATAAAACATGAACACATTTGCATGTAAACACATTCTCATCACTCATTTGTTTAGGTCCACATTTAGACGTTCAGGGTGGACAATATTTGCATCTCTGGCGTGAAACAGAAGCAGAAACAGTGAGTTATTGTACATGTTATTGACACATTCCATGGTCTCATTCTTTCTTATTCATCTGTTAGTTTTATTAAAGGGATATTTCACCGCTGGAAAGATGAATGTTTATTTAAATTGGGTCGTTTATGTAGTAGAAATGTGAAATTATTTTAGAAGTTGGAGCCTCTAGACTGAGAAAAGCAAGAAAATGTATTTTTGGCACATGTGGATGAAAGACAACAACTCCCAGAATGCACTTGCTTCGCTGCTCTATGAGGCCACTCCTGAGCCGCAGCTGCTCCGGCCGCCTCTTGTTCCTCCATCATCCGCATCTGTTCATCACTGTATTGTGGCTCGTACAGGCAGCCACGGGCATCGGATTCGCGCACCAGATCTTCAAAATCCCCTTCTGCCATATCATCTTCAAAACTACCTTTCACCATCGTGGTTAGCCTACTACTCAGCTTTCTCCACAGAGCAAGAGCCTGTTAGCTTAGCTTAAAAAAAAAGATGGCTGACACTATTTGAGGAGCTCTTTTCCAAAACGCTATAAATCCATTTAAATAGTTTTCAGAAAAAGTACATTTTTTACCTAGACCCACACAGTTTGTGAATATTCAATTTATCCTGTTAAAATGGTTTTGTAAGGGTGGATTCCTGCAGTGGTTCAAGCTGCAAGAACTGCCGAATGACTAAAGAAACGTTATTGGCAAGATGGTAGAAAACTGCACATTTCTTGTCTTTAACCACCCACTGCCACTTATACCAACGACGGAAATAAGTGCAGTTACAATAGCTTAATATTTTGTGGGAGAGCGTTGCTATAGATAGTGACGATATTGTATTGCAATATGTAGCACTTCAAAGTCAATACCAAAACAAAACTAGTTAGTACATTAGTTGCAATTGAAAATGTTTAATGACAAAATATGGTTATGGTTACACTTAAAATAGTTACAAAATAAATGTATGAAATGATGATAACTTATATTATTAAATGTACCCAGCATATGTGAAAAATGTTACCTGAGAGAGAGAGAGAGAGAGAAAAGAAGAGAGAGAGAGAGAGAGAGAGAGAGAGAGAGAGAGAGAGAAGAGAGGAGGCCCCAAGAAAGGGACCCAGATAAGAAGATAGCCAGAGCATCAAAGAGACAGAGCAACAGTTTCAATCTTGTTTTATCCTTTCCTTGACCATGTGACTAAAACCCAAATGTGAGACATTCAAACTGACCAATCAGATAATTACACTTCCACCACTGTACTAAAGGTGTGACAATTCATCGACCCCCCAAAGTACAAACATTTGGCCTGCATGCCTAGATCACTATCAGCCCCTCTGTGCCTTAGGAACTCCAAATGGTCATTGTCTCTGAAAGAGGGGGTAGAAAAACAGTCAAGCAAATATCTTTGTTCATTTAAAATATCTTGGATTATTTTCAATTCTACAATTCCCCCCTTGGCACCGTTGGCCACACACATGGAGTCCAAAGGTGACACAATCCATAAAGACATGCTTTCTGTTGCGTTTAGTTGTATCTTCAGACTTTTCGTCCAGGCTTGTTGCAATCTCAGTTGGTCAATGTTCAGTCTTTGTTCTCCTTCAGCCCTGCATGAGGAAGGCTCCAACAAATGGTGTTGCACCGTTCATAGATATGCAAATCATCTATCGAACACTTCACACCTGCACAAGAACAGGCACTGACTCTGGGAACGCTGGTTCTTCTTTATAAGACGGGTCACAGGATGTGAACTTTGCTTGCAGGGATCCTGTTATCTTAAAAGAGCATATAGCACAACAAACAGCAAAAGCAGACACATGGCATTTGACATTGGTCAGAGGTTTGATATGGTCAGATTAAAATTAGTCTCTGGCAAAAAGCCCTTAAATTGATGTACTTAAAAATATGGTCAAGGGAGAATAAAATAAGATCTAACAAGCTCTTACACTGTTTCTGGAAACATTTAAATAAATTGCATTTCAACAAAACAACAAATGCTGGTTAAAAACCCCATTTCATGAAGAGTATCAGCAAAATATTCAGTGTAACCAAACACAGAGATTCAATTGAATGAATGTCCAAAACATTGTTGCAAGTAAAATGGACAAAATACAAATAAGTAGAAATCAAATACATTTCAGAAATGTTTCAAATGCATGAATGAGAATACAAATATTTGTACTTGGGTAAAAATGAGAAATACTGACATACAATTTAAAAATTTAACTTGGTGAGACAAATTATTACTTAAGTGATAAAGTAAATCCAAAGAAAAAAAAAAAAAAAAACAATTACTGGATGTAATTCACAGTTATAATTCAGTCTAGATGTAAAGATTTAAATAACCTTGTGTGCATTAATTTTGTGAGGCAGAATCAGATAGATGCAGATTTGACTTTGTGTGGAGATCAAATGGTGGCTGCATTTACCTGTGGCTATGTGTAAATTCATCATGCCCCAAAACAAAGGTGAGGAGGTTTTACAATTGTGATGCAAATTTGGTCCTGTTGTTGTAACAGGGAGCCAGTCTGAGAATGTGGGTATGAGGTGTGTTCTGGCTCAAAATCTTCCAACACCAATGTTTCAGTTAAATGAGCATGATAAAAGTGCAAAGTACAGAGTTACTGAATCCTGTTGTGAGGAAAGCATTTTCATGGTTAATGCAAATTGAGATTAACATTGTGGCCACATGGCAATTCTATGCTCCTTTACATGGTTTTACTACAGCTATATGGAAAAATAGCAGAGTTTTCCACTAAGGAGACAAACAAATTCAACATAGTCACACATGCAACTTGAAATTGCTATGCAATTCCAGTGCAACAATTATTCAGTTTACACAAGATACATGGCCTAGAATTCTTAGCATCTACAACCTTTTAACCTAAGTGTTTCATACAACACTTACAGTAAAGCATTCATGTGTTTTAAAGAATAAACTTAATTAGCCTATGTGCACATGTAGCACAAACAACTATAAAGTGTGTTCTATGAGCACAATGTGTTACGCACAATTACACATTTGAAAATACAAACAGGATCATTGCAATTTGGATGTTTAACTATTTAACTTGTTGCTATTGGGCTACTAACCCACTAGCAAGTGAAGTTAATAGTTGAAGGCCTTGCATGAACAAAGCAGTTAACTCACTAAGAGTTTTACCTGTGTGTGCAGATCGCTGATTTTTGCTCTTAGAAAGTGGTTTACTATTTTTCTGAAAATAAGGAGGAGGTGACCAGCATTTTCCCTCTTTATGGCCTATTTTCTGACAGGAACTGCAAAACCTGCTTTCTTTACCATAGGGATGTTTGCTACATTCTCCTGGAGTTTGAGGGTTTTCGCGACTCTCTAATGCTTGCACACCATGCGTTCTGGTACATGACTCTGCGCTATTATGGTGTTGCATCACCTTAAGAACTGAAATAGGCACACTTTCTTGGTCAGTTGCACATGCATTTTCTGAACTAAACGTTTCAGATTCATTAGAGCTAGTCACCTCCTCTAAGAAGTGAACATGCTTCTTAGTCCCATCGCTGTTAAGCATTTTGGGAGACAATTTAGCATTTAGCTTAGCCTTGAGATCTGCAATGGTCTCTTTGTGATTTTTACACTTTTCAGTCAGGGCAAACTGCTCAGCTAGTAATTTATCTAGCTGTGTTTGAAGATCTTGAATCTTTGCCTCAGACTTTTTTGCCTCTGCATTTTTAGATTGCACTTCTTTACATTTAGCATCTATACTTGAAGATAGACACGTTGTTAACTCACGTAGTGAAAACTTATGAAGTTTAAAGCCTCAATTATTTCAGCATGTTTTGATTTCTTTTGATGTTTGCCTATTGTGTCCCACCATTGGAGCATTTCCTTATCTGGACATTTAATTCCAATGTACTCTTTCTTGAGTTTACTCAAGGTAGGCTCAACTTTTTTGCTCCATAAAGCAAACAATACATCACTATTATCAGATTTTTTCCCTTCCATCCCCGAGGAGTTCTGAATATTCACAATATTTACAAATTATACAGTAATGGGACTATTAAAGCTATTCAAAACCTTCTAAATTCTGTTTCATTCAATTCATGCAAATGGAGACATTTCCTATACCATTAAACAATGAAAACAGACTTACCCATTCCATGGTCAGAAGATCAGCTTTAATCCATTCACAAAATTAACTGTGAAAAAATGTCCTCATTCTGATCAAAGTGAATTTCAGAAAACACACTGCAAGGGATCCCGGGTTTCGGCACCATCTGTAAGGGTGGAATTCCTGCAGTGGTTCAAGCTGCAAGAACTGCCGAATGACTAAAGAAACGTTATTGGCAAGATGGTAGAAAACTGCACATTTCTTGCCACTTATACCAATGACGGAAATAAGTGCAGTTACAATAGCTTAATATTTTGTGGGAGAGCGTTGCTATAGATAGTGACGATATTGTATTGCAATATGTAGCACTTCAAAGTCAATACCAAAACAAAACTAGTTAGTACATTAGTTGCAATTGAAAATGTTTAATGACAAAATATGGTTATGGTTACACTTAAAATAGTTACAAAATAAATGTATGAAATGATGATAACTTATATTATTAAATGTACCCAGCATATGTGAAAAATGTTACCTGAGAGAGAGAGAGAGAGAGAAAAGAAGAGAGAGAGAGAGAGAGAGAGAGAGAGAGAGAGAGAGAGAGAGAGAGAGAGAGAGAGAGAGAGAGAGAAGAGAGGAGGCCCCAAGAAAGGGACCCAGATAAGAAGATAGCCAGAGCATCAAAGAGACAGAGCAACAGTTTCAATCTTGTTTTATCCTTTCCTTGACCATGTGACTAAAACCCAAATGTGAGACATTCAAACTGACCAATCAGATAATTACACTTCCACCACTGTACTAAAGGTGTGACAATTCATCGACCCCCCAAAGTACAAACATTTGGCCTGCATGCCTAGATCACTATCAGCCCCTCTGTGCCTTAGGAACTCCAAATGGTCATTGTCTCTGAAAGAGGGGGTAGAAAAACAGTCAAGCAAATATCTTTGTTCATTTAAAATATCTTGGATTATTTTCAATTCTACAGTTTTTATTTGGCTCAGTCTGAACATGTTGGACAATGATTATTAAATCAAACAACAAAATTGTTGATGCTAAATTCAAAGTTATGTTTTTTTCAAAACACTATAAATCCATCCATTTATTTCAAAATGCTATAAATCCATAATTTTTTTCCAAAAATTGATGGTTTGTCTTAAAAAAAAAAGGCAAGTCAGTCAGTAATAAATACACTGGCATTCAGTAAAGTGTCGAACCCATAAAAAGTAGAACCATTGTCCACTTTATATAAAACAAATCACGATATGACCTTGTGTGAGTGAGAGAGTGAGTGAGTGGCGTTCACACCAAACGCGAATAGAGCGTCTGGCGCAAGTGATTTTCATGTTAAGTCAATGTAAAGACGCGTTTACGCGCATCTGGAGGTCCTGCGGCGCGGACACGTGAATTGAGCATCTGGCGCGATACGCACGAGTGATTTGAGGGAGAGAGAGAGAGAATTCTGATTAGTCCAGAGGATCTATCGCGTTTAGGCTAAAAATAGGTTCGGCGCTTGTCGCGGTTTGGAAAGGAACTGCTGTACATTTTAAACAAGGAAATATAGCGATTTGGCATGAAACATTGATGGAGCAGTGAATAGGTTCAGTACACATCAAAATGACATGACAAACTTGTTTTTCTTAAAAATGGCGTTTATCGCATTTTGGAAACGTTTAATTTGTACATTCTGTGAGTGAGATCGCACCCCCTATGGGCGGGTTGAAGACATGCGGAACGAGCTCCTCCTACTGGCTGTAGTATCTCGCCTCTGGACAATAAAGCCTCTGATGATGCTAAATGACGATTTTGGTGTCATTGGAGTTTTTTTTCCAGACACACAATACAGTGTCGCATATGAGCAGGTCATTCATTCATTGGTTCTGAATTAATGAATCATGGCTCGTTGAATCTAAACACAAATGCACTTTCACTCTTAAAATCCAAGCTCTGGCCTCTGAACTCCCAAATACAAATCATGCTTAGGCTCCAGCTAGTCTGCAACAAATGGTCTTTCGCGACACTTTATTGCACCTTGGAGGATTGCCAGAACAACACGACACCGCATCTTCTCAGCTTCGCAAGCTACAAACGAGTTTGCAATGCAACCCCCCCCCCCCCCCCCCCCCCCGCTCTATCTCTCAGCCAGAGAGATAATGGACTTTCTATGTAACATTCCAATCACACATAGACATTCCAAACACACACACACAAACGTCCGTTGTACAGTATGTAACTCAGACCTGTTTCTGACCTTTCTGTATGCATGCATGTTTGATTAGTTTTGTTTTGATCATATAGTTATGATCTTCTAGTGTGTGGCTCTGAAATATATTTTTGAAGAATGTTTCTCCCATCACATCAAGTTCCTCTGCAAGAGAGATAATGAGCGCAGCGCGACGTGACATTCCACACACACACACGCACACACATGGACTTTCCATGGACTTACTCATATACAGTCATTTCCAAATGTTTGATATATTCCTGTGTTGCTTTTTTTTATGACCATGTCATATTGGAGTATCTACAATTTTATAGTGTGTTAATCGAACTTTAAAATGCATATAATCGTGTTTTGATTGTAACTTTGTATCCTTAAATGTTTTATATTTCATTCTTGGTATCTGTTTAACCGTATCAGTTTGACTGAACCACTCATACATAGGAGATTACAGTAAAATGTATTATTCTGTGTGTACCTTCTTGCTGGAGTATAACTGCTGAATTTTTACACTATCATAAACTATGTAGATTAGTTGTCCTGACAAGACAAAGAGATTTTCCCGCTCGGAAATCTCTGAAAGTGATTGGTCCACGTATGCAAAGTAGGCGTGAACCCATCTTTTCCATAAAGACTGACTCAGGAAACTTCTCGGGAGCACTTCGTCTGAGAGAGTTTCTGGTTCCATGGCTCCTTAGGGAGCTCTTCTCCATTTCTCTTTTATTTTTCTTTAAGTCTTTTCTTTATTTGTCGGACTTTTCCTACGTTCAGTGAAGTGAATGTTACTGGCATCTTAACTTTGAGAGAGTTTAAAATCCCTGCGACCGCGCTCGCCCGGAAGAGACGAGAAAGCACGCCCCGCTCTTAAGGAAACACACACACGGCTCTGCTTTCCTCAGCAACACAACAGACTATATGCAAGTATAAGCTTAATCGAGCTCTTAATGCTTTTAAGGTTGTCTGCCCCTGCTTAAGGTGATTTGATTGCTTGGTGTCTCTCACGAGATGACTGTGAAAATTGTCATCCTGACATTTTTGCTTTCACTTTCTCTCTCTCATCCTCTCTCCCTCTCTCTCATCGTCTGATCTCTGTAATTCTCTCATCCTCTGTCAATTCGTGTTTGTAATGTTTGTCGTTTTGTTTGTTTCGGGTGTATATACATATATTCTGTGTGAATCGTAGTATGTATTCCTTATTTTTGCAATTATTAAAATCCATTATATCCTTGATTGATTCTGTCTGTCTGCTTATATTGCAAAGTCAATGATTTGTTGATCCTAGCTACGAAGCTTTACGATTTGTTACTTTCAGTAAACTAAATTTTATAAGGACAGGAGAATAGTTTCCATGGCCAGAAACTATTTTTCCTGAAATTATAAGAAGTGATAACTTTATTGAGAAGGTGATAAGTTAATCTTACGGCCGTTTGCTGGACAGACAGATTGTTTGATAACTAAATGAATTCCATTAAAGTTATCTCATAAACTCGATCTGAAATAAGACTATTGATATATTAATGACGACCCATAACCCGTTGTGGTAGTCATACGATCGATCTATTTTCAACTTCGATAATTTAATGTAACTGTAATATGCGATAGGCCTATATATTAATCATATTCCTGACTGATTATTAAAATTCCCTATAGATCATTTGAGCTAATGTTCAATACCCAATGCGGTTACAACAGAAATCTCTCGTCTCAGGGGGACATCATTCATCTTTCCAAAATACTACCGGGTTTCTACTGATACAAAGCTTAGTGCTAATTGGAGAAGTATCCCTTTAAGTTACACTTCTTAACATTTGTTTTTCTCTGGCTGTTATAAAGCACATTTGTTATTGAAAAACAGCAGTGACAAATGATTATGTAGTAGATGATTATTATGTATTGATGATGTCAATGTCAATGTCAGTGTCACTTTTATTTGTATAGCACCATTCAAACAACACGTTGACCAATGTGCTTTACACAATCTCAATAAAACACTACAACAATATTCAAACAAGCTGATTAAAAAAGAAGAAAAAAAAAGATATATATATATATATATATATATATATAAATAGTAATAATCATTATCATCAAAGAGATGAATAGGCCATTTCAAACAAGTGTGTCTTAAGTTGTACTTTAAAAACATGTACAGAATCAGCGTCCCTAACATGTGATGGTAAGCTATTCCAAAGTCTTGGAGCAACTACCCCAAATGCACGATCCCCTTTCTGGCTTAACTTGGTCCTCGGAACTTTTAAAGGGACACTAGGTAACTTTTTAACCTTAACTGAACAGCTTCGGAGTCAGTGGAATGGTTATATTACTTATTTCGGGTTGAATGGTGGTGGTTTCGCACCCCCCTGGTGCCCGAGAGCGGAAAAAACTCACTTGCAACTTTGGGCCGGCGGGTCGGCGTCAGGAAGTGTCACGTGATATCAGGTCTCGCGATGTAACGAATTGCTTGACGGCACTGCACACGTACACGCCCCTATTCAAGCACCGGCGGGCTAGCTATTAGCAAAGGGCAACGATAGATTGAGTTATGGCTGAGGCTGAGCCTGTAAAAAAGAAGCAGAAAGCTAGGAAATCTTTGTCGGAGGACCAACGAAAGAGGAAACGGGAGACTGACCGAGCAAGAAGTCAGACTCGAGTAAATATATCGGACCGGCTTTTTCAGAATGGTGAGAACTGAGAGAAACAGAAGCCTGCAAAACGGATGCTGATCCTGCTGTTGCACTTGTAAGTGTCTTTGGAATAAACTGTTTTTAATATTTAAATTCAAGTAATTGCGACCTCAGGATGTTTACTATTGTCTGTAAAGGTTTTTATTATGATCGCTGTCTGTTAGGGGCTTACTAGTACGCTAGATACTATAACTTTGATGTTAGCATTGTCATAGCAAACACGTTTGATTTCTGTAGTTGTTTGGCCGTTCCTCTGTCGGTTTTATTTGTGTAACTTACACTTTTATTTTATGTCACTAAGAATCAGAATCAGAATCAGAATCAGAATCAGAAATCAGAATCAGACCCAGATAGCAGACGGATGTGGGCCACTTCAGGCAATGATGCGGCACTTCAGGCCTACTTATGGCCCGGACCAAATGTGTCTGAGCCTGAAGTGGCCCACATGTAAAATGGCAAATATGGCCCAAATATTTTAAATCACATGTGGGCCCTTTTAGGCAAAGATGCGGCACTTATGGCAATGTGTAATCTGAATGTGAGCCTAAAGTGGCCCATATGATAAATAATGAATATGGCCCAAATATCACAAACCAAATGTGGGCCACCTATGGCAAAAACGTGGCACAATCAACAATGACTAATCTGGATGTAAACCAAAAATGGCCCACATATGTTTCAGCAAATGTGGCCCAGTTTTCTTAAAACATATCTGGGCCAGTTTTGGCAAAGATATGGCACAGTGGCACTGTCTCATCTGGATGTGAGCCAAAAGTGGCCCACATATGATGCTTCAAATGTGGCCCAGTTATCTTAAACCATATCTGGGCCAGTTTTGGCAATGATATGGCTTAGTGAGCACTGGCTCATCTGGGTGTGAGCCAAAAGTGGCCCACATATAATGCTGCAAATGTGGCCCAGTTATCTTAAAACACATCTGGGCCAGTTTTGGCAAAGATATGGCTCAGTGGCACTGTCTCATTTGGATGTGAACCAAAAGTGGCCCACATATAATGCTGCAAATGTGGCCCAGTTATCTTAAAACACATCTGGGCCAGTTTTGGCAATGATATGGCTCAGCGAGCACTGGCTCATCTGGATGTGAGCCAAAAGTGGCCCACATATGTTTCAGCAAATGTGGCCCAGTTATCTTAAAACACATCTGGGCCAGTTTTGGCAAAGATATGGCTCAGTGGCACTGTCTCATTTGGATGTGAACCAAAAGTGGCCCACATATAATGCTGCAAATGTGGCCCAGTTATCTTAAAACACATCTGGGCCAGTTTTGGCAAAGATATGGCTCAATGAGCACTTGCTCATCTGGATGTGAGCCAAAAGTGGCCCACATATAATGCTGCAAATGTGGCCCAGTTATCTTAAAACACATCTGGGCCAGTTTTGGCAAAGATACGGCTCAGTGAGCACTTGCTCATCTGGGTGTGAGCCAAAAGTGGCCCACATATGTTTCAGCAAATGTGGCCCAGTTATCTTAAAACACATCTGGGCCAGTTTTGGCAAAGATATGGCTCAGTGAGCACTTGCTCATCTGGGTGTGAGCCAAAAGTGGCCCACATATGATGATCCAAATGTGGCCCAGTTATCTTAAAACATATCTGGGCCAGTTTGGGCAAAGATGTGGCTCAGTGAGCACTGGCTCATTTGGGTGTGAGCCAAAAGTGGCCCACATATGTTTCAGAAAATGTGGCCCAGTTATCTTAAAACACATCTGGGCCAGTTTTGGCAAAGATATGGCTCAGTGGCACTGTCTCATCTGGATGTGAGCCAAAAGTGGCCCACATATAATGTTGCAAACGTGGCCCAGTTATGTTAAAACACATCTGGGCCAGTTTTGGCAATGATATGACTCAGTGAGCACTTGCTCATCTGGGTGTGAGCCAAAAGTGGCCCATATATGATGATCCAAATGTGGCCCAGTTATTTTAAAACACATCTGGGCCAGTTTTGGCAATGATATGACTCAGTGAGCACTTGCTCATCTGGGTGTGAGCCAAAAGTGGCCCATATATGATGATCCAAATGTGGCCCAGTTATGTTAAAACACATCTGGGCCAGTTTTGGCAAAGATATGGCTCAGTGAGCACTGGCTCATCTGGATGTGAGCCAAAAGTGGCCCACATATGATGATCCAAATGTGGCCCAGTTATCTTAAAACACATCTGGGCCAGTTTTGGCAATGATATGGCTCAGTGAGCTCTGGCTCATCTGGGTGTGAACCAAAAGTGGCCCACATATGATGATCCAAATGTGGCCCAGTTATCTTAAAACACATCTGGGCCAGTTTTGGCAATGATATGGCTCAGTGAGCTCTGGCTCATGTGGGTGTGAACCAAAAGTGGCCCACATATGATGCTGCAAATGTGGCCCAGTTATCTTAAATCACATCTGGGCCAGTTTTGGCAAAGATATGGCTCAGTGAGCACTTGCTCATCTGGGTGTGAGCCAAAAGTGGCCCACATGTGATGATCCAAATGTGGCCCAGTTATCTTAAAACACATCTAGGCCAGTTTTGGCAATGACATGGCTCAGTGAGCACTGGCTCATTTGGGTGTGAGCCAAAAGTGGCCCACATATGTTTCAGCAAATGTGGCCCAGTTATCTTAAAACACATCTGGGCCAGTTTTGGCAATGATATGGCTCAGTGAGCACTGGCTCATCTGGATGTGAGCCAAAAGTGGCCCACATATGATGATCCAAATGTGGCCCAGTTATCTTAAAACACATCTGGGCCAGTTTGGGCAATGATATGGCTCAGTGAGCTCTGGCTCATCTGGGTGTGAACCAAAAGTGGCCCACATATGATGATCCAAATGTGGCCCAGTTTTCTTAAAACACATCTGGGCCAGTTTTGGCAATGATATGGCTCAGTGAGCTCTGGCTCATCTGGGTGTGAACCAAAAGTGGCCCACATATGATGCTGCAAATGTGGCCCAGGTATCTTAAATCACATCTGGGCCAGTTTTGGCAAAGATATGGCTCAGTGAGCACTTGCTCATCTGGGTGTGAGCCAAAAGTGGCCCACATGTGATGATCCAAATGTGGCCCAGTTATCTTAAAACACATCTGGGCCAGTTTTGGCAATGACATGGCTCAGTGAGCACTGGCTCATTTGGGTGTGAGCCAAAAGTGGCCCACATATGTTTCAGCAAATGTGGCCCAGTTATCTTAAAACACATCTGGGCCAGTTTTGGCAAAGATATGGCTCAGTGGCACTGTCTCATCTGGATGTGAGCCAAAAGTGGCCCACATATAATGCTGCAAATGGGGCCCAGTTATCTTAAAACACATCTGGGCCAGTTTTGGCAATGATATGGCTCAGTGAGCACTGGCTCATTTGGGTGTGAGCCAAAAGTGGCCCACATATGTTTCAGCATATGTGGCCCAGTTATCTTAAAACACATCTGGGCCAGTTTTGGCAAAGATATGGCTCAGTGAGCACTTGCTCATCTGGGTGTGAGCCAAAAGTGGCCCACATATGATGATCCAAATGTGGCCCAGTTATCTTAAACCATATCTGGGCCAGTTTGGGCAAAGATGTGGCTCAGTGAGCACTGGCTCATCTGGATTTGAGCCAAAAGTGGCCCACATATGATGCTCCAAATGTGGCCCAGTTATCTTAAAACATATCTGGGCCAGTTTGGGCAAAGATATGGCTCAGTGAGCACTGGCTCATATGGATGTGAGCCTAAAGTGGCCCATATGATAAATAATGAATATGGCCCAAATATCACAAGCCAAATGTGGGCCACCTATGGCAAAAACGTGGCACAATCGACAATGACTGATCTGGATGTAAACCAAAAATGGCCCACATATGTTTCAGCAAATGTGGCCCAGTTTTCTTAAAACATATCTGGGCCAGATTTGGCAAAGATATGGCTCAGTGAGCACTGGCTCATCTGGGTGTGAGCCAAAAGTGGCCCACATATGATGCTCCAAATGTGGCCCAGTTATCTTAAAACATATCTGGGCCAGTTTGGGCAAAGATATGGCTCAGTGAGCACTGGCTCATCTGGGTATGAGCCAAAAGTGGCCCACATATAATGCTGCAAATGTGACACATTTATCTTAAAACATATCTGGGCCAGTTTTGGCAAAGATATGGCTCAGTGAGCACTATCTCATCTCGATGTGAGGCAAAAGTGGCCCCCATTTGACATGGCAAATATTGCCCAAATAATTAATTACAATTTGGGCCACGTTTGGGAAATATATACGGCACAGTCAGCATTGTAGGGTGTAAGTCTAACTTGGCTCACATTCGACGTGGCAAATATTCTTTGTGTTTCCCAATAATTAAAACCTACGTGGTAAGTCCATTTCTGGATTGGATGCCACACTTCTGAAAATGGCTAATTTAGCTTAAAAGGGACAAAGATTGAAACTGTAATGGCCTGAATATTTAAAAAAAAAAATTTTTAACAACATTTAACAATATTTTTTGGTATGGATGGAGTAGACACTTAGGCTGGATGTGAGGCTACATGTACTTACATCTATGACATATATGCTATTGCTAACATATGTTTTGTAGGTACAGTGTCTAGAAAAGTTCAAGTGTCTAGGTTCAAACTTATGAAGACTTTTTATGGTTTTGGGATGTGCAAGAAGATACTTTAGTTGCTGTTTGTGCAAAGCTTGGGGCACAGTGATTTTGCCAAGTACATGCTCCTGTATCAATATATTTTGTTGATCTTGGAACAACATTCCTGTCCATAAAAATAGTCCTAACCCTAACCCTAACCCTAAACCTACAATCAGAGGGAAATGATAATAACATTGATCTAAAAGCATGGTTGTAAGCCTAAACTTGACACAACTGCAAACTTCAAATCTAATTGGTCGAATACTGATCCAGGATCAACAAAGATGTTGAGCCAGGAACATTGTTGTGTCAATTCATGGTTACGTCAATTCACTCCTCCGGTCAATTCATGGTTACAAGTTGTACTGAGCACTCCCAAACTGCAGGGGGCAACCATGCAACCAGAGTTGGTGGAACCAACTTCTAGGAAGTGCTCTTGGGACCATATTTACCTGCGCACCCACAGAGAGTGCATGGCATTTGAAATGTTTGGTAAGAGCTCTGTTGGCTCTCTCACCTGTTCCTGAAGAAAGATACTGTGACCACAGCTCCTGATCATCCAAAGACGCAACTGGTAGGATTGAATGTGTTTGAATGTGGTGTTCATGCTTCTACAGTATATGACTTTTTGTATAAGTTTAATTATGGGATCATGTGTATTGTTTAATTATTATATTATATTATTATATAAGTTTAATTATGGGATTGGTATTTTAATTATTAACTATCCTAAGTTAATCTAAATTACTTTGTTTGGTTTGAGGATTCAGTACCATTTTTGTATTATTACTTTGAGAAAGTGTTATTGAGATTTATTTTGTAACTAATTCATGTTTTGTTTGTGTGTCTTAAAGGTTATCAACCTATTCTGTTTCATCCAAAATCTATCAAACCATCTTTAAGAAAATAAAAAATCATAAAGTGAACAGATTTGAGTTGTCCTTTGCGTTCATCAGAGATAAAGCAGTTTTCAAGTTTGGGCAGAGCTGTGGTCAATCAGAAAACACACAAAACTTGACAGTTGATAACCAGCGTGGCAGTGAGAACAAGGATCAAAGGCCTGAAGTCAAGCTGTCGACGCAAAGGAAGAATTGACTGGAAACTCTTCACCATGGCAAAGGAAACTCTTGGGAAAACAGTCAAGCAACTGAAGCAAGAGCGGACCTTAGCTAAATCTGCTTTCACCAAGCAAGCAAACTACCTGAGCAAAGCTGCAGATGGTATGATTAAGCATGAACTACAAGAGGAGTTCAGCAAGCTCAGTTCCCTGGCAAGGTATGTTAGCGACGCAAATGATGACTACAGGGCTGGCCTACTGGCTGAAGCAGAAACTGAGGAGGATGAAGAAGTCAAGCTCGACAAGCACCAGCAGGCTGAGCTTGAAAGGACAATGGAAGAGTGCGACATGAGACTGGGGGACATCCGTGAGGCAGTCCAATCCAACCTCTGGCCAAGATATGGTAAAGAGGAGGTAGACTTTGCAATCCAAGAAGCGGAAAAAGCCTGTGACAGAGCCCAAGCAAGCCCTATCACTGCTATCAATAGAGACGGCTATGAACTGCAGCTGGAGAGAGCGAGGAGGCTAATCCATGATGCAACTGTAAGCCTGAAAGACTGGGAAAAATGGATCCCACATGATCAGACAGCACACCTGAAAGGCAGATTAAAAGACCTGAAAACATTCGGCAGCAACCTCGAGGCCAGAAGAGCAGAATTCCTCACTGCACAAAAAATTGCAGAAGAGGAAAGAAGAGGTCCAGAGCCTCAACCAACAGCAGTTCCACAACCAGTGGTAAGAATAAAGCCAACCAGTCTACCTAAATTCACTGGGTTTAGGAGGAATTTCCATAGATGGAGGAGAGACTGGGAAAGTCTGCAAAAGCAGGGAGAGCCGACTGGTTCAGTGGAAGTGAAGAAGTTCCAGCTCCTTGACAGTGTGGACGAGAGAATATGTAGAGACCTGCGCCTGTCAACATACAACAGTGCTGAAGACATATTTAGAGTACTTCAAAACAGGTATGGAAACAAGTCAACAATTGCCTTGGAAATAATTGAGGACCTAGAGAGGATCCCTCCTTTAAAGTCACACCAGCCAAGGAAGGTAATTGACCTAATTCAAGCTGTAGAAAAGGCCCTGAATGACCTCACGGAGCTCGAAAGCACTGGAGCCATAAAGAATCCCCTTGTGATCAGATCCATAGAGAGCAAGCTGCCAGATAATATAAAGAGGGACTGGCTGACATTCATGGTCAATCCAAGAAATGGAGTCACACCTGACAATCACTTCGACATCCTTCTAACATTCTTAAAGACACAAGAGGACATTCTAGAGAAACTAGACCAACTGGGTGTAAGTGAAAAACCTGAAAAGAAAGCTACGTACCTGGAGAAGAGGTATGCCTCCACAAAGTCCACGAGAAAAGGAGGATGTGTTGTCTGTGGAGATGAAAAGCACCGTGAGAAGATCTTCTTTTGTAAGCAATTCAAAGAACTGAAGCCTGGTGAGAAGCTGAATGCTGTCGAAAGGCTGGGAGCATGCAGGAGATGCCTCAGATGTCATGCAGAGGATGATGAATGTACGGACACTTACCTGTGCAGGAATAGAGACTGCAGAAGAGGAAGCTCTTCAGATCACCATTTCTTTCTCTGCCTGAAAGGAGGATTCAAGGGGAAAGAATCTGTGAAAGTGGGAAAACCCAGCACCAGGAGGCAAACATTCACAGAGGAGCAAGATAAATTAATATCTGAGCTTACCCCGGACATGGCAGAGAAATTCAGGAGAGCCTTCACCAACATGGCTGCAAAATCACACTGCACTGGAAGAAGCCTTCCTGGAGTGATGGACTCAAGCACACGTGAGTTACCAGTTATTCTTATGCTTCTCGAAGTAACCACCAACGCAGGACAGAAAATTGGAACTCTCATTGACTTAGCATCAGATACCAACTACATCACTCATATAGCTGCCAGGAGACTGAAGCTTCAAAGTGAAAAGATCACGCTTGTCGTCCATGGAGTTGGAGGCATGGCCATGAAGGTAAAGACCAAAAGATACTTACTCAAGGTAAGAGTCAAAACACCTAGAGGCACGGAGAGAGCTCATGAGCTGATCTGTTATGGGTTGGATGAAATTGCAAAAGTTCACAGAGTAATCAAAGCACAGCAACTCAAGAAGTTCTTCCCCGACACCAACCTGGAAGATCTTCACAGACCAGAACATGTTGAGCTTCTCATAAGCCACCGTGAAGGAAGACTCGCTCCACAGAGAGTAAAGGTAGTAGGAGATCTTGTCCTGTGGGAAAGCCCTTTAGGAAAGACCGTTGGTGGAGCACATCCAGACCTCTGTGAAGTAGTGGACATGGCCCTGCACAATTCTGAGACTCACTTTGCACGATCGATGAGAATCACAGCAATGAAGTATCAAGAAATTGCTGAGATGCAAGAATCTAGAGCTGAAACCAAAACCACTGTTATTGGCAGAGAGTTCTTGGACTGGTGGAAGTGGGACAGCATTGGTGCGGCCTGCGAACCCATGTGTGGAGGATGCCGGTGTGGTAACTGTCAACCAGGAGGCAAAGACATGACTCTGAGTGAAGAAAGAGAGCTTGAGATGATCAGGCAAGGCCTCAGATATGTGAAGTCAGATGCGCATAGTCAGGAGCCTCACTGGGACACAAAATACCCCTGGATTGAAGATCCAAGTTCCCTGCCCAACAACAGAAGAGCAGTGGAAGCCACGTTTCTGAGGACGGAGGAACAGCTCAAGAAAGAACCAGAGTGGCGTGCAGCATACACAACTCAAGTCCATGAGATGGTGGAAAGGAAGGCAGCAAAGAAACTCACTAGAGAGACCATTGCTGACTGGAAAGGACCAGTATGGTACGTCAGTCACTTGGTGGCGCCAAACCCACACTCTGTAACAACACCTGTCCGACTGGTATGGAACAGCAGCCAGAAGTTTAGAGGAATCAGCATGAATGACCTTCTCCTGAAAGGGCCTGATGTACTTAATCCCATCCGAGCAGTGCTACTAAGGTTCAGGAGAGGAGTCCATGCTGCCCTCGGCGACATCAAGAAGATGTACAATTCTGTGTGGCTTGAAGACCTGGAGATGCACCTCCATAGATTTCTCTGGAGGAACAGTGAAGATGAAGATATTGAGGAATATGCTATCACCAGGGTCAACATTGGCGATCGACCAGCAGGGTGCATCGCACAACTGGCCATGAGAGAGACAGCAAAGCTGCCCATGTTCACTCATCTGGAGGAGGAACGGAGAGTCCTTGAAGAGGATTCCTATGTAGACGACATCCTGACATCCCATAATGACCTGGAAAAGCTAGACGAAACCACCAAAAAAGTCGAAGAAATTCTGAAGGCAGGTGGATTCTTTCTCAAGCCGTGGGTCCGATCAGGCCAAAGTGGGAGGCAGACGTCTACATCAGAACATCCAGCATCATCAGATGAAGTCTTCATTCTCCCCAACCAAATGAGAGAAGGAGACAACAAAGCCCTGGGAGTTGGTTACCTGGTCGAACCAGACAAACTGTACCTCATGACCTCGATAAACTTCTCAAAGAGAAAAAAGAAGATGAGAATCAGCCAAAATCTCGTCGGAGAAGAGGTGAGAGGAAAAACTCCAAATCCACTGACTAGAAGACAACTGCTTAGCCAAGTAGCTAGTTTGTATGACCCAATAGGGCTTGCAACACCTGCCAAACAGAAAGGAGCCATTCTAGTCAGAAAAGCATTTCAAGAAGCTGGAGGCAAAACTCTAACACGAGACACATGGGACACACCTCTGTCTGAAAGACTTAGAGAAGAAGCCATCCACCTGTTTGAGGAATACATACGCCTCAACCAAATTACCTTCAATAGAAGCCTCACACCAGTCAAAAGGATTGGAGAACCCTGGGGAATAACATTCTCAGATGGGAGCGACCAGAGCTATGGAGCTGTTGCATACTTCAGGTGGGAGACCGAGCAAGGTATCCTGGTCCGGCTTGTTGAGTCCAAAGCCAAGCTCACACCACTTGACCAAAAGGGAGAACCAGTGAAGGCTGAGGTCTGTGGTGCTGTGTTTGCTGCAAGACTCAGGAAATACATTGAAAAGCACAGTCGGATGCAAGTCGAACGGTGGTTTCATCTGCTGGACAGTCAAACTGTGCTGGGTGCAATCCAAAGGGACAGTTATGGGTACCAGACCTTTTTTGCAAACAGAGTGGGAGAGATCCAGAAGTCCACATCAGTTGAAGACTGGAGATGGATTCCAGGTGAGCAGAACATTGCTGACCTCACAACAAGAGGAGCAACCCCGGAAGACCTCAAAGAGAACTCTGTGTGGCAAAATGGCCCAGAGTTTCTGAAACGACCTGTGGAGGAGTGGCCGACAAAGTCAGCCAAAGATGTCGCTGCAGATGCCAAAGAAGGTATAAACAAGCTCCAAAGGAAATGTTTTACAGCAGCACTGACCCGAGCACAGGTGGGAAAAAACCAACATGCTCCACCTGCAACTGCAATGCCAATGTCTCCAACCTCTGACCAAAACAAGGACCTGCAAAGCAGCCCTAGAGGAAAAGGGCACCAAATCCAAGTCCGGAGGCCACCTTCTGGTTCTTCAGTGAGGAAAATCCTTAACATCAATAAGTTCAGCAGTTTAACCAGGTTGATAAGAGTCATTGCCTGGGTGTGGAGAGCTGCCACAAAGTGGAAAGAAATGCTGACCAAGACCTCAACCACAAGCAAGCCAAAGAGGAAGGAGATTCCTTCAGCTCTTGAGATCAAGTCCAGAGTCAAGGAAGCTACACTTACCATCATGGAGTGTGAAGATGCACTCAGGGATCTCTTCCTTGCGGCTCAAAAGGAGGTAACCTTGCCAGACACCACACTCAGCAGGCTTGCTGTGGTCAGAGAGGAAAGCACTGGACTTTTGCTCTGTGGAGGAAGATTCCAAATCTTTAATAAAGACAAAACTGCAGTACCGATCTTGCCCTGCACATCATGGGTATCCACTCTTCTAGCTCAAGAAGCCCACAAGGCAAATCATGAAGAAATCGCAGGCACACTCCTCCGGATGAGAAGGAAAGCATGGGTGGTAAGAGGCCGGAAACTAGCTCAGAAGATCGTTGATAACTGTGTGACATGCAGGAGACTTAAGGCCCGAAGATGCCAACAGATCATGAGTGACCTTCCATTGGAGCGAATAACACCAGCTAATCCATTTGAGTACACGACAGTGGACTTATTTGGACCTTACGAAGTGAAGGATGAGGTGAGAAAGAAGGTGAAACTCAAAGTGTGGGGAATTGTCTTCTGTTGCATGGCGTCTAGAGCTATGCACACAGACCTTGTCAGTGACCAGTCAGCTGAAGGCTTCCTGTTAGCCTACCAAAGATTTACGGCACTGAGAGGACATCCAAAGAAATTGTGGTCGGATCCTGGAAAGAACTTTGTCGGAGCCAGACCTGCCCTCGAAGAGCTCTACATGTTTCTGGACCGACTGGAGAAATCAAAGCTTGAAGATGAAGTCTCCAAGCATGGCACAGAATGGAGCTGGAAGATCCATCCAGCAGACTCACCTCACAGAAACGGAGCTGCTGAAGCTGCTGTCCGGACTGTGAAGCGGGCTTTGCACAATCTGGGGGGTAACGGAGTCTTCACATGGGGTGAGTTTCAAACTTTCCTTTATATGGCTTCCAACCTCGCAAATGAACGACCTATTGATGCCAGGACTCAGAGCCGGGAGGACTGTGTAGAATACATTAGCCCAAATTCACTTCTGCTTGGAAGAACTGGACCCAGAGGAGATCCAGGGACCTTTGACTTTGAAGGATACTCTTACAAGAGATTAAGAACCATCCAAACAGAAGTTGACCGGTTCTGGAGGAAATGGAGCCAGTTAGCCGGACCAAACCTGTTTGTCCGGACCAAGTGGCACACAGCTCACAGGAATGTGGCAATTGGAGATGTCATCTGGCTGGCTGACCAGAACGCCTTGAGAGGTCAATTCAGGCTTGCCAGAGTCATTGACGTTAACACTGACAGGAAGGGAATTGTAAGGGATGTATATCTCCGATCCTTCCCCAGCTACCCAGTCGCAACTGTGAAGCCCACCAAAAAGATGAAAAAACATTCAACCAAGATACCTGCAACAGTTCTTCACAGGGATGTCAGACGGATAGTTGTCCTGCTTCCAGTTGAAGAGCAGCAGCAACAACAGGATCAAAAATGGAGTAACTAAATCTAACACATCACAGTACTGGTGTGACCTCCTTGGGTTGAAGAACCAGGAGGTCAAGTGGGAGGTGTTGTGTCAATTCATGGTTACGTCAATTCACTCCTCCGGTCAATTCATGGTTACAAGTTGTACTGAGCACTCCCAAACTGCAGGGGGCAACCATGCAACCAGAGTTGGTGGAACCAACTTCTAGGAAGTGCTCTTGGGACCATATTTACCTGCGCACCCACAGAGAGTGCATGGCATTTGAAATGTTTGGTAAGAGCTCTGTTGGCTCTCTCACCTGTTCCTGAAGAAAGATACTGTGACCACAGCTCCTGATCATCCAAAGACGCAACTGGTAGGATTGAATGTGTTTGAATGTGGTGTTCATGCTTCTACAGTATATGACTTTTTGTATAAGTTTAATTATGGGATCATGTGTATTGTTTAATTATTATATTATATTATTATATAAGTTTAATTATGGGATTGGTATTTTAATTATTAACTATCCTAAGTTAATCTAAATTACTTTGTTTGGTTTGAGGATTCAGTACCATTTTTGTATTATTACTTTGAGAAAGTGTTATTGAGATTTATTTTGTAACTAATTCATGTTTTGTTTGTGTGTCTTAAAGGTTATCAACCTATTCTGTTTCATCCAAAATCTATCAAACCATCTTTAAGAAAATAAAAAATCATAAAGTGAACAGATTTGAGTTGTCCTTTGCGTTCATCAGAGATAAAGCAGTTTTCAAGTTTGGGCAGAGCTGTGGTCAATCAGAAAACACACAAAACTTGACAAACATGTTGTAGCCTACTCGGTGTAACCTTGCTTATCTTGCTAGCAGTGTCATCTAACTTCTAGAGCAGACCTGGACAAACTTCCACTGGGGCCTCAAGATGACTTAAAATTATGACAAAACTAAATCCACCAAAAATCAAGATATTTCTCATTATTTGGCAATTTTATAACAAATGTACAGGATTTGTTGTGGAGAATATAAGGGGACATTGAAGTCAAAAAGGTTGCGATTCACTGTTCCTAGGTGTGTCAAAGTGACCCCACAAAGGGTAATATTTTAAACTCCCTTAAAATATTTAAATATGTAAAATATTATATATATATATATATATATAAACAATATTTTATTCTAAATAAACCTTACATTTTTCTTACATTTCTGGCTAAATATAATTGACATTTATACAACTGTCATCTTTAGGCTATAAACAATCTTTATTAAAGATTAAAAAATTATAATACTAATTGACACTATAATTGATGAAATACAATTAAATGAAGATGACAAATCAGCAGAACCTGCTATGAGAAAATATTATTTTGATATGTTTTCTTGAATACTTTTTCAAAGCCCTGCATTCATGACAAAATGTTCCCACTTTTTTGCTGATTAGAGATAAGATCTATTATGTTTAAATATAATATTTACTGCATTTGTAGTTGTCTGTGAAGAAGAAAAAAATCTAACTGACGATTTTCCAGTTCATGGCCCTTTAAATTTAAACGTTGCCGGAAAGCGCGAAAAAGGCGCTCAAAACCAAAACGTCAGAGGATTGTCAGGAGGACGGAGGACGGATACCGGTACTGCAAAAAGTCAAGGGCTGCGTCCGAAACCGCGTACTCAATGAGTAGGTACTTATTTTCAATGAGTACTTACTTAACGAGCGCTAAAAGAGTAGGTACTTTATAGCCAAATCTCGTTGAGTATGAATGATGCGAACCGGACATCTGCCATGTTGACGTTATCATGTGACCTACGACGCGTTATCACACTCGCAACAACTTAAAAGATTTGAACGACACGTTTAATTCATCTATCTGTAAATATCTTGATATTGATTAAACTTGCTCATTTTGAAGAAACTGCTGCCCATTTATTTTGTGAATACATTTAGGGTTGATTAAAGTTCTTATATTTAACCCTACTAATGTGACCCACCGTTTTATCCTTACAATATTATTTATTTTTATTATGAAATCCCAAAATGGTCATCTCTTGAATGTTGTTAATTTCTTTATTTTATATCCAACCATTTTTATCCACAAGCAAAAGTGGCTAACTGCTTTATGTTTTCCTCTTTTTCTTGTTGAATTTAACTCTCGTTTCATCCCTCAGGCCTAGGCCTATAAATATATATATATATATTTTTTAAATGCATTTTTAAATGTATTATAATGAATTATTTAAGAAAAAATATATTAAAATATTCAACCTTGTACTAGGTTATTTTTTCCTGTGTAAAAAATCTCATATTATGTATGCAAACCCATGATATATATATATACACACACACACACCTCATAACATCAGTAACTCAACAGCCCTACCTAGAACGGGTTTCCTCAGCGTTTGTAATGTCTGCACAAAGGGCAGCTGTGCAAAGATTTGCCTTTGGAGAAAACTGTTGATTTTATACTCAAATAAATTTAAGTATCATTAATATTAAAAATTAATATTACCCCAGAATGAATTGCATTGATATCCCACCCCAAAACATACAATAATAACAACGATAAATGCTGACCAATACTTAATTATATTACTTTTTACTGAAAATAGTAGTAAAAAGTATATAGTGAACATATCTACATTTGCATTCAAACAATTAAATAAAGCATTAATTAAATAATTATATTGTATTTACTGACAACAATGAGAAATATTAATAAATTAGTAAAAGAATGAATGAAAGTCACCATCACACAATAAACAAATGCATATACAAGTCAACACATCAAGGGCGAAATTGTCAATCACACATTGGGGGGGACAGCTGTGTACTTGGTACCTCTAGGGGGGTCCGGGGGCATGCTCCCCCGGAAGAAAATTTTGTACATTTTAAAGGTAAATTCATTAATCTGGTGCACTTTGAGTCACCCGAATCCACTGTTAAAAATAAATAATCCACCCGCAAACCTCCCGAACCTATGATATTCTCTGATTTAGATATCTGCATCTGATCATCACATTACAATTATTCAAATTCTTAGTGTTAAGCATGATAATATGGTAACATATCACACTGACATGCTGATTTAAAATGAACATTTATTTAAAATAAAATTCTTCTTTTGGCAAAATTATATTTCCTTAATAGCCTAAACAGAGGCTTTACTCCCTTCAAACTTAAAATTGTCCATTTTTCATTACATCACTGTTTGAAAACACTCAGAATAGTTTTTTGTACCTTTATAAACAAGGTATATATATATAGGTATATATATATATAAAGGGCATTTCCCCCCCTAATTTTATTAACTGTATGCTCCATCTTTCATTTCAAATTCTTAAATTTGATAAATATATCCAATTAAAATAAGACACTAGGCTGTTACCAATCAAATTAAATAATTTACATTGAAAAATTATAACTGTATTAAATTAGATTATTTTAAATATTTTTATAACCGCAACAGAACCATCACGGTGGGGAAAGTGTATCTGACCATGTGACTGTCTGTCCGAGTTTTGTCGAGAGCCGGAGGCGGCACGAAATTTGACGGAGGCAGCCGCCTCATAATTCTCTATGCAGGAAAAACTCTGGCAATACCCATAAATGGAAACATAAATTTACAACTGTACTTCGGTTTCTCTGCGAGGACACCGCCGTCACCTGCCATATGAGATTTCACCATGTGAGACGACACCGCCGTCACCTGCTCTGTCAGATTTCGCGCTCCTAACTCTTCTTCTGTTTGGTTTTTCCTAACTCACTGACGGTGCACGAGCTACTAAAGGTATAGGGAAAACATGACATGGATTTCAGGAGAAATAGGTTTTGTTAATGTATAGTGTAAGGCCAGTCGAATGGATTTGGGAAATGGACCGGCCGGGATTTTATATTTTCGGAGCTGGAAAGAAAGACGTATTTGCAATCACATCGATATTGCCCGCATAATCATACAGTATGATCAAATATTGGGGGGGACAAATTGTCCTTCTTTGAATATTGGGGGGGACGTGTCCCCCTGTCCCCCCATAGAATTACGCCTATGCAACACATGAAACAAAGCTTTATTCAAACTACAATCATGTATGTAGGCTGAAGGCGCTGAGGTTGTTGCGTGTTGTGTTGTGCTTCACAATATGAGGCAATAAGGGCAGGTGGAGTGATGGAGGGACTCGTAAGGGCTGGTCTCGTAAGGGCAGGTGGAGTGATGGAGGGACTCATGGCACCATCTCCAGGATTCAGCTCTGGGCTCCTCATCCTCAGCACTCACACCAGCCTGCTGACATTTCAGATTCTACAAAATGCACAAACATAACACAAAAGCAGTCATTTTAACCACACAATGTCATATGATTTCAGTATTATTTAGAAGACAAAACCACTTTTTTTCACAAATGCCGCCATCATCTTCCCTTGCAGGTCCTGCTCCACCACAAAAGCTGTGCAGCTAATGCACAGAAATCAAGAATCAGAAAAGTGCTGTAATAGCTCTGTTTGAAATTACAATAATTAGTTATTGTTATTAATTTCTGTGGTATACTTACTCAAAGCCTTTGATGGCAGCATTCAGCTTCATGAGCCACTCTCCACCGGATAAAAACACATCTGTTCATCTGACCCTGTAACATCCAGACAAGATTCACATTACCTCTGTGATTTATGAGCTTGTTTTAACTTTTTATCCAACATAAAAGTTCCTCAATTTATCAACAGTACTAATGGACAAATAAAATAGATAACTTATGTTTAGTTACTTTATAGATTTGTTCTACATAATAGCACACATTCATCACTCAGATGTCTATTTCATGTTGTGATGTGCTCTTCTGCAATACTTACTGAAGATTTTCCTGTCAGAAGTAAATAGACATTTAAAATAAGCGTCTTTAGGATATGGTTTATGTAAATCCACTTTAGAGACGTAACTTACGTGTCCTTACTGGAGCTCCCCTGTTAGCTAACGTTATACATAATAAAACGTGTTTTTACAGCAAAATCACAACTATACTACACTGTGTAACGTCTTTACACCTTCAACAATTCAACAGTTTACTCTACAGTAGTTCAACACATGCAATTTTAACACAAGGACCCGTGTTTACTCACATTTGAAAGCACCCGCGTCGCTGATCTCTGCGATGTTTGATAATGACGTATCCTCTCGCGTGGCCTCCTGGGATAGAAAAGTATTCATCTTCGAGCTCTTCAAAATCTGTGTTGAAGCAGTAAGCCATCCGGGAACTTCTCGCCTACTCTTTTATGAGTACTGAGGTTTCGGACATACTACTCCGTTCACGTACTGTTTTCCCCTACTATATAGTAGGAAAGTAGGAATATTCGGACGCACTATAAGTATATGTACGCCCGAATCTCGCGATAATTAGTACGTCACTCTGGTAATTCTCGCCTACTCTTTTATGGATACTAAGGATTCGGACATACTTATTCGCTCGCCTACTGCTTTTTCCATACTATATAGTAGGGAAGTATGCGGTTTCGGACGCAGCCAAGGTAAGACATAATCGATAAATGTTTATTTTTGTTAGCGATTGCTTCGTTATATCAAGTTGGAGTCTGCATGTTGTGTTATATAGAGTCGATGGAATCATTTCTATTCGAAGTTACATTATTTTGGCAGTTCAACTCTAAGCTAGATCTATTATGGTTGTCACGAATGCGAAATGAACAAGTATCGATTGCTCGGCGCGCCATTAACGTTACATTTAGATTTGCTCATGTTGCTCCCTATCACTCTCCCAACCTTTACTCAGTTCTGCACGGTTAAAGTATTTAACTCGTGTCTTATTTTGGCACAACAATGAAAAAAAATATAAATAATATAGTGTAATTTGACATTCATGTTTATATACATTGGACATAATACTGCACTAGTTGTATTACTTTGTGACAGCAATGTTTCATTAACCCTAGGAATAATGCACAAATAAATAAAAAAAAACTACATGCTTTTTCTTACAATAAAAGCTTTTATGAGATGATTACAATTATAGATGTTTTGGGTTCAGGTAGACTATTTAAAAGTTGGGTCAGGTATTAGGCTATTCCTCTATGTATTTCACATTTTTATTATACCCTAGTAATTATAAAATTAACGTTAGTTGGCCTGCTTTATGTTTTTTTTTGGTCTGTTTTGAGTCAGGATGTTTTCACCTTAATAACATGTGTCAGTGTGATTTGCTACAGAAAACTGCTGGTGGGAATAAAATAGCCTACAGTTTAAAACACATCTAGTGTGTTTGCTGCCAAAAAGCCCCTTTTTTTTGTTTCCTCTGACCATAGAATCTGGTCCCTTTTGAAGTTCCAGTCGTGTCTGACAACTGAATATGCTGGAGTTTAATTTTAGCGGAGCGAGGAGGATTTTTCTTGAAACCCTCCCAAACAACATGTGGAGATGTAGTTTTTTTTTTTTTTTTTTGGCTTTCTGACCCCAAGACTCCAGTCATCTCTGCAATTCTCCATCTGTGATCCTTGGAGAGTCTTTGGCCACTCAAACTTTCCTCCTCACCGTCCATTAAGACAATATAGACACACGTCCTCTTCCTGGCAGATTCGTAACATCATTAGTTGATTGGAACTTCTTAATTATTGCCCTGATGGTCAGAATGGAGATTTTCAATTCTTTAGCTATTTTCTTAGAGGCACTTTCTATTTTGTGATGTTCAACAATCTTTTGCTGCACATCAGAACTATATTCTTTGGTTTTACTCATTGTGATGGATGATTCAGGGAATTTGGCCTTTGTGTTTCCTCATATTTAAACTCCTGTGAAACAAGAAGTCATAGCTGGACAATTTCATGTTCCTAGTCACCCTGGTGTGCTAAAAAAGATAAATATTAATGGGAATATACTTCTGAGATATTTTACTCGTAAACAAAATCTAGAGGTGCCAATAATTGTGGCCAATTGTGTTTTGGAGATAAACATTTATTTCATAATGTGATTTCCATTTTTTGACGCAGTCCGATCTTCCTAGCAGGCATCAAACTTGTTCCTTTTGGGCATCTGGAAGCAAAGAGTGTCCTTGGCCATGGCCAAAATGTTCTTTACATTGGCGCTGGCTAACTTAACTATGCGCTAATGCTTGTGTTCCCTAATTGGGTCCTAAGATTTTAAAAGTTGTGTAGTCCATCCTTGCATTTACAATGTCATATTTTTTTAGGAACTGTCAGAAACAACAGACTGACAGCTGCGGCCACCGATCAAGAGATCGAATCATTTATTAAAAAATGGCTTCATCTTGCAAGTGACCGAGACGGAGGGAGAAGAGAAAGAGAAACGGAGGAGGGTCCAAGACACCAGTAAGTCAGTTACATTGCGTTTTTGCTAGATGTGTATAATACCATAGTCTGTCTGAATACTTTATTCTGATTGGCTGCAAGGTGTAGCCTAGCCATTTGTAACACTTTACAAGTTTAACTACTTTAGTTAACATGTGGCATGAACAATTCTTCTTCAGTATTTATTAGGGGTGGAACGGTACATGTATTCGTATTGAACCGAAACGATACAGGCGTCACGGTTCGGTGCATGAATATACACGGAGAATACACGGTATAAAAATAAATAAAACTTGCGTGCAAATTAATTAATGTAAAGCGGGACTACTGTTAAAGTAACACTAAGTAACTTTTCAACCTTCATAATATATTTCCAAAACCCTTGTGATGGTACATCGACTTAAAATAGGTTGAATGACACGTCTGCCATAGCCTGACGGGGTTTGTATAGTTTTTAATCGTACTTTTAAACTTCGGGGTTCGGGTAGTAACACCCGCGCACAAAAAGAACTACAAAATTCGCCTGCTTTACGGCATAGGCTACCTCACTTCCCCCAACACGTCCTCGCATGCTGTTGGACTTGTAAGTATATTGCTTATATTGTATATCACTCGGACAAGCACCTGGCATTCTTGTTGATGGATTAGTAGACATCTTCGGTGGCTAGCTGTGCTTGTTCGATGTCCGACGATTTGTAACGCGTTGTGTTTATTCCCCAATCGAACTCGTGTAACTGTCTGTCACACGTTCTACCGTCCACAGCATTACTTGATAGACAAAAATAGGACAAGAATGAGCGTCAAACAGAAACAACCCGCTTACGGGGTGTTCGAGGCGCACATACAATACAGACTGCCGAAAGTTCAACAGGGCGCGCGCAGCTCTTAAAGGGGCCACACCTTATTTCCACTCGTTACAGCTTCTATCCGACTGAACGGGGACCGGTATACAGGGGGGAGGGAATCAGGCCGTGAGTGAAGAGACTGCTCTGCGTGAGTGGTATTTACGACAGTAACGTTAAATACAAGTAGTCCACAGCGACTCTAGGGGTCGTTGTTTGACCAAAACGGAAATCCTACATAATGGGGCTTTAAATACGCAGGTTCTTTAGGGACACCTAATCTGTAGCTCCGCCTTAGCTCTCAAGCTCTATGGCTATAATGAACAGGCTGCGATGTCAAGATTGCAATGCTGGAATATGTTGTGTGCGTGCGTGTGTGAGAGAGAGATCGAGGCGCGGGCGCACACACACTGTTTAAAAGCAAAAAATATTTATCCAACCCCATTTAAAAACAGTCTGTGGGTGCCATCTTTTGGACATTCATCATATTGCATTGGTTTTCATTTCTTGTCCTAAAAATAAACAGAGCACTAATTTGTTTATTTTTAAGTTACACATTCTACATTGATTAAAAAAGAAAATCAAATGTGTTTTTAATGGTAGTATTATTTTATACAGAAATAAATTATGTATAATTAACATGAGAATAAAGTTAGTGTTCATTAAAATTTTAAGGAAAACAAATATATTGATCTGAAATGTAGCAAATTTATTTTAAATTCATTCAGGTACAATTACAAAACACATCTCAAGGTCTTTTTGTATTTTTATTAATTTAATTAATAAACTAATTATATAAAACTATTGTCAATGCACTACAAATAAACTGGTTCTATGCCTTTACTTTATTATTAAAACTTAAAAAAAAAAATACAAGGCTTAAAGGAGAACTCCGGTCAATTTTAACATTGAGCAAATTTTTTTGTAAATTTGGAGTGCTGTCAGTACAGAGAACAACGACAAAAATCGGTGTTGCCTACACCGTGTTATCCTCTTTAAAATTTGCACCCTGTTGACTTCAATGGGGCAAGTTTTAAACCTGCTTTTAGCCTCTTAACATCCTTGATGTGTCATTACAAGTGCACCAGCCATGTGAGTGATTTTATTCAGAGTGAACACGGTGAATCTGACTGCAGTAGATGTGAAAGATATGAATAAAAGTGATGTTAATTCAGCCAGCGCACATACCTGTATTTACTTCCTGTTTTCTGTCTAAGTCCACAGTAGTCGATTGTCGAGTTCACGCGCGTGATTACAGGTAACTAAGAAACAATGGAGAACTCGACAATCGACTACTGTGGACTTCGACCGAAAACAGGAAGTAAATAAATGTGCGCTGGCTGAATTAACATCACTTTTATTCATATCTTTCACATCTACTGCTGTCAGATTCACCGTGTTCACTCTGAAGGAATCACTCACAGTAGAGGCTAAAAGCAGGTTTAAAACTTGCCCCATTTAAGTCAACGGGGTGCAAGTTTTAAAAAGAGGATAACACGGTGTAGGCAACACCGATTTTTGTCGTTGTTCTCTGTACTGACTGCACTCCAAATTTACAAAAAAATGAGCTCAATGTTAAAATTGACCGGAGTTCTCCTTTAAGACATTTATTTTTCTTTGGTGGTACAGCCTACAGACATGCACAAGAAAAAAAAAAATTGCCTTCTACATTTTTGTTTTGCTTTTCCCTCCATTGTACAGAACTCGTACCGAACCGTGATGTCCGAACCGAGGCATGAACCGAACCATGACTTCTGTGTACCGTTTCACCCCTAGTATTTATTAATCGTAATTAATGCTAATTGTGATGCTTACTAATGCATTACTAAAATCAAAAGTTGTATTTGTTAACATTAGTTAATGCACTTTGAACTAACATGATCAAACAATGATTGACTGTAACTTTAAGAAAGCTTAATAAATAATGTAGTTAATGTTAGTTACTAGTTAATACATTAACTAATGTTAACAAATAAGACCTTACAGTGTTACCAAACCGTTTAATGCACTGGTAGTTCCAGTCCATTTATTCACTAACACAATTAACTAACACAATTAAGCCATAGCAATGCCGCATGTCAGCCGTAAACAAAACAAATGAAGCAGAACTGGCCCATATCTGGCCCAGACACCAAAGTTGCTGTGGCCCAGATCCGGCCCACACTTGACACTTTCATCTGACCCACATACCGCGTGGAATGATGGCACTTGGGCGGTCCGCTCCTGTTTGCCCGGAAATGGGCCACAGTCAAGTGTGGGCCTGATGTGGGCCAATTCGGCTTCATTTGTTTTGTTTACGGCTGACATGCGGCATTGCTATGGCTTAATTGTGGCCCAAATCTGGCAAACGGGAGCGGACCGCCCAAGTGCCATCATTCCGCGCGGTATGTGGGCCAGATGAAAGTGTCAAGTGTGGGCCGGATCTGGGCCACAGCAACTTTGGTGTCTGGGCCAGATATGGGCCAGTTCTGCTTCATTTGTTTTGTTTACGGCTGACATGCGGCATTGCTATGGCTTAATTGTGGCCCACATCTGGCAAACAGGAGCGGACCGCCCAAGTGCCATCATTCCGCGCGGTATGTGGGCCAGATGAAAGTGCCAAGTGTGGGCCAGATCTGGGCCACACCAATTTTGCTATCTGGGAATTAACGGAAGTTTTGGCATGTAGATTGGACCCATACAGACACTGAGTAGTGTCCATTTAACACTGAGGATTTTACTGTGTAGAATGTTGAGTTGTTAATAAAAATTAAGTATGTTTACCATCATTCAACATTTTCTATTATTAAAATTGTATATATATATATGTGTTTTATAAATGTCACAACACAAAAATGCTGTTTGTAAATAAGTTTATTTGAGCTGGTGTTGTTGAGCTCTCCTTTGAATTACAGGTTGCAAGATACTTTATACTCAACTTTCAGTTTTTCTTTAAGAATAAACCATATTTCATTTTCAAACAAGTTATTAGTAAATATATGACTAGTGCAAAACACAGGAGTGAGGAGAAGAGAGAAGCCACACCACCAGAATAACAAGATCCCATGAAATCAACTGATGTGGCTTGTGCTTTGCTTTTATTTTAAACAGCCGATATACTTTGAGCCACATCCTCGAATCATGATCTTCTACTTTCTATTTAACAGTAAGTATGTTTGACTGAACAGTCACACATTAAAACTCATGTTGATGTCATGGGGTCTTTAAAACATATAGTGCACATTAGTATTTTAAATACCCAAAGAACATTACATTGATAGAGAAAAGACTCATATGATACTTTTAAATTACAGAAATTAAAGGGATAGTTCGCCCAAAAATGAAAATTCTGACATCATTTACTCACCCTCAAGTTGTTTCAAACCTGTATGAATTTATTTTTTTCTGCTGAACACAAAAGAAGATATTTTGAAAAATGTCGGTAACCAAACAGTTGATGGACCCCTTTGACTTCCATAGTATTTTTTTTCCTACTATGGAAGTCAATGGGGTCCATCAACAGAATGACAGAATTTTCATTTTTGGGCGAACTATCCCTTTAATTTAATAGTACTGATATAAGCACATTATCTGATGATTAAAACAAAAAAGTGTTTGCCAGTTAAAAAATATTTTGCTTAAGAACAACACAAACACATCCTTCACTCCTCAGATCTGCTGCAGATGAAGTTGAGTTTGTCGTGTTCAGGACGGCTGATCCAGCGCTGATCTCCTCCAGACTGAACTGCTCCAGATCTCACTCCAGACTCACAGTCCTCGTCTCCTGTGCCGTTCCCTGGAGCCCAGTTCTGATAGCACACGGTCTCTCCACTCACCCAGAACCAGAGGCCCACAGTGCAGGAGTGACGTAAACCCAACCACACCGCCCCAGTAGACGCACGTTTAACCACATTCATCACACGACGCTGCATCTCCTCTGAATGAACCGAGACCAGATCCGTATAATTCTGTCTGCAGTATCTCAGAGCTTCAGGCCACATCAGAGTCTCTTTGATCAGAATCAGTTTATCTGGACACAAAACAAACCACAAGCAAAAACTAGAGAGAGACTGATCAAAAACAACATGCAGAACAAACACTGTGGAGGAATCTGTCATGTCAGACATGTAGCGTGAACTTTAAAGGGATAGTTCACCCAAAAATGAAAATTCTGTAATTAATCACTCATGCTCATGTCGTTCCAAACCCAAAAGACCTTCATTCATCTTTAGAACACAAATTAAGATATTTTTGAAGAAATCCGATGGGTTGGGGGGTTGGGTTGGACCCGGTGTTGCTTTGAGACGTCATGTGCGCTCACAATCACAAACTAGCCAGTTCTGAAATAGTCAGAGGATGCAGTGCAACTATTTTACCCTTAAGCGGCCGCTCACTGCTGACTCATAACAAAGGTGTAATTTTTTAATAGTCGCAATATGCAACGTGCTAAGTCAGTGATAGTCAGTAATCGGAAGATCTCCTTAATGATCTCCCCATGCTCCATTCATAGTGCCTTCGGTTTGATCTATTCTGGAGTTGATTTGTGGGAACACCAGACTACACATCAATCTACTAGGAATAATGATTTCAGAATAATGCAGAATAATTAAAATATAACATTTAATTTGTCAGGAAAAATTGTATCATGCCAATTACACAAGTGATTAAAAGCCAGTTCAGAAATAATACATGACATCATTTACTCAAAGATGACTCAAAAAGTAAGCAATGCATTCCTGACAGAGACAGTGAGCGTGTTACGAGTGTAAGACCTGAGAAAACACTGATACAGCACTGTATGGGGCTTGTTCCTGGTTACAGGTTCCCAAGTCTGCTTTGCCATGTCCCCTTAAATACCCAGACCAGAACAAAAGGCTTGTACAATTTTTTTTAGGGTTGTTTTGGGTCAATTCATGTTCCCCAGGGGGTAACACCTGGTTTCGGGGGAGAGGGGAGATATCTTGAAGAGACATCACCCAAAGAGGAGAACAGATCGCCTAAGTTCTCAATCTTTCTCATAATACCAATGACTGCAATGAAATTAAGACCATTTTACCAATCGCACTGAGACACTTAAAATGATACCAAACATGAAAAGGAAAAACAATAGATTCACAAGATACATCATATGTAATATATAGACATTCTTAATGAACTTTTAGTGACTTGAGGAGGGAGAGGGAGAGAGGGATGCAGAGATAAGGAAGGAGATAACAATGTCCTGTGCTCTTTCTTTGCGATCTTCTGCCCAGGGTGAATTTCTTCTTTATTGCTTTCTCAGGTGTGAAAGACATAAAATATTAATGATGTGTTTACGCCTACTCGCATAAAGCTTTCTTACACAAAACACGTCTTACAAATTTTAAATCAATATATTGTCTTATCTGAATGAGCAGTCAGGATGATTGTCACATAGTTTTGAAGCAAATATTCTAGGCTACGAGATACAATTTGCAAAAGTCTTGTGAAGAAATAATCAGTATGAGTTTTATGACCTTATTTCAGTGACATTTTTTTTGTTTTTGTTTTTTTAACAAACCATGCATAAATGTCATTATCTCAAAACTACAAACTTTTACATACATGCTGCTGATATATTATTGTAGCAGAGTTTGTGCTTAATACAGTGTAATCAGACTTTAGCCATGAAAATGTCACAAGTAACAGAGATAACCACAAATGTCAGAACATGTCAGAACACCTCCAGGGCCCAGAAAACACCTCAGACCCCAGAGGGTTAACAATGTTTTTCCTACCTTTCTGGGCCTTCAAAGAGTTAATTAAATAGCTGTCTCTGATGTTCAGAAGATGAACGAAGATCATACGGGTTTGGAACGACATGAGGGTGAGTACTTAATGACAGACATTTTTGGGTGATCTAACCCTTTAAGATATCTGGAGGTGATGGATGGATTGTGTGTGTTTGTGAGGATCTGCTCACCTTCATGACACACAAAAGGATATTGGTTGTTGCAAGAGATGTCAATCCATTGACCCTGAGCATTTGGTCTGATCACTGTACAGTTTTCACCACCTCCACTATTATTAGGTTCACCAGAATCCCAGTATCTGAATGAGGAGTCACTCTGATCTGACCACTGCCATGAGTCTCTGACTCTGAACAGACCGATCCAGACCCATGATCCAGATAACTGAAGACCACTAATGACATCCTTAATCTGTTGATTCTCATTCTGGTTCCTCACACTGACCAGATCAGTGTGATGCTGTCTGCAGAAACTCTGAGCATCTGTCCAGTTCTTCTGCTGATTGTCCAAGACGAGTCCTGTGTTCGCTTCAAGAAAAAAACAATTTTCAAGTTTCATAAATCAGTGTTTTACGGTTTTAAAAGTGAATAGGAGCAGTGGTGGAAGCATCAGAAACATGTTTCCATTACATTGGAAATGTTAAATTTTAAACATAAATGCACATTGTTCTGAGGGGGAGGGGGCATCATCCTCTACCTTTTACAGATACATTTACTCAAATTGTCATGCTGATAATAACTGTAAGGAAAAATGTTCAATTAATATGGAAGTACTGTATTTCCCAGGAAACTTAAACACACACACACACACACACACACACACACACACACACACACACACACACACACACACACACACACACACACAGGGAGCGATGCCAGAAATGGAAGGGCCTTTATAAAACAGGATAGGCAAAGCATAGAGTATGAAAACTGCATGAAAACATTTCTGAGAAAAAATATAATTACATGAGTGAATCCGTTACACTGTTCCTCAGTCACTCCTGAAATTGCTGTGATTGACAGTGATAACCGTAGCAATGGACGGGACAAAACATTTGTCAAAATAAACCTGTGCATTTAGTGCTGTAGTGTAAATGCAGACTAATAGACCCACAGCAACACAGACCAGAAGAAGAAAACAAGTCTGTGTTCTCTGGGTCATTTTAGCAGCTTTTAAGATCATTTTATAAAGCACTCTTTTTTCACGTGTCCATTAGCAATGTTTAAAAATCTGCCTATTCAATTTTTTTAATTAAATAAAAAAATATTTAAAAGTATTTAATGCATTATTTTATTAGCATTAATAATTTGTTATTATAGATATTTTATAATGAATCCAAAAGCAAAACATGAAAAGAACTACATTAGATTATATGCTTTGATACATGCGGTAGTTTAACATCTCTTGTGACGCTTTGTTTGCTCCCATACACAAAATAAATATATTGAAATATATATTAAAGTGTCAAAAATATATGTGGCATATATTCCAAATACATTGAAATATATTTGCATTGTTGTTCACTTATATTTATCATTTTGAAATATAACAAAAATATATGATGTTAAGTGTGAAATATATTTACATTTATAACATGTAATGTAAAATATATGACAAAATATATGGTCATAAAATGTTTAGCTTGCTAAAGAAGGTTCGAAAATGTATTTTGATCATAGTAATTCCTCTACCTTTTTCCCAATACACAACAGTAGGCTACCATATTTCACTACTGTATTATGACACACAGCTATAATAAATACTGTACTTACATTTAAATGACTACAATGTAAAATGACAGATAGTTGCTTTCCTAGGACTATTAGGCCATATTAGGTGGCACGTACCTAAAACTAACTGCAATTACTAGATTTATTGTTGTTTTATTGACATCTTTCTTGAAGTCATTTAAATATTGAAAATATGCACAATATTTATGATGCAAGTATAACAGTGACACTCCAACAGTGAAGTACACTTAAACAATAGATAGAACTCAGTGTCTAACACTGCATACACACACTACTAAATAACTGTATTCAATTCTGTAAAAATAGGGAAAAAAACTCTGCATTCTGTGTGTTATTTCCTACATAAAATTGTCATTTTAGGCCAATAAAGTCAGTAAAGGGGCAGCTGTGGCCTACTGGTTAGGGCTTCGGGCTTGTAACCGAAGGGTTGCCGGTTCAATCCCTGACCAGTAGGAAAAATGTGGGCGGGGGAAGTTGTTTGTTTGTGAAAATGTTTACTTTTTTAAATTTCAAAATATATTTCAAATGAAACAATTTGCAAAAGTTAAAACATATATGAACATATATGTAAACACATATGAAAATATACTTACATATATTTAACTAAAATATATTTATTGGGCCAATATCAATTATTTGCATATATTCCAAAAATATATTTTGAAAATATATTTCAAATATATTTATTTTGTGTATGGGCTCCCTGCTGTGTGTGTTATTGTGTTTTGAAGGAGCCGTGGGTTTGGAGACTCTGAAGAGAGAGTGGGATCAAATACTTTCAAAGCTAGCTTGATATTGCTGGCCTCTCCGAAAAAGCCTTCCCTACCCTTCATTTAGAACTTAATACTGTGTGTGTTAGTAGAAAACGTTCAGGAGCCGTCATATTTGGTATATGGTGCATGAACGGTTGTTGTAATTGTAAATAGCTGCACTCACTGTTGTTGCAGATAAAATGACGAGTATCACTACATGGTAAATCCTCCCATAGTCCATTTGACATCATTGCACAATAATCTCTGCCTTCAGGTTGTCCAGGTTTCCAGTTTAGATAGAGCGCAGGTTCACCTGTTGGCCACTGCCATTTATCAACACCCGTCTTCTGCAGCCCAATCCAGACATACTGAACACGTCCATCATTCACACTCTTCTTCAGCTCGTTCATGTCGTTCATGTTGTCAACGGTGGCCAGATCTGTGTATTTCTCTCTGCAGAATCTCTGAGCTTCAGTCCAGGTCTTCCTCTCGTTTATAAAGTGATACTGACGCTGAACACATTCAGATACGGAGCAGAGAGCTGTGAAAGAGAGCGTTTGATTTAATGCTTTTCATAACAGGGTCAAACCTGATGAAACTATAAACCATAAATAATACACCAAACACACTCACCAATGAGAAGAAGAATCAGATATAGAGTTTGGTCCATTTCTGAGGAAAAACACATTAAAAATCCCAAATATGAGTAACTCATGATCATGTAATTAAAAATAAATTAAATAATTAATTAATAAAAAATAGCCATTTAAGCAATTATTCAGACAATATTAACATCTGAAAGTGTAATTGTGTTTGAAGAATGAACATGTTCTTACTTTAGAGGTCGTGTGTTTCTGTCCTGAGTCTGATGTTTCTGTCTGCAGATTTACACTACGCTATTATTATATCTGCTCTCATCCCTCATTCAACTCATCATGTCATTTGTTTATTGTTCTGAAAACCCCTATTTCATATTTTACTTCCTCTATATTTGTGTATTTGTCCAGCCTTGTCTTTCCCTTTATTTGCATATTGGCTTCTGTGTCAGTCAGTATTAGTCTATAATATGGACCTTATGGAATCAAAAAATTATTTGAACATTCTAAATTAATATTTGAACATTCACAACTAAACAGCAGCTTTAATGATATTGCTGGACTGCATAACTCGTGTTTCATTCCTGATCATCTTGAAAGCGTCGTCCATCCACACTTGCCATCTTTGCACTTTACCATTTGTCTACTATAGATTTTTCCTTGTGTTTGGCCCAAGTGTTCAAGTGTGCATGAAGACCGCAAGTGTGTGTGTAGAACTTTTGATTACGTAATTTGACACACTTATGGTGTTGTAAAACTGCAAGTGTTTACAGAGCTTTATTTAGATTTTCAAAGCTTTGCATTTTTAAATAAACCTCTAAGTGTGTGGTCCATGTACTTTTTGATCATTTAATTTCTTGTTTGAAATGGAATAACATAATAATAATCTGTCAGGCCGAATAAGAGTCAGTACGAGTGCGACACTGACAAATGCTCTTTAATCAAATAATGTCTGAAACGTGCTGCTGCGACATGCAAGCGACCCCAATAATGTGAACCACAGTAAATGACAGATTATTTTAGCATGATGTATTTCCCATTGATAAATACATTGCAAATAGTTCCGTCTCTTTGGATAAAAGGGAAGTGGAAATAAAAATCAATAATAGGCTGAACTGTACCATGATAATATGCTAAAATAATCTGTCATATAGCCTACTGTGGCTCACATTATTGGGGTCGCTTGCATGTCGCAGCAGTGCGAATTACGTGACCAGCAACATATTTCTGCTTCAAATATTGTGCCTAGTTAACAGTGAGTGGTGGTTTCAGACATTATTTTATTAAAATGCATTTGTCAGTGCCGCACTCGTACTGACTCTTATTCGGCCTGACAGAAAGAAAAGCTCGTAGCTTACTGAAGGCGGAGCGTTTCGACCAATCAGATGAAAGGGCCGTTTCAGCGCCGCCCACGTGTGCAAATGAAATATCGAAGCCATAAACCGATTTGTAAACCACAAATGAAAAATGAAGCCAAAACCTCATTTTTCATTTTTTAAACTAAACTAAAAAACGAATAAACGATCTTGTTTTCATTTCTCGTTATTCCATTTCAAAATAGAAATTAAATGATCAAAAAGTACACGGACCGTGTCTGTACAGCAGTGCCTATAGAGTTCCGGGGGATGACGTAGTTACGTGACAGGAAACCGTGCGCACCGCCATTTTGGCAGCATTCGGCAGACTGGCAGACTGTTGTGGTGAAGGCGGCTAAACATGGTCGATAACTGTTGTGCACCAGGTTGCACAAATAGACGAGGGAAAAAGAAAGGTACGTCGGTTTACCGCATTCCTAAAGATGCGGAGAGGCGAGCTAAGTGGATCAGCGCCATTAAAAGAGCCAGAAGCAAGAAAAACAAGACTGAAAGATGGGACCCCCCAGCCGTTGGATTCCGCTTGTGCAGCGATCACTTCATTTCAGGTAAGTTACCGAACATAAGTATCTTCATTATTTAATAGGCTATAATTGTGGTTTCTGATCAGGTTAATACTAGCTAACGTTAGTTGAATTATAGCATGCAATTCGTGGGGCTAACAATGTCATGTAAGCTAGCAAGTGCTAACGTAGTAAACAAAACCCAGTTCGATACTGAAATGTTTCTATTTATTTTGTAGGGAGAAAGAGTGATAATCCCTTGAGTCCGGACTTTGTTCCATCTATTTTCAACTACGTTCCATCTCCAGAGAAGAGGAAAAGAAAAATGAGACTGGAGGTTTTCAACAGACGACAGAAAGCAAAGCTACAGAAGATAGAGCAGACAAAGCTATCTGCGAAAGCCATCCCTCCCAGGTGAATATATCAAAGTTTCTTAACCTGTTCAACCCCACTTCCATGGACTTTAAAATTATAAACCAAAAAGTTTTCGCACAATTCATTGTAGGTTTAATAACACCCAATGAGCTAAAAACCATAACATCTGTGACTGTTTTGAAATCATCACACACCTCTACCGACTTGCATTTAGCAACAACTGACTATGCATGTGATTGTCACTGTCATTGTCAATATGTATCTAGTAGGCTATCGATAATATATATTATGATGTAAATGTGCTATACAAGTAAAATGTACTTACTTACTAATGAAAGCTAGTATATACTGCAGAAAACAGAGAGTGATTGACAAAAAAATGACAAACTGTCATCAGTTGTGTATACATATACTCTTAATCTTCTACTTTTGTGTTTTCACCAGAGCATCAACCGATTGTCCCCAAGACAGCAACAAGGATCCTCCTGCAGACCAAACTCCCTCCACAGAGCCTTTGAAGGAATCTACCCATGAAGAACCTGGAAATGATGTCCAGCCTGTTCTCCATGAGGATGATCCAGCAACTCCACCATGCAGCACTGAAACCTGTGGTAAACACGTCCAATCTCTTGAGCAAGAATGCCAAGCTCTGAGGACTGAAAATATGTTGTTGAAGGAAAAAATGAATAGGACTACACTAAATGAAATGAGCTTGCATAACGACGATAAAAGGGTTAATACTCTCACTGGTTTATCAACATATTCAATTCTCATGACAATTTTTTATATTGTGGCTCCTTTTCTCAAACTTATATCTTGTTTAACATGTTTTCAGCAGTACATGTTAACTTTAATGAAGCTTAGAATGAACTTGTCCTTTGAATTTTTGTCTTTTTATTTTGGCATTGACTCAACCACTGTTTCAAAGCTCTTCAAACACTGTATTAGTGTGATGCATTGTAGACTGGTGCCAAGTCTAGTGTTGTGGCCTGACAGAGAATACTTAAGAAAATCTCTTCCATATGCATTTCGAAACAGTAGCTTTGAAAAGACAGTTTGCATTATAGATTGTTTTGAAATATTTCTAGAGAAACCCAGTAGATTGCTAGCCAGTGCTCAGTGTTACTCCTCATACAAATCACACCACACAATGAAATATTTATTTGCAATTTGCCCTCAAGGTTCCATTTGTTTCATTTCCACTGGATGGGGAGGTCGCACAAGTGATAAGTTCATCACAGAACAAAGTAACTTTTTATCTCATTTACTCCCAGGGGATGTAGTTTTAGCGGACAGAGGTTTCCTGGTTAAAGAGTCCATTCAGAGATGCCAAGCTGAATTAAAGATTCCAGCATTTACTCGTGGAAAGAAGCAGCTAGATCCTGTTGACTTGGAGAACACCAGATGTCTAGCCTCTCTTAGGATACACATAGAAAGAGTAATAGGAGTTCTCCGTCAAAAGTACACAGTCTTGCAAAGCACTGTCCCCATAAGTTTCACAGACATAGACAGAGAAAATGATGTTACCTACCTTGACAAGATTGTGAGCATATGTTGTGCACTTACAAATGTGTCTGAATCTGTGGTGCCCTTCCAGTGATGGGATGTACAGTAAATTGAACTGATGTGACTGGCTACAGATGTGCTCAACCAGGAAATAAACCTTTTTGACTCTCACTTCCTGCTTCCTTGTTGTGATATTACTTTTGATCATTTTGATCACTCGCTATTCTGATGCGATCACATTCTGTTTACAGATCAAGCTGCACATCCACCCATTCTAACTGAGTTCCACCCAAGCAGATATATGTTCTGGTGTGTTTGATATGAATGACCTACCCATGTTTCATATCCTTGATTGCTACAGATACTAATGATGGGGAAGAGAACAACATTGGTTTAACAACTGTTTATTCATAAATAAGAGGGTACAGTATCAGCTACTACTACAATTAACTCATTTCACAGTATCAGCTACTACTATTAACTCATTTCACAGTCTCCTCACTAAGGTTTTTTTCTTTTTTGGGCATTGATTACTTTTCGGCAGCTGGGACATACCCACTGTTTTGGGACCCTTTTCATGTGAAGGCAGTTTTGGTGAAACTTTTTAACTGAACAAAAACCTGATGCACAGACCAACATGTTCCCTGCTTCTGGCTCACGGCAGTAGCACCACTGTTGCTGACTATGATCAGCAAATTCTGGTTTTGGTGCAGAAAAATACTTGGCTAGCAGCTCTGGGATGATAAATGTTTTAAAGAAGTCACAAGCACATTCCAATTCTTTGGCAAAGAATGCCACATCAGGTGTGACACGTTCAACAAAAGGTGAAGTACTTTCTCTTTCAGTCCACAGAATGAAATCACAATATGTCAGTAACAAATAGCTGCATCTGCACTTGATAATAGTATGCATGGTCCCGCTTCAGTCTAACTTTTCCTTGCGCATCTTTTTCAAGGCAAAAGTGTGCAACAGAATTTGCTGCCTCATTAACAGAAAGGTCCTTTACAGAAAATGGGCACTTAATTTCAATGACACCTGAACCACAGCAGCTGCAGGAAACAAAGCCATCAGGTGAGGCCCCAATAAATGGGTGCAGGGGTGAAATCCTGAATCCAGCTGTTCCTACCATGACATCCGTGTGTAAGAGGCGATGCTGCATTTCATAGTATTTTCTTGCCAATTCCTCATGCTGACATCCCCATCTGAAGAAACAACAATAACATTAGTTTTGGAGCTCGATGGTGTTTTAAAGGAGAATTTTAACATTGAGCTCATTTTTTTTGTACATTTGGAGTGCTGTCAGTACAGAGAACAACGACAAAAATCGGTGTTGCCCACACCGTGTTATCCTCTTTTTAAAATTTGCACCCTGTTGACTTCAATGGGGCAAGTTTTAAACCTGCTTTTAGCCTCTTAACATCCTTGATGTGTCATTACAAGTGCACAGGTCATGTGAGTGATTCCTTCTGAGTGAACGCGGGTGAATCTGACTGCAGTAGATGTGAAAGAAATATATAAAAAATGATGTTTATTCAGCCAGCGCACATACCTGTATTTACATCCTGTTTTCGGTCGAAGTCCACAGTAATCGATTGTTGAGTTCACGCGCATAGGTTTAGTACCTATGATCACGCGCGTGAACTCGACAACAAGTTGGCGAGGGGTTCTGGTAGACCCAGCATGACAGCCTTTGGCACATAGGATGCTGCATACTCTTTGACAACAGACAGGACTACTGGTTTGATGATCTCTGCTCCTCTTGTGTGCGGCATTGGGAGAGGTTGTTGTAGAGTTGGGCTTGCTCTGCAGCGGTCAGAGGTGGGAAAGCTGGGGGGGCAGAATGACCATTCGAAGATTTTCCTTTTTTACATTGTTGAGTGTTGTTAAAAATTATGTCCTTGCCCTGCTGATACTCCACTTTCTTTAAAGAGTCCTCACTTGGGATGGCCCACTTGCACTTCTTAGATGTTACAGCTATCTCTTCTTTTCTTCCATTGTTATGCTGCCATATGCTGAACAACACAGCTGACACATGAGAGCAGCTCTCACCAAGTCCAGCTGTGCAATTGCAGTGGGCTCCCAAGACAACCCCATCATTCCTCACCACCATCCATGGCTTTAACTGAGGGTCATTAAGCCTTTGGGAATGATTAACCTATACATGAAATTAATGTCAGCTAACTTGGTTGAGTACATTAAAGATACAAACTAGCTACAGATAGCCAGACGCACTGCGGTAGCTAGCCAAGCTAACATAAACAAACAACTAGCCATGCTAACGTTACACTACTACCTATTAAACTTGGACACTTACCCTTCCAGTGATGATGCAGCATTTTTTTTGCTTGAAGATTCCACATCTGGATGTTCGTTACAAAGCCAGACTGAGTCCATTTGTAACCCTCCAGGCTTTTGTAGGCTTTTAGAGAGTCACCCGAGTAGGAAGATGGGAAGTTTATCAGGTAATTATATATATCCGGATACTGCAGATCTGGAACGTCTTCTTCAGCAGAGATACTTGTGAAAAGCACCCCAGGGGCATTGTATGGGTCGGTAATATTTAACCTATTTAATTTTTTTATATAAAGCTCAATGTCATGCGAATTAAAGTGAGATGAGTACTCCGATGGCTTGAAAGCTTCGGCGGTGGCGCTTGTCATTTTACTGCCAAAATGGCGGCCCGAACACTGGTGGTCACGTGGGGTCCGGAGCTCTGTAGGCATATACATATATGTAACACGATTTACTAGTATTGATGGTGATTTTAATCAAGTGATAAAAAGCATTTACAAATGTTGGACAAATGACAAAATACACATACTATATGAATAAATTAGTCTTTATTTCCTCCGTCGAAATACTTGATTGTGATTGGCTGGAATGTGTTCATTAAAACATTGTTACATTTTTAAGAATTAGTCATATTTAGAAAATTCTTATTGTGTTTCGTGTCATACTCCTGCTGTTCTTAGTCTATAGAGCATGAACACATTTGCATGTTAACGCATCCTCATCACTCATTTGTTTAGGTCCACATTTAGACTTTCAGGGTGGACAATATTTGCATCTCTGACGTGAAACAGAAGCAGAAACAGTGAGTTATTGTACATGTTATTGACACATTCCATGGTCTCATTCTTTCTTATTCATCTGTTAGTTTTATTAAAGGAACACTCCACCGTTTTTTGAAATAGGGCTTATTCACCTTCTTTCCTACATTTAGATAGGTGGGCAAATGCATTTTTGTCTCAGTGCATGCATTGTTTTAGTTTGACAGGGTCAGCGCTAGCTTAGCTTAGCATAATGAATGGAATCCTTTGTTGCCAGCTAGCATGTCCTGAGTAAAAGTGATATAAAAAAATATAAAAAACACCTAATTACTTCCTGTGGCCTGCGTATTCACAACAAGTACAAATAGTTAACACTAGGTGATTTCCTAGGCAGATATTGACTTATATATTAAGGACTATATTAGGGGGAAGCACAGGCGAAGCACTGCTACTTGGGCGTGATATCTCTGAACCCAAGTAGCAGTGCTTCGCCTGTGCTTCCCCCTAATATAGTCCCATGTCAATATCTGCATAAGAAAATCGCCTAGTGTTAATCTGCATCGCTATTTGTACTCGTTGTGAATACGCAGGCCACAAGAAGTAATTAGGTGTTTTTTTTTTTTTTATATATATTACTTTTACTCAGGACATGCTAGCTGGCAACAAAGGATTACATTCATTATGCTAAGCTAAGCTAGCGCCGACCCTGTCAAACTAAAACAATGCATGCACTGAGACAAAAATGCATTTGCCCACCTATCTAAATGTAGGAAAGAAGGTGAATAATCCTTATTTCAAAAAACGGTGGAGTGTTCCTTTAAAGGGATATTTCACCGCTGGAAAGATGAATGTGTATTTAAATTGGGTCATTTATGTAGTAGAAATGTGAAATTATTTTAGAAGTTGGAGCCTTCTAGACTGAGAAAAGCCAGAAAATGTATTTTGTGGCAGCGTTGTCACGCAGCTCTGCTCTGAAACTCTGAAACTCAGACTGAGCGAAAATGAAGCTTCGCAACTTCGCAACTTAAAAAAAGCCTGGAGGGAGGGCCTTCTGCTCTTGGCCAATGCTTTGCTGTCTGCTGACGTACAGTCCAATCACAAGTCGTATTTACTGGAAAGGTGGGATTTGACCGACTGCTCCGCCAATGACGAAATTCTCACTCTCGAAATTCTCATACATACTCGCTCTCCTCACACAGCGAGCGACTCACTTTCCTAAGCTGGCGACTCACTCTCACTCACCTCACACAGCGAGCAACTCACTTTCATCAGCTGGCGACTCACTCTCCTCTGATGGCGACTCGATCACTCTTCTCACATAGCGAGCGACTCACTTTCATCAGCTGGCGACTCACTCTCCTCAGATGGCGACTCACTCTCCTCACACAGCGAGCGACTCACTTTCCTCAGCGAGCGACTCATTCTCCTCACGCAGCGAGCGACTCAGTCATGTACATTGGCCTAATATTATAATAAAATCTCAAGTACTGTATTGGTGCAATAACTAACTTCAGTAAACTGTTCAATTTTGTGTTGTAAAAATAATTTATTCTGAACCAATAATCTTAAATTGATTCGCATTGCATTTTTTTTTTTTTATTATTTATAAAGGCAATTTCCCCCTAACTGTCATCTTTCAAGTCAAATTCTATACATTTTAAGTCACTATATTGCTTTTACCAATCAAATTGACTAGTATAAACAAAAACGTTTTTTCCCACTGCAGAGAAAACTGCATCAGGGGTGGCATTTATAAAAAGTTTAATATGCAAAACAAGCATAAAAAACAAAACAAAAAAAACCTTGCTTTGGTATCAAATATTCAACATGAATGCATGAGGCAAAAAAAAAAAAAAAATTTGTGTATATTATGTGAATCTTATGTTTGTTTAATGACTGCTGCTGGCCAATAAAAAAGCCAATAAAATTGGAGTTGTATGAATACAATTGGAGTTAAAAAACAAAAAATAATCATAAAACATAATGGGGCATTCATGTTGAATATTCTTTTGAATGGTGTTATCAAATAATAATCTGTTATAATCTGATAGAGAAAAACAACATGAAAATAGGCCTACAGTTAACTAATGTGATCTTTACAAAAACATAATGGTGTATGTAACATTGAAATGTGTTTTACCTATTTTGATACCAATGTGAATCAGCAAAAATGTCACATTTTCAGAATATTCTATTTTAAAGATAATTTATAAAATAAACTTTTAAAAAAGCTGTGCATCCTGTTTGTGTATCCTGTGCTCTTTCGTCATTGGCGGAGCAGTCGGTCAATCCCACCTTTCCAGTAAATACGACTTGTGATTGGACTGTACGTCAGCAGACAGCAAAGCATTGGCCAAGAGCAGAAGGCCCTCCCTCCAGGCTTTTTTTAAGTTGCGAAGTTGCGAAGCTTCATTTTCGCTCAGTCTGAGTTTCAGAGTTTCAGAGCAGAGCTGCGTGACAACGCTGCCACAAATCACGTGAGTCGCAAGCTCGCAACTGTGTGTGCGTATCTCCGCAAAGTGGGTGTTGTAAACTCAGCTCTGAAAAAATAGTCTGCAATAGGAGTGCAAATGTAATGTAATGTAATAAGTTTCGCCCTTTCGAACCTCAGTTTTCAGAGTTTCAAAACTTTTTTTCACCTATTTGCACACCAGTTTTCAGATCACCATTTACAAGGTTTCAAATCTGGAAAGTAAACTAATACACTGGGAGAACACTGACAAATTCGAAACTCTGAAAAAATGATTGCACAACACTGTAAAAAAGAGGGTTGCACTTCTGAAGGAGGAAAACTCAAAAACAAAATTGTTTGCACAGATTTTTTTTTTTTTTACCACTTTGCAAGCCTGCAAAACTCTGTTTTCAGAGTTTCAAAACTTTTTTTCACACATTCGCACACCAGTTTTCAGATCACCATTTACAAGGTTTCAAACCTGGAAAACAAACTAATACAGTGGGAGAACACTGACAAATTTGAAACTCTGAAAAATTGTTTGCGCAAAGACGTAAAATTTTTTTTTTGCAGTTCTGAAGAAGGAAATCTCAAAAACAACATAATGTTTGCAGAGATATTTTTATTTTTTTACATTTTGCAAACTTGCAAATCTTATTTTTCGATCTTGCAAAACTTTTTTTGTAAGATTTTGAGTTTTCGAACACTTAGTTTCAACCTTTCAGAACTTTATTTTCAGTTTTGAATCATGGCAGGATATTAATCCCATATAAAAACACATGTACACACACTCTGACATCACTTAGAAAACCTTTATTTGAAAAACAACTTATTTCAAAACAGATTTACAACATATTACACTTCTTATTCTTTATTATGTTTTTAAAATCAACTTTTCATTTCAAATACTAAAGTCCTGACAGAAAGTAGCATGTTTTGTCCTTTTTTGTTTCTCTTGCATGGCTTCCTCCTCCTCTTGGTCCTCCTCTTCTTTTTCTATCGTTCCACTGATTAGCCTAATCTTAAGGAGTCTTTTTCTATTATGTATTATGTATTAAAAGAAAATACAGTACACCCAGAAATGTTCTCATAATTTACTCATCTTTTCGCTACTGTAACAGTACAGAGACGGATACAATCGCAAGTAAAAGAATGTTTATTTAAAGGTCAGAATACACAGGTCGGGAACAACACTCAGATGAAGGAATGACGCAGGGACTTCAATGGGCAACCCGGTGATGGTGTGCGGTGAACGGCGTGCTCAGGAACCAGGAACAATAAACAATCCAGACGCGTGAACACACAACGAAGCAAATCCACGAAGACAGGAATCCACACGAGGAGATGAGAGCCACACACGGGAACAGGACACGACACCGGGGAAGCCACAACGATCTGACAACATGAGATGGGAATTACTGCACATATAAAGGGAACGGGGATTGAACACAGCTGGCAACAATAATCACCACAATGAGTAACCACACCCACACACACAACACACACACACACATCAGTAATGAGACAGCCGATTCATGAACCGTGACAGTACCCCCTCCCTTAGGAACGCCTCCTGGCGTTCCCCGATAACCCTACCTGTCGATTGTAATCATCGATAAGGGAGTGATCCAGGATGTCTCTAGCAGGTACCCAACTTCTCTCCTCCGGACCGTAACCCTCCCAGTCCACCAAGTACTGAAATCCGCGTCCCCTCCGTCTCGAGTCCAGAATACGACGTACCGAATAAGTAAGCTCCCCATCTACGAGTCGCGGCGGGGGGGGAACTGGGACTGGCGGATTAATGTGAGAATAAAACACAGGCTTAATTCTAGACACATGAAAGGCGGGGTGAATTCTCCTGTACGCTGGAGGAAGTTTGAGTCGGACTGTCACCGGACTAATAATCTTGGTGACAGGAAACGGGCCGATAAATTTGGGAGCTAACTTGTTAGAAACGGAGCGGAGAGGAATATTTCTGGTAGAAAGCCACACTTTTTGACCCACGACGTATACGGGAGGCTTTGACCGGTGGCGATCGGCCTTGGCCTTCATGCGCCCCCCCGCTTGGAGAAGAGTCTCACGGGCTCTAGTCCAAGTGCGGCGACACCTCTGGACGAAGGCGTGAGCAGAGGGGACCGCGACTTCGGATTCCAGACTCGGAAAAATTGGTGGCTGGTAACCTAAACTACACTTAAACGGAGAGAGGCCCGTAGATGACACTGGTAACGAGTTATGGGCGTACTCCACCATAGAAAGTTGTTGGCTCCAGGACGAAGGATTCTTGGTTACCAAACATCGCAACGTTCTCTCCAGATCCTGGTTGGCCCGTTCAGACTGGCCATTGGTCTGGGGATGATAACCTGAAGACAAACTGACCGTAGCCCCCAATAATTTACAGAACTCCTTCCAGAATTTGGACACAAATTGGGAACCCCTGTCAGAGACCACGTCCGTCGGGAGGCCATGTAACCGAAAGACATGATCAATGACCGTGACCGCTGTCTCCTTGGCTGAAGGTAATTTGGGCAAGGGGATGAAATGTGCCGCCTTCGAGAACCGGTCCACTACGGTTAAAACAACCGTCATGCCCTTGGAGGGCGGGAGGGCGGTAACAAAATCTAGTGCGATGTGGGACCAGGGTCTCGAAGGGACAGACAGCGGTCGAAGTAACCCATCCGGAGGTCGGTTGGATGTCTTACCAGTGGCACAGATAGAACAAGCCAAAACAAAATCGTGAACGTCGCGAGCCATTAATGGCCACCAGAATCGTTGCTTAACTAAAAAACTGGTGCGAGTCACTCCTGGATGACAAGCCACGTTGGAGCAATGACCCCACCGAATAACGTCGGACCGTAACCCCTCCGGAACAAACAAACGATTCGGTGGGCAGCCGGGCGGAGGCGTTACCCCTTCTAAGGCCGTCTTGACCTTCGACTCGACCTCCCATACGAGTGTGGAGATAACTACTTTCTCAGGTAAAATACACTCGGGAGTCACCGGGCGTTCGGAAGGATCAAAAATACGAGATAAAGAGTCGGGTTTGATGTTCTTGGAACCCGGGCGGTACGAGAGAACAAAGTCAAAACGTCCGAAAAAAAGAGCCCACCGAGCCTGCCTGGAGTTAAGTCTTTTAGCAGATCTAATATATTCAAGGTTCTTGTGATCGGTCCAAACGATAAAGGGGACCCCTGACCCCTCTAACCAATGACGCCACTCCTCCAACGCTAACTTGACTGCCAACAACTCTCTGTTACCAATGTCATAATTGCGTTCGGCAGGCGATAGTCGATGAGAATAAAACGCGCAGGGATGCACATATAGGGATACAGGGATTGTCGTCTGAGGAAGCGCGTTGAGAAAGCACTGCTCCTACTCCCACCTCTGACGCGTCGACCTCCACCACGAACTGACGTGTGGGATCAGGGGTGATGAGAATGGGGGCCGAAACAAAACGACCTTTGAGTTTGACGAACACTGCCTCGGCAGTGTTCGACCACCTGAACGTCGTTCGGGGGGAGGTCAAGGCAGTCAGAGGTGCGACTAGTTGGCTGTAATTGCGAATGAAACGCCGATAAAAATTGGCGAACCCCAGAAACCGCTGTAGGGCCTTACGGGAATCTGGCTTTGGCCAATCTACCACAGCCTTAATCTTGTCAGGATCCATGCGCACTCCCTCAGAAGAGATGATGTACCCTAGAAAAGGAACAGACTGTGCATGAAACGCGCATTTCTCCGCCTTGACAAAAAGCCCATTCTCTAACAGTCTCTGGAGCACTCGTCTGACGTGTTGAACGTGTTCCTGGAGAGACGAAGAAAAAATCAATATGTCATCCAGGTAAACATATATGAACTGATCGACCATGTCTCTCAACACATCATTGACGAGTGCTTGGAAAACCGCTGGGGAGTTGGAAAGCCCGAAGGGCATAACCAAGTATTCAAAGTGGCCCCTAGGGGTATTAAAAGCGGTTTTCCATTCATCCCCCTTCCTGATGCGAACCAAATGATATGCATTACGCAAGTCCAGTTTCGTGAAAATGGATGCTCCCTGCAACCTCTCGAAAGCCGAAGACATCAACGGCAAAGGATAAGAATTCTTTACCGTGATGTTGTTCAGCTCTCGGTAATCAATACAAGGTCGCAGAGAGCCATCCTTCTTCCCAACGAAAAAGAACCCCGCCCCCGCAGGAGAAGAGGAAGGCTGGATGAACCCAGAGGCTAAAGAATCAGAAATATATTTCTCCATGGCCTCCCTCTCGGGAACAGAAAGAGAGTAGAGTTTGCCTTTAGGCGGAGATTTACCTGGCAGTAGATCTATCGCACAGTCATAGGAACGATGCGGAGGAAGAGAAGCAGCACGAGACTTACTGAACACCTCCTTCAGGTCGAGGTACTCCGCGGGCACGTTAGACAAATCCGCTGCCTCACTCTGAAACACAGAACCAGACACAGACGAACAGGCAGACAACAAACAAGACTCATGACAATGGTTACTCCAAGAGGAAACAGAATTATTGTGCCAGTCGATATGGGGGTTGTGTTGAGTGAGCCACGGGTGCCCTAAAACCACTGGTGCTAGTGGTGAATCCATGAGTAAAAAGGAAATGTTCTCGGTGTGATTGCCAGAAGTAATAAGTTTAAGTGGTTCAGTAGTGTGGGAGATTTCAGGAAGTTCTTGTCCATTGAGTGCGTTGACGGAGATCTTGTGGGAAAGGGGAGTGATAGGGATCTGGAGTCTGAGTGCAAGTCCGAAGTCCATAAAATTACCCTCTGCTCCCGAATCCAGCAGTGCTTGAGTGCGATGCGTGGAGGTTGCCCAGTTCAGTCTTACCGGGAGGAGGGTCGATGATGGTGATGAGGTCTTCTCGGCGGAGATCCCACCCGATAGTAGCCTCATACCTACTATCGGGCTTGCTCTTTTACCGGGCAGCAAAAAAGGAAGTGGCCAGCCTTGCCACAGTAAAGGCAGAGTCCCTGGGACCTCCGCCTTTCCCTCTCCTCCCGGGAAAGCCGAGCTCTCCCTACCTGCATGGGTTCATGATCTGGAACTGGGCTGACCGCGTTCCCGCCGCTGGCCCGTGGATCCTCAGGATGGTGCTGGAGTCGACTCTGCTGTGCACGAGAAGTCACACGATCAAGACGAGCATCGACCCTCAGCGCAAGATCCACCAGGCCATCCAGGGTCTTGGGAAGGTCCAGGATGTAAATCTCTTTCTGAACGCGGTCAGCCAACCCATGCAGGAACATGTCCCACTGCGCCTCCTCGTTCCATTGGCACTCTGCAGCCAGGGTGCGGAACTGGATGGAATAGTCCGACACCGAGCCATTTCCTTGGCGTAGATCCGCGAGTAATCTGGCTGCCTCCTTACCCGCCACCGCTCGATCGAATACTCTTCTCATCTCCGAGGAGAGTGCCTGGAACGAGGCGCAGCAGATGTTTTGGTTCTCCCACACCGCCGTTCCCCAGAGAGCCGCCTTCCCCGACAGTAGTGTCAACACGAACGCCACTTTAGACTGTTCGGTGCAAAAGGTCCGTGGCTGCAGTGCAAAGTGCAAAGAACAAGCAGTGAGAAAAGCCCTACAATACTCGGGCTCACCTGAGTATTTCTCTGGCGTGGGCAGACGAGGCTCCGGCTGATTCTCTTGCAGAGGCGGGGGGGGTTGAACGGGCGGTGTGGGCGGCGCAGTGGGAACACGGAGAAGTTGTAGCTGTTGGGTGAGCTCGGACACCTGCGTCACGAGTGTCTGAACCGCGCGACCTGTGTTCGCGATCTCTTCTCCTTGTTGATCCATTCTTGTGACGCTATGCGTGATGAACTCATTCAATCTGGCAGTACTTGCTGTATCCATAGTAGGTCAGATCGTTCTGTAACAGTACAGAGACGGATACAATCGCAAGTAAAAGAATGTTTATTTAAAGGTCAGAATACACAGGTCGGGAACAACACTCAGAAGAAGGAATGACGCAGGGACTTCAATGGGCAACCCGGTGATGGTGTGCGGTGAACGGCGTGCTCAGGAACCAGGAACAATAAACAATCCAGACGCGTGAACACACAACGAAGCAAATCCACGAAGACAGGAATCCACACGAGGAGATGAGAGCCACACACGGGAACAGGACACGACACCGGGGAAGCCACAACGATCTGACAACATGAGATGGGAATTACTGCACATATAAAGGGAACGGGGATTGAACACAGCTGGCAACAATAATCACCACAATGAGTAACCACACCCACACACACAACACACACACACACATCAGTAATGAGACAGCCGATTCATGAACCGTGACAGCTACCGACCAACTGTCACCAGCGAGTGCATGAGAGTCGGCGTTATAGGGTCGGCTTGAATGGCTTCGCGTTTGGTGAAGCTTTAAAGGGATAGTTCACTTTGAAATTAAATTTTGGTATGTTTTAGCTTACCTGAAGGGCATCCAAGATGTAGGTGTCTTTCTTTCCTCAGTAGTTTCAATTTTGATATTTTTAGGTCAAACCGTTCTTGTCTGTCAGTCATATAATGCAGGTCTATGGTCACTGTCTCAAAGAGCATGCACAAGTCCAAATTAAAACAATTCCCCATCGTCCAAATGAAACAATTCCCCATCTAAAGTACACTTTGATGGCCTAAGACACGAAACGAGCGGTTTGTGTGAGAAAACGAACCGTATTTATATAGTTTTTGCCTCTTGAACAAAGCCGCGTCCAACTGATCTGACGGCGCGGGCGGGTATAGATATATACACTGATGTCGCCTTGGCTAATGAACTGCAATAGCGAAGGCGACATCTAGTGCTAGTGTTTCTATACCCGCACGCGGGCGGATATAGATATAGAAACACTAGATGTCGCCTTCGCTATTGCAGTTCATTAGCCAAGGCGACATCAGTGTATATATCTATACCCGCCCGCGCCGTCAGATCAGTTGGACGCGGCTTTGTTCAAGAGGCAAAAACTATATAAATACGGTTCGTTTTCTCACACAAACCGCTCGTTTCGTGTCTTAGGCCATCAAAGTGTACTTTAGATGGGGAATTGTTTCATTTGGACGATGGGGAATTGTTTTAATTTGGACTTGTGCATGCTGTTATGAGACAGTGACCGCAGACCTGCATTATATGACTGACAGACAAGAACGGTTTGACCTAAAATATCAAAATTGAAACTACTGAGGAAAAAAAGACACCTACATCTTGGATGCCCTTCAGGTAAGCTAAAACATACCAAAATTTAATTTCAAAGTGAACTATCCCTTTAAGCGTTGATTGCATTCTCGCGGGAGTTTGATGTGAAACTCGCGCGAGAACTGGTGTCTCTGTTCTTCTGCATGGTTTGTTTTTCATTATTATTATCTGTTATTGTTTGTATTTTGTTGTCAGCAATAATAAAAACATTAAAAAAATAAAATAATTCGACATTCGGTTTTTCGGTGCGCTTACGTCACGCTTTAAGCCTCTGTTATACTCCAGTTTGGACACGTACACAACAGCTGCGCACAGCTCGGACGCGGACTACTTGTATTTATACTTTCTCTCAACCCTCTCATGAACGCGCAGGTGACAGTTGGCCGGAAGCGATAGTCTACAGCAGGGACGTGCACAGGAATTTTGAGGGGCAGTTGCTCTGACCTGAAAAAAGGGCACCCCTGAAAAAACTCACGGGCTATGAAGGACTGAGAATAACAGGGTCTTTATTAAAATATATATATACAAAGAAGTAAAACACTGAAATACAGCACTCAATCACCTTAACTACTACTAATAATAACACAGATTTTATCAATAAAAATGCCACTGACGATTCTGATTATCGATCCGATTCTTTAACGATTCTTCTTGATAGCACTGTGTGGAAAAATGTAGACAGTCATATGCTTTTCAAAAAAAAAAAGTGGTTTTATTTATTTTAAAGCTTGAGTAAGCAAACTGTACTTTTTATGTAATTTATGTAATAAATAGAACCTTATTGTAAAGTGTTACTGATTAGTTATACACCGATTCATACATCTACTGAGTTCACTGTTGGAAAGATCATTTTAACCATTCATTAAATGATGTTTTATTAACAAAGTTCGGGAGGAGCAGGTTCAGATAATTAACCAAATTATGCACAGCTGGAGATTAATCAGTAATCAACTCAATGACAAAGTATAAATTCACAGCAGACCTATCTCTGTTCATTGAAAGTTTGTCAGCATCCCTCCTCCACCCCATCTCCTCACTTACAGTTCCATCTACACTTACCAACTGGGGGGAGTACTCTGGGTTCGGGCCTAACTCCGAGCTCGGAGCCCTCCCCCCGGACAGCACGCCAAATATGCATAAACTTATTGTACTAATTATATGTAGATGTGAACTCGTGAAAATGAATCGGTTCAAAGGAGTCATTAGTTCGCGAATTGGACGTGTCATGCGCGTTGTGATTATCCCAGCAGTTAGGACATGGACACGTCCAAGATTTGTGTCAACACAGAAAACATTTCATCACTGCTGGATAGTTTTTTTTTTTTCCCGTTTAATTAAAGTTTTGTTTTATGTCAGCTGAATGTCCGGAACGCTTTTCAGAGAAGATAATAAGGCAACTTATTTAGCACAATTCACACCCAGCGGTAATTCAGGAAAAAAAAAATCTCAGAATGCTCCACATGAAACTTCCGACCGTGTCGATTTATTTTGATTAATATGTGCGAGGGAGAGAGAGCAAGACAGCGCTGAGTTTGGAGACGGTGAAGTCTTGTTTACACTTTCGCCTGGCTCCAAAGAGAGAGAGTGCGCGCGCGCGACCGAGTCTCTCTCTCTCTCTCTGCTCGTTCTTTCAGTTAAACATGCGCCCAAGCTGTCACAAGCGCAGCAGTTCTACATTAACGTTACTCACCGATCAAATAAGACTTTGGCGGGACAAAAAATCACTTTGGCGGGCGCTAAATCAAGTTCAATGCAGGAAAATTGCGCGAATTTAACTGAATAGTACAGGACCATGCACTCACACAAATGCGACCACATACATTTTTAACTCGCACATTCTCAAAAAATGGTCGCAGTCTGGAACCCTGATGATGATCGTTCGTTTGTTATACATCACAAACTCACCTTTCCCGACAACGTTGAGTCGTCTCACCCGACAACCGCGACAATCTCCTTCTAGGGCCGCTGATGCAGGCTCAGCTCAGGTGCCGGTCGCGTGCAGCGCTGCAGCCACGTAAACAGAGTTTGCCCTTCCCCTTCCCCTACTGACTTTCACTTTTGGTGCCCGAATGGAAGTGAATGAGGCTTTGCGATTTTTTTTTTTTTTTTATCTAGGCCTACGTGAAACTCTGTATTTTTTTTTCTGCAACACTTTTTATTTATTTATTTTTTCCCCCTCGGAAGGGCAAAGTGAGTCGAGAAGGGCATATGGGCAGTTGCCCGGGCAACCTGAGCAACCCCCCTGTGCACGTCCCTGGTCTACAGTTTAAAAATTTAAAATATTTGGTATTTTTCTTACAAACGCTTATCGTTTCACTTCAGAAGACATTGATTCATCCATTGGGGTCGTATGGATTACTGTAGTTATTGTTGTGTGCTGTTGTCAACCTTTAGGAACACATGAGCTTGCATTATATGCATTCACAGAGATTATTTATTTTTCTAAAAACTTTTGTTTGTGTTAATCTGAAGAAGGAAACTCGTATACATCTCGGATGACATGAGGGTAAAAGATGGTGAGGACGTTTCTATACTGTATTTTCTTTTAACACATAATACAGAATAGCAAGAGACATGTCATGGGATTCCTTCTTAAGATTCATCAGTGGAAAGAAAGAAAAAGAAGAAGAGGAACAAGAGGAGGAGGAAACCAAGCAAGAGAAACAAAGTGCTGTAAATCTGTTTTGAAATAAGTTGTTTTTCAAATAAAGTTTTCCGAGTGATATCAGATTGTGTGTGTGTACATGTGTTTTTATTGTACTTACCCTGTAACTACATGAAACAAGAGGGTAAGAAGCACCACTTTAATTTACAGCCCGCAATGTCATACTTACCCTGTAACTACATGAAACAAGAGGGTAAGAAGCACCACTTTAATTTACAGCCCGCAATGTCATACTTACCCTGTAACTACATGAAACAAGAGGGTAAGAAGCACCACTTTAATTTACAGCCCGCAATGTCATACTTACCCTGTAACTACATGGAACAAGAGGGTAAGAAGCACCACTTTAATTTACAGCCCGCAATGTCATACTTACCCTGTAACTACATGGAACAAGAGGGTAAGAAGCACCACTTTAATTTACAGCCCGCAATGTCATACTTACCCTGTAACTACATGGAACAAGAGGGTAAGAAGCACCACTTTAATTTACAGCCCGCAATGTCATACTTACCCTGTAACTACATGAAACAAGAGGGTAAGAAACACCACTTTAATTTACAGCCCGCAATGTCATACTTACCCTGGAACTACATGAAACAAGAGGGTAAGAAGCACCACTTTAATTTACAGCCCGCAATGTCATACTTACCCTGGAACTACATGAAACAAGAGGGTAAGAAACACCACTTTAATTTACAGCCCGCAATGTCATACTTACCCTGGAACTACATGAAACAAGAGGGTAAGAAACACCACTTTAATTTACAGCCCGCAATGTCATACTTACCCTGGAACTACATGAAACAAGAGGGTAAGAAACACCACTTTAATTTACAGCCCGCAATGTCATACTTACCCTGGAACTACATGAAACAAGAGGGTAAGAAACACCACTTTAATTTACAGCCCGCAATGTCATACTTACCCTGGAACTACATGAAACAAGAGGGTAAGAAACACCACTTTAATTTACAGCCCGCAATGTCATACTTACCCTGTAACTACATGAAACAAGAGGGTAAGAAGTACCACTTTAATTTACAGCCCGCAATGTCATACTTACCCTGTAACTACATGAAACAAGAGGGTAAGAAGCACCACTTTAATTTACAGCCCGCAATGTCATACTTACCCTGTAACTACATGGAACAAGAGGGTAAGAAGCACCACTTTAATTTACAGCCCGCAATGTCATACTTACCCTGTAACTACATGAAACAAGAGGGTAAGAAGTACCACTTTAATTTACAGCCCGCAATGTCATACTTACCCTGTAACTACATGAAACAAGAGGGTAAGAAGCACCACTTTAATTTACAGCCCGCAATGTCATACTTACCCTGTAACTACATGGAACAAGAGGGTAAGAAGCACCACTTTAATTTACAGCCCGCAATGTCATACTTACCCTGTAACTACATGAAACAAGAGGGTAAGAAACACCACTTTAATTTACAGCCCGCAATGTCATACTTACCCTGTAACTACATGAAACAAGAGGGTAAGAAGCACCACTTTAATTTACAGCCCGCAATGTCATACTTACCCTGGAACTACATGGAACAAGAGGGTAAGAAACACCACTTTAATTTACAGCCCGCAATGTCATACTTACCCTGGAACTACATGAAACAAGAGGGTAAGAAACACCACTTTAATTTACAGCCCGCAATGTCATACTTACCCTGGAACTACATGAAACAAGAGGGTAAGAAGCACCACTTTAATTTACAGCCCGCAATGTCATACTTACCCTGGAACTACATGAAACAAGAGGGTAAGAAACACCACTTTAATTTACAGCCCGCAATGTCATACTTACCCTGGAACTACATGGAACAAGAGTATATTTTCCCAGCATAAAAAAAAAAAAGTTGCAGTAGTTTTACTTGCCTTGAAACTTAATCAGTGCACCTTTGCAATAATAACAAATTAGCCTACTTTATAAATGCACTGATATGTACCCCGTAATAAAAAAAAAGCCTTTTATGTATTTTTATACACTATTATTATAAAAAGGTGCAGTGTATGTACTCGCTAAATTGCTCCCAAAAGTAAGATTCTAAAATACATTAGTATAAATAATTTGCCTAAATAATTTGTTATTTTCCTGGTTGTTACCCCCTTTATTCCCAAAACTTTACATATTATTCCCCTATACTTACACGTACGTACTTTATAGGTACACTGTAATTACCGAAAGTTACACTGTAATTTCGTTTTAATTACGCAGTACTTTCCAGGCTGTAATCTAAAGCGTTACCGCACTTTGTATTTAGTTCAGAGGTTCTGGAGTCACCTTTTCATTACTATGAGACCTCAAAGTGCTTTGGGGGAAAATAGAGGAACTCGAATTCTGTACAAGGGTTATTGTAAGATCTTTTAACATTTAAGTGGTTCCTGGAAGATCTCTTAAGTTAAAGCCAGCATCTGGAGGAACCCAATGGTTCTGTGAGGCCACAAGAAGATTTTTATTATCCTATTAGTATTATTATTATTATTATTATTACATTTACATTTAATCATTTAGCAGACTCTTTTATCCAAAGCGACTTACAAATGAGTAGAGCAATAGAAGCAGTTAAACTAACAATAGGACAACAATATGCTGTGACCCTTCCCAGTTTAGTCTGATGCAGTATAAGTTAATTTTTTTTAAACAGATATAAAGTAGAAGAGAAGAGAAAAGAAAGCATTAGTATTAATGGATCAAGTGTTTATATTTATATATAGTATTTTTTTTTTTTTTTTTATTTAATTAAAATTAATCAATACAATATATATACAATATATACAATATAAGCACATTTATTTAGTACATTGTATTGATTAATTTAAATTAAAATTTAAAATTTTTGACCACACACGAAATTGCAGATCGTGTGGATTCTTATGGAAATGACTGGAATTCACCAGTGCACATTCACAGAACAACAGATCATTTTACTGCACCTTAACTGGTGCCTTAACGGTGCCTCCACCTTAATGGAAAATGTTTTCTGCTTGTTGTGACATAAGGAATACTGTTTCCGGGTCGAAGCCTCTGCTTCTACTTCCTCTATCTTGTTTCTAGTGAGAATACTCAACAACCATTTATGAGCACTGTTTATTCAAGTCACACATTTAAGCTTTTCAAAAGCCATAGTGTACATTACAGTCTCCAGTCTCACGGCATCCCAGACTTCAACATTTTATGATTCAAAATAGCTGAATAACTAACCATCTGAGATTTCGGTATAGAGATAAATGTTAGGATCATAATTTCACAATTTTTCCATGACCTCCATGAGTGTTTCCATGTATTTTGTTGAGATGTCTTTTCTTGTATAGCCTATTGTATATATTTGGTTGATTATTCATGTTGCTTATGTATTATAATTTTTTTTTTTTTGTGTATTCATTGATATTAATCTATTACTAGCTGTTTTTCCCGAAGTGCATGGAAGTGTATGTATTAAAATGGATCTAAAATATATAATAAACAATTCTTATTTTGTATTTGGTTCAGTTTGTTTATTATAATAGAAGATAATGGTAACCATAGTAACAACATGAAATTAATCATTTAAAAGAATAATTTTTGGTTCCTGGAGGCCCCCAAAGCGGTTCCACACAGTTCATTATATAAGAGTTCCTCAGGAAACCTGTGTGGTTCCTCAGAGAACCGGCCCTTTTTAAAGGGTCCTAGAGGATCTACAGACGGTTCCGCCGGTGTGGCAAAGTGAAGAACCCCAAAAGGTTCCTCCAGGCACCTTTTATTTTTACAGTGTGGCTTGTGAATTGTTACAAAAGTGCCTGTTGACTTGATTTTAAAACATTATGTACTGTATGTACACAGTGAAAAACGGTACTGTGAAGGTGTTCCACTAACCTGCACTTTATTAGCTGAGGGCATGCTTTCTTTAATGCATGAATACAGATGTTATTGAGTGTTTATACTGTCCAGCTCATTGCTACTGTTTGGATATAACAATGATTTAATAAATGTTGGAAATTGACATAATAGCATCTCATTATTTGAAGCTGTTTACACTTCCAAAACAAAGAAAGGGCAAATTGGTCAAAATTAATAAATCAGAGGACATTAACTAGTATTTTTTCATTTAAATGTTACCTATTTTAATTAAGTCTAATGTGTATAATATGCTGATATTTTTTACATTGATTGTACTTAATTTATTGGCTTTTTCTGAAAATGCTACTTAATCTTTTCGCATACATTGAAATACTCTCTCTCTCGCTCTCTCAGGTAACATTTTACATATATGCTGGGTAAGATGAATGGTATAAGTTATCATCATCTCATACATCTATTTTGTAACTATTTTAAGTGTAACCATAACCACATTTTCAATTACAAATAATGTGCTAACTAATTTTGATTTGGTACTGACTTTGAAGTGCTACATATTGCAATACAATATTGTCACTCTCTATAGCACCACTCTCCCACATATTAAAGGGATACTCCACTTTTTTTGGAAATAGGCTCATTTTACAACTCCCCCAGAGTTAAACAGTTGAGTTTGACCGTTTTCGAATCCATTCAGCCGATCTCCGGGTCTGGCGGTACCACTTTTAGCATAGCTTAGCATAGATCATTGAATCGGACAGGACCATTAGCATCTCTCTCAAAAAAATGACCAAAGAGTTTCGATATTTTTCCTATTTAAAACTTGACTCTTCTGTAGTTACATTGTGTACTAAGACCGACGGAAAATGAAAAGTTGCGATTTTTTTAGGCTGATATGGCTAGGAACTATACTCTCATTCCTGCGTAATAATCAAGAAACTTTGCTGCCGTACCATGAGTCCAGCAGGCGTAATGATATGACGCAGCGCCTGAAAATAGTCCCCAGCTCAGTAACTTCCAACGTGACCGGGACTAAGTTTGTCTAACCTATTAGACCTATTTTCAGGCGCTGCGTCATATCATTACCATTACCTTATATTAAACATTGTGCATTATTAATATTAATCATGAACCTGTATATAGTAGTTCTTATAGTCTTCTGTGAGGTATGAAAAATAGTAGTTACTGATTAGCTAATAGTGAACTACCACATTCGACTGTGCACTATTACTTATTAATTCTTTAATCAGAGTAGTTAATAGTAGTTACTAGAGTGTTAATAATGCATTGCTCATTTGTTCCTGTGTAGTTATTCATTAATGAAGGAATGGTTTTCTAAAGTGTTACCAAATTTTGAATACTTTAAAGAACAGACTTAAGTTTGACCTCTTTTTAAAGAGAACACTTAACTGATTATTATACACAGCAAAAGTACATATGTCCCACTATACAGAGTGTTGAAGTAACTTAAATCAGTAGGCGCGTTTCCATTACAGATTTGCGCAAAAGTTTTGCGATTTTTTTTTCTAAATGTCGAGAAAAAACTATTGTGAAATGACAGCGTTTCCATTAACCGATGTTATACGACTAAACCTTATTTTTTTCCTCTCGCGATATCTAAGTAATTCCAAAAATCATGGCAACGGACGTTGGTAGGTTTATGTCTGTCACTGCACTGGCCATTATTATTAATCGAAGGAGACGTATGTGTGTTTTCCAAGCATTAATGGTAAGGAATGACCCTTTATACTTGTGAGAGGCTTTTTGAGGTTTAGAATCCATTATTCCTGTAATTCCTTTGTCTTTTATGAATTTAATAAAGAGCTCTGTCTCGTATTCTGTCCAAACACACTGCCTCATCTACGTCAGGTGACCTGTAAATGCGCAAAAACTGTTTCCATTGCAGTTTTGCGAAATATTTCTTTTTCAAATTGCCTGGAAAACCTCCTCATGCGAGCGTAAAAACTTGTTTGCGATAAATGGGAGTTTTTGCGAAAATGACGTGTTTCCATTGGGCGTATTTTCAATTTCAATTTGCGCAATTTGAAGGGTAATGGAAATGCGGCTATTGTTAAACTTAAGTAATTATGTGATTAATTAACATCTCACTATTGTTACCATTTACAACCTGAAGGCTACTGATTTTTATTGATTTGTTTATTCATTTATTTATTTTAAATTTTATATTTAATGATTCATGTTCATGTGAAGATCTTTATTAATAACTTACAGGAACTGCTTAAAAAATGCTGCTGAAAACTTGTCATCCTCCACAGAATGTGAAAGGAGTTTCTTTCTTAAGTGAGATGCTGAGTGCATATTTTACTTTTCTTCTGTCTGTGATGGATCTGCCATGAGCCTTAGCAAATCACACAAAAAAAAAATGAGTCCATTGCCACAAAAACAGGGAGCAAAGTGGTCTTCAATTGTGACAGTTTATTACATCGATAGAAAGTGATCAAGCCTCATTAGAGAGGAAAAATGCCCAAAATTGTATTCCATCACAGGAAAAATCCAGTATTCAAAAAGGACATAATTGGGCTTGAGCCTCTCAAACTAACAGAGAACAAAATTCAACACCACCGTTCACAGAGTACGATAAGTAACCATTCTCACTGGACAAAACATACACTGAATTTGTAGGAGGTGTAATAAGTAACAATAAGTAATAAGTACAATAAGTAACCATTCTCACCAGCACCATGAAAACAAAAGGGGAAACAAAACCATACAAATTTTCACAACAATAACAACACAAACCCTGGAATGAACACAATACATCTAACTAAATTTAGAGCCATGGACAAAAGAATTTTATCACATTGATCAAGACATCCCGTTTCCCTATATGTCCCCTCTAAGACATCACAGTTGGTACAGTCTCATTTTCCTTCAGAATTCCCATAAACAGATCAACTTCCTGTTTGAATCTCATTGTCACTCGGCTGGTCCACTCCCACAACACACCAGGTACTAAACATTTCAAGTCATCTTAATTACAAAATGAACTTTAACAGTTTGAGCTGTTTTTATAAATCACATTTTAGCCAAAGAGGAATTTTAACTGGTTTTAATGTTTTAACCTTAAGCCAAATAACTAAGCCTGCGCACTGACTCAGTACAATGACAAATAAAGATCTTAAACCAAACCAATATAGTAATGTCCTTTTATTTATTGATCCAATGCAAAGATGAATATATAAGAATTGTGTGGCTTAAATCATGGCCATCTCACACTGTCACAACATTTGTCCTGTTATGAGATATTTTATGACTCATTTTCTATTGTCTCACAGTTCCTTTTATTTTATGATATGTATCTCTTTGTTTTTCCATATCTATCTTATTGTGCAGAAACAAAGAAGAGACACCAGCATCATCCTCAGTCACGCGTGCCTTTCCTGAAGATCCTCCAGTTCTAGATTACAGGGAACCAGAACCTCCCCCTAAGAAGCACAAGTACCAGCAAAGCTTGAAATCCCTCATTCCATTCCTTTTTGGCTCACAGTAAGACAGATTCTCAACATATTTGTAAGATTTCCTGCTAAGACAAAAGCTGAGATAAAACTCACCCTGCAATAAAGCAACAAAATGTACCCTGGACAGGAGATCACAAGGTAAGACATTGTCTTGTCCAAACTTTTCTCCTTCCTTATCTCTGCATCCCCCTCTCCCCCCTCCTTCCTTTCCACCTGAGTCAAGTCACCAAAGGTTCACTGAAATTGTCTATATATCACATATGATGTATCTTGTGAATCTATTGTTTTTTTCCTTTTCCTTTCACCAGGTGTTACCCCCTGGGGAACATGAATTGACCCAAAACAAACTCAAAAAATATATAGATATATTTGTACAAGCCTTTTGTTCTGGTCTGGGTATATAAGGGGAAGTGGCAGAGCAGTCTTGGGGAACCTGTAACCAGGAAAACCCACTGTGTGTCTCTGTCAGGAATGCATTTCTTACTCTTGGAGTAATATTTGAGCGAGTGATGTGATGTATTTATTATTTCTGAATTGGCTTTTAATCATTTACTTGTGTAATTGGCATGACACATTTTTACCTGACAAATAAATGTTACATCTTGATTTATTCTGAAGTTTTCTGAACTCATTATTGTAGGAGACTATGAGGAGGCTGGCGCTACCGCAGCTCTGTGTCCAGGATAGGTCAAACTAAAGGCGCATGTGAACGGAGCAGTAGGCACGAATGAATAATTGAAAATATGGGATACTCAGAATAATCAAAGATCTAAATTACTTCATAATATTTATGACTATTTTCTAATAAAAAACACAATCTAAATTTGATTATCATTTGAAATTGGAGTCAGATTAAATGCAGAGCTAAAGAAATATTGAAACTAAATTCCAATAAATTAAGTGAACTTCACTGGAGCGCTGAAAAGACACACCGTTGGGCCAATGGGTGGTCTTTACATATTATAAGCATATATTTTTGATTTCAGTAATGAAAGTGATCTGTCCATTTCATCAAGAGATCTGAGAAAAACCAAAAGATCCTTTGTTTTCATGATTGCTAATGCTACATTTTTTTCCGTTTTTCTCAACAAGTCTGTTATTCACGTGACATTTCTGAATCTCCAAATGTCTGATAAATAATAATGTAATGTCAAATGTACATTTTCTAACTTTGCACAGCTCACACCCAGTTGATGACGCTGGTTTCTTCTCCTTCACAACATTTGCATGGATGACACCCATGATGTGGAGGCTCTTTAGGAATCGGTTAAATGAGGACTTTCCCTCGCTCTCGCCTCATGATGGAGCCCACATCAATGGAGAGAGGTATTCTTCATAATCTTTTCATTTAAATCTTAGCTTAGTTCAGGAAGTCTCGACAGAATGAGTTGCTGCAGTGTAGCACTTGGCGAACCAAAAAACACTGGTCACACGTTAACTCGTTGTCTGAGGTCTAAGGATGTTTTTCTGAATCCAGGATGAGTCTTAAAGAATGTGTTTTCTGTTGTGTTCAGGTTCCAGAGACTGTGGGACGAAGAAGTTGCCCGTGTGGGCCTGGAGAAGGCATCTCTTCCTGCTGTGGTCATTCGTTTTCAGAAGACAAGATTAATGGTGTCATTCTTGGCTTCAATCCTATTTACTTTTGCTGTATTTATTGGGCCGGTATGTAAAATTTGTATCATTCAGTTGAATAATCAATAAAACATATTGTTTTTTTTTTTTCCTTAAAGGGTTAGTTCACCCAAAAATGAAAATGATTCCATGGTGTATGTGTCTCTTTTTCTTTCAGCCAAACACAATCAGAGTTATATTAAAAAAATATCATGGCTCTTCAAAGCTTTATAATGGGAGTGAATGGTAACTGAGATTTTGAAGCCCCAAAATGCGCATCCACCCATCATAAAAGTAATCCATACGGCTCCAGGTTAATAACTGATATGAATGGAAAATTTGGGTGAACTAATGCTTTAAAGTGCTTTCTAGTTTATAAAGTCAATCCCCTTTTGAGGGACCCACTTTTAAAAATATAGTAGCATCTGTATATTTTCATGTTATAAATAACCATGAGAAAAATATGAAGCATGATATTATAAAGGCATGCTATTTCCTTTATTAAATAATTTATATTGTCAAGTAGAATAAAGTAGAATAAAATAGTTCCAATTAAATTTGAAATTGCATTCAGTGCTGTTTTTGTTCCTGCCTCACATCATGGATCTGTTTTGAAAGTTATTTTTACATTTGGTCTGTCTTCTAGTCAGTTCTAGTGTATGAAATCCTGAACTACGTGGAACAGCCTGAGACATACACACTGTTGCACGGCGTTGGCGTGTGCGTAGCCCTGTTCGCGTCTGAATTCAGCAAGGCATTTTTTGCATCGCTCATGTGGGCTGTGAATTTGCGTACCGCTGTGAGAGTGAAGGGAGCATTCAACATGCTTGCTTTCAAGAAGATCATCTCTCTCAGGAATCTCACCAGCATCAGTGTAGGAGAGGTAAACCAGTGAACACTGCCCCTTTACTGTCTGCTGAATCTTTTTATTGGTACTCTAAGTAATTTGTATTTATTTACTCTAGTACTCCAAACTCTTTTTAATTACCTAAATTATATATATATATATATATATATATATATATATATATATATATATATATATATATATATATATATATGAAGAGTTCAGATGCAAAAGCCTCTAAGTGCCATCTGAAATTTTCTTCTAGAATGATCATTTTTATAAAGCTTGTATATTTAGTAAGTAATTTCACTTAAATGACAAATAATAGGTAATTTGCATTGCCATTTAAGTGAAATTATTGAACTTAAATATACAAGCTTTATAAAAATGATCATTCTAGAAGAAAATTTCAGATAGCACTTAGAGGCTTTTGCATCTGAATTCTTCATATATATATATACACTCACCTAAAGGATTATTAGGAACACCATACTAATACTGTGTTTGACCCCCTTTCGCCTTCAGAACTGCCTTAATTCTACGAGGCATTGATTCAACAAGGTGCTGAAAGCATTCATTAGAAATGTTGGCCCATATTGATAGGATAGCATCTTGCAGTTGATGGAGATTTGTGGGATGCACATCCAGGGCACGAAGCTCCCGTTCCACCACATCCCAAAGATGCTCTTTTGGGTTGAGATCTGGTGACTGTGGGGGCCATTTTAGTACAGTGAACTCATTGTCATGTTCAAGAAACCAATTTGAAATGATTCGAGCTTTGTGACATGGTGCATTATCCTGCTGGAAGTAGCCATCAGAGGATGGGTACATGGTGGTCATAAAGGGATGGACATGGTCAGAAACAATGCTCAGGTAGGCCGTGACATTTAAACGATGCCCAATTGGCACTAAGGGGCCTAAAGTGTGTCAAGAAAACATCCCCCACACCATTACACCACCACCACCAGCCTGCACAGTGGTAACAAGGCATGATGGATCCATGTTCTCATTCTGTTTACGCCAAATTCTGACTCTACCATCTGAATGTCTCAACAGAAATCGAGACTCATCAGACCAGGCAACATTTTTCCAGTCTTCAACTGTCCAATTTTGGTGAGCTTGTGCAAATTGTAGCCTCTTTTTCCTATTTGTAGTGGAGATGAGTGGTACCCGGTGGGGTCTTCTGCTGTTGTAGCCCATCCGCCTCAAGGTTGTGCGTGTTGTGGCTTCACAAATGCTTTGCTGCATTCCTCGGTTGTACCGAGTGGTTATTTCAGTCAAAGTTGCTCTTCTATCAGCTTGAATCAGTCTGCCCATTCTCCTCTGACCTCTAGCATCAACAAGGCATTTTCGCCCACAGGACTGCCGCATACTGGATGTTTTTCCCTTTTCACACCATTCTTTGTAAACCCTAGAAATGGTTGTGCGTGAAAATCCCAGTAACTGAGCAGATTGTGAAATACTCAGACCGGCCCGTCTGGCACCAACAACCATGCCACGCTCAAAATTGCTTAAATCACCTTTCTTTCCCATTCTGACATTCAGTTTGGAGTTCAGGAGATTGTCTTGACCAGGACCACACCCCTAAATGCATTGAGGCAACTGCCATGTGATTGGTTGATTAGATAATTGCATTAATGAGAAATTGAACAGGTGTTCCTAATAATCCTTTAGGTGAGTGTATATATATATAACACAAATAGTGTTTGCCATAAACTGTTGTGTGCATTATTTCGGTGTTTTGTTTCAGACTATAAACGTGTTGACGAGTGATGGTCATCGGATGTTTGAGGCGGTCCTGTTTGGAACGTTTCTGCTGTTTGTTCCTTTTCTGCTGATCATATGTTTCATATATGCCTGCTTTATTCTGGGATACACGGCACTAATTGGAATTTTGGTCTACCTGGTGTTCCTCCCAATACAGGTGTGATGGTCTTTTCTGTTTTGTGTAACACATCTTCGAGATCTACCCGTCTCGGTAATATTTCGTATTTTCCCTGTCTGTTTGTATGTGCGCACTATAGTTATCAATTGCCAGGCTGATTGGTGTGTTCAGAAGGCGGGCTGTATCTGTGACAGACAGACGTGTTCGCACAATGAATGAGGTTCTGACCTGCATCAAGCTCATTAAGATGTATGCGTGGGAGGAGTCTTTTGAGAAAACAATCACAGGTTGTCCGTCCGTCCGTATTTTACTCATGACTCTGTGAAATGCTGTGTTTTCTCTTACCCATTCTTTCCTCGGCTATAGATATTAGGAAAAATGAGAAGTTGCTATTACAAAAGGCTGGTTATGTTCAGAGTTTAAACAGAGTCTTAACAACGATAGCCCCCACACTGGCAACCGTCCTCACCTTCATTGTCCACATTGCACTGAATCTGCCTCTTCAACCTTCTACTGTGAGTGCAAAAAAAAGGCTTATAATTTGCTTTAAAATGGATAAGTTTACACTACCGTTCAAAAGTTAGGGATCAAAAAGAAATGAACTTTTATTAATTTTTTTCTTTTTTCAAATAAATGCTTTTCTTTGGAACTTTCTATTCATCAATGAATCCTAAAAAAAAAGTCTACAGAAATATTAAGCAGTATAACGGTTTTCAACACTGATGATAATAAGAAATGTTTCTTGAGCACCAAATCAGCTCATTAGAATGATTTCTGAAACCGCTTTGCCATCACAACAATAAATTACATTTGAAAATGTATTAAAGTCCCTGTAAAGTCAAAATTAAGTATGTGTTCTGAGTTTGTCACACCACAGAAAAATGTGTTATTAGTCACCCAGCCAAATTTGAATGATAAAAAAAGCCGGCAAGTACATAAAATAAGCTATCAAAATCTTGAAAAAATGAGCAGTAATCTCTGCTCTCAAACGCTGGGGGCGTGTCCGCTGGCTGCGCTGAAACCACGCCCACTCGCGGGAAAGCTGCCGTCGCCACACTCAACTCTGACCGCTACAGACGGAATGGATGCTCCTAGGTTTTACAAAGCCATACATGTTCGAGCCTGGACTACCTACTATAATTATAACATAAGCACACAAGGCAACTTACACTCATTGGTGGGCACGCACTGCCGACGATGGCACCAGTTGTCGGCGCGACGGGAGGATGAAGGCCGAGGCGGGAGATAATCGGTTCGGCCCCATTCACCAGTAATAGCGGATTATCAGTGAATCCCAGTTGTCTCCGACGAAAGTTTATAAAACTATATCCCATGAAAAATGATCACTACAGAGGCGGGTTTAGGCGGTGATCCTCAGCTGTCCATCAAGGTGGCTCTTCACAAAATTAATCCACCTCTTCTTGATGTGATCGTTTTTCGGAAATTTAAATAAGGACACCGATCTGTTTTGTACGTGATCGCATCCAGGTAGTACGCATTTCCGTGACGAAGGCATAGCTAGCTAGCAAACTGTAGGCTGTAGTAACTAATAGTAGGCTACTGACAGTAACTCGCGATCGGCAAACTGATGTGAATGAATGTGCTATATTGTTAGGGGAGGGGCAGCGTCAGGGGCTCCAGTGTGTCATCAACAGTAGGGGCGTGTCCAGGAGCTCAGGGGCTCCAGTGTGTCATCAACAGTAGGGGCGTGTCCAGGAGCTCAGGGGCTCCAGTGCGTCATCAACAGTAGGGGCGTGTCCAGGAGCTCAGGGGCTCCAGTGCGTCATCAACAGTAGGGGCGTGTCCAGGAGCTCAGGGGCTCCAGTGCGTCATCAACAGTAGGGGCGTGTCCAGGAGCTCAGGGGCTCCAGTGCGTCATCAACAGTAGGGGCGTGTCCAGGAGCTCAGGGGCTCCAGTGCGTCATCAACAGTAGGGGCGTGTCCAGGAGCTCATGGGCTCCAGTGCGTCATCAACAGTAGGGGCGTGTCCAGGAGCTCAGGGGCTCCAGTGCGTCATCAACAGTAGGGGCGTGTCCAGGAGCTCAGGGGCTCCAGTGCGTCATCAACAGTAGGGGCGTGTCCAGGAGCTCAGGGGCTCCAGTGCGTCATCAACAGTAGGGGCGTGTCCAGGAGCTCAGGGGCTCCAGTGCGTCATCAACAGTAGGGGCGTGTCCAGGAGCTCAGGGGCTCCAGTGCGTCATCAACAGTAGGGGCGTGTCCAGGAGCTGAGGGGCTTCAGTGCGTCATCAACAGTAGGGGCGTGTCCAGGAGCTCAGGGGCTCCAGTGCGTCATCAACAGTAGGGGCGTGTCCAGGAGCTCAGGGGCTCCAGTGCGTCATCAACAGTAGGGGCGTGTCCAGGAGCTCAGGGGCTCCAGTGCGTCATCAACAGTGGGGGCGTGTCCAGGAGCTCAGGGGCTCCAGTGCGTCATCAACAGTAGGGGCGTGTCCAGGAGCTCAGGGGCTCCAGTGCGTCATCAACAGTAGGGGCGTGTCCAGGAGCTCAGGGGCTCCAGTGCGTCATCAACAGTAGGGGCGTGTCCAGGAGCTCAGGGGCTCCAGTGCGTCATCAACAGTAGGGGCGTGTCCAGGAGCTCAGGGGCTCCAGTGCGTCATCAACAGTAGGGGCGTGTCCAGGAGCTCAGGGGCTCCAGTGCGTCATCAACAGTAGGGGCGTGTCCAGGAGCTCAGGGGCTCCAGTGCGTCATCAACAGTAGGGGCGTGTCCAGGAGCTCAGGGGCTCCAGTGCGTCTTCAGTGCGTCATCAACAGTAGGGGCGTGTCCAGGAGCTCAGGGGCTCCAGTGCGTCATCAACAGTAGGGGCGTGTCCAGGAGCTCAGGGGCTCCAGTGCGTCATCAACAGTAGGGGCGTGTCCAGGAGCTCAGGGGCTCCAGTGCGTCATCAACAGTAGGGGCGTGTCCAGGAGCTCAGGGGATCCAGTGCGTCATCAACAGTAGGGGCGTGTCCAGGAGCTCAGGGGCTCCAGTGCGTCATCAACAGTAGGGGCGTGTCCAGGAGCTCAGGGGCTCCAGTGCATCATCAACAGTAGGGGCGTGTCCAGGAGCTCAGGGGCTCCAGTGCGTCATCAACAGTAGGGGCGTGTCCAGGAGCTCAGGGGTTTCAGTGCGTCATCAACAGTAGGGGCGTGTCCAGGAGCTCAGGGGCTCCAGTGCGTCATCGAGCCCCCGGTTTAGCCCCGCCCAAAAAATTCGGAACACAGCAATGGTGAAAAAATGTTTAACGGTCTAACTCCACAATTCAGTACTTCACAGTTAACAGTCTTTGTAATATGTTGTAGCAATACATTTCTAACATTTCTAATATGTTTAGAATTTTTTTTTAGAATTACCTTTACAGGGACTTTAAAACAAAAAAAGCTATTTTAAATTGTAGTAATATTTCACAATATTATTGGTTTACTGTTTTTTTTTTTTTTTTTACAAAAAATCTTACTAACCCAAAATTTTTGAATGGTAGTGTACATGTGTAAAACTTATACTTATACATTGATTGATCTATTTATTGTTTTTATTTTGTATTTGAATAATTATGTTCAAACCACTGTTCTGTCCTAAATGGCTTAACTGTTGTAATTCCCTACATCACGTAAACTGGCAAATGACTGATGTACTTGAAACTTTGATGAAAGAGGTGAGTTTTCTGTTTCCCCACAGGCGTACACTATCATCTCTGTATTTAACTGCATGAAGATATCTATGGGCTTGTTGCCTTTCTCTGTTAAAGCTGTTGCTGAGGCTAAAGTGGCTCTTGTGAGACTCAAGGTTGGACTCATTCACAGGTTTCTCTCAATCAAAATCAAAGATAATTTTCTCTCATTTAAAGAGTTCCTCCTTTTCCCTACAAATTTGTACCTTCGGTCCCATTATCTGCTCTAATTAGGCATTGGTTTAGGACATATTGGGATAGATGTAAATATTGTTCATATGTGTAACTTATAAATAAAGATAAGTGTGTGGAAAATATATTTTCACGTGCTGTATTTTACACATGCTGTAACTTGATACTCTAAAATGCGTTAGTCACGTCTTTTACATTGAATTCCTGATTTGCCTCTGCAGTACGATGCAAATAACAGAATATTTAATGATAATGCATCTCTACAGAAACTTATGTTGGTACAGAACCCCAAAGGTTATCTTACCCAGGATAAAAATATGGATTTGGCGCTGGTCATGGAAAAGGCCTCATTCTCGTGGAGCCTGCCAGATGACATGAACACCACTGAAAGACCACAAGATCCCTCTCAAAGCGCCACACACCAGTCACACTCCCAACCTTCAATCAGAAGCATCAGCTTCACTCTTTCAAAGGTGTGATATGAATATGTTATAATGTGAGGCACTATATGTGTCCTGACACTACAAGAGACTAATGATTCTCTCTTTTCAATTATAGGGAAGTCTGCTTGGAGTGTGTGGCAGTGTTGGAAGTGGAAAAACCTCTTTGATATCAAGTATTCTTGAGCAGGTGTGGCACCACCCGTCTTTTCTACGTCCAAGACACATGTGATGAGGTGTGACTGACAGTATAATCGTTTATTCCTGCAGATGCATCTTGTGAGTGGGTCTGTATCAGCTAATGGAACATTTGCATATGTTTCCCAGCAAGCCTGGATATTCCACGGGACTTTAAGGGACAATATCCTCATGGAAGAACCATTTGACCAAACCAGGTAAAACTAGAGAACACCAAAAACAAAACTGGTCAAAGCACATTCTTTGAACATTCTGTTGAAAAGTGTCGGGAGAGTTCACTTCTGCACAGTAAAATGATTTCCAAAATGTACAATCAAAAACAGGCAGTGTGGTTGCCAGAGTTTTACTTTTAAACCCACATCTGAAGTTACAGTATCACATTTTACTGGAGGCCAAATGCCAACACAAAGTCTATCATATTATCATCTTTATTGGCCAAAAGAGGAGAGCTTAATGGAGAACAGTGGATTATTTAGAGTGATAAACGGCACTAAACTGAACAAAGACGAAAACGTACAGTCGTGTGCTAAAGCAATGGAATTACACATGACATTTTTTTTTTTAGCTACAATAGATCTTGATAAATGTTCTACAGCCTGACCTATGTAAAAAGGTAAAAGGAAAACTTTCGTGAAGATATACGGATTTAAAAATAATCAAATCTCATATGTGTAACACAAATTGAGCTGATGAATAAATATATCTCACAGTTAATGAGGTGTAGGAAAATTAGCCATATTAAATATTAATAATCAATAATAACTGGTTATAATTGATTATGAATAATTGAATCAGTTAATGTAATTAACTTACTGTCGTAAATTAAAATTACAATCAATTAACCTGTTTGTCCCGTGAACACTCTAAGAAATGTACATTTCCGGGGCATGTGAAATGTCTTAATTTAAAGTACTACTAAGAGCAGTAACCAAGACCTAAATGATTAGTGACTCCAGTTATGAGCTTGAGACACGGACAACTTTATGTGTGACATGAACAAGATTTTATTAACTAGTCTAAACACTTAAACTACTCTAACATAATCACACATACATGCATACAGTTTACCAAGGGAAAGAGAGCTGAAGCAGAATATAGGAAAGCAAGAAGTTATAGCATTGTTTGACATTCAGCAGATCAACAGCCTTGAGCAAACCATCAGTTTAGTTCCAACACGCCCTTCTTAAAAGGGGTAAGGATACTTAATGTATCAAATAATGAGACTAAGTTTGATACTTGCTTTGGTTTGATACTTTGATACTTGGTCTCGTCCATTTGAATTAAACTGTCCTGATGCAATTTGTTGAGGCTCCAGTTGATCTTTGCTGAATGTGGTCTTGATGAGAGAGAGAACCAGTGGTAGTCAGAGGATCTTTGGTGAATGGAAAGACAAGGCCGCAGCCTGGCACAAGTTTGGTGGTCCTTAGAAACTCCTAGTTCAGCATCTTCACGTCAGGTTTCCAGAAAAGAGTAAGAGAGAGCTAAGAGCTGATCTTGGGTTTTCTAAAGTGTTAAGAAGTAACACCCTATGGAGGAGTGTCAGAGCCAATGAGAAGATTTCCCTTTGGGGGGAAATTTTTACGACCTATTGTTCAAGCAGGGCATTTGAATATGTAATTTGTTTGGAGGTTTAACCCAAGAATTTTTAAGATGCTTATAATACTCATGCGTCACAAAGTTAGCAAAATGTAATGCAAATTAACAAATGGGAAACGAAGATTGGAGTTTATAGAGACCAAACATTTGCTTCTGCCACACATATGATTTTGGTTAACCATAGTATCCAAAGTCTGAAATATTAACCCAATAGAGTTTACAAGAATACAAAAGCCAAACCACATAAAAGGAAAATCATGAGATGGGAAAATTAGATACATGTTTACACATTTCTCAAGTGGTCATATATAGAATATATAGGATTAACAGGGTTTATTTCTCTTCCTCAGCAATAATTAAGTGAGAGTCGCGGTTCTCTGGAAATTCCTTTGGGTTGTAAAACTCTTATCAGTCTCAATGTGTCCTGTAACAAGACACCGCGTCCTGCCAGTGTGTTAGCTTCATTTGTGATGTTAGTTTTGGGGGAAGTTTCACAGGCCTTTGTTGGGAGAGTGAGTTTGCTGGATTATTCATTAAAGGGATAGTTCACTTTGAAATTAATTTTTGGTATGTTTTAGCTGACCTCAAAGGCATCCAAGATGTAGGTGTCTTTTTTTCCGGAGTAGTTTCAATTTTGATATTTTTAGGTCAAACCGTTCTTGTCTGTCAGTCATATAATGCAGGTCTATGGTCACTGTCTCAAAACAGCATGCACAAAGTCCAAATTAAACAATTCCCCATCGTCCAAATTACACAAATTCCCCATCGTAAGTACACATTGATGGCTTAAGACACGAAACGAGCGGTTTGTGTGAGAAAACGAACAGTATTTATACGTACACGCGCGAGAGATCATTTCCGGCGCTTGCGCAGATCGAAGCGCCCGCGCCCTCTGACCTTTTCCGTCGCTTTCCGGCGCTTGCGCAGACCGAAGCACCCGCGTCCTCTGATCATTTGGGTGTGTGTGTTTACAAGAGGACAAAAACTATATAAATACTGTTCGTTTTCTCACACAAACCGCTCGTTTCGTGTCTTAAGCCATCAATGTGTACTTACGATGGGGAATTGTTTAATTTGGACGATGGGGAATTGTTTAATTTGGACTTTGTGCATGCTGTTTTGAGACAGTGACCATAGACCTGCATTATATGACTGACAGACAAGAACGGTTTGACCTAAAAATATCAAAATTGAAACTACTGCGGAAAAAAAGACACCTACATCTTGGATGCCTTTGAGGTCAGCTAAAACATACCAAAAATTAATTTCAAAGTGAACTATCCCTTTAAAGGCACACTATGTAGAAATTGTGTTTTTGTCAAACAGCGACCCCTAGAGTCGCTGTAGAATACTTGCACTGTCGTAAATATAAACACGTAAGAGAAACAAGTGTTTGTTAGCAAGTCTGTTAACAGCTCTGATTATCGAAAGCTAGCTAGACATATGTGGAAATTATTGGACTGGTCTAATTATCAACAATGGATGAATGAACAGTCAAGTCAAGTCAAGTTTATTTATATAGCGCTTTTCACAATACAGATTGTATCAAAGCAGCTTCACAGTATTCAATTAAAATAATACATCAATGTTTGTTTCTAGTGGAAAACGTCCACGTTTGGTAATGCTGATCAAAAGTGTTGTTGATTGATTCGAACAGCATCGTAAAAAAAATGACATACTACAAGCAAGCGCTACTACATAGAACGCAAACAAGTTTACAAATAAGAGATTTATTTACTGGTCACGTCATGTGTTTTCTCAGATCGGAGAGCTATCAGATTTAAATCCGATCTTCAATTCCCGCGCTATATGCATATTTAATGGAGTTTACGTCACCGAAAGCAACAGATATGAGCTGCATTTTATTGATCATCAGCTAAAATTTCAAAATCAAAGACCGCATTAAGAGAGAGCGGCAACAACACTGGTAAGATCATTTAATTTCTTTACTTTTAATGATGATGATTGAGTGTTAAGCGTCTGCGACTGACTTTCACTTTGATTTGCGTTAGTTTGCACGTTGGCTTGCACGGGTGTTTGAGACGGTTAACCGATATTAATATGTCTTAGGCTAGTAAAATAACAGAAGTCTAAATTCGTCTACAGGAGCTGGTGGTCAGTAACAACACAGAAACATAAGTTTAAATTTGGTGCAGGTACCATATATTGCAAAATAATTAAACAAAATATTTACAAATAGAAATAATGAAAGGAAAGAAAAAGAAAAGAATCCCAAAATATTTACAGACTGCAGTTGAACCGATTTGTAGTTAAGTGCACTTGATAGTTGTTGTTCAAGTATATACTAATATAAATTACAGCAAATACACACACACAAAAACCAAAAAGAAAAAGAACTGTCCCAGCAATAGATGGTATACAAGACCAGCGCGACAACCCACAAGGGTTTTATGGAAGTTTGTAGTGATAAGTCCGTAAGTTATTGTTCATCATGTGAAGGATGTGTATGTGGGGTTGAAGCACTAGTCTATGGAGAAGTGTGTGGGGGACAGGCTGTGGACAACCTTCCTACCAGACCAGTAGGATGGCTATTCAGTGGATGCTACACGGATGGTAGGCTCCCAGCAATAGAAATTCGGCTCGCCATCATTCGTCTCCAGACAGAGAGAAAAAACCTGGCCTGTAGTACAACAACAGGACCAGTAAATAACAGGGCTAAGTTGAAACTAAGCATCAGCTCATTCCACACTCAGATATCATTTTCATGTGCACACAATTCTAAATTATTACAAAATGAATCAATAAATGTACAAACTACAAATAATAAACATTAAAGGCATGACAACACAATAAACAGTACAATGTTAAAGTTGTATTGGCTGCACAAAGTTCAAATAAATTCAACAGTACTATAATCAGATTTCCTTACTACATATAAACACACTTACTGAAAACAAATATATTTGTAACCCACAAATGCAAATGTCACAAAAGCATAAAATTAATCAAAACCAGTTGGTGAATATTTGGCTAACATGTTAGCTTTCAGCATGTAGTTCATTCATTCAGAGTACTCACCAGTTCCTCTAAGTAAACATATGGCAATCTGGTGACGGTGACAATCCCCTGCAGCCACTAAGTTATTCTAAAAGTTACAATGATGTGTTTAACTTAAAAGAATAAATCAAGCAAAAGAGTGAATTGTTTGTTGAACACAAACCTGTCCACAGCTGCCGATCAGCTTCCCCACACCTCTGAATGAGGAAGAAGCTGCAGCCTAATTAAACTTGTGCTCTACTGCGCGATTGGCCAAGCACAGTCACATGACTGGGGTGGCATGAGATCACTTCTTAAAGGGGCAGCAGAACTAATAATATATTACCAGATTTCAACCTGGGTTACAAATAGATGTTCAGCTTCTCATCTGCGGTGATGCGTCCAGTAGCGTCGTCATATCTGGCTATAACATATAGCCTATAACACGCTCTCACACATTTTTTTTTTTTTTTCATTTTTGGGAGGAGTACAATTTACATATGTGGTTTCAACAACCAGATGCATTTACACTTGTCCAGTTTCGTCTGGAATGCGGCCCAGACCTCCTCCTGAAGTGGTTTGAGCGATCGGATTCAAATCCGTCTTGAATGCGTTTCGGAGGGCATTTACACCTGGTCTTTTCACGATCGGATAGCTATACGATCGGAGAAAACGCATGAAGTGGCCAGGTGTAAACAGCCCCCATGACAAAAACATACGCACAAAGGCCGAAAACAAACGCTAGTTGGCCTCTCACGTCCAAATTTGAGGAAGTGGTGGGGGAAGTGACGTATGCCGTAAAGCAGTCGAATTTTGTAGTTCTTTTTGTGCTCTGGTTACTACCCGAACCCCGAAGTTACATAGTGCCAGTAAAAGCGATACAGACCCCGTCAGGCTATGGCAGACGTGTCATTCAACCTATTGTAAGTCGATGTAACATCACAAGGGTCTTGGAAATATATTATGAAGGTTGAAAAGCTACATAGTGTGCCTTTAAATAAATGAATAATTTATGTGTGTCTGATTGGTCCAGACGCTACAGGGGTCACATTAAAAAAAGGTCCATGGTCTATTGTCAACAGTATGTTAGCAATGTGTGAGCTGTGCTTCATACAGAAGTCAAGCTTTTTGTTGGTCAATGTGGCGAAATCTGAAATGACCCGCGAAAAATTCATCAAACAACTGTATGTGCCTCTCTGATAGATGTAAATATTATATAAACAGTAAGCAGATCAATGTCATATTAGAGTGTAAAAGAGTAGTTTTCTATGCAACTTGACATTATTTCCCCATGGTAAGTGTGAATTTAGTGAGCAAGGACTCTTTAGACACCACTAACCCATTCATCTTGAAATGGCAAGTTTTAATTAACCTCAGTGTCAGTCCTACTATGCTCCTATGAAGCTGTCCCTCACCTTTCAAACACATGTAATCTGCCAGATCCTGTTTTATAGTCATGAAGACAGTGAACCGCTTTATGGTGTGTTTTTTAATTGCTTGTAATGGGGTAAATTTCTGGCTCTGGTCACAGTCTGAGCTGCTTTATAATCTGTCAAATTGTTGAACATTGATCCTTTGTACTGAGATGAACTGCTGCATCCCAAAAAAAAGTGGTTATGTGTTTGCTGTGTTTTAGATATGACCGTGTTATTCATGCCTGCTGTCTGAAACCTGATCTGGCAATACTTCCATATGGGGACCAGACAGAGGTCCGTTTCCACATACTCACCAACACTCTGATCAGATACTACTATTTTTATTTTTTTATTTTTTATTTAACCATTAAATGTTTATAATACTAAGGAGTACAGTTGAAAGGAATACATATAACATATGGGGATAATAATATTGCTTGTGTGTGTGTGTGTGTGTGTGTGTGTGTGTGTGTGTGTGTGTGTGTGTGTGTGTCAAGATTGGAGAGCGAGGTATTAATCTTTCAGGTGGGCAGAAGCAGAGAGTCAGTTTAGCCAGGGCGGTGTATTCTAACAGAGACATTTTCCTTTTGGATGATCCTCTGTCTGCTGTCGATGCGCACGTTGGGAAGCACATTTTTGAGGAATGCATCAAGAAAGAGCTGAAGGGCAAATCCGTCATTCTGGTCACTCATCAGCTGCAGGTAATCTCTCTCACAACATAATCCATAATGTCAATCATTTGCTTTGCAGGATTTCTGTCTCAGATTCTGTCAATTTTTGTACGACATTCAAACAATAAATACCGTTATGGCGTTTGTAAATGTGATGTGACAGATCTCTAGCGGCATGTGAACCGATCATCTCTAGCTAATAGTAAATAAACACGAATGAACACTGTTGAAAGATACAGTACAACTTACCAAAATGTATATTCCTCATACATAATATCGACCAAGCGTCCCTGGTCTGGTCCCGAGATCGCTACTGCGCCGGTCTGGTCCCGAGATCGCTACTGCGCTGGTCTGGTCCCGAGATCGCTACTGCGCAGGTCTGGTCCCGAGATCGGCTACTGCGCAGGTCTGGTCCCGAGATCACTGCTGTGTACTGCGCAGGTCTGGTCCCAAGATCGCTACTGCGCCGGTCTGGTCCAGAGATCGCTACTGCGCAGGTCTGTTCCCGATATCGCTACTGCGCAGGTCTGTTCCCGAGATCGCTACTGCGCGGGTCTGGTCCAGAGATCGCTACTGCGCAGGTCTGGTCCCGAGATCGCTACTGCGCAGGTCTGGTCCCGAGGTCGCTGCTGCGCGGGTCTGGTCCCGAGATCGCTACTGCGCGGGTCTGGTCCAGAGATCGCTACTGCGCAGGTCTGGTCCCGAGATCGCTACTGCGCGAGTCTGGTCACGAGATCGCTACTGCGCGGGTCTGGTCCCGAGATCGCTACTGCGCGGGTCTGGTCCCGAGATCGCTACTGCGCGGGTCTGGTCCCGAGATCGCTACTGCGCGGGTCTGGTCCCGAGATCGCTACTGCGCGGGTCTGGTTCCGAGATCGCTACTGCGCGGGTCTGGTCCCGAGATCGCTACTGCGCGGGTCTGTTCCCGAGATCGCTACTGCGCGGGTCTGATCCAGAGATCGCTACTGCGCGGGTCTGGTCCCGAGATCGCTACTGCGCTGGTCTGTTCCCGAGATCGCTACTGCGCGGGTCTGTTCCCGAGATCGCTACTGCGCGGGTCTGATCCAGAGATCGCTACTGCGCGGGTCTGGTCCAGAGATCGCTACTGCGCGGGTCTGGTCCCGAGATCGCTACTGCGCTGGTCTGGTCCCGAGATCACTACTGCGCGGGTCTGGTCCCGAGATCGCTACTGCGCGGGTCTGGTCCCAAGATTGCTACTGCGCAGGTCTGGTCCCGAGGTCACTACTGTGTACTGCGCAGGTCTGGTCCAGAGATCGCTACTGCGCAGGTCTGGTCCAGAGATCGCTACTGCGCAGGTCTGGTCCCGAGATTGCTACTGCGCAGGTCTGGTCCCGAGATTGCTACTGTGCAGGTCTGGTCCCGAGATTGCTACTGCGCAGGTCTGGTCCCGAGATTGCTACTGCGCAGGTCTGGTCCCGAGGTCACTACTGTGTACTGCGCAGGTCTGGTCCAGAGATCGCTACTGCGCAGGTCTGGTCCCGAGATTGCTACTGCGCAGGTCTGGTCCCGAGATTGCTACTGCGCAGGTCTGGTCCAGAGATTGCTACTGCGCAGGTCTGGTCCAGAGATCGCTACTGCGCAGGTCTGGTCCAGAGATCGCTACTGCGCAGACTCAAGCCCCAAGATGTCAGCGCCATATCGGGACACTGGCAGCTTCACTTCTCACCAATGGAAGAGAGCAAAGGGGCGTTGTCCATCTTTTTTTACAGTCTATGATATCGACCAATCAGTGTTTTTTAACCGCGGAAAGGGGCAATAAAACAGCTGGAGAACAATTATGTCACATTACATGTACCTCAGGAAAGCCATTAATGACCATAATATAGGCTATAGCACGTTAGCTGGCTAGAAAAAAAAAAAGAGCTATAGAGAGTATTTTGTTAAATATGTGTACTATATTACATATTTATTATATTTTTACTTGTATCATTAAATAAAGTTGTTATTGTAATAAAAAACGCATTATATTTAATTTGAGTTATTTGTAACCTTAAATAATACTGTAATGATGGGTTAGAAGCATGTGGATCCATTTGCAGATAAACTTTACTAATCAAGATCAGAGTCAAACAGGCAATGTTCAAAACAACAGTGGCAGGAATATCAGAGGCAGAGCAGAAACAAAAACGATACCGGGCAAAAGTCAGGGCAGGCAGCAAGGCAGTCAAGGTTCCAGAAAGCAAGGTCACAAGGGCAGGCGGCAGAGAATCAACAGAAGTCAAACAATCCAAGGTCATACACAGAAGAGTCACAGGATATCCGGGAAAATGCTTAGAAATGTCAGCCAGGGCAAAACAAGACTTCGCAATCAGTATGAGTGTGAATGCTGCTTAACCCTCTGGGGTCTGAGCTGTTTTCTGGGCCCTGGAGGTGTTCTGACATGCTCTGACATTTGTGCTTATTTCTGTTACTTGTGACATTTTCATGGCTAAAGTCTAATTACACTGTATTCAGCACAAACTCTGCTACAATAATATATCAACAGCATGTGTGTAAAAGTTTGTAGTTTTGAGATAATGACATTTATGCGTGGTTTGTGAAAATACAAAAAAAAATTCTCACTGAAATAAGGTCATGAAACCCATACTTATTATTTCTTCACAAGACTTTTGAAAATTGTATGACGTAGCCTAGAATATTTGCTCTAAAACTATGTGAAAATCACCCTGACTGCTCATTCAGAGAAGACAATATATTGATTTAAAATTTTTACGACGTGTTTTGTGTGAAAAAGCAATATGCGAAGGGGCGGATCATCTCATTAATATGTAAGGATTTTTACACCTGAGAAAGACAAAGACACTCCCTAATGGCCCTATTAGGAGCTTATCAGGGCCCATCATTCTGACCAACCTTGCACAAAGAATGAGGAGATTAAAAAAAGAATGGCTTTTAAAATTGTTTGGATTTATTTACAACATAATCCAAAGATACACAACAAAAAAAAAACACTTATTGATAACAATGATCCAAAGAAAGAGACCTTTGTGCCATTCCTAAAAACATTGTACATACCTTTCATTTCCAAGGTGTTTGATTTTCACTTTACCATGTTCATGTACAGAGACATGTACTGTGAATGTTGAAGTCAGCAGGACTCAGTGGCATCTGGGCCCTGAAAAAAAACATAACTGTAAGTGAACATACTGATATCAAGAGAAAGGCCTGCACGATTTTGGGAATACATTTGAGATTTTTCTGGTTAAAATTGCTTTTTAAAATTCACAGAATACACACACACACTCACACAAATGTTTCCAACAATATATTATATAATGAACACAGGTTTGTTGTGCCTTGTAGGTATAGGCTATGCGCAGTGCTGCATAAAATAATAACAATATAGCAGCCTATATACATTTTCAAAAAGATTTCAGTAACAACTAAGCTAGAGAAAAATATATTGATTATCATGTTACTTCAAATGTTTCCATTCGTTATGATGATATGAAATGAGATAATAGTAAAACATGAAGCCGTTTGGAGCGTTTTGCTTTTCCAAAATGTGATACATTCAAACGCGATCGCGCTCAAATATAAAATATTATGGTTAGGCCTACCATATACATATCTACGTTTGAGCAGATATCCACAAACACAGTAACAGTAAACACGGGTCTAAATATTATAATATTCAACATATATCTAGCAACAGTTCAACTGCAATGTGAAATTTATGCAACAATAACAAACTAATATGTAAGAATTTCTTACCTTATCTTTCTTGTCTTGAAATCGCATTCTTCTTCTGGGGTAAAGCCAATGTAAACTCACGTCTTTCAAACTCGACGAAAAGCAGAGACTGATGAAGTGTTTTGTTTTTGAGGTAATGAGTGTGTTCGCGTTCCATGTGGAGATTTGCATGTGAATATCTTTTGCGCGAGTAGGCGTGGCCAAATTAACTGTAATGAGCAAGCGTTTGAGAAGCTGGACATCTTGTTGGTTTTATACAAATTACTTAAACAGAAAATATTTGTTTTCAGTTTGAATCCGATCATTTAAAAGTACACACTTAAATGTTTATAAAGGTATATGGCTCATAAATGTGTGACAAGTATTCGCTGAGTTTTGTTTCAGTTTATAGACGTGCTCAAGAAAAAAAAGTTCACCGCGACGGAGAGGCAGAACGCACACCCTGTTTATTTTCTTTATTTTTCAAAAGCACAATGTTTTGATTTGATTGTAAGTGGACACATACAAAAGTAGAAATATCACAGATTATTTTTTTATATTTATTTTTTCTGTATGACCATAAATGACGGAGTAATTTAAGTTTAAAGTGCTACAATGTAAAAAAAGTTCAGCAAAACGCGGGGGCGCGTTTGCCGACCTCAGAGGGTTAAGTAGAGCAAATAATGGAAAACACCTGTGCGGGTAATTAGTCTCTGTACGGGGTGCATGGGAAATGGAGTCCAGGAAAGTCAATATTCAGGTGAGGGTGCCCTCCGGTGGCCATCAGAGAGAGCCACAGAGGTCTGATTCATGACAGAGCCCCTCCCCTGCGAGCGGCTCCGGACGCGAGGGGCATTTCGACGCTGAGGTCGTCCTCGAGTACGTGGTGCAGGTCTGTCTGGATGAGATTGGTGAAATTCAGTGGTAAGTGTGGGATCCAAGATGTCATGGGCGTTGACCCAGGATCTTTCCTCTGGGCCATATCCTTCCCAATCGATCAGATACTGCAGCACTCGTCCACGACGTCGAGAATTCAGAATCTCTCTGACCTGGTAAGCCTCCTCGCCGTCCACAATGATAGGAGGGGTTGTCTCGTCAGCGACCTCCTCCTGGTCCCTCTCTCCTCTGGTACCACCGGCGGGCTTGAGCAGGGACACATGAAAGGTGGGTGAGATACGATAATTGGCAGGTAAAGCTAATCGAAATGAAACAGGAGTGATTTGTCTGAGTATTTTGAATGGACCCACGTACCTGGGACTTAATTTCTTGCTTGGCAGTCGGAGTCGTAAGTCTCTAGTGGAGAGCCAGACCCATTGTCCAGGTGTGTATTCAGGTTCCTCTCTTCTTCGACGGTCGGCTTGTTCCTTAGTTCGTCGAACAGCTCGTTGTAGATGTACATGAGCAGCATTCCAAGTATTCTCACTCCTGATTAGCCAGTCGTTGACCGCAGGGAGTTCAGAGGGTTCTCCTGACCAGGGGAACAGGGGTGGTTGGAAGCCGAGAATACATTGGAATGGGGTGAGATTGGTTGAAGGTTTGCGGAGAGAATTCTGGGCGTATTCGGCCCATATCAGGAACCGACTCCAATCGTTCTGGTTTTGATGGCAGTATGACCTTAGAAATCGGGTTATCTCTTGATTGAGCCTCTCCACCTGGCCGTTGGATTGTGGATGGTACCTGAGGTGAGACTGACGTTGATGTTGAGTTGTTGACAGAAGGATTTCCAGACTCGTGACGTGAATTGCGGCCCCCGGTCTGAGACAATGTCTTCGGGGAGTCCATAGAATCGAAAGACTTGTTCTAAGAGCACCTCTGCAGTCTCGAAGGCTGTAGGTAGTTTGGGTAAGGGAATGAGTCGGCAAGCCTTGGAGAACCGGTCGATCACGGTCAGAATGGTTGTGCAATTCCTGGAGTTGGGGAGGTCAGTAACAAAGTCAATGGCAATATGAGACCATGGGCGTCGAGGAACGGGCAGAGGCTGTAACAACCCAGCAGGGCGTTGGTGAGATGATTTGGACATATTGCAAGTTGGACATTGTTGGACGAATGCGATGGTGTCAGCCTGTAGCGTTGGCCACCAGAAGCGATCCGACACCAGCTGAAGTGATGCCGTAATCCCGGGGTGACCAGAGCTAGGGGAGTCGTGTACCAGATGTAAGACCCGTTTGCGAAAATCATGAGGAACATAAGTTCGATCGTTGGGACAATTTGGTGGAGTGGGATCATTAATTTGAGCCTCTGTGATCTCAGTGAGGATGTCCCATTGGACTGGAGCTACGATTAGTGTTGATGGAATGATAGTTTCATTGGTACTTCTCAGAGATGATGAAGAGTCATGTAGTCTTGACAGTGCATCGGCTTTGCAGTTCTTGGACCCGGGTCTATAGGTGACTTTAAAATCGAAGCGTGAAAAGAACAATGACCATCGTGCCTGCCGGGGATTGAGTCTTCTGGCTGAGCGGATATACTCTAGATTACGGTGATCTGTGAGAACAGTGAAGGGAACTTTGGCACCCTCTAGCCAATGTCGCCATTCCTCGAAGGCTGCCTTCATCGCCAGCAACTCCCGGTCTCCAACGTCATAGTTGCTCTCGGAGGAATTCAATTTGCGTGAATAATAAGCACATGGGAATAGCTTGGGAGGACTGCCCTGACGTTGAGATAAGATAGCTCCAATGCCAGTGTTGGAAGCGTCAACTTCGACTATAAATTCTTGATCTGTGTCTGGATGATGAAGGATAGGGGCGGTGGTGAAGCGATCCTTGAGTTGTTGGAAACTGTTCTGAGCTGATGGCGACCAGTTTAAGCGCTGTCTCCCTCCCCTGAGCAACGAAGTGAGCGGAGCCGCTATGGTGCTGAAGTTGCATATGAACCGCCTGTAGAAATTGGCAAAGCCCAGGAAACGTTGCAGCTCTTTCACGGTTGTGGGTTGAGGCCAGTTCAGCACTGATTGGACCTTGTTATTGTCCATGGCGACCCCGTCGGTGCTGATGATGTAACCCAGGAATGACACTCGTGTTTGATGGAACTCACACTTCTCCTTCTTAGCATACAGTTGGTGCTCAATTAGACGATTTAGAACTGCCCGGACGTGTTGAATGTGCGTTTCCAGAGAGTCTGAGTAAATTAGTATATCATCGATGTAGACTATAACCCAGCGATTGAGCATGTCCCGGAACACATCATTGATGTAGGCTTGAAAGACGGATGGACTATTGGACAGGCCGAAAGGCATAACGAGATATTCATAATGTCCTGTGGTCGTTGAGAAAGCCGTCTTCCACTCGTCTCCGTCCCGGATGCGAATTAGATTGTAGGCACTGCGAAGGTCGAGTTTGGTAAAGTACTTGGCAGTACGGAGTTGTTCCAGAGCGGCTGGGACCAGCGGCAGTGGGTAACGGAATTTGACTGTGATATCGTTGAGACTTCGGTAATCAATGCATGGTCGTAGACCCCCGTCCTTTTTCTTGACAAAGAAGAACCCGGCTGATGCAGGAGAGGTGGAGGTAGTGATGGCAAAATGAGGCTTCCTGAACCACTGAGACCTCGCAGGCCATTGCTTCAGCTAAAGGTTCATTACTCGACGCTTCATTCAGCATTGCTCACTAGTGACACCTAGCTACTGTGCAAAGAAATAGCAGACAAATTCATTCATTCTGAACCAGTGTAATATATATTTTTTTATAATAAAAATTATGTTTTATAAAAATACTTTTATAAATAAAAATATTTATTTGTAATGTAAATTTACAAATAAATATTTATTTTTATTTGTATATTTATATTTAAATGTATATTTTATAAAAATATTTTTATAAATAAAAAATATTTATTTATTTATTTTGTACTCACTGTTGATGTCTGTAACCTTTCATTTGCAATAATAAAAGGACATGATCAGACATTTGTCCATTACTGTGTATAATATAAAATATGTATCTTTCTCTGTCTGAATTTACTTGTGCCGAGCTATTTTTTACAGTCTATGGTGCCGAGTCACACACACAGTTCATTAATTATTCATAAATTGTTTGGATAGGGACAATATGAACAACAACAGTGACACTGTTGAGTGCAGTGCTTATGTTAGAGGGAGTGTAATAAAGTACATTTATTAATTTAACAGATTATAGATGACAGATTAAAGTAAACTGCAACAGAATAGTCCGGAAAGAAGGAAAATAAAAATAGATTTTTTATTGAGAAACAGAATTATTTCAAGTGTGTTGGGGTTTAGACGATTCCTCTTCTTGGACAAAATCTCTCTAGCCTGGGAAAATATCCTTTCACAAGGAACAGAGGATGCAGGGGAATGTAAAAATGCCAGTGGTACAAATGAGGACACTGATGCTTCTGTTGAGCCCAGACAGGGGAGGATTCCCTCTTTCTTGCTGGCTCCATTACCAGGAAAAAGGAAGAGTCACAAAAAGCAAACTAATCCAAAAGGGCAATCCAAATCAAAAAGCAGTCCAGTCCAGGTCAAAAAATGAGCAATCCTAATAATCTTATCTAATTAATATAACAAGACTATAATATATCTAGGCCTACTATAATAATAATATACTATAACTATTCTAACCTGATAATGTAATAATATACATCCCTCACATATGACACAACAATGACAATGATAGTTATCTAACTCTCTGACTCTCTGACACTTACTATAACTGCTTCTACTACTCCTGCAACACCCACAAGGAGGCGCGAGTTTCGAACCGCCTTTTATCTGGAAGCGACACTCAGACCGAACCGATGACGTATTTACACAAACCGAGGCCTCGTTTGTCATTAGTCACGTGATTTTCACGTTAACAACACAAGCCTCGAATCGCGGCTTCATCTGGCACGCCCACTTTTTCTCGACACACGCTCCGACGCCTCGGTTCAAATGTCACATCACTAGGTGGAGGGTCTAATGAAGCCCTTGGCCAGCTCCTCCTCGATGTATGCTTTCATAGCTTCAGACTCAGGTTGTGATAGGGGAAATACTCTGCCTCTCGTCGGCATGGCTCCAGGAAGCAAATCGATGGCGCAATCACTAGATCGATGTGGTGGCAGTTGACAGGCCCGTGATTTGCTGAACGCCTCAGAGAGAGCTTGATATTCTGCTGGAAGGTCTGGTATGACCGTGGTTTCTGATGACAAAGGGGATTCAGGGGTTGTGACATGAAATTGGAACTGCAGGCATTCTCTTTGACAGGGTTCTGACCATTGTTGAATCTGTTTAGTGGTCCAGGAAATATGAGGGTTGTGTCTCTCCAGCCAGGGTAGGCCGAGAATTACCGGGTTTTGTGGTGAGTCAATGGCGAAGAGACGAATGAGTTCGGTGTGGAGGGATCCAACCTTAAGAATGAGGTCTTGGGTAGTGCATTTGACCAGTCCTGTGCCCAGAGGACGCCCGTCTAGCGCCGCCACTGCCAACCGAGATCCACATGGAAGGAGAGGAAATTTGTGAAAGTTAGCAAAGTTAATATCAATGAAGTTTCCTGCTGCCCCAGAGTCGATTAAAGCCTTTGTCTCAACCGTGACATTCATACAGGTCAGGGAGATGGGTACATTTAAACTATTAGTAGAACTCACCACCGTAGTATCTTTGATGGGTGGCCGAGTGGGACAGTTGGCTCGTAAGTGACCAGGTAACCCGCAGTATAGGCAGAGGTGGTTTCGCCTTCTGCGTTCCCTCTCCTCCGGAGATAGATGAGTAACACCCACTTGCATGGGTTCAGGTTCTGGAGCGAAAGCGAAGGCAGATGGTTGAATGGGAGAGTGTCGTGAAGGACGTCGTGAGCGCAATAGATTATCAAGGCGGATAGCTAGATCGATAAATTGTTCCAGCGTCCTTCCTTCATCGCGACAAGCCAGTTCAGTTTGAAGCTCAGTTGATAAGCCCTTGCGATATAGCAGCTTCAATGGATCGTTACCCCAACCGGTCTGGGCCGCGAGTGTGCGGAAAGTGAGAGAGTAGTCAGCTGCCGTGTCCTTCCCTTGACGGAGCGCGAGCAGTTGTTCACCTGCCTCCTTGCCACCAGCAGTGTGTTCGAATACTTCTCGAAACTGCTTAAGAAAGTTGGCGTATGAGGGAAATGCCATGCTACCTCCTTCCCATACTGCAGTAGCCCAGTCTAAAGCTCGGCCAGTTAACAGGGAGCAGATAAATGATACGCGGCTCTTGTCAATGGTGTATAACTGTGGTTGTTGATCCATAAACAGAGAACATTGTAACAGAAATCCCTTACACTTATCTGGAGAGCCATCATATTTCTCTGGTAAAGATAGTCGAGGGTTCACATTAGGGCTGATGGGCTGAGGATCAGGAACTGGTGGGTTTGGCGGTGGTGCGATAGGCGGTGGTATGGTTAACTGAAGTGCTTGCAGAGTCTTAACCAGCTCCTCCGTGACAGACGTAAGGCGTTGGAGTTGTTGTTGGTGTGACGCTAACACGGTAGCCTGAGCTGAAACCTCAGAGGTGAGATGATACACGGCTGCTGGATCCATAGTTGGCGAAGTCTTCTGTAATGATGGGTCAGAAGCATGTGGATCCATTTGCAGATAAACTTTACTAATCAAGATCAGAGTCAAACAGGCAATGTTCAAAACAACAGTGGCAGGAATATCAGAGGCAGAGCAGAAACAAAAACGATACCGGGCAAAAGTCAGGGCAGGCAGCAAGGCAGTCAAGGTTCCAGAAAGCAAGGTCACAAGGGCAGGCGGCAGAGAATCAACAGAAGTCAAACAATCCAAGGTCATACACAGAAGAGTCACAGGATATCCGGGAAAATGCTTAGAAATGTCAGCCAGGGCAAAACAAGACTTCGCAATCAGTATGAGTGTGAATGCTGCTTAAGTAGAGCAAATAATGGAAAACACCTGTGCGGGTAATTAGTCTCTGTACGGGGTGCATGGGAAATGGAGTCCAGGAAAGTCAATATTCAGGTGAGGGTGCCCTCCGGTGGCCATCAGAGAGAGCCACAGAGGTCTGATTCATGACAAATACTGCCAGTTGATGGGGTTTTTATATGATTTTTTTTTTTTTTTTTTTTTTTTTACGCCTATCTTGCGTACCTAATATTTATCCAAATGAGTCAATATTAAATCAAATCACACGAATTGAATGGAAATCGTTAAATTTGTGTCAAGCAATAATAAAAAAAGCGTAGCTTACCAGAAATTGTACCATGTAAACATTGTAACATTGTTGTCACTAAACCTAATAAAATTCAGTTTAGTTACTAAAATGGTTTGACATTCATAATACACTTATTGTGATGCAAAATTGTTTTATATAATTTTTAAAAATTTTACTCAAAAGTTGGCAGCTATAGATGTGTATGTGTCCTCAGCTGCTCCGCTCTGTTGTGTTTGCAGTATTTGGAGTTTTGTGATGAGGAGGTGTTGTTGGATAATGGGGAGATAATGGAGGCAGGCACTCACAGTGATCTGATGAAAGCTAAAGGCCACTACGCTCATCTCATTAACAACATCCAGAGCAACGTAACCACTCTCCATTACTTCACACATGACATGAGCCATTCAAACACTACAACTCATTTACTCCGTTGACATGTATTGACTTCCAATACTAAACTACACATTTCCTCTTATTTTTCACTTTTGGATCGTATAGGAAAATACAGAAGCTGATTCCAACACACACACTGAACACAATGACTCTAAACAGACCAATGCAGATGAGCCCAAAGTCAACGGCATAGAAAACCCAGGTTAGTGGATGAATGTGTTATCTCAGGGTGTTATCTCATTTTGGATCTCTTTAGGAGCTAACCAAGTGTAAGCTTTTTCAAGCAGTCCTTTTAAATAAATGATTATTTTTCAAATATATATATATATATATATACATATATATATATATTTAAATGATTTATAAAAATATAATGTTTTCATTATTAACTGCAGTAACTTTTCCTGACATTATTTTATTTGGTAATAAATAAAAAAACACAAAATTCTTCACTATGCAAATATGTAATTTATTTATACATTTTTGCTATATCACAATTATTTAATATAATTAAATAGCTGAACATAATTAATAATAATTGAATTATAAAAGAAAGGTTTATCAAAGCAAAGCATGACGGCTTCCATAGAAGTTCTATAAACACCTTTACGTTTAGCGTGAACATTTTAAGCACATCATTAAGGATTTTTGTGTTACAGATGTTAGCCAAATTTGTTTTCACCTAACTTGATAGCCTTTGGAGGAATTACAGTTTACATATGCAATCCCTACATCTTCCAAATATTAAATGTAATGATCATGCATTTGTGGCAATCTGGGTTTCAAGTGTTCACTACAATGCCAATTATGGCACTAAACCGACTACGCCACCCCGGAAATGGACCGGGGACCCACAGTTACATAACTGTAATGCACACAGATTCGCAGTGGCTGAGTCAGATATCAGACAATGGATACACGGTTCACAGATTTTCTTCAATACAAACAATAAAATACAAACTGATATCTTTTGAATATACAAACATTAAAGAATGGAGAATGCATCAGTCATGGAGCATGATACACAAACACACACACACACACACACACACACACGCACACACACATTACCACTTCAGAATTGGGGAGTTCACCTTGCCTATCCAATAAACACAGCAACTACTCGTGCTCTCACGCAACACCAAATTCACCCGCTGTGAACACTGCAGATCGATAGCCGAACCACCACCACACACAGAGGACTCGGGCTAATCTGGACTGGAACCCCAATTCTGAGTGGAAGAGAAGACAATATAATACAAACAAACACATAAACACATTCCATGTAATGGTCTATCAGTTACACTCGTCACGTGCTACCAGAAAGAATCAGTTTGTCAAAATAATGCAATCGTTCACTGGCTGATACTAGTTAACTCTGTCAGCCCAGCGCCGTCCAATAAAAATGTATTCTCAGACTGCAATACAATAGAATACTCAAAAGCACATACACAAACAACCAACATTCAAAGAGACATAATATTCGCAATAAAAGACAATAGTAGTGACAAAAAAACCCAGTAGCTTCTCGCCAAGCTCAAGTCTTAAAGGTCCCCTATTATGCAAAATTCACTTTTGCATGTTGTTTGGACATAAATGTGTGTTGGCAGTGTGTGTACACAACCACCCAAGAGTGATAAAAATCCACTCACTCCTTCTTTATTAATCCCCATAAATCATCAGCAGTGTCTCCCAACGGCCTGTGTTCAGAATGCTGTTTTAGTGACGTCACTAAGCACAGGCCCCGCCCACAAGTGTTGACAGACACTGCCTTCATAGCCCCGTCCTGATCGAGTTCACAGCGAGTTGGACACATCCGCCATTGTGGCACTGACGAGAATGTCTCCCAAGAGTTGTAGGTGTTGTGTGGCTGGATGTATTAATCCACATAGCTCTCTCTATTTACTCCGGAAATCTGAGGCAGCCGCTGAAGACGAGGTGGAATTATTTTGTTTAAAAAAAAAAGCTCCCTCAACTCTACCGAAATTCATTTATGTACTTACACACTTCTTATACTGTGTTTACTCAGCTCTTACGGTGATTTTCTGGAGTAAAACTGACGCTTCATCTTTTGTGAGATGTACAATAAACTTTATTAAACTCATCAGTATATTTTTGATCATCATTCGGACCTGGTCCGAAACAGCAGACTTATAGGCTATTAATAGTGGATACATACAAGCAGATGACAAATACGTTATAACCGTAATTAAACTAAACTATACCTGTTGCATCTCTATACAGCAATCTGACTCTGTAGGCATTTTTGTCCGACTCCGGGTCGAAATGAACACCGTTACTGAGAGTTTCTGATATTATCATCAGTCCTGAGAGACTGAGCGCTGAGCTCATGAAGCTCCGCCCCCTGGGCCGTGCAGCAGCAGCTCATTTGCATTTAAAGGGCACACACTAATACAGCGCGTTTTTCTGAGCCCCAAAACAATGACAATTTAAACATACTGTAAAAAATGATCTGTTGGGTATTTTGAGCTAAAACTTCACATACACACTCTGGGGACATCAGAGACTTATTTTACATCTTGTGAAAAGGGGCATAATAGGGGACCTTTAATGTCAATTCTGGAAAAGACAAATTTAGATGCGTCACTACAGGCTGTGAACGCGCTATCGTTCCGGTCGTCAAGGAGACCCTCGTTCACTGAAATGAGATCGTCAAGTAATTAGAGTAAAAGTACAGATCGGCAGTAAATGTGTTGTTCCAGTAGAAGGCAGCGGAATGGTCGAAGACAGCTTGCAGAGGAGAATACAACTCCGTTCTGAAGCCTCCAGCTCGAATAATGACTACCAGCTGCAGGCAATCCTAATTCACAGGACCAGCAATGGGTCACATAAAGCCTAACAGCGCCCAACACCTCCTGGCCCCTGTGCCACTGCGTATGGTAACTCACACCGCCCAGTGCACTCGATGGCGTGCTAATTGTGGCCTCATATTGACAAATAGTTGTTCGACATGTCTAACATACTCCTCAGCCAAACACTCCTGGACATAAACACGGTGCGCCAGAAATTACATCACTTCCCAGGAACCAGAAAGACGCGCTTAGTGAGATGTCAATCTCATCTCCTTTTATACTCACTGAACGCACCATATCCGCCCCTAATCACTATCGTAATTGATCGCATCACCACACATTCATAAGCAATTCATCCTCTTAACTGTAGGTGAGACAAACATCTGCTAACATACATCTATCTTTCTTTTATCTTTCTAGCTTTTGAAATGTCTGATGAGAAACATGTAACAAATGAATTACCCAAAGACTCCACAGAAACAAGAGGTAGATGTATAAACATCTTCACAATATATTATTATGAATAAGTCTATTATGTTCACTCAGTGTGTTCAGTTTAATCTGATTTATAAGTGTGTGTGATTGATTGATTGATTGATTGATTGATTGATTGATTGATTGATTGATTGATTGATTGATTGATTGATTGATTGATTCAGGGAAAGAGGATCAGTTGGTAACACAAGAAGTGTCCCTTGAAGGTTCAGTTACGTGGAGGACTTACCACCAATACTGCAAAGCTGCTGGAGGTTTCTGTTCTTCGCTGTCTCTCTCCATCTCGGTCTCTCTGTCTGTTAGTTATAAACGCTGTAACACTGTTTCACATTCTGTCTTTCTCTTTACTTCTATCTCTGTAGGGTATACACTGGTGGCAGTTGTTATACTTGTCTTCACTCTTCATGTGGGATCGACTGCTTTCAGCAATTGGTGGCTCAGTTACTGGTTAGAACAGGGATCAGGGGTAAACACACACACACACACACACACACACACACACACACACACACACACACACACACACACACACTCATCAAGACCTTACCATCACTTTTCAAACTGTTTTCTCTCTGTGTTCTTGTAGAACAATTCCAGTCCTAATCTAACAGCAAACAGCAGTGATATCTCAGAGAATCCAGACCTGTCATTCTACCAAATGATTTATGGCATTATTATTGTTGCCATGGTCCTGCTGAGTGTTGCCAAGGGCTACACCTTCACTAAAGTCACTCTGCGTGCCTCTTCCGAACTCCACGACACAATGTTCAAACGGGTAAGATTAGCAGATTTACACTCCCTGAATTTTTGCTTTTAGATCATATTATTATTTTTGACCCGAAGGCCCCCGCAATGTCTAAAATAATAAAAAATATATATATTTAGTAGACATCAGTATCACTACTGATCAGTAATCATTCATATTGCATTGTAAAAAGATGCCATTAAAACAAATATTTAAAATAAACCATCTTTGTTTTTTTCTACATTATTTTGGAGATTCAATGTGAAAGTATTACAATATAAAAATATATTAAAAACTGCAATGTTAGGTATGATTAATCTCGATAATAATTAATTACAGAAAAAAATTTGATTAAAAAATAATTTTTAATCATTTGACACACATATATATATATATATATACATATATATATACATATATATATATATATATATATATATATATTTATATATATTCTTTTTTCAGATATGTACATGGTGTATTTTTATGTTTATTTTATTATTATTATTATTATTATTATTATTATTAGTAGTAGTAGTAGTAGTAGTAGTATTAATAATAATAATAATAATAATATATTAGTGATATATTAGATTAACCATGATTCATTTTGTGATTCCAGAAGTTAAAAAAACTGAACTGTTCTTTAAAAAAAAAAGTCATCTTATTTTTTAATTTTTTTTATTTAGATTAGAGAGAGATAGTTTTACTATATTAATAATAATTTATTAACTTAAATAATTTTTATTCATCCTGCAGCCTCTTGGTTGACACAAACTAGTGAGCATTGTGCTACTATTTGTTCAGTAAAATGAAAACCATTTGAGAAGAATTTTGATAACATTTGACTATATTTTTCATCAGATCCTTGGCAGCCCAATGAGTTTTTTCGACACGACTCCAACCGGCCGCCTGGTGAACCGCTTCAGTAAAGACCAAGATGAGGTCGACGCAGTCTTGCCGTACAACATGGAGAACTTTCTGCAGTTCTGTCTGATCGTGACCTTCACCGTTCTCATCATCTGCGCAGTATTCCCATTCCTCCTGATCGCCGTGGTGGTTCTCGGACTCATCTTCGCCTCAATCCTATAGTAAGACACGAACATCGCACCTTAACGTCATAAGATGTGTTTTTGATCAGAAGTGGAATATAAAGATTACACAGATTCATGCTGTTCTTTTGCCCTAGTGTTTTCCAAAGGAGCATTCGTCAGATGAAGAGGATGGAGAATGTGAGCCGTTCTCCCTGGATCTCTCTCACCACCTCTACCATACAGGGACTCGGCACCATCCATGCCTATGACAAAAGAAAGCAGTACATTGAACGGTAAGATATTACTGACAATACAATTTTATATTAGAAAATATTTAAGAAAGACATGTTGCACTTGAAATGAGTGACCCTCATGAATCATTACCCCAGTCTTTATCCTAAGCTATAACACACAAGCAAAAGTGTTAATATTTAGACCAACAATATGATTATGAGTGTGATTATTGCTTCTATGCAACAGTCTTATAAACAAGAAGTTAATATTGAAACTGAAATTGAATTGCAACACAATTCTTTGTTTTCCTCCACCAAATTCACCAAATGAAACTACTTTTGACTGAATCAGATGAATCACTCCTGATGTAATGTTGTAACCTGCAAAAAGAGTCCCAGTGCTGTTTGACCGTATACTGCCGAACAAGGATCAGAACTAACTGTTGAATCGTTTTAAATTACATTTAGGCCATGCGAACTGTGGCTTTTAAAGGAACACTCCACCGTTTTTTCATATTAAACTATGTTATTCCCTTAACTAAGATGAGTTGATACATACCTCTCTCGTCTCAGTGCGTTCACTCAATCGCGCGGCGACACTTTGCTAGCACTTAGCTTAGCCCAGTTCATTCATTAGGGATCAAACAGAGATGAAGTTAGAAGCGACCAAACACCTCCGTTTTCCCTATTTAAATACAGTTACACGAGTAGTTACACGACCAAGTATGGTGACGCAAAATAAAACGTGGCGCTTTTCTAAGCGGGTTAAAAGGATAACTATAATGCATGGCGGAATAGCACTTGGGACTCGGGAGCACTTCGACTCGGCGAAAAATCCTGAAAAATCCTCTCCCCCTCTCACTTCTGTCATTAGAACCAACGTGACTTTTTACTGCGCCGAGTCAAAGTGCTCCCAAGTGCTATTCCACCATACATTACAGTTATCCTGTTACCCGCTTAGAAAAGCGCCACGTTTTATTTTGTGTCATCATACTTGGTCGTGTAACTACTCGTGTAACTGTATTTAAATAGGGAAAACGGAGGTGTTTGGTCGCTTCTAACTTCATCTCTGTTTGATCCCTAATGAATGAACTGGGCTAAGCTAAGTGCTAGCAAAGTGTCGCCGCGCGTCAGAGCGATTGAGTGCACGCACTGAGACGAGAGAGGTATGTATCAACTCATCTTAGTTAAGGGAATAACATAGTTTAATATGAAAAAACGGTGGAGTGTTCCTTTAAAGAGAACTCAATACGAAATATTTTTTTCTCTTCACGCAAAGCCAACACTAATAAGCTCAGAGCCTACGTTGCCCCCACAAATGAAGCAAACATCCAATGAATTCAAAGCCTCAAATTGTTTGTGTTTCCAATAACAGGTTTAAGACGCTGAGTGACATCAACTCAAACCACTTCCTGCTGTTTAACTGTGGGACTCGCTGGCTGTCGTTTTGGCTAGGCTTCCTGTCCGCTACTGTGACTCTAATGGTGGCACTGTTCGTAGTGCTCAGCCCAAATGAGGCCATAAACCCTTCTCTAAAGGGCCTGGCCTTATCTTACACGATACAGGTAACTCTCACAGCTAGACTAAGGGGCTGTTTACACCTGGCCACTTCATGCGTTTTCTCAGATGAGATAGCTATCCGATCGTGAAAAGACCAGGTGTAAATGCCCCCCGTAACGCATTCAAGACGGATTTGAATCCGATCGCTCAAACCACTTCAGGAGGAGGTCTGAGACGCATTCCAGACGAAACTGGACAAGTGTAAATGCATCTGGTTGTTGAAACCACATATGGAAATTGTACTCCTCACAAAAATGCTAAAAAAATAAACATGTGAGAGCGTGTTATAGGCTATTTGTTATGTTATAGCCAGATATGACGACGCTACTGGAACACGCTCAACTTGATTCATTAAGCCAACGTGCAAACTATCGCAAATCAAAGTGAAAGTTAGTCGCAGACGCTTAACGCAATCATCTTCATTCCCAGACACAAAAATATCCAAATCATGTGTCATTAGTATCCCTTTGAAACAATCAGTCATAATTTTTTGAAATTTTCATGGAAAAGTGTGTGAAAAAGTGTGTTTTATGATCGGTCACAATTGTGACCGGTGGGATACTGTGTTGTATCAACCATTGTATTGATTTAATATAGGTCTATTTGACCTGTGCAGTGTGTTTGTGTGTGTTTTTGTGCGTGTGTGTGTGTGTGGTTTTTTTTGTGTTTTTTTGTGTCTGTGTGTGTGTGTGTGGGGGGGGAGATCAGACATCAGAGGAGACGTGACCATGTCTGAGTGTGTGTCTGTGTGTGTTTGTGTATGTGTGTTTGTGTGTGTGTGTGTGTTTCTCTGTGTGTGTCTGTGTGTGTGTGGAGATCAGACATCAGAGAAGACGTGACCATGTGTGTGTGTTTGTGTGTGTGCGTGTGTGTGCGTGTGTGCGTGTGTGTGTGCGTGTGTGCGTGTGTGTGTGTGTGTGTTTCTGTGTATGTGTGTGTGTGTGTGTGTGTGTGTGTGTGTGTGTGTGGAGATCAGACATCAGAGGAGACGTGACCGTGTGTGTGTGTGTGTGTGTGTGTGTGTCTGTGTGTGTGTGTGTCTGTGTGTGTGTGTGTGTGTGTGTGTGTGTGTGCGTGTGTGTGTGTCTGTGTCTGTCTGTGCGTGTGTGTGTGTGTGGAGATCAGACGTGACCGTGTGTGTGTGTGTGTGTGTGTGTGTGTGTGTGTGTGTGTGTGTGTGTGTGTGTGTGTGTGTGTGTGTGTGTGTGTGTGTGTGTGTGTAAAAGTAGGTAGAAAGTAAGGTAGAACAGTTAGCCTATGTGTATTAGTATGTAGATACAATGGGTTATCCCACCGGTCACTATTGTTGCCGTTGACATGTTTGTGAGTGCTATGACCACATTAAACAAAGTTGAGTAATTGCAAATGCATATATCAATACTAGACACCTTAAACATGATATGTACCAAAAATCTATGTCCTATCTTTATGTTAACATACTTTACCACCCTTTTCTTTGGGAGCTTTCTTGCTGCCATCCTTTTCTCTTGGCGCAAACAGGAAATAAACAGCTCTGGTCATGTGACAATTTACAGTAAACATGCAACACTGCACATATTTCATTGAGACCCTTTATTATTTCAATATCTGCTGGAAATGCATTGATAGATCATTCAGTAACATTTTTATAGCCTTAGAAATGAAACATTTTTTTACGGTCACTATTGTGACCGGTGGGATTAAAGTAGAGAAACGAAATGATCTTACCAGTGTTGTTGCCGCTCTCTCTTATTGTGGTCTTTGATTTTGAAATTTTAGCTGATGATCAATAAAAATGCAGCTCATATCTGTTGCTTTCGGTGACGTGCACTTCATTAAATCTGCATATAGCGCGGGAATTGAAGATCGGATTTAAATCCGTTTTGCAAAAACACATTTATGTGACCAGGTGTAAATGGAATCGTTTTGATAAATTTGAATTAATTGAATTGAATTAATGTATTTATTTCGAGCAATATATAATGATACCTAACAAAGGCAATAAAGAAGCATTTTGATTCATCTATACAACAAGTTAAATTCATCATACTTTAACAACATAATTCCATCTATTGCTCGAAACGGAGTGGGTAGAAGTCAAACTTATTTAAACCCACCCCGGTTACAATTAACAGGAAAAACTAAAAAAACTAAAACAAAGGTAGTTGCAATAATACCAACAATGGTACTCAAAATACCTACAAGGTAAAATAAGACAGACTATGAATACATGAATACAACACCAAATAATTAAACCATGCCCTCCTTGTAGTGTGACAAGACCTTCTGTTTATAGAGTGCTTTAAACTGATGAATGCTTTGACTTTGTTTGATTTCAATCTCCAGACTATTCCATAGTTTTACCCCGCATACAGACACACAGAAACTCCTCCTAGTAGTTCTGATCGTTGGTATTAAAAAGTTCCCATAACTCCTCAAACTGTAATAGGTTATGAAATGCTTTGAATAAAAATTGTGCTGAATTAAATTTAACTAGGTCCTGTATTTTTAATAATTTCGAATTGTGTGTGTTCAAGATATTCAGCCTTGTGTATGGTACTGTACGTAAAGCCCTTTTTTTTGTAAAATAAATAGTGATTGTATTAAGTTATTATAATTATTTCCCCATACTTCAACACAGTAAGTTAAGTACGGTAGAATCAGGGAACAATATAAAATACGGAGTGTATTCTCATCAAGTACCAGTTTGGCTTTATTTATTATCGCAAGGCTTTTGGAGACTTTGGTTTTTATGTGTCTGATGTGAGTTTTCCAAGTTAGTTTATTGTCTATTGTGATTCCTAATTTTTTTATTTCAGAGACATTTTCAATTTGTATCCCATCTATCTCTATCATCTTATCCGTTTTTTTTCTTTCTTTTTTTCTTATAATTACCAAATAATATAGCTTTAGTTTTATCTAAATTTAAAGATAATTTATTACTATCCATCCATTTATTTATATTCCTTAGTTCCGTATTTACAACATTAATAACCTTATCATAATTGTCATAACAATAGAAAATGTTGGTATCATCTGCAAACAAATCACTTAATTTTCAAGTAATTTCAAATCAAGTAATTTTGAAACATGAAATACACTCACCTAAAGGATTATTAGGAACACCTGTTCAATTTCTCATTAATGCAATTATCTAATCAACCAATCACATGGCAGTTGCTTCAATGCATTTAGGGGTGTGGTCCTGGTCAAGGCAATCTCCTGAACTCCAAACTGAATGTCAGAATGGGAAAGAAAGGTGATTTAAGCAATTTTGAGCGTGGCATGGTTGTTGGTGCCAGACGGGCCGGTCTGAGTATTTCACAATCTGCTCAGTTACTGGGATTTTCACGCACAACCATTTCTAGGGTTTACAAAGAATGGTGTGAAAAGGGAAAAACATCCAGTATGCGGCAGTCCTGTGGGCGAAAATGCCTTGTTGATGCTAGAGGTCAGAGGAGAATGGGCCGACTGATTCAAGCTGATAGAAGAGCAACTTTGACTGAAATAACCACTCGTTACAACCGAGTTATGCAGCAAAGCATTTGTGAAGCCACAACACGCACAACCTTGAGGCGGATAGGCTACAACAGCAGAAGACCCCACCGGGTACCACTCATCTCCACTACAAATAGGAAAAAGAGGCTACAATTTGCACGAGCTCACCAAAATTGGACAGTTGAAGACTGGAAAAATGTTGCCTGGTCTGATGAGTCTCGATTTCTGTTGAGACATTCAGATGGTAGAGTCAGAATTTGGCGTAAACAGAATGAGAACATGGATCCATCATGCCTTGTTACCACTGTGCAGGCTGGTGGTGGTGGTGTAATGGTGTGGGGGATGTTTTCTTGGCACACTTTAGGCCCCTTAGTGCCAATTGGGCATCGTTTAAATGCCACTGCCTACCTGAGCATTGTTTCTGACCATGTCCATCCCTTTATGACCACCATGTACCCATCCTCTGATGGCTACTTCCAGCAGGATAATGCACCATGTCACAAAGCTCGAATCATTTCAAATTGGTTTCTTGAACATGACAATGAGTTCACTGTACTAAAATGGCCCCCACAGTCACCAGATCTCAACCCAATAGAGCATCTTTGGGATGTGGTGGAACGGGAGCTTCGTGCCCTGGATGTGCATCCCACAAATCTCCATCAACTGCAAGATGCTATCCTATCAATATGGGCCAACATTTCTAAAGAATGCTTTCAGCACCTTGTTGAATCAATGCCCCGTAGAATTAAGGCAGTTCTGAAGGCGAAAGGGGGTCAAACACAGTATTAGTATGGTGTTCCTAATAATCCTTTAGGTGAGTGTATATCATTGATGTACAAGTTGAATAGTTTAGGGCCCAATACTGACCCTTGGGGGACACCACAAGAAATTACACGACAATCAGATGAGGACTCACCCATCTGCACATATTGCGTTCTGTCACTCAAATAGCTTTTTACCCAGTTTCCAGCCACCCCTCGTATCCCATACCTTTCTAGTTTCTTAAGTAATATTGCATGATTGATAGTGTTGAAGGCTTTTTTCAAATCAATAATATTCCAATGGTCATTTTTTTTATTATCCTATGCATTTGCTAATTCTTCTGTAGCATCAATTATAGCCATAGATGTAGATCTTTTGCTTCTAAATCCATATTGGCTTTCATTAATCAGTTTATATTTTTCAACAAATTTTTCTAATCGAGTATTAAATATTTTTTTCTAGAATTTTTTAAAATTGAGGAAGCACTGAGATTGGTCTATAATTGGTAAAATTATGTTTATTTCCATTTTTGAATAGTGGAATAACTTTTGCAATTTTCATTTTCTTGGGAACACAATCATTTAGAAGTGACTGATTACAGATGTGCGTTAGAGGTGTAATCAGTGACTGATTACAGATGTGTGTTAAATCAGATCCGATCTGAGAAAACACATGAAGTGGCCAGGTGTAAACGGCCCCTAAAACAGTAGGCGAACAACTGAAGGATATCTGAGCACTTTGTGTTCATGCCGTTTCAGCTGACTGGAGTCCTTCAGTTTGTGGTGAGATTGTCCACTGAGCTGGAGGCGAAGTTCACCAGTGTAGAGAGACTGCTGGAGTATATTACGGTAAGAGACAAACATTAGGTCAACCTTCGGGTCATCATGCATTCATATTCAGTTTAGCCAGTTCAGATAATCATGAACATAGTTTTATCACTGCTTCATTGTGTGCTGCAGAGTTGTGTATCAGAGGGTCCACGAAGTGTCAAAGGTGCTCACGTCCCCGCCGGCTGGCCACAGGAGGGCGCCATTACCTTTAAAAACTACTGTATGAGATACAGGGACAACACGCCCATGGTCCTCAGTAATCTCCACGTTCATATTAATCCAGGGGAAAAGCTTGGCATTGTGGGACGTACTGGCTCTGGTGAGAGAGAACATGTTCTATTCAAAGCTTAATTTTATGTTTTTAAATGTTAAGAATCATTTCCGCTTATTGTTATAAATTCAGATTAATGTAGTAATGCATAATGGATTAAATTAAGAGATGGGGAATCAATGTTAAAGTCGTCATTCGACTTTATGACCAGATGTGGCTGCCATCATAAAAATGCATAAAGTAGCTAGTGGATTTCAGTGTGTATGTATATATATATATATATATATATATATATATATATATATATATATATATATATATACATTTTTTTTTTTGATTTGATGTATTAGACAGTAACAAAAAATGCATAACAAGAAGTCATCACAGTGACATTATACATTAATCAGAACTGTCGAGGATAACACAAGAAAGTTACAAACTTATTTCCATTGTGGTCCTCGTTGTAGTCTGATAAAGATGGCCAGGCAAGCTACAGATGACTAAAAGGTACCTTGTACATTCAACCACATCCAAATAAAAATAAAATAAACAAATACATACACTGCAATAATAAATATTCCTTAAGATCACATAAAAAAAAAAAAAAATCTAATTAGCATTTAGCAACCATTCACCACATGCTCTCTTAAAACAACGATCTGACTGTCTTAACTTAATCTCAACTGGGAGTTTGTTCCATTCCATTGCTGCCATGTACAAGAAGGTGTTTTGCCCCGAACAGCTCTTAAATCTACGAGGAACCATGTCTGTGGCACTACCTCTAGTTGATTAGCTATGAGAGTTCCTAATAAGGAGTTCAACTCTTTGATACCTCTCAGTCAAGTATGATCGAATCCATTCACATGCCATACTGTTAAAACCAAGGGCTTTTAGTTTAATCAGCAAGATCTGATGGTCAACGGTATCAAATGCTTTCTGGAGGTCTAACAATACCATGCCACAAAGTTTACTTAATTTTTGCAGTGTAAGATTACGGTTAACACCTTTAAATATTACATGAATATATTATTATGTATTTTTTATTAAACTTAGTGAGTGTATAAATCAGCAGCAAAAAGTAATTCTTGAAAAAATCTGCACAGTAATTGTATAAAATCTAAACATGTTAATAAAAACAAATTGCTATTAGTTCTCTTATAAAATTCAATCAGGCAATCATACATTTCTCAATTTGATATTTATACATTAATGTCAAGAATTTAGAAGTGTATATATTTATATAGCCTATGCTACACTACACAGAAATAATACACAATTAAATTATGCTTATTTTAAATGTATTGAGCAGGCTAGGTATATATATAAAAAAATAGGCTTTTAATAATCTTTCAGTGCGCAAAACACAAAGTGCGTATGCGCATCGCGGGCGCAGAATGATGTGCTCAAAGCAACATGGAGTCACAGCAAGTGCGCATTTAAAAGTTCACGGCACAAAGCGGAGAAATGTCAAGCGCACAAATCCTAGTGTATATCTGTCCAACAGTTTATTGATCATTTGTTTCTTCACAGTTTTAAATTCCAGTTATTGTGCGTTTGATGCCGATTCATAGTCCTTGTGATGTGTGTGATCTAACAGGCACACGGTAGCGAGTCGTTTAAAAACAGCAACAAACTCCAACAAAATAAAGTAATTTTATGCAAATCCACAGCCTTTTCTCTATAGATCAAGCATTAAAATGTGAATATATCATATTGGAGAGAGTTTTAGATTAGATTCTGATTTAGATTAGATTAGATTCTGATTAGATTTACCGTGCATCCTGCTGTAACCGGACGAGGCGCGCGCCCTGTTTGAATAACGTTACTGAATGGAGAATGATTGACAGCCGCAGAGGAGGGAAAACGAGTTTCCGTACACTTTAATGATGTAAATAGACTTCTGTCCCTCACATTAAGCTATGGAATGGCTTCAGATGACTTTGTCACCCAAAGTCACCCAAACTGACGTAAAAACTGGTCTATAATTACCCTCTTCTAATTTGCTCCCTTTTTTATGTAGCGGAACAACCCTAGCAAGCTTCAGATCTTTCGGAACTCTACCTGACATAATTGAAAGATTAAAAATATGAGTGAGATATGGAGAAATATATTCTGCAGCATCTTTTAAAAATCTGGCAGGAATTTCATCTAGACCAATTGCCTTCGAACACTTAAGTTCCTTCAATAACTTTAATACCTCGTCCTGTGAAACCATAGAAAGGCCAAAAGAGTCTGCTACCACTCCAAGCTTAGAATAATAATTAAACATGACCTCACCATCATATAACCCAGGTTTTCTTGGTAGCTTTACTTTTCAAGTAAAAAAGGAGTTAAATTTATCCGCAACCTTTAATTGATTAGAAGAGAGTCCATACTCCACCCCATACTCCTACCCATTACGATTTCTATCTTTTCTTAAAACAACATAATTTTCAATTTCAATTTCTGTATCACTGATCGAGGCGTCCAGCCAGGTCTCTGAAAAGCACACAATCCCAACTTTACTATTACACATCATCAATCTTATCTCATCCAATTTGGAAAAAAGACTGCTAACATTGATGTGCATAATGTTTAGACCTTTGATGAAACTGAAGTCCAGGAACGGAGACTCTGCTTGTAGCTTTTCCACCACGGAAGCGTCAGTATGAGTTTGTGCAGACCTTTCTGTGTGTCCCCTGCCGCCAGCTTCTGACTGCTGACCATTCCGTTGGCACAGCCTGTCCGATGGTAAAGAAACTTCCCCCCGCCGGGGTTCTGCTGAGCCGTCCATAGTTGCTCCCACAGAAAGGCGATCTCCACATGCTTGCCGGCTTGTTGTTCCAACCATAGATATCATATAATAAAGGCTAGATGTCTTGTGCACGCCAATGGAGGTCGACGTCCACACACGGCGGCCATCTTATCACAGGGTGCTCACTCACTCGTAACATGGTGCATGTACTTTTAAATAACCATAACTTGCTAAATTTTCTACCGATTTTCAAACGGTTTGGTTTGTTATAAACGTCAGAGATTTAGTTATGACACTGCATACATATGAATAATTATAACAATGGACTTCCATATGAAAGAATTATAGCCACGTTAATCACGTTTGTAAGAAACCAAACCGTTTGTAAATCCGTCCAGATTTTTGCCAAATAAGAGGATTTGTGTGCGTGCTGATCACTCACCTTAATTCACAGCTTCCCTGTGGTAAGATGGCCGCCGGTGATGCCGGAAGTGACTCCGCCGTAAGACATCTAGCCTTTATTATATGATATCTATGGTTCCAACTTCTCCTCTGACTCCGTTACCATACACCTGCTCCATGTCCGCTGTTGTAAAATCTCCGATTCCCCGAAGAAGTAAAGTCATAATATAAATGAGGATTTTCTGCATCTCATATAGTTTCGCTCACTGCCGCTCTCTTTCTGATTCAGGGAAGTCCTCTCTGGGCGTGGCGTTGTTCCGTTTGGCAGAGCCGGCTGAGGGCACTATTCTGATAGATGATGTGGACATCTGCAAGCTGGGCCTGAAAGATCTTCGCAGCCAACTGTCCGTCATCCCACAGGATCCTGTACTCTTCATCGGCACTGTCAGGTGACCTCTCACCGACCAACTCTACACTTCTATTCATTACGTCACGATGATTCAATTTACTTTACTCCATTTTTTTAACTTCACAATAAGTACTTATTCTAGCAGTCTTATTCATTGAAATGACCTGAACTGAAATAAGGCAACATTCATTATGTGATATCGAAAAATAAAATGGCAATTATCCTCGATACTTATAACCTCAATCTGTGTAAATTTTGGTGTATTGTATTCTTGTACATGTTGTAATGTGCAGATTGAGGAACTGTGCCTTTAATGTGTGTGTGTGTGTGTGTGTGTGTGTGTGTGTGTGTGTGTGTGTGTGTGTGTGTGTGTGTGTGTGTGTGTGATTTACTGTGTGTAGGTATAACCTGGACCCGTTTAACAACTACAAAGATGAGGAGCTCTGGCTGGCGTTAGAAAAGACCTTCATGAAGGACACGGTAAAAACTCACTCTACACAAGGCCCGCAAGCAATACTGGTTTGTTTCAAGTACGTACTTCTCTAGATCTTGTGTCAGAGGGCTTCTCCAAATACACTCACCTAAAGGATTATTAGGAACACCTGTTCAATTTCTCATTAATGCAATTATCTAATCAACCAATCACATGGCAGTTGCTTCAATGCATTTAGGGGTGTGGTCCTGGTCAAGACAATCTCCTGAACTCCAAACTGAATGTCAGAATGGGAAAGAACGGCGATTTAAGCAATTTTGAGCGTGGCATGGTTGTTGGTGCCAGACGGGCCGGTCTGAGTATTTCACAATCTGCTCAGTTACTGGGATTTTCACGCACAATCATTTCTAGGGTTTACAAAGAATGGTGTGAAAAGGGAAAAACATCCAGTATGCGGCAGTCCTGCGGGCGAAAATGCCTTGTTGATGCTAGAGGTCAGAGGAGAATGGGCCGACTGATTCAAGCTGATAGAAGAGCAACTTTGACTGAAATAACCACTTGTTACAACCGAGGTATGCAGAAAAGCATTTGTGAAGCCACAACACGCACAACCTTGAGGCGGATGGGCTACAACAGCAGAAGACCCCACTGGGTACCACTCATCTCCACTACAAATAGGAAAAAGAGGCTACAATTTGCACGAGCTCACCAAAATTGGACAGTTGAAGACTGGAAAAATGTTGCCTGGTCTGATGAGTCTCGATTTCTGTTGGTAGAGTCAGAATTTGGCGTAAACAGAATGAGAACATGGATACATCATGCCTTGTTACCACTGTGCAGGCTGGTGGTGGTGGTGTAATGGTGTGGGGGATGTTTTCTTGGCACACTTTAGTGAGTGTATGTTTTTCAAATAGTAGAACACAGCCTGAATGCTCACTCTTTTTCAGCTACAGGTTTCAGACTTGATCAACATTACCTGTTTTAAGTAATGATGCACTTCTACTTCTTTCACTGTATATGATAAAGTTTGCTTTTCAGGTGATCAGCGGGGTGCCATAGTTTCATTATTTCAACACTCATGGTTTCTACTACGAGCAGCTCAAACATCATGAAGTTAATCTAGCCTTTTATGTGAGGATATCATTTATTGAGCGAGCAAAAAAGAAAGAAACACACGATATAGTGTGTAGTAAAAGTAATAAGTTACTGTGAGCTGCACTATAGTGATGAAACAGACGTAACATCTGCTTAAATTCTTCTCCATACCTTTCACACTTTTGTCCACGGTAACATAAAAAAGAAAGGAGAAACAGTAATTGAATATAATGGTCATAGTATATAAAATAAACACTCAAGCATTCAGGTGTTATCCGCACTTCTCTTTCTCTCTCTTGCAGATTGCTAAGCTGCCAGAGAAGTTACACTCTCCAGTAGTGGAGAACGGAGAGAACTTCTCAGTTGGAGAGCGGCAGCTCATGTGTATGGCCAGAGCACTGCTCCGTAAGTCCAAAGTAAGACTACAAAACACACACCAGTAATCCCTTGCTCTTAACAGGGTCTGATAAAGTCGTGTTCATAGATCATTCTATTGGATGAGGCGACGGCGTCTATAGACTCCGAGACTGACAGCATGATCCAGCGCACCATCAGAGAGGGTTTCCAGCACTGCACAGTGCTCACAATCGCCCACAGGATTAACACCGTGTTGGAGAGCGACCGCATACTCGTCATGGAGCAGGGCAAGGTAATCCACTACTTTTTAATATATAAATTGACATTACATTCAACTAAATACAGTACATTACTGTCTGATAGCATTATTGAAGATATTCCCCTTGTGTAGCAACGCATAAGCTATTTTCTGTGATTTTGTGGGCACTTCCGATTCATTCGCAGCTAATAACCGGAAAGAATAACAGAATGCTGTAAATGGTAAAATTATTATGATTATAAAATAAAATAATATGATGACAAATATCAGTTTGCTATGGAAGCTTGTTTCTGCCACTGAATAATAAATAAATAATAATGATTGCGACTTTTTATCTCACAATTCTGACTTTTTTTTGCTCACAATTGCGAGATATGAAGTCAGAATTGTGAGAAATAGTCGCAATTCTGAGATATAAAGTCGCAATTGCGTGTTATAAAGTCAGAATTGTGAGATATAAACTATTCTGAGGTAAAAAAGAGTCCATCTTTTTTTTCCCTTAGAACTGAACTTTATATCTCATAATTGTGAGTTTATATCTGAAAATTCTGAGAAAAGATGTCAGAATTGCGTGATATAAAGTCGCAATTGCGAGGAAAAAAAGTCAGAATTCTGACTTTATAAGACGCAATTGCGACTTTATTTCACGCAATTTTGAGAAATAAAGTCAGAATTGCGAGATTTAAACTCGCAATTGTGAGATAAAAAGTCGCAATGATCTTTTAAAATGTTTTATTTAGTGGTGGACACAAGCTTCCATAGTTTGCAGCATTACAGGCAGTTTTTGTACAGCAGCTAAACTAAATGGAAGTGGATGAGAACGGAAAGCCTCGACACAATCGCTCCTCCATTAAGAGTGAGGTGAACATAAGCCCTGTTGTGTGTTCTCCAGGTGGTGGAGTTTGACCCGCCGCAGGACCTGATACAGAGGCCGGACTCTCTGTTTGCCTCTCTTCTAGCAGCAGCTAATCGAGCCAACTCGTGAAGCGCTCGGAAACATTCTCACAGAATGCAGAATTGGATCGATACCGGAAGTGGTTCACCACATCTATATGTACATGACTCTCGCAGAATGTGTGTGTGACCTTATAAGCTATCACTAATATGAAGAATACAGCATAGCACGCTGCCACACTTCTCTTCAACATTACATTTACATTTTTTTTTTTTATTCCAGTCAACTGAATCGTTTAAAGATTCAGAGGGCTCTGCACATTTTTGTTCATGTGAGTTATATGTCTATCTTCATATTTTGTCAGTTAGACACAACAGTTACAGACTAAGCTTTAAATGTTCTCAGTTTTCATAGATTTTTCAGATATGTATTTTAAATATTCACTTGATTGTTTGTGCATGTATTGCGCTTTGATATTATTTCTGTTTCACACATAATAAAGTCTCGTTTCTGTCTTGTCCTGTATATAAGGGCTTGTATGCTTCTAAGAACTTTCGAGGTGAGTCTGTGTGTGTTTCTCATCTTGGACGCCAGCTGTGTCTCTCCTCCTCCAGCACCAGAGTTTACTGGGCCACGGTTACTCACTGGAGACACTAACTGATGAAATGTTGAAAATTCAGCATCGGTGTGCATCTCAGACTGATGAGGGATTGAGGGAATTATTTGAACTCAGTGAAGAGGCGGCGCGAAAGACATTAATCAGATATCAGTCAATTTTTAATGCTTGTGTCCTTCAACTTATGCAGTGACGCTCATTCACCCATTGTTGTTGTTGTATTTATAATTTTAAGAGGTGCAACGTCTTATCTAAACACTTATTTAGGCCAGTACCTTAAAACACACACACGCGTGTGTATAAATATATATATTTATGCATAGGCCTACATTTTTATATGAAACTGTTATGACCTGTGAATCTACAGTTTAAAATATTTGCAGATAATAAATGTAATGAATTTAAGACCTATTTATGCGTCTTTGTTGTGTTTGTTTGTAAATAATGTTCTGTTATGTTGAGAATAAGAGTTTCTGTGCTGGAGTTTTGAGGGTCACCTGTGGATTGAATTGTAGAGCACCTCCTAGTGCTCCAATAATAGGATATTCCAGAAGCTACTACACCTTACTGTAATATTAAATAGTACTGAAAGTTATTTAACATAATTAAATAATTAACTTCCAAAGTCCAAAAAAGTACATACTGTCATATTAAGAACATTTATGTCAGGAATATTGTAAACTACAGCAATTTAAAAAAAGAAAAGAAATTGGCTGCCAAAAATATGAATATTGGGAGTTGTCATTACAGTATGGTTTAAAGACACTTCAAGAAAATATTCATTTGTTATTAGCTTGTTCAATATTGAAATAGTTCAACATAAACATGTTTTAGTTAATAGCGACTTTGATGTTTAACATTGCAATCCCAGGAGTCTTTACAGTGGACTTTACATTTAAGATAAAGACTTTCAATATGTTCTCATGAACCGCTAGAATCTGAGTTTTCACATAGTCAGCTCTGGATGTGTTAATTGAGGTTATAAAATATAAACACGTTCAGTTTTCGGCCAAGCTGATTTGTGTGTAAGATCTTGAACCTTTGTTTGCATTTACAGACATGTCGACTGATCAAACATAGGCCTATCCTCCTGAGATTCAGACATATCTGACCTCTAGCCTAGGAATAAACATTTTTATATTTATCTGAGATCACTATTGTTACATTTGTAAAATCGATTTGTCTGATATGAATGGTCAGTATATTTTATAGGCTTTATAATATTTATATACTATATGATATATAATATTTAGGCATAGGCCTACAAAAGCAGATAGGGTTGCAGTTTTTGCTGCATTTGAATGTATGGTAAAGCATATTTCTATGGAATATGAGACATTGTGTGTTCCTGAAACTTCCGTTTTAATGGGAGATGGAGAAAAAATATGTGGAATATCTTGTGCTTTTCCGAATTAGCCGTCATTAGCATGCCCGGTTTGTTAATAATAGCCTCTGCTACTTTATTTAACTTTAATAATACACCACACATAACTTTCTAAATCAGCCATTGCAATAATCAAATGTGGACTAGAGGATACAATCGAAGCATAAGAAGTTAAACTAAGGTAAGAATAACACAAATGTGTTAAAACGTGTCTACACCATACCATAGACTGTAAAAAAATATGAACGTAGTGTGTGGGGGTGGTGTGGCGCAATGGATAAGACACATGCCTTTGGTGTGAGAGACCCGGGTTCGAATCCACTGTGAGACACCAATGTGTCCCTGAGCAAGACACTTAACCCCTAGTTGCTCCAGAGGCGTGCGACCTCTGACATATATAGCAATTGTAAGTCGCTTTGGATAAAAGCGTCAGCTAAATGAATAAATGTAAATGTAAATGTAAATGTGCGTGACGTCACCCGTAGGTTTCTGAAGAGCATTTATGAAGCCTAAAGTGGGTGGAGCCGGCCATCGCCATCTTGGCCTTGCCTCACTCCCGGATGCGATATTTTTTTCCCCAGGATGGTAGGGGAAGACTCATGAATATTCATTAGGGAAGTCATCCCTGATTGGTCTGATGACCTACCCCTAACCCCACCCCTAAACCTAACCGTCATTGGGGATCTTATGACCTCCCTAACCCCGCCCCTAAACCTACCCGTCACTGGCGTTAAGACCAATCAGAGATGACTTCCCTAATGAATATTCATGAGTCTTCCCCTACCATCCTGGGAAAAAAAATATCACCTCCCAGATAACAGAAAATGGGCAAAGAGGCGGGGCGTGAGTGGAGCTGAGGAGCCTGGCTACACACCTAGCTCGACGTGATCGAGTTAGCTCAGGCTGGGGAGGTAATGCTATAACGTTATGCTACTGACAGTACCAAGTCTGCAACTGCACAGGGCCTTGCACTAAAGTGACAGTTGATGATGATTAAACCATCAATTAAAAGTTCCTATTTTTGCCCTTCGAAATATTATAATAATTAAAAGACATGGCTACAAGTGAGACTGTGTATCGTGATTCTGTAATATTCTGCTAGTTGAGAATGTATTAAAATGCAGTAACTTAATATTACTCTGAGAGAGTGTGTGTGACAGTGATTTAGGTGCATAACGTTACATGTCAGTCACTCTTTTTTTATAGTCTATGGTCCGTCAGCGCGGCATCGCTCGTCAAGCTCTTTTTTATAGTCTATGGTCCGTCAGCGCGGCATCGCTCGTCAAGCTCGTAGAGAGCTTATTCACCCAGGTGAAAAGGAAATATATTTAAATTGTGCTTATTTTGATATATTTAATGTATTTTAAGTGTATAGTATTAAGTATGTATCAAATGTGTTATTTTGAGACAACTTCAAATATACTTAGTATACTTTAATATGTATTTAAGTTAAATTTTAAGGTAATAGTAATATATTTTAATATACTTAATTGTGTTAAAATGGACCTATTTTAAGTACATTTAGTGTAATTTAATAGCACTTCTTTAAATTGTATTTTTAATACACTTTAAATATGTTTTAGAACTACAGCTTAAGTATATTTTTAGCTTCACATTAATGTGTTCCCAGTATATTTTAAATATAATATCAGCTTATTAATAATGTATTAGAAGAACACTAGTGTCACAGGCTGTCGGCAGTCAAATTCTATTGCCGTAATTTTGTACAGCTTTTCAAACACCGGTTCACATGGAGGGTGTTCCCCATAGCGTCATCCATGCAGTGTCTCATTCCCTGTTCTCAGGGAACAGAGGTCGTAACCTAGACGTTTTTTACCAAATGTCATACACTTGCAATGAAGCTAAAAATATAAACAATACATCATTATGTTGATATCCTATATTTTTACAGTAAAACTTACGACAAACATGTCTTCTAATATCCTCAGTTGTTGCGTATACCGAGCTGCATCGAACACATTTGTAAATTACTTTCCTTGAACCCATTGTGCGAGTTCACTTTAATACCGCGTGCTTTATATACATGTTGCTGCTGATTGGACTGCAGTTCTTCTGACACACCCACCAAACAAGAGAAAACGAATCTCAAACCCCGTTGCACACCGGTGCACGCCGTTTCCAGGAAACATGACGTTCAACCCGGAAACCGTAGCAAAACGTTGCGCACCGTTTTGAACTTGAACGTGCCCCAGTATTCATCTCTTCGAGTCTGATTCGACTTCGACTTGAAAAGCTTGGCTCTGATTGGTCAAATTGAATGTACTGTAGCTGAACTGAAAAAGACGTGCTGTTACACTGAGTAAAAATACGACTGGCAAAGACAACGTAAATCTAATACAAACCTAGAATCACAACATAATGAGGTTCCAAATGTCACACGTCTTGCAAACTTGAAGATGGGGGGGAAAATAAAAACAACACTAACAGTTGCGTTTTCTATTAACGTTTCAATTAACATGATCACTCAACTTAAGCAGTTGCAAAACCTAATCACCTAATCCATATGAATCGCGTGGTTTCCTCCAAGTCCTCTAAAGAAACATGATCGCTCCAGTTTAAATTTAGACTTCTAAATCTAATCACATTCAAGGAACATACGCACAGCAAGAACCAATCACAGCCGTTCAACGGCTCTGGAACCAATCAGGATTAGTCACGTGTGTTATTCGTATTTTTCAATTTTAAACAAGTAGCCTACAACATATTTTTGGACAACATTTAAACATCTTTGGAAAATGTATCTATGATGCATTTAAAATAATATGATGTTCATATCCTTGTGGGAATTTCAGTAGTAAAAACATATCATGTACAGTAATGGACAACAGCCCTTTACAAGTATAGCCTACAAACAAGTAAAAGTGAACAACATTTATTTTAAGTGCTCATATTGCAATGCTTAATAAACTTGACAAATGTTTATAATACATAAATTGGTACTTTACTGTATATAAAAAAATCTTTAAAAAAAATCTAAAATATTAAAATGCTAAATACATTAAATTACAAATATATTGCACTAGGCCTAAGGGTTTAAAGTACTTTAAACACACTAAAAGCTTAATCAATTTGCTATGTTCTTACACAAGTTACACATAAAATGTACTTTAAGTAAGAGCAACATAAGTATGTTTTCTTTAAATACACTAAAACTTCACACAAATATTGTGTTTAGCATATTTCTTAAAAGTATAATTAAGCATATATTTATTACCAATGTACTTCTAGTATACTTTTTAGAAATATATTAAAATGCAATTCAATATATTTTTAATGCACTTCAAATAAGCATGTTGGTAATACAAATGTATTATAAGCATACTATTTGTATTTCAAGTATATTTTAAATACATTTAATACTACGTCTCTTTCACCTGGGTTTACCATCATTCGACATTATAAATGTCACAACACAAAAATGCTGTTTGTAAATAAGTTTATTTGAGCTGGTGTTGTTGAGCACTCCTTTGAATTACAGGCTGCAAGATACTTTATACTCAACTTTTAGTTTTTCTTTAAGAATAAGCCATATTTAATTTTCAAACAAGTAATTAGTAAATCTATGACTAGTGCAAAACACAGGACTGAGGAGAAGAGAGAAGCCACACCACCAGAATAACAAGATCCCATGAAATCAACTGATGTGGCTTGTGCTTTGCTTCTATTTTCTTTATAACAGCCGATATACTTTGAGCCACATCCTCAAATCATGATCTTCTACTTTATATTTAACAGTAAGTGTGTTTGGCTGAACAGTCTGTAAAAATAATGAGCCGTTTTTTTCAGAAGAAAACTAATGCGAATTTAAAATGTTTCTAAAAGCCACAGATGAAAACTCATGTTGATGTCATGGGGTCTTTAAAACATATAGTGCACATTAGTATTTTAAATACCCAAATAACATTACATTGATAGAGAAAAGACTCATATGATGATACTTTTAAATTACAGAAATTAATTTAATTGTACTGATATTTTTTTTCACATTATCTGATGATTAAAACAAAAAAAGTGTTTGTCAGTTAAAAAATATTTTGCTTAAGAACAACACAAACATATCCTTCACTCCTCAGATCTGCTGCAGATGAAGTTGAGTTTGTCGTGTTCAGGACGGCTGATCCAGCGCTGATCTCCTCCAGACTGAACTGCTCCAGATCTCACTCCAGACTCACAGTCCTCGTCTCCTGTGCCGTTCCCTGGAGCCCAGTTCTGATAGCACACGGTCTCTCCGCTCACCCAGAACCAGAGGCCCACAGTGCAGGAGTGACGTAAACCCAACCACACCGCCTCAGTAGACGCACGTTTAACCACATTCATCACCTCCTCCTGCATCTCCTCTGAATGAACCGAGACCAGATCCGTATAATTCTGTCTGCAGTATCTCAGAGCTTCAGGCCACGTCAGAGTCTCGTTGATCAGAATCAGTTTATCTGGACACAAAACAAACCACAAGCAAAAACTAGAGAGAGACTGATCAAAAACAACATGCAGAACAAACACTGTGGAGGAATCTGTCATGTCAGACATGTAGCGTGAGCTTTAAGATATCTGGAGGTGATGGATGGAGTGTGTGTGTTTGTGAGGATCTGCTCACCTTCATGACACACAAAAGGAAATTGGTTGTTGCAAGAGATGTCGTTCCATTGACCCTGAGCATTGTGTTCGATAACAGCACAGTTTTCACCACCTCCACTATTATTAGGTTCATCAGTCTTCCAGTATCTGAAAGAGGAGTTACTCTGATCTGACCACTGCCATGAGTCTCTGAACAGACCGATCCAGATCCATGATCCTGATAACTGAAGACTAGTATTGAAATTAGTGAAATGTTGATTCTCATTCTGGTTCCTCACACTGACCAGATCAATGTGATTCTGTCTGCAGAAACTCTGAGCATCTCTCCAGTTCTTCTTCTGATTGACAAAGACGAGGCCTGTGTTCGCTTTAAGAAAAGAATCAAAACAATAAAAAAAGAAAAAAAAAGAAAAACTGTTTCATGAATTAGTTTGTTCATTATTCTTACGCTGCTTTATGGTTTGGATGTGAACAAGAGCAGCAATGGAAGACATGAAGTACATTTCTGAACATTATGATGATTTTAAAGTGCTTTCTTTTTGTCCATTATGTTTCCTCTTCAGAACACTTGATTAAGAGCCTGAAGAGAGAAACGTCAGACAGAGGAAGATGTTACACTGCAGCTAAATATGTTAATTAACTAGTCCACTAAAATATTTACTTGTGCTGTATACTAGTAATTTATAATTTAATATAGTTGCAGTGTATTTTGATGCTTTTTTGATTTTGTTTTAATGGACTATTATTACATTGACATTATTACATCACGCTGTTAATATAATTTGAGATATTCATAGACCTGCATCAACATAGACGAGAATAAGAAAACAAGTCTGGGTAATTTTAGCAGCTTTAAAGATCATTTTTTAAAGCACACTTTTTTTCATGTGCACTTTTTAAAGCAGTGTTTTTTTATTTTTTTTATTTTTAATATTTAAATCTAAAAATATTTAAAAGTATTTAATGCATTATTTTATTAGAATTAATAATTTGATATTACAGCTATTTTATAATAAATCCAAAAGCAAAACATGAAAATAACTACCCCAGGTGAAAAAAAAAGACGTAGTATTAAGTGTATTAAAAATATACTTGAAAGTAGTATGTTTATAATACATTTGTATTCCCAACATGCTTATTTGAAGTGCATTGAAATATATTGAATTGCATTTTAATATATTTCTAAAAACTGTAAGACTGGAGAAACTGGAAGGACTGGAAGAGAGGGCAACTCTCTGAGAAAACATATTTTTACATTTGAATTTGAACATTTGAACTCTCTTGCTATATTACCATCTCCATTCAAGACACGATCACACCAGTAGATCACCTCCCAATTTACACATCATTCCCTTCACCCATCCCTACCTAAATTCACCCACAAATCTATATGGTTTAAATGTGAATTATTATCATACAGTTTTATACATGTTTGGTATCATTTGAAATGTCTCAGTGTGACTGGTACAAAGGTCCCATTTCCAAGGAAGTAAACCAAAGGGTAATAAAGTTTTTAAGAGTTTAGAGATAACTTGCACACAGAGGAGGACGTGTCTTCCAGGCAAAAGGCCTCCTGCTCTCAAAAGGTGTGAACTCTGAATGCAAATTCCCACTGTTAGCACACGTTTCCATGTGAAAGGCGTTTCTGTCTATATAATGACATGTAAAAAGAGGCTCAGGGCGATTTGTAATGAGATCTGTCCATAATGCTGAGTATCTTCCAGAGACATTAGAGTCAGGTACAGTACATCTTTTTCTCTTTATTCCAGAGCATTTGATGTTTTGTATTGATTATCTTTGAACTGATTATGTAAATGGCCTGATACATTTACAAATTCCGGAAGTACTGGTCGAGATGACGCTGTTCTCTGCGGGAACATTAGCGCTGAACACCCGCTGACGGCCTGGAGCTCGAACCTGCGAAAGCTTCTGAACATATCGTAAAATAGGCAATAAGATTATATATTAGTCACTTATTTGAGGTCTAAATAACTACATTCTCGTCTAAAAAACTCTTAAAACTACATTTTGTGACACAACTACAGTAGTATTTATTAAAAATATGGTGGATTTGCTCGACCGCCATGACAGTCGGCACAAGCGGAGGGATAGAAATGGTGAAACAGTTAGAATGAGGTTACTGCACAAATACTGATCAGATTCGAGAACCACCTGAAACTATAAATTATATAATATAAAATAAAAAATAATATGTATAATATAAATAAATAAAAATATTTTTTGTGTTGTTTTAATGTTGATAAATCATGGCATATGCACCTGCTGCGCAGACGTCACACATCATCAGCGCGTTCTGTAAGGCTTTGCAGAGACACACAGTCACTGAGCGCCACAAACACACAGCAGTCGTCTTTTACAGTTCCTCCTGAACCAAAACAACGAGCTCATGCTACGTTCACACCACGAGTAACCGTAATTATGAGATGTCAAACTCTATCTACCAGGAGCTGTTCACGTCCTCAGACTCGGATCGATGTGTTTCTATGTCAACACTATCAGCGCCGAAATGAATGAAATGAATCCGACGGGAGGCCCCCGAAGTCCGAGACCCCCAGATGCAGTTCGGCCTTCATCCTCAGTGTGGCGCCACATGACAAATTTTCTTTCACTGTTTCCACCAAGGCAGTATGCTGTTAACTCTTGTAGCTGTTGTGCATTAGTTTTCTATGCTGATTACACTGAAATCAGGTAGGATTGAGTTTTATACCAAATCTTGAATATTTATCTTAATATGTAGGCTAATCATAATCTGTTGAACACTTATTACAGTTTTTTATGCATTTATTGAGATTTAATAACCATAAAAGTGATATCAACCAATGTTGGCAGCCATTTAAATAAATGTCATCATTGTTCCCAGTCTTAGTTCAGTTTCTCTCAGGTGGTTTAGCAGTAACTTTATAGCGGAAGTCACAGTATGTTGTGGGTTGTTTCCAAAAGCAGCCGTTCTTATATAATGGGTCTAACTTTTCGGAGGCCTTGGGTGGGAGAAAACTAAAATTAGATTTACAGCAAAACACATCACTTACATTTTCACATGTTGCAGAGGCTTCTTTCAGCTCACTGAAGATGTTCTCACTTTAGCAGCTGCTTGTAGTGCGAAAATTACTGTTTAAAGGGATGGTTCGGAGTAAAATCAACCTAGGGTCCTTTGCACCATGACCTCGAGCCAAACAGAGGTCATGACCCTAAAGATGATTGTGCTTTCACAGCCAACTCATTTCTTCAGGCCTAATAATAGAGTTGAGCTCATAGTTGTGGTTTGACTTCTTCTCTGTTTCTGCTCTGTGGTTTTAACCAGAGTAGAGGAAACATTTATGCATGATCTGCATCTTTAGTTTCATAAACCTCAAAATATCATCACAAGAGCAAAGATTTACAGAATTAGTGATGTGTCGTTCGCGAACGATCTGTTCATTGCGTGCGTCACATGACAAATGAACCAAAGACTCGGAAGGTAAATTAAATATTTATGTTCCCTGTAAATTATCTTTGGCTGCATTATAATGATTTCTTCATTCAAAATATGATCGAGATTGCGTAGGTGGATGTTTTCGGGGAATTTGGCTGTTAAAAGTATAACATTTAAAGCCACTTAAATGAACGAAATGACTCAAATAAAGATTCGTTCATTTTGATGAACGAGATCGAACGAGAGAGTCTTTTGTGAATCATCAGACTCAGTCAGGTCCATATGCAACAGTTTATTACTCAAAGTCAACAGGCAAGGGTCCAATACCAGCAAGATCAGTGTAGCAGGGCAGGCAAGGCGTAAAGGGAACCAGGCAAGGGGTCAGAGGCAGGCAGCAGACAATACAAGATCCAGGAATCAGGCAGAAGGTCAAAGGGCAGGCAGCAGACAATCAAAGAGAGAGTTTCAGCAAGGGTCACAAACACAGGCAGGATAACTTTCTAGACAACGCTCAGTGATGCACACAACAGTGAAACAAGACTTCGCACAGAGTGTGCTGTGAGTGTGGTTTATATAGGGCTGGGAATGAGCAACAGCTGTGTGTGATCATTACTCACAGGTGAAAATGGGATCAGTGCAAGAGTGAGGCATTGTGGGACTTGGAGTTCGAGAGACAGTCAGTATTCGGGTGAGGGCGCCCGTTGGCGGTTACTGAGAGAGACTGCGGGACTGGTAGTCGTGACAGAGCCCCCCCCCCTGCGAGCGACTCCTGGCGCGAGGATGCTGGCGACGGCGGGGTCTACCACGTGGTCGAGGAGCAGGCTTGTTCGGGTGGTTTAGATGGAACTCCTGAGTGAGCGTGGGGTCCAGTATATCTTTGGCGTTGACCCATGACCGTTCCTCTGGACCGAACCCTTCCCAATCAACTAGATACTGGAGATTCCCGCCCCGGCGCCTGGAGTCTAGCAGTTGGTGGACTCGGTAGGTCTCTTCGCCCTCCACTAGGATGGATTGGGGAGTTGGCTCTGCGGACCTCTCCTCCCCTTCCTCGGTGGGGTCCGTGGCCGGCTTGAGCAGCGAAACATGGAAAGTGGGAGCAATGCGAAGGTGATTTGGCAGGGCAAGACGATAGGATACTGGGGTGATCTGCCGGAGGATTTTAAATGGACCCACATACCTCGGGCTGAGTTTCTTGCAGGGGAGCCGGAGGCGGAGGTCTCGAGTAGAGAGCCACACCCACTGGCCGGGTTGGTACTCTGGGTTGGGTCGGCGGTGTCGGTCGGCCTGTCTCTTGCAGCGATTTATGGCCCGTTGGAGGTGAGTGTGTGCAAGGTTCCATGTCTCTTCACTGCGCCTTAACCAATCATCCACGGAGGGAACGTTAGTGGGTTCGCCGGACCACGGGAACAGGGGTGGTTGAAAGCCGAGGATACATTGAAAGGGAGTCAGACCCGTGGAGTGTATTCGGATGGAGTTCTGGGCGTACTCAGCCCACATTAAGTACAGACTCCAATCCTCTTGATGAAGGTGGCAGTAAGACCGAAGGAACCGGATGATTTCTTGGTTGAGGCGCTCGACTTGTCCGTTGGCCTGGGGATGGTACCCGGACGTAAGGCTCACGTTAATCTGGAGCATCTGGAAGAAGGCTGCCCAGACTCGAGAGGTGAATTGGGGACCCCTATCGGACACGATATCTTCGGGCAGCCCATAAAATCGGAACACCAGGTTGCAGAGGTGTTCAGCCGTCTGCAGAGCAGTGGGGAGTTTGGCGAGCGGAATAAGGCGACAGGCTTTGGAGAAACGATCTACCACTGTGATCCTCACAGTGGTAGATCGTTTCTCCAAAGCCTGGTGGTGTGACCGTCGGAGGGGGGTAAATCAGTAATAAAATCGATGGCAATATGTGACCAGGGGCGTTGCGGGACTGGGAGAGGATGGAGTAGACCGGCGGGCAGTAGTCGGGACGCTTTCTGAGTGTTACAGTTCTGGCACTGCTGGATGAATTTGTTGGCATCGCGGACTAAGGTGGGCCACCAGTAGTGGTTCTGGAGGAGTTGAATGGTGGCCGTGATTCCTGGGTGCCCAGAGCTGGGGAGAGCATGTACGTGTTCCAGGACCCTTTTTCGGAGTGCTTCGGGGACATGAACTCTATTGGGAGGACAGTATGGGGGAACTTCTATCTGGGCGTTGGCCTGACTGAGCTCGGTTTCAATATCCCACTGGATAGGGCCGAGGACGAGGTCGGGGTTCAGAATTGTTTCTGGAGTCTGGGAGGTCAGGTCCGAGTCATATTGATGAGACAAAGCATCGGCCTTAGTGTTCTTAGAACCGGGACGGTAAGTGACTGTGAATTGGAACCGAGTGAAGAACAGAGACCATCTGGCTTGTCTGGGATTCAACCTCTTGGCTGTGCGGAGGTACTCTAGATTCTTGTGGTCCGTGAGTACAGTGAAAGGGTGTGAGGCTCCCTCCAGCCAGTGCCGCCACTCCTCGAAAGCGGCTTTCATAGCCAGCAGTTCACGATCACCTACATCGTAGTTCCGCTCTGCCGTGTTGAGCTTCCTGGAGTAGTAGGCACAGGGGTATAACTTGGGTGGAGATCCCTGCTGTTGGGACAGAATGGCGCCTAGGCCTGTGTTAGAGGCGTCCACTTCCACTACAAAGGGCAACTCTGGGTTGGGATGGTGCAGGATGGGGGCCGTGGTGAACCATTGCTTGAGTTGGTTGAAGGCGTGGGTGGCGCCCTCATTCCAGGGGAGACGTGACGTGCTTTTCCGCACCAGAGAGGTAAGGGGCCCTGCCACCGTGCTGAAGTCCCTAATGAAGCGGCGGTAAAAGTTCGCAAACCCAAGGAATCGTTGCAACTCCTTCAGGGAGGTGGGTTGAGGCCAGTTCAAAACAGCCTTGACCTTACTCTCATCCATTGCCACGCCTTCTGGACTGATGACATAACCCAGGAATGTTGTAGTGGTCTGGTGGAAATCACACTTCTCGATCTTTGCGTAGAGTTGATGCTGGATGAGTCTTTGGAGGACTGCCCGGACGTGCTGGATGTGGTCTTTTAAGGTGTCTGAATAAATCAGGATGTCGTCAATGTAAATGATAACAGTTCGGTGGAGCATATCTCGGAACACATCATTTATGAAAGATTGGAAGACGGCTGGACTGTTTGCCAGGCCGAATGGCATAACCAGATATTCATAGTGCCCTGTGCAGGTGGAAAAGGCGGTCTTCCACTCGTCCCCTTCACGGATGCGGATCAGGTTATAGGCACACCGCAGATCCAGTTTAGTGTAGAATCTGGCTGTGCGAAGGAGTTCCAAGGCGGCGGGCACTAGGGGCAGCGGGTAGCGGAACTTGATTGTGCAGTCATTAAGAGCTCTATAATCAATACAGGGTCGGAGACTGCAGTCTTTCTTCTGCACAAAGAAAAACCCGGCCGATACGTTGAGGCACGTATGAAGCCCTTGACGAGTTCCTCTTCAATGTATTTCGGAAGCCTGGAGGCTTTTGTCTTCCTGAAGGCCTCCGACAGATCGTGATACACGGATGGGAGGCGGTTCATCACAGCGTCCTCCCGGGGCTCGATGATGCTTTGGACTGATAACGGTGTGACAGTGGTGAGACAGGTAGCATGACAGTTCTTCCCCCAACAGACGATTTGGCCGGTTGCCCACTGGATGTGTGGGTCGTGCTTGCGGAGCCAGGGCAGGCCCAGGATGACAGGTGTGTGTGGAGCGTGAAGTACATAGAATTGGATGGTCTCACGGTGAAGGGCTCCAGTCCGCATGGGGATCTCTTGAGTGACGTGGGAAACCCGGCCGGAGCCTAGCGGCCGCCCATCGACTGCTTCGACTGTGAGGGGAGAGGAACAGGGTATCAGAGCAATCTTGAGGTGCATGGCATAATCTCGGGACATGAAATTTCCGGCAGCTCCGGAATCTATTAAGGCGGGCGTGGAGACTACTTGGCCATTAATAGTGAACTCAAGGGGTACAGATACACAGGAGTTGGGATTGAGAGAATCAATGGTCAGACTCACCGGTGCCACATCTCTCAGACGGGGTCGTGAAGGACAGTTGAGACGGAAGTGACCAGCCTCACCACAATACAAGCACAAATTCTGTGACCTTCGTCGCTCTTTCTCTTCCTGGGTCAGCCGGCAAGCGTTTATTTGCATGGGCTCACTGGTTTCCGTTGATGCTGGACCGGAGGCTCGAGAAGTGAAAAGGTAGCGGGAGGTAGACACAGGGCGATTGCCGCCGGGGCGGCGAGATCGCAACAGATTATCTATTTGGATGGACAGGTGGATGAACTGATCAAGATCCTTCCCCTCATCGCGACAGGCCAGCTCCGCTTGCAGTTCGTGGGTTAAGCCTCGCCAGAAGACCACCTTCAGCGCATTATCGGTCCAGTTCGTCTGAGCCGCGAGGGTGCGGAATTCGAGTGCATACTCGGCGGCGGTGGACCGGCCCTGCGTGAGTTCCAGGAGACGATCCTCCGCTCCCTTACCCTCATTGGAGTGTTCGAAGACTGCCTGGAACCGCTGAAGAAATTCAGCGAACGTGGAAAAGGCGGTACCATCTGATCGCCATACCGCTGTGATCCAGTCCAGAGCGGGACCGGTGAGCAGTGAGCAAACGAAGGCGATTTTACTGGCATCAGTAGAATGAGACGTGGGTTGTTGGGCGAGATACAGCGAGCACTGGAGAACAAAGCCCTTGCATTTACTTGGGTCCCCCTCAAACTTCTCAGGAAGCGCAAGGCGGGGGCTCGTGATCGCGGAGGGTTGAAGCTCAGGAGCATGGGCAGCAGGTGGAGGCGTAGGCACTGGAGGCGGATTTGAAGCAGAGGTTTGCAGCGCTTGGATCGCTTTTATCAATTCTTCGGTTAATGAAGTCAGGCGGTTTAGTTGGTGATGATGAGCAGCAAGCTGGCTGGCTTGGGCAGAGAAAGCAACAGACAAAGCAGACATCGTTGCTGGACCTTCTTCTGTCGAAGTCTTCTGTTGTGAATCATCAGACTCAGTCAGGTCCATATGCAACAGTTTATTACTCAAAGTCAACAGGCAAGGGTCCAATACCAGCAAGATCAGTGTAGCAGGGCAGGCAAGGCGTAAAGGGAACCAGGCAAGGGGTCAGAGGCAGGCAGCAGACAATACAAGATCCAGGAATCAGGCAGAAGGTCAAAGGGCAGGCAGTAGACAATCAAAGAGAGAGTTTCAGCAAGGGTCACAAACACAGGCAGGATAACTTTCTAGACAACGCTCAGTGATGCACACAACAGTGAAACAAGACTTCGCACAGAGTGTGCTGTGAGTGTGGTTTATATAGGGCTGGGAATGAGCAACAGCTGTGTGTGATCATTACTCACAGGTGAAAATGGGATCAGTGCAAGAGTGAGGCATTGTGGGACTTGGAGTTCGAGAGACAGTCAGTATTCGGGTGAGGGCGCCCGTTGGCGGTTACTGAGAGAGACTGCGGGACTGGTAGTCGTGACAGAGTCAGTAAAATGATCCAAACTAAAATGACCCATCACTACACAGAATGTCTGAGAAATTTTCATTGACGTCCCTCTTTTAGAAATCCAAAATCATGTTCATTTCTTCTCTAAAAAGATGGCAGTGAGAAAGGGTTGTTTAGAAGTGATGAAAGATCTCGCCTCTAAACTACCCTTTCCCACTACTATCATTTTTGAGATGTTTTTTTACCCAATTTTGCAAAAACTCAACTGGTTTGTTTTACAAATAAGAAGATAATAAATGAAGCTTTATGGACAAATAAAGGAAAATATGAGACCACTTTATGCAGATTACGGGCTATATGGGTTGTAACATCAAACATGTAACCAAAGTCATACAGACAGTTGAAACTGGGTTTCAGAGTTTCAGACTATCAGTGGCAAAAACTCAACTGGTTTGTTTTACAAATAAGAAGATAATAAATGAAGCTTTATGGACAAATAAAGTTATTAGACATGTAGAAGTCTGGCTAATAAAATAAAGTGATGTCGCGTCATTAATAACTAACATGATCTATCAATGTAAAAAAGGGTTTTGATTTTGACTCTCTGACCCACTGAAGGTTTCTGTGATTCACACCATGACTAAGACACATTAAGCCACTTATCACTTCTGCCTTTCTAAGAATAAACCAAATTGAATTCTCCTGAGACACAAATAATGATTATTTTTAAGAGCTGCTGCTCACAGAATCATATTCAACAGTTTCTGATACAGATAAGATTAGTGAAAAACATAAGACACATAAATATACCAGATATGCAAAGAGATTCTTAAAACACACATATATTGCGTTAGTATTTTAGACATCTAAATAATATTCAATGATGTCAGAAAACTTTACAGTTTTTCTCGATTGCTTAAACACATTTCTTGAAACTATGCCTCGTATTCTCAAAACTATAAACGCAAATCAATAACGTCTCACCCAATTCCCCAAACATCCTATTTTCAGGTCAAAATGAAGCTCTACACTCAAAACCATTCACTCTTGCTGAAAAACCAAACTTTTACCAAACGATTTTTATTCATTCATATACTGCACAGTACAACACATACACACACACACACACACACACACACACACACACACACAAAAACAATATATTTTTTTTCTTTTTTTACTCTCTTCTCTAAAAAATGTTTTTATATTTACTTACAGTAAGATGTGTGTGACCATCATATGACAGTAAAAGAGCACACACAAATCTTATTCTAATATGGAAGTGTATTGGAATGGTAAAGAATGTTGGTTTGTGACAGGAGGGCCTCCACTCAAGGAGACAATATGATGAACACGTCTAAGAATGTTCCACATATGGTTGAAATACCATCATTTGCCTAGAAAGATAACATTCTGTGAGTCAAGACTATAAAGGAGAAAGGATGCCCTCCCTTCACTGTCACACTCTGCAGCCGCTCTGTGTGACTGTACGACTGCTGGCCTTTTCTTGCAAGAAAATAAACCTCATCAAAGACTATTGGAAATGTTTGTCTTTTATTCAGTGATAGAATTTTGTTTGCCACCACTCCTCCCTGAAGGTTCTCGAGGCGACGGTAAAGCGACTCAAATTTGGCCTTACTCGTAGCCCAGCCTCCCTCCTAGTCATACCATTGATAAAGACATGGGCAACTAGAGTGGCTTGAAGACTGCTTGTCTTCTTGCCCTTGCCCTTCGTCGTCGTCCTCCTCCTCCTCCTCCCTCCTCCTCCCTCCTCCTCCTCCTCCCTCTTCCTCCTCCTCCTCCCTCTTCCTCCTCCTCCTCCCCCTCTTCCTCCTCCTCCTCCCCCTCCCTCCTCCTCCTCCCTCCTCCTCCCTCCTCCTCCTCCCTCCTCCTCCCTCCTCCCTCCTCCTCCCTCCTCCCTCCTCCTCCTCCCTCCTCCCTCCTCCTCCTCCCTCCTCCTCCTCCCCCTCCCTCCTCCCTCCTCCCTCCTCCTCCTCCCTCCTCCTCCTCCCCCTCCCTCCTCCCCCTCCCTCCTCCTCCTCCCTCCTCCTCCCTCCTCCCTCCTCCTCCTCCCTCCTCCCTCCTCCTCCTCCCTCCTCCTCCTCCTCCTCCCTCCTCCTCCCTCCTCCTCCTCCTCCTCCTCCCTCCTCGATCTCTTCCTTCATGTCTTTCTGGATCCATTGTTCCAAAACTCAGGGAACTGATTTGGGCCCCTTTATCTATCTATTGAAGGATCTGATTGATGTGTGTTAAATTTTGACTCTTAGTGTTTCCACCTGGGTAATTGTGTGCTAACTGAGCTGAAGCTGTGCTGACTTGAGTGAACAATATTGAATGCTAGTGCTTTCTAAATGACAACATGGTCTAGGCAATGAGAAATGAAGGGATTTGTGTGTAGAGTTTTGCAGTGACAGTTCAACAAATCTGACTCATGTGTCAAAACAGGGAATAGTGTTTATAGTTTAGGGAAATGGGTGTGCTTTTTGATAAATGGCATTATGGTTTTGAAATTTTAGTTCAAAAGCCTGGTTATAGTGTATAAGCAATCGAGAAAAACTGTAATAAGATCAGATTATGTTATGATAATTAACACAGAGAAATAATACAGACTATTAAAATATAAATAGAAGATTAACTCAGAAATTACTAAAAGAAAAAATATTAACATATGAAAGTAAATAAGAGAAATAAAGAATGAAAACAGTGAATGTAAGTAAACAAACATTGACGTCTTCTCACTCCTCAGATCTGCTGCAGATGAAGTTGAGTTTGTGAGTCTCAGGAAGGCTGATCCAGCGCTGATCTCCTCCAGACTGAACTGCTCCTTTTCTCTTCGTAAGGCTGCAGTTTTCCGGTGTCGCTCCGTTCCCTGGAGCCCAGTTCTGATAGCACACGATCTCTCCGCTCAACCAGAGCCACATGTTCATTTGGCAGTAGTTGTGTAAACCCAACCACACCGCCTCAGTAGACGCACGTTTAACCACATTCATCACACGACGCTGCATCTCCTCTGAATGAACCGAGATCAGATCCGTATAATTCTGTCTGCAGTATCTCAGAGCTTCAGCCCACGTCAGAGTCTCGTTGATCAGAATCAGTTTATCTGGACACAAAACAAACCACAAGCAAAAACTAGAGAGAGACTGATCAAAAACAACATGCAGAACAAACACTGTGGAGGAATCTGTCATGTCAGACATGTAGCGTGAGCTTTAAAGGGTTAGTTCACCCAAAAATGAAAATTCTGTCATTAATCACTCACGCTCATGTCGTTCCAAACCCAAAAGACCTTCATTCATCTTTAGAACACAAATTAAGATATTTTGGAAAAACATTGTAATGTCCACCCATTGGCCCAACGACGGAGTCCAACGGTGTGGGTGAAGGGATATTGTGTGTATGTCTTTTCAGCGCTCCAGTGAAGTTCACTTAATTTAAAATTTAGTGTCAATATTACTTTAGCTCTACTCGTAATCTGACTCCAATTTCAAATGATAATCAAATTTAGATTGTGTTTCTTATTAGAAAATAGTCATAACCATTGATAATGACTTAATTTAGATCTTTGATTACTGTGAGTATCCCATACTTTCAATGATTTATTCATTAAGGACCTGGTGTCGCTTTGAGACGTCACGTCGAATAGTCAGAGGATGCAGTGCAACTATTTTACCCTTAAGTGGCCGCTCACTGCTCACTCATAACAAAGGTATCATTTTTTAATAGTCGCAATATGCAACGTGCTAAGTCAGTGATAGTCAGTAATCGGAAGGTCTCCTTAATGATGTGCCCCATGCTCCATTCACAGTGCCTTCGGTTTGATCTATCAGTACGGTGATGCATTGCTGCCACATATTATTTTTTCCACTCAATTATGTCGTAATAACGAGATCTTATGTAGTTAAAACGACATCTTTTCGCGTAATAATGAGATCTTATGTAGTTAAAACGACATATTTTCTCGTAATAATGAGATCTTATGTAGTTAAAACGACATCTTTTCTCGTAATAATGAGATCTTATGTAGTTAAAACGACATCTTTTCTCGTAATAACGAGATCTTATGTAGTTAAAACGACATATTTTCTCGTAATAATGAGATCTTATGTAGTTAAAACGACATATTTTCTCGTAATAATGAGATCTTATGTAGTTAAAACGACATCTTTTCTCGTAATAACGAGATCTTATGCCGTTAAAACGACATCTTTTTCTTGTAATAACGAAATCTTATGTCGTTAAAACGACATATTTTCTTGGCCTTATAAGGACATGTGTAGTCATGTACAACATATGCCTTTATCCACATAAAATTGATAGCCTATCATGTCTTTATCATATATCTACGTTCAAAAAGCTGAAGCAATAGCAGCCCCCAATGGACATTCATGTTAAAAGATCAAATTCTGTACACACCTTATTAATAGCAGATAAACCCAGTCAGAATACGAACATTGCGTTTAATTGCACATTAGGCTAAGCATTTTCCTCCCATAGAAAACCCTTATAATAAAGAAAAAGCTTAATGTGGCTTAATAGGCTATCTTCAGTGATAAAGATCAAATTCTGTACACACCTTATTAATAGCAGATGAGCCCAGAATACGAACATTGTGTTTAATTGCATATTAGGCTAAGCGTTTTCCTCCCATAGAAAACCCTTATAATAAAGAAAAAGCTTAATGTGGCTTAATAGGCTATCTTCAGTGATAAAGATCAAATGCTGTACACACCTTATTAATAAACCATACTATCCTACAGAAAAGCAGATGAGCCCAGAATATGAACGCAATGCATTTAATTACACGTTAAGCGTTTTCCTCCCATAGAAACCCTTTATTATAAAGAAAATAAAGGTGGCTCTTAACATGTCTCTCTATGGGAGGATGGCATTGCGGTGCACAGCAAATCCTTTAAATGGTATTCAATGCAAAACAAAAATGAAAAATAAAAGTAGCCAATAAAATAAACACATTATTTTGGCATTAATTAGCCCACAAACAATATTTATTTTAAAGCCTAAACGAATTTATTTAAAGAAAAACACCAGCGTTGGGCGTTTATCTGTATAGGCTAAGTGTTTCAGCCGTCCTTTTCAAACTGGCACAAGAAAATGCAACAGAATTTGATTTGTTAAACATGAAGAGGACTTATCAGTCTGGCATGGCCACTCGCTCTAACCTAGATAAATGCTCGCTATTATTAAGCGCATATCCGAGTGTTTGTGCGGAGTGTGGAGCGCGCACTATGACATGGACGCGCCGGCGCCATCACTCACATTCTCCTATCAACAGTGGAAACAACTTAAAACACTCCATCATTTCTGGTCATACAGAAAAGAATAATACATCAGTCGCAACTACTTTTATTTGTGTAAACTCTCAACAACAAGAAAACGTTGTGCTTTTGTAAAATAAAATAAAACGAACAGGGCGCGCTTTCATGATCTCTGTGAATTGGAGCGCGTCTCAAAAATTAACTGAAAAACAGTGTATAGACAAGCCTCACAGACATGAGAAATATAACTATATATATAAAGTTTATAAAAAAAAAATGTCCACCAGCGAAAAAAAATCCAATCGAAAGCAAATACGGTAGGCCTACCATCTGATTATGTGATCCTGTCCGTGAAAGGCGCATCTAGGCTACATTACAGCGGAGATGTATGGAGATATGTTTGCAGGCAGCCTACACTGATTTAGAAAAGACTAGTTCATTAATAAACAATTAAAATGCTTCGTTATTTTTTTCAGACACATTTATTATCATTAGCCTACTTTTGCCGGTGCTTTGCGGCAAGTTTTATGCATGCGCTTGAGCGCGGAATATAGGCTATAGCCTACATGCACCCAGGACTGAATATAAACGTGCGATTAGTCCTACTTGCTTAAATGAATGACTACTAGTCTAGAAAAATACTTTAGTCTATGGCAACTCTAATCAATAGCCTACATTTAATATTTGACATTATTTAATTAGTAATTAGAATCCAGCTCTTTACATTAAATTAGTTGAGTTAGCATAATTAGTTAATGACCTAATAAAATAATAAAATAAAGTTTAAATTAAGATACTACCGGTAACCATATATTTCTATATAGCATTGCTTATTCCACCACAAGGACTGTTTATAAGGTGACAATCCGTTATACATGTGAAGATTGTGGCTGTATCTTGAAGATTTTTGTATTGTATCTTCTGTTATAAAGATGAAGATTGACGTTTCGCTAATTAGACAAAATAAGAACACGATGTTGTAAAAAATAAACAACTTAGGCTATATTCTGTTAGATGTGTTTTGACTACTTTTTTTAATTATATCTAATGAAGATATAGCCTATTAACAGAAATAAATCTTAGGCTATATATAATATATTATATAAAAAAAAAACTTATAGGCCTATATAAAATATATTTTTAAAAAGGGCCTCATTGATTAATTTTGCCTGATTGGGGGCTGCTACTATTTGCTTAAGCTTTTTGAACGTAGAAGTGTGATAAAGGCACGATTGGCTGTCAATTTTATGTGGATAATGGCATATTTTGTACATGACTACACATAGTGGAGCGGCTAAGTGATATAATCATTCAGTTTATGATACAAGCGTGAAAATTGGCATGCGCAGTCTCCATGGGTCACTTGACAAGAAAATTGTCCGAGCCACTTGAAATTTCAAGATTTTTCATTTTTCAAGATGGCCGACACCTTAGTGGAGCAGTTAAGTGATATTATAGTGGTTTATTTGGTGATACAAGCATGAAAATTGGCATGAGCAGTCTCTGATGGTCACTAGACAATAAGCCACCCACAGCTACTAAGGTGGTGGCCATCTTGAAAAATGGCCACCATCTTGAAATTTCAAGTAGCTGTAGGTGGCTTATTGTCAAGTGACCCACGGAGACTGCTCATGCCAATTTTCATGCTTGTATCACCAAATAAACCACTATATCACTTAACTGTTCCACTAAGGTGTCGGCCATCTTGAAAAATGGCCGCCATCTTGAAATTTCCAGTGGCTCGGACAATTTTCTTGTCAAGTGACCCATGGAGACTGCACATGCCAATTTTCATGCTTGTATCATAAACTGAACGATTCTGCCAAACATAAGCACTTAGCCGCTCCACTAACATGTCCTTATAAGGGCAAAAGAAGATGTTGTTTTAACGACATAAGATCTCGTTATTACGACATAATTGAGGGGAAAAAAATAATATGTATGTGGCAGCAATGCGTCACCGTATGGTAGAGATTCCAATTCAGAAAAAACTAAATACATGACATAAATTACTCAAAGATGACTAAGAGTAGGCAATGCATTCCTGACACAGTGGTGTGTGAGTGTGTTCCAACGGGAAAACACGGACACAGCACTGTAATGGGGGATGATCCTGGTTAGAGGTTCCCCAAGACTGCTCTGTCACCTACCCTTAAACACCCAGACCAGAACAAAAGGCTTGTGAAAACATTTTTTAGAGTTGTTCTGAGTCAATTCATCGTTCTCAATCTTTCTCATTAAACCAATGACTGCAATGAAATCGCTCTGAGACATTTAAAATGATACCAAACATGAAAAGGAAAAACAATAGATTCACAAGGTACATCATATGTGATATATATAGACATTCTCAGTGAACTTTTGGTGACTTGACTCAGGGAGAGAGGAGGGAGGAGGGAGAGGGGGATGCAGAGATAAGGAAGGAGAAAAGTTTGGACAAGACAATGTCCTGTGCTCTTTCTTTGCGATCTTCTGTCCAGGGTGCGTTTTATTGCTTTATTGTACGGTGAGTTTTATCTCAGCTTTTGTCTTAGCAGGAAAATCAGTTCTTACAACATCATTAAAATAGTCCATGTGACTACAGTGGCTTAACCTTAATTTTATGAAGCAACAAGAAGACGTTTTGTTCGCTAAAAAACTAAATAAGGACTTTATTCAACATTTTCTTCTCTTCCGTATTAGTCTCTGAGTCGCGTTCACGAGAGCAACACGATGCATGCGTGACCTCGTGTGCGTCTTCCTCTGCTTGGGGTCATATGTCAGAACACCAGATCCTGCGCCATCAACACCAGCAGACTGATACGGAAGAGGAGAAATGACTGAATAAATTTTTTTGGTGCACAAAAAGTATTCTCATTACTTCATAAAATGAAGGTTAACCCCCTGAGGTCGGCAAACGCGCGGGCGTATTTTGCTCGATTTCTTTCACATAAAAGCAAAATAAACTTAAAATACTCAGTCATTTATGGTCATACAGACTTAAAAAATATGAAAAAATAAACTGTTAAATGTCTACTTTTTTATGTGTCCACTTACAAGCGAAAAAAAAAAAACATTGTGTTTTTGTAAAATAAAGAAAATAAACAGGGTGTGCTTTCTGCCTGTCCGTCTCTGTGAACTTTTTTTTTTGGAGCATGTCTCTAAACTTCTGATATCAGCTCATTATTTTTAATGTGATCCCGCCCACGGAGAGCGCGCGCTATTCAAACGCAAATGACTGAGGCAATCCATGCAAACTGTGAACGGCCCCATATCAGCTCGAGAAAACACATCGAGTTTAATCAGATCATTGTCCTTGTTTACACCGTCTCGCAGCGCTGTGAGGAATAATACTATCGTAATAATAATAATGGAAAATGTACCTCAGAAGTGCTGGTATTTCGAGGAGCAACGGATCCGGCTGAGCTGAGGAATACTGTAGTAAGTTTTTTTCATTCTCAAGTGAATCGCGTTTCTGTGTGTGAATGAATGGCAGAGATGTGCGCTGTTTACCACAACTCGCAAAAATACGGTTTAAATTTGAATCGCTTTCTGTGTGTGAATGAATGATTGCTGCAAACTGTATTGCTATACTGAGATGAGTAAAAATCGACTGAAATATGGTGAAATAAAATGTATTTGTATAAGCAACGTATTAAACTGCAAATTAACATTTAGATTCCCTATAATAAAAAAACGATAGACATATGTTACAGACATATGAAAGTCAACATTTCGTTGACTAGTTTTGGATAGATTATACATTTTTACTGTAAAATAGACTGCCACCTCAAATAAGCTTTTGTTTGGCCATTTTTGCTCATGCATGTTTTGTCCCAATTTTTTTTTTTTTGTAAAAAATCAAATAATATGTTATTATAGTGTTTGTTCCAATGTAGGCTATATTCAAAGTAATGAATCCTTAACTTTGAAGTATGATAAAATGTATACTTTAGTTTTTACAAAGAAATATTACACTTGAATTGTTGTTGTAATTGTAACCTTTTTAATAAAAAAATATATTTACAAGGTAGATGTAAAAAAAACTATTACAGTAAAAGGTAAATATAAGCCTTTTCTTTAAATATTTTTTTATTGTGTTTTATTAGTGACAAATTTGGGGAGAGGATACATATTCCAAAACTGAAAATACAGTATGAGAATTAACTGCACGATTACTAGACATGTTTTCTTTGGATATTATACAATTTGCAAGCACAATTTGTGAAAATAAAAATAAAAAATTAGATGCTTCCAACTGTGAACCAATTTGGTAGAATATATATATATATATATATATATATATATATATTGCTCTTGCATTCTTTCTTGTGGCTCAGTGACACACCTGAATGAAAGGCTAATTATGTATGCAGCCCCATTATGCGGGCCCCATTGTCTCCTCAAGTGTGAACCACTCAATATTCATGATGGTGTTGGATCATTGACGCCCCTGCGCATATTGCCTTTCCAAACAGAAAGTGTCTTACAAAGTTTAAATCAATGTATTGTTTTTTGTGAATGATTAGGCAGGATGATTTTCACATCATTTTGAAGAAAAAACTCTAGGCGACAACATCCATTAGTCAAAAGTCTTGTGGACACATATTTAGTATGTGTTTTGTGGCCTTATTTCAGAAACTTTAGTTTTTGTTTTTTTCAATAACCATGCATAAACATTATTCGGTAACGCTTTAGATTACAGCCTGGAAAGTACTGCGTAATTAAAGCGATTTTACAGTGTAACTTTCTGTAATTATAGTGTACCTATAAAGTACTTACATGTAAGTATAAGGGAACAACATGTAAAGTTTGGGGAATAAAAGGGTAACAACCAGGAGAAATAACTTTTTTTATACTGTAAGTATTGTAGATCTAAGGGGTACTTATTGTACTATTATGATACAACAATCACATTTGGGACAAATTTATAAAGGTTTCCAAGTCAGTATTATAAGATTGTCAGTATGTATTTGTTATTGTACTTATGTTGTAACTACATTGAACAAGAGGGTAACAAGCACCACTTTAATTTACGGCCCGCAATGCCACACTTACCCTGTAACTACTTGGTACAAGAGTATATTTCCCAGTATAAAAAAAAATAAATAAAAATGCAATAGTTTTAGCTTTACTTGCCTTGAAGCATGTAAGCTCAAACTTAAACATCTGCACTTTTACTATAAAAAAAAAAAAAAAAAAACTGTATAAATGCATAGATATGTACCCTGTAGTTTAAAAAGCCTATACAGTTTGTATTGGTACACAATTTTTACAAAAAGGTGCACAGTGTATGTTCTCGGTAAATTGGTCCCAAATGCAAGATTGTTTTATCATAATAGTAGAATACGTACCCCTTAGTTCTATAATACGTACAGTATAAATATATATTTTTTAATTCTCCTGGTTGTTACCCCTTTATTCCCCAAATTTTGCATATTGTTCCCTTATACTTACATGGAAGTACTTCATAGGTAGACTATAATTACCGAAAGTTACACTGTAAATTCACCTTAATTATGTAGTACTTTCCGGGCTGTAATCTAAAAATACAAACATGTACATGCATGTTGCTCACATATTATGGTAGCCCTGTTTGTGCTAAATAGAGTGTAATTACACCTTTGCCATTAATATGTTTATAAGCAATTGAAAAAAGCATGAATGTCAGGACATGTCAGAACATCTCAAGGACCCCAAAAACACCTTAGACCCCAGAGGGTTAAGCCACTGTAGTCACATGGACTATTTTAATGATGTTTTTCCTACCTTTCTGGGCCTTCAAAGTATTAATTAAATAGCTGTCAGTGATGTTCAGAAGATGAACGAAGATCATACGGGTTTGGAACGACATGAGGGTGAGTACTTAATGACAGAATTTTCATTTTTGGGTGAACTAACCCTTTAAGATATCTGGAGGTGATGGATGGATTGTGTGTGTTTGTGAGGATCTGCTCACCTTCATGACACACAAAAGGAAATTGGTTGTTGCAAGAGATGTCATTCCATTGACCCTGAGCATTTGGTTTGATCACTGTACAGTTTTCACCACCTCCATAATTATTAGGTTCACTAGACTTCCAGTATGTGAAAGAGGAGTTACTCTGATCTGACCACTGCCATGAGTCTCTGAACAGACCGATCCAGACATCATTAGATATGTGACTATCATTGATGAACTTCTGAACCTGTTGATTCTCATCCTGGTTCCTCACACTGACCAGATCAATGTGTTTCTGTCTGCAGTAACTCTGAGCGTCTCTCCAGTTCTTCTGCTGATTGTCCATGACGAGTCCTGTGTTCGCTTCAAGAAAAAACAATTTAAAAAACTGTTTCATAAATAAGTGTCAATTTGTCTTTCGCTGTTTTATGGTTTTTAATGTGAATAAGAGCAGTGGTGGAAGCATCAGAAACATGTTTCCATTACATTGGAAATGTTACATTTTAAACGTAAATGCACATTGTTCTAAAGCGGGAGGAGGCATCATCCTCTACCTTTTACACAGATACATTTACTCAAATTCTCATGCTGATAATAACTGTTAGGAAAAATTTCCAATTAATATGGAAGTACTGTATTTCCCAGGAAACTCACACACACACACACACACACACACACACACTCACACACATACACACACACACACACACACACACACACACACACACACACACACAGGGAGCGAGGCCAGAAATGGAATGGACTTTATATAACAGGATAGGCAAAGCGTAGGGTATGAAAACTGAACACCAAATTGCAGAGAAAAAATATAATTACATGAGTGAATCCGTTACACTGTTCCTCAGTCACTCCTGAAATTGCACTCTTTTTTCACGTGTCCTTTTTAAAGCAATGTTTAAAAATCTGCCTATTCAATTTTTTTTTTATTAAATCTAAAAATATTGAAAATATAATATATATTTATTATTTTATTAGCATTAATTATTTGTTATTTGTTATTATAGCTATTTTATAATAAATCCAAATTCTCTCGTGACTAGCAGAGTCTGCTGTGTGTGTTCATGTGTTTTGAAGGAGCCGTGGGTTTGGAGACTCTGAATCCTTTCAAAGCTGACTTGATATTGCTAGCCTCTCGGAAATTGCCTTTAATTTATAAGTTATTACTGTGTATGTTAGTGGAAAACGTTCAGGAGCCGTCATATTTGGTACATGGTACATCTATAAATGAACGGTTGCTGTAATTTTAAATTACTTACTTGTGTTGCAGATAAAATGACTTTTATCACTACATGGTAAATCCTGCCATTGTCCATTTTTCATCATTGCACAATCATCCCTGCCTTCAGGTTGTCCATCAGCCCAGTTCAGATAGAGCGCAGGTTCACCTGAAGACCACTGCCATTTATCAACACTCGTCTTCTGCAGCCCAATCCAGATATCCTGAACACCTCCATCATTCACACTCTTCTTCAGCTCGTTCATGTCGTTCATGTTGTCAACGGTGGCCAGATCTGTGTAATTCTCTCTGCAGAATCTCTGAGCTTCAGTCCAGGTCTTCAACACGTTTATAAAGTGATACTGACGCTGAACACATTCAGATACGGAGCAGAGAGCTGTGAAAGAGAGCGTTTGATTTAATGCTTTTCATAACAGGGTCAAACCTGATGAAACTATAAACCATAAATAATACACCAAACACACTCACCAATGAGAAGAAGAATCAGATATAGAGTTTGCTCCATTTCTGAGGAAGAAACACATAGAAAAACTCAGACAACAAACATTCCTAGATTCATTTTGGAGTAAAATATGACAATTTCATTTAGTATTTCAACAGCCGCATGAATTCACTGAACATAATCATTGAGACAATATTAACATCTGAAAGTGTAATTGTGTTTGAAGAATGAACATGTTCTTACTTTAGAGGTCGTGTGTTTCTGTCCTGAGTCTGATGTTTCTGTCTGCAGATTTACACTACGCTATTATTATATCTGCTCTCATCCCTCATTCAGCTCATCACATCATTTGTGTATTTCTCTAAAACTCATTTTCATGTTTTATGTCCTCATCATTTGTGTTTGTCTACCTCTGTATTTTCATATTGGCATCTTTGTCAGTTAGTATAAGTCTATATTTATATGAACCTTAATCAAAAAAAAATTTGAACATTCAAAATTTATATGGTTATATTCACAACTAAACAGCAGCTTTAATGATATTGCTGGACTGCATAACTCGTTTCATCCCTGTTCATCTTGACATGTATCGGCCTGTCCACCAACACTTGCGATCTTTCCACTTCACCATTTGTCTACTTACATTACATTTTGTTCTTGTATTTGGCCCAAGTGATCAAGTGTGTGTAGAACTTTTGATTACCTAATTTGACACACTTATGGTGTTGTAAAACTGCAAGTGTTTACAGAGCTTTATTTCGATTCTAATGATAAAAAGCATTTGCAAATGTTGTACAAATGACAAAATACACATACTCATGTTTGCACCAGTAAAATGTGCTCACTTATATCCTGTTGCGTGCACATACTCTCTAGTGGCCAAGTGTGGGTATTTGGACAGACCCCATGTTTGAGTTTCTCTGTTTTGGGCCACTTTTATCTGTTGCTGTTTGAACTGAACAGAGAAGGGTTGAGTTCATTAGTGAAGACTGGTGATACTGGTTACTGAGAGCCTTTAAAGTTTGAATATTGAAGAGTTTGGGGCATTAAAAAAGACAAATTGAAGAGGAAGGGAAGACAATTCTTTTTTTCCTTGGTTTTTTTTACAGTACTGTAATTAAGAGTTACAGTACCAAACCGTATTTCAGTTTTGTGTAATTCAGTGCATTACTGTAAAAATGAAGCTAATCAGTACACTACTGTATTTAATTCTACTAAACTATTCTATTCTATTCTACTTAACTCACTACTAAATATAAATTAGATTTGATAATTTTGATATATGATTAATTTTATTTTTATCCTACATAAGTACTACTTTCATACAAACCAATTAGACAAAGTTATCACAAAATACCATTTTTTTTTATTTAAAACATTTCATATATATCACAAAATAAACATGCCAATGCTGGAAATAATGTGTGAAATTTTTACACATTAATGGGTGAGTTTAGGTATAATGTTTTTTGTGTTAATTTTAACTCATTCATTGTGTTAATGATTTTAACAAAGTAAATATGTCAGAGAGGTTAGCACAAAGATGTGTAAACGTGTTAAATTAACACATTATGTGCTGTCCTTCACTGCAAACATTTTTGAAAACATACATAAAACCATAAACAAAACATTAGCATTTGACTAAATGAATGTAGAGTCATTGGTTGTTTAGCTTATACAAGTATTATAATGAAATATCAACCATTACATTCATAAAACTACAGAATATAAATACATTTTTAAGCATTCAAAAAGGAAATGTCCAAAACAGGACAAAACACATTTCTTTTCACAATACAAGACACATAACCCCACCTTAAAAATAATTTCACTTATTTCCAAAAATGTGTTGGATTCATGTACACTGGAGGCCAAAAGAAGTATTTAAGTGTCGTAATGTTTTTGAAAGAAGTCTCTTTGATGCTCAAGAAACATTTCTTATTATTATCAATGTCAGACTGTCTACTCCATCTTTTCTACAGCATAGGAGTAAAAGTCATCATCAAAATAATCTTTAAAAAGCCAACACAATGTTTTTGTCCACCTTTGCGAATAAATGAACTTCTCCAAAGATTGGTTCCTGTTCAGAACTTGATTGACAACATCAGAGTGTTCCCTGGTCTGCATGTGTGCCCACAAACACAAATGTACTCAGTCCTTCAGAGGAGATCCTGGTTCCAAAACTATATGAGAGAGAGAGAGAGAGAGAGAGAGAGAGAGAGAGAGAGAATATTAGTGTCACATTATTTTTAACCTCCTTTTTTGTTAATTTTTATTATTATTTTCACAAAAACTTAAGAATATATATTTGTAAACAGCTTTTGTCAATAAATAGCATACAAAAGAACTAAATTAAATTATGCCAGATTAAATTTTAATACTTACAAATCCTAAATTCTGTCCAAAAATGCTGAGATCCATAGAAAGAACGACTGAAATCGATGATTTTAGCCCATTTCAGCTCGTCTGCAGTGAAGGAGTACCTGTTTGAGACAAATACACAGTAAGATACATGCAAGAAATCACTGAGTGATGATCGTTCTCCTTCCTACATTAGTTAACCCACCTGTGCGCTGATATTAGGACCTTCCTAGTCAGGTGGAACTGCAATGGCAGAGTCTTCTGGCTAATAAAATATCAAAATAATGCAAAAATATAAACTTAAGTTGTTTAGAATGCTAGATTTGGTATGAGGGTCAATGACATGACATGTATTTTTTGTGTCCAAATTCATTATTTTCCTAAAAAGAATTTGAATAAATACATGTCATATATCAAATGGAAATACAATATGTCCTTTATAAGAAACCCTTTTCATTTTATTGAAATTCAATAGATTTTTTTGAGTTTTGGTGTTTGAAAGACCAGAAATGTCAGGTAGTGCGACCGTCCGAACATACAAGCAGAGAACAAAACTGAGATATAAATGTTAATTTTCTCAATAAAATTCTTAATCAAATATTTTGGCATGATTTTATGTTAAATTCCTTATAAATGAGGGGAAATAGTGTATCTGTCCTATTTCAAAACTATTCTATTACTTAAAAAACTTTTGTCCGAAAAATTTACTTCTACTAATGTCAGGGAGGGCGACCGACATAAAAATGCAATTTTATGCAATATTCCTTTAAGAAAACCATGTGACAGCATATGACATCACAGAGAACACTCCAGAGTACCCCTTTGATGCAGTAACAAGGTTAGTCACCCTCCCATAAATATTAGATAATTTGACATTTTTGAGTAATGATGTGATTGATTCAACTTATCATGTCAGGTGGTATGACCCCTGGAAAACTTTGAAAATGTGTTGTTATTATAAAAATGTCTATTTAATTTAAAAAAATTATGTATAACCTTGAGCACATGGTCAAACATTTGTATAGGTGTCCAAGTTAATGCCTGTTAGATTTGAATTGAGTTTGAAATGTCAGGTGGTGCAACCAATATGTCAGGTGTCGCGACCAGAGTTACAGTTAACCAACTAAAAAAAAAGTCAATTTAATTCATGTTTTTGAAAATATTAAATATATTTTAATAAATATATAACGCTTTTAAGTTGTTTAAAGGTGCACTCTATATATATATATATATATATATATATATATTTATTTATTTATTTTATTATGGTATGAGTGACAATTTAAAGAGCATATTGTCCATCTTAAAGTCCTATTCTTCAAGAATATAGGACTGTATAATCAACATTGATACTAAAACAATTGCATCTTTAAATTAATCTATTTTAATTTGTTTTTGTAAATGCCATTATCAAGCAAGGAGAAAACAGCAGACATAGAGCTTGTTTAAAAAGTGATCCAGTTGCAGGGGCAGAGTACCTTGCCAAAAGAAAAGCAATGTATTATGTTCATTGGCCCTCATTTATCAAAAGTGCGTACACCAAATTTCCAGCGTACACCTGGCGTACACCCAAAACCACGGTGACTTTGAGATTTATCAATATGGACGTTGGCGTACGGCACGCTCAAATCCTACGCCAGCTCAGGAGGTGGTGTACGCACGTTTTGAGTGCGGGAATGCGCAGAAAAACAATTCCTAACACCACAAAACGCACTGACAAACTAAAAGATATGATATATTATGACCCACTGTAAAAAAACAACAACATAATTATAAACTTCAGTGTTTATTTTTGTGCAACATGGACTTCAATGTTTAATTTGTGTGACTTTACCAAAGCATTTGAATTGTAGGCATATGTATTCCTTAAGTTGCGAGCCTGTGCGCTTTACCTGACGTTTCAAGCCTTGTTCGCCTGGCTCCGCAGCGCGAGTCTCCGCAGAGTGCGCGCGCACCTCCCCAAACGGACGAGGCGTTTATACTCGACGCGCTCGCCGTTGTACATTCTTTGAAACGATGGTTAGGCCAGGGTTAGGCCCGGCAGGTGTGCACGGACTGGGTTTAGTAATGAAAGGCTTTCAATGACCAAAAAAATAATTCAGACTGACAAAATAATAAAAATGACATTCTACTTCTTTTAAATAATAATAATAATAATAATACAAATAATAATAATAACTACATTCTTCTTCTAAATAACAATAAGCGTGATTAATACAAATCTAGAAATCAATTTTGTTTCTTTGCACTTCCCTGGTTTCGCTTTCTCTTTCTCAAAGAAGTTTCTCTTCTTTGCCGTCTTCCGTGTGTCCATGGCGTAAAATGAGGGCGTGGGGGGAGCGGAGACTTGAATATATAGGGGCGTGTTATTCTAATGACGCTCGTTTTCAGCCGCGGCATTTATCAAGCGCAGGTATTGTGTACACCTGGATTTCAAAGGTACGCACAGCTTCATAAATCAGGCGGTGAGAAGAGTGTAAGCATAATCTTACGCCAACATATACGCCCGTTTCTACGCAAGAATGATAAATGAGGGCCATTATGTATATCTAGATACATTACAACTTAAGTTAATATGGTGTTCTGTTATTTTTTGTGGTAATTACAGTTATTACATGTTAATAATACATACTTGATAGCAGTGTCATACAGCATTACAGAAAAGCATAGTTATTAGTTATGATTTCGAATGATTAACAAACCATTACCCATTCTATTAAATATTTAAACTAAAATAATTTATTTTACAAATGATATAGTACAGGTGAAACTCCAAAAAATTAATATATTTTATAGACTCATTACATGCAAAGCAAGATATTTCAAGCCTTTATTTGTTATAATTTTGATAATTATGGGTTACAGCTTAAGAAAACCCCAAATTCAAAATTAGAATATTGTGAAAAGGTTTTCATAGCTTGAAATATCTCACTTTGCATGTAATGAGTCTATATAATATATTAGATTCACCTTTTAACTTGAATTACTGAAATAAATTAACTTTTGCACGATACTCAATTTTTTTGAGTTTCACCTATATGTCCCATATATTTTCATTTAATTAAAATAGAAGGGGTCTGAAACCATGTATCTTTTATAGAGATAGGTATGTTGTACATTGCAATTAGTAAGCTTGTTTACATCTTAATGGGTTTTTTTTTTTCTCGACTTACTGTTACTACTGAATCTAATTGCATGAGCAGTAGATTGAATTCTGCCATTAATGTTTCTGGGCCCAATATTTGCACTAATTCACTATTTAATATAAAATATGTTTGCATGTATTAAATGTGTTCCTTGAGGTTTCAAAGTTATATTTTTAAAGAAGCTAATGTTCTTCATAACATGCATTATTGTTTTGCACTTTCTTGTTAATGAAATTTAATTATATGATTGAGATTAAAATTTTTAAATTATATATAAAATTGAGATATTAAAATAAAAAAGCCGATTGAAACCTGAACAAAATTCATTGACATATCTTTCTTTTTATTTTGTGAATATCAGTCATTATTGATCACAACGTCAGGTGGTGCGACCGGTCATTGTCAGGTGGTGCAACCAGCAAATTTACATTTAAATGTATCAATTCCCACTGCAATTGCAAAATGAAGTAAGAAATATAACTGTAAACCTTAATATAACGTATACAAATTATTTTTACAGTTAAAAACAAAACATAAAAAGTCCTTATGGAAAAATGGGTGTTTGAACACACAGAAAAGCAGCCGTTTATATGATTTGGAATAAAAGGGCAATAAATAAAGAAATAGAAAGGGAATTTACCATGTGATATGCATTTTAGACACTACAATGATTCATATTTACAAGTCTCAGTAATGCTAAGTACATTAAATGTATATTATTTTAAATTAATATATGGTCGCACCACCTGACATTTTCTGGGTGGTAAAATCAGAAATCTTGTTTAATAATGAATTAATGCTGCCTAAAATGCTGTAAAACCAATATAAATCAACACCATACATTTTTTTGGACATAAAAATGCATTTTAAAACTGTTTTGCTTAAAATATATTTTTTTTCTTCTTGAAAATCTTATTTGTCATTGACCCATGAATAAATTAGTGAGAGTTTTACTGCAGTGCTTACCTGGATACATTTAATCTGGTGAGACTGAACAAAGACAATGGTCCATCTTCTGATTGGTTCATTTGCTGTGTAATAAAGTTAGACATAATGCAAAGGTCACTTATTTGATATAAAGTTAGCCAATTGTATAAGATATTGTAAGATACCTAGTCTGCACCAGTGGCTCAAAAGCAATTTTCACATAGCGTATGCTAATCATTTCAGCAACTTATCTCATATCACAAATGGGCTGGCCTACCTCTGGAATCCTGCTAGAAATCACTGGCGCGAATTGGCGCTTTGTTGCAGTTGCCTTTAAACACAAAAATGGAAGTAAATATTAAATTCCATAAAAAAAAAAAAAAAAACTATAATATGGTATAGTTTGCAAACTAATGCTAAAACTACCGGTATAAAGGTTGTCATCAGTAGGCCAACATTAGGCTATAAACAGAATTTCACATTAGTTTATTCACATTTATTGTTAATGTAAACGCGTTGCTCGTTGGCATATTTTAACTCGACAATTCAATAATCTAACAAAGTGTGTAAAATGAAACGTTAGTTTACCATGGTAAAGTTCGTTACCGCCATGTTGACGACGAGTAGCAGTAGGCTAACGTTAACGTTATAACATAGGTTAAACTGGGCACAATCCTATCAACACACACAGAATGGTTTTTTTTTTTTTTTTTTACCTTGCTTGCTGATCTCTCTCTCTCTCGGTGAAGTGAATTCCGTCTCTTCCTCGGGCCAGACACGAACGTCGCGATCCAACAAAAGACAGACCCCATTACCTACACTGGATGCTCTGACGCGACACGACAAATCCCAGACAGTCAGTGTAGTGATGCGCCGCGGCCGTTATATTTCTGACGTAGTCCGATACGAGTCCAAGCGCTCGCGCTATTTCTGACAAGGGATAAACACAGGGCCGGATTAACCATTAGGGCAACTGGGCACTTGCCCAGGGGCCCATGACATCTAGGGGGCACTGACAGGTAGGAAATACACAGAAATTTAATAAAGTTATCAAACTCTTTACGATCTTCTTCACTGCATAAAGTGCATCTACGCTGGTTCACGCGACTTTCCTCCCTCCCCGCTGAACGCCAGCGATTACTAATTCGTGAAATGCACTCCCGCTGGTTGAGCACGGTAAAGCACGTTTCAGGTTCGATATTAGCAGGACATTTGTTCTATAGGGTCGGTAGTCTAACAAAGATATCAATAGCAAGATTAGTTTTAACATGTGACCATTGTATATCGACATGATGAAATATTCGTTCAAAATCATATGTGCATTAATGCTGCATAAGTATACCTGAGAATGCTTTGACGCGTTTCCACAGCGCACGATGCTTAAGGGAACGTCTGCCAATTCCACCAACTGCGTTAAACGTAGACTATAATTTGTATTATTTAAAATTACTTTTAACATTTAAAAACAGACGTTTTCAAATCCCAAAGCTTGCAGAAGGTTCCTAATGTCAATACTGACTTTACAGCTATACAACTTTCCTGGTAGCCTTGAGTAAATTAACATGTCTAAGAAAATTATTCATAAAACGTATAAATATCAGTTGAGTATATCAATAATATCAATAAACAAACTATGTTTATTTTCGTCACTGACACAGACGAAAATGAAAAGACTATCAGTCAAAGTTCAGCTTTAGGAGAGGTAGAAATAGGCCAGTATAAGAATACTGAGAGAATAAGAAATATGAAGATGAGGAGAGAGCAGACAAATAATCTAATGACAAGGTTTTAAAGCTAGCCTATTTCTTATAATTTTTTGGCCTTCAAAAGTCCTAAATTGCACATATGTAGGTCAGAGAAATCCAAATTTTCTCGGGGGAGCATGCCCCCAAACCCCCCTAACTACCCCTAAGTCTTGTTGCCCAGGGCACAGGAAATTGTTAATCCGGCCCTGGATAAACAGGTTTGCATTTAAAGGTCCGGTCGCTTCAATGTGTCCAATATAGACAGCCTCTGGCTATTATAGCGTTGTAGACACGCGGTGTAAGGCAAAAATTAGGAAATAAAAAGCACGGTGGAATGGTTGCCAGCCAGAGAGGCAGTTACGTCAAATACAGTAGTATACAGCAAATTTAAAAAATACAGTAAGTCTCTGTATGTGGTGTTAGACGTCACAGAAAATTCCCATGATGCAATGGAAATCACAGTTATTTACTGTAAAGAGAAATAGCAGTATAATACTGGGGGATTTAAAGTAAATAACTGTAGAAATTACAGAAAAGTCTAACAGTGTATATTACGACCCGCAAACAACTGCGTAAGTAATCCGAAATTACGGTGTACGTTTCTGTAATTATAGTGTACTTCCGTGTAGGTATAAGGGAACAATATGTTACGTTTTGGGTAATAAAGGGGTAACAAGCAGATATAGCCTACAACCTGCAAAGAACTTCGTAAGTAAACCGAAATTACAGTGTACGTTTCTGTAATTATAGTGTACCTCCGTGTAGGTATAAGGGAACAATATGTTACGTTTTGGGTAATAAAGGGGTACAACCAGATATACAAGCAAATTATTTATAACGTAATTATTTTAAAACTAACAGGTACCTATTCTGTTAATATATTCCAGGCAAAAATTGTACGTCTGTTGTATATAAAAGTTTTTATCACATTTCTGGCAAAATATGTTCTTGTGCAATGTAGTTACAGGGTAATTTTGACACCTGTGGGTTGTAATATATATATATATATATATATGGCTGTATGTAAGCACAGTATGATAAAAATTTAATCTGAAACAATTTTATAAACAGCTGATTTCGAAAAACATTGGCAATGCTATTTATTGGCTTTTCTTACTAAACTACTTAACGTTAAGCCAAAAAAAAAAAAAAATTCTGCTATGATTTTAATTTAGAACGTACCATGTAGTACTTAGTACTTACCTTATCACATTGTATTGCAATGACACTTAAATGTCAGGGCAAATATACTGTGTAATTAAAAGTTTTTTTTTGTTTTGTTTTTTTAATAAGAGTACCTTTCTCTGTAATTACTGTGCAAATAGTGTTGTTTCGTATTGTTACATAGTAAGTAGTGTTTGTTACCCCCTTGTTCTGTGTAGTTACAGGGTAAGTGTAACTCCTGCGGGCTGTAAATTAAAGTGGCGCTTGTTACCGCCTTGTTCTGTGTAGTTACAGGGTAAGTGTAACTCCTGGGGGCTGTAAATTAAAGTGGAGCTTGTTACCCCCTTGTTCTGTGTAGTTACAGGGTAAGTGTAACTCCTGGGGGCTGTAAATTAAAGTGGCGCTTGTTACCCCCTTGTTCTGTGTAGTTACAGGGTAAGTGTAACTCCTGGGGGCTGTAAATTAAAGTGGAGCTTGTTACCCCCTTGTTCTGTGTAGTTACAGGGTAAGTGTAACTCCTGCGGGCTGTAAATTAAAGTGGAGCTTGTTACCCCCTTGTTCTGTGTAGTTACAGGGTAAGTGCAGTAAATATACAATAAAGGATCCAATTTAATTTCTGACTTTTATTTTACAAAAAAATGTCAAAACACTTTTTCATCTTAATAAAACATTGTCTTTTCTACAGTATACTCAAACAACAAAGTAACACATTTTGGTGAAGTTTGAGTCAGATCATGGGGGGGGGTTGTGATATTTTATAGTGATAATGACTGTAGTGCAGCAGAAAATGTTTTTAAAAAAGGCATAGTTGTTCTGACAGCAACAAAAAACAAAAAAGCATGAAACACAATTACTATTATTTTACATTATACATTATAAATAATTTGCTTGTATATTTGTACCCCTTTATTACCCAAAACTTAACATATTGTTCCCTTATACCTACACGGAGGTACACTATAATTACAGAAACGTACACCGTAATTTCGGTTTACTTACGAAGTTCTTTGCAGGTTGTATATCTGCTTGTTACCCCTTTATTACCCAAAACTTAACATATTGTTCCCTTATACCTACACGGAAGTACACTATAATTACAGAAACGTACACCGTAATTTCGGTTTACTTACGCAGTTGCTTGCGGGTCGTAATATAAAGTGTTACCAGGCTTCTTTTTTCCCTCTTCTGAGAGCTGAGACCCGTCACATTCACAACAGAGACGAGATAAAGACATGAAAGCTTTCATTCCCCTGAAGTCCATCTCTAATGTTAATAAAGATTATTAGACTCATTATCCCACTGAAATAATATCATCATCTTCTGCTGTTTCAGAATAAATTAGTCTTTATTTCCTCTGTCTAAATACTTGATTGTGATTGGCTGGAATGTGTTCATTAAAACATTGTTACATTTTTAAGAATTAGTCTTATTTAGAAAATTCTTATTGTGTTTCGTGTCATACTCCTGCTGTTCTTAGTCTATAGAGCATGAACACATTTGCATGTAAACACATCCTCATCACTCATTTGTTTAGGTCCACATTTAGACTTTCAGGGTGGACAATATTTGCATCTCTGACGTGAAACAGAAGCAGAAACAGTGAGTTATTGTACATGTTATTGACACATTCCATGGTCTCATTCTTTCTTATTCATCTGTTAGTTTTATTAAAGGGATATTTCACCGCTGGAAAGATGAATGTGTATTTAAATTGGGTCGTTTATGTAGTAGAAATGTGAAATTATTTTAGAAGTTGGAGCTTCTAGACTGAGAAAAGCCAGAAAATGTATTTGAATGTGGATGAAAGACAACAACTCCCAGAATGCACTTGCTTCGCTGCCCTACGAGGCCACTCCTGAGCCGCAGCTGCTCCGGCCGCCTCTTGTTCCTCCATCATCCGCATCTGTTCATCACTGTATTGTGGCTCGTACAGGCAGCCACGGGCATCGGATTCGCGCACCAGATCTTCAAAATCCCCTTCTGCCATATTATCTTCAAAACTACCTTTCGCCATCGTGGTTAGCCTACTACTCAGCTTTCTCCACAGAGCAAGAGCCTGTTAGCTTAGCTTAAAAAAAAGATGGCTGACACTATTTGTACATTCTGTGAGTGAGATCCCCCTATGGGCGGGTTGAAGACATGCGGAACGAGCTTGTGCTTTGCTTTTATTTTAAACAGCCGATATACTTTGAGCCACATCCTCGAATCATGATCTTCTACTTTCTATTTAACAGTAAGTTTGTTTGACTGAACAGTCATAAATAAAAACTCATGTTGATGTCATGGGGTCTTTAAAACATATAGTGCACATTAGTATTTTAAATACCCAAAGAACATTACATTGATAGAGAAAAGACTCATATGATAACTTTTAAATTACAGAAATTAATTTAATTTTACTGATATAAGCACATTATCTGATGATTAAAACAATACAAAAACTTTTTGCCATTTAAAAAAACATTCGCCAGTTATGTAAGAACACAAACATATCCTTCACTCCTCAGATCTGCTGCAGATGAAGTTGAGTTTGTCGTGTTCAGGACGGCTGATCCAGCGCTGATCTCCTCCAGACTGAACTGCTCCAGATCTCACTCCAGACTCACAGTCCTCGTCTCCTGTGCCGTTCCCTGGAGCCCAGTTCTGATAGCACACGGTCTCTCCGCTCACCCAGAACCAGAGGCCCACAGTGCAGGAGTGACGTAAACCCAACCACACCGCCTCAGTAGACGCACGTTTAACCACATTCATCACACGACGCTGCATCTCCTCTGAATGAACCGAGACCAGATCCGTGTAATTCTGTCTGCAGTATCTCAGAGCTTCAGGCCACGTCAGAGTCTCGTTGATCAGAATCAGTTTATCTGGACACAAAACAAACCACAAGCAAAAACTAGAGAGAGACTGATCAAAAACAACATGCAGAACAAACACTGTGGAGGAATCTGTCATGTCAGACATGTAGCGTGAACTTTAAGATATCTGGAGGTGATGGATGGAGTGTGTGTGTGTGAGGATCTGCTCACCTTCATGACACACAAAAGGATATTGGTTGTTGCTAGAGATGTCATTCCATTGTCCCTGAGAATTTGTATCGATCACTGTACAGTTTTCACCATCTCCATGATTATTAGGTTCATCAGTCTTCCAGTATCTGAAAGAGGAGTTACTCTGATCTGACCACTGCCATGAGTCTCTGAACAGACCGATCCAGACATCATGAGATATGTGATTATTAATGAAATCCTTAACCTGTTGATTCTCATTCTGGTTCCTCACACTGACCAGATCAATGTGATTCTGTCTGCAGAAACTCTGAGCGTCTCTCCAGTTCATCGTCTGATTGCCCAAGACGAGTCCTGTGTTCGCTTTAAGAAAAAAAAGAAAAAAAAATCAGTTTGTTCCTTTTTTCTTTTTTTTTTTGAACTGGACTTTTTTCATAAAAAATATTTTCTATACAGAAATTGACTCAACATTGAAAGTGTGACATTTATCCACAGTCTGTTCTATATTCACTAACACATTACATGAATTACATACAATAATAACATTATTATATTTTACACAGTTACATTTACTCAAATTGTTATGCTGATAATTTAATTGGTAAGGAAATTTTTTTAATTAATATGGAAGTATTTCCGAGGAAACTTAAAAACAAACACACGCGCACACACACACACACACACACACACACCCAGGAGCGAGGCCAGAAATGGAAGGGACTTTATAAAACTGGATAGGCAAAGCATAGAGTATGAAAACTGCACGCCAAATTGCAGAGAACAAAATATATAATTACGGGAATGAATCCGTTACACTGTTCCTCAGTCACTCCTGAAATTGCTGTGATTTACAGTGATAACCGTAGCGACGGACGGGACAAAACATTTGTCAAAATAAACCTGTGCATTTAGTGCTGTAGTGTAAATGCAGACTAATAGACCCACAGCAACACAGACCAGAAGAAGAAAATAAGTTTGTGTTTTCTGGGTAATTTTAGCAGCTTTATTTGTGTCCTTTATTTATTTATACGTGTCCTTTAGCAATGTCAAAAATCAGTTAAAGTTTTTTTTTTTTTTTTTTTTTTAAATCAAAAAAGTATTTAATGCATTGTAAGGACCATCCATTAGCCCAATGACGGAATCCAACGGCCTGGCGAAGGTTTAAAGCGTGTATGTCTTTTCAGCGCTCCAGTGATGTTCACTTAATTTATTGGAACTTAGTTTTAGTATTACTTTAGCTCTATGCGTAATCTGACTCCAATTTCAAATGATAATCAAATTTAGATCGTATTTCTGATTAGAAAATAATCATAAATATTGATTATGAATTAATTTAGATCTTTGATTATTCTGATTATCCCATACTTTCAATTATTCGTTCATCACGGACCTAGTGTCGCTTTGAGACGTCACGTCGCGACTGCGCGCTCACGATCACAAACTAGCCAGTCCTGAAATAGTCAGAGGGTGCAGTGCAAGTATTTTACCCAATGCAGCCGCTCACTGCAGACCCAGAGGTGTAATTTTTTATAATATTTGCAGCATATAACATGCTAAGTCAGGGAATAGTCAGAAATCAGAAGGTCTTCCTAAGATGTGCCCCATGGTCCATTCAAAGTGCCTCCAGTTTGATCTATTCTGGACAAAATTTGCGGAAACACCAGACTACACATTAATCTACTGGAAATAATGATTTCAGAAGAATACAGAATAAATCAAGGTTAACATTTATTTGTCAGGTAAAAATATCTCATGCCAATTACAGAAGTAAATTATTAAAAGCCAATTCAAAAAATATATGACATCATTTACTCAAAGATGACTCTAAAAGTAAGTAATGTTTTCCTGACAAAGACACACAGTAATGTGTCAGGGCTTTCCAACAGGAAAATACTGACATGTATTACTGTGCGGGGGATTCTCCTGGTAAAAGATTCCCAAAGATTGCTCTGTTCCCTCACCTTAAATACCAGATCAGAACAGAAGGGGGGTTAAGCAAATGTTGTTTAGAGTTGTTTGGGCCAATCCACGAGGGGGGTAGCACCTGGTTTCTTGGGATATCGTAAAGAGATATCAGCCAGAGAGGAGATACAGGATTCTCCTAAGTTCTCAATCTTTCTCATTAAACCAATGACTGCAATGAAATTAAGACCATTTTACCAATCGCACTGCGACACTTAAAATGATACCAAACATGAAAAGGAAAAACAACATATTCACAAGATACACCATATGTGTTATATAGACATTCTTAATGAACTTTCAGTGCCTTGAGGAGGGAGAGGGGGGATGAGTTGAAGTCAAACAAGGGGACAAATGAGATAAGTTTGGGCAGGACAAGGTTCTGTGCTCTGTCTTTGTTATCATGCTGTCCAGGGTGCATTTTATGGCATTATTGCAGGGTGAGTTTTGTTTTAGCAGGAAAATCAGTTCTTACAGCATTATTTACTTATTAGCATTAATCATTTGTTGTTAAAGCTATTTTATAATAAATCCAATAGCAAAACATGAAAAGAGCTACATTATGAAGTGGCAAGAGCAAACAGAGTGGTTCAAGTATGACATCACTTTGTAGAGTTTAGCATTTTAGCACTTCTGGTTCCATCGTCCCGAAGTCAGTGGGTTTTTGAATGGGATTTTGGTTAAATTGCTGAAATAAGGTCTGTGGTGAACACAAGCTCAAGACACTTTCACGTTTTATTCTACGACATAAAATACATCAATATTACGCTACTCGTGATTTTTACATGTCTTGAAAAAGGCTGTTGCTAACAAGTGGCTAAATGGGACTAGAGAGGCTGTCGGAGATTAAACGTCATCACTCCGAACAGATAAACTCAATCCGCTTTTACACTCATTATGCTTATAATTGTGCTCTAATAAACTATATTCCAACTCAGTGTTCTGGGAAAATGTTTTTAGATAAAAACTGAAAGAGTTGTCAGAAGCTTTAGAGATGATAGTCTTGAATTTGTGGGACCATTGTGTAGTTCGTTTATAACCAAACTTTAGCTTTTTACTTCTGGCGACTACATTTATGCTTCAAAATTCATAAAAGTTGTTTTCATCTGTGATCTTGATGGACAAAACGTGCAAGTATCATAAACTTTTGTTAATTACAGAGCTTGTTTTCGATAATCCAAAAGCCTATGGGAAAATCCTATTGGGTTTTTGTCGAGGGAAACAGTGAGATGCGAACTGCCGGTTGGCCTACACTAGTGGTTCTCAACGGGGGTGGTACCGCCCCCCAGGGGGCGTTCAGAGAACAACGGGGGGCGTTGGAAGCAAGATTTTTGAAAGGGGGGCGTTCAGGCGTTAATGGGGGGCGTTCACGAGTTTAAATATGTAACGCAAATTTTTGTTCATTTACTTTTATTCATTTTAAGCATTTAGTAATTTAGCTAATAAACACTTTAAGTGGGCTATTTAAAAAGTGTTAGGACTATGTTTTTGTAAAATTATGTTGTAAAACATATGCGCAGAGTGTGATATCCATCATATTGTGTGTGCACGCGCATCTATGGTGCGCGTGAAAGAATACCTCAGCAGCGAAAAAAAAAAAAAAAAACATCCGTCCGCACCCGCTCTAGTCCTGACCGCAAGTCGACCGTCAGTGTTGTTGGTAGGCACTACGCAGGTTTTTTTTGTATTCATTTCTATTGCATTACGATTGAAAGCAGTATCAATAATGTCAAAAATATGATGTGCAGTCAAGTTCGGGTATGTGCTGTGAGTGTTCTCACCGCGCTGATTCGCGGAGTTTTGACGAGTTGTATTTTGACGATTTGATATTATTTCTTATTCAAAAGTTTAGAATGCCTAACATTCTAAAATCTTCCAGTTTAATGCGACATGTAGCCTATCGTTACTTTTGCAACGACTCTATTATTTTTCCAGTCATAGACCAGCGCTCAAGCACTGACTAGAATCCAGCGCTGACACGAACCAGCATTCACATGCTCAGAAATGTGTTTGGCGCTGACAACAATCCAGTGGTGCAGAATCACGCAGCGGAGGAATGGAAAGTTGACAAGCCATTAAAAAGTATTGACTTAAGAAACACTTATATTTTTTTCAAATATTTTCAATAAATCATGTTCCCATTCACTCTGGCGACGAACTTTAAAATTAATTAAACTTTATTCTATTTATAAGGTAAAACTTTTACATTTTTAGGCATTAACTAATTCCAATCCCTAACGCCAAAATGTTTTCTTTGTTCACCAAGTAATTTACTGGTCAGGCATTATTGTTAACTCGCAAGACAGTAAGGAGAAAATGACAATTTGATGGATAATTTAAATATATTCTGCAATCACATTTTGGTAATGTATAGACCGTCGTCACATCTGAGCACGAAACGCTGCTTGGGTAGTTTCAAGATATAAAAATAATTAATAATATAATAATAATTGAATTGTTCATATGTGTTTAATCTTGTTTATGAACACGAACACGTTCCGATTATGAACACAAATGAATCACAACAAACCAAATTAATTGTAATTGTATTAATTATACCATTGATGAAAACAAGCTGATACCAAGGTATTTTAGGCCTACAATTCTAACATAATTGTTCATGAAAAATCATAATTGTATTTATTTATTTTTCGAAAGTAAGGTTAATGTAAGCAGCTTCTTGCAATACTCTCCTAAATGCGTAATAAAACCCAAGTGCAAACATTAGCGCTTTAATGACCGTCCTTTATTTTTCAGTGCATTTGTTTTACAACATATGGCTATTACTGTCATGTGATTAATATTATAACTATTATTATGTAGTAGTGTAATGTAGACAGACACATAAAAGAGGTTTGAATTTTTCTTTGTTTAATTTGCACACTGAATATGGGTTGGCACTTTTAATTTTGAACTCTCAAAGTGCACCAGATTGATGAATTTAACATTAAAATGCACAACATTTTCTTAGGGGGGGCATGCCCCCGAACCCCCCTAGAAGGCCCAAGGTCCATCCACCACAGATTTACCAAAAATCCTGTGAGAAACACTGGTATTGCTATGCCAATGCAGTTTATAACTTGTTTTTTGGATTAATCACTGTGGAGTACAGTTCAATTGTATTACTAAAAGACATTTTTGCACTTTTTCATCTGTTAACTCTCACTCGTTCCAGGTCGCTCATTATTTTGGGGGTGGGGGGCGTTCAGGGATTTGGATATTGGATTGGATGACAATTGGATTTGTCATACTTGCAGCACTGTATGAGCAAATGAGTCCTCTGCTGCCATCTACTGGTTATAGTGGTAATTTAATTATGTCATTTTCCTTTTAAAGGTCTTTGTTTTCCACTAAACTAAAGCATGGCATATTTTCCATATCTCCATGAATGAAAAAGAGAAATGTAGGCTAGATCTTCTTTAAACTACTTTTAGTCTACAACTATAGAGGTAAAAGATAAAGTGTATTATTTTATTGGGGTCTAAACATCCCTAGTGTGCACCATAGACAAAACGGCCCGATTGCGCAGACCTCCATGATTGAAGATTAAACATTTCAGCATTTTATCATGTAAAGGCAGCTTACTTTAGTGCCATTTTCAAAAGGAGGCATAGTGATGATGTGAGTAATAATACTTCTCTGTTTTACTCATTTGAATACAGTGAGTCAATTAATTTACCTTAATTATAATTTTTGTAACAATAGGGGTTTGTGGTAGTTTTGTAATCTGACTTAAAATCAAATTGACCTAGGATACTTGACAAAGAGAATATCTGCAAACAGTTTATCAGTTTACATAACGTTCATGTATTGTTCTTTTTAAGCATTTTTTTTATATTACACATAGCCCAAAAATCAACATTTAAAATATTTGCACATTTGTCTACAAAACCTCTGAATTTTTATATTTTTCTACACTTAAGATATGCAAATAAAAAACTAGCCTACCTGAAAAAAATTATATTCTTTGTGTTTTAATGTTGATAAATCATGGCATATGCACCTGCTGCGCAGACGTCACACATCATCAGCGCGTTCTGTAAGGCTTTGCAGAGACACACAGTCACTGAGCGCCACACACACACAGCAGTCGTCTTTTACAGTTCTTCCTGAACCAAAACAACGAGCTCATGCTGCGTTCACACCATGAGGAACCGTAATTATGAGATGGCAACCCGGTGCTTTTCATGTCCTCAGACTCGGATTTATGTGTTTCTATGTCAACACTATCAATGCCGAAATGAATCTACAGCAGTCAGGACTAAAGCTCCATATGCTGTTTACAATTATTATTGTAATGTTATGTGGTTTGAGACATGAGGTAATTTTCCACTATCTCTCTTGATGCTTAGCCGACTCTGCTGTGTGTGTTCTTGTGTTTTAAAGGAGCCGTGGGTTTGGAGACTCTGAAGGGAGAGTGGGATCTCATGCTTTCAAAGCCAGCTTGATATTGCTGGCCTCTCTGAAATGACCTACTCTACCTTTAATTTAAAAGTTAATACTGTGTGTGTTGGTAGAAGACATTCTGGAGCCGTTATATATATGGTGCATCTATAAATGAATGGTTGTAATTGTAAATAGCTGCACTCACTGTTGCAGATGAAATGACGAGTATCGCTACATGGCAAATCATGAAATTGTGCATTTCTCATCATAGCACACTCATCTCTGCCTTCAGGTTGTCCAGTAGCCCAGTACATTATCAAGTACTCTCGGTTATTTTTTAGTTACTGGAACTCTTGTATAACTGAACTATTCTAACTAAGCTTTTGTCAATACAACATACTATTCATATTTCACTTTACTTTTTTTTTTTTTTACTTTTTTTTTAAGGCAATTGGTTTGCATGCTTTTAAGTAAGTCTAACTAATTAGATTTTACAGTACAGAATATGGTGTATCTTTTATAAATGAATGTTTATTGTGATTGTATGGAGCTGCACTTACTGTGAGATGAATTGCAGATGAAAGTCCGGCTGTGACCACATGGCACATCATGCCATTCTCCATTTCTCATCATAGCACACTCATCTTTGCCATCAGGTTGTCCAAATCCCCAGTTCAGATAGAGCGCAGGTTCACCTGAAGACCACTGCCATTTCCTCTGCAGCCCAATCCAGACATACTGAACACGTCCATCATTCACACTCTTCTTCAGCTCGTTCATGTCGTTCATGTTGTCAACGGTGGCCAGATCTGTGTAATTCTCTCTGCAGAATCTCTGAGCTTCAGTCCAGGTCTTCAACACGTTTATAAAGTGATACTGACGCTGAACACATTCAGATACGGAGCAGAGAGCTGTGAAAGAGAGCGTTTGATTTAATGCTTTTCATAACAGGGTCAAACCTGATGAAACTATAAACCATAAATAATACACCAAACACACTCACCAATGAGAAGAAGAATCAGATATAGAGTTTGGTCCATTTCTGAGGAAAAACACATAGAAAAACTCAGAAATCAAACATTCCCAGATTAATTTTGGAGTGAAATCAAACATTCCCAGATTAATTTTGGAGTAAAATATGACAATTTCATTTAGTATCTCAACAGCAGCATGAATTCACTGCACTTAATCATTCAGACAATATTAACATCAGAAAGTGTAATTGTGTTTGAAGAATGAACATGTTCTTACTTTAGAGGTCGTGTGTTTCTGTCCTGAGTCTGATGTTTCTGTCTGCAGATTTACACTACGCTATTATTATATCTGCTCTCATCCCTCATTCAGCTCATCACATCATTTGTGTAAACTAATTTTCATATTTTACTTCCTCCTTATTTGTGTTTGTCTTCCTCTGTTTCTCTATATTTGCATATTGACATCTGTGTCAGTATTAGTCTATATTAATATGAACATTTACAATGTACATTTGAACTGTGGAAGAAATGTAATGTTCTATTATGTTTGCATTTAATTATATTCATAGAATCTTAGAAAAATGATGGTAATTAGATTAATGTGGTGTCGATACGTATTCTTATTAATATATGTATGTGTATGTCCTTATATATGACCTGACAAAAGTTAATGTGACTGAATGTATGACCGGGACAGAGAGTGTCCATTCAAGGCTGTAATATGATTAAATATGATAGACAAATCTAAACAATGTGTTAGTTATGGCTAAGATGTATCTTGATTTAGCCTCTGGAAAACAACCTTGGGGGAGGAACAACTATAAAGAATGAAGGATACCCCCCACTCGTTATCACACTCTGCAGGCAATTTGTAATGACTGTATGACTGCTGACCTTTCCTTGCAAGGGAATAAATAATTGTTAAAGTGATACCTGTTTGTCTCAGTATTAGAAATTTGTTTGCCACCACAGAACATTCACAACTAAACAGCTGCTGTAAAGATATTGCTGGACTGCATAACTCGTGTTTCATCCCTGTTCATCTTGACATTAATGGCCGTTCCATTCTTGCGATCTTTGCACTTCACCATTTGTCTACGTGTGTAGCGGTGTCGGTGTGTTATCTGTGTTGTGTCTACTCAGAATCACTCTAGAATGCAGAAATTTGTCCCATCAAATCCTCCGTTTATAACATCTGTAGTAAAAAACAGATAATGAGGACTCGTGCAGCCCTGAGAAAGATAAAGGATAAAATCAACGTAAAGAAAACCACTTAAATAGAAATAAATAGAAAGAAAATAATTAATAAAACATACATGTGTCCATCACAGAGGAACTTGAAGTCACAATTACAACAGTATAATGTATGAAACAATCATTTACATGAAATACGGCCTTAATAAATCAGCACGTAAACTTGCGTGACCCACCGCTGTGAATGCGCATGCAGACTGGGAAGAAGCAAAGTGTGTCACTGGCGGACGGAAAGAATGAGGAAAACTTTTTAAGAATTAGTCTTATTTAGAAAATTCTTATTGTGTTTCGTGTCATACTCCTGCTGTTCTTAGTCTATAGAGCATGAACACATTTGCATGTAAACACATCCTCATCACTCATTTGTTTAGGTCCACATTTAGACTTTCAGGGTGGACAATATTTGCATCTCTGACGTGAAACAGAAGCAGAAACAGTGTGTTATTGTTACACTTAACTCTAACATTAGTTTTTCTCTGGCTGTTATAAAGCACATTTGTTATAGAAAAAAAGCAGTGACAAATGATTATGTAGATGATTATTATGTATTGATGATAACATGTAGTGGCCTGAAGCCTAAACCATGAAGCCGGTTTAAGTTAAAGTATGTTTCAGTTTAGTTTGCACCAACCCTGGATTTTAGGCATTATGAAAGTGGCTCTGCTTTTAGCGGTGTTCATCGCGATAGTCATGGTACCATCAAACCTGAGTGGATTGATTTGGTTTTTCAACTCAAAACTAATCCTGTAACTCTGAGTTTGTTCAACTACCATCATGGTATGGCCTCTGAGTTACTGATATAATCCAGTGTTTAATCAGTTAACAAACATGTGTTATATTGTTAACACACTTGAATTCTACATTACCACCACTGTGAAACTACAGCAATGAGCTATTATGAGGGATTTTTAAACTCATCGTTCATATAAAAAATTATAATTGTACTTCACAGAGATCCAAAATCAGCACATGAATCACAACACACTCCTGTGTTCTTCAGTGAATATCCACTACCTCCAGTTGCCGTTCCTGTGATTTTCTGGTGGGCAATTGGTCCATTTCAGGAGCATCAGACTGTGGGGGTAAAACCAGCACTGATTACCAGGGCCCCAAGGGGAGAGAGGGCCCTTGAAAAGTCTGGAATATATTTTATTTTACCTGGATATTTTCATTTCATAATTAAATTTCATAATGAATGTCAGATGAAATGTAAAGTACTGTAAGTGTATTGGCTGAATAACTCGGTTGATTGCCTGACTACATTTTGAATAGAAAAAAGTAAAGACTATCTAAGGTCTCACGGTCCCACCCCTTGCTAATGCGCCAAATGGTTTAGTCCATCTGCATGCATTTTGTTTAAGTTAGTTGAGCGCAAAATTCTGCTGTAGAAATCTGAAAGAAAGCCAAATCAGGCCACCAAAAAAGAAAGGAAAGACAGGAGAAGGAAAGAAAACAAAATGAGGGGAAACAATTGGTAACTGACTTCTTTTCAAAGAAAGGTTGTAACAATTTCCCTTACACTATCAAAGCAAGAAAAAAGTACTGCACGCAAAACATAAGGTAACGGGCGGATCTGATACCTACTGATATAAATAAAGCCAGTAACAGCTTACTTTCGTTAAATAAACACTAAAGAAAAATATATAGAATACAATCTACATGTATGTAGACTTGAATTAATTATATACTAACGAAAAAACAATGAAACACAAGTTCAACCAAGTGTATTGAGAGATAGATCACATTATAATATTCAGACGGGCAACATTATGCTCTTATTTCACAGCTGGAGGCATGGCCGCACTCCGACACAGCAAACAAACATTCTCAAATTATCACACACACATTTAACCCTCAAAACCCCAATGTCCCAATGTCCTGGCCAGCAGACCGAAAGTTCATTCAAGCGACATGAATTGTCCGTACGGAACTACAATGTCCTCCGTGAGAAGAAAAAGACACAAAACAAAAATATAAGGCGAAGCGTGGCGAGAAGCCGCAGTCAATATATCCCCGTGGACTTACGCAATCTCGCCACAGTCTGTTTAGCCGATGGGAAGATGTAGTAGTCCAGAAAACAATTGTCACGTAATCCACAAAAATAGGGTAGCCTATTAGTCCCTTTGATGAATTCTTCATGCAACTATTACACAGAGCCCGCTAAACACAGCCCGCTTCCCCGTTTGAACTCCGGAGTCCTCTCCCGACGTCACTTCCACTTCTCCTTAAAACCATATTGCGTGACATAACAATGACGCGAGGACAAAACAAAAACAAATAAAAGTCCATATAATAGTCCGTGATTACACCACAGGCATCTGATACAACAGTTAGCTTTTTTTCATGTGAAGAAAAAAAAAACAATACAACAAAGCATGTTTATCATCACCTCAAAAAGCTGTACATAAAGGCAGAAATAGGTGACTATTACAAGGTGAGCACAAACTAGAACGCGAAATCTATAGTGCTAAACTGCTTGAATATCTCCGCGATCGTTAGTGCTAAAAATGAACTGAGACAACCCATTGAAAGAGCAGAACATACGCATTCGGAGCATTTCACTTTCAAACATTTAAGTAAAGTGTCTGTAGACAAGATTATGTTAAGAAAGTCTGAAATGATGACTTAAGCACATATGGCATTAATATTAGGCTACCTTCAATGGCATTTATTGGGGGGGGGGGGGGAACTCCAATGTCATGTATAAGCTATAAGGGTTGAGGAACATGGGGGCCCATCAGGACTGCCTATGCATAGGGCCCGGGATCTTGTGCTACGCCCCTGGTCCATTTACACATATATCACCCAAAGTGTTAATAATTTCAATGCTGTTTGTTATCAGAGTCTGCTATTTAATACAGACACTTAATTTTGAATCATATGATTTATGTCACTCGCTACATGTGGGTAATGTTCATTCACTCCCACCACCTACATTTCCTGCTGGTACTGAGACTTGAACCCGCAAGTCTCTTTCCTTCAGTGATTCTGGTTATTAATATCAGGTGTCACTTAATATGAGACAGCGCCGACACCACGTGACTGTGACGTATGCCATCAAAGTACATCGAGAGTGAACCAGAGCAGCAGGACTCAGCCAGAGCAGCTTCTCCAGAGCGACTCATGAACTGATGACGACACAGCTGTTCCACGATTGGCCAGATTCCCTGCATGACAACGATCATGTGTGTTTCGTGGTTATTCTCACACCTTCAGTTCCACTAATGCTCACAAATCTGTTTTTATAACAGTAAAATCTCTTTTCATCTAGTCGCAATGTTATATTGTGTCATGTTTATCAAAATATAACTGATAAAAAACATAGACCCCACTATATTGGTATTTAAATATAAGCTTATGTTGAACTTTATTCTTGTAGAAACAGACGCTGTATTAAGCAGTACTACAGTGTAGGCTGCATAACGTATTAAACAGAAAAGTATCTGAAGCGTCTGTGTATTTGACAAATATAGCATTTATTTCACTTCAGCTGTGGTAAAGTATGCAAACACAGCGCTAGTGTCACTACAGGAAGCAGAAAGTGTCCGACTTCACGTTTCAGCTCCTGAACGCGGCAAACTCTCACCGATCGGTTACATTCAGCCGCAGCCGATGTCCAGCACACCTTACGTCACAACTATAGACCTTATGTAGCCCCGCCCCTTTTCAGCGCTGCGCTTGTTGTCTTTTGTCTTCTGGTTTGTATTTCCACAGCGATCTTAAGAATTTATGCATGAACTGCCCTTTTTAAAATCTTCCTGTTCTACTGACCTTTGTTAAGACATCTGCTTTAAACATTACAATGCTCGTGATAACTTTCGTTAACTCTACAATAAGTAAATCCACTTCACCAGCTAATTACTCTTCAACAGCGATGCCATAGAAATACACAGAGCTACCGCTAAAACGGAAGTTCAAAGACACTTGCGCACTTGTGTCTCTGGCGCATAAGGGCTATAACAGCACAGAAGAACAATATAGTTGGAATCACTTTTAGAACGATTTTGTATCAAGCTGATGAATGATAAAAACATTGACAATACACAAAACCTTTCCGTTTTCTTCTGTCATGTCAAACTAGCAAATAACAATTAAGCTTCTTATACTACTGGTTATGAGGGACGTCAAAACTGTATGAAATTGTGTATCAGATTTAAGGAGAAACGTTATGAATGAAACTTACTGGACGCTTGAACAGTGGCTATATCAACATCCTAACAAAGAGAATATACTTAAATAATATACTTGTCAGTACATGTGAAGCTTTTCTTGCGATTTTTGCCGTCCGTCATGTGTACAGTACAGATACTTTTCATCCACTAGAAGCAAGTTCAAACCCGAACAAGCAAGTGTTTGCCGTGGTAACCTTAACACGCTGACTTATGTGGATGAACTTTTATTTGAGGAAATCTGTTTATAATTGGCTATTATGCTTGAACTTATCGGTCCTATTTACTCTGATTTTAATAAATATGTCTATAATGGCTAACGTTGCTTAAGTGAATGCTCAAGTTTAATATACAATGATCAGAGGTGGGCACAAATACATAAAAAAACTATTTTGTTACAAACTACAAATACTGGCTCATGAAATGTAACAAAATAAAATACAAAATACTGATGTGAAAAATGTATTTAAATAAAATACAAGTAATTAGTATTTTGAAAATACAAAAATAATCCCACAATAATCTTAAATCTTTTTTTTTATTACTGAAAGGTCAATAACACAAATAGTAGCAATAACACAAATATGAGAAATGTGTAAATTCAAAATGGCAAAGTAGCAAAATAAAAAAGCATGGGCATTTCACTAAATCTACACAGGGCCTGAAATAGCTCCCTCTGACGTAAATGGCATGTATAGCTAAGTTCACATCAATGGTGTGGTAGGCTGCCCTTAATAGTAAAACGTGTTTGATGTAGGGCTATGTAGCCATATTATCGACCTTACTCTACACGTGCTATAAGGCTTGAATAAGTGTAGAGAGACATTTCCTCACCACTGGCTAAGGGAGGGGAAACAGCCATAAATCTATATTTATGTTTTGTGCACTAACAGCTTTAATGAGGAACTTTATTGAAAGGTCAATAACAGAAATAGTAGCAATAACACAACTACAAAAGAGAAAACTAAACCAATGTCTTTTAAGCTAAGAAGTAGTACGAAGTTGGTAAGAAGTTGGTTGTACTTAAAAACAGTTGTTTTTAAGTACAACCAACTTCTTACCAACTTTTTACTTCTTGACCAACTTACACAGCCATAACTCAAATTACTACACACCAAAGAATAAGCTCTATTAATAAAACATTTAGCCAGAATGAAATCTATTCACTTTAAATCTTCATTCTTCATAATTAATACAGGAAAATGCACACCATATTGCTTTACTGAATGTACATTAAATGAATGCCTTTAAGCCTATGTAACGTAAATGCCTCTGGGTTAATGCGAATTAGCTCAAGGATATAGGGAATTTTAGGTATATTAATATTTGTGACTCATGGTCATAATTCATAAATCGCATATGCATTTACTTTATCAATTATAGGAAATGCCTCGTTCTGTACTGTCTGATCATTACAGTTAAGAAGAAGTATTCCTGTTTACAAAACTCCAAGAAAGTTTATCTTCTGGCCACGAAGACAAAACCCCTTTGGGTTTATAAATTAAACTACTCAAAGTAGTTTTATAATATAGAGCCTGTAGCTTTATAGATCTTTTGTTTCATTGACTTTATAAAAAGTGGGTTTTCAAACACAGAGACAGTTAAAAGTATAAATGGGTTTATTAATAAAATGGCACACGCTAGAGATTATAAGCTACAAATATAAACGTACGTAAAAATGCAAACAATAAACAAACAACATATAACCAAACAATAACATAAGTGATCAGAATGAAATGAAAGAAAGAAAGAAAGAAAAGAGAATAAAGAGAAGAGAAAAGCTAGTAATTATTACATACAGAAACCAAAGTTCGCGAGACAACCTGGAAAGCAGTTTTATCAGATAAGGTTACCGTCACTTGCACGTTTGTTCTCTGTTCGGCGCGATGCTGAAACTGGCAGGACAGCGCGGATGGTGTCCTGTTTCCGTTGCGTCTTCAGGTGCCGCGAAGTTTAAAGGCTCACTGGATGTAACATTACCGAGAAAGTTCGTCTTCCGTGCGGAAGAGGTTGCAAAGCTTGGTTGCAAAGACGGCAGGCTTTTACATGACGAGGGCCATGTGTCCCAGAGGCCGAGGCAAGGGCCTGTCCAACCGGAGCAGCGCTGCACGTGGAGAAAGAGGAGGAGGAGGTCAAGCGGGATCGATGAGAGAAGAGAGGGATCAGAGAGAGGAGAGGGATCAGGTTTTGGACTTTTATCAGTGTCTAATGTGCCGTCCCCTCCTTCGTGTAGGACGAATCAGCTGTCGAGATTTTTCGAGCGGGAAGATTCCTTTGTCCGGTTAGACACGCCCACTCGAATGAGTCATGATTGACTTTAACTGGAGAGGATTTTCTCCAGACATATGAACTTATAAAACAATGCGCATCACTGAATTCTGCTATTGGAATTCAACTCCGCCAGCTGGATAGGATTACAGAGATATCAAAAATAGAATATAGGCTTTGTAGCCATGCAAAGATACATTATTATGCATTTGTATAGGCAATAGCAGTCCTATTAAGGTTACAAATAGGACATATGCTTTCCTATGGTTTACACACACCTCTTAACACACAAATATATATATTTAGTACCTTTAAGAGTGACTTTATGGGTAAAAGTCCTTTTCTGTAAGGGGGTTTCTGTTTCAAAGTCCAGAGTGTGTTTGTGTGTGTGTGTGTTGGAATGTCTGCTTTCCTGGGTCGTAAAGTTTTATGGTCTGAGGTAGGGTTACAACAAGACACGACTGAGGAATTCCCTTCAATGAACATTTAGAATTCAAAACTATACTCTAGCAAACCAAAACTCTATCACACGTGCATATAGGAAGGTACACACATTATAAAGGAAAATAACAGATATTTCTCTTATTCTCAGTTATACACAAAAGGGTGTTTGTGTGTGTGTGCGGAATGTCATGAGGCTGTAAGGTTGGGGGATACGAGTCACTGGTAAATTGGTCCTCGTGGGGCAATTATTAACCAGCGCTGTCTTCCTGAGGACAAAGACGATGTGTTCGCCATCACATGATTCACTTAATCTGAAAAGCAGATGTCATTGTTGCTACATTTCCCCCTTTTTGTTAGATGAAATCCGGGATGGACTTTATCGAACAACAAATAGGCACAATGAATGGCAGGTTGATCATGATGGTCAAATAGCAGGTGGTTGCTAGGCTGATGACTCAGCTCAAATGAGGTTGAGGTCGTCGATGGTGTGGGACCACCCCTTTTCCAGGGTTCGTAGGAAATTACCAGACACGGCTTTGTGAGCTTGGCTGTGGATGCTCACGTCTCGTTGAGTCTGGTACAGGATGAAAGCCAAGACGAGTGTCAGGGTGTGGTCGGTGACCGTGGTGATGCCCATCACCGTGTTAGACTTTCTGAGTGTGAGTCCTGCCTTGGTGATCAGGAGTCGGGGGTGTTCTCTCTTAATGCGATGCCGGATGCCGGACCTGGTGATTTCCGATTGTGGCTGCTTTCTCGCGAACCACCACAGCATCCTGTTAGAGGCAAAAGAGAGAGAGAGAGAGGAAGGGAGGAACATTTTCAGCGAAGGTTGTCCTTGGTTGGTAGGACGGTCCCTTTTGCTTCGCTGAGGTTGGTATAGGAAAGGTCTGTTCATCAGAGGCCCGCATGACCTTTCTTTGTACACAGCGGAGGTGGCGTAAGCGGCTCTGAGGCGTGCAGTGTAGTTGGTAAAGTTTGTTTGTGCTGTGTAGTCACTGTAATCGTGATGGTGGTAGGTATGTGGCGCAGACATTGGTCTGGTTGCACAGCTGCAGGTCAGAGATGACCTTGAAGCAGCAGGTGTCAGTGTTCGTTTCCTGTGTCTGTGTCAGACGTGGCTGCACTGTCTTCATCTGTGATGTAAGAAGACTCTGCCTCACCAGTGTTCTGGAGAGAGTGGTTACAGGTTCGACGGTCTGGGCTAGGAGTTCTGGACGGCGGGTGATGATGGTTCCAGAATCTTTCTGAGCGGTCGGTCCGACGCTTTGGACGGGCACCGTCACAGTCGTGCCGCCACCTGCTGTCTGGTTCTGAGCGGTGCTCAGAGACGGAGTGAATTGTGTGTGTCTTTACCGTCTTTTCATCCATGGCCCTTTGCTTGGTGTAAGCCTTGTGGGCTAAGTCTCTGAGTTCTCGAGTAGACATGGTTCGTGGGCAGACGAGCACACCGAGATGTTTACTCACGGTGCTATGCAGGTTCCGCAGAAACAAAGTTCTAAAGTTTATATCTTCTTCCATATCTGGTGTGTTGGTTGCTCCGAAGAACGTTTGTCGGAGTCGGCCATAGTAGGAGTGTGGGTGTTCAAGTCGGGCCTGTTTGACGACAAATGCCGTGATAAACCCTTGGTCTGATTCTGGGTCAGAGAATTCGCGGATCAAAGCTTGTCGCAGTTGCTTGTAATCTGCTTTGACAGGCTCTGGTTGGCGATCCAGAAAACTACGCACATCTCTGCTTGAGGTGATTCTTACCAGGTACAATTTGTCCCAAGCTGTCGCGTTGGCGACAGTTTGCAGGTGAAAGTCAATGTCTTGAAGGTATGCGTGAACACTGTGGTCTCCGGCAAACGTAGGAATGTTTCTGGCCAGCTTGTCAAGGCTTGTTGGAGGAGAGCTGTTGCTGGGGGCCCAATCCGTCTGGAGAGGATTCTGACCCTTTACAGCTCTTGGAGTTTGGCTGACAGGCGTGGTGTTGTGCAGTGGGCTTTTGCCCCCCTTTTCAGCTCTGGGTGCGTGGCTGAAAGGCGCAGACTCGCTGGAAGGGGGAAATGGTGTGAGATGTTCTTCCCCTTCCCGGTCGCGGTTGAAACTGTAAGCATGTCTCAGTTCTCTGCGAACCATGTCTAGTTCGTCTTCGAGATCGTGTCTCTGCTGAATGAGCTGATGGATTTTAGTCTCTGCTCTCTCAAGGAGAGCTTCAGCCCGTTGGAGCCTTTCGTTGAGTTCCTTCCGGGTGTTTTCCTCCGACTGCTGTCTTTGATCTGTGTGCAGACGAAGATCGTCCAGGGCTTTTTGAAGTCTTTCAACTTCCTGTTGTAGCGTTGTGTCCGTCTCGTCCTCTTCCTCGGTCAGGAAGATTAGCTGGTCTAGACGGCTCTGTGTGTGTGCTCGGTCCTCCAGGGCCTCTGTGGCCTGGAGCTGTAGTGCGGCTGTCTTTTGCTGCAGGTCGGCGTTGCTCCTTTCGCTGTCCCGGGCCCTGGCGACGAGTTTGAGTGCGAGGTTTCCGAAGATTTTGGACAGCTGCTCGTGGCTGTATGTCTGGGCTGGATCATGGGACTCGAACTGGCTCAGGTCTGTGTCCCGTTGCTCTTGGCGCGAGCGATGTGGGTCCTGGGGCAGCACGGTCTTTGTTATGTCCCTCAGCCATGCCTCAAGGTCGTCCCAGCGGACTGCAGGACAGGGTGAGCTCGACATCTCGGCTTACTGTTGGCGAGAGAAGCACAGCACACACAAAAAAGAGACAAAATGCAAGTTTGTTTTAGGGTCAAATGAGCTATACTCATACGGGCTAGGCCGTTTATGAGAATTTCGGGCTAACTGATGCCGACAGTTAGCGGAGCCAATTTCGTGGGTATGGCTAAACCCACAATAGAGATTTTGACAGGCGGTAGCCTGGGAGTCGTCTAAAGACGCTGGCTTTGATCGTTACTCTATTCGCTTTCCTGGGGTCTCTCTTAGGTTCTGTCTGTAAGTGAAATGAAAGAAACAAATCACAACAGAGTGGAGAAAGAGACAAGGTTGAAGGTAGGGAAGATCAGAGGGAAACACAACACAAGGAAGTGAATCGGTCTGCAATGAAATGTCACAAACAATAACACGGGGAGTGTTATAAAATAAAAATAAAGAGGCCTAAACCTAAACACTGACTGAGTCCTTCCAATAGATACACAATAAGGGATTAAGATGTTAGACTTAATGTAAATTAAGGCTTTCTGGTGTCATCAAATTGAGTAAATATGTATGCAGGAGTCCGAGGCGAAGGCTTTACTAAAATAGTGATACAAAAAAAAGAAATTATGATCACTGATGGTGATTTATCAGAATAAACTACCCCACCCCCCCCCTTTTTGGGAGAAAAGAGGGAAGAGAAAAATTATCAATGAAATAAAATGTGAATAACAACACAGGCTTGAGACGCAGGCAGAGGGTTTGTGCCACAAAGGTGAGGGGCGTGTTTCCTCTGAGTGGTCCACCTGGTTGAGTAGACACAATTTGAATTAAAATGCAAACTTGTTTGAATTAAAATTCAAACAAGCATGCAAGGAGAGGTCCAAAATAATTATAATAAGGAAGGAAAGAAAATTAGAATGATAACAGGGGAGTATCAATACTAAAAATAATCAAAACTGAAATTCAGAATGACTTCCTATAATCCTTACAACAACACTGAAGTTATTGGTATTGATTATAAAATAATCAAACGAGAAGGGTAGCAATGTTGAGACACTTCAATGAGACTTGGGGGTGAAACAGATATTGATGAGTCGACCCACGATGGCCACACGGTGGCGTGCTTCTTCCTGGGTGGACTTATCAATGAACTGAGTGAATCAAATCTAAGTTTTTAATTCGAAAAGTTTTCTTTTTTTTTTTTTTGAACTTAACTTAAAGTGTGACAGTCAAAAATAGCAAAGAGAATTGTCTAACTCCAAATAATATCAGCATAAGCTAAGCTTTGAATGCAGTTAAGTATTTGAGAGAGAAAATGAATGCAGAGAAAAAGAAATTGAAAGCAGGTATTATCTTAGAACGCCACGAGATGGCGTAGTTGCGCTCGCGCAGGCTGACGTCAGTGGGAGGCGACGCACACGCAGGATGACGTCGGTGGGGGGCGCGTAATTTGAGCACTGCCACACCTTAGAGGCTGCCCTCTAGTGTCGGTCAGTGGCGTAATTCAGCAGATTTTTTTTTTTGTGGAATCACGTGGTGTTTTGCGCTTCTGTTGCATGCGGAAAACTGACGCGAGTTTCACAACATGTGACTAACAGGAATTACACATTATACATTATACACATGTGACGGTTTAAAGAAGAAGAACAGGGATTATCATCTGTTTTCTTATTTCATAAAACTAGTCTACAATTACACATTATATATTATACACATGAGACGGTTTAAAGAAGAAGAACAGGGATTATCGTCTGTTTTCTTATTTCATAAAACTAGTCTCCAATTACACATTATATATTATACACATGAGACGGTTTAAAGAAGAAGAAGAACAGGGATTATCATCTGTTTTCTTATTTCATAAAACTAGTCTCCAATTACACATTATATATTATACACATGAGACGGTTTAAAGAAGAAGAACAGGGATTATCATCTGTTTTCTTAATTCATAACACTGGTCTCCAATTACACATTACATATGGTTTACAATAGAAACAGGTATTAAAACTTCTTGTTTTAATCACTAGAAACTGTGAGCAAACAGGCATTGAACATCTATTTACTTAAGCTGTGAGCACAACAGGCATCAAAACAGCTGTGAGCAGGACTTATCATCTGCTCATCTCCCATAAGCATTAATCAAAATAGCACTTTTATGATTTTTGCGTAGGTTTACGAAATTGGATCGCGAGGCCAATCTCTGACCAGGAGTTTATCGTTAACGTATTGTATATCATAAGGCCTATTACGACTGAAAAACTATCAGATTTACGTCTTCGTCCTAAAAGAGATCCTTCGTCTTCATTTAGTCGGTTTAAATCATGTTACATGTATCAACTGCAAAGAGTTTTGCTTCGTCTTTACAGAGACAGATGTAATGTCATGAACTGCAGTTTTAGCAGAGCTGAGCTGGCTTTTGTGCCTGCCATCAGCTGGGTGAGTTCGCCTTAGCGACTTATCTCACAATTCAAAACGCGCGTATAGCCTACAATTATTAATACCAATAATACACACTCAACTGAAACTGAATTTGCCCACAAAAAATGAAGTTTGAAACTGCTCGAAATATCTCCACCATTAAACTGTAACGTAAATGCCTCTGGGTTAATGCGAATTAGCTCAAGGATATAGGGAATTTTAGGTATATTAATATTTGTGACTCATGGTCATAATTCATAAATCGCATATGCATTTACTTTATCAATTATAGGAAATGCCTCGTTCTGTACTGTCTGATCATTACAGTTAAGAAGAAGTATTCCTGTTTACAAAACTCCAAGAAAGTTTATCTTCTGGCCACGAAGACAAAACCCCTTTGGGTTTATAAATTAAACTACTCAAAGTAGTTTTATAATATAGAGCCTGTAGCTTTATAGATCTTTTGTTTCATTGACTTTATAAAAAGTGGGTTTTCAAACACAGAGACAGTTAAAAGTATAAATGGGTTTATTAATAAAATGGCACACGCTAGAGATTATAAGCTACAAATATAAACGTACGTAAAAATGCAAACAATAAACAAACAACATATAACCAAACAATAACATAAGTGATCAGAATGAAATGAAAGAAAGAAAGAAAGAAAAGAGAATAAAGAGAAGAGAAAAGCTAGTAATTATTACATACAGAAACCAAAGTTCGCGAGACAACCTGGAAAGCAGTTTTATCAGATAAGGTTACCGTCACTTGCACGTTTGTTCTCTGTTCGGCGCGATGCTGAAACTGGCAGGACAGCGCGGATGGTGTCCTGTTTCCGTTGCGTCTTCAGGTGCCGCGAAGTTTAAAGGCTCACTGGATGTAACATTACCGAGAAAGTTCGTCTTCCGTGCGGAAGAGGTTGCAAAGCTTGGTTGCAAAGACGGCAGGCTTTTACATGACGAGGGCCATGTGTCCCAGAGGCCGAGGCAAGGGCCTGTCCAACCGGAGCAGCGCTGCACGTGGAGAAAGAGGAGGAGGAGGTCAAGCGGGATCGATGAGAGAAGAGAGGGATCAGAGAGAGGAGAGGGATCAGGTTTTGGACTTTTATCAGTGTCTAATGTGCCGTCCCCTCCTTCGTGTAGGACGAATCAGCTGTCGAGATTTTTCGAGCGGGAAGATTCCTTTGTCCGGTTAGACACGCCCACTCGAATGAGTCATGATTGACTTTAACTGGAGAGGATTTTCTCCAGACATATGAACTTATAAAACAATGCGCATCACTGAATTCTGCTATTGGAATTCAACTCCGCCAGCTGGATAGGATTACAGAGATATCAAAAATAGAATATAGGCTTTGTAGCCATGCAAAGATACATTATTATGCATTTGTATAGGCAATAGCAGTCCTATTAAGGTTACAAATAGGACATATGCTTTCCTATGGTTTACACACACCTCTTAACACACAAATATATATATTTAGTACCTTTAAGAGTGACTTTATGGGTAAAAGTCATTTTCTGTAAGGGGGTTTCTGTTTCAAAGTCCAGAGTGTGTTTGTGTGTGTGTGTGTTGGAATGTCTGCTTTCCTGGGTCGTAAAGTTTTATGGTCTGAGGTAGGGTTACAACAAGACACGACTGAGGAATTCCCTTCAATGAACATTTAGAATTCAAAACTATACTCTAGCAAACCAAACCTCTATCACACGTGCATATAGGAAGGTACACACATTATAAAGGAAAATAACAGATATTTCTCTTATTCTCAGTTATACACAAAAGGGTGTTTGTGTGTGTGTGCGGAATGTCATGAGGCTGTAAGGTTGGGGGATACGAGTCACTGGTAAATTGGTCCTCGTGGGGCAATTATTAACCAGCGCTGTCTTCCTGAGGACAAAGACGATGTGTTCGCCATCACATGATTCACTTAATCTGAAAAGCAGATGTCATTGTTGCTACACCTACTACAGTAGGCCTATAGCCTGACCTTTAAAATCGATTTTGAGAGTGGTATTATTCTCCCGAGACCCCTACCTCACTAGGTAATCAGCTCATTAGCTCAGATCAGTGGAGAACTAACGTTACAGAAAATGTTGGGGATAGGCTAGTAGCCTACTCTAGGGGGGAAAAATAACAGACTGAGAATTTTCGTCACAAAATCAAAATTCTATTTTAATCATAATATATATGATTAATCATATGAATCATTAAATGTGTGGGTTTGTTTTACACACGAGACTCTAACTGCCCTGACCGCGTATGTCTTTTCCATAGTAGAATCGCGCTGCGTGTGATTGATGATTATTTTATATTTATCAATCGATATATAAATTATTTATATTATTTATTATTTTATGATATCAATATTTCTCATATGTAATACGATGTAAAAAACGTGTAAAAACTGCAGATGGATGTTATATTGTGAACACTTGCTTAGCATGGAGATTTCAGTGGAGTTAAGACAGACGCGCTGGCGCTGTTTCATAATGTGTCCTTTTATGAATGACAACACAGTGCAGTGCATTGTGCACAGTGCGGCACAATTATTTTCTCTATAATGCCGTTAAGTGTGCAATATCGGTGTGTAGACTGTATATTTTTCACAAAACACTTTACCTTAATGCCGTTTTTAAGCGGTGCAGCGCCACTTCTTCTCCTGTGTTCAAAACTCATTCACATCTTGGAGGGAGCCCGGTCTACAGGGTGTCAAGTGATTTTCGTGCATCTAACCTGGACATTCATCAGACCGAAAATATGGCAAAATCATTTACTATGGTGATAAGCATGGTGATTTTTCTTAAGTATTTAAGTATTTGAAATAGTCTAAATACACTCCCTCAAAATATTTTGTTACAAACTACATTTAATTTTTTTCCACACCTGCAAAATACAAATTACAAAATACACTAAAGTAATTAAATACGTATTTAAAATACATTTAATTGAAATACTGCCCATGTCTGACAATGATCATAATGCAAGGCAAGCACCGCATATATCTGACCTATTTTTAGCGGCATTCAGTATAGGATTTGACTGTTCATCATTTGATTGTGGTAAGTGTCTACTTTGTGTGTACACTGTTGTGCTTTTCGCAAAATAAAAATATGCGAGTTCTGCCGTCTTTCTGTCAGTGAAGTCCATTCTGACACGCATCCGAAAATGAACTGTAACTCAGCGAATGCTTGCCACACTTTCACGAGAGATATGTCTTTATAAAGCTTGAATTGTCTTCTTTTAAAATGAAGTAATTAAAATAAAAAATGTATATTCTCAGTTTATGTAATCCGTTTGAAACCATGGAGATGTACAGTCTTTTCGTTGTCCCTTCATTATCTCTAATGAGCTGAGGCCACCACACCCCGGCGCTATTCACATGGCACACAAGATACTTTATACTCAACTCTTAGTTTTTCTTTAAAGGTACAATATGTACGAATTTTGTATCAAAATATCCAAAAACCACTTGCATAGTGTTATATATTTCTTTCAATTGTGTACTTACATTATCCTAAATGTTTACAAGAATTTGTAAATTAAGAGAAATTCTCTCCGTCAATGACGTAATATCCGCATTATCCCTGCTTTCCGCTCGTACTGCTATAGTAACCATGGCAACAGACGTGGACAACTGCGTAATGTTTAGTGGCACGCTCACGCTGTTGTTGGTTCGTTCAAACACTATTGACCATTTCAAGCAGACTTTGGGACAAAAGGAGAACTAAAACTAGGATCAATATCGGCATGTCGTTTTTGAGATGCCAAGAGCTTCTCGACAAACTTGGACCTGACAGAGCTTTAAGACCTGACGAGACCTATGATCTAGCTCACTGCAAGTCTCATATAGCCAACAAACTAACATAATAAATCACATTATAACTTTCAACACTCAAATGCAGTTTAGTGTAACGTTAGACCAAGTGAAACAGCGCTGTGTTACCTCACAAGTTTAATTCGTCAAATAAACTGTCCTGTGTGAGTAGTGATCAGCACTTGTGGATAGTTTGGTAGAATGAAATATCCTCATCCCTTTAATATCCGCGGGACTCGTGTGTCCGTCTCTCATTAGCAATCACGCCCTGTGTCATACCACAGTCATGTTAAAAAACATGACTGTGTTCACACATCCACAAACATTATTAGATCCTTCAGCATGACGACAAGTTCCCTGATTCCTCTTATCACCGCGTCATCAAAAACACTTAAGATGACAAAAAAAATGAAGACCGTGACGTCGCCCGGTATGGCGCAGCCGGGGCCCCACCCTGGAGCCAGGCCCGGGGTTGGGGCTCGTATGCGAGCGCCTGGTGGTCGGGCCTCCCCCCATGGGGTCCGGCCGGGCTCAGCCCGAAGGAGCGACGTTGGATTAGATTAGATTAGATTAGATTCAACTTTATTGTCATTACACAAGTACAGGTACAAGGCAACGAAATGCAGTTTAGGTCTAACCAGAAGTGCAATAGCAGCAAGTGCAGGATATACAGTGGTTCCATAAGTGCAGAACATGGATATGTACTGAATAAATATAGAGTTGAATACTATTATAAACAAAAATTTACAGATAGATTGTCCTATGAATATAATATACAGATAACTATTACTGTGAACAGAGTTTACAGCTAGATATGTACTGAATATAATAATATACAGATGGCTATTACTATAAACAGAATGTTTACAGATAGATATGTACTATGAATATATATACAGATGGCTGTTACTATAAACAGAATTTTACAGATAGATATGTACTATGAATATATATACAGATGGCTGTTACTATAAACAGAATGTGAGCATAATATACAGATGGCTATTACTATAAACAGAATTTAACAAATAGATATATGTATAAGTTAGGCTAATGAGCAGTATAACAATGGATTTAAAGTAGTGCAAATAAAGTTTGGACAGAAGCTATCCGAGTGAAAGTGCAGTGGAAAGTAATTGCATATTACAGTTAAGGTACGATATTGCAATGTATATATAAACAGTCGGTACTGTAAATAAACAGTCGGCAGTGCAAATTGAGCATATTCCAGTCAAGGTAGTAGTGCAAGATGCATATGTAAACAGTTGTTACTGTAATAACAGTCAGCAGTGGGGCCACCCTCCCGTGGACCCACCACCTACAGGAGGGACCGTAAGGGGCCGGTGCTAAGTGAATCGGGTGGCAGTCGAAGGCGGGGGCCTAGACAACCCGATCCCTGGACGTGGAATCTAGCTCTAGGGACATGGAATGTCACCTCTCTGGCGGGGAAGGAGCCTGAGGTTGTGCGTGAGGTTCAGAGATTCCGACTAGAGATAGTTGGGATCACCTCTACGCACGGCTTGGGCTCTGGAACCACACTCCTCGAGAGAGGATGGACTCTTCACCACTCTGGAGTTGCCCATGGTGAGAGGCGGCGGGCTGGTGTGGGTTTGCTTATAGCCCCCCAGCTCAGCCGCCATGTGTTGGAGTTCACCCTGGTGAACGAGAGGGTCGCTTCCCTACGCCTTCGGGTCGGGGATAGGTCTCTCACTGTCGTTTGTGCTTACGGGCCGAACGGCAGTGCAGAGTACCCGGCCTTCTTGGAGTCTCTGGGAAGGGTGCTGGAAAGTGCTCCGACTGGGGACTCCATCGTTCTACTGCGGGACTTCAACGCCCACGTGGGCAGTGACAGTGACACCTGGAGGGGCGTGATTGGGAGGAATGGCCCCCCTGATCTGAACCCGAGTGGTGTTCTGTTATTGGACTTCTGTGCTAGTTACAGCTTGTCCATAACGAACACCATGTTCAAGCATAAGGGTGTCCATCAGTGCACATGGCACCAGGACACCCTAGGCCGGAGGTCGATGATCGACTTTGTGGTCGTTTCATCCGACCTCCGGCCGTATGTCTTGGACACTCGGGTGAAGAGAGGGGCAGAGCTCTCAACTGATCACCACCTGGTGGTGAGTTGGATCCGATGGCGGGGGAGGAAGCTGGACAGACTCGGCAGACCCAAACGTACTGTGAGGGTCTGTTGGGAACGTTTGGCCGAATCTCCTGTCAGAGAGATCTTCAACTCCCACCTCCGGCAGAGCTTCGACCAGATCCCGAGGGAGTCTGGAGATATTGAGTCCGAGTGGACCATGTTCTCCACCTCCATTGTCAACGCGGCCACTCGGAGCTGTGGCCGTAAGGTCTCCGGTGCCTGTCGAGGCGGCAATCCCCGAACCCGGTGGTGGACACCGGAAGTAAGGGATGCCGTCAAGCTGAAGAAGGAGTCCTATCGGGCCTGGCTGGCTTGTGGGACTCCTGAGGCAGCTGATGGGTACCGACGGGCCAAGCGGACTGCAGCCCGGGTGGTTGTGGAGGCAAAAACTCGGGCCTGGGAGGAGTTCGGTGAGGCCATGGAGAAGGACTATCGGTCGGCCTCGAAGAGATTCTGGCAAACCGTCCGGTGCCTCAGGAGGGGGAAGCAGTGCCCTACCAACGCTGTTTACAGTGGAGGTGGGCAGCTGTTGACCTCGACTGGGAATATCACCGGACGGTGGAAGGAATACTTCGAGGATCTCCTCAATCCCGCCGTCACGTCTTCCATTGAGGAAGCAGAGGCTGAGGGCTCGGAGGCGGACTCGTCCATCACTCAAGCTGAAGTCACCGAGGTAGTCAAGAAACTCCTCGGTGGCAAGGCACCGGGGGTGGATGAGATCCGCCCTGAGTACCTCAAGTCTCTGGATGTTGTGGGGCTGTCTTGGCTGACACGCCTCTGCAGCATCGCGTGGTGGTCGGGGACAGTACCTTTGGACTGGCAGACCGGGGTGGTGGTCCCTCTTTTCAAGAAGGGGGATCGGAGGGTGTGCTCCAACTATAGGGGGATCACACTTCTCAGCCTCCCTGGGAAAGTCTATGCCAGGGTACTGGAGAGGAGAATCCGGCTGATAGTAGAACCTCGGATTCAGGAGGAACAGTGTGGTTTTCGTCCCGGTCGTGGAACACTGGACCAGCTCTATACCCTCTACAGGGTGCTGGAGGGCTCATGGGAGTTTGCCCAACCAATCCACATGTGCTTTGTGGATTTGGAGAAGGCATTCGACTGTGTCCCTCGCGGCGGCCTGTGGAGGGTGCTCCGGGAGTATGGGGTCTGGGGCCCTTTGCTAAGGGCTATCCGGTCCCTGTACGACCGGAGCAGGAGCTTGGTTCGTATTGCCAGCAGTAAGTCAGACTTGTTCCCGGTGCGTGTTGGACTCCGGCAGGGCTGCCCTTTGTCGCCGGTTCTGTTAATAATTTTTATGGACAGAATTTCTAGGCGCAGCCAGGGGCCGGAGGGGGTCAGGTTTGGGGACCACACGATTTCATCTCTGCTCTTTGCGGATGATGTTGTCGTGTTGGCCTCATCAAGCCAGGACCTCCAGCATGCACTGGGACGGTTTGCAGCCGAGTGTGAAGCGGCTGGGATGAAAATCAGCACCTCCAAATCCGAGGCCATGGTTCTCAGTCGGAAAAGGGTGGTTTGCCCGCTTCAGGTTGGTGGAGAGCTCCTGCCTCAAGTGGAGGAGTTTAAGTATCTTGGGGTCTTGTTCACGAGTGAGGGAAGGATGGAACGGGAGATTGACAGGCGGATCGGTGCAGCTTCTGCAGTAATGCGGTCCCTGAACCGGTCTGTCGTGGTGAAGAAGGAGCTGAGCCGCAAGGCGAAGCTCTCAATTTACCAGTCAATCTACGTTCCTACTCTCAGGGTGGCTGGGCGATCCCTTAGAGATAGGGTGAGAAGCTCGGTCACTCGGGAGGAGCTCAGAGTAGAGCCGCTGCTCCTCCACATCGAGAGGGGTCAGTTGAGGTGGCTCGGGCATCTTTTCCGGATGCCTCCTGGACGCCTTCCCGGGAAGGTGTTCCGGGCATGTCCCACCGGGAGGAGACCCCGGGGAAGACCTAGGACACGCTGGAGAGACTATGTCTCCCGGCTGGCCTGGGAACGCCTCGGTGTCCCCCCGGAAGAGCTGGAGGAAGTGTCTAGGGAGAGGGAAGTCTGGGCATCCCTGCTTAGACTGCTGCCCCCGCGACCCGGCCCCGGATAAGCGGTAGAAGATGGATGGATGGATGGACCGCGTCATCAACCGACGCCTTTGTTATTGTTAGAGGTTAGCGACCCCTAGTGGCGAAAAAAAGAAGACATATTGTAGCTTTAAGAATAAACCATATTTAATTTTATTGAGACACATATAGATTCTCACAATCATATTTTAAACAAGTAATTTTTAAATATATGACTAGTGCAAAACACAGGAGTGAGGAGAAGAAAGAAGCCACACCACCAGAATAACAAGATCCCATGAAATCAACTGATGTGGCTTGTGCTTTGCGTTTATTTTAAAAAGCAGATATACTTTGATCCACATCCTTGAATCATGATCTTCTACTTTCTATTTAACAGTAAGTTTGTTTGACTGAACAATCATAAATAAAAACTCATGTTGATGTCATGGGGTCTTTAAAACATATAGTGCACATTAGTATTTTAAATACCCAGAGAACATTACATTGATAGAGAAAAGACTCATATGATACTTTTAAATTACATTTTTTTTTTTTTTTTGTACTGATATAAGCACATTATCTGATGATAATGACATATCCTTCACTCCTAAGATCTGCTGCAGATGAAGTTGAGTTTGTCGTGTTCAGGACGGCTGATCCAGCGCTGATCTCCTCCAGACTGAACTGCTCCAGATCTCACTCCAGACACACAGTCCTCCTCTCCTGGAGCCCAGTTATGATAGCACACGGTCTCTCCGCTCACCCAGTACCAGATGCCCAAAATACAGGAGTGACGTAAACCCAACCACACCGCCCCAGTAGACGCACGTTTAACCACATTCATCACACGACGCTGCATCTCCTCTGAATGAACCGAGACCAGATCCGTATAATTCTGTCTGCAGTATCTCAGAGCTTCAGGCCACGTCAGAGTCTCTTTGATCAGAATCAGTTTATCTGGACACAAAACAAACCACAAGCAAAAACTAGAGAGAGACTGATCAAAAACAACATGCAGAACAAACACTGTGGAGGAATCTGTCATGTCAGACATGTAGCGTGAACTTTAAGATATCTGGAGGTGATGGATGGAGTGTGTGTGTTTGTGAGGATCTGCTCACCTTCATGACACACAAAAGGAAGTTGGTCAATGCAAGAGAAGTCATGCCATTGACCCTGAGCGTTTGGTCTAAACACTGTACATTTTTCATTTCCTCCATTATTAGGTTGAGTAGGAGCCCAGTATCTGAAAGAGGAGTTACTCTGATCTGACCACTGCCATGAGTCTTTGAACAGACCGATCCAGATCCGTGATCTAGATAACTGAAGACCACTAATGATATTCTTAACCTGTTGATTCTCATTCTGGTTCCTCACACTGACCAGATCAATGTGATTCTGTCTGCAGTAACTCTGAGCGTCTCTCCAGTTCTTCTTCTGATTGCCCAAGACGAGTCCTGTGTTCCCTTCAAGAAAAAAACAGTTTAAAAAACTGTTTCATAAATCAGAGTCAATTTGTCTTACGCCATTTTATGGTTTTTAATGTGAATAAGAGCAGTGGTGGAAGCATCAGAAACATGTTTCCTTTCCATTGAAAATGTTACATTTTAAACATAAATGCACATTGCTCTAAAGGGCATCATCCTCTACCTTTTACACAGATACATTTACTCAAATTCTCATGCTGATAATAACTGTAAGGAAAAATTTGCAATTAATATGGAAGTATTTCTGAGGAAACTTAAACACACACACACACACACACACACCAGGGGCGAGGCCAGAAATGGAATGGACTTTATAAAACAGGATAGGCAAAGCATAGAGTATGAAAACTGCATGCCAAATTGCCAAGAAAAAAACATATAATTACGGGTGTGAATCTGTTACACTGAAGCACACTCACTCCTGAAATTGCTGTGATTTACAGTGATAACCGTAGTGACGGACGGGACAAAACATTTGTCAAAGTAGACCTGTGTATTTAGTGCTGTAGTGTAAATGCAGACTAATAGACCCACAGCAACACAGACCAGAAGAAGAAAACAGGTCTGGATTTTAGCAACTTTAAAAAAAAATTTTTTATAAAAATTTTGTCCTCATGTGTCCTTTAGCAATGTTTAAAAATCAGTTTAATTTACATTTTTTGTTAAATCAAAAACATATTTAATGCATTATTTACTTATTAGCATTAATAATTTGTTATTAAAGCTATTTTATAATAAATCCAATAGCAAAACATGAAAAGAACTACATTATGAAGTGGCAAGAGCAAACAGAGTGGTTGAAGTATGACATCACTTTGTAGAGTTTAGCATTTTAGCACTTCTGGTTCCATCGTCTCGAAGTCAGTGTTTTTTTTTTTAATGGGATTTTGGTTAAATGGCTGAAATAAGGTCTGTGGTGAACACAAGCTCAAGACACGTTCACGTTTTATTCTACGACATAAAATACATCAATATTACGCCACTCCTGATTTTCTGAAGCTGTTACATGTCTTGAAAAAGGCTGTTGCTAACAAGTGGCTAAATGGGACTAGAGGCTGTCGGAGATTAAACGTCATCACGCCGAACAGATAAACTCAATCCGCTTTTACAGACTCATTATGCTTATAATTGTGCTCTAATAAACTATATTCCAACTCAATGTTCTGGGAAAATGTTTTAAGATAAAAACTGAGAGAGTTGTCAGAAGCTTTAGTGATGATAGTATTGAATTTGTGGGACCATTGTGTAGTTCGTTTATAGCCAAAGTTTAGCTATATCAACACTATCAACGCCGAAATGAATCTACAGCAGTCAGGTGGTACAACTAGAGCTCCATATGCTGTTTACGTTCATTATTATTGTAATGTTATGTGGTTTGAGACATGAGGTAATTTAACGCTGTCTCTCTTGACGCTTAGCCGACTCTGCTGTGTGTGTTCATGTGTTTTAAAGGAGCCGTGGCTTTGGAGACTCTGAAGGGAGAGTGGGATCTCATGCTTTCAAAGCTAGCTTGATATTGCCTACCTCACCTTTAATTTACAAGTTAATACTGTGTGTGTTAGTAGAAGACATTCTGGAGCCGTCATATATGGTGCATCTATAAATGAATGGTTGTAATTGTAAATAGCTGCACTCACTGTTGCAGATGAAATGACGAGTATCGCTACATGGCAAATCATGAAATTGTCCATTTCTCATCATAGCACACTCATTAGAGCCCTGCACGGGCCTCAAATCTAGGCCCGAGCCCGGCCCTGGCCCGAGACGCTCAGGCCCTAGCCCGACCCGTGTCCGACAGCTCATCAGAATTATCAGCCCGAGTCCGACCCGAGCCCGGTTTTTTTTTTTTTTTTTTTTTTTTTTTTTTTTTACAGCGGCAGCCTGCCCTATTTGCAGCCATTAAAATATGTCCGTTTTGTTAGTTAGGTTTCTTTTCTTTTCATTTCTTTATTAAGTTAATTTAGACAAATGTTTGGAGCATTTAAAAAAAAAAGTAATAACTCAGTGAGTGTTTTAGCGCAATTTTCTGACGTCATGGGATCACAACACTAAGAGATAGTAAATCTTTTCCTGGATTTTTTTTGTGCGTTCCCAAGATTAGACCTTCCTTAACATAATGCCGAAAACCCGAAGTCTCTAGGGGGTCTGGTTGAGGAGTAGATAGAAGTGCAAGATTGGTGCGCACAGACAGAACAGAAATCATGAGTTAACAATCGCAATTTTGTTCGGTGGAAAATTGCGCTAAAAATTACGACCAAAGCAGCCGAGCCAACAGCGAGTAAAACATGTTTGATCAATTTAGCCTCTCAAATCAAGGTTAATACTTTACTTGGCTACAATAAAATCCATAGATATAAAACACTTCAAGCATATCACAGACAGTTAGTTTAATGTTTATTTATTAAACCACAGTGAGTAATTTTTTTTTAAATACTGAGGCAGGCTCAGGCTGCTCGCAACAGCGCTCGCAAACGAAATGAGCAATAGAGCAAATTAAATTAAAAAAATCAAAAACAAACTTGCAGGTTATCTTACCTCAAAAATGCACCACAGAACATGGCCATTCTTTTTTCCAGTAGTTTCCAACAGTTAAACGAAAATAAAGTCCAATCAAACGAAAAACGAAAAACATCAGTAGCATAGTTTCCAACAGTTAAACGAAAATAAAGTCCAATCAAACGAAAAGTTAGAACAGTTTCTTACAGTGCATCGTGGAGAAAAAGAATAGCATCCACAGTGGGAGATTTTTTTTAACCCAGTCCTCTCTTCTATCACTCTGCGATTTTTCTCTTAATATTCTCCATTATTTGCAAGTGAGGTGAATCGTTGGTTGCGCTGACGGGAAACCTTCTGTGTGTGCGCGTGCTTGCGTGCGTGAGACTGTCATGTCAATCATATGTCAGTGTAATTATAAGATTATGAAAGTTATGAGGTTATTAATGTCTTTCTATGTTTGTTCTTCTATCGTCGACGTCAACTTCTCATATTTTTTTAATTAATGTCTAAAAATATAAAAAGAAGGATAACCCAAAAAAGGCCCGAGGCCCGGCCCGCATGTGAACTATGACGTGAAAATTGGCCCGAAGCCCGGCCCTAGGGGCGTAAAAAAGTCGGGGCCCGTCGGGCTCGGGCTGAAATGCAGGGCTCTAACACTCATCTCTGCCTTCATCTCTGCTGTAAGAAATTGTAGTCTGCCTCGACCCAGATTCCACTTCTAAATATATTTTAGAATGAGCTCATCCCCAAAATGGCTTAATTATCATAGAGATTAAGGCAGTCAAGTTATATTGTTTCTTGACCATTTGGGTTGATCACATCCTGAACAAATGGTAGTCAATTGTAGAATGGGACTGGGTGTGGGACACAGAGAACCTTCTCAGACAATGGGGTGTCTCAACTTCATTAACATACAGACCACAGCTGTCACAACAAGAGCAACTTCATTTACATGAAGAACAGGATAAAAGGTTTAAGATTTGGATGTTCTGGGTTCATTCTGAGACCGGTGAACCCAAGGTGCTTTGTGTACCTTGCCACTGCTATGCTATAATAAAAGTTTTTTTTGAGATCTTCGACGTCCACATCATTTTTTCTTACACTGCCTTCAGGTTGTCCAGTAGCCCAATAAATTATCAAGTACTCTCAGTTTTTTTTTTAGTTACCGGAACTCTTGTATAACTGAACTATTCTAGCTAAGCTTTGTCAGTACAACATACATTTCACTTTACTTGTTTTTTTTTATTTGTTTTTTTTTAAGGCAGTTGGTTTGCATGTTTTAAGTAAGTCTAACTAATTAGATTTTACAGTACAGAATATGGTGTATCTTTTATAAATGAATGTTTATTGTGATTGTATGGAGCTGCACTTACTGTTAGATGAACTGCAGATGAAAGTCAGGCTGTTACTACATGGCACATCATGCCATTCTCCATTTCTCATCATAGCACACTCATCTCTGCCATCAGGTTGTCCAGGTCCCCAGTTCAGATAGAGCGCAGGTTCACCTGAAGACCACTGCCATTTATCAACACCTGTCTTCTTCAGCCCAATCCAGACAAACTGACCAACTCCATTCACACTCTTCTTCAGCTCGTTCATGTCGTTCATGTTGTCAACGGTGGCCAGATCTGTGTAATTCTCTCTGCAGAATCTCTGAGCTTCAGTCCAGGTCTTCAACACGTTTATAAAGTGATACTGACGCTGAACACATTCAGATACGGAGCAGAGAGCTGTGAAAGAGAGCGTTTGATTTAATGCTTTTCATAACAGGGTCAAACCTGACGAAACTATAAACCATAAATAATACACCAAACACACTCACCAATGAGAAGAAGAATCAGATATAGAGTTTGCTCCATTTCTGAGGAAAAACACATAGAAAAACTCAGAAATCAAACATTCCCAGATTAATTTTGGAGTAAAATATGACCATTTCATTTAGCATCTCAACAGCAGCATGAATTCACTGTACATAATCATTGAGACAATATTAACATCTGAAAGTATAATTGTGTTTGAAGAATGAACATGTTCTTACTTTAGAGGTCGTGTGTTTCTGTCCTGAGTCTGATGTTTCTGTCTGCAGATTTACACTACGCTATTATTATATCTGCTCTCATCCCTCATTCAGCTCATCACATCATTTGTGTATTAATCTGAAACTAATTTTCATATTTTACTTCCTCCTTATTGGTGTTTTTTCTACCTCAGTTTCTCTATATTTGCATATTGACGTCTGTGTCAGTATTAGTCAATATTAATATGAACCTTAATCAAAAAATGATATGAACATTTACAATTTACATTTGAACATTCACAACTAAACAGCTGCTGTAAAGATATTGCTGGACTGCATAACTCGTGTTTCATCCCTGTTCATCTTGACATAAATGGCCGTTCCATTCTTACGATCTTTGCACTTCACCATTTGTCTACGTGTGTAGCGGTGTCGGTGTGTTATCTGTGTTGTGTCTACTCAGAATCACTCTAGAATGCAGAAATTTGTCCCATCAAATCCTCCATTTATAACATCTGTAGTAAAAACACATAATGAGTACTCGTGCAGCCCTGAGAAAGATAAAGGATAAAATCAACGTAAAGAAAACCACTTAAAGAAAGAAAATAATTAATAAAACATACATGTGTCCATCACAGAGGGACTTAAATTCACAATTCAACAGTATAACGTATGAAACAATCATTTACAAGATTACGGCCTTAATAAATTAGCACGTAAACTTGCGTGACCCACCGCTGTGAATGCGCATGCAGACTGGGAAGAAGCAAAGTGTGTCACTGGCGGACAGAAAGAATGAGGAAAACCCCAAAATGGTCATAGCAAGTGGAATAATGCAATGTTCTTAATGCACACCTGCTACACTTGCATGACATTGTCCATGTGTTTGGCCCAAGTGTTCAAGTGGGCATGAAGACCACAAGTGTGTGTAGAACTTTTGAACTTTTGAAGTGTTTACAGAGCTTTATTTTGATTCTCAAAGCTTTGCATTTTTAAATAAACCTCTAAGTGTGTGTACAGCAGTGCCTATAGGCATATACATATATGTAACACGATTTACTAGTGATGATGGTGATTTTAATCAAGTGATAAAAAGCATTTGCAAATGTTGTAAAATTTACAAATACACATACTCATGTTTGCACCAGTAAAATGTGCTCACTTATATCCTGTAGCGTGCACATACTCTCTAGTGGCCAAGTGTGGGTATTTGGACAGACATTCCCAACAGAGACGAGATAAAGACTTGAAAATGCTCATATCATGCTTTCATTCCCCTGAAGTCCATCTCTAATGTTAGTAAAGATTATTAGACTCATTATCCCACTGAAATAATATCATCATCTTCTTCTGCTGTTTCAGAATAAATTAGTCTTTATTTCCTCCGTCTAAATACTTGATTGTGATTGGCTGGAATGTGTTCATTAAAACATTGTTACATTTTTAAGAATTAGTCTTATTTAGAAAATTCATATTGTGTTTCGTGTCATACTCCTGCTGTTCTTAGTCTATAGAGCATGAACACATTTGCATGTTAACACATCCTCATCACTCATTTGTTTAGGTCCACATTTAGACTTTCAGGGTGGACAATATTTGCATCTCTGGCGTGAAACAGAAGCAGAAACAGTGAGTTATTGTACATGTTATTGACACATTCCATGGTCTCATTCTGTCTTATTCATCTGTTAGTTTTATTAAAGTGATATTTCACCACTGGAAAGATGAATGTGTATTTAAATTGGGTCATTTATGTAGTAGAAATGTGAAATTATTTTAGAAGTTGGAGCTTCTAGACTGAGAAAAGCCAGAAAATGTATTTTTAGCACATGTGGATGAAAGACAACAACTCCCAGAATGCACTTGCTTCGCTGCCCTACGAGGCCACTCCTGAGCCGCAGCTGCTCCGGCCGCCTCTTGTTCCTCCATCATCCGCATCTGTTCATCACTGTATTGTGGCTCGTACAGGCAGCCACGGGCATCGGATTCGCGCACCAGATCTTCAAAATCCCCTTCTGCCATATCATCTTCAAAACTACCTTTCGCCATCGTGGTTAGCCTACTACTCAGCTTTCTCCACAGAGCAAGAGCCTGGTAGCTTAAAAAAAAGATGGCTGACACTATTTGTACATTCTGTGAGATCGGAACGAGCTCCTCCTACTGGCTGTAGTCTCTCGCCTCTGGCCAAAAAAGCCTCTGTTGCTAAATGACGATTTTTGCGTCATTGGAGGTTTTTTTTCCAGACACACAATACAGAAATCTCTCGTCTCATTCATCATTCCAAAATACTACCGAGTTTCTACTGATACAAAGCTTAATGCTAATCGGAGAAGTATCCCTTTAAGTTGCACTTCTTAACATTAGTTTTTCTCTGGCTGTTATAAAGAACATTTGTTATAGAAAAAAATCAGTGACAAATGATTATGTAGTAGATGATTATTATGTATTGATGATAACATGTAGTGGCCTGAGGCCTAAACCATGAAGACAGTTTAAGTTAACAAGGTGTTTCAGTTTAGTTTGCACCAACCCTGGATTTTAGGCTCCATGAAAGCGGCTCGGCTTTTAGCGGTGTTCATCGCGATAGTCATGGTACCAGCAAACCTGATTAGATTGGTTTGGTTTTTCGGTAACGCTTTAGATTACAGCCCGGAAAGTACTGCGTAATTAAAATGAAAGTACAGTGTAACTTTCGGTAATTACAGTGTACCTATAAAGTACTTACGTGTAAGTATAGGGGAACAATATGTAAAGTCTTGGGAATAAAGGTGTAACAACCAGGAAAATACTGCGTTATTAAAACGAAATTACAGTGTAACTTTCGGTAATTAGAGTGTACCTATAAAGTGCGTACGTGTAAGTATAGGGGAATAATATGTAAAGTTTTGGGAATAAAGGGGTAACAACCAGGAAAATAACAAATTATTTAGGCAAATTATTTAGACTAAGTATTTTAGAATCTTACTTTTGGGAGCAATTTAGCGAGTACATACACTGCACCTTTTTGTAATAATAGTGTACAAAAATACATAAAGGCTTTTTTTTAAATCACGGGGTACATATCAGTGCATTTATAAAGTAGGCTAATTTGTTATTATTACAAAGGTGCACTGATTAAGTTTCAAGGCAAGTAAAACTATTATGGGTAACTACATGTAGTTACAGGGTAAGTATGACATTGCGGGCTGTAAATTAAAGTGGTGTTTCTTACCCTCTTGTTTCATGTAGTTACAGGGTAAGTACAATAAAAACACATGTACACACACAATCTGATATCACTCGGAAAACTTTATTTGAAAAACAACTTATTTCAAAACGGATTTACAGCACTTTGTTTCTCTTGCTTGGTTTCCTCCTCCTCTTGTTCCTCTTCTTCTGAAGTGAAACGATAAGCGTTTGCAAGAAAAATACCAAATATTTTACATTTTTAAACTGTAGACTATCGCTTCCGACCAACTGTCACCTGCGCGTTCATGAGAGGGTTGAGAGAAAGTATAAATACAAGTTGTCCGCGTCCGAGCTGTGCGCAGCTGTCGTGTACGCGTCCAAACTGGAGTATAACAGAGGCTTTAAGCCTGTTTTATGCTTCTGCGTCGAACTGCCGCCGTAGCTACGTCGTAGGCTTTGTGTAGCGCGCATACCCTACGGCGTACCCTGACGTGCACCTCTCCAAAAATTTAACAACGCGTCAATTCTACGCGGACACAAGCGCTGTGATTGGTCTGCCAGAACCCCTCCCTCGGGGTTTCACACGCTCCCTAGGTACGCGTCAACACGGACAACGACACAGAAGTATAAATTAAAACCAACACGTTGCCTACGGCGTATAGGCTCCGGCGTAGGTCCGACGCAGAAGTATAATGAGGCCTTTAGCGTGACGTAAGCGCACCGAAAAACCAATGTTGAATTATTTTTTTTTAAAATGTTTTTATTATTGCTCACAACAAAATACAAACAATAACAGATAATAATAATGAAAAACAAACCATGCAGAAGAACAGAGACACCAGTTCTCGTGCACGTTTCACATCAAACTCCCGCGAGAATGCAATGAACGCTTAAGGCGGCGCTCACATATCGCGCATAAAAACGCGTCGAAAACGCTAGGCGCGCCGCGTTCTCCTTTTTCCAAAGCGCTCAAGGTGGTTGCGCTTCGGAGGCGTCTGTCGTTGCTAAGCTTGGTTCTTGTCACGTGACCTGCGGTGCGTTTGCGGCATTCTGAAAAGTTGAGATGTTTTTATCTCGATGCGGCGCGGACGCGCTTGGAAAAAACGAGCGCGTCGCACCGCGACCGCGTCGCTTCCATTATGAGCGCGCATACCGCGCGGCTACATTTGAAATAACTAACTTGCGCGCGCAAAAGACGCGATGTGTGAGCAGGCCCTAAAGCTTCACCAAACGCGAAGCCATTCAAGCCGCCCCTATGAAGCCGACTCTCATGCACTCGCTGGTGAAAGTTGGTCGGTAGCGAAAAGATGAGTAAATTATGAGAACATTTCTGGGTGTACTGTAATTTCTTTTAATACATAATACAGAATAGAAAAAGACTCCTTAAGATTAGGCTAATAATCAGTGGAACGATAGAAAAAGAGGAGGACCAAGAGGAGGAGGAAGCCATGCAAGAGAAACAAAAAAGGACAAAACATGCTACTTTCTGTCAGGACTTTAGAATTTGAAATGAAAAGTTGATTTTAAAAAAATGATAATAAATTAAATAAATTAAATAAATAAGAAGTGTAATATGTTGTAAATCTGTTTTGAAATAAGTTGTTTTTCAAATAAAGGTTTTCCAAGTGATGTCAGATTGTGTGTGTACATGTGTTTTTATTGTACTTACCCTGTAACTACATGAAACAAGAGGGTAAGAAGCACCACTTTAATTTACAGCCCGCAGTGTCATACTTACCCTGTAACTACACGGAACAAGAGGGTAAGAAACACCACTTTAATTTACAGCCCGCAATGTCATACTTACCCCGTAACTACATGAAACAAGAGGGTAAGAAACACCACTTTAATTTACAGCCCGCAATGTCATACTTACCCTGTAACTACATGAAACAAGAGGGTAAGAAACACCACTTTAATTTACAGCCCGCAATGTCATACTTACCCTGTAACTACATGGAACAAGAGGGTAAGAAACACCACTTTAATTTACAGCCCGCAATGTCAAACTTACCCTGTAACTACATGAAACAAGAGGGTAAGAAACACCACTTTAATTTACAGCCCGCAATGTCAAACTTACCCTGTAACTACATGAAACAAGAGGGTAAGAAACACCACTTTAATTTACAGCCCGCAATGTCATACTTACCCTGTAACTACATGGAATACTTACAGTCTAAATAATTTGCCTAAATAATTTGTTATTTTCCTGGTTGTTACCCATTTATTCCCAAAACTTTACATATTATTCCCCTATACTTACACGTACGCACTTTATAGGTACACTGTAATTACCGAAAGTTACACTGTAATTTCGTTTTAATAACGCAGTATTTTCCTGGTTGTTACACCTTTATTCCCAAGACTTTACATATTGTTCCCCTATACTTACACGTAAGTACTTTATAGGTACACTGTAATTACCGAAAGTTACACTGTACTTTCATTTTAATTACGCAGTACTTTCCGGGCTGTAATCTAAAGCGTTACCGGTTTTTCAACTCAAAACTAATCCTGACCGCGGCAAACTCTCGCCGATCGATCCAGCCGCAGCCGATGTCCAACACACCTTACATCACAACTATAGACCTTATGTAGCCCTGACCCTTTTCAGCACTGTGCTTGTTCTCTTTTGTCTTCCGGTTTGTATTTCCACAGCGATCTTAAGAATTTATGAATGAATTGCCCTTTTTAAAATCTTCCTGGTCTACTGACCTTTGTTAAGACATCTGCTTTAAACATTACAATGCTCGTGATAACTTTCGTTAACTCTACAATAAGTAAATCCACTTCACCAGCTAATTACTCTTCCACAGCGATGCCATAGAAATATACAGAGCTACCAATCTTATCAAGCTGATGAATGATAAATACATTGACAACCTACACAAAACCTTTCCGTTTTCTTCTGTCATGTCAAACTAGCAAATAACAATTAAGCTTGCTTAGGCTTCTTATACTACTGGTTATGAGGGACAAAACTGTATGAAACAGACTTTGGGACAAAAGGAGAACTAAAACTAGGATCAATATCGGCATGTCGTTTTCGAGATCCAGAGAGCTTCTCGACAAACTTGGACTTGACAGAGCTTTAAGACTTGAGGAGACCTATGATCTAGCTCACTGCAAGTCTCATATAGCCAACAAACTAACACAATAAATCACATTATAACTTCCAACACTCAAATGTAGTTTAGTGTAACGTTAGACCAAGTGAAACAGTCCTGCATTACCTCACAAGTTTAATTTGTCAGATAAACTGTCCTGTGTGAGTAGTGATCAGCACTTGTGGATAGTTCGGTAGAATGAAATATTCTCATTCCTTTAATATCCGCGGGACTCGTGTGTCCGTCTCTCATTAGCAATCACGCCCTGCTTCATACCAGTCATGTTAAAAAACATGAATGTATTCACTCATCCACAAATATTATTAGATCCATCAGCATGACGACAAGTTCCCTGATTCCTCTTATCACTGCGTCATCAACCGACGCCTTTGTTATTGTTAGAGGTTAGCGACCCCTAGTGTCGAAAAAAAAATACTTATTGTAGCTTTAAGAATAAACCATATTTCATTTTATTGAGACACATATAGATTCTCACAATCATATTTTAAACAAGTAATTTTTAAAAATATGACTAGTGCAAAACACAGGAGTGAGGAGAAGAAAGAAGCCACACCACCAGAATAACAAGATCCCATGAAATCAACTGACGTGGCTTGTGCTTTACTTCTGTTTTCTTTATAACAGCCGATATACTTTGAGCCACATCCTCGAATCATGATCTTCTACTTTATATTTAACAGCAAGTATGTTTGACTGGACAGTCTGTGTTGAAAATAATCAACGTGTTTTCAGAAGAGAACTAATGCGAATTTAAAATGTAAATGTTTCTAAAAGCCACAGATGAAAACTCATGTTGATGTCATGGGGTCTTTAAAACATATAGTGCACATTAGTATTTTAAATACCCAGAGAACATTACATTGATAGTAAAAAGACTCATATGATACTTTTAAATTACATATATTTTTTTTTTGTACTGATATAAGCACATTATCTGATGATAATGACATATCCTTCACTCCTCAGATCTGCTGCAGATGAAGTTGAGTTTGTCGTGTTCAGGACGGCTGATCCAGCGCTGATCTCCTCCAGACTGAACTGCTCCAGATCTCACTCCAGACTCACAGTCTTCGTCTCCTGTGCCGTTCCCTGGAGCCCAGTTCTGATAGCACACTGTCTCTCCGTTCACCCAGTACCAGATGCCCAAAATACAGGAGTGATGTAAACCCAACCACACCGCCTCAGTAGACGCACATTCAGAGTCTCGTTGATCAGAATCAGTTTATCTGGACACAAAACAAACCACAAGCAAAAACTAGAGAGAGACTGATCAAAAACAACATGCAGAACAAACACTGTGGAGGAATCTGTCATGTCAGACATGTAGCGTGAACTTTAAGATATCTGGAGGTGATGGATGGAGTGTGTGTGTTTGTGAGGATCTGCTCACCTTCATGACACACAAAAGGAAATTGGTTGTTGCTAGAGATGTCATGCCATTGACCCTGAGCGTTTGGTCTGATCACTGTGCAGTTTTCAACACCTCCAGCATTATTAGGTTGAGTAGGAGCCCAGTATCTGAAAGAGGAGTTACTCTGATCTGACCACTGCCATGAGTCTTTGAACAGACCGATCCAGATCCGTGGTCTATTCTAGATAACTGAAGACCACTAATGAACTTCTTAACCTGTTGATTCTCATACTGGTTCCTCACACTGACCAGATCAATGTGATTCTGTCTGCAGTAACTCTGAGCGTCTCTCCAGTTCTTCTTCTGATTGACAAAGACGAGTCCTGTGTTCGCTTTAAGAAAAAAAAAAAGAGTTTCATGAATCAGTTTGTTCATTATTCTTACGCTGCTTTATGGTTTGGATGTGAACAAAAGCAGCAATGGAAGCATCAGAAAAGAATTCAAAGACATGAAGTAACATTTCTGAGCATTTTGATGATTTTAAAGTGCTTTCTTTTTGTCCATTATGCTTTCTTTTTGTCCATTATGTTTCCTCTTCAGAACACTTGATTAAGAGCCTGAAGAGAGAAACGTCAGACAGAGGAAGATGTTACACTGCAGCTAAATATGTTAATTAACTACACAGCAAATTCTCCAGTGTTGAAATCCTGGTGTTAAGGACTCTAAGAGTAAAGAGTTAATTTTCTGGTGTTGAATTTCAAGGGATTAACACTGCAAATATGTAGAGTTATTAAATTTACACCGATAGAGTGTAATTAATTACATCAGGGACATTTACGCGCTGGGCGTGACGAAACGACCTGAAACTTTTTTCACAGACGCCATTTTCTTTGATTGCGACGCAAGGCATACGAGGAGGGAAAACGCAGATTTTAAGTGTTTAATCGCATTTATATATGCATTTTATAAACTTTTGTTACATCATATTGTTTTGTGCGCGCCTAAACCTTTCTCACAGACTAGTGCAGACGCAGTGCAGACGCGGAGTTTGCTTTTAGCGGTGAAAACACTGAGTAAGTGTTTTAACTCATTTACAATACGTATTTTATAATGTTATTTTGTTTTATGACAATATTTGTGATGTGCAAATATCATAATGTATTTATCCTCAAACTATCTTTTACTCTCGTTTGCCAGCACAACTTATCTTAACTGAAACCTAACGTTAACTGAAAAACAAATTTTCTTAGAATGTGTAAAATTCTTTAAGATTAAATGTTTATGAAAATGTATTTATCAGATTCAATTTTGGTTGATGTTTCGATATGCTTTCATGTTTAAATGTATTGATTTTGCTATTTGTGTTTGACAGGAGCATTGCCATGCTGCACCATGAGGCCAACCAGGCTTGGTCTTTAAAGGGATAGTTCACTTTAAAATGAATTTTTGATATGTTTTAGCTTACCTCAAGGGCATCCAAGATGTAGGTGTCTTTGTTTCCGCAGTAGTTTCAATTTTGATATTTTTAGGTCAAACCGTTCTTGTCTGTCAGTCATATAATGCAGGTCTATGGTCACTGTCTCAAAACACAAGCACAGAGTCCAAATTAAAACAATTCCCCATCGTCCAAATGAAACAATTCCCCATCATAAGTACACATTGATGGCCTAAGACACGAAACGAGCGGTTTGTGTGAGAAAACGAACAGTATTTATATCGTTGTTATCTCTTGAAAACAGCACACGTCCAAATGATCTGACGGCGCGGGCGGGTATAGATATATACATAGATGTCGCCTTGGCTACGGTTTCGTTCCAATGAACTGCAGTAGCGAAGGCGACATCTAGTGTATACATCTATACCCGCCAGCGGGCGGGTATAGATATATACACTAGATGTCGCTTGGCTACGGTTTCGTTCCAATGAACTGCAGTAGCCAAGGCGGCATCTATGTATATATCTATACCCGCCCGCGCCGTCAGATCATTTGGACGTGTGCTGTTTTCAAGAGATAACAACGATATAAATACTGTTCTAATATTAGCCAGTCGTCGATATAATTGAGTACACGGATGTCCTGGAGTCTCAGCGGAGCCAGCGCTGCATCCATGCACTTGGTGAAGGTGCGAGGGGAGAGAGCTAGGCCAAAGGGAAGAATCCGATATTGGTACGCTTCGTCCCCGAAAGCGAACCTCAGGAACTTCCTGTGACATGGAAGGATGGATATATGGAAGTATGCGTCCTTCAGATCTATCGTGACGAACCAGTCCTCGAACTGGATCTGACTCACGATGGCCGGAATTGTGAGCATCTTGAACCTGAATCTCCTCAGAGAACGATTCAAGTGCCTGAGATCTATTATTGGACGCAACCCCCCATCCTTCTTGGGAACTATGAAGTACCGGCTGTAGAACCCGGACTCCCTGTCTGGCAGAGGAACACGTTCTATGGCCTCCTTGACCAACAGGGACTGAACTTCCTGTTCCATAACCCGAACCTGCTCTGGGCCGACCACAGTCCAGACCACCCCGTTGAACTTGGGGGGAGGAGAGCTGAACTGCAGTCTGTAACCCAGCTCTACAGTACGCAGGGCCCACGCAGATACATTCGGAAGGCATGACCATGCGCTGAGATAATCTACTAAGGGAACCAGCCTCTCGAGGCTGGCCTCGGGTGTTACCCGAAACTCGTTCCCAACCCCCTGAAGCGGCTGGCCGGCAGGGAGCAGTCGAGAACGATTTTCGGTGGGCGGACGCGTTCGCTGCCCAGCCGCAGGTCTTTCTAGAGGCGGCTGGAGCGGCGTGCGTGCGCGGGAAATCAGTGCGGCCCGAAGCGTACTGGACGGCGGGAACACAGCACTGATTTCCCGAGAGCTCCGGGAGGGAGGCGACCTCGATCGCTCCACCCCGGGGGGGACAGCTCTCAGCGGTCCGGCCGCAACTAGGACCGCTTGGAGGAAGGCTTGCCTCGAGAGCGCCGCCTCCTTTGCCAGGCTCCCTCGGGAGGGGCGCGGGCGGCGACACTCTCTTTTTGCACCTGTCGGTGCGAGGAGCTGGTAGACGGCCGAGGCTGCCCTTTTGAGGCAGCCTTCCCCGAGGAGCCAGAGCGGCGAGGGAGGTATTGATGGAAAGCGGCAGACTGCTTTTTCACCTCCTGAAACCTCTCGACTACGGAACTAACCGCGCCGCCAAAGAGGCCAGAAGGCGAAATCGGGGAGTCAAGAAGAAAATGTTTTTCTTTCTCCTTCATCCCCGACAAATTTAACCAAAGATGTCTCTCCACACACACCATACCAGCCATGGAGCAGCCGATGGCACGGGCCGTCTCCTTGGTGATGCGGAGAGACAAGTCGGTGGCTTTCCTCAGCTCCATGATGTCATTTGGAGAGGGACCCTCACCCTCATCAAGCTCCTTGAGGAGGTCAGCCAGATAGGCCTGCAATACCGCCATAGTATGCAGGCAACTACCAGCCCGCCCAGCCGCCATGTAAGCTCTGCCCACCAGCGAAGATGTATCGCGGCATGGCTTGGTGGGCAGTACCGGGGCCTTAAGGGACGATGCGGCCTCGGGAGAAAGATAGCTTGCGAGAGCTTCCTCCACCCTAGGCATTTTCCCATAGCCACGCTCAGCCGTCCCCAGCACATTAGCAAAATCAAGCACTGGGGGGTTGGAGAGCCTGGCTGAATATGTTTTTTCCCACGACTTGCACAACTCATTGGGAAGAACGGAAGGCCCCGGCGTGGAGGTTGAGACCTGCGCTTATAAAACCTTCCATCCAGCTTACTGGGTGGCTGGATTTCTGGTTCTTCTTGTGGCCAATCAATACTTAATTTGGCCACCGCGCGAGTCAAAACCTCCACCAGCTCCTCTTGAGCGGGTGCGTGAAGAGGTTGATCAAGCTCCACATCACCCGCCTCGATGCTTAAAGCATCTGACTCCTCAGAGCCAGATAGCTGAAGCATCGGTTCCACCTCGCGGGAAGAAGCCACATTGCGGGCTTCCACACGAGGCAGGAGAGCATCCGAATCTTCAGACGAGGACCGGGAAGATGCCGAAGCAGTCCCGTGTCCCGCTGAAAGATCCATCTGTGAGCCCCACGATCTGCGGCGCCGCGCTGCCTCGGCAACGGCGGGCCCAGAACCGCGGGGCTCGCGAGCTTGGCCGCTTTCATCAAACACAGCCAGCCATGAGTGCAACACTCTGAGCGGCAGCTTATCACATTCGCTACAGGCGGCTCCCTCGAGAGCCGCCCTAGCATGCTGCACACCCAGGCAATGCACACACAGCTGGTGTGTGTCCGTGCCCGAAATATAGCGCGGACACGGGTGCACACACCGTTTGAACTGCTCCCTAGACATATTGTGCTTTCAGCTGAAGAGCAAAAAGCTAACGTGTGTTTGTGCCGGCGTCCCTTTGTATCTTCCGGTTATGCCGTCATCTACTACGTCATGATGCAGCACCAATCAGGATTGGACAGATTTCATTCATGCTTCAGATGCGCTACGAAAAGGCTAAGGCTTTTCAGCACGCGTTTCAGTGCATTTGCTCACCCCGCCCCTCTGTTCTGTGCGTACACCGTTTGAAATAATAACACAATAACCATAACGCGTTGTTCATTATAAACGTGGGATTATGAATTATATTGAGAACGTCGTAGGCTACATAGAAAACATGCTGCAATGTACCCTGAGTGTAAACCTTAGACGCACTCATCTGTGTGCAGCAAGGTTTGCAAATTTGCAAACATTAATATACATATTAATATAAAGGTTAATAAAACATTACACTTGCTTCTTGTGGAGGTTCAGCAAGAACACATTGGTACCGATCCGTTTTTTCTCGTTTGTAAAGCTGTCTGGTGTGAAATGATTTGCGCAAACATGAAAGCACAGTTGATTGTGGGGAATCCCCGTGAGGGAATCCCCGCATCAATCCTTTGGGCATATCCCTTCAAAAACAAAACCCAGCTACTGCGTCTTCAACGGTTTGGATTTAGGAACATCAAAATGACTGCTGTGTTCCTTATTAGACCGAAGAACAGAACACCACAATCGCAGACGCCATTCTGCTCATAGACAGCGCTCCAGTGAGGGTATCAACAATGACGTGCGGACTATGATGACAGACAGCTCGCTCACGAGCGAGGGCGGGTCTGTGTTGAAACGCTGCTGTCAATAGAATAGAATCGGGCATTTATATAGCGCTTTCATATGTACTACTGTACACCCAAAGCGCTTTACAATCATGTCAGGGGATCTCTCCTCAACCACCACCAGTGTGCAGCATCCACTTGGATGATGCGACGGCAGCCACAGTACAACGGCGCCAGTGCGCTCACCACACACCGGATATAGGTGGAGAGAGGAGAGAGAGTGATAGAGCCAATTCAATGTAAGGGGATTATTAGGAGGCCATGATTGGTAAGGGCTAATGGTGTGTGGCCATGACACCGGGGTTACACCCCTACTCTTTACGAGAAATGCCATGGGATTTTTAATGACCACAGAGAGTCAGGACCTCGGTTTAACGTCTCATCCGAAGGATCAATCCCCAATCGTGGGAGGGGCATCGATTTTGTGACGTCACAAAATCGAACGGCTTGATTTGAGAGAGGGTAAAACATATAAGAAGATTAAAAAAAAAAAAACACTGGATGGATTTTTATCATTTTATGATGGTTGTGTACAGGCACTGCCAACTCACATTTCAGTACAATCAACTTGTAAAAGTGCATGTACCATTATATGACCCCTTTAAAGGCTGTACAGACTAGAACCTGGTGAGGGTCAGATTTTACAGATAACATATGAGATAATCATAAAAAATGATCATAGCTTTGTTGCTATTTGGTATAACTATATTTTTTGTTTCATAACACTCATTTTGAATTAGTCCAGTCAAATTACTTTACAAAAGTACCCCCCCCCCCCCCCCCCCCCCATTTTTCAAACCAATTGTTTTCATGATTTGACAAGTATATGTTTTCTTGCTTTTTTAATTTTAGACTCAACTGATTGGGAAATCTCTGCCCATCACCTGCCCCCAACATCACAAAGCCACAAGAAGGGAACAAAGATTTTTCCGTCAGCTGACTATTTAGTGAGGTTTTTTTTAAGGTGCGTGTCTAAATTTATTCCTAAAGGGTTAGTTCACCTACAAATGGAAATTATGTCATTACTTACCCTCATCTCGTTCCAAACATGTAAGACTTTCTTTCATCTTCACAACACAAATGAGGATATTTTTAATGAAATCTGAGAGCTTCCTGTCCCTCCATTGACAGTCCACGTAACTACCACGTTCAAGCCCCAGAAAGGTGTAAAGGTACATCATTAAAGTACTCCATGCGACTCCAGTGGTTTAACATACATTTTATTAAAGGTGAACTAAGTAACTTTTTTACCTTAACTGAACAGCTTCGGAGTCATTGGAATGGTTATATTACTTATTTCGGGTTGAATGGTGGTCGTTTCGCACCCCCCTGGTGCCCGTGAGCGGAAAATTTGCACTTGCAACTTTGAGACGGCGGGCCGCCGGCCGCCGCGTCAGGAAGTATCGCGTGATATCAGGTCTCGCGATGTAAACAACTGCTTTACGGCCAAAAGAAATCTGCTAAAATGCCGTCATTATTGCGCTCCCTCACGCTGTTCGAACCCGAATGAAGAAGACGTTTTAAAGAATGTACCATCTGCTTTGTTGTCGTTGATCTGCTAGCCTCTGGTGTCTGAGAATAGCCAACGAGTTTTTACAACAGTGTTGTCAAATATCTATTCCGAAGCTGTGGGGGGAGCTCTAGAGAGAAACCTGCGAGCAAAAAGCGAGAATACAGCGAAGAAATCGCGAAACTACTGAGCCCTGCTTTAAACTACGCAAGTGCTGTGTTTGCAGCAACAAAACATTTACCACTTAATTTATAAAATATTAATTTCCAACATGTGTTCATGAGAACATTACGAGTTGTGCATGTTGTTGATGCGAAAGCAGATGTTGTTAAGTGAGCGTGCATCGAAGATTAATAATTTGTAAATAAAGTTGAGTTTTATGAATTAATGACAGAATTTACATTTTTGGATGAATTACATCTTTAATTTACTTGGAAATCAGTAAATTTAAGTCTTAATCTAACCAAAATAGTTTATTGTTTGAGTCACGGAAGTTTAAGATGATTAAACTTTTTCCACCATAAACTTGCTGTTTTTATAAAACACAAATAGAATTAATTGTAATTGGTCTGGTTTTGTGTTGTCCAGGGAACCAGCACTCCAGGATTTTGAGAAAGTTGGATCCGCACAGCCTTTCCTTCTCTGTGAAACAACTATGCACTGAACTTTACTGTTAGCAACTGGACACAACTGATCCACTCATATCCTGCAACTGTTTTTCATCTGTTGAATGTTGTTGCTGTACTGTTGCAAAGTTGAAGGTATTGACTCAACTTCACTGACACAGGACTTATATTCACTGACATGTACAGGACTTGAAGTATTACAAAGATACAGACCATTTGATGAGCAGCTTTCACATAATTCTGATGACAAATGCCTATATTTTGCTTTCATTTATTTTAAGTTAACCTATGATGTAAAGGGACTTGTTCGTTAAATAAAACTAGTTTGTTAAAACAATTGTTTGCGTTTTGCCTTTTTTTTAAACTTTACAATGAACAGAATTCTACTATGATCCCAGACTAAGGTCACATTTTAACTTTCTGGATTGTTTTGATGTGCATTCAATGTTATCAATAGGTTAAATACTTTGCTTTTATTTCTGGAAAGATTCCTTTTGTTAAAAAGCATTTAACACTCCCAAAATGTATAAATGACTCCCTCCATTTTGGAGTTAAAATAACACTTTTGAAAGTGTGAAATATATACATTACTCACGGAATACATTTTAACAAAGTGTTCAAATGTACTCCATGAGTAATGTATATATTTCACACTTTCAAAAGCATTATATTAACTCCAAAATGGACGGAGTCATTTATACATTTCGGGAGTGTTAAATTTGACTCAATTTGAGTTAAATGTACACTGGCTTTTTTGCTGTGTAACTTAATAAAGTGTGTTTGTGACATTTTCTGCCATTTGTCTTGGATTGGAAGCAGCTCTAGAGGTAGCCTATTGGTATTGACACTCAATAATGTTATTGCTGAACAGTATTTTAACACTTAATGTTGTTGTATTCACACTACACTGGTGTTGGTGTAAAATAAAAAGTATTACTCAATAACACTGTAATTTAACACTAACACTAGTGTGGTGTAAAAACAACAATGTTAAGTGTTGAATAGTGCTAACTTTTAACAATATACAGTGTTGAATTAACAGAAAATTAGTGTTAAAAAATTAACACTTTCAAAAGTGTAAATGTAACACTGTGTAGTGTGGACACATATACACACTTTGCTGGTGTTAAATTTGACACTAGGGGCCCTATTTTAACGATCTGAAACGCAAGTGTCAAAGCGCAAAGCGCAAGTAACTTTGTGGGCGGGTCTCGGCGCTGTTGCTATTTTCCCGGCGGGATAAATGACTCTTGCGCCGGGCGCAAATCTAAAAGGGGTTGGTCTGAAGTAGCTTCATTATTCATAGGTGTGGTTTGGGCGTAACGTGAAATAAACCAATCAGAGCATCATCTCACATTCCCTTTAAGAGCAGACGCACTTTTTCCTTGGCGTATTGCTATTATAACGGCGGATTTGCCAGGCGCGCGTCAAGAGCGGTTCACAGCCGAGGAGAGCAACGCTCTCGTCACGGCCGTAAAAGAGAGAGAAGTGACATTGGGGATGGGAGAAACACACCCAAATTAGCTTCGGCTAAACAGGCATATAATAATGTGGGTAAATGTGTAAGCTAGATGTATGCTTTTATAATAAATTATTATATTTATAATAAATTATCTATCTATCTATCTATCTATCTATCTATCTATCTATCTATCTATCTATCTATCTATCTATCTATCAATCTATCGTTTGTAATAATATGATTTGCAAAAATGAAAACTGCTGCTTCTGTGTAGATTAGAGAATCACAGTGTATGAGCGTTGTGCACTCTATACATTATGGTCAAGCATGCGCCCTTAAAATAGCCTAATGAACAACGCGCAACGCGCCACTGACTTTAGACTAGGTTTTTTCTGGCCAGTGGCGCAATTGTTTTATGGAACAGTAAAATAGCACCAGGGAACGTTTGCGCCAAAACACGCCTCCTTTTTTGCGCTGAACCGCCCAGGGAGCGCAAGTTCATTCCCTAGTTTAGCGACGTGCTTCTGTGGAGGGAAAAGCGCGCTTTGCGCGGGTGCAAAATAGGAATGAAACATGCGTCGGTGTACAAAGTCAATTGCGCTGGGTGCAAGATAGGGCCCTAGGTGTTGATTTAACGCTGGGGATTTTGCTGTGTAGTCCACTAAAATATTTACTTGTGCTGTATACTACTGTTTAATGTAGTTGCAATGTATTTTGATACTTGATTTTGTTTTAATGGACTATTATTACATTGACATTATTACATCATGCTGATAATATAATTTGAGATTTGAGATATTCATAGACCTGCAGCAACATAGACGAGAATAAGAAAACAAGTCAATTTTAGCAGCTTTAAAGATAATTTTTTAAAGCACACTTTTTTTTTCATGTGCACTTTTAAAGCAATGTTTTAAAATTTGAAATGGCCTATTTGAATCTTTTTTTTTTTTTTTTTTTGAATATTTAAATAAAAAAATATTTAAAAGTATTTAATGCATTATTTTATTAGAATTAATATTTTTTTTTATTACAGCTGTTTTATAATAAATCCAAAAGCTTCTTCCAGACACTCAGCATTATGTATTTCTTGAGTCAGGTACATCTTTTTTCTCTTTATTCCAGAGCATTTGAAGTTTTGTATTGATTATCTTTGAACTGATTATGTAATTGGCCTGATACATTTACAAATTCCCAAAGTACTGGCTGAGATGATGCTGTTCTCTGTGGGAACATTAGCGCTGAACACCCACTGACGGCCTGGAGCTCGAACCTGCGAAAGCTTCTGAACATATCGTAAAATAGGCAATAAGATTATACACTCACCTAAAGGATTATTAGGAACACCTGTTCAATTTCTCATTAATGCAATTATCTAATCAACCAATCACATGGCAGTTGCTTCAATTCATTTCCTCAATCTCCTGAACTCCAAACTGAATGTCAGAATGGGAAAGAAAGGTGATTTAAGCCATTTTGAGCGTGGCATGGTTGTTGGTGCCAGATGGGCCGGTCTGAGTATTTCACAATCTGCTCAGTTACTGGGATTTTCACGCACAACCATTTCTAGGGTTTACAAAGAATGGTGTGAAAAGGGAAAAACATCCAGTATGCGGCAGTCCTGTGGGCGAAAATGCCTTGTTGATGCTAGAGGTCAGAGGAGAATGGGCCGACTGATTCAAGCTGATAGAAGAGCAACTTTGACTGAAATAACCACTCGTTACAACCGAGGTATGCAGCAAAGCATTTGTGAAGCCACAACACGCACAACCTTGAGGCGGATGGGCTACAACAGCAGAAGACCCCACCGGGTACCACTCATCTCCACTACAAATAGGAAAAAGAGGCTACAATTTGCACAAGCTCACCAAAATTGGACAGTTGAAGACTGGAAAAATGTTGCCTGGTCTGATGAGTCTCGATTTCTGTTGAGATATTCAGATGGTAGAGTCCGAATTTGGCGTAAACAGAATGAGAACATGGATCCATCATGTCTTGTTACCACTGTGCAGGCTGGTGGTGGTGGTGTAATGGTGTGGGGGATGTTTTCTTGGCACACTTTAGGCCCCTTAGTGCCAATTGGGCATCGTTTAAATGCCACGGCCTACCTGAGCATTGTTTCTGACCATGTCCATCCCTTTATGACCACCATGTACCCATCCTCTGATGGCTACTTCCAGCAGGATAATGCACCATGTCACAAAGCTCGAATCATTTCAAATTGGTTTATTGAACATGACAATGAGTTCACTGTACTAAAATGGCCCCCACAGTCACCAGATCTCAACCCAATAGAGCATCTTTGGGATGTGGTGGAACGAGAGCTTCGTGCCCTGGATGTGCATCCCACAAATCTCCATCAACTGCAAGATGCTATCCTATCAATATGGGCCAACATTTCTAAAGAATGCTTTCAGCACCTTGTTGAATCAATGCCACGTAGAATTAAGGCAGTTCTGAAGGCGAAAAGGGGGTCAAACACAGTATTAGTATGGTGTTCCTAATAATCCTTTAGGTGAGTGTATATATATATATATATATATATATAAGCAAATTAGATAATCCTCACCATGAGTATCAAGAGCCAGTAGTCTGTTGTCTTCCGGCCCTTCAAATATTTTTGAAGTCCTCAACTCCTTACTTAATGGTCTGAGTGGGAGAAGGAGTTGAGTGGATTAGAGAAGATATCTCTACCCCGATGCTATGCCAGCTCACAGATGGATCACCCGCCCTGTAGATACGACATCTATGTTTTTTGGGATGCATCGGAGCAGGCAAACGGTAGACTTCAAGTAGAAGTCCTCTTAATCGCTGCCAGATCCCACGTTGTGCCCCACAAGCAACAATCTATACCCTGATTAGAGCTGTGTGCCGCTATTACTGGAGCGCAACTCTCCCAGCTCCTGACTACAGAGCTTACAATTCCTATTCACTCCACCACGCTCTGGTCAGACTCCACCACCGTGCTCACATGGCTGACTTCCAGCTCATGTCGTTAAAAGGTGTTCGTAGGAACACGGGTGGCAGAGATCCAAGAGATAACAGCTTCGGCCACCTGGTGCTATGTCAGATCCACAGACAATCCAGCAGATGAAATCACACGAGGCATGCCTCTTCGTGACCTTGCTACAGGGAGCCGGTGGAGCTAGGGACCGGCATTCCTCAAGCTGCCACCAGATAGTTGGTCCGAACAGCCCCCTCTATCGTTTGAAGAGCCAAGCAGTGAATTAAGACAGTCAGACAAAGAGTTCTAGTAACTAAAAAATAACTGAGAGTACTTGATAATTTACTTTAAATAAAATGTAATTGTTTCCATTGTTATGTTTTGCATCTATCTATCTAGATTATAGATTAGGTTGATCAGCGTCACAAGATCTGCCTGTACTAAACTGTGATTGGCAACATCGTGACTATGACGAGAAAATAACAGGTATGCTTGAGCATTTTGTTCTTCTAAGGGTCACATCATGTGACATTATGTCCCATTTTTGGTTGGTTTATATGCCTTTGGTCCATGTTGAGTTAATATTTCAGTCGAACCGCACTAGAGTTTGTTTGGAAGTGGACCAAGACTCATCTTTTCAGCATTCTCGGTCCGCTTATTTTGATCACACCAGGGTTCAGATGACAGTGTTCACACTTATTCAAATGAACCACACTAACAGAGCATTCGCACTAGGGTTTGTTTTAATCCAACCAAACATGCCGAGTGTGAACACACCATATGTGTCTGTATTAAAAACATGTTGAATGTATAGTTCCCCTGAACATCCAAGAAAATTACAGTTAAATATAAAAGAGTTGAATATAGCTCAAACAGTAGAGTGTTGGCGCTAGCAACGCCAAGGTCATGGGTTCGATTCCCAGGGAAAGCAAGAACTGACAAAATGTAAAAAAAAAATGTGAACCTTGAATAAGTCGAGTAAGTCTCTTAGGATAAAAGCGTCTGCCAAATGCATAAATGTGAATAGTAAGAAGAGTTTAAATGTTCTGCATGGGATTCAATAATAAAAAATACAGGACTGTAAAAAACTGGAGAACCTGAATTGCTTGTTTTCAAAAGTTTGTTACTTTAATGGTAAAATCAAATAGAAATAGCACATTAACGTTAAAAGTTACAACTAAGGTCTGGTATAAAGACCGTTGCTCATATGACTGAAATGTTCGCCCAATAGAGAAAAGTAATGAAAATAAGAAGAGGGAACAATGCTTGCAACACTGGGTTTATTTAATACATTTTAATTTGTTTTATTAAATGTCATTTTAAACACATTATAACAGAATCAGTATCTGGAGATTATTTTAAAGTGATTACACAAAGTATGAAGCTATATGAATATTTGTGTATTGGTATTATATAAGGTTATTTGAAAACAACAAATATTGAATATATATATTTCCCCTGAACACCCAAACACCACCCAAAAAAATACAATGAGGCCTGAATGTAAAGCAACTGATACATGATTGACACAATTAGAAGTAATCAAATAACTTCTGCATTACATGTGCAATCTGTCTTGACATTACAGAGGAGATTCCTTGGTATCCACTTTGATATCAGTGTAAGTGACGCCTTTGTATGTGCCCTTGGTTCCATACGTAAACACACTGCCGTTCTTGCAGGTCATCTTCACTGTGCCAGTGTAAGGCAGGTCAAAAGTGGCTCTGCCAATAGTGACTGAAACATCCATCTTCTTCCCTGGTGGCACATCTACATCTGTAGACAGAGTTTCGGTTCTCTCATCTGTGTTCTCACGACCATAAGTGCTTTCAACTCCAATGGTGACACTGTATCCTGCAGTAACTTCAGCAATCCCTGGAACCCCAGCCTTCACTTCCATACTAAATGTTGCAGATAAACTTGCACTCACAGACCATGAAGATTTGTTAGTTATTTTCTTTGAGCTTTCAACTTTTTGTTTTTGTGTGGCAGAGGAGTTGTTCCTGAAAGTGAGGGATTTTATTTCTTCTACTGTCACCTTTGGTATCAGTTGGTGGAGAGTGGGATAGTTGACATCGGTGAGAACGGTTGATTCAACTGCTTTGAGAAACAAGAATCCCATGCAGTCAATGTCAGAACCACCTCTTCCTACAACTCCCAAACAATATCCAGAGCCGACATCCATGGGATATTCTGTTTTTAAACTCCAGCTTGTCATCTTTGCAAAAAATTCTCTCCCCTGACTGGTCTTGAATTTGATGGCTCCAAGACGTGTTCCTGCTCCGTTCCCCCACAGGGACAGTGAGGTGAAACACTCACCAGGTGTGAACTTGTACTCTTGATACGGTCCAGAACCTACTCCAAAAGTTTCAACTCTCCCATCTGAAAGCCAGACTCTGACAGCCTTCACCTGCCATTCTCCCACCCAGACTCCGATCTTCTCTAAACTGGCACCGTTGTTCTGACCAGTAAATGAGAATTCACCACCTCCTTGTCCACCAATTAGCTCTAGATTCATTGTGTCGGACATCTTGGAATTAAATCGATCTGAAAGCAATATCAGATTAGAATTAACATCAGCTTTAAACTTTAATGCAGTGTTTCCCAACCCAGTTTCTGTAGACACAACAACAGTACACGCTGGACTTCTTTCTTAACTGACCCATTCATTTCTGGTCTTGGAGTATCTACTAATACAATGAATCTTGACTAATAAGCTGACTTGAATCAGGTGTGTCTGAATAGGCAAACATGCTAAATGTGCAGTTCTGGCATTCCTCTGGGAACAGGGTTGGGAAACATTAGCCGCTTTTCCACTGTCAGGCCAAATGGATCTGTCATGTTGTGACTCAGGATTGGTCACTTGTCTGTTGTCTGGCTCTCTGTAGCTGGTCAAGTGCGCTATTTGAGCGTAGTAAACACAAGTTACTAACAGAAATATCCAGTCATCCTCCGTAACGCAGTGACTTTATTTGCATCGCATACGTCTGTAAATTATTGTGTTATAAAGGCAATGACTGACACATTTAAATACATTACAAAGAGTGCTGGGATCAATCCCACATTGAAAATGAAACCATATCCATACCGGCTGGGCCAGATTGGCACAGAATGGAGCAATTAATCACTGAGATCAGTTTGGCAGATGGTGGAAAAGTGGCTATTGTTGTGTATTTCTGTGGTAGTTGCATGCTACACAATCTCCTGGCACAGCACATCTATAACACGAGTTCATGCTTTCATTTGGTGTGCTCTTTATAGGCAGAAATCACCTTTTACATACATCTGATACACAATATCCAGTTAAATTTCATTTTCTTTATTTTTGATCCAATGTAAGTGGCATTTTTAGGATAATAGTATTCTTCTTATTATGCTTTTGCTTGCTAAACTTTAGTTTAAGAATTGTCTTGTGTTTGTGTGTGAGTTGTCTTGAGTGCGAGACGTGCTGTTCAGATCCCGGCACTTCGGTCTATTTTGGCTTCTGTTTTGTGTCGGAATTCATGAGCGTCTTGTTGTGTCGGCGTGCAATTTCGATTTTGCTCAGGCCGTACGTGCTTCTGTCCGCTTGTGCTGTTGTGCTTTGTGTAGCACACAGTTAATGTTTACATCCGCCACATGCTTTGATGTTATGTTTTGCCTTGTGCTCTGTTGCACACAGCTTGTGTTTTTTATCAGCTGCATGCTTTCTTGTCATGTGTTACGTGAACATGCGGCTTATGAGTGTTCTCGTTAGCCTCGTGTTAATCTCTCGTTTTGTGTGAGCACATGGCTTGTGATTGGTTTTCACTAGCCATGTGCTTGTGTTTTTGTCATGTTTGCTCCTTGTGCGATGTGCTCTCCTGTCTATTGTGTAACCCTACCCATGTTGTTACCTGATTATTGGTTTATTTGTCCCACCTGTCCTCCCTTGTTACTTGCCTTGTTTGCTCCCTATTTATTCTCCTTGTGTTTGCAGTCCTGAGGCAAGGCAAGGCAAGGCAAGGCAAGGCAAGGCAAGGCAAGGCAAGGCAAGGCAAGGCAAGGCAAGGCAAGGCAAGGCAAGGCAAGGCAAGGCAAGGCAAGGCAAGGCAAGGCAAGGCAAGGCAAGGCAAGGCAAGGCAAGGCAAGGCAAGGCAAGGCAAGGCAAGGCAAGGCAAGGCAAGGCAAGGCAAGGCAAGGCAAGGCAAGGCACACGCTTTTGCAGGTTATCAACTAGGTTTTGCAGTTTGTACTAATTGTTTTGAGAACTGCATTAACTGCAAATGTAAATAGTGATGTGAGAAATGTACCAAAGCGACTGAGAAAACCTGTAATATCAATGTGTACTTGTAGTAAACTTGTAAGTGTACTATTTCAATACTGCTTGGGCCGAAATTGGCCCACTCTTAGTATATAAAAGTATACGTTTAAGTGTACTATAAGTGTAACAGTAGTAAACTTTAAGTACACAAGTGAACTTATAAGTAACCTAGTAGTTTACTATTTTAATACAAGTAGTATTTTTTTGTTTGTTTATGAAAGTACACACTGAAGTGTAGTCTCTGTAAACCACTAGATTAGTAGTTTATGCTGAAACTATACTTGTGAGTTTTCTTTAAGTGAACATAAGATTATACTTATAGTTTATGATTTATATATTATTTTTGCACTTGCAGTATACTACTATGTTCAGATGTAAATATTTTTTATACTAGAAAAATACCTAATTTAACTAATTTTAAAAACATTTTATTAGCTTCATGCATTCTTATTTTTTATCAAAACTTGAATCTCAGTAAATTTCAGTAAGTTTCATAAGGAAAGGCAACATTTTAAACAAAAAAGTTAACTTTTTTTGTCAGACTACGCCTCGATCAGATTCAGAACGATGATCAAAACACAGATGGAGGAGATCGAGTCCAACACCCCCAAAGCTTCACAGTCATTTTCTCTTCATGGGTTACGCTTCATTTCATTAGGTAACATTAAACAGTTTTGATTTACAAGCTGTCTGATGATCACATTACTGCGTATGTTATTGCGAATGATCATCTTATTGCGTATGCATAATGTGTATGATATCGCATTGTTTCTGCTTCTTCTTCTGCTGTGTTTTGATCAGGAGATTCAGTACTCTTTCAATCTAACCAAAGCAAACGTGCCCAGTGTGAAAACCACCTTATTTCTGGAGACAAGACAAACGTCCTCATTGTACAACATCACTATTACAATGATATCTATCTGACATTATATAGTTATTTAGTGTACATTGATAAATACTTTACTTTGCCTGTTAAATAAATAATAAATGATAGCTAGATTATGTTCATTGTTAGCATTGCATGTTTATGTTGAAATATTAAGTAATGGTTTGTATTTAAAAAAAAAAAAAAAAAAAAAAATCTATTGTGTGTCATTATGTGTAATGAGTAGTGACTAAACTGTTTGGCCAAAAATCCTAAAATGGTCTCGTTAGATTCGGGGCGGCATGCCGGGTCTAATGATATCGGCCATTTTAGGCGTCGCCCATTTTAAATTCTGAAGTAAAATGCTTTATTTTATGAACGCATTGTTACAAAACTTGATATGGATCATTGGCACAAGGCTCTGAAGGAGCCTGAGAAGTTTTGAGCCAGCGCTGCCTAGTGGTAAAATCAAATGTTCACATGTTCATAACTTTGGATTTGGTTGATTTATTTTCACTGGAGTCATCTCCTTAGATTCCCGAATCCTTGTCGAGTACAAGGATACCAAACATACTAGGTTTCACCTTATGATTTGTGCAATGTTGTGATTAAGTGTTCAAACAACCTTTGCGAATATCTTGGAAACGGTTACCGATCAGCCGGCTGAAATCACTCTCGCTGTACTTTGATGGCATATGTCACAGTCACGTGGCGTCGCAAAGTCTAAAGTCGGGTAAAATTTCAAACCGGCATGCAGTGCTTCAAGTCAGCCACCGATCGGTCTGCGCAGAGCTGTGTGAAGTCGAATAAGCCTAGTGTCTCCATCAGGCTTTAATTGGATATGAACGGTTATGATTGGATATGATTTGTTCGTGCAATAAATCCCGCTTCTTGTTTTCGTGCGCATTCTCAAATCGGTCTGAATGAAGACAATGATGAAGTTTATGGGAAATCTAATGAAAAAGTTGACTATTAGCTGAATATTAGTTCACAAATAATATTCATTGTTTAAATATTTACTGCCTTTAATTATTATTTTGGAATAAATGTAAAAATGCGTAAAAACACTAATTTAATGAAATGTCTACTTGGTTTTAACAAATCGAAATTTACAGTGTTAAAGCAAAAAATACAAAATAGAATTGTATTTGGTCTCTCTTTTTTATGTAAAATTATGAGTAACAGACATAAATTTACATTTGATATACAGTAGGCTATATAAAAAAAATATGCAGGTCTTTTGCCTCCTCTTCTTAAAACACCACCGCACACCACTAGCGTAAGCCTGTATGCACATAAAAGATGACTTTTGCATGTGAAGAGCATGAAAACATGAACTCGTGCTATAGATGCACAGTGGGAGAAAATTGGGTTGGATAATCTCATGCAAAGTATTAGAAACGGTTAGCTAGCTACATCTTAACCCAGGTGAAAATAAAGTGTACTTGAGTGCACTAAAAAAACACTTAAATACAAGAAAGTACATTTGTAGTACATTCTTATTTTTTGTGCTAAAGAAAAGTGTAAAAATTATACACTATAAATACACTAATTAAAAGTATATTTTTACTTAAGTAGTACTTAAGTGTAATTGCGAAAGTATACTAAATAACATAGATATTTTAAATGTATTTTTAGTGCATAGAAATAAGATACACTATTGAAAAAATACACAGAACTGTTTTATTAGTGTATTTCTTACAAGTACATTTTTAACGCATTAAAAATAGTTCATTGTTAGTGCACTTTTAGATAGCTATCATAAGTTTAAATTAAATTGATTTTACTTAAAATATATTCAAAATGTAATAGTCAAAAATTAAATTTTCCCAAAAGTGCTATTTAACCTCTTTATAAAAGGGTACACTTTATAAAAATAAACTAAATATTACTAATTCTTAAATTGATTTTAAGTGTATTCAGATAAAGTACTCCCAGGTGAAAAAGACGTAGTATTAAATGTATTAAAAATATACTTGAAATACAAATAGTATAATACATTTGTATAACCAACATGCTTATTTGAAGTGCATAAAAAATACATTGAATTGTATTTTAATATATTTCTAAAAAGTATACTAGAAATACATTGGTAATAAATATATGCTTAATTATACTTTAAATAAATATGCTAAACACAAGCATACTTTTAATATATTTCTAAAAAGTGCACAAGTAGATTGGTAATAAATATGTTTAGTTAAATTTTTAAGAAATATGCTAAACACAATCATACCATTTGTGTGAAGTTTTAGTGTATTTAAAGAAAACATACTTATGTTGCTCTTAATTAAAGTACATTTGTGTAACTTGTGTAAGAACATCTAAATGATTAAGCTTTTAGTGTGTTTAAAGTACTTTAAACACTTAGGCCTACTACAATATATTTGTAATATTTATCATTTTACCATTTTAATATTTTAGATTTTTTGTATGATGTACCAACTTCTAATGTATTATAAACATTTGTCAACTATTATTAAGCATTGCAATAAGCACTTAAAATGAATGTTGTTCACTTTTACTTGTTTGTAGGCTACTTGTAAAGGGCTGTTGTCCATTACATGATATGTTTTTACTACTGAAATTCCCACAAGGATATCAACATCATATTTTTTTTAAATGCATCATAGATACATTTTCCAAAGATGTTTCAATGTTGTCCAAAAATATGTTGTACTTGTTTAAATTTGAAAAACAAGAATAACACACGTGACTAATCCTGATTGGTTCCAGAGCCGTTGAACGTCTGTGATTGGTTCTTGTGATAATTATGCGCTCACACCTCACTCAGAGCTTGCATTGAATGCAGGGGGGAAGGAAGTCGACCGGAAGTTGAAGTCGGCCGCGTTCTGCCATCTTGTAGCAGAACTTCACCTGCAGTTAGCATCCCATTGACTCCCATTCATTTTGGCGTCACTTTGACAGCGAATAACTTTACATCTGAGGCGTTTAAAGACTCCATTTGTCCATTATTTATTTCTAAAGAAACACGACAATGTATAAAATGCTCCATTACCTTGTAGCTTATGTTAAGGCCCCGTAGAAGCAGTTTTTGTAAAAGTAGGCTAACGATTGCGTCATAACCACGCGACTCTCTGTCGCACAGTAGAGAAATTACCGTATGGACAGGAGGAGAAGCTCGCGGGCAATCGGGGGGACGTGGAGGCAAAATGACAATATAATTAATCAGAATACCTAGCAAAAGTTGCTCCTGCTCCAAGCTTATGGACAGCTCCTACTCACACTCTCCGTCTCTGCAAGGTTCGGAAGGGAATGATTCAGATTTCTCTTGGCACAGCTACTAGAAGACAGACGGGTTGCTCACGTGGTCCGTGTAAAGCTTTGCTCGGTTTGAGTCTGCGCGTCAGGAAAGGAAGTGCTAAGAAATCGCTAAAAATGGGCTTCACTTGTCTCAATTGAGTTCCAATGGGGTCGCTGTGTCCATTTCTTTTACTGTCTATGATTGAATGTGACTTTTTCAAATGTGAACAGTTTTGGTGAATCGTTCATCAGAGGGATATAAGTTAAATCTCTCAGGTTTCATTAGCCTACGATATCTCAGTTTTTCTTTCTAAGATTAACAGAATTCTTAAATGTTTTGCAACTACTAAATGAGTGATCATGACAGTATTTAGATTTTCTTTTTTCTAATGTTAATAGAAAACGTAACTATTAGTGTTGTTTTAATTTTTTTCCCCATCTTCAAGTTTGCATGACATGTGACATTTGGAACCTCATTATGTTGTGATTCTAGGTAAGATTTGTATTACATTTACGTTTACTTTGCCAGTCGTATTTTTGACTCTGTGTAACAGCACGTCTTTTTCAGTTCAGATACATTCAATTTGACCAATCAGAGCCAAGCTTTTCAAGTCGAATCTCGAAGAGATGAAGATACTGCTATGAGAAGTTACTGGTAAGTTTTAGTTGCTGTTTGCATAAATAAATAGCTCACTGTTTAGTTTTTGTCCTAGTTTTTTTCCAAATTGTTTTCCTAGTCTCCCCGTTCGAATTTGATTTTTCTCAAAAGTGACAGCATGTGTGATTTGTGGATTACTGATAAGCGCGAGTGGAGAAACAGGCGTTTATTTATTCATTCTCAGTGTTGAGAAACGTAGCCTTCATGTGTTACGTTATTGTGTTAATAATAACTAAAGTAGCCTACCTAATTATGTTACATATTTATTTTGTATGAAAACTAGCGCGTTCGTTACTTATGGATTAAAAAGTAGGCTACCGTTGTATCAGTGCTGCGCGAGCTCTCCCTCACAAACACGGACGCGCGCACCCAGAGAGAGAAGATAATTGTAAAATGAAAAATTGACGGGCTAAGTTTAAATTTTGTTCTAGCTTGTTTTTTTTTTTTCTATCAAAATGTCAGAAAGCATTTTGTATTATCCATCCGTGTTTTTAAAATTCGTTAAATGACGGACGTTTTACTGTTAACACAGCCCATGTCGGATTCGACTGATAGCCTACTTGTTATTATTTTTAGAATAAGTGATTCGTTATGCTATTATTGGACTCCTGTCTATTCATTGTCAACTGTTTTCTATAAATATGTTTGTATTGGCTAACATTTATTCAGCTAATGCGTGCCCTGTTTAAAATGTGCAATGTTCAAAGGCAAAGACAGCACGTCACAAATAGAAGCCCTTTTCCCTGTGGTATTTAGTATCATATTTGGATATTGGAATAATAAATTAAGTAGCCTATCTTAATTGTACACAATGTTCCTGTTTTTTTTTTGTTTGTTTTTTTCTGTTTTCTAAGGGTTTCTTAATTTTAGACAAGTTGACCAGCACACATTATATGCAATACAATATAATGCATGTGTGTCGTATGTGTGACATATTTTGCATACAGGTAAAGGTGCCCAATATCAGTCATTTCTAAAGTAAAAAAAATAAACTTGTTTTGGAAAATAGCTCTTTATTTGATAATCATTAAAATTTGTTTTCTATACAGAGATATCGACATCGGTAAATATCGGTATCGGCCATAACAGCAATATTAATATCGGTTATCGGTATCGGCCACAATTTTCACATCGGTGCATCCCTACCAATCAGTAACAGTACTGTAACTGTTTGCAGCTATTAATGACTGCACTTTATTGACGAGTTAGGTTTATTGAAGGTAGTTTTTTTGTTGTTGTTTATAATACCTCTGCAGATCACTGTATTTTATGTTAATGTATTTTTTTATTTTTTTACAGTTTACATATGCTGCTGTACTGATGTACACAATACATTAAAGTTTACTAGCTTTCAAAGTGTATGTGTTTTTATACATTTTTTTTTTTTTTTACTGTGTGTTTTAATACACCATTAACATATTGAATTATGTTTTATAAAGGTACTGTTAACAGTTAAAACATATTTGAAATTATTTACTATATAAAAAATATGTGAGCAATACATAAATATGATAACATTTTAAATCATTTATAAGTGTATTTAAAAATGCATTAAAGATGGGTTCAATTGTACTAAAAGGGGTAACAAAAAATAAATTAAAGCTGAAATAGTATGTTAAAAGCATATTTTAGTTCATCTTCAGTGTGTCTCAAAATAGCACAGTTGAGTACACTAAGATGATCTTAAGTTTATCTTAAGAAGTACTAAAGATAAGCTTTGAGTATATTAAGTACAAAATAAGTGCGCGAAAGCACTTTAAGTACATTATGGAAGTGTACTAATTAAGTGTACTAAGTGCACTTAAATAAAATGTATTTTAGTATACTTTTTTTTCACCTGGGAAGTCAAGTGCCCTTGAGTGAAAGTATACTTACATGGATGACTGCAGTCTGAAATTCTTCTCAAGAGCAGCTCGTCTGGTCAAAGCTGGAAAAGTGTGATGTGTTTGGTCAGTCCGCTGCTTAAATACAGCTCTGAAGGGGACAGGCAGTCCTTAAAACACACCCTGAGTCAGTGCAGTCAGCTCTCCCCACCTCACTCAAACACAATCTTTTTAACTCTTTCCCTATCAGTTCCCTTAAAAAAAAAAAAAAAAACATTTCACAAAATGTTCATGGCCCCAGAATATTCATGTGTATGAACATGCAATATATCAAAAGAACCAACCCTTTTCAGTTTTATTCTAGCTTAATGCATTCTTTTTTTACTGTAAAATACTGTAAATTGTAAAATTGCTTAAATTGGCTGCTTTATTAAGATTGAAAGTGAGTCTTTATCTACTGCCACTATTTTGAATTCACCCAACCAGAGTTTCACCGTGATCTCATGAGGACTCATTATTATATTATACATACACATTATATATATATATATATATATATATATATATATATATATACATACATACATACATACATACATACATACACACACACACACAATGTGTACTGTACTTTACCAGAAAACTATCAAAACACATCACCAGCAAGCCTGTTCACAAAATATACAGTTTTTAAACAAAACACATTTTACGGAGACCTTGCACATGATATGCAAGAAGAAAAAAAAAGTCAAATCAAGGGAACGAAAGCTGTTCATGAAAGCTGTTTATTGTAACCTGGAAATGTAACTGCAATTGCCATTAGGACGTGCAACTGATAACCCATGACCTTTATCCCTGTAAACTCAAGGTAAAAATAATTCAAGAACCTGTTTAGTAATATAAACATTCTGATAAAAGTTTGGGTCTGAATGCATATTTGAAAGATCATATTTGAAAATCTTGCAAAAATATGCAAGAGTCAAATTAAGTAGAAGTAGTTTTTTAACTAGTCACCAGATAAGCAGAGGTCAGCCTCGCCTAGCCATCAATCACTAACTGTAACCCAACTATGGCCACAGTCACACCTGAACCAGCTAAACTACATATTCAGCATCACCACAAACATCCAGACAGGCGTGTTGATGCAAGATGGAGATAAACTCTGCTGGACATTAGCCCTCCAGCTAGTACTAGGAGCAGGTTTGAACACACCTTTCCAAACAGAACTGAAGATCAACTGAGAGTTAATACAGATAACTTGCATTATTGCTAACACAAGGGTTCACAATAATTCACCAACCAGCCAAACACTTTGATTTGTGTTTTGATTGCAGCAAAGAAGATGATCTGAGATATGAATGTATCCTGAAAGTTTAAGTAACCACTTCACAAGAAAATAAAAATGCACAATGCCATTAATGCACAACAAGACAAGGACCGGTTCACCCAGAATGACCATTCTGTCATCATTTATTCTCCCTCATGTCATTAAAAAGTCAGTTTTTGTCCATTCAATTGATGTCAATGGGTCCAATAAACCCTAAAAAACTATACCAAAATATATTTAAAATACACTTATTTCATATTAAGTATACTTTTAAATCCATTCAAATATGTATTGACATATCACTTAAGACTTACTAACATAAAATTATAATGAAACTTTATTTATTTATTAATATTATGCCTTAAATGTTTAACCCTTTCACGCATAGTGGTCACTACAATGGACAGCTATTAAAAAAGCATTTTCTTGAATTTGCACGGGTTTTTATGGCAAAGTTGCACATCAGCCTCTTCACTGGACCCTGGTGCATCATCCTATACATTGCAACCAAGTGGCAAGCTGTTGTGTTTCGATTTTTCCCCCTCCAAACCAAGATGGCCAAGGGTCAGTCAGACATGCCAAGGTTTTTTTATTTAAATTTTTTAATTTTTAATTTATTTCAAGCATACAATGAAAAAGTGTACAGTATGTACAACATAAGAAAATAATCGAAAGAACACTGATGATCAAACAAATAAAATGGGCTGAAGTTTAACACTTGTTAATTCCCACCCCTCAAACTCTTAATACATTAGTTTACTTCCATTGGTATTATCCACTTTTTTTTTTTTTTTTTTTTTACAAAACACAAACACATCAATCTTCATACATTTATAAAATATATCAGCAACAGAATTTCTGGCTTAACCAACTCATTTTCCTTCATTTTTATAACGTTCAAAAATAATTTATTTAAATCTTTTCCTGAATTGTTTTATATTTGGACATTCCTTAAGCTTCTCATTTAAGTTGTTCCACAGTTTCACCCCTTGTATGGAAACACAAAAACTTTTCTTCCTACTGTGTACCATTGGTAATATAAAATTTAGTTTTCCTCTCAACACATACCCTCCTTCTCTCCAAGTAAATAACTTTTGTACATTTTGAGGTAAATCATTACGCTTTGCCCTATATGGAATTTGCACAGTCTGTAAATCCACCAAATCTTTAAATTGTAGTGATTTGGACTCCATGAAAAATATATTAGTATGTTCCCTATAACCCGCCCCATGAATGATCCTTAAAGCTCTCTTCTGTAAAATGACAAGTGGCTGAACTGTTATTGTGTAATTGTTTCCCCACATTTCTACATAATAAGTAAAGTATGGCAAAACTAATGAGCATACGTAAAGACTTCTGATTTAAAACTTGCCTTGCTCTGCCAATTATTGCTATACTCCTTGAAACCTTACTCTTAACATAACTAAAGTTGCTCCGGAATATCCACCCATTCATACTATCCTAGGGACTGTTGTAGGTAAAAAAAAATATTGCAGCATCAATCAATATCTAATGAGTCCTATCACAGTAAAATTTTCCAAGTTTTGATTTTAGATTGAGAGAAAACTCTGATTAATCACATGTCCACTGTAGTGGACGTCATGCATCAATTGCTATATTTCAGCTACAATTCATAATTATAATGTGAATATTGTTTTTGAAACTTAAAACTTAAAAACTTCATCTGCAGTGACTTTTTTACTGTAAATAAATGTATTTGTATTATTAGAATGTAATTTTCATTGACATCGAAAAAAGTCATGTGATTACATTATGTATGACACTTGTAATGCATTACTTTACTTGTTAGATCAAAAAGTAATCTGATTTCGTAATGCACATTATTGTAATGCGTTTTTTACTCATAACATCAAAAAGTAATCTGATTACGTAATGCATGTTACTTGTAATGCGTTTCCTTACTCAAAACATCAAAAAGTAATCTGATTATGTAATGTGCATTATTGTAATGTGATTCTTTACTCATAACATCAAAAAGTAATCTGATTACGTAATGCACATTACTTGTAGTTAATTACTTGTTAGATCAACAAATAATCTGATAAGGTAATGCACATTACTTGTAGTTAATTACTTGTTAGATCAACAAGTAATCTGATAAGGTAATGCACATTACTTGTAGTTAATTACTTGTTAGATCAAAAAGTAATCTGATTAGGTAATGCAATTACTTGTAGTTAATTACTTGTTAGATCAACAAGTAATCTGATAAGGTAATGCACATTACTTGTAGTTAATTACTTGTTAGATCAAAAAGTAATCTGATAAGGTAATGCACATTACTTGTAGTTAATAACTTGTTAGATCAAAGGGTTAGCATTGCTTTACTTGTAACATCAAAAAAGTAATCTGAATGCGTTATGCATGTTACTTGTAATGCATTACCCCCAACACTGCTCATTTCAGATGAGATTGAAAAAATGTATCGCTAGGTTTTCTCAGAGGGCTATGATAGAAATGTGCATGTCCATCTTGAACATAATCAGAATGATCAGCTAATAAGGGTAAATCTCCATACTCTGGTGCACTGGAGGAGCATCTGAGTGGTTTCCACAGTTGTACCTTGACAGGCTGTAGAAAATTCTGATGGAATCACGTCCTCAAGTTCTGATATCAAAGATACGCGAAGTGCAACTTGTATGAAGTTGTATGAAGCCATTGCAATATTTCGTGCAATTTGCAATTTTTTTTATATATTTTATAGTTTTCACATGATTTGATATAACTGTATTGATTAGTTTGTTAAATTCACATACTTTATCTATTTGATTATTGTCTTATATTTAATACAGTATATCTTCAGTTTAAACCATAACCGCATGCTGTCCACTCAAGTGGACATCTGAAGATCTCTTTGAAAATGTAAAAAAAATAAAAAGATTAAAAAAATAAATCAATTCTTGTTTTTTATGCCCTAAGAGCAATAAAAACACATAGGAAAAAAAAAATCTGACTGAGGTTATCATAAATCATGCATGAAAGGGTTAATATCACTATTAATAATGATTGTATAATCTGTGTATAATTTCAATCTTTAAATGCAATATATTTAAAGTGTAACTGAAGTATACTTGCAATAGTTCCACTTTAGCACAATCAAATATACTTTAGTATATCTTTAGTTGGACCTCAGCACTTAAAAAAAAATAGTTTTTCCAATTTAGCAGACTTAAAGTATATACATTTAGTAAGCCAAAAGTATATTGCGGGGTATTTTCATTATTATGTTCATGATTATTATTAATAATACTAAAAATACTAACTAAATGTATATACTTAAAGTCTGCTAAATTGGAAAAAGTATTTTGTTTAAGTGCTGAGGTGCAACTAAAGATATACTAAAGTATATTTGATTGTGCAAAAGTGGAACTATTGCAAGTATACTTCAGTTACACTTTAAATGTATTGCATTTAAAGACTGATATTATACATAGATCATACAATCATTATTAATACTAATGTCAAAACACATTAGGCATAATATTAAGAAATGTGCATTGTGCAATAAATAAATACTCCAAATAAAGTTGAATTACAATTTTATATTTGTAAGTCTTAAGTGATATGTCAATAAATATGTTAATGGATTTGAAGTATACCCAGTATGAAATGTGTATTTTAAATAGATTTTGGTATTTATTTTTTTACTCATTTATTGGTTTATTGGACCCCATTGACATCAATTGAATGGACAAAAACGGACTTTTTTAATGACATGAAGGAGAATAAATGATGACAGAATGGTCATTCTGGGTGAACTGGTCCTTGTCTTGTTGTGCATTAATGGCATTGTACATAGTTATTTTCTTGTGAAGTGGTTACTTAAACTTTCAGGATACATTCATATCTATTTGAACCCTTGTGTTAGCAATAATGCAAGTTATCTGTATTAACTCTCAGTTGATCTTCAGTTCTGTTTGGAAAGGTGTGTTCAAACCTGCTCCTAGTACTAGCTGGAGGGCTAATGTCCAGCAGATGTATCTCCATCTTGCATCAACACGCCTGTCTGGATGTTTGTGGTGATGCTGAATATGTAGTTTAGCTGGTTCAGGTGTGACTGTGGCCATAGTTGGACTCTGGAGTTGAGTTACAGTTAGTGATTGATGGCTAGGCGAGGCTGACCTCTGCTTATCTGGTGACTAGTTAAAAAACTACTTCTACTTAATTCTACTCTTGCATATTTTTTGCTTTCATATTTGCATGAACAAATGAACTAATGAACAAATAATTGAAAGTATGGGATCCCCATAATAATCAAACATATATGATATTATGATTTATTATGATAATATTTATGATTAGTTTCTAATTAGAAACAAAACTTGATAATCATTTGAAATTGGAGTCAGATTAATGACATTAGGGAGAATAAATGATGACAGAATGTTCATTTTGGGTGAACCGGTCCTTGTCTTGTTGTGCATTAATGGCATTGTGCATTGTTATTTTATTGTGAAGTGGTAGCTTAAATACAGTGACGCATTGCCGCCACATACATATAATTTTTTTCACTCAATTATGTCATAATAACGAGATCTTATGTCATTAAAACTACATATTTTCTCGTAATAACAAGATCTTATGTTGTTAAAACGACACATTTTCTCATAATAACGAGATCTTATGTCGTTAAAACAACATATGTTTCTCGTCATAAACGAGATCTTATGTCGTAATAAATGGTAAATGGACTGCATTTATATAGTGCTTTCAACAGACCCTTGGCCACCAAAGTGCTTTACATATTGCCTCAAAATCACCCATTCATTCATATGTTGTTAAAACAACCCGTTTTCTTTTAAAATTGAAGACCCACTGCACCGGATCATTGCACTTCGCCCACCAGATCACAGTCACCTGGATTCTAATCACCGGCACCTGCACCTCATGATTACACTCCCTATATATGCCACTGTGTCCTTCACTTCAGTATCTGTTCTCGTTGATACAAGACACCTCTACTTACCTGTCGTCGGTTCACCGTTATCAGCATTCCATCATCGATCATCTCTATCAACACTGCTCACTCTGCACATTAATCAAGTTTATTTGTTTGTTACACCTTAACCTTGTCTGTCTTCTCATGGATGTGACACAAATCATGTTTGGAGATGAATGTGTTTTAAGTGGTAATGGGTTGATTGAAAAATGAAATTATTAAATAAAATGTTCAAACGGCTAATTCATTCAGGAATGAAGCAAATTATTTTGTTTTTAATAGGTTCTTGAATCGTTGGCTCACCCAATTCGTTAAAAACCCTGGAGTAATGAAACACTTTTGGTGAAATTCAACAAAAACAGACAATATTGACTTTTTTTGTGTGTAAAATGCAACACTTGTTTATCGAACTGTTGTGCAAAATCAATTTCACATTTGCAGTCATGCAGATATTCTGTAAAAAAAGCACTCTTGCTCGTGTGATATTAGTAAACTATATGAAACCATATAAATAATACTTAAAATGGGAGTGCTAAGATTTTACCTGATTACAAACAGCATCACAAACGAGGATGACCTTCATGTGAGTAATACCGAGGAAGAAGCAGAAATGCATAGACCACAAGAACAATGTGCCATGTGCACTCCTGTCATTTCTGTTGATTCAATGGACTCTTTATCTCAGTCATCTGAAGTTATTATTGGCCCATACTCAGGTGAACCTCTGGTATGCCCAGTGATGTAGTGGTGCCTGGAAAAGTGTGTATACTCAATATTTTTTTTTAAGCGTCCCAGCAAAGGATGAACGCTCTGTGTTATAAACAGTGACATGTAAGATAGTCTTGCATATTAGTTCCCCCCAAAATGGGCCAGTAGTATTTGCACATTATCACTTAACTTTTGCTGCTTGACTTCACAGATAAAGGATCATTATGAAATTAATATTAGCCACAGTAGAGGTGCCGTTTTTGCAATTAATACTGGCTTTTAATTATTTATTAATACTAAATAATTATGCATTTTGAGTGGCTATTTCTTAGTCCATCCACACATGAAAATTGGACAACTATTCAAGGGATCACTGCATCACTCTCTTTACTGGGTGCAACGCCGTACACAGGGTTTTATAAATACAGAGGTCCCAAAAATGATCTTGCTAGGGGGGTTCGGGAGCATACCCCCTCGAAAAAATATAGATTTTCCTGATCTCGACATGTGCATTTTAAGGTGTTTTGAAGGCCAAAAAAATGGACAACAGTAGCTTTAAAAGCATGTCAGCGGGCAGTAGCATGAAGTATTTTATCAGATACTTTTAAATATGAGAATGAATGATCCACACTATGAATGGTGTTTTATTAACATAGTTCAAAATAAGCTACTCTATTGCCATCAGCTGTCTACAATCGGTAATCAACATATCTACCCAATCAGCATGAAGGCAAACCATATATAATCACAGTCAAACTCACCTAAGGATATTCTACAGTCTTCAGAACAGGATTCGCCTAACAGCCACCATGTCGGAGATTGAACCCTTCCCGTCCGATGACGAATCTCTCTACTCTCAGGACTCTGCATTAGTGATGGCAAAATGAAGCTTTCTAAACCACTGAGACCTTGCAGCCCATTGCTTCCATAGATATCATATATAAACGCTAGATGTCTTATGGCGCAGTCACTTCCGGCATCATCGTTCGGCCATCTTGTCACAGTGCTCTGTGCATTAAGGTGAATGATCAGCACGCACACAAATCCTCTTATCTCGCTGAAATCTTGACGGATTTACAAACGGTTTGGTTTCTTACAAACGTTATTAACGTGGCTATAATTCCGAATGCTTGAACATGTATGTTATAATTTGTCATATGTTTGCAGTGTATGTATGCAGTGTCATAACTACATCTCTGACGTTTATAACAAACCAAACCGTTTGAAAATCGGTAGAAAAATGAGCAAGTTATGGTTATTTAAAAGTACATGCACCATTGAAGTAGTGAGCGAGTACACTGTGGCAAGATGGCCGCCACGTGCGGACGTCGACCTCCATTGGCCAGCAGTGCGCACGAGACATCTAGCCTTTATATATGATATCTATGATTGCTTCAGCCAAAGGTTCATTACTCGAAGCTTCATTCAGCATTGCTCACTAGTGACACCTAGCTACTGTGCAAAGAAACTGCAGACAAATTAATTCATTCTGAACCAATGCTCCAGTTTAGTTTCCACCAACCCTGGGTTTTAGGTACTATGAAAGTAGCTCGGATTTAATCGGTGTTCGTCGCCATGGTATCTTACGTTGCACGGCTGACCTGCTCCGGGGCAGGTTATGTTCTGGATTCAAGATCTCAGACTGAAGTTTGACCAATTAGCTGTGAGCAAAGAAACATATAGGTGACGTAACTAATTCCCAGTGTCTGTTGCAATGGCTTCACCTTTTCTTCCAAACCCTGTGGACATCTCAGCGCAAATTGTTAGATGAGCACTTCGTAGAAAGAGTTTTTAGGGACAGACAAAAACCCTTGCCTTTCCTGATAGTTAGGCTTCTTGTATGAAAGATACAGACTTTCCGCAGAAGGAATATCTTATCTTTGCAAACTTCTTGAGCCGCACATAAAGAATTTGATACGTCGAATTCATGCACTTACTGTACCGCAAATGGTATTGTGTTGCATTTTTTCGCAAGGTGGTCCTCGCTCTGCAGGAGTGCATTAATAGTTTCAGTGTTTCCCGGACATTTATCGACCATGTCCATAAAAGAGGGCTTTTATTAAATTGCCGGTTAGATATATTGATAGGGTGACATCACATGAACACAATGTTTTTTTTTTTTTCAAAAAGCAAATTTCAAAAATGTACTATACAATACTACGGAGCCCCCCTAGTCCCACTTTGTCAAATTTTTTTTGTATAACTAACTCGTGGCCTCAATATAGCAACTCGTGGCCTCAAGATAGTAACTCGTGCACATCAACTGTGACAAGAATTGTCCCCCGGGTTATCAATACCATCAATAAACTATTTCTGATTCTGATTTTAAGTTTGCCTATAGTGGAGTGTGCAGACTGGTTCATTAATTATTGAATTGTTTCACATTTTGGTAGTTTTGAATGTAAGAAAAGCATGTGTCCGTGTAGCCTACAAAAAAACGTCAGCAGAGGGCGTTCTAGGCTTAGGTCACGGTACCTCCGTCTGGCTGTATTTCCATATGTGTATTTCCCAGTATTTCCCAGTTGACGGCAAGGAGCTGTAGAAGAACAGCAGATGATCATATGAATCATTGTGACGGCTTTACAGAGGTAAGAGTGTTTTAATTAGCACGGTGAACATTTAGTTAGATGGCAAATTACTGAGGTAAACAGGTTAAGATAACTGCAAGGCTAGCTAGGTGTTCGAGCTGGAAGCATTAGCGATTAGCATATAAGTTAAGCAGGCTAATTCAACGTTAACGGCTATCATTAGGCTAACGGTTCTTTAGCTTCGGTAAAGTCCAGTAAAATTTGTAACGTTACGCCTGATTCACACCAGACACGGAAGCGGCACGGAATGGAAAATCACGCGCGGTCCGGCGCCTGCTTGTTCACACCAGACGCGTATTCTCCACGGCGGTCGACAAGCGCTTCTGCTCAGTTGTTGTTTATTCAGAGCTATTTTTTACATCATGGGTAAGTAAATAACCTAATAAAATGAATACACCATGTTTCTGTAACCAAGAAGTTTGTACACTTCTTTTATTAATCCGTTGTCGAGACACACACGCAGCCAGAGAGAGAATATGGTAGACAGTAGTAGTGTAGATATACCGTTGAAATATACATCCTCTGTTCAAATTTATTAAATCTATTTTCCTCTTCATGTGTGCATGTGCATGCGTGCGTGTGTGTGTTGTGTTTTTTCTTTGTTTGTTTTCATCTTTCTAGTCTGTTTAGATACACAAATATGATCGCATTTGTCACTCGCGGTATTTTAATTTGAAAATTGCTTATATTTTGACAATTGACCGGATTGTCTCGTGTTTCTTGGTGTGACTTCCTGCCGGAATGGACGCGGATCACTCGCGGCTCGCGCAAAAAATAGACCAGACGCCGAAACTGGCGCTTCACGGCGCGGGCCGCCCGCGGCGCTCCGCATCTGATGTGAACCTGGTGTGAATAGGTTAACATGGGCGCCGAAAGGAAGCGGCCTCCGTTCCGCGTCGCTTCGGCGTCCGGTGTGAACCAGGCTTTAGTAACAGGGACAAATAAAATCCCGGCAGTTCATGTGGTGTTGTTCTATTTAGTTAACGTTAACTGATGGTGTCAACACTAGTTTTTGGCCATTGACCATTGACTATTAGTGGATGCAGTGAAATATCAGTTATGTCTGTGTATCAAGTAATCATATAATAATAATAATAATAATAATAATAATACTACATTTAATTTATATAGCGCTTTTCAATAAACTCAAAGACTCTAGTACTTCCATAAGCTCTAGTGTGTTCTTATTATGGTCTCATTTAAACAGATAACATAAGAACATTTAAACATAAGAACACACTAGAGTTTATGGAAGTACTAGAGTCTTTGAGTTTATTGAAAAGCGCTATATAAATTAAATGTAGTATTATTATTATTATTATTATTATTATTATTATTATATGATTACTTGATACACAGACATAACTGATATGTTATAGACCCCCTTAAATTTTTCACTCTGTTATATTGCAGCCATTTGCTAAAATCATTTAAGTTCTTTTTTTTCTTTTTCTCATTGTACACACAGCACTCCATATTGACAGAAAAACACAGAATTGTTGACATTTTTGCACATTTATTAAAAAAGAAAAACTGAAATATCACATGGTCCTAAGTATTCAGACCCTTTGCTCAGTATTTTTTTTTTTTTTTTTTTGGCCCACCACCACCCCCCCTCTTCGGAGGACAACTTTATTGTTTAATAAAGCAAATTATATACACAATATATTACAATACTGACGACAGATTCATATACAGTGTGGAACCATTCAACCAGTTTAGTGAGACCCTGGGTACATGAGGGGAGGGGGGGTTATAACACCACGAACAGAGTGTAACACGTAACATATAAGACATGACAAGGTGGTAGACAGACAACAGAGGGACAAGACAGTTGACAAACACAAAAACGTATTATTATTGATTTAGTAGAATGATCTTAAGCAAATTTTATTTGTTAATCTAAGATTTATATTAGTTGGTCCTGGCTAGGGTGTTTGAGGGGAAAAAGGGTTTGGAAACATGTTATGCATAAGTGTGTGCCTATGTGTATGTATGAAGTGATGGCTGCAAGAACAAAACCGGGTAATGTACACGGCTTGTAGTTATGTTTGTGTGGTGTTAAAAAATGTCATAAATGGGGACCTGGTGTCTTCAAAGGCTGATGCTTGCTTCCTTCTGTGTGCAGTGTGTTTTTCCATTGAAATGTATTCTGAGATTAAATTTGTCCAGTGTTTGATGTGGCAAGATTTTTTTGATTTCCAGTTTTGGAGAACTACTTTCTTAGCGACAGCTAGAGAGATGAGCAACGGATTCCTGTATTCCCTTTGCTCAGTATTTAGTAGAAGCACCCTTTTGATCCAATACAGCCATGAGTCTTTTTGGGAAAGATGCAACAAGTTTTTCACACCTGGATTTGGTTATCCTCTGCCATTCCTCCTTGCAGATCCTCTCCAGTTCTGTCAGGTTGGATGGTAAACGTTGGTGGACAGCCATTTTCAGGTCTCTCCAGAGATGCTCAATTGGGTTTAAGCCAGGGCTCTGGCTGGGCCATTCAAGAACAGTCACGGAGTTGTTGTGAAGCCACTCCTTTGTTATTTTAGCTGTGTCATTGTCTTGTTGGAAGGTGAACCTTCGGCCCAGTCTGAGGTCCAGAGCACTCTGGAGAAGGTTTTCGTCCAGGATATCCCTGTACTTGGCCGCATTCATCTTTCCCTCGATTGCAACCAGTCGTCCTGTCCCTGCAGCTGAAAAACACCCCCACAGCATGATGCTGCCACCACCATGCTTCACTGTTGAGACTGTATTGGACAGGTGATGAGCAGTGCCTGGTTTTCTCCACACATACCGCTTAGAATTAAGGCCAAAAAGTTCTATCTTGGTCTCATCAGACCAGAGAATCTTATTTATCACCATCTTGGAGTCCTTCAGATGTGCTTTCATGTGTCTTGCACTGAGGAGAGGCTTCCGTCGGGCCACTCTGGCATAAAGCCCCGACTGGTGGATGGCTGCAGTGATGGTTGACTTACTACAACTTTCTCCCATCTCCCGACTGCATCTCTGGAGCTCAGCCACAGTGATCTTTGGGTTCTTCTTTACCTCTCTCACCAAGGCTCTTCTCCCCCGATAGCCCAGTTTGGCCGGACGGCCAGCTCTAGGAAGGGTTCTGGTCGTCCCAAACGTCTTCCATTTAAGGATTATGGAGGCCACTGTGCTCTTAGGAACCGTAAGTGCAGCAGACATTTTTTTGTAACCTTGGCCAGATCTGTGCCTTGCCACAATTCTGTCTCTGAGCTCTTCAGGCAGTTCCTTTGACCTCATGATTCTCATTTGCTCTGACATGCACTGTGAGCTGTAAGGTCTTATATAGACAGGTGTGTGGCTTTCCTAATCAAGTCTAATCAGTATAATCAAACACAGCTGGACTCAAATGAAGGTGTAGAACCATCTCAAGGATGATCAGAAGAAATGGACAGCACCTGAGTTAAATATATGAGTGTCACAGCAAAGGGTCTGAATACTTAGGACCATGTGATTAAAGTGAGTAAAGAACTTAAATGATTTTACCAAATGGCTGCAATATAACAAAGAGTGAAACATTTAAGGGGGTCTGAATACTTTCCGTACCCACTGTACATGTGATTTCTTTTTCTTTTCTTTTTTCTAATACATTTACAAAGATTTCAAACAACCTTCTTTCACATTGTCATTATGGGGTATTGTTTGTAGAATTTTGAAGAAAATAATGCATTTAATCCATTTTGTAATAAGGCTGTAACATAACAAAATGTGGAAAAAGTGAAGCGCTGTGAATACTTTACGGATGCACTGTATCAGCCTCTGTCCAACTCTGCGTGACTGCTGGGCTCCGGTGGAAACCACAAACATGGGTCTTAAAGGAGCCGTGGGTTTGGAGACTCTGAAGGGAGAGTGGGATCTCATGCTTTCAAAGCTAACTTGATATTGCTGGCCTCTCCGAAATTGCCTACTCTACCTTTAATTTATAGGTTAAGACTGTGTGTGTTAATAGAACATTTTCTGAAGCCGTCATATTTGGTATGGTGCATCTATAAATGAATGGTAGTTTTATTAAATTAAGTAATATTATTATTCATTTTTCATCACTGCACAATCATCCCTGCCTTCAGGTTGTCCAGGTCCCCAGTTCAGATAGAGCGCAGGTTCACCTGAAGACCACTGCCATTTATCAACACCTGTCTTCTTCAGCCCAATCCAGACATACTGAACACCTCCATCATTCACACTCTTCTTCAGCTCGTTCATGTCGTTCATGTTGTCAACGGTGGCCAGATCTGTGTATTTCTCTCTGCAGAATCTCTGAGCTTCAGTCCAGGTCTTCAACACGTTTATAAAGTGATACTGACGCTGAACACATTCAGATACGGAGCAGAGAGCTGTGAAAGCAAAAACCTTAACCTTAAAGAGAAAAAAAGATGTGAACATTCACAATTTATATTGTTATATTCACAACTAAACAGCAGCTTTAATGATATTGCTGGACTGCATAACTCGTTTCATCCCTGTTCATCTTGACATGTATCGGCCTGTCCACCAACACTTGCGATCTTTCCACTTCACCATTTGTACTTACATTACATTTTGTTCTTGTATTTGGCCCAAGTGTTCAAGTGTGTGTAGAACTTTTGATTACCTAATTTGACACACTTACAGTGTTGTAAAAATGCAAGTGTTTACAGAGCTTTATTTCGATTCTCAAAGCTTTGCATTTTTAAATAATCCTCTAAGTGTGTGTACAGCAGTGCCTATAGGCATATACATATATGTAACACGATTTACTAGTAATGATGGTGCTTTTAATTAAATGATAAAAAGCATTTGCAAATGTTGTACAAATGACAAAATACACATACTCATGTTTGCACCAGTAAAATGTGCTCACTTATATCCTGTTGCGTGCACATACTCTCTAGTGGCCAAGTGTGGGTATTTGGACAGACCCCATGTTTGAGTTTCTCTGTTTTGGGCCACTTTTATCTGTTGCTGTTTGAACTGAACAGAGAAGGGTTGAGTTCAGTAGTGAAGACTGGTGATACTGGTTACTGAGAGCCTTTAACGTTTGAATATTAAGAGAGTTTGACTAGTGAGAGAGTTTGGGGCATTAAAAAAGACAAAATGAAGAAAGATGGTCTCGAGACCACTTTTACGTGGTCTCTGTCTTGTCACGGCCTTGACGGTCTTTGGTCTTGGTCTTGTCTTGGTCTCGGACCTCTCGGTCTTGTCTAGGTCTCGCTGTCTCAGACCGACATAGTGGTCGGGGATTTAGCAATACAATAGGCTACTACAAGATCCACGACGACACAACGTTCGATAATGCAACATTATTATCCGCAACGGAACGGATTGAAGCGCGCGTCCGAGTGAAGACAGTGTGGCGTGTGCGCCCAATATACGAGAAAACACTGTATCCGCGCGGGCCACTGATCGCAGCGGCAACGAGCACTTTGAGCACTTGGTTTAAAAAACACATATCAGTGACATGATGGGTTTTAACTTCATTCAGGAGATTTGGGGTAGCTGCACAACTGACAGATGACTTTGAGCGCACCGCCAACGTGTGTGTGTGTGTAACCATAGCGACACACGTGTGTGTGTGTAACCATAGCGACAAAACGACCAACTTTCGGATCCTGCATTTAAGCCTATAATTTCGTTTTTAAACATTTTATTATGTATTTAAAAGTTGCAGAATGAATTAATTTGGAGACTCCGAAATCGGCAGAGATAGGCAGGCATTTGCTTAGATGAATTTGTGTCTTTGATATCTCTCTGTGTGTGTGTGTGTGTGTGTGCATGTGTGTGTGTTGTTTGATTACAGTATTGTATTTAAGATGGTGTTAGACTAAATAAATGGTCTTTTAAATATCATCTGCATATCTCCGTTGTGTTGACTAAACTTAGGCCTAATCCAAGTTTATAATTGTGTATCTTTAATTTGATGTTACGAGTTCATCTACACATTAAGTATAATTTCAATTGGTTACATATTTCTCATTCTTTAGACAGTTGTTGGAGGAGCAAGATGGTGTTGGAGGTGTTTGATGTTTTGTCAGATGAACCAGTCAGTACCAGTCATGTCAGTCCTCAACACTACACAAAAGTTAAGGGAGTCTAATAGTGCAGTAACAGCCGTCATGCAATTGCTACACATAGTTGATCTCACCCTGCAAAAACATTTACAGTGAGCTCACAGTCACACACATGACATGGTCTGTCTCTGTATTGTTCTGCCTGTGTAGTTGAAGTAATACCATCTAATATGTATTGAATGTAAACTGCGGCTGAACCCTAGTATGCTGCTGTTCTTGAATTCATACAAGTTATTGCTTAGCTTCAACACTAGTCTATTTTTTTTCCCTCCGGTCTCGACTTGGTCTCGGTTTAGGCGGTCTTGACTACAAGTCTATTCTAGACTGAGAAAAGCCAGAAAATGTATTTTTGGCACATGTGGATGAAAGACAACAACTCCCAGAATGCACTTGCTTCGCTGCCCTACGAGGCCACTCCTGAGCCGCAGCTGCTCCGGCCGCCTCTTGTTCCTCCATCATCCGCATCTGTTCATCGCTGTATTGTGGCTCGTACAGGCAGCCACGGGCATCGGATTCATGCACCAGATCTTCAAAATCCCCTTCTGCCATATCATCTTCAAAACTACCTTTCGCCATCGTGGTTAGCCTACTACTCAGTTTTCTCCACAGAGCAAGAGCCTGTTAGCTTAGCTTAAAAAAAAGATGGCTGACACTATTTTTACATTCTGTGAGTGAGATGCCCCTATGGGCGGGTTGAAGACATGCGGAACGAGCTTGTGCTTTGCTTTTATTTTAAACAGCCGATATACTTTGAGCCACATCCTCGAATCATGATCTTCTACTTTCTATTTAACAGTAAGTATGTTTGACTGAACAGTCACACATTAAAACTCATGTTGATGCCATGGGGTCTTTAAAACATATAGTGCACATTAGTATTTTAAATACCCAAAGAACATTACATTGATAGAGAAAAGACTCATATTATACTTTTAAATTACAGAAATGAATTTCAATGTACTGATATAAGCACATTATCTGATGATTAAAACAACACAAAAAGTGTTTGCCAGTTAAAAAAACATTCGCCAGTTATGTAAGAACACAAACATATCCTTCACTCCTAAGATCTGCTGCAGATGACATATTATACTTTTAAATTACATATATATATTTTTTTGTACTGATACAGTATAAGCACATTATCTGATGATAATGACACATCCTTCACTCCTCTATCTGCTGCAGATGAAGTTGAGTTTGACGTGTTCAGGACGGCTGATCCAGCGCTGATCTCCTCCAGACTGAACTGCTCCAGATCTCACTCCAGACACACAGTCCTCCTCTCCTGGAGCCCAGTTATGAAAGCACACGGTCTCTCCGCTCACCCAGTACCAGATGCCCAAAATATGGGAGTGACGTAAACCCAACCACACCGCCTCAGTAGACGCACGTTTAACCACATTCATCACACGACGCTGCATCTCCTCTGAATGAACCGAGACCAGATCCGTGTAATTCTGTCTGCAGTATCTCAGAGCTTCAGGCCACGTCAGAGTCTCGTTGATCAGAATCAGTTTATCTGGACACAAAACAAACCACAAGCAAAAACTAGAGAGAGACTGATCAAAAACAACATGCAGAACAAACACTGTGGAGGAATCTGTCATGTCAGACATGTAGCGTGAACTTTAAGATATCTGGAGGTGATGGATGGAGTGTGTGTGTGTGAGGATCTGCTCACCTTCATGACACACAAAAGGAAATTGGTTGTTGCTAGAGATGTCATGCCATTGACCCTCAGCGTTTGGTTCGATCACTGTACAGTTTTCAACACCTTCAGCATTATTAGGTTCATTAGTCTTCCAGTATCTGAAAGAGGAGTTACTCTGATCTGACCACTGCCATGAGTCTCTGAACAGACCGATCCAGATCCATGATCCAGATAACCCAAGACCACTAATGAAATTATTAACCTGTTGATTCTCATTCTGGTTCCTCACACTGACCAGATCACTGTGATTCTGTCTGCAGAAACTCTGAGCGTTTCTCCAGTTCTTCGTCTGATTGACGAAGACGAGTCCTGTGTTCGCTTTAAGAAAAAAAAAGAAAAGAAAAAAAAAATTGTTCTTCTTCTTTTTTCTTTTTCTTTTTCAGAAACATTTCTGAACATTACTATGATTTGTGAGATTACACTTGATTAAGAGCCTGAAGAGAGAAACAGAGGAAGATGCTACACTGCATCTAAATATGTTGATTATTTAACAAAATTCATATTTGATATGAAATATATATATATATATATATATATATATATATATATATATATATATATATATATATATATATATATACTAGTAAATTACTAGTATATATTAATAAATTAATATAGTTACAGTGTATCTTGATGCTTGATTTTGTTTTGATTGTCTATCATTACATGAACTGGACTTTTTTTCTGAAAAAGATTTTTTATACAGAAATTGACTCACAAAGTGTTACACTTATCCACAGTCTGTTCTATATTCACTAATAAATTACATGAATTACATACAATAATTACATTATTATATTTTACAGTTACATTTACTCAAATTGTTATGCTGATAATATAATTTGTATGGAAAAACTGCAATTAATATGGAAATATTTCCGGGGAAACTTTGAAACACACACACACACACACACACACACACACACACACACACACACACACACACATACGCAAACACACACCAGGAGCGAGGCCAGAAATGGAATGGACTTTATATAACAGGCAAAGCATAGAGTATGAAAACTGCACGCCAAATTGCCAAGAAAAATGTATGAATCCGTAACACTGTTCCTCAGTCACTCCTGAAATTGCTGTGATTGACAGTGATAACCGTAGCAATGGACGGGACAAAACATTTGTCAAAATAGACCTGTGCATTAAATGCTGTAGTGTAAATGCAGACTAACAGACCCACAGCAACACAGACCAAAATAAGAATACGTGTTGTCTGGGTAATTTTAGAAGCTTTTAAGATAATTTTTTTAATCAATTTGTTTTTCACATGTGTCCTTTAGCAATGTATAAAAATCGTTTAATTTTTTTTTTTTAGTTAAATCAAAAAAATATTTGAAAGTATTTAATGCATTATTTACTTATTAGCATTAATAATTTGTCATTAAATAATTTGTTATAATTCGTTACATTTATATAGCGCTTTTCTAGGTACTCAAAGCGCTTTCCATGAAAGGGGGAATCTCCTCAACCACCACCAATGTGCAGCATCCACCTGGATGATGCGACGGCAGCCATATTGCGCCATTAAAGCTATTTTATAATAAATCCAATAGCAAAACATGAAAAGAACTACATTATGAAGTGGCAAGAGCAAACAGAGTGGTTCAAGTATGACATCACTTTGTAGAGTTTAGCATTTTAGCACTTCTGGTTCCATCGTCTCGAAGTCAGTGGGTTTTTTGAATGGGACTTTGGTTAAATGGCTGAAATAATGTCTGTGGTGAACACAAGCTCAAGACACTTTCACGTTTTATTCTACGACATAAAGTTAATCAATATTACGCTACTCCAGATTTGTACATGTCTTGAAAAAGGCTGTTGCTAACAAGTGGCTAAATGGGACTACAGAGGCTGTCGGAGATTAAACGTCATCACGCCGAACAGATAAACTCAATCTGCTTTTACAGACTCATTATGCTTATAATTCTGCTCTTATAAACTATATTCCAACTCAATGTTCTGGGAACATGATTTTAGATAAAAACTGAAAGAGTTGTCAGAAGCTTTAGTGATGATATTTTATATTATATTGATATTTTATTGTCATAAAACAGGACACGTAATTGCCGATTGTTTATCTTTAAAGGAGCCGTGGGTTTGGAGACTCTGAAGGGAGAGTGGGATCTCATGCTTTCAAAGCTAGCTGGCTATTGCTAGCCTCTCTGAAATGACCTATCCCACCTTTAATTTATAAGTTAATACTGTGTGTGTGTTTGTAGAAGACGTTCTGGAGCCGTTATATACTGTATATGGTGCATGGGCGTCGGAAGCAAAATAAAAATGTGGGTGGGTCATCCTCCAGAAGTTTTTTTACTGGAGTAGATTAGGGGTGTTCCCGAAGCCAATTACCTTATCTAAAATCTCTATGCAATAATGAGTGAGAGTAAAAATGAAACGAGCGCAACTCCGTCTTTCAGAATTTGTGTCTTTCAGAAATTGCGTGCATCTTTCAGAAATCCGAGCGTGGCAAGAGTAATATCAACTCAAATAGGCTACTACATCATAGACATGTTCTACGAAATGATATTGTATATTATTGTATGCATATTTAAATGATTTAAGTATTGTACAATATACTCGAATGAATGGAATAGGCACAGCATGATCATTGCTTGAACACAGCACACGTCCAAATGATCTGATGGCGCGGACGGGTATAGATGTATACACTAGATGTCGCCTTCGCTACTGCAGTTCATTGGAACGAAACCGTAGCCAAGGCGACATCTATGTATATATCTATACCCGCCCGCGACGTCAGATTATTTGGACGTGTGCTGTTTTCAAGAGATAACAACGATATAAATACTGTTCGTTTTCTAACACAAACCGCTCGTTTCGTGTCTTAGGCCATCAATGTGTACTTACGATGGGGAATTGTTTAATCATTAGGGCATTCCTCAAGTGGAATGGATTTGACTGACGGCGCTCTGAAGAGTGAACAGACATATGCGCTGAATTAGAGATGGTAAAAGTGAGTGGGTCCACTTAAAAAGTGGGTGGGTCTTGTCCCACCCATATACAATGGTTCCAGCGCCCATGGGTGCATCTATAAATGAATGGTTGTAATTGTAAATAGCTGCACTCACTGTTGCAGATGAAATGACGAGTATCACTACATGACAAATCATGAAATTGTGCATTTCTCATCATAGCACACTCATCTCTGCCTTCAGGTTGTCCAGTAGCCCAGTACATTATCAAGTACTCGGTTCTTGTTTAGTTACTGGAACTCTTGTATAACTGAACTATTCTAACTAAGCTTTTGTCAATTCAACATACTATTCCTATTTCACTTTTCTTACTTTTTTTAAGGCAATTGGTTTGCATGCTTTTAAGTAAGTCTAACTAATTAGATTGTACAGTACAGAATATGGTGTATCTTTTATAAATGAATGTGTATTGTGATTGTATGGAGCTGCACTTACTGTTAGATGAATTGCAGATGAAAGTCAGGCTGTTACTACATGGCCAATCTTCCCATTTTCCATTTCTCATGAAAGCACACTCAACTCCACCATCAGGTTGTCCAGGTCCCCAGTTCAGATAGAGCGCAGGTTCACCTGATGGCCACTGCCATTTATCAACACCCGTCTTCTGCAGCCCAATCCAGACCTTCTTAACACCTCTATCATTCACACTCTTCTTCAGCTCGTTCATGTCGTTCATGTTGTCAACGGTGGCCAGATCTGTGTAATTCTCTCTGCAGAATCTCTGAGCTTCAGTCCAGGTCTTCTTCACGTTTATAAAGTGATACTGACGCTGAACACATTCAGATACGGAGCAGAGAGCTGTGAAAGAGAGCGTTTGATTAAATGCTTTTCATAACAGGGTCAAACCTGACGAAACTATAAACCATAAATAATACACCAAACACACTCACCAATGAGAAGAAGAATCAGATATAGAGTTTGGTCCATTTCTGAGGAAGAAACACATAGAAAAACTCAGAAATCAAACATTCCCAGATTCATTTTGGAATAAAATATGACAATTTCATTTAGTATTTCAACAGCAGCATGAATTCACTGAACATAATCATTGAGACAATATTAACATCTGAAAGTGTAATTGTGTTTGAAGAATGAACATGTTCTTACTTTAGAGGTGTGTTTCTGTCCTGAGTCTGATGTTTCTGTCTGCAGATTTACACTACGCTATTATTATATCTGCTCTCATCCCTCATTCAGCTCATCACGTCATTTGTGTATTTATCTAAAACTAATTTTCATGTTTTACTTCTTCCTAATTTTCATGTTTTACTTCTTCCTTATTTGTGTGTGTCTTCCTCTGTTTCTCTATATTTGCATATTGACGTCTGTCTATATAGACGTATTAGTCTATATATGAACCTTAATAAAAAAATGATATGAACATTTACAATTTACATTTGAGCATTCACAACTAAACAGCTGCTGTAAAGATATTGCTGGACTGCATAACTCGTGTTTCATCCCTGTTCATCTTGACATAAATGGCCGTTCCATTCTTGCGATCTTTGCACTTCACCATTTGTCTACGTGTGTAGCGGTGTCGGTGTGTTATCTGTGTTGTGTCTACTCAGAATCACTCTTGAATGCAGAAATTTGTCCCATCAAATCCTCCATTTATAACATATGTAGTAAAAACAGATAATGAGGACTCGTGCAGCCCTGAGAGCAGTAATGAACGATGCTGAGAAAGATAAAGTATAAAATCAACGTAAAGAAAATAATTTAAAGAAAGAAAATAATTAATAAAACATACATGTGTCCATCACAGAGGGACTTGAATTCACAATTACAGCAGTATAACCTATGAAACAATCATTAACAAGATTACGGTGTAGCGTTTATACGCCCACGTATAAATATTATTAATTATTGTTCATAACGGAATATGACCAATAATTAATATTTTAATTATTTTCAGAATTTACTGTAGCAGAATCAATAGTATGATCATTTTATCAGTTCATCCAATGAACAGAAAGCATAAACAAGTATTAACTCTAGGAAATATAATATCTTCCTGGCCAAGAAAGAATTAATCCCCAGCTAACAATAAATTACGAAGTAAATTAAGGGTAAAAGCATATGTAACTTAAATCGAAGTTCAAGACAATAAATCTGATAAGCACATACACAAGCAATCTCTTTTCAAATACAAACAATACTTTATTGATTATATACTAACACATGAAGCTAATATCTAACACAAACACACGCACACACACACACACATTCATACGCGTTGCAGAAAGGGATAGAGTGAGGAAAGAGTGGGTTTAAGAGTGAAAGGATAAAATCTCACGATTCCATATGCACTTAGACATGACCTGAACGAACCATCAATCATTAATTTAACCCTTCTATCGTTTCTTAAGACTGGTTATTACCCTTATCAAAACACCAGTTTCAGCTTAAAAGTCTGGTTCAGTTCTTTTCAGAAAAGTTCTTTTCAAAAGTTCTTTTCAAAAGTTCTTTTCAGTTCTGATCGTAAATCATGCTTATCTGTGCTCTCCTTACTAACAGAGAGAACAGAGGCCACAGTTTAGACATCATTACCATTATAAGAATACGAACATTTTACACAGATTTCAATCAAGTCATCTTTTGAATCATGAGCATACGATCATATTGACATGAAACACAACACACTTTCTTTCAAACATCTAACAGTTATAACAATTACATGAATTATATGGGATCTAAGCACATTAGACACACATTTATTGTAGACACAAAATCGAATCATTGTAGTTGCATGATGTTTGATTTATAAGTCCGTTGAAAATTGTTCTTGAATGATTTTATGTATAGTTAGGTAAAATCTCAGTTCTCTGGTTTGAAAAGAAGAGAATTGGTTTGTTCGTTCAGAGGTCCTTAAGGAGGAGGGGGTCTGGAATGTTGTGGGCTCGAGTTGTGTCATCTCAGAACCAATTTGTCTTTTAAAAAAACCCTCATATTGACAAGCTTTTCCGTTAGTTTGGTCATTAGAAGGGTCTTTTACAGATTCTCTGGCGCCGGGATGGTGAGTTTTATGGACTTTGATAGGTGTATGTCTCTTGGTGTGCAACGTATATGGGCTTGAGGCAGCCCTGAGGTCATGAGTGTTTCCTGCTGAAATCTGTTTGTATCATGGGACCTCTTAATTGTGGGATTCTCTCAATCAGTCAGTGTTTTGGCAACAAATCTCACATTGTCCATTCATTATTTCGTTAGTGTTGGGGGAGGCTCTTTTAAATAGCCAGAATGATGAGGATCATGAAACGTTCTGAACAAATCTTCTCTTTTGGTTCGGCAGGAAGTAGAGAGTTTGAAATAATTTTCTGGAAGAAAATTAGTCTGTGGTTGGTTTCTTCTCATTGTCGTTACAACGGCCTTAATAAATCAGCACGTAAACTTGCGTGACCCACCGCTGTGAATGCGCATGCAGACTGGGAAGAAGCAAAGTGTGTCACTGGCGGACGGAAAGAATGAGGAAAACCCAAAAATGGTCATAGCAAGTTAATGCACGCCTGCTACACTTGCAGGACATTCTCCTTGTGTTTGGCCCAAGTGTTCAAGAGGTCATGAAGACCGCAAGTGTGTGTAGAACTTTTGATTACCCGATGGGACACACTTATGGTGCTGTAAAAATGCAAGTGTTTACAGAGCTTTATTTTGATTCTCAAAGGTTTTTTAATTTTTAAATAATCATCTAAGTGTCTGTACAGCAGTGCCTATGTAACACGATTTACAAGTAATGATGGTGCTTTTCATTAAAGCTGCAGTCCGCAGTTTTTCCTCTTTGTCGCCATCTCTGTTCGAAATCTGCAATTGCAGTTATTCGCGGAATTATCAACTTTACGTGCGTTGTGCCTCGGCACGGCACAGCGCGGATGAATCCAATGTTTTGAGGAGAATGTGCGGCTGTCAATCACCGCGCTGGTGGTGTGGATCCTGTCATTCGCAATCACAGATTCTACTTTTTGGAAATATGAACAACATTAGAATTTTCACTGGAAAATGTCGTCTGAACAAGTAAGTAACATCCACTTTTGTTAAAAAAGCATTGCAGTAAATCGCGCCGATTAAATCTAACGATCGCTTATCATATCACGTCAAACCGTGCAAATTATTCTTTGTTCTCAAATTGTTAATGTTAACAACATCAGCATTGCGTGACTACATTTAATGCCCTCCCGATATTTGTCCTTGTTTTCGCAAAAGGTTGCAATCTCTTTTTTTCTCCGAAGTCCTAAGTCTTTCATGTTTTACAACGGGTGAATCTCTAGTTGTCACTGGTTATTGTCGTTTGAACCTTTCTGGATCCGCCATCAAATTGAAAAGTTTAATTCCAGTGCTGTGAGAAAAGGCTACAAATCTCCACCTCCAACATCCTCACACGCAATATAGCCTACTAGCTGAGACTCTTCTTCATGTGGACAGATGTGACGTAATGACGCAAAGAAATGCTTGAATTTCCCGCGGAAATCCACCAGTACCACTGGAATTAAAAACATTATTACAAACGTACCGTTTTGAATCGAGCTAAGGCAAGCAGAGAGTTTTGAACACTGGCTGGTTATGTACTTGCTCCAAAAATTATTTTGGATGATTTTTTTACCCTAAAAAGCTACGGACTGCAGCTTTAAGTGATAAAAACCAGTTGCAAATGTTGTACAAATGACAAAATATACATACTCATGTTTGCACCAGTAAAATGTGCTCATTTTACTGGTGCAGTAAAAAAAACTGCAAAACTGGCTGCTCAAAAAACAGTTTTTTTTTTTTGTTTTTTTTTTGTGGAAAAAAAGGTATAAACTGTTTTGCTCATATTTATAGGCTTCTTCTTTGTCTTCTTCTGAGAGCCGAGATCGCTGGTGGTGAGGAGGAGATCATGGCAGACATTCCCAACAGAGACGAGATAAAGACATTAAAATGCTCATATCATGCTTTCATTCCCCTATATAGTCCATCTCTAATGTTAATAAAGATTATTAGACTCATTATCCCACTGAAATAATATCATCTTCTTCTGCTGTTTCAGAATAAATTAGTCTTTATTTCCTCCGTCTAAATACTTGATTGTGATTGGCTGGAATGTGTTCATTAAAACATTGTTACATTTTTAAGAATCAGTCTTATTTAGAAAATTCTTATCTTGTTTCCTGTCATACTCCTGCTGTTCTTTGTTAGTTTATAGAACATGAACACATTTGCATGTTAACACATCCTCATCTCTCATTTGTTTAGGTCCACATTCAGACTTTCAGGGTGGACAATATTTTCATCTCTGACGTGAAACAGAAGCAGAAACAGTGTGTTATTGTTGTAGACACACTCTATTGTTTCATTCAGTCTTATTCATCTGTTTAGTTTTATTAAGTTACACTTAACTCTAACATTAGTTTTTCTCTGGCTGTTATAAAGCACATTTGTTATAGAAAAAAAGCAGTGACAAATGATTACGTAGTAGATGATTATTATGTATTGATGATAACATGTAGTGGCCTGAGGCCTAAACCATGAAGCCGGTTTAAGTTAACAAGGTGTTTCAGTTTAGTTTGCACCAACCCTGGAGTTTAGGCTCCATGAAAGTGGCTCGGCTTTTAGCGGTGTTCATCGCGATAGTCACGGTACCAACAAACCTGATTGAAACTAATCCTGTAACCCTGAGTTTGTTCGACTACCATCATGGTACGGCCCCTGATTAACTGATCTAATCCAGTGTTTAATCAGTTATCAGACATGTGTTATATTGTTAACACACTTAAATTATACATTACCGCCACTGTGAAACTACAGCAATGAGCTATTATGAGGGATTTTTAAGCTCATCGTTCATATAAAAAATTATAATTGTACTTCACAGAGATCCAAAATCAGCACATGAATCACAACACACTCCTGTGTTCTTCAGTGAATATCCACTACCTCCAGTTGCCGTTCCTGTGATTTTCTGGTGCGCAATTGGTCCATTTACACATATATTGCCCAAATTGTTAATCATTTAAATTCTGTTTGGTAGCAGAGTCTGGTATTTAATATAGACACTTAATTTTGAATCATATGATTTATGTCACTCGCTACATGTGGGGAATGTTCATTCACTCCCACCACCTACATTTCCTGCTGGTACTGAGACTCGAACCCGCAAGTCTCTTTCCTTCAGTGATTCTGGTTATTAATATCTGGTGTCACTTAATATGAGACAGCGCCAATGCCACGTGACTGTGACGTATGCCATCAAAGTACATCGAGAGTGATTCGAGAACAGGAGGACCCAGGATTTTAGGCACTATGAAAGTGGTTCGGCTTTTAGCTGTGTTCATCGCCATAGTCATGGTACCAACAAACCTGATTGGATTGGTTTGGTGTTTGTCAACTCAAAACTAATCCTGCAACCCTGAGTTTGTTCAACTACCATCATACACATATATTGCCCAAATTGTTAATCATTTAATAAAACTTGTGCACAATATGTAGTTGGTTCTGAGTCCCTGCTTGCAACAAAGTCTATTTTACGATCTTGATCTTGTTGCAGGCTCTAAGTGCTGTACATGCTAAGAAATAATAATTTTTCTGTGGCCATGAAAGATACGCTTTTCTTAGAATAAATAAATAATCAAAGAGTTCGTTGGAACTGATTAATTGATTGTAATATTAATTTAGCTACCTCAAGTTAATCCAATTAACTGACCCAGATATTAACTAGATGTTTCCAGAAGGCCGAGCCAATCAAATTGCCGGCAGGGCGGGCTTTAATCGATGATGGACAGCAACAGTAACGTGATTGGCTGTAGGCCTATCCAATTGAGTGCAGAGGAATTTTCTTTCCTGGTTCGGTTGAAACACGCCCCATAATCAAAGCTTAATGGAGCAGTATCAGACTCACATTCTGACTAGAATATGAGTATGACGAAGTCAGGCTATAGTGGGGCTACATGCCCACCAAATTTCATGTTCCCCGGTGTTTCGGTGTCCCTAAAGAAAAAAAAAAAAACTTTGACAATCCCTATATGACCGCTTTCGCTAGCTATGCTAGCGGCGGTCATAATAATTAATCATAACTGATAATTATGAGTTATTATTAATATTTCCCCTTTGAGCTAATTTGTTACAGACAAGAACATGAAAAATAAAAATAAACTCTACAGAAGTGTTTCTCAACCCTGCCCCTGAAGGACCCCCCTGAACACTGCACGTTTTCTTTTTCTCCAGAAAAAATCATCAGCTCATTAACCAATGTGATAATGAGCTGATGAGTTGGGGGTCCTTCAGAAGCAGGGTTGGGAACCACTGATCTAGAGGGTCAACACATTTAGATGAACCATCTCAAAATGAACTAGGCTATTCAATGAATTGGACTGCAGCAATACAATATTGCATATGTTGTACTTGACATTATTAATTAACATTGACAATTCCTTTACCTTGTACCAAAAATCTACACATCTATACAAAATTCACACCCTATACTAAATGTACCCAATACTATACTCATCTGGATTGAAGCAGCAAACATTGTAAGAGTAAAAAAATGACAGAATCACAGCTTATATAGTGTTTTGACATCGACAACCCAACTGCATTTTACCTCAAACTTGTGACTAGTTAACTTTCTAAAGAAGGCGCAATCGCTTCTCGGGTCGACATTAACACACTGACAAAATTGTATTCAGAATTTAAATATTTTTCATACCACTTTTTAATGTGTGATTGTGAAGGTGTTCACGAGATATCAACCTTTCGCAAACTTGCTTTCAACGAACACTCGTTTGCATGGAGACGTGGTGTACACGGAGGGGAGGGGCTGTGTGTGTGTGTGTGTGTGTGTGTGTGTGTGTGTGAGAGTGACAGAGAGATGGAGAGAGAGCAGGGAAAGGAAATCCAGCTGAATGATGAACGTTATTTGCTCTATGAAAGACACTGACAAAGACGAAAACTAAGGACATTTACTGTATTATTTTATTTTAGTTAGTTTTGCCAAACACACATTACAGTTTTCGTTAGTTATCATTTTTTTGTAATGCCTCATTTTTATTTTTATTTCAGTTAACGACAATGTTTTCCCACCTAGTTTTCGTTTTTTCGTTCGTTTTCGTTTACGATTATAACCTTGCTTGTGACGCTTAGCCGACTCTGCTGTGTGTGTTCTTGTGTTTTGAAGGAGCCGTGGGTTTGGAGACTCTGAAGGGAGAGTGGGATCTCATGCTTTCAAAGCTAACTTGATATTGCTGGCCTCTCCGAAATTGCCTACTCTACCTTTAATTTATAGGTTAAGACTGTGTGTGTGTTAGTAGAACATTTTCTGAAGCCGTCATATTTGGTATATGGTGCATCTATAAATGAACGGTAGTTTTATTAAATTAAGTAATATTATTATTCATTTTTCATCATTGCACAATCATCTCTGCCTTCAGGTTGTCCAGTAGCCCAGTTCAGATAGAGCGCAGGTTCACCTGAAGACCACTGCCATTTATAAACACTCGTCTTCTTCAGCCCAATCCAGACATACTGAACACCTCCATCATTCACACTCTTCTTCAGCTCGTTCATGTCGTTCATGTTGTCAACGGTGGCCAGATCTGTGTATTTCTCTCTGCAGAATCTCTGAGCTTCAGTCCAGGTCTTCAACACGTTTATAAAGTGATACTGACGCTGAACACATTCAGATACGGAGCAGAGAGCTGTGAAAGCAAAAACCTTAACCTTAAAGAGACCTTAATCAAAAAAAGATGTGAACATTAGTAATTTATATTGTTATATTCACAACTAAACAGCAGCTTTAATGATATTGCTGGACTGCATAACTCGTTTCATCCCTGTTCATCTTAACATGTATCGGCCTGTCCACCAACACTTGCGATCTTTCCACTTCACCATTTGTCTACTTACATTACATTTTGTTCTTGTATTTTGGCCCAAGTGTTCAAGTGTGTGTAGTAGAACTTTTGATTACCTAATTTGACACACTTACAGTGTTGTAAAAATGCAAGTGTTTACAGAGCTTTATTTCGATTCTCAAAGCTTTGCATTTTTAAATAATCCTCTAAGTGTCTGTACAGCAGTGCCTATAGGCATATACATATATGTAACATGATTTACTAGTAATGATGGTGCTTTTAATTAAATGATAAAAAGCATTTGCAAATGTTGTACAAATGACAAAATACACATACTCGTCTTTGCACCAGTAAAATGTGTTCACTTATATCCTGTAGCGTGCACATACTCTCTAGTGGCCAAGTGTGGGTATTTGGACAGACCCCATGTTTGAGTTTCTCTGTTTTGGGCCACTTTTATCTGTTGCTGTTTGAGCTGAACAGAGAAGGGTTGAGTTCATTAGTGAAGACTGGTGATACTGGTTACTGAGAGCCTTTAACGTTTGAATATTGAGAGAGTTTGGGGCATTAAAAAAGACAAAATGAAGAAAGATGGTCTCGAGACCACTTTTACGTGGTCTCGGTCTTGTCACGGCCTTGACGGTCTTTGGTCTTGGTCTTGTCTTGGTCTCGGACCTCTCGGTCTTGTCTAGGTCTCGCTGTCTCAGACCGACATAGTGGTCGGGGATTTAGCAATACAATAGGCTACTACAATATCCACGACGACACAACGTTCGATAATGCAACATTATTATCCGCAACGGAACGGATTGAAGCGCGCGTCCGAGTGAAGACAGTGCGGCGTGTGCGCCCAATATACGAGAAAACACTGTATCCGCGCCACTGATCGCAGTGGCAACGAGCACTTTGATCACTTGATTTAAAAAACACATATCAGTGACATGATGGGTTTTAACTTCATTTAGGAGATTTTGGGTAACTGCACAACTGACAGATGACTTTGAGCACACCGCCAACGTGTGTGTAACCATAGCGACACACATGTGTGTGTGTGTAACCATAGCGACAAAACGACCAACTTTCGGATCCTGCACTTAAGCCTATAATTTCGTTTTTAAACATTTTATTATGTATTTAAAAGTTGCAGAATGGATTAATTTGGAGACTCCGAAATCGGCAGAGATAGGCAGGCATTTGCTTAGATGAATTTGTGTCTTTGATATCTCTCTGTGTGTGTGTGTGTGTGTGTGTGCATGTGTGTGTGTTGTTTGATTACAGTATTGTATTTAAGATGGTGTTAGTCTAATAAATGGTCTTTTAAATATCATCTGCATATCTCCGTTGTGTTGACTAAACATTAGGCCTAATCCAAGTTTATAATTGTGTATCTTTAATTTGATGTTACGATTTCATCTACACATTAAGTATAATTTCAATTGGTTACATATTTCTCATTCTTTAGACAGTTGTTGGAGGAGCAAGATGGTGTTGGAGGTGTTTGATGTTTTGTCAGATGAACCAGTCAGTACCAGTCATGTCAGTCCTCAACACTACACAAAAGTTAAGGGAGTCTCAATCCTCTAATAGTGCAGTAACAGCCGTCATGCAATTGCTACACATAGTTGATCTCACCCTGCAAAAACATTTACAGTGAGCTCACAGTCACACACATGACATGGTCTGTCTCTGTATTGTTCTGCCTGTGTAGTTGAAGTAATACCATCTAATATGTATTGAATGTAAACTGCGGCTGAACCCTAGTATGCTGCTGTTCTTGAATTCATACAAGTTATTGCTTAGCTTCAACACTAGTCTATTTTTTTTTCCTCCGGTCTCGACTTGGTCTCGGTCTTGGTCTCGACTTGGTCTTGGTCTTGTCTTGGTCTCGGTTTAGGCGGTCTTGACTACAAGTCTATTCTAGACTGAGAAAAGCCAGAAAATGTATTTTTGGCACATGTGGATGAAAGACAACAACTCCCAGAATGCACTTGCTTCGCTGCCCTATGAGGCCACTCCTGAGCCGCAGCTGCTCCGGCCGCCTCTTGTTCCTCCATCATCCGCATCTGTTCATCGCTGTATTGTGGCTCGTACAGGTAGCCACGAGCATCGGATTCGCGCACCAGATCTTTAAAATTCCCTTCTGCCATATCATCTTCAAAACTACCTTTCGCCATCGTGGTTAGCCTACTACTCAGCTTTCTCCACAGAGCAAGAGCCTGTTAGCTTAGCTTAAAAAAAAGATGGCTGACACTATTTTTACATTCTGTGACATTCTGTGAGTGAGATCCCCCTATGGGCGGGTTGAAGACATGCGGAACGAGCTTGTGCTTTGCTTTTATTTTAAACAGCCGATATACTTTGAGCCACATCCTCGAATCATGATCTTCTACTTTCTATTTAACAGTAAGTATGTTTGACTGAACAGTCACACATTAAAACTCATGTTGATGCCATGGGGTCTTTAAAACATATAGTGCACATTAGTATTTTAAATACCCAAAGAACATTACATTGATAGAGAAAAGACTCATATTATACTTTTAAATTACAGAAATGAATTTCAATGTACTGATATAAGCACATTATCTGATGATTAAAACAACACAAAAAGTGTTTGCCAGTTAAAAAAACATTTGCCAGTTATGTAAGAACACAAACATATCCTTCACTCCTAAGATCTGCTGCAGATGAAGTTGAGTTTGACGTGTTCAGGACGGCTGATCCAGCGCTGATCTCCTCCAGACTGAACTGCTCCAGATCTCACTCCAGACACACAGTTCTCCTCTCCTGGAGCCCAGTTATGAAAGCACACGGTCTCTCCGCTCAGCCAGTACCAGATGCCCAAAATATGGGAGTGACGTAAACCCAACCACACCGCCTCAGTAGACGCACGTTTAACCACATTCATCACACGACGCTGCATCTCCTCTGAATGAACCGAGACCAGATCCGTATAATTCTGTCTGCAGTATCTCAGAGCTTCAGGCCACGTCAGAGTCTCTTTGATCAGAATCAGTTTATCTGGACACAAAACAAACCACAAGCAAAAACTAGAGAGAGACTGATCAAAAACAACATGCAGAACAAACACTGTGGAGGAATCTGTCATGTCAGACATGTAGCGTGAACTTTAAGATATCTGGAGGTGATGGATGGAGTGTGTGTGTTTGTGAGGATCTGCTCACCTTCATGACACACAAAAGGAAGTTGGTCAATGCAAGAGAAGTCATGCCATTGACCCTGAGGTTTTGGTCTGATCACTGTACAGTCTTCACCACCTCCATTATTAGGTTGAGTAGGATCCCAGTATCTGAATGAGGAGTTACTCTGATCTGACCACTGCCATGAGTCTTTGAACAGACCGATCCAGACATCATTAGATATGTGACTATCATTGATGAACTTCTGAACCTGTTGATTCTCACTCTGGTTCCTCACACTGACCAGATCAATGTGATTCTGTCTGCAGAAACTCTGAGCGTTTCTCCAGTTCTTCGTCTGATTGACGAAGACGAGTCCTGTGTTCGCTTTAAGAAAAAAAATAAAAAAAATAATTGTTCTTCTTCTTTTTTCTTTTTCTTTTTCAGTAACATTTCTGAACATTACTATGATTTGTGAGATTACACTTGATTAAGAGCCTGAAGAGAGAAACAGAGGAAGATGCTACACTGCATCTAAATATGTTGATTATTTAACAAAATTCATATTTGATATGAAATATATATATATATATATATATATATATATATATATATATATATATATATATACTATATACTAGTAAATTACTAGTATATATTAATAAATTAATATAGTTACAGTGTATCTTGATGCTTGATTTTGTTTTGATTGTCTATCATTACATGAACTGGACTTTTTTTCTGAAAAAGATTTTTTATACAGAAATTGACTCACAAAGTGTTACACTTATCCACAGTCTGTTCTATATTCACTAATAAATTACATGAATTACATACAATAATTACATTATTATATTTTACAGTTACATTTACTCAAATTGTTATGCTGATAATATAATTTGTATGGAAAAACTGCAATTAATATGGAAATATTTCCGGGGAAACTTTGAAACACACACACACACACACACACACACACACACACACACACACACACACACACACACACACACACACACACACACACACACGCAAACACACACCAGGGTGAGGCCAGAAATGGAATGGACTTTATATAACAGGCAAAGCATAGAGTATGAAAACTGCACGCCAAATTGCCAAGAAAAATGTATGAATCCGTTACACTGTTCCTCAGTCACTCCTGAAATTGCTGTGATTGACAGTGATAACCGTAGCGACGGACGGGACAAAACATTTGTCAAAATAAACCTGTGCATTAAATGCTGTAGTGTAAATGCAGATTAATAGACCCACAGCAACACAGACCAAAATAAGAATACGTGTTGTCTGGGTAATTTTAAAAGCTTTTAAGATAATTTTTTTAATCAATTTGTTTTTCACATGTGTCCTTTAGCAATGTATAAAAATCGTTTAAATTTTTTTTTTAGTTAAATCAAAAAAAATATTTGAAAGTATTTAATGCATTATTTACTTATTAGCATTAATAATTTGTCATTAAATAATTTGTTATAATTCGTTACATTTATATAGCGCTTTTCTAGGTACTCAAAGCGCTTTCCATGAAAGGGGGAATCTCCTCAACCACCACCAATGTGTTGCGCCATTAAAGCTATTTTATAATAAATCCAATAGCAAAACATGAAAATAACTACATTATGAAGTGGCAAGAGCAAACAGAGTGGTTCAAGTATGACATCACTTTGTAGAGTTTAGCATTTTAGCACTTCTGGTTCCATCATCCCGAAGTCAATGGGTTTTTTTTAATGGGATTTTGGTTAAATGGCTGAAATAAGGTCTGTGGTGAACACAAGCTCAAGACACTTTCACGTTTTATTCTACGACATAAAGTTCATCAATATTACGCCATTACGTAATTGTACATGTCTTGAAAAAGGCTGTTGCTAACAAGTGGCTAAATGGGATTACAGAGGCTGTCGGAGATTAAACGTCATCACGCCGAACAGATAAACTCAATCTGCTTTTACAGACTCATTATGCTTATAATTCTGCTCTTATAAACTATATTCCAACTCAATGTTCTGGGAACATGATTTTAGATAAAAACTGAAAGAGTTGTCAGAAGCTTTAGTGATGATATTTTATATTATATTGATATTTTATTGTCATAAAACAGGACACGTAATTGCCGATTGTTTATCTTTAAAGGAGCCGTGGGTTTGGAGACTCTGAAGGGAGAGTGGGATGTCATGCTTTCAAAGCTAGCTGGCTATTGCTAGCCTCTCTGAAATGACCTATCCCACCTTTAATTTATAAGTTAATACTGTGTGTGTGTGTGTTAGTAGAAGACGTTCTGGAGCCGTTATATACTGTATATGGTGCATGGGCGTCGGAAGCAAAATAAAAATGTGGGTGGGTCATCCTCCAGAAGTTTTTTTACTGGAGTAGATTAGGGGTGTTCCCGAAGCCAATTACCATATCTAAAATCTCTATGCAATAATGAGTGAGAGTAAAAATGAAACGAGCACAACTCCGTCTTTCAGAATTTGCGTCTTTCAGAAATTGCGTGCATCTTTCAGAAATCCGAGCTTGGCAAGAGTAATATCAACTCAAATAGGCTACTACATCATAGACATGTTCTACGAAATGATATTGTATATTATTGTATGCATATTTAAATGATTTAAGTATTGTACAATATACTCGAATGAATGGAATAGGCACAGCATGATCACAAATCAAACAGCGCCTTAATTGCCGTCTCTGCGCGTCTCCGCTCTAATAGCCTATAATCAACTAAGATTGATATACATTAATTACTTCTTGATATGTCCATTTAAATGTTTTAAACTTCGTATGATGTGATAAACAACATGATATATTTCTTTGTCTCACTATCTCTTGAAGCTGAACCTCGTTGTCCCCGTGCGTATTTGGCGCTGTGAGTTTTTTTTTCCCACTGCAACTTTGCTGGCTGCGCGTCGTCTCATTTTATTACGACTCTCAACTGTGTGGCTACAAAGTATATCACAATGGCATCGAACACAGCTCAGCCAATAATAATAAAGACCTGGAAGTGTCCATTCTTGCTATAGCATTATAAAAAATGTAGCATAATGCTGAATTTAAAAAAAGAAAAAAGAAATAAAGTTTATCACTTTGAACATTGAAAAAAAAAAAAATCACCTGGGAGAAACTGTCCTGCCTTCTAAATAAAAGAGCCAATCGCTGATTGGTAAAGTCATTGCGTCACTGCATTGATCTGTTAGAAGCTCCGGTTCCCATAGGAACCTGAGACTCGCGCTTAGGACAGCACCTGCGCATTGGTTCGTCAGGCTTGAAAAGTAAGGGTTTGGTCCATAGACAGTAAAAGAAATGGACACGGCGACCCCATAGACTTCATCGGAGAAAAGTGAAGTCAATGAGAAGCACTCACTTCCTGATGGCTGAGCGACTGCGCAGACTCAAACTGAGCTTGACGACGTAGATGTGACGTGAGCAACCCGTCTGACAGTTGTAAGTCTTCTAGTAGCTGTGCCGAGAGAAATCTGAATCATTCCCTTCCGAAACTTGCAGAGACGGAGAGTGTGAGCAGGAGCTGTCCATGAGCTAGGAGCAGGAGAAACTTTATGACTCTCTATGGGCTTCTCCCTCGACTTTATGCCTCCCGGTCTCCCCGATTGCCCGCGAGCTTCACCTCCTGTCCATACGGTAATCTCTCTACTGTACGACAGAGAGTCGTGTGGTTATGACGCAATCGTTAGCCTATTTTTACAAAAACTGCTTCTACAGGGCCACAACGTAAGATACAAGGTAATGGAGCCTTTTATACATTGTCATGTTTCTTTAGAAATAAATAATGGACAAATGGAGTCTTTAAACGCCTCAGATGTAAAGTTATTCGCTGTCAAAGTGACGCCAAAATGAATGGGAGTCAGTGGAATGCTAACAGCAGGTGATGGCTTGTTAGCCAATGGCGGCCCCCGGGGAAGGTACGCTTTCCGGGTGCTGGATTACCCCCTTGGTTTGGACGGACTCTGAATGAGCCAAGTTGATTTGAGCAGCAGCGTGGATATCAACGCTGTAGCTAAAACGCGTAATGGAGTTTCATTTATTAGGGCATTCCTCAAGTGGAATGGATTTGACTGACGGCGCTCTGAAGAGTGAACAGACAAATGCGCTGAATTAGAGACGGTAAAAGTGAGTGGGTCCAATATCATTGGTCTTAAAAAGTGGGTGGGTCTTGTCCCACCCATATACAACGGTTCCAGCGCCCATGGGTGCATCTATAAATGAATGGTTGTAATTGTAAATACCTGCACTCACTGTTGCAGATGAAATGACGAGTATCACTACATGACAAATCATGAAATTGTCCATTTCTCATCATAGCACACTCATCTCTGCCTTCAGGTTGTCCAGTAGCCCAGTAATTTATCAAGTACTCTCAGTTCTTTTTTAGTTACTGGAACTCTTGTATAACTGAACTATTCTAACTAAGCTTTTGTCAATACAACATACTATTCCTATTTCACTTTTCTTACTTTTTTTAAGGCAATTGGTTTGCATGCTTTTAAGTAAGTCTAACTAATTAGATTTTAAAGTACAGAATATGGTGTATCTTTTATAAATGAATGTTTATTGTGATTGTATGGAGCTGCACTTACTGTTAGATGAATTGCAGATGAAAGTCAAGCTGTTACTACATGGCCAATCATGCCATTGTCCATTTCTCATGAAAGCACACTCAACTCCACCAACAGGTTGTCCAGTAGCCCAGTTCAGATAGAGCGCAGGTTCACCTGATGGCCACTGCCATTTATCAACACTCATCTTCTTGAGCCCAATCCAGACATACTGATCACCTCTATCATTCACACTCTTCTTCAGCTCGTTCATGTCGTTCATGTTGTCAACGGTGGCCAGATCTGTGTAATTCTCTCTGCAGAATCTCTGAGCTTCAGTCCAGGTCTTCAACACGTTTATAAAGTGATACTGACGCTGAACACATTCAGATACGGAGCAGAGAGCTGTGAAAGAGAGCGTTTGATTTAATGCTTTTCATAACAGGGTCAAACCTGATGAAACTATAAACCATAAATAATACACCAAACACACTCACCAATGAGAAGAAGAATCAAATATAGAGTTTGGTCCATTTCTGAGGAAAAACACATAGAAAAACTCAGAAATCAAACATTCCCAGATTAATTTTGGAGTAAAATATGACAATTTCATTTAGTATCTGAACAGCAGCATGAATTCACTGAACATAATCATTCAGACAATATTAACATCTGAAAGTGTAATTGTGTGTGAAGAATGAACATGTTCTTACTTTAGAGGTCGTGTGTTTCTGTCCTGAGTCTGATGTTTCTGTCTGCAGATTTACACTACGCTATTATTATATTTGCTCTCATCCCTCATTCAGCTCATCACATCATTTGTGTATTTATCTAAAACTAATTTTCATGTTTTACTTCTTCCTTATTTGTGTTTGTCTACCTCTGTTTCTCTATATTTGCATATTGACGTCTGTGTCAGTATTAGTCTATATTAATATGAACCTTAATCAAAAAATTATATGAACATTTACGATTTGCATTTGAACATTCACAACTAAACAGCTGCTGTAAAGATATTGCTGGACTGCATAACTCGTGTTTCATCCCTGTTCATCTTGACATAAATGGCCGATCCATTCTTGCGATCTTTGCACTTCACCATTTGTCTACGTGTGTAGCGGTGTCGGTGTGTTATCTGTGTTGTGTCTACTCAGAATCACTCTTGAATGCAGAAATTTGTCCCATCAAATCCTCCATTTATAACATCTGGTGTAAAAAACAGATAATGAGGACTCGTGCAGCCCTTAGAGCAGTAATGAACGATGCTGAGAAAGATAAAGGATAAAATCAACGTAAAGAAAACCACTTAAAGAAAGAAAATAATTAATAAAACATACATGTGTCCATCACAGAGGGACTTGAATTCACAATTACAACAGTATAATGTATGAAACAATCATTTACAAGATTACGGCCTTAATAAATCAGCACGTAAACTTGCGTGACCCACCGCTGTGAATGCGCATGCAGACTGGGAAGAAGCAAAGTGTGTCACTGGCGGACGGAAAGAATGAGGAAAGCCCAAAAATGGTCATAGCAAGTTAATGCACACCTGCTACACTTGCATGACATTTTCCTTGTGTTTGGCCCAAGTGTTCAAGAGGTCATGAAGACCACAAGTGTGTGTAGAACTTTTGATTACCCGATGGGACACACTTATGGTGCTGTAAAAATGCAAGTGTTTACAGAGCTTTATTTTGATTCTCAAAGGTTTGCATTTTTAAATAATCATCTAAGTGTGTGTACAGCAGTGCCTATGTAACACGATTTACAAGTAATGATGGTGCTTTTAATTAAAGCTGCAGTCCGCAGTTTTTCCTCTTTGTCGCCATCTCTGTTCGAAATCTGCAATTGCAGTTATTCGCGGAATTATCAACTTTACGTGCGTTGTGCCTCGGCACGGCACAGCGCGGATGAATCCAATGTTTTGAGGAGAATGTGCGGCTGTCAATCACCGCGCTGGTGGTGTGGATACTGTCATTCGCAATCACAGATTCTACTTTTTGGAAATATGAACAACATTAGAATTTTCACTGGAAAATGTTGTCTGAACAAGTAAGTAACATCCACTTTTGTTAAAAAAGCATTGCAGTAAATCGCGCCGATTAAATCTAACGATCGCTTATCATATCACGTCAAACCGTGCAAATTATTCTTTGTTCTCAAATTGTTAATGTTAACAACATCAGCATTGCGTGACTACATTTAATGCCCTCCCGATATTTGTCCTTGTTTTCGCAAAAGGTTGCAGTGTCTTTTTTTCTCCGAAGTCCTAAGTCTTTCACGTTTTACAACGGGTGAATCTCTAGTTGTCACTGGTTATTGTCGTTTGAACCTTTCTGGATCCGCCATCAAATTGAAAAGTTTAATTATATCAAGTGCTGTGAGAAAAGGCTACAAATCTCCACCTCCAACATCCTCACACGCAATATAGCCTACTAGCTGAGACTCTTCTTTATGTGGACAGATGTGACGTAATGACGCAAAGAAATGCTTGAATTTCCCACGGAAATCCACCAGTACCACTGGAATTAAAAACAGTATTACAAGCTTACCGTTTTGAATCGAGCTAAGGCAAGCAGAGAGTTTTGAACACTGGCTGGTTATGTACTTGCTCCAAAAATTATTTTGGATGATTTTTTTACCCTAAAAAGCTACAGACTGCAGCTTTAAGTGATAAAAACCAGTTGCAAATGTTGTACAAATGACAAAATATACATACTCATGTTTGCACCAGTAAAATGTGCTCATTGTTGCGTGCACATGCTCTCTAGTGGCCAAGTGTGGGTATTTGGACAGACCCTATGTTTGAGTTTCTCTGTTTTGGGCCACTTTTATCTGTTGCTGTTTGAACTGAACAGAGAAGGGTTGAGTTCAGTAGTGAAGACTGGTAATACTGGTTACTGAGAGCCTTTAAAAACCCACCGTTTGAGGCTCCAGTCAAAGAGAAAGAAACGTGTGTGAGATGAAGGAGTGAGTTTGACCAGTGAGGGAGTTTGGGGCTTGAAGCATTAAAAAAGACATAATGAAGAATAAAGGAAGACAGTTTTTTTTTGTTTTCTGTGGAAAAAAAGGTATAAACTGTTATGCTCATATTTATAGGCTTCTTCTTTTTCCTCTTCTGAGAGCCGAGATTGCTGGTGTTGAGGAGGAGATCATGGCAGACATTCCCAACAGAGACGAGATAAAGACATTAAAATGCTCATATCATGCTTTCATTCCCCTATATAGTCCATCTCTAATGTTAGTAAAGATTATTAGACTCATTATCCCACTGAAATAATATCATCTTCTTCTGCTGTTTCAGAATAAATTAGTCTTTATTTCCCCCGTCTAAATACTTGATTGTGATTGGCTGGAATGTGTTCATTAAACCATTGTTACATTTTTTAAGAATCAGTCTTATTTAGAAAATTCTTATCTTGTTTCCTGTCATACTCCTGCTGTTCTTTGTTAGTTTATAGAGCATGAACACATTTGCATGTTAACACATCCTCATCTCTCATTTGTTTAGGTCCACATTCAGACTTTCAGGGTGGACAATATTTGCATCTCTGATGTGAAACAGAAGCAGAAACAGTGTGTTATTGTTCTAGACACATTCCATTGTTTCATTCAGTCTTATTCATCTGTTAGTTTTATTAAGTTACACTTAACTCTAACATTAGTTTTTCTCTGGCTGTTATAAAGCACATTTGTTATAGAAAAAAAGCAGTGACAAATGATTACGTAGTAGATGATTATTATGTATTGATGATAACATGTAGTGGCCTGAGGCCTAAACCATGAAGCCGGTTTAAGTTAACAAAGTGTTTCAGTTTAGTTTGCACCAACCCTGGATTTTAGGCAGCATGAAAGTGGCTCGGCTTTTAGCGGTGTTCATCGCGATAGTCACGGTACCAACAAACCTGATTGAAACTAATCCTGTAACCCTGAGTTTGTTCGACTACCATCATGGTACGGCCCCTGATTAACTGATCTAATCCAGTGTTTAATCAGTTATCAGACATGTGTTATATTGTTAACACACTTAAATTATACATTACCGCCACTGTGAAACTACAGCAATGAGCTATTATGAGGGATTTTTAAGCTCATCGTTCATATAAAAAATTATAATTGTACTTCACAGAGATCCAAAATCAGCACATGAATCACAACACACTCCTGTGTTCTTCAGTGAATATCCACTACCTCCAGTTGCCGTTCCTGTGATTTTCTGGTGCGCAATTGGTCCATTTACACATATATTGCCCAAATTGTTAATCATTTAAATTCTGTTTGTTAGCAGAGTCTGGTATTTAATATAGACACTTAATTTTGAATCATATGATTTATGTCACTCGCTACATGTGGGTAATGTTCATTCACTCCCACCACCTACATTTCCTGCTGGTACTGAGACTCGAACCCACAAGTCTCTTTCCTTCAGTGATTCTGCTTATTAATATCAGGTGTCACTTAATATGAGACAGCGCCAATGCCACGTGACTGTGACGTATGCCATCAAAGTACATCGAGAGTGACTCCAGAGCAGGAGGACCCAGGATTTTAGGCACTATGAAAGTGGTTCGGCTTTTAGCTGTGTTCATCGCCATAGTCATGGTACCAACAAACCTGATTGGATTGGTTTGGTGTTTGTCAACTCAAAACTAATCCTGCAACCCTGAGTTTGTTCAACTACCATCATACACATATATTGCCCAAATTGTTAATCATTTAATAAAACTTGTGCACAATATGTAGTTGGTTCTGAGTCCCTGCTTGCAACAAAGTCTATTTTACGATCTTGATCTTGTTGCAGGCTCTAAGTGCTGTACATGCTAAGAAATAATAATTTTTTCTGTGGCCATGAAAGATACGCTTTTCTTAGAATAAATTAATAATCAAAGAGTTCGTTGGAACTGATTAATTGATTGTAATATTAATTTAGCTACCTCAAGTTAATCCAATTAACTGACCCAGATATTAACTAGATGTTTCCAGAAGGCCGAGCCAATCAAATTGCCGGCAGGGCGGGCTTTAATCGATGATGGACAGCAACAGTAACGTGATTGGCTGTAGGCCTATCCAATTGAGTGCAGAGGAATTTTCTTTCCTGGTTCGGTTGAAACACGCCCCATAATCAAAGCTTAATGGAGCAGTATCAGACTCACATTCTGACTAGAATATGAGTATGACGAAGTCAGGCTATAGTGGGGCTACATGCCCACCAAATTTCATGTTCCCCGGTGTTTCGGTGTCCCTAAAGAAAAAAAAAAAAACTTTGACAATCCCTATATGACCGCTTTCGCTAGCTATGCTAGCGGCGGTCATAATAATTAATCATAACTGATAATTATGAGTTATTATTAATATTTCCCCTTTGAGCTAATTTGTTACAGACAAGAACATGAAAAATAAAAATAAACTCTACAGAAGTGTTTCTCAACCCTGCCCCTGAAGGACCCCCCTGAACACTGCACGTTTTCTTTTTCTCCAGAAAAAATCATCAGCTCATTAACCAATGTGATAATGAGCTGATGAGTTGGGGGTCCTTCAGAAGCAGGGTTGGGAACCACTGATCTAGAGGGTCAACACATTTAGATGAACCATCTCAAAATGAACTAGGCTATTCAATGAATTGGACTGCAGCAATACAATATTGCATATGTTGTACTTGACATTATTAATTAACATTGACAATTCCTTTACCTTGTACCAAAAATCTACACATCTATACAAAATTCACACCCTATACTAAATGTACCCAATACTATACTCATCTGGATTGAAGCAGCAAACATTGTAAGAGTAAAAAAATGACAGAATCACAGCTTATATAGTGTTTTGACATCGACAACCCAACTGCATTTTACCTCAAACTTGCGACTAGTTAACTTTCTAAAGAAGGCGCAATCACTTCTCGGGTCGACATTAACACTCTGGCAAAATTGTATTCAGAATTTAAAATATTTTTCATGCCACTTTTTAATGTGTGATTGTGAAGGTGTTCACGAGATATCAACCTTTCGCAAACTTGCTTTCAACAAACACTCGTTTGCATGGAGACGTGGTGTGCACGGAGGGGAGGGGCTGTGTGTGTGTGTGTGTGTGTGTGTGTGTGTGTGTGTGTGTGTGTGTGTGTGTGTGTGTGTGTGTGTGTGTGTGAGTGACAGAGAGATGGAGAGAGAGCAGGGAAAGGAAATCCAGCTGAATGATGAACGTTATTTGCTCTATGAAAGACACTGACAAAGACGAAAACTAAGGACATTTACTGTATTATTTTATTTTAGTTAGTTTTGCCAAACACACATTACAGTTTTCGTTTCGTTTTTTCGTTCGTTTTCGTTTACGATTATAACCTTGCTTGTGACGCTTAGCCGACTCTGCTGTGTGTGTTCTTGTGTTTTGAAGGAGCCGTGGCTTTGGAGACTCTGAAGGGAGAGTGGGATCTCATGCTTTCAAAGCTAACTTGATATTGCTGGCCTCTCCGAAATTGCCTACTCTACCTTTAATTTATAGGTTAAGACTGTGTGTGTTAGTAGAACATTTTCTGAAGCCGTCATATTTGGTATATGGTGCATCTATAAATGAACGGTAGTTTTATTAAATTAAGTAATATTATTATTCATTTTTCATCATTGCACAATCATCTCTGCCTTCAGGTTGTCCAGTAGCCCAGTTCAGATAGAGCGCAGGTTCACCTGAAGACCACTGCCATTTATCAACACTCGTCCTCTTCAGCCCAATCCAGACATACTGAACACCTCCATCATTCACACTCTTCTTCAGCTCGTTCATGTCGTTCATGTTGTCAACGGTGGCCAGATCTGTGTAATTCTCTCTGCAGAATCTCTGAGCTTCAGTCCAGGTCTTCAACACGTTTATAAAGTGATACTGACGCTGAACACATTCAGATACGGAGCAGAGAGCTGTGAAAGCAAAAACCTTAACCTTAAAGAGACCTTAATCAAAAAAAGATGTGAACATTAGTAATTTATATTGTTATATTCACAACTAAACAGCAGCTTTAATGATATTGCTGGACTGCATAACTCGTTTCATCCCTGTTCATCTTGACATGTATCGGCCTGTCCACCAACACTTGCGATCTTTCCACTTCACCATTTGTCTACTTACATTACATTTTGTTCTTGTATTTTGGCCCAAGTGTTCAAGTGTGTGTAGAACTTTTGATAACCTAATTTGACACACTTACAGTGCTGTAAAAATGCAAGTGTTTACAGAGCTTTATTTCGATTCTCAAAGCTTTGCATTTTTAAATAATCCTCTAAGTGTGTGTACAGCAGTGCCTATAGGCATATATATGTAACACGATTTACTAGTAATGATGGTGCTTTTAATTAAATGATAAAAAGCATTTGCGTGAGTGAGATCCCCCTATGGGCGGGTTGAAGACATGCGGAACGAGCTTGTGCTTTGCTTTTATTTTAAACAGCCGATATACTTTGATCCACATCCTCGAATCATGATCTTCTACTTTATATTTAACAGTAAGTATGTTTGACTGAACAATCACACATTAAAACTCATGTTGATGTCATGGGGTCTTTAAAACATATAGTGCACATTAGTATTTTAAATACCCAGAGAACATTACATTGATAGAGAAAAGACTCATATTATACTTTTAAATTACAGAAATGAATCTCACTGTACTGATACAAGCACATTATCTGATGATTAAAACAATACATAAAGGCTTTTGCCAGTTAAAAAAACATTCGCCAGTTATGTAAGAACACAAACACATCCTTCACTCCTCAGATCTGCTGCAGATGAAGTTGAGTTTGACGTGTTCAGGACGGCTGATCCAGCGCTGATCTCCTCCAGACTGAACTGCTCCAGATCTCACTCCAGACACACAGTTCTCCTCTCCTGGAGCCCAGTTATGAAAGCACACGGTCTCTCCGCTCAGCCAGTACCAGATGCCCAAAATATGGGAGTGACGTAAACCCAACCACACCGCCTCAGTAGACGCACGTTTAACCACATTCATCACCTCCTCCTGCATCTCCTCTGAATGAACCGAGACCAGATCCGTATAATTCTGTCTGCAGTATCTCAGAGCTTCAGGCCACGTCAGAGTCTCTTTAATCAGAATCAGTTTATCTGGACACAAAACAAACCACAAGCAAAAACTAGAGAGAGACTGATCAAAAACAACATGCAGAACAAACACTGTGGAGGAATCTGTCATGTCAGACATGTAGCGTGAACTTTAAGATATCTGGAGGTGATGGATGGAGTGTGTGTGTTTGTGAGGATCTGCTCACCTTCATGACACACAAAAGGAAGTTGGTCAATGCAAGAGAAGTCATGCCATTGACCCTGAGCATTTGGTCTGATCACTGTACAGTCTTCACCACCTCCATTATTAGGTTGAGTAGGATCCCAGTATCTGAATGAGGAGTTACTCTGATCTGACCACTGCCATGAGTCTTTGAACAGACCGATCCAGACATCATTAGATATGTGACTATCATTGATGAACTTCTGAACCTGTTGATTCTCATACTGGTTCCTCACACTGACCAGATCAATGTGTTTCTGTCTGCAGAAACTCTGAGCGTTTCTCCAGTTCTTCGTCTGATTGACGAAGACAAGTCCTGTGTTCGCTTTAAGAAAAAAAATTAAAAAAATAATTGTTCTTCTTCTTTTTTCTTTTTCTTTTTCAGTAACATTTCTGAACATTACTATGATTTGTGAGATTACACTTGATTAAGAGCCTGAAGAGAGAAACAGAGGAAGATGCTACACTGCATCTAAATATGTTGATTATTTGACAAAATTCATATTTGATATGAAATATATATATATATATATATATATATATATATATATATATACTATATACTAGTAAATTACTAGTATATATTTATAAATTAATATAGTTACAGTGTATATTGATGCTTGATTTTGTTTTGATTGTCTATCATTACATGAACTGGACTTTTTTTCTGAAAAAGATTTTTTATACAGAAATTGACTCACAAAGTGTTACACTTATCCACAGTCTGTTCTATATTCACTAATAAATTACATGAATTACATACAATAATTACATTATTATATTTTACAGTTACATTTACTCAAATTGTTATGCTGATAATATAATTTGTATGGAAAAACTGCAATTAATATGGAAATATTTCCGGGGAAACTTTGAAACACACACACACACACACACACACACACACACACACACACACACGCAAACACACACCAGGGTGAGGCCAGAAATGGAATGGACTTTATATAACAGGCAAACCATAGAGTATGAAAACTGCACGCCAAATTGCCAAGAAAAATGTATGAATCCGTTACACTGTTCCTCAGTCACTCCTGAAATTGCTGTGATTGACAGTGATAACCGTAGCAACGGACGGGACAAAACATTTGTCAAAATAAACCTGTGCATTAAGTGCTGTAGTGTAAATGCAGACTAATAGACCCACAGCAACACAGACCAAAATAAGAATACGTGTTGTCTGGGTAATTTTAAAAGCTTTTAAGATAATTTTTTTAATCAATTTGTTTTTCACATGTGTCCTTTAGCAATGTATAAAAATCGTTTACATTTTTTTTTTAGTTAAATCAAAAAAATATTTGAAAGTATTTAATGCATTATTTACTTATTAGCATTAATAATTTGTCATTAAATAATTTGTTATAATTCGTTACATTTATATAGCGCTTTTCTAGGTACTCAAAGCGCTTTCCATGAAAGGGGGAATCTCCTCAACCACCACCAATGTGTTGCGCCATTAAAGCTATTTTATAATAAATCCAATAGCAAAACATGAAAATAACTACATTATGAAGTGGCAAGAGCAAACAGAGTGGTTCAAGTATGACATCACTTTGTAGAGTTTAGCATTTTAGCACTTCTGGTTCCATCGTCCCGAAGTCAATGGGTTTTTTAATGGGATTTTGGTTAAATGGCTGAAATAAGGTCTGTGGTGAACACAAGCTCAAGACACTTTCACGCTTTATTCTACGACATAAAGTTCATCAATATTACGCCATTACGTAATTGTACATGTCTTGAAAAAGGCTGTTGTTAACAAGTGGCTAAATGCGACTACAGAGGCTGTCGGAGATTAAACGTCATCACGCCGAACAGATAAACTCAATCCGCTTTTACAGACTCATTATGCTTATAATTCTGCTCTTATAAACTATATTCCAACTCAATGTTCTGGGAACATGTTTTAGATAAAAACTGAAAGAGTTGTCAGAAGCTTTAGTGATGATATTTTATATTATATTGATATTTTATTGTCATAAAACAGGACACGTAATTGCCGATTGTTTATCTTTAAAGGAGCCGTGGGTTTGGAGACTCTGAAGGGAGAGTGGGATCTCATGCTTTCAAAGCTAGCTGGCTATTGCTAGCCTCTCTGAAATGACCTATCCCACCTTTAATTTATAAGTTAATACTGTGTGTGTGTGTGTTAGTAGAAGACGTTCTGGAGCCGTTATATACTGTATATGGTGCATGGGCGTCGGAAGCAAAATAAAAATGTGGGTGGGTCATCCTCCAGAAGTTTTTTTACTGGAGTAGATTAGGGGTGTTCCCGAAGCCAATTACCTTATCTAAAATCTCTATGCAATAATGAGTGAGAGTAAAAATGAAACGAGCGCAACTCCGTCTTTCAGAATTTGTGTCTTTCAGAAATTGCGTGCATCTTTCAGAAATCCGAGCTTGGCAAGAGTAATATCAACTCAAATAGGCTACTACATCATAGACATGTTCTACAAAATGATATTGTATATTATTGTATGCATATTTAAATGATTTAAGTATTGTACAATATACTCGAATGAATGGAATAGGCACAGCATGATCACAAATCAAACAGCGCCTTAATTGCCGTCTCTGCGCGTCTCCGCTCTAATAGCCTATAATCAACTAAGATTGATATACATTACACTGTTAGACTTTTCTGTAATTTCTACAGTTATTTACTTTAAATCCCCCAGTATTATACTGCTATTTCTCTGTACAGTAAACAACTGTGATTCCCATTGCATCATGGGAATTTTCTGTGACGTCTAACACCACATACAGAGACTTACTGTATTTTTTTAATTTGCTGTATACTACTGTATTTGTCTAACACCACATACAGAGACTTACTGTATTTTTTTAATTTGCTGTATACTACTGTATTTGATGTAACGGCCTCTCTGGCTGGCACTATTCCATCGTGCTTTTTATTTCCTAATTTTTGCCTTACACCACGTGTCTACAACGCTATAACAGTCAGAGGCTGTCTATATTGGACACATTGAAGCGACCGGGCCGGACCATTAATGCAAAATGTAAACCTGTTTGTCCCTTGCCAGAAATAGCGCGAGCGCTTGGACTCGTAACGTTACCGTCCGTACGTCCGAAATATAACGGCGCATCACTATACACTGTCTGGGATTTGTCGTGTCTCGCCGGAGCATCCAGTGTAATATCACTGGGACTGTCTTTTGCTGGACCGCGCCGTTTGTGTCTGGCCCGGGGAAGAGACGGAATTCACTTCACCGAGAGAGAGACCAGCAAGCAAGGTAAAAAAAAACATTCTGTGTGTGTTGACAGGAATGTGCCCAGTTTAACCTGTTATACTCGTCAACATGGCGGTAACGAACTTTACCACAGTAAACTGCGCTAACGTTTCATTTTACACACTTTGTTGTCGAGTTAAAAAAACGCCAACAAGCAACGCTTAGTTTACATTAACAATAAATTAACTATGTGAAATTCTGTTTTGGTTGTAGATAATGTTGGCCTACTGATGAGAAAATAGCATTGTATGTTAGCTAATGTTAAGTTTTATTTGGCTAGCTGCCACCTTTCTAGTTTTAGCATTAGTTTGCAAACTATAACATATTATAGTTTTTTTTTTAATTTTTTTTGTTATGGAATTTAATATTTACTTCCATTTTTGTATGTGTTTAAAGGCAACTGCAACAAAGCGCCAATTCGTGCCAGTGACATCTAGCAAGATTACGGAGATAAGTTAACGTTAGGCCATTTGTGATATATTTTGACATAAGTTTGCTGAAATGATTAGCAATATGTGATAAGTGCTTTGGAGCCACTGGTGCAGACTAGGTACAATATCTTATAAAATCTCTATAAAATTGGCAAACTTTATATCAAATGAGTGACCTTTGCATCATGTCTAACTTTATATTTATTACACAAATGAACCAATCAAAAGATGGACCATTGTCTTTGTTCAGTCTCACCAGATTAAATGTATCCAGGTAAGCACTGCACTAAAACTCTCACTAATTCATTCATACAAAATCTAGCATTCTAAACAACTTAAGTTTATATTTTTGCATTATTTTGATATTTTATTAGCCAGAAGACTCTACCATTGCAGTCCCACCTGACTAGGAAGGTCCTAACATCAGCGCACAGGTGGGTTAACTACTGAAGGAAGGACACCGATCATCACTCAGTGATTTCTTGCATGTGTCTTACTGTGTATTTGTCTCAGACAGGAACCCCTTCACTGCAGATGAGCTGAAATGGGCTAAATCATCGATGTCAGTCTTTCTCTCTATGGATCTCAGCATTTTTGGACAGAATTTAGGATTTGTAAGTATTAAAATTTAATCTGGAATAATTTAATTTAGTTCAGTTGAAATGTTTGAATATGCTATTGCCAAAGCTGTCTACAAATATATATTCTTAAGTTATTGTAAACATTATAATAAAAATGTAAAAAAGGAGGTTAAAAATATTTTGACACTAATATTTATTTCTCTCTCTCTCTCTCTCTCTCTCTCTCTCTCTCTCTCTCTCTCTCTCTCTCTCTCTCTCTCTCTCTCTCTCTCTCTCTCTCTCTCTCTCTCTCTCTCTTACAGTATATAGTGTTGGAACTGGGATCTCCTCTGCAGGACTGAGTACATTTGTGTTTGTGGACACGCACACAGACCAGGGAACACTCTGATGTTGTCAATCAAGTTCTGAACAGGAACCAATCTTTGGAGAAGTTCATTTATTCGCAAAGGTGGACAAAAACATTGTGTTGGCTTTTTAAAGATTATTTTGATGATGATTTTTACTCGTAGAAGTAGAAGTAGACTGAGGGGTAGACAGTCAGACATTGATAATAATACGAAATGTTTCTTGAGCATCAAAGAGACTTCTTTCAAAAACATTAAGACACTTAAATACTTCTTTTGGCCACCAGTGTACATGAATCCAACACATTTTTGGAAATAAGTGAAATTATTTTGAAGGTGGGGTTATGTGTCTTGTATTGTGAAAAGAACTGTGTTTTGTCCTGTGTTGGACATTTCCTTTTTGACTGCTTAAAAATGTATTTATATTCTGCAGTTTTATGAATGTAATGGTTGATATTTCATTATAATACTTGTATAAGCTAAACAACCAATGACTCTACATTCATTTTGTCAAATGCTAACGTTTTGTTTATGATTTTATGTATGTTTTTAACAATGTTTGCAGTGAAGGACAGCACATAATGTGTTAATTTAACCCATTTAATCCCAAATTTTTCTCAGACACAAAAATATCCAAATCATGTGCCATTAGTATCCCTTTGAAACAATCAATCATAATTTTTTTAAATTTTCATGGAAAAGTATGTGAAAAAGTGTGTTTTATGATCGGTCACAATTGTGACCGGTGGGATACTGTGTTGTATCAACCATTGGACAGACTGAATATAGGTCTATTTGACCTGTGCGTGTGTTTGTGTGTTTGTTTGTGTGTGTGTGTGTGTGTGTGTGTGTGTGTGTGTGTGTGTGTGTGTGTGTGTGTGTGTGTGTGTTTGTGTGTGTGTGTTTTTGTGTGTGTGAGTGTGTGTGTGCGTGTGCATAAGAGTGTATAAAATCCTTATAAAATCCTTGAGGCCACGAGATACTATCTTGAGGCAACGAGAAACTATCTTGAGGCCACGGGATAGTGTCTGGAGGCCACGGGATAGTGTCTGGAGGCCACGGGATAGTGTCTGGAGGCCTCGGGATAGTGTCTGGAGGCCACGGGATATTGTCTGCAGGCCACGGGATAGTGTCTGGAGGCCACGGTATAGTGTCTGGAGGCCACGGGATAGTGTCTGGAGGCCTCGGGATAGTGTCTGGAGGCCACGGGATAGTGTCTGGAGGCCACGGGATAGTGTCTGGAGGCCTCGGGATAGTGTCTGGAGGCCACGGTATAGTGTCTGGAGCCCACGGGATAGTGTCTGGAGGCCTCGGGATAGTGTCTGGAGGCCACGGGATAGTGTCTGGAGGCCACGGGATAGTGTCTGGAGGCCACGGGATAGTGTCTGGAGGCCACGGGATAGTGTCTGGAGGCCACGGGATAGTGTATCGAGGCCACGGGATAGTGTCTGGAGGCCACGGGATAGTGTCTGGAGGCCACGGGATAGTGTCTGGAGGCCACGGGATAGTGTATCGAGGCCACGGGATAGTATCTTGAGGCCACGGGATAGTGTCAGGAGGCCACGGGATGGTATCCTGAGGTCACGAGATGGTATCTCGAGGCCACGGGATACTATCTCGAGGCCACGGGATACTATCTCGAGGCCACGGATAGTGTCTCGAGGCCACGGGATAGTGTCTGGAGGCCACGGGATAGTGTCTGGAGGCCACGGGATAGTGTCTCGAGGCCACGAGATAGTGTCTGGAGGCCACGGGATAGTGTCTGGAGGCCACGGGATAGTGTCTGGAGGCCACGGGATAGTGTCTGGAGGCCTCGGGATAGTGTCTGGAGGCCACGGGATAGTGTCTGGAGGCCACGGGATAGTGTCTGGAGGCCACGGGATAGTGTATCGAGGCCACGGGATAGTGTCTGGAGGCCTCGGGATAGTGTCTCGAGGCCACGGGATAGTGTCTCGAGGCCACGGGATAGTGTCTCGAGGCCACGGGATAGTGTCTCGAGGCCACGGGATAGTGTCTGGAGGCCACTGGAGGCCACGGGATAGTGTCTGGAGGCCACGGGATAGTGTATCGAGGCCACGGGATAGTATCTTGAGGCCACGGGATAGTGTCTGGAGGCCACGGGATGGTATCCTGAGGTCACGAGATGGTATCTCGAGGCCACGGGATACTATCTCGAGGCCACGCGATAGTATCTCGAGGCCACGGGATACTATCTCGAGGCCACGGGATAGTGTCTCGAGGCCACGGGATAGTGTCTCGAGGCCACGGGATAGTGTCTCGAGGCCAGGGATAGTGTCTCGAGGCCACGGGATAGTGTCTGGAGGCCTCGGGATAGTGTCTGGAAGCCACGGGATAGTGTCTGGAGGCCACGGGATAGTGTCTGGAGGCCACGGGATAGTGTCTGCAGGCCACGGGATAGTGTCTGGAGGCCACGGGATAGTGTCTGGAGGCCACGGGATAGTGTCTGGAGGCCTCGGGATAGTGTCTGGAGGCCACGGGATAGTGTCTCGAGGCCACGGGATAGCGGGATAGTGTCTCGAGGTCACGGGATAGTGTCTGTGTGTAAAATTAGGTAGAAAGTTAGGTAGCAGCAGAAAGTAAGGTAGAACAGTTAGCCTATGTGTATTAGCATGTTGATACAATGGGTTATCCCACCGGTCACTATTGTTGCCGTTGACATGTTTGTGAGTTCTATGACCACATTAAATAAAGTTGAGTAATTGCAAATGCATATATCAATACTAGACACCTTAAACATGATGTGTACCAAAAATCTATGTCCTATCTTTATGTTAACATACTTTAATAACCTTTTCTTTGGGAGCTTTCTTGCTGCCATCCTCTTCTCTTGGCGCAAACAGGAAGTAAACAGCTCTGGTCATGTGACAATTTACAGTAAACATGCGACACTGCACATATTTCATTGAGACCCTTTATTATTTCAATATCTGCTGGAAATGCATTGATAGATCATTCAGTAACATTTTTATAGCCTTAGAAATGAAACATTTTTTTACGGTCACTATTGTGACCGGTGGGATTAAATGGGTTAACACGTTTACACATATTTGTGCTAACCTTTCTGACATATTTACTTTGTTAAAATCATTAACACAATGAATGAGTTAAAATTAACACAAAAAACGTTGTCCCTAAACTCACCCATTAATGTGTAAAAATTCCACACATTATTTCCAGCATTGGCAGACTGTATATTTCGTGATATATATGAAATGTTTTAAATAAAAATATGGTATTTTGTAATAACTTTGTCTAATTCGTTTGTATGTTAGTAGTATTTATGTAGGATAAAAATAAAAATCTAATTTAGTACAAATAAAAAATAATTACAGTAGTGTACTGATTAGCTTCGTTTTTACAGTAATGCACTATTACACAATTACAGTACCATACTGTAAAACTGAAAACAGTGGCAACAGTGTTGCCAGTAAGTTACTGTAAAAAAAAAACTTGAAAAGTCTAACAATGACTCTGAATGAGCCAAGTTGATTTGAGCAGCAGCGTGGATATCAACGCTGTAGCTAAAACGCGTAATGGAGTTTTATTTATTAGGGCATTCCTCAAGTGGAATGGATTTGACTGACGGCGCTCTGAAAAGGGGCAGTCATGGCCTAGTGGTTAGGGAGTTGCACTGGTAACCCAAAGGTTGCTGGTTCGATTCCAGAGCCGGTGGGAAATGACTGAGGTGCCCTTGAGCAAGGCACCTAACCCCTAATCGCTCCCCGGGCGCCACACAAAGGCTGCCCGCTGCTCTGGGTGTGTGTATCCACGTTTGCAGTGTGTGTGTTAACTACTCACTACTCTGCTCCTAATGTGTGTGCATTAACTTGGATGGGTTAAATGCAGAGGTCAAATTCCAAGTATGGGTTACCATACTTGGCCGTCACGTGTCACTTTCACTTTCACTTTCACTGAAGAGTGAACTGACAAATGCGCTGAATTAGAGACGGTAAAAGTGAGTGGGTCCATGGGTGCATCTATAAATGAATGGTTGTAATTGTAAATAGCTGCACTCACTGTTGCAGATGAAATGACGAGTATCACTACATGGCAAATCATGAAATTGTCCATTTCTCATCATAGCACACTCATCTCTGCCTTCAGGTTGTCCAGTAGCCCAGTATATTATCAAGTACTCTCAGTTCTTTTTTAGTTACTGGAACTCTTGTATAACTTAACTATTCTAACTAAGCTTTGTCAGTACAACAAACTATTCCTATTTCACTTTTCTTCAGAATATGGTGTATCTTTTATAAATGAATGTTTATTGTGATTGTATGGAGCTGCACTTACTGTGAGATGAATTGCAGATGAAAGTCAGGCTGTTACTACATGGCAAATCATCCCATTCTCCATTTCTCATGAAAGCACACTCAACTCCACCATCAGGTTGTCTAGGTCCCCAGTTCAGATAGAGCGCAGGTTCACCTGAAGGCCACTGCCATTTATCAACACTCGTCCTCTTCAGCCCAATCCAGACATACTGATCACCTCCATCATTCACACTCTTCTTCAGCTCGTTCATGTCGTTCATGTTGTCAACGGTGGCCAGATCTGTGTATTTCTCTCTGCAGAATCTCTGAGCTTCAGTCCAGGTCTTCAACACGTTTATAAAGTGATACTGACGCTGAACACATTCAGATACGGAGCAGAGAGCTGTGAAAGAGAGCGTTTGATTTAATGCTTTTCATAACAGGGTCAAACCTGATGAAACTATAAACCATAAATAATACACCAAACACACTCACCAATGAGAAGAAGAATCAGATATAGAGTTTGGTCCATTTCTGAGGAAAAACACATAGAAAAACTCAGAAATCAAACATTCCCAGATTAATTTTGGAGTAAAATATGACAATTTCATTTAGCATCTCAACAGCAGCATGAACTCACTGTACATAATCATTCAGACAATATTAACATCTGAAAGTGTAATTGTGTTTGAAGAATGAACAAGTTCTTACTTTAGAGGTCGTGTGTTTCTGTCCTGAGTCTGATGTTTCTGTCTGCAGATTTACACTACGCTATTATTATATCTGCTCTCATCCCTCATTCAGCTCATCACGTCATTTGTGTATTTATCTAAAACTAATTTTCATGTTTTACTTCTTCCTAATTTTCATGTTTTACTTCTTCCTTATTTGTGTGTGCCTACCTCTGTTTCTCTATATTTGCATATTGACGTCTGTGTCAGTATTAGTCTATATTAATATGAACCTTAATAAAAAAATTATATGAACATTTACAATTTACATTTGAACATTCACAACTAAACAGCTGCTGTAAAGATATTGCTGGACTGCATAACTCGTGTTTCATCCCTGTTCATCTTGACATAAATGGCCGTTCCATTCTTGCGATCTTTGCACTTCACCATTTGTCTACGTGTGTAGCGGTGTCGGTGTGTTATCTGTGTTGTGTCTACTCAGAATCACTCTTGAATGCAGAAATTTGACCCATCAAATTGTCGGTTTATAACATCTGTAGTAAAAAACAGATGATGAGGACTCGTGCAGCCCTTAGAGGAGTTGCTGAGAAAGATAAAGGATAAAATCAACGTAAAGAAAACCACTTAAAGAAAGAAAATAATTAATAAAACATACATGTGTCCATCACAGAGGGACTTGAATTCACAATTCAATTCAGCAGTATAACCTATGAAACAATCATTTACAAGATTATGACCTTAATAAATCAGCACGTAAACTTGCGTGACCCACCGCTGTGAATGCGCATGCAGACTGGGAAGAAGCAAAGTTTGTCACTGGCGGACGGAAAGAATGAGGAAATGAGAATTTGGACAGACCCCATGTTTGAGTTTCTCTGTTTTGGGCCACTTTTATCTGTTGCTGTTTGAGCTGAACAGAGAAGGGTTGAGTTCATTAGTGAAGACTGGTGATACTGGTTACTGAGAGCCTTTAAAAACCCTCCGTTTGAGGCTCCAGTCAAAGAGAAAGAAACGTGTGTGAGATGAAGGAGTGAGTTTGACCAGTGAGGGAGTTTGGGGCTTGAAGCATTAAAAAAGACATAATGAAGAGTAAAGGAAGAAATTTTTATTTATTTATTTTTGTTTGTTTTTATAACTGTTTATGGTATAAACTGTTTTGCTCATATTTATAGGCTTCTTCTTTTTCCTCTTCTGAGAGCCGAGATCGCTGGTGGTGAGGAGGAGTTCATGGCAGACATTCCCAACAGAGACGAGATAAAGACATTAAAATGCTCATATCATGCTTTCATTCCCATATAGTCCATCTCTAATGTTAGTAAAGATTATTAGACTCATTATCCCACTGAAATAATATCGTCATCTTCTTCTGCTGTTTCAGAATAAATTAGTCTTTATTTCCTCCGTCTAAATACTTGATTGTGATTGGCTGGAATGTGTTCATTAAAACATTGTTACATTGTCTTATTCAGAAAATTCTTATTGTGTTTCGTGTCATACTCCTGCTGTTCTTAGTTTATAGAGCATGAACACATTTGCATGTTAACACATCCTCATCACTCATTTGTTTAGGTCCACATTCAGACTTTCAGGGTGGACAATATTTACATCTCTGATGTGAAACAGAAGCAGAAACAGTGAGTTATTGTTCTAGACATATTCCATTGTTTCATTCAGTCTTATTCATCTGTTTAGTTTTATTAAGTTACACTTAACTCTAACATTAGTTTTTCTCTGGCTGTTATAAAGCACATTTGTTATAGAAAAAAAGCAGTGACAAATGATTAAGTAGTATTTGATTATTATGTATTGATAATAACATGTAGTGGCCTGAGCCCTAAACCATGAAGCCGGTTTAAGTTAACAAGGTGTTTCAGTTTAGTTTGCACCAACCCTGGATTTTAGGCTCCATGAAAGTGGCTCGGTTTTAGCTGTGTTCATCGCGATAGTCACGGTACCAACAAACCTGATTGAAACTAATCCTGTAACCCTGAGTTTGTTGATGATAGGTTTTCAATGTTCTGTACGTACTTTTGTAGCATCGGTGTTCTTTGGGGTCAATTTGACCCTAGGCTCATTTTTTGTATAAAACATATCATTTTTTTTATAAAACATATCATTTTTTTTGTTTTTTCACACATTGGTGATTAGGCACAAATCCCACATTTATTTTGGATGATATTGAGGTCATTATAAGTTGAGATTTTATGATCTTCAAAAACCTTCCCTTTGCTTTAGGGCCCTAACCCGACATTACCATATAGGCCTACTTGAAGTATTGCGAGAACCACTGATAGTTCACACGATATATGAAGGGGGGAATCATAATTCTCACAAGAAATTAGATATTTCCAGTGCCAATTATATATTTCCAGGGAAGGGATAACATAATTCTTGCAAGAACTTTGATATTTTGTGCCGTGGGGAGGGGAAAACATAATATAGGGGAGGAGCAAATGTATGAAAGCTTCCACAGAAGCCTTATAAACCATTTCTCTTTGTGCTTTGTGAGCTCTCTCTCAATTGAAAATTACCTCTTAGCAAAGTTTTTTTGGGGTTCTTAACGGACCTGTTCGCCAGCAAGACACCAGTCGACCCGTCCGAAATGCAGGACGATGCCATACCAGCCATGCCGTCAGTGTTGACCACTGAGGTCAGGCATGCGATCCAGAACATCCAGAAAGACAGGGCGCCAGGGCTGGACGGAATCAAGGCCGAGCTGCTCAAAGAGGGTGGACCGATGCTTTGGGCAGCATTGGCCAGCCGTTTAGATTAGATTAGATTAGATTCAACTTTATTGTCATTACACAAGTACAGGTACAAGGCAACGAAATGCAGTTTAGGTCTAACCAGAAGTGCAATAGCAGCAAGTGCAGGATATACAGTGGTTCCATAAGTGCAGAACATGGATATGTACTGAATAAATATAGAGTTGAATACTATTATAAACAAAAATTTACAGATAGATTGTCCTATGAATATAATATACAGATAACTATTACTGTGAACAGAATTTACAGCTAGATATGTACTGAATATAATAATATACAGATGGCTATTACTATAAACAGAATTTTACAAATAGATATATGTATAAGTTAGGCTAATGAGCAGTATAACAATGGATTTAAAGTAGTGCAAATAAAGTTTGGACAGAAGCTATCCGAGTGAAAGTGCAGTGGAAAGTAATTGCATATTACAGTTAAGGTACGATATTGCAATGTATATATAAACAGTCGGTACTGTAAATAAACAGTCGGCAGTGCAAATTGAGCATATTCCAGTCAAGGTAGTAGTGCAAGATGCATATGTAAACAGTTGTTACTGTAATAACAGTCAGCAGTGCAAATGAACATTATAGTATTGCAAATAACAAAATGGAGGCAGGTGTGAGGAGGGAGAGGAGAGTCAATCAGTCTATGAGGGGAGTGGGATCAATGAGGGTTAGAGTTTAATAAAGAGACAGCTCTGGGGAAAAAACTGTTCTTTAGTCTGCTGGTCCTGGTCCGGAGGCACCTGAAACGCCTGCCGGAGGGCAGGAGAGAAAACAGTCTGTGGGCTGGGTGAGAGGAGTCCTTAAGGATGCTGCGAGCTCGATGCATACAGCGTTTCCTCTGGATGTGCTCGATGGCAGGTAGTGGAGTCCCAGTGATGCGCTGGGCGGTTTTCACCACCCGCTGCAGTGCCTTGCGCTCTGCAACAGAACAGCTCCCATACCACACTGTAGCACAGTTGGTCAGGATGCTTTCTATTGCACAGCGATAGAAGTTCACCAGGATAGTGGAGGAAAGCTGATTCTTCCTCAGTGTCCTCAGGAAGAAAAGGCGCTGGTGAGCCTTCTTGACCAGGCTGGAGGTGTTGGTTGTCCAGGTCATGTCCGCCGAGATGTGGATCCCCAGGAACTTGAAACTGGAGACACGCTCAACAGCCATTCCATTGATGTGGATGGTGTCGTGTGTGCCTCTTGACACTTTCCTGAAGTCCACGATGAGCTCCTTCGTTTTGGTGGTGTTGAGGAGCTGGTTATTTTCGGTGCACCATGTGGCCAGGTGCTTGATCTCCTCCCTATAGGCAGTCTCATTGTTGTTGCTGATGAGACCAATCACCGTAGTGTCGTCCGCAAACTTGACGATGGAATTAGATCCGTACACAGGCTTGCAGTCGGAGGTGAAGAGGGAGTAGAGGAACGGGCTTAGCACACAGCCCTGTGGTACACCAGTGTTGAGTGTGATGGATGTGGAGCAGTTGGAGCCTGATCGAACATTCTGGGGTCTGTTGGTCAAGAAGTCCAAAATCCAGTTGCACATGGAGGTGTTGAAGCCCAGGTCTCCAAGTTTGGCTATTAACTTAGTTGGGATGACAGTGTTGAATGCTGAGCTGAAGTCAACAAACAGCATGCGTGCATAAGTGTTCTTATTGTCCAGATGTGTGAGCACAGAGTGCAGTGCCATGGAGACTGCATCCTCTGTGCTCCTATTGCTACGGTAGGCAAACTGGTGTGAGTCCAATGTGGATGGTAGAGAGTCTTTTAGGTGTGCCAGGACCAGCCGCTCAAAGCACTTCATTACGATGGGTGTGAGTGCTACAGGGCGGTAGTCATTAAGGCACTTCGGGCTGGAGTGTTTTGGCACTGGCACAATGGAAGTGCATTTAAAGCATGTTGGTACAGCTGCTTGGGCAAGAGACAGGTTGAAAATGTCTGTAAAAACCCCAGCGAGCTGCTCCGCACATGCCCTGAGTACGCGTCCAGGGATGTTGTCTGGTCCAGCAGCCTTGTGCGCGCTGATCCTGCTCAGTGCATTGCAGACATCTGTGGAGGAGAGTGTGATCGGTGGGTGGTCAGCTGAGGATTTGAGCTTGGTGGCAGTTTCTCTGTTGTCTCTTTCAAAGCGAGCATAAAAGTCATTTAGCTCGTTCAGGAAGTTGACATCAGTGGCTGCGGGGGTGGAGTGAGAGGGTTTGTAGTCACTGATGGCCTGAATGCCCTGCCACATGCGCCGAGGGTCAGCGTTGGAAAAGTGTCCCTCTATCTTAAGCTTGTAGCAGTGCTTGGCCTCGTTGATGCCCCTTTTCAGATTTGCTCTGGATGTGCTATAGGCTTGTGCATCTCCTGATCTGAAGGCAGTATTGCGTGTCTTCAATAGGAGTCGCACTTCCCTGTTCATCCATGGCTTCTGATTTGGGTATGTGGTGATCTGCTTCTGGGTTGTAACACTGTCAATGGTGGTATTAATATAATCCAGTACAGAGGAGGTGTAGCAGTCAATGTCCGTGTGAGAGCCACTGGTGGCTTGAGAAGCAAACATACTCCAGTCTGTGTGTAGAAACCTTTCCTGGAGTGAGAAATCTGCCCCCGCAGGCCACACCTTGATGGTCTTCACTGATGGCTTCACGCGATTGATCTGAGGTGCATATTTGGGGGTGAGGAACAAAGAAAGGTGATCTGACTGTCTCAAGTGGGGGAGGGGTGTCGCGACGTAAGCTTCAGCCATGTTTGTGTAAACATGGTCTAAGGTTTTGTTTCCTCTGGTGTGACAGGAAACATGCTGGTGAAATTTCGGTAGCACAGACTTTAAGTTTGAATGATTAAAATCACCCGCAACAATAAACGCAGCTTCCGGGTGAACGGTCTGTTGTTTACTGATGGCTGCGTGAAGTTCTTTCATAGCAAACTTGGCATCAGCATCCGGGGGAATATAGGCTGCAGTTATAATAGTGGAAGTGAACTCCCGCGGTAGATAAAACGGTCTACATTTAACCATGAGAAACTCAAGGTTAGCTGAACAATGTCTCCCAACAATAGCAGAGTTTGTGCACCAAGCTTTGTTAATGTAAATGCACAATCCACCACCTCTGGTCTTACCGGAGCCATCTAATGTTCTATCCGCCCGGAATGTATGGCGTCCCGCTAGCTCAATAGCGTTGTCCGGTATTCCGCTGTTTAACCATGTTTCCGTGAAAATTAGAACATTACAGTTCAAAAGTCTCTTGCTGTATGTGATGTTGAGTCGAATCTCCTCCATTTTGTTCAACAGCGACCGTACATTGGCAAGGAAAATGCTGGGTAAAGAGAGCCGGTGTGGTGTTAGCTTTAGCTTAGCTCTTAGTCCTCCGCGCTTCCCCCGCCTTTGTTTACGATCTCGCCGCCGCCTGCGAGCACTTCCGCCCGGCCGGGCAGAGTGCATAGCCTCGGGTGATCTGGCGATCTCAGGAAGGAGTCGAAGGTTGTCCATAAAACTGTCGGAAATTCGCAAACCAATATCCAAAAGCTCACCTTGGGTGTACGATGTTAAGGCACAACTGTTCTGGACGAACAGACCCGAAATGAGCAAGAAAAATACTGCTACTGTTTCAGCCGCTACATGGCGCAGAGAAGAACACCAGATCAATGGAAGACGGCCAAGACAGTGCTGTTGTACAAGAAGGGTGACCGCGAACAGCTGAGGAATTATCGGCCAATCTGGCTCCTGCCGAACGTGTACAAGGTTTTCACCAAGGTGCTGTACAACCGACTAGCCAGGCAGTTGGACGAACAACAGCCACCCGAACAGGCCGGCTTCGGTCTGGCTACAGCACAATGGACCACATCCACGTGCTGAACCAACAGCTCGAACGCTGCCGGAAGTACAAGATGCCCTTGGTACTGGCCTTCGTAGACTACGAGAAGGCCTTCGACAGCGTAGAGATCAATGCCGTACTGCTCGCTCTACAACAACAGGGCATCTCCTACAAGTACGTGGACCTTTTGCGGGAGCTGAACAGCGGATGCGCCACCAACATCACCTTGTTCGACTGGACACTTCCCACTTGAATGACAGGGTACAGCTGTGGCCAAATTTGAAATTTTTGCTGCTTCAGTTGTTATGATGTTGATTCACATTTTTCTAGATTATTGTGCAGAGTGATCAGAGGCATTTTACATCATTTCAAAAAGCTTTATCACAAAACCCCAAATTTTACTGTTTTTGTCCTTGGCACCAAATTACCAGCTAACATCATTTTACTAATCATATCATCAGCACATAATTGCTATAAGGAAGGGAAGAAGTGCTTCCAATCATTGTGTTCTTCTGTTAGCAATGGTTTCCTCCAAAGAAAGATGGAGGATCATCTTTGCATCAAAATGGCCTCCATTTACCAGATCATCAAGAGCTTCAAGAATAGAGGTTCGGCTGCAGTGAAGAAGGCTTTAGGATGTCCCAGAGTGTCCAGCAAGTACCAGGAACTTCTCCTCCTGAGGAATCAGCTAGGGAATCGTGTCACCACCAGTGCAGAACTGCTCAATATTGGCAGCAGGTGGGTGTGAGAGCATCTGCACACACAGCGAGGCCAAGACTTTTGGACAACAACCTGGTGTCAAGAAGGGCAGCAAAGAAGCCACTTCTCTCCAATAAAAACATCAAATATTGGTTGAAATTCTGCAGGAAGTACAAGAATTGGACAGCAGAAGACTGGTGCAAAGTTAATGTATCTGATTAGAACATCTGGAAAATCGATTGTCCAGAGAAGAAAAGGTGAACGCTACCATGAGTCCTGAGTCGTGCCAACAGTGAGGCATCCTGAGACTATCAATGGGAGTGTCATATTGACCCCAAACCTATCCTTGATAAAATATATTGTATAATATAATAAATAAAAAGCTATTAAAACACCAAAAATATAAATAATTGTAGAATTTTCGATAAATCAGTGACATTTTATAGTGATTTGCTAATTTGTCCATAGTCGTGCAATAGGTATTCTGGATGTATAAGGGGGTGGGGGTTGGTGGTGTTTTATTTTAAAGGGCTATTTAAGTAGTCAACAAAGAAACATAAAGTACCTGACTTAAACCTTTGGGGAAAAAATCTAATTGTGGGGGTTTAAATTGCTGGGGTCAAATTGACCCCAGTGGGTAAAAGATGTTGGTAGATTTGAGGGTAACAGGAGGGTTAAACTCATCGTTCATATAAAAAATTATAATTGTACTTCACAGAGATCCAAAATCAGCACATGAATCACAACACACTCCTGTGTTCTTCAGTGAATATCCACTACCTCCAGTTGCCGTTCCTGTGATTTTCTGGTGCGCAATTGGTCCATTTACACATATATTGCCCAAATTGTTAATCATTTAAATTCTGTTTGTTAGCAGAGTCTGGTATTTAATATAGACACTTAATTTTGAATCATATGATTTATGTCACTCGCTACATGTGGGTAATGTTCATTCACTCCCACCACCTACATTTCCTGCTGGTACTGAGACTCGAACCCACAAGTCTCTTTCCTTCAGTGATACTGTTTAAAAATATCTGGTGTCACTTAATATGAGACAGCGCCAATGCCACGTGACTGTGACGTATGCCATCAAAGTACATCGAGAGTGATTCGAGAGCAGGAGGACCCAGGATTTTAGGCACTATGAAAGTGGTTCGGCTTTTAGCTGTGTTCATCGCCATAGTCATGGTACCAACAAACCTGATTGGATTGGTTTGGTGTTTGTCAACTCAAAACTAATCCTGCAACCCTGAGTTTGTTCAACTACCATCATGGTATGGTATTTAATACAGACACTTAATTTTGAATCATATGATTTATGTCACTCGCTACATGTGGGTAATGTTCATTCACTCCCACCACCTACACGCGAGTCTCATTCCTTCAGTGATTCTGCTTATTACTATCAATTCAATTCAATTCAAATTTATTTGTATAGCGCTTTTCACAATACATATTGTTTCAAAGCAGCTTTACAGAAAGTGCATTTCAGAAATGTACATAGAAAAATAAAGTTAATTAATCATGTATTAATTTAGGGCATAACAGTATATTATATACTGCATTAAAACTTCCAGTAGTCTTTTCTAAAGGTATGTTTTATTGTTGCCGTCAAAATTAAAGAAATAAGGCAATGATCTGTCAATGGTGTGGCAGAAATGGAAATGTTAGTGGCAAACTCAGAATGTCCCTCAGTAATAAGCCAAAAGTCTATCCGTGACTTAGAGGTTCTATTAGGTTTGACCCATGAAAACTGAGTCTCATTAGGATGCTTTAACCTCCAGATGTCATTAAGGGAATTTGACAGGCAAAACTCCTGAATAATGTTATTAAAATGGTGACTTGTATAACTAGAAGGAGATCTGTCCAGGCACTCATCTGGTGCTAGATTTAAATCACCTCCAATTAGTACAAAATTTGTTTTGAAATTCCGATTTAAGATGTGTGACAACATCTGTAATATTAGAAAATAAAATCTTGTTTTATCCACTACTATTATAACCATAAACATTAACTAAAATAAGAAAAGTCCCTTCACTGTTCACCACAGCAGTAAGCCAATGACCATGATGAGCATCAGACTGAAAAGTCACAATCTTCCCAGGGCAATTGTTAAGGCATATGGCGACACCTGCTGATCGATTGGAGCCATGACTAAACACAACTGTCTCTCCCCACTGTATCTTCCAAAAAGCAGCATCTTCTTCAGTAGTGTGAGTCTCTTGTAGAAAAACAAAATGTGTCTCCTGCCCCTTGCAAAACAAAAATATACCTTTGTGTTTTACTTTGTCCTTTAGTCCCCTTGCATTTAACAAACAAAAAGATAGACAAGATTTCAACGAGAACATACGCCCACTGGAACTCACAGTGAACGGATCGAGAGTGTCAATAAGCTATCGACAATGAGATCAGAAAAAGAAAAGTGCAACACTTAAAAAAAAAAAGCCTCTCAAAAATACAACACATTTCCCATTTTCCAAGACTTCATCATCAGGCAAAAATTTGCTACCCTTCAATGAAAGCAAAGGGACCATGAAAGAATGCCACTTTTCCTTCAGCTCGCGCTTGTTTAATCCGTGGCCAAAGTACTCCCCTAACCGCTCTCTCTACTTTGTTTAAACACTGGATGAGATCAGTGAAAGTCTCATACTTGTTACCATTGTACCAAATGCTACAATTTTGTATTATTAATTATAGCAAGCATGTAATTTTACAATATGAAGTAACCCGATTATCAACCCGATTATCACTTTCAACCAAATTCCAACATCCGACCGACATCTTGTGCCTGCTTGGTGGGGGTTGCTCTATCTAATCTGATTTTGTCAGTGTGGAATGTCATGTTAAGAGGATAATAAATGAGCAGATATTTAATAGTTTTCAGTATATTTTTGTGCGTGCCAATACACTCAATGTGTGTCCTGTTTCTTAGATCTTCTTCTTGTAATTTGTTGTATTGAATTGATTTTTGTCTAATTTAGAATCTGTCTAATTGTCCAATTTTGTTATTGTAATTTTTTTTTTTTTTTTTTGCCTTTTGTGCTTATATTTAAGAGCTATACTTGTAGGATTACATAAGAAGTGAACTGCCTCCCCTTTGAACAAACTTGCAAATAAATAGATTATTATTTGATCTGAGATCCGCTTCTTTTCATATGGATCTTTCATTAGCCAATCAGTCAAACCAGGAGATGGACGAGTCATGAGGCGTCATGTCAAACAAATCCGAAAAAGGCATACAATAGTGAGCGGTGAAACGCCCATGCCCGAGAGGCATGCTCGAGCTCTTTGCGTCTTCAGTCGAAAACTGGCCGAGTCTCTTACCCTAACTTACTTGCTTCCCTAAACTGACCTGCTGCGCAGCAGTAATTAACAGACAGACTTTCAGCAAATGTCCTCTAAATGCTTTAATAACGGCCGGGAGAGTCTTCGAGCAGTTCTCAGAGAACTCTCCCAAGAAGAATCAAGGCCGGTGGATCTCAGACAAATTCCATTGAGTTTTTATGTCAGTTTTTATAGTATAGACTCTATAGAGGTATGACATAAATGTCAGGCTGCATTACATAATTTCCCCACTATTTGATTGGTTCTTCATATGCAAACCCCTATGTTACTAGGTAAAGCAAACTCTGATCTTGCGGTGACTTCATCTGTTAATCACAAGATTCTAACAGACTGTCTAGTTTCATTTCCCAAAACTAAGTTATTTTTTACAGACATACGCACACGGTCAAAGACACAAGTTTTCCATTGGTTTCATACAGTACATCCTGTTCCATTGTTAGATGTTAAATAAGGTTAGATGTTAGAAACATGGTTATGAATATACAGTTTAAAATTTCCACAACAGAGGCCCTCCTCCTGCAGACTCTGCCGTCACCACTTCGGTCAGAGAGAGAATGACTGAGACTGCTCAAGCACACCCCTCAGTTGTTGAACAGACAAAAGCAGGAGTAGATCCACTACCTGCGCTGCGCCGTTCCGAGTGCACAAGACAGACTCCTGCTTATCTGAAAGACTTTGTGAAATAGTAGTGAGATCCCTCAAGTCAGAGCAAGAATGAGCTCTGGGACTCACTGGAAGGATGGTAGTCTACCCACCTTCCTAGTTCATTTATTTTTTTGTGTGTGTGTCTTAACTCTTTTCACGGAGTTTAATTATAAAAAAAAAAAAAAAAGAAAGAAATGTGAGAGTGCCAGGCGGTGTATGTCTGTGTTAACTGTTCAACAAGGTGATCAGACTGTCTGGAAGAGTTTACTGTTGATTTGGTCTTATTTCTCTGTGTTAACAGTATTAAGTATAATGTCACCTTACAGTACATTTGTGAGTAGTTTGGGGGAACATATGATGTTTGATCACTGGAGTATTTTTTCTCTTAAGGGGGGAGGGATGTGGTATCCTGATATTTATGTTACCGGCAATTCCACTCCACTCCACAAGAGGTGCAGTTGACCTTCAGGATCATGTGGGTAGTCTGAGGGGGAATGTAAACAATATAGAGGAAGTGACAACTTGTTGTATGGATGCTCTGTTACACTAGTAAGTCAATAAAACACTAAGTACAGTTATAGTGCATGATTCAGTCCTTATATTACTGAAGTTACCACACTAATCCTAAACAGCAGGTGTGTTTGAAGAACCGAATTAGCCTGATCATGATTAGCGCAATGATATCATCTTAAATGTGTCATTTAATCTCGGATGTGTTAAAGGACAAGTTCGGTATTTTACACTTAAAGCCCTGTTTACAGATCGTTTCTGATGAAATAGAACGGTTAAGATTAAAATTTGGACAAATGCTGCTGTCCCGAGAATTTTAGGTTTCTTTCGCTTTCCCCAAAACCTCCAGAATGGTTGCATAGGTGCACTGGAACAATCCTTCCTAAAACGCATTAAACTTTCGTTTACAAAGACGTGAAACTCACCGAGTGGTCAGGGGTGTTCATTGATATTGATTTTGGACTTCTTGACCAACAGACCCCAGAATGTTCGATCAGGCTCCAACTGCTCCACATCCATCACACTCAACACTGGTGTACCACAGGGCTGTGTGCTAAGCCCGTTCCTCTACTCCCTCTTCACCTCCGACTGCAAGCCTGTGTACGGATCTAATTCCATCGTCAAGTTTGCGGACGACACTACGGTGATTGGTCTCATCAGCAACAACGATGAGACTGCCTATAGGGAGGAGATCAAGCACCTGGCCACATGGTGCACCGAAAATAACCAGCTCCTCAACACCACCAAAACGAAGGAGCTCATCGTGGACTTCAGGAAAGTGTCAAGAGGCACACACGACACCATCCACATCAATGGAATGGCTGTTGAGCGTGTCTCCAGTTTCAAGTTCCTGGGGACCCACATCTCGGCGGACATGACCTGGACAACCAACACCTCCAGCCTGGTCAAGAAGGCTCACCAGCGCCTTTTCTTCCTGAGGACACTGAGGAAGAATCAGCTTTCCTCCACTATCCTGGTGAACTTCTATCGCTGTGCAATAGAAAGCATCCTGACCAACTGTGCTACAGTGTGGTATGGGAGCTGTTCTGTTGCAGAGCGCAAGGCACTGCAGCGGGTGGTGAAAACCGCCCAGCGCATCACTGGGACTCCACTACCTGCCATCGAGCACATCCAGAGGAAACGCTGTCTGCATCGAGCTCGCAGCATCCTTAAGGACTCCTCTCACCCAGCCCACAGACTGTTTTCTCTCCTGCCCTCCGGCAGGCGTTTCAGGTGCCTCCGGACCAGGACCAGCAGACTAAAGAACAGTTTTTTCCCCAGAGCTGTCTCTTTATTAAACTCTAACCCTCATTGATCCCACTCCCCTCATATACTGATTGACTCTCCTCTCCCTCCTCACACCTGCCTCCATTTTGTTATTTGCAATACTATAATGTTCATTTGCACTGCTGACTGTTATTACAGTAACAACTGTTTACATATGCATCTTGCACTACTACCTTGACTGGAATATGCTCAATTTGCACTGCCGACTGTTTATTTACAGTACCGACTGTTTATATATACATTGCAATATCGTACCTTAACTGTAATATGCAATTACTTTCCACTGCACTTTCACTCGGATAGCTTCTGTCCAAACTTTATTTGCACTACTTTAAATCCATTGTTATACTGCTCATTAGCCTAACTTATACATATATCTATTTGTTAAATTCTGTTTATAGTAATAGCCATCTGTATATTATGCTCACATTCTGTTTATAGTAACAGCCATCTGTATATATATTCATAGTACATATCTATCTGTAAAATTCTGTTTATAGTAACAGCCATCTGTATATTATATTCAGTACATATCTAGCTGTAAACTCTGTTCACAGTAATAGTTATCTGTATATTATATTCATAGGACAATCTATCTGTAAATTTTTGTTTATAATAGTATTCAACTCTATATTTATTCAGTACATATCCATGTTCTGCACTTATGGAACCACTGTATATCCTGCACTTGCTGCTATTGCACTTCTGGTTAGACCTAAACTGCATTTCGTTGCCTTGTACCTGTACTTGTGTAATGACAATAAAGTTGAATCTAATCTAATCTAATCTAATATGCTCACACAAAAATCGCTGCAAAAGATGCTTTCCAACAGGTGTTTTACCATTCGTTGTAAAACTGTGGACCTATTTTTCCAAACGCCTCACACCCGTACATTCTTCCGTTGAGAGCTTGAATAATAGACACTCCAGCCCAGTTTCCGGCGGCGGAGTAATACTGTACCTCACAGCACATCCAATAAAAGTCAATGGAGTTGGACAAAAACTACGATAAAACCTGTTTTGAAAGCATCTTTTACAGATTTTTGTGTGAGCATATCAGTGAACACCCCTGACCACTCGGTGAGTTTCACGTCTTTGTAAACGAAAGTTTGGTCTCTCTTTTTTATGTAAAATTATGAGTTAAAGACATAAATTTACATTTGATATACAGTAGGCTATATAAAAAAAATATTCAGGCCTTTTGCCTCCTCTTTTTAAAACACCACCGCACACCACTAGTATAAGCCTATTCTATCGCACGAGTTCATGTTTTCATTTGGCATGCTCTTTATGTGCAAAAGTCATCTTTTATGCACATAAAAGATGACTTTTGCACATAAAGAGCATGCCAAATGAAAACATGAACTCGTGCGATAGATACGCGGTGGGAGAAAATTGGGCTGGATAATCTCATGCAAAGTATTAGAAACTGTTAGCTAGCTACATCTTAAGTCAAGTGCCCTTGAGTGAAAGTATACTTACATGGATGACTGCAGTCTGAAATTCTTCTCAAGAGCAGCTCGTCTGGTCAAAGCTGGAGAAGTGTGATGTGTTTGGTCAGTCTGCTGCTTAAATACAGCTCTGAAGGGGACAGACAGTCCTTAAAACACACCCTGAGTGATTGATCAATGATTCCCAGTGTAATCAGCTCCACCTTACTCAAACACTATCTTAACTCTTTCCCTGTCAGCCTTTTTTTTTTTTTTTAGTTGCATTTTTGACTATTTCACAACATTTTCATGGCCCCCAGAATATTGCTTTGTACGAATATCTGAACATGCAATATATCAAAAGAAAGAACCAACGCTTTTCAGTTTTATTCTAGCTTAATGCATTCTTTTTTTATCAACACTTGAATGTGGGTCAGTTTCATAAAGCTTTTTGAGTAAAAAGCTGAGAAAATCACGTTTTTGTCAAAGACTTCATCCAGATCAGATTCAGAACGATGATCAAAACATAGATTAGAGTCGATCGAGCCCATTAACACTAAAATGGCACTTAAATAAAAACATGCACAAGCATTTGAGTCTGCAACGTTCACAAATCAGCACACTGCCACTATTATTATAAGTATTATTATTATAATTATAATTATAATAATTATAATTATTTACAATTATTATATATGATTATTATTATTACTACTATTATAACCTGGAAATGTAATTGTGATTGCCATTAGGACGTGCAACTGATAACCCATGATCTTTATCCCTGTAAACTCAAAGTAAAAATAATTCAAGAACCTGTTTAGTAATATAAACATTCTGATAAAAGTTTGGGTCTGAATGCATATTTGAAAGCAAAAATATGCAAGAGTCAAATTAAGTAGAAGTATTCTTTAACTGGTCGCCAGATAAGCAGAGGTCAGCCTCAATCACTAACTACAGTATAACTCAACTCCAGAGTCCAACTATGGCCACAGTCACACCTGAACTAAATAAACTACATATTCAGCATCACCACAAACGTCCAGTCAGGCGTGTTGGGCAAGATGGAGATACATCTGCTGGACATTGGCCCTCCAGGACTAGGAGCAGGTTTGAACACACCTTTCCAGACAGAATTGAAGATCAACTGAGAGTTAATACAGATAACTTGCATTATTGCTAACACAAGGGTTCACAATCATTCACCAACCAGCCAAACACTTTGATTTGTGTTTTGATTGCAGCAAAGAAGATGATCTGAGATATGAATGTATCCTGAAAGTTTAAGTAACCACTTCACAAGAAAATAACAATGCACAATGGTATTAATGCACAACAAGACAAGGACCGGTTCACCCAAAATGAACATTCTGTCATCATTTATTCTCCCTCATGTCATTAAAAAAGTCAGGTTTTGTCCATTCAATTGATGTCAAAAATGGTTTGCTTCCCCATTACACCTAACGTCTCTTGCTCTCTGATTACCTATATACCCTAAACCCATACTCCACCCAGTGTTCTCCAGTGGAACTACAACAGCCATTTAAATAGAGCATAATGGCTCTTACACATTTAATATTAATCAATCTTATAACCAACATACATATTTCATATATCACCCACCTCTAGAAATAATGCTTGTAATGTATTTAATTTCGTTTGGCATTTGAAGAGCGAGTTGTTCATTTACTATTTGTTTTGGAATATGTAATATTTTTTGTGCTTATCTGGATTTAAACATTAATTTTGCAGGATCAGTTCATATTTGTTATTGGATATACAGTGCAAGCAGTGTGGAATCACAGACCTGTATTGCTGAGGTGATGTTACAAGATTTATCATGAATTGTTGCCAAGACAGCACACCTTGATCAAGCTAAAACACTGCTGTCAAGTCACTGACTATCCCTATAGCTTGTAAACGCTTTGAATCTTTTCCATTTGCAAGTAATTAATTCCCACTTGTGCATTTACATATGCCAGTATAATCATCATATATTTACAGGTATCAAACAAAAGGAAGAAGGCTGCAGCATTACTGTGCCAACCGTGGTAGCCTAGAGGAACATCCTTCATGAAGATAGCTATGAAGAAGCTTAAAATTCAAGATTACCTTTCTCAATTTGCATGGGTCTTAGGTTTGCATGTGTCATTTATCTATGTTTGTGTAATTGATAAAGTTATGTTTAATTCCCTGTAAAGTAGCAATAAAAATGTTCTCTATTTTTAATCACTTCAAGCCCAGTGTCAGTGAAGATGGCGTGGTCAGTGGAGTCCTGGTGTTTGTGGGAAATAGAAGGGGCCTTGCCCAGCACTACGACGTGACCCTGATGACTGAGGTAATTCATCACATCACACATTCATCAACAGTTAGCAGTCAAAGGTTTACGTACGCTGTGCAGAATAAACTGCTTCATCAGGGTACTACTCAATAAAAAGAGAACATATACATTTTTGTGATCCCTCTTATTGCTAAAATTATTAACATTTTGCAGATACTGCAAGGTGAATATAAACTTTAAAGCGCAACTGTATATCTATCACTTTCATTCATTTGAGCCAAATATAATAATGGACTGGATCTGTTTTACAAATGTTTTCCTTCTGTATTTTTTCTGACTTTCCTGCCTCTTTGAAACATTTCCATTCACATTTACTCTGGAGAGCTTCTGGGACATTGACATAAACAGCACTTTCCAACAACTTCAGAAAAATGGGTGACAAATGATTTTGGTCAAATTGGAAATCAAATTGATTCTTGTTTTTGTGCCTTTGGATTTCTTCAGTTTTTGATTTTTGTTTTTAGACAAACTTATATTCACTGTAATGCTGGAGAAAGCATTTTGTCCTGTTTAATGTTGGTGCTATGTAAAGGTTTAAGAGCTAAAATGAACAAGGTTCGGTAACACTTTAATTAGGTCTCATTTGTTAATATTAGGTTATGTATTAGCCAACATGTTTTTTTTTTTGTTTTGTTTTTTTCTACTATGGAAGTCAATGGGACCAGGAAACTGTTTGGTTACTGACATTCTTCGAAATATCTTCCTTTCTGTTTTCAATTATGAAAGTATTACATTTGTATTAAAGTCCCATTTAAGTTGTTTTAAAAAAAACATAATTAGCAAAGAACTTAATTTGTGATACATTTGAAATTAAATACAAATAAAATGCACTTAAGCGGTGAAAACATTACATTTAAGTGTATTGTTAACTGACATTAAAGTACATTTTAGTTCACTTTAATTGCTTGTCAGTTCATTAAACAGTACACTTTATATTTTAAATACAATATATGCAATTATAAAAGTACTTATTACATTTGTATTAAAGTCCCATTTAAGTTGCTTAAAAAAGCATTCAAAAGTTCAACTAATTGCATTTAATATGAACTTAATTTGTGACAAATTAGAAATTAAATACAAATAAAATCCACATAAGCGGTGGAAACTACATTTAATTCACACTTAAGTGTATTGCTAACAGTACATTTTAGTTCACATTAATTGCTTGTCAGTGCATTGAGCAGTACACTTTAAATCAATTTTAAAGACACTAGAAGCAATTATGAAAGTACATATAAAGTTGTATTACAGTCCCACTTAAGTTGTCCCCAAAAAAATCACTCTTAATGCCAACTTGTTGCATTTTATTTCAACTTAATATGTGATATATTTGAAATCATTTACACTTAATGTGTATTCAGTGCACGAAAACATTGCATTTAAGTCACACTTAAGTGTATACATTTAAAGTATATTATTTGTATAATAAGTACACTTTATCAAAGTACACTAAAGGTCAGTGAGAGACTGATTCTGCTTCATCATACAGTTGAGTAGAAATCAATGTCACTCAAGTCTTCTTCATTGTGATGTGTTCTGGTGATTGGTTCTGAGCTAATCATATGACTGTCAGTTTCACTGTGTTAAGCTCATTTTGGTAAAGTATATATGACCTTTGACCTAAGCATCCTTAGTCTGTATTTCTCTGTACATTTAATGTTGAAAATACCCATTAGCCTACATAAAATATTTCTATCACAAGACTCCAACAAAATATAGTGATAGGCTTTGCCTTTTCTGCTAAGCTTATCAACACGTCTCTTTCTGTAGCATTTCATTAAAAGACCTGAGAGTAGAGAACTGAACTCAGTGGAGTGGTTTAAGATTTCCTGACTATAGATTAGATGAGATTTTGTCAAATAGAAGTTAAGTATCAAGTTAAGTTCATTTGTTTCTGTACTATGAATTTGTGAAGAATCCTAAATGAACTTGTCAGATCTTAACTTAAGACTAAAGATAGAAAGTTTCTGTAAAATGCCCCCTGGACTAGAGTTAGAGTTAGAGTTAGTGATTCATAGTTTGGCGAGGCTGACTGTTGATAGTTAGAAAACTATTCTACTTTATTCTACTTTTACATAGTTTTGCATTCATATTTGCATGCAGACCTAATCTTTCATCAGAATGTTTTTATTACAAGCTGCGTTCGCATGGTTTTAATATGACACTCTACTTTGTGAGGTGGAGCTGATTACACTGGGAATCATTGATCAATCACTCTGGGTGTGTTTTAAGGACTGCCTGTCCCCTTCAGAGCTGTATTTAAGCAGCAGACTGACCAAACACATCACACTTCTCCAGCTTTGACCAGACGAGCTGCTCTTGAGAAGAATTTCAGACTGCAGTCATCCATGTAAGTATACTTTCACTCAAGGGCACTTGACTTAAGATGTAGCTAGCTAACAGTTTCTAATACTTTGCATGAGATTATCCAACCCAATTTTCTCCCACTGCGTATCTATCGCACGAGTTCATGTGTTCAATTGCCATGCTCCCATTTACTTTAATTGGTTGTCTAGAACAGCATTCCAACAGGTTATTTTAAATGAAAAGTCAAAATATGTTTAAGTTAGGTTTAAAATGTTATGGGTAGGTTTATAGGGAAAGGTTTGGGGTTATATTTACGGAAATAATTATCAGTCTGGATCTGGGCATTTCCCCTGATGAGGCAAGAGAGGCGGTGCCACCTCAAACAACTGGATGAGAAAAAATCCATATTATAAAAATAAATCAAAGCAAATATTACCAAATGTGACATTAACAAGTGTATAAATCACTAGTTTTTCTAAAGTAACACTGTCCAATAGTGGCATCCGCAGGGTTACAGGGAGCGTCTGCTGTTTTCCTCTTGGCCACGACTCATGTTGAGGAGCTGTGGGAACATTTTAGGCTTGTTGGACTTGAACCGGCGCTGCACAGACCGATCGGTTTATGACATCAAAGTACCGCGAGAGCAACTCAAAAGCATTATGAGCGTCTGCTCTCTCTTCGCTCTCGCGGTGCTTTGATGTAATTCACCGATCGGTCTGTGCAGCGCCGGTTCAAGTCCAACAAGCCTATTATCAGGTGCTGGAGGGCGGGACATGATAAACGCTTTTTGACTGTCTCAGTTTGTGTAAATCTATAGGGTTCAGAGTATTTATTTTTCCCCACATTACTTTCACACGTCTAGAACAATTATGTGGTTTTGTTTTATTAATACAGTGTATACGTTTTTCTTGATATACCCCGATAGAATGGAAGTGAAATGTGACAACATGCCCCATAGGTGGAGTTCATTGTAACATGAACATTTGACAGCTTATAATGGTATCTGATCTAATAAAAAAAATAATAAAAAAAAAAAATATATATATATATAGTAAACCTGTTGTAGGAGACTCCAAAACAACATTAGGAAACTTTAAAATAGCAGAATAGGGGCACTTTAAAGAAACATATCAACTGTTAAATAACATATTGGAGATTAAAATATTATCAGATTTGTCTAATTTAAAATCAATACCAAAAATAGAGATGAGAAATTAACATAAGAAAGAAATGTACTTTTGCTATGATTAAATGCATGTTCTTTGATATCTCACAAAGATTTCTGAATTTTGGCACAATTTCAGCTCGTTTCAAGCCGCAACATAAAAGAGGGATCATACACCAACGTTTAATGAATACTAGTTGTTTTATTTTCTTTAACAAATACAACAATAACCACAAAAACACACATAAGTATAGGGGGAAACAAAGAAAAAAGTTTCCCTTTTTAATATAAAAAAAAAAAAAATTTTATAAAAGCATCACAAGCGTTATATATCTCATCCCTAGCATTAAGCCAATCGTCAGGTCAACCGAACCACAGGCTCTTCAACACAATGGTAGCCTAACCACAAAAACTCACACATACCAGAAATGTTTTAAAATTTCAAAATAAAAGAACATTAAACACTAACATATCTCCCCCTATATTAATATTGAGCAAAACAAATGAAATAACACCTAGTTTTAACATTTGCTCCAGTCTGAAGCAAAGCATGCTGGGTACTCATTCAGTGAATGCATGTGTATATACTGTATATATGTGTGTGTGAACATACATTCACATATGGGAACATGTGTGCAATATATGTAAAGGATGAAACCTTTTGTGAATATCACATGTTATGCTATTTTTGTCTTCAGTTATAAATATGTTATATGTATTAATATATAGCCAGCATGGTCAATGCATATATCCCATTATATTGAAAAATATAAGCACTAATTTCCCATATATGGAAATGTATTATGTAATATATTGCATTATATTTTGCAGTATAATCCCATATAGTTTTGTTCCGTAAGGGAAGACACAGCCGACAAGAGGCAACAACAGCTTTTGTCTTGGTGTGTCCCGGGCTTTAGAGAAAACATGTTAATATCTTCTACCAGAGGAGAATAAATTAACAAAGCTTTGGAGATACAAGGTTGGGAGTGTAACATTTTGAAATTAAATTTACTTTCATAATATGCTCTTTCTTTCTTAAACCAAAGTTTAAAAGCAGAGAAATAAGAATACTAATAGCCTAATAATTCCACTTACTATTGATAAAAAAAAAGAAAAAAATTAAACTGACCTGGATATTGTGTATCAGATGCATGTAAAAAGTTGATTTCTGCCTGAAGAGCACGCCAAATGAAAGCATGAACTCATGTTATAGATACGCTGTACCACAGGACTACACAACAATAGCCACTTTTCCACCATCAGCCAAACTGTTCTCGGTGCTTAATTGCTCCATTCTGTGCCAATCTGGCCCAGCCGGTATGGATATGGTTTCATTTTCATGTGGGATTGATCCCACCACTCTTTGCAATGTGTTCAAATGTGTCAGTCATTGCCCTTATAACACAAGAGTTACAGACGTATGAGATACAAATGAACTCACTGCGTTACAGAGGATGATTGGATATTTCTGTTAGTAACTTGTTTACTATGCTCTATTAGTGCACTTGGCCAGCGACATAGAGCCAGACAACAGACAAGTGACCAATCCTGAGTCACAACATGCATGGTTAGCCAACAGTGCTGAGACTTCCGAGCCGATAATGGTTATTAATCGAGCCGTGCCGAACCAAACTCTAGTGGAAATATAACATTAACCATTCCTTACCACTCTTAGATCCGTTCGGCCTGACAGTGGAAAAGCGGCTAATGTTTCCCAACCCTGTTCCCAGAGGAATGCCAGAACTGCACATTCAGCATGCTTGCCTATTCAGACACACCTGATTCAAGTCAGCTTATTAGTAGATACTCCAAGACCCGAAATGAAAGGGTCAATTAAGAAAGAAGTCCAGCATGTACTGTTGTTGTGTCTCCAGAAACTGGGCTGGGAAACACTGCAATAAAGTGTAAAGCTGATGTTAATTCTGATCTGATATTGCTTTCAGATCCATTTAATTCCAAGATGTCCGACACAATGAATCTACATCTAATTGGTGGACAAGGAGGTCGTCCATTCTCATTTACTGGTCAGAACAATGGTGCCAGTTTAGAGAAGATCGGAGTCTGGGTGGGAGGATCGCAGGTGAAGGCTGTCAGGGTCTGGCTTTCAGATGGGAGAGTTGAAACTTTTGGAGAAGGTTCTGGACCGTATCAAGAGTACAAGTTCACACCTGGTGAGTGTTTCACCTCACTGTCCCTGTGGGGGAACGGAGCAGGAACACGTCTTGGAGCCATCAGATTCAAGACCACTCTGGGGGGAGAATTATTTGCAAAGATGACAAGCTGGGGTTTAAAAACAGAATATCCCATGGATGTCGGCTCTGGATATTGTTTGGGAGTTGTAGGAAGAGCTGGTTCTGACATTGACAGCATGGGATTCATGTTTCTCAAAGCAGTTGAATCAACAGTTCTCACCGATGTCCACTATCCCACTCTCCACCAACTGATACCACAGGTGACAGTAGAAGAAATCAAATCCGTCGATTTCAGGAACGACTCCTCCACCACACAACAGCAAAAAGTTGAAAGCTCAAAGAAAATAACTAACACATCTTCATGGTCTGTGAGTGCAAGTTTATCTGCAACATTTAGTATGTCTGTGAAGGCTGGGATTCCAGGGGTTGCTGAAAGTACTGCAGGATTCAGTGTCACCATTGGAATTGAAAGCACTTATGGTCAGGAGTACACAGATGAGAGAACCGAAACTCTGTCTACATATGTAGATGTGCCACCAGGGAAGAAGCTGCATGTTTCCATCACTATTGGCAGAGCCACTTTTGACCTGCCTTACACTGGCACAGTGAAGATGACCTGCAAGAACGGCAGTGTGTTTGCGTATGAAACCAAGGGCACATACAAAGGCGTCACTTACACTGATATCAAAGTGGATACCAAGGAATCTCCTCTGTAATGTCAAGACAGATTGCACATGTAATGCACAAGTTCTTTGATTACTTCTAATTGTGTCAATCATGTATCAGTTGCTTTACATTCAGGCCTCATTGTATTTTTTGGGGTGTTGTTTGGGTGTTCAGGGGAAATATATATATTCAATATTTGTTGTTTTCAAATAACCTTATATTATATCAATACACAAATATTCATGTAGCTTCATACTTTGTGTAATAAATTAAAAATAATCTCCAGATACTGATTCTGTTATAATGTGTTTAAAATGACATTTAATAATACTAAAAAATAATAAGTATTAAATAAACCCTGTGTTGCAAGCATTGTTCCCTCTTCTTATTTTCTTATTTTCATTATTTTTCTCTATTGGGGCGAATATTTCGGCCACATGAGCAACCGTCTTTATACCAGATCTGAAAAGTGGTTGAATCATATAGTTGTAAGTTGTAACTTTAATGTGCTATTTCTATTTGATTTGACCCTTAAAGTAACTTAGTGATTTAATAATAATATACAGTATCTCTGTCGTTCTATGATGCTGTAGTTCATTTGAATGTGCAGAAATGCTTAGGGTTAGGGTTGGGATCTCAGTCAAGGAGTAATTTCTCACAATATAGTGACACTTTATAGTTAACATAATGTATTACTTGCTTACATGAAGCGCCTTTTTATATGGATTTAGTAACCCATCCTGCCACATATGGATTAAAAGAGAGTCCAATCACAGCGAGTTCTGCGATAAAGTCACAGCCAATGACAACCCATCTGAATAGAGGCGTCACATTTACTAGTTTATTTATGGTAAATGATGACAGATCTCTTTCACGGCTGAAGGGATTGATTCCTTAAATATTTAATATTTAGACTGTTACATTGATTTTTTTTCTCTAATTAAATAAGAAAAAGAAAAAGAAAAGAAAAATTCTAAGCAGTGTCCTACAGCAGGGGTAGTCTTGCAGTATTCAACTAAAGATAATTGCATTTACTAAAGTGCTTCTAACATTTACAGAGTATGTATAGTATATTAATGATATAAATGAAACCACTTCTTTGGAATTAAAATAAATGTAACAAACCACTGTATTAAAAGGTTTAATAAAGCTACATGCCAGACATTTTTTTAAGTCCATCTAAATATAAATGTAACAAACTCACAGATTATAGTCCAGTGTGTCATTTCTGTTATACTCTATCAGCACCAAACAGAATTCAGAAGGTTTTCCTGAACATCTTCAATCTTTCGGACAAACTCGATGATGATACTGTACATAACTGTGTTATTTCTTTCTGTACAGAGTGTTGCATAACTAAACGTTAAATGCATTTATGTATTAAGTTCACTGATATGTGGATATTTCCATTATTAAAAGTATCTCTTTATTAGCAAGCTGTATTCATATGAGTTTGTTAACAACAACAACAACAACAACAACACGATTTAGAAACTAGCGGGCCAGTTATCAGCAGTGTAACTGATCTGATTATGACAAAATAATCGAACATCTGTTGTCATTTCCACTCTTGCAAACAGAGGAAGGTTATGAGGCTGTATCGTTGAACATGAACAGACAGGGCAGTGGCGGTTCTACAGTGAATTACACCCTGGGCGAGATCCCCTTCGAGCTAGAGATGAAATGGCATGAACATTTAATTTATGATTATAGTGACCAAAATGATCACGGTTATCACAGAATCTTGTTAAAAAAATACTAATACTACACAATGAAATCAATTCACCAAGTTTTATGTCGAAAACCAGCAAATAACAAATAAAATTAGCATCAATATGCACTTTTTGTTTACATAAACATTAAAATAATAACATTAAAGATGATGACCAGATTTTAAAGGAGTGTCTTGCTCTTGCAACATTTTATCTACTAACATGTACTTTCAAATAAAGTTTTAACAAAAAAGGTTTTATAAAAAGATAAACCTCATTTCAGCCTTTAACCTGCCATCCGTGCTTGCCGTCTCTTGCGCGCTCTTTTATGAGTCCATCAAACAACTGTGGTGAGTAGGATCAGTCAACAAACACGGTGAGTAATGTCTTCTCCTGTTATTGTCACTTGCACTTCGTGTCACATGTATAGGCCTTCTCTGTCAGCGGTGAGGACTACACGTGATAAATGCAGGGAGATAGTCAGGCTGACGGAGAAGATTTCAGAACTAGAGACACGCATCCAAACTTTAATCGAGGATGGTAAGAATGCAAGGGCTTTAGATACTGCTTTGGATGCAACTAGCTTAGTGAATTCTGTACATTGTTCGGTTCCGGCTGAAGTAGAGCCCGTGCAGCAGGGCAACTGGGTGACCGCAAGACGCTGTAGTCGCGGGACAAAACACCGCTCTTCCGTTCCAATTACCATAACAAATAGATTCTCCCCACTCAGTGATACACCCACTGTGAATCCTGTTGAATGTGCCCTAGTTATTGGTGATTCTATTACATGGAACGTGAAAATAAAGACACCAGCCACCATAGTCACATGTTTGCTGGGAGACAGAGCACCTTACATCAAAGCAAACTTAAAAGTGCTGGCTAATGCTAATAGTAAATTCTCTAAGATTATTATTCACGTCGGCACTAATGATGTTCGCCTCCGCCAGTCGGAGATCACTAAAATTAATGCTAAAGAGGTGTGTGAACTTGCAAGTACGATGTCAGGCACTGTAATTTGCTCTGGCCACCTTCCTGTTTGCAGGAGTGATGAAATACTTAGTAGACTGTCCTCACTCAATGGTTGGCTGTCTAAGTGGTGTCGGCAGAATAATATAGGGTTCATAGACAATTAGAAAAGTTTTTGGGGCAGACCTGACCTGTTAAAAAGAGATGATATTCATCCCTCCTGGGACGGTGCCGCTCTTCTCTCTAGTAATATGGCACATAGTCAGAGCTCAAACATGAATTGGGGCTCAGGTCAGGAAGCAGACAGACTAGCTCACATCACTGAGGTCAGATAAATCCCATCACATAGAGACTCTTTCACCTAGATATCATCACATAGAGACTGTGTCTGTTCCCTGAATTAGGAAATACAAAAAAACTCCCAAACCCATTTAAGGGTAAAAATTGAATCGTTGTTCAACAAATAAAAAGTAAGATATAATACAGATAAAACATATAATACTCGGGTTGCTGAATATTCAATCCCTTACTTCAAAAGCACTTATTGTTAATGACATGATTACAGATTATAACCTAGACAGAAACCTGGCTAAAACCAGACAATTACATTACTTTAAATGAGTCCACCCCCAAGATTGCGGTTATAAAAAACGAGTCACGTCTGAAAGGAAAAGGGGGAGGTGTTGCTGTAATCTATAGTAATATCTTCAGAATTACTGAGAAGTCTAGTTTAAAATATAATTATTTTAAAGTGTTTGTGCTTAATGTAACAATATAGTGTAAATGATAAATTGCGCTTGACATTTGTGCTGGCTACTGTATACAGGCCACCAGGGCACCATACAGACTTTATCAAAGAATTTGCTGATTTTTTTTCTCTGAGTTAATACTGGCTGCTGATAAAGTCCTAATTGTTGGTGATTTTAATATACATATAGATAACAAAAAAGACGCATTGGAATTGGCATTTAGAGACATTCTGAACTCTACTGGAGTTAGACAGCACGTGTCAGGACCTACTCATTGTCATAATCATACTTTAGATCTAATATTGTCACACGGAATCAATGTTAATGCCGTTGAAATTCTGCAGCAAAGTGATGACATCTCAGATCATTATCTAGTCTTGTGTATTCTCCATTTAGCCAAGGCTGCCAAGGCTGCAAAGCCGACTCAGTGTTACAAATATGTTAGAACTATCACTTCTGCCACTAAAGATTGCTTTATTAATAATATTCCTGATAAATTTTTATATATATAAAAATAAATTAACTAAATTAATAACTTTTTTCAAAACAAAAATTAAACATCACTGAACTTACTTCAGCTGGACTGTGACGCTATTTTCTTATGGAAGCAGAAGTGCATTTTCTTTTAGCATTATTTTCCTGTTATCTCTGTAAAGCATCTTTGAAACAATCTGTATTGTAAAAAGCGGTATATAAATAAACTTGACTTGACTTGTAAGACAATGCAATGACTTATGGTTTCTTCTCTCTTTTTTTTTCTTTTTTTTTTTTTTGGTAGTGAATCCATTCAATCAAGCACATTTTGTCTGTCCGTGGCATATTGTGCATGTATTTGCCGCACATTAATAGTCTGTGCACTGTTGAGTGCTCTCGGGGCAGAAACAAGCCGTTTGATGGAGTGCTAGGGACACACACATGCTGACTGCTGCATCAGGACTGGAGTGTCTTTGAGGGCACATGTGCCTGGAGGCTAGATAGACCAGCAAAGACTCGCTGATTGGATGGAAACAGAAGCAAGGAAAAGGATGGCACTTTCTCCATCACAAGGCCATGTGGACAGATGCCAGATGCTGAGACAAAGACAAACTTGGCTTGCTGTCAGGGAAAGACTGAACTCATCCTACAATGTTGCTCTCCTTCCCAGAAACATTGTCTGCTGACAATAGCACAGGAAGTGAGGATCCGTTAGTGCAGAGGTTACAGGGATGACAACTCCACGGCGACCCCGCAGACAGATGCCTCGCTGTCTTATATTGCGTTTTGCCACGTTGTAATTTAACCGAATGACTCTTCAGAGATTGAAAAATGATTGACAGGTGACAAAGCAAATGAAGGAGGAGAACTGCAGCTATAAATTAAAGTAACAAAGATGCCTGCCAAAACAACAGGGGTGGAGAGCGCCAAGATATGCAGAAACAAAGATAGAGATGACAGACACCAGTGGGGTTTGGGGTCTATTCTCTTTCCAAGATTTTTGTGAAAGACAAATATCCAACTGGCATCCTGTACATCACATGAAAACACCCAATAGGAACATTATGAACAAAGCATTACTGGCAGAACTATTTTTAAAAAAATGTTTGAGTTTTGGAAACAACTAAAACACTCCCTTTTGAACCTCTGCTAAACCAAAAGCTGGATACAACAGCCAACCTACCTCTGGGCTGTTCCTGAGTCCCAGCTCCTCTTTGTTTCTTTTTTAACACACTCCAGATTGCAAACTAAATGACAATCTACTAAAACTAAGTCACTCAAGTAAAGTAAAAAAAAAAAAAAAATGTCAGATCGTTTAATCAAAGTGGCTGATAAAATCTTCGATGCACCTTCAAAAGCAACAGATGTAAAGACACTATCTGAGTACAAAGAAACACAGGCATAAGAAAAGACTCAAAAACATTTTTGAATAAAGCTAATCATGGACAGACAGCAAAATATTTCAAAAGAGTTACTTTGAACTCAACAGAATTTCAGGAGAAAGAGTTTGAGAACATTATACACAGTGAAGCTGCTTGAAATGCATATTAAAAGAGAGAGGACACATGGCAAAGACATGTACAAGCTGAATGCTGAAGAAGAGTTATTGTGTTTGTTAGCTTTAACTAAAAGACGAAGGAGAAGAAGATGGTATGTCCGCCCATTAAAGATGGTATGTCCGCCCACGTATGACTGCATCTCCACCCACCCCTCGAATACAATGATAAAATTTGCGGATGATACAACTGTGGTGGGTGAAATCTCAAACGACGACGAGAATGCATACAAAGATGAAGTTGACAGACTGACAGGATGGTGCAAAAACAACAATTTGACCATGAATGTTAAGAAAACAAAGGAGATAATAGTGGACTTCAGAAGGTGTAAGGAGGACCCTCAACCCCTCATAATTAATGGCGAGGAAGTGGAAAAGGTATCATGTTTTAAATTCTTGGGGATCATGATCTCAGAGGACCTCAAATGGGAGATAAATACTACCGCTATGGTTAAAAAGGCGCAACAGCGACTTTACTTCTTAAGAACACTTAAAAGGAGCCATTTGTCTGCCGAGCTTCTTAAGATCTTTTATCAATGTGCCATCGAGAGTGTCATAACATACGGGATGACTGCATGGTATGCCAATAGCACTGGGAAGGATAGGAAATCTCTTGATCGAGTTATAAGATCTGCTGAAAAAATCATTGGACTTCCCCTGCACCGACTGGAGGATATTTTTAAGATCCGCTGCCTCCGCCGAGCACGTAACATTCTACAGGACGAGACACACCCCTCAAACCATCTTTTCTCCCTGCTTCCATCTGGCAGACGGTACCGGGCTCTTAGAGCACGGACTTCTAGGCTGCAGAACAGTTTTATCGCAAGGGCCATCGCAGAACTGAACAATTATGCACTCCTACCTCCCAGTCAGCACAGTTGCACTTTATAGAAATGGACTTTATGCAATGGAACTTAAGTGTAATGTTGGATGCCCTGTTATTTTAACTATATTTATTGTGTGAATGTGTATATGAATGTGAGCATTGTTTTTTTAGAGGATGCACAAGCAAATTTCGTTGTATGGTACTACTGCACAATGACAATAAAATTTACTACTACTACTAAACGCCACCAGGCAAATAGATGGAGAGTACAGTGTACTTGTTAAAGAAATGCGTGCAATGGACGAGCAAATGCACTTTGGCTATTTTAGAATGTCTGCTCAGCGGTTCGACGACTTGCTACATCGTATCCGACCGTATTTGGACCATAAAAGAACCCACACCAGCCCAGTAAGTTTGCAAGAAAGACTGGCAGTCACGTTGCTCATACTGGCATCTGGAAGTGCCCAAAAATGTGTTGCCTCAAGCTACAAATTGGGATCAACCACAGTTTCAGTGGTGGTGAGTGAGGTCTGCCAAGCAATATGGACTGCATTAAAAGGCGATTTTGTGTCTCCACCAAAAGGCAACGAGTGGCTTGACATCAAGCATGAGTTTTGGAGAGTGTGGAACTTTCCCAACTGTTTGGGGTGTGTGGATGGGAAACACATCCTAATCAAGGCACCCCCAAATGCTGGAAGTGACTTTTATAACTATAAAGGCACCCACTCAATTGTTCTAATGGCAGTCTGTGATGCCAGGTATTGTTTTGCTACGGTGGACATTGGCTCTTACGAACGTGAAAGCGATGGTGGGATTTTCAAGGACAGCATTTATGGTTCAAGACTTCTTAACGGCACTCTTGAACTCCCACGACCTGAAAACCTGCCAGGCACCAACATCAAACTTCCACATGTAATATAACATATCACGCTTTGATGTCTGCTGTATTGTTTTTATCTTGTTTTTTAACGCCAGCAAGAAGGCAGAGTTTTCTCGTATTTGTATTGTGTGTGTGACTGTATATGTTTTCAAACTTAACTGTTTTGCTGCAAAACAATTTGCCTCAAGGAGGACAATAAAGTAATTTGAACTTGAACTTGAACATGTGTTCCTAGGAGATGCTGCATTTCCACTCCATGTGAACCTGATGCGCCCATATCCAGGTAAAAACAAATTGTGCCACATTAATTAATATAACATGTATTTGATATGATTGTGAATAATGTAAGAAAGAACATTATCTTAAATCTGTTAAATTGTTTGTTTTACAGGTGCCAACTTGGATGAAGCCCGTAAAGTCTACAATTATAGACACTCGCGGGCCAGACGAGTCATCGAGAACTCTTTTGGTATCCTTGCGGCACGCTGGAGGATTCTAGGGGCGACCAATGGAGTTTCATCCGGAAAAGGCTGTGGATGTTGTGAAGGCTTGTGTGGCTCTTCACAACATGTTAACCCTCACTGATGCTGCAACATCATCTGCATCCAAGTACATTCCTCCAAATTTTGCCGACGGTACATCAGCAATTGGGGAACAGATGCCAGGAGAATGGAGAAGGCTTGTTTCTGGGGACAGCAACTTGCTTGCTGCAGGAAGGATGTCAACTGCACGAGCATCCCGGGCTGCCGTTGCAGTGAGAAATGACCTGAAGTCATTTTTTCAAACACAACAGGGACTTGTACCATTGCAGGAATCTGTTGTCAGAAGGGGCTGTTTACAGTAAAGTTGCGAACTAGCAACAAAGTTATTGAACAGTGTTGTTGTCTTGTGTTTGTTTTGTCCTTTATTATACTAATTTTAATTTTAATAAAGCAATAACACATATTATACATGTTGTGTTTTCATTCTTGTTATATAAACTGTATCAAAATGCTCATGTAACAATCAATGATCGATTTAAAATAACAAAAAATATAGTGGTGAGAAGATCTACATAAAACCCAATTGATTTTTAAACATTTCATAAATGTAATGTCATTCAAACATGCGTTACCTTTTTACTCTTTGGAAATGTTAATGAAAATAGTTTTTATTTTTTGTTAATATTGCATTTACAGTAACTGAGTTTGTAATTTCTGAAATTCATATAAAAAAGGTAATACAGTATAGGCTTCTTGTTCTTTCACTGCATCCAAAGTAGTTAAAACAACTGGAGCCTTATTGAAGAGTGTTAAACTGTAATTTTATCAGCCGGGCTAACTTCTGCTATTGTAAATATAAGCAGTTACTTTAGACAAGTGCAAACTGGGTGATTAATGGAAATGTGTTTCTATTCACAAAATGAGAGGCTTTTAATGGTCGTCATCAATGCAAATGTTTTTGTGTATAGAGACAAAAGAATGAGGTTAATCACTGTCTGTCACCATCAGTGTACTGCAGCACTTCTATTTATGAAGACAAACATGAAATAAAATCTTTACTTTTTGTTTTTATTTCACAGCAAGCTATAAATACAATGTCATTCACCTCATTAATGGCTTGGTAACAATTTACAATGCACTTTCATTTGTTGATGATAACGTACAGTTGTCAACATTTGAAGTGGATCAAAACCTTTCATCAAAATTCTACAATTATTTTTGAATGATACCTGTTGCTGTCTTAAGACAACTTTGATAAACTTTTAAGATCCACTTAAAATGTTGACTAATGTAGTCATGTGGCATTAACTAACATAAAAACATGTGTTACCTTTTTACTCTTTGGCAATGTTAATAAAAATATAATTTTTTATTTTTTGTTAATATAGCATTTACAGTAACTGAGTTTGTAATACAAAAATACATGCAGTAGGTTTATTGTACTTTCACTGCATGCAAACTAAATAAAACAGCTGAAACCTTATTGAAGAGTGTTTAAACTTTAATTTTATCAGCAGGGCAAACTTCTGCTATACTGTAAATGTAAGCAGTTACTTTAGACAAGTGCAAACTGGGTGCTTAATAGAAATGTGTTTCTATTCACAAAATGAGAGGCTTTTATTGGTCGCCATCAATGTAAATGTTTCTATGTGTATAGAGACAAAAGAATGAGGTTAATCACTGTCTGTTACCATCAGTGTACTGCCTCACTTTTATTTATGAAGACATTTATGAATGCAAACACAAAATACAATCTTTAGTTTTTGTTTTTATTTCACAGCAAACTATAAATACAAATCTCTTTTGTAAATGAATTAGAATTTTAAATAATACACAATAGATAAAAAAAAAAAGTTTCTGTTTACAAATTTTTAAGTACTTTGTAATGTGTGTAATGGCAAACAAAGTCTATGCATCGTTGTCCATCAGTGAATCAAACAGGACCTGATTCAGCTTGAACTTTACATCAAGCTTCTTCCTTGGGTCCACTTTTGCAAGCATGTCAGCTAAAACTAATGTAAACCTGTAGTCCTCATTGTCCTGCTGCATGGCACTTTGTCTCTCTTCGTCCAGCCTCTCCAGTCTTTTTAGCAGGACATCTTCAAAATAATCATCTTCAGTGTCCGAAGTTGTTGTCTCTGGAGGTGAAGCAGATGTTGAAGATGTTCCAGGTGACTGTGTGGCCAATCAAATCAATAAAAAGTCTTTTAAAAAACACAATGCTACAGAAATATAGAATGTAAACACAATGTATTCAAGTTCCTCAGGCACATTACTATATACTTACATGTTCAACACAGTAAAAGTATTACTTTGCTAATAACTTAAAAATTAAACATACAATAACTTTTAATTAAGTAATTACGTTATACAACGCCTATCATACAATCTTACACCTATTTACTAGTTAAATTCCTTAACTTTTAAAAGAGAAAAGGTAATTAAAAATATTGCTCACCTCAACTTGGAATTCCATATTGGAATCGGTTTCACGGTGCTTTACATACTGGGACAGCCAACTTAGTTCGTTTAATATTGGCGGATTGTTCTTGTATCCACCTGGGTCACCGCTTCTTCCATGGACTTTTTTCTTGGCTTTGACAAATTTGTCTCGAATATTTTTTCAAACTTTTCGACAAAATACGTCTTCCTTCCCCAACGTCTTCGCAATTTCCCTCCAGGAATTCTGTGCCATCTGACTGTCTCTATGGTCCCGCATGGAAGGATCATAAACATGCTGGTACAGACGTACCAGCTCGGACAAAGTCGCCTCGAAATCGTTCATCTTCGGATGCGGCGCCGCGCGCGATGTTACAAAAAGTGCCATGCACACCACCAGGCGAAATTGGGTCTTGCGAACCCAACGCGCGAGACCGCCCACTCCGCAATGACGTCATTTTTGCCGCGCGCGCCTCGCGATCTTGCGGCTGCGTCGAGTATAAACAAGGCTTAACGGTGAGAGTCCACTACAGCGGCAAAACTCCGCTCAGTGCCGCTGGCAACGCTATAACGCGTCCGCTTTGGGGTGTGTCTGTTACGAGTGTGTTTAATCTAAGTTTTTTTACAACACACACACACACAGACATTAGAGATTCACGGGATTACATTAGAAATAGACAAGCTTTGTTTCCAAATGCACCAAGCAAATATATCCTTTCAATTGTATACACTTTTATAAAACCAGCCAATATAACACATCCAAAATGAAATATTTAACATATATAACAACTGCAAAGCCTCTAATTCGTAAACAAAACGATTTACGTACTAAATTCAGCTATAACACCGGCACAATTTGCATATGTTTAAAGTCTCAAGACAGACGTCACATCCCGAACCTCACAGCAATTGGCTGCCGACCGCGTTTTTCACTTGATATTTGCATAAAGTCAAGACCTGCCCAACCTTTTTGACGCTCTCGGTCGCTCTCAAGGCTAACTAAATATTAGCTTATTTTTTTTATAGGAACTTGTGTGTTGTTGATTTTGTGTGTCATGTTATAATGTTATTGTTTATAATTCTATTTAAATCATTTTTATAAAAAGAATGAGTCAAAAAAAAAAAAAGATTGCACATTAGCTTATCTTTATTTATAGAAAAAATCGGTCCGATTTTCCCGTGGTGTCTGTCGTTGCAACCATGAACTGCGCTTATACAGAGAAGAGAAAAACACCCATAGTCAGGGGCGGATTAAGGTGGTCAGGGGCCCCTAGGCTGCTCTTTGTGTGAGGCCCCCCCCTAAAAATGTATTTAGTGCCATGCATGGTCCACACGCAACTACGGTGAACTGGCATACACACATTGGCCCTCATTTATCATTCTTGTGTAGAAACGGGCGTATATGTTGGCGTAAGAGAGACCCAACACTACAATGTTTCCTTTACATTCCTTCAAGTGGTGGCCAATTCACATCTACCCAATCACCTACTTGTTTTTTTTTTTTTTTTTTTCTTATGGGCCAATTAGGGTCTTTTTTTGTTCGCGGCGCGGTTATGAGTTTGTTTTTCTTCAAAAAAAAAAAAAAAAACTTTTAATATATTCTAATTTGTCAAGAATTATAAAAAATCGTCAATAAGCTCATACTTTGTGCTAAAATAGTCTAAATGTTTAGTTTTAAGAACAATTTTAAAAAGCTGGTTATGTCCATTTTGATGTTTCTGTGCAAGTTCAGCAGACAGTGAGGTTCGGGTTTGTTCCGATCAGAGCTCGTGAGCGGAGAGCGCATTTCTGAATATTCCGCTCCGCTCACTCATTCCGCAGGGTCGCCGCTCAACCCAGAAGAATGGCCTGCTGCCTGGCTCGAAAATATGTGGGATAAGGGCTTCTTCCGACTATTTTTTTTTCTAGTCGACTAGTAGTTGTTCATTTAAGCCATTCGTGGACAAATCGCCCCTTTACATTAATTTAATTACTTAGGCTATATACCCTATAAGAGCGTTTACATATAGCCGCATTCAAGCGCACAAACGCATGCATAAAGCTTGCCACAAAGAACCGGTAAAAGTAATGATTATGAATATGTCTAAAAAGTAAGGAGACATTTGCAAAGATGAAGTTGACGATGCGGATTCGCCATGAACGCCAGAGAGAAATGCACATTTCAGATGACATATTCAGAGAGTAGCCTATTTCTTTTGGTTTTGAATATTTTCGTTTGCAAGTAGACATTTCAAGCTTTCTATAATAGATAGCCTATATTTCTCAAATCTGTGAGGCACAAGCTGAGTTTCGGCGCCCTCCAGTTCACGTGCAATGCAAGTGATTGTGTTGGCGCCTTATTACATTGTCTGCTATATATTTTCTTCTTATCTATTAAATACAGGCAATTGGTTGATAAAACATTGATCAAAATTAAGATACAATTTATACAAAACGAAAATCTTTTAAAAAGAGACTTTCTACAAAACAAGACTCAATGAAGTGGTCAAAATCATGTTTTACCCACTCCATGTCTCCAGACATTGCGCATCTCATGATGTATAATATCTTTCTCATGCTGCATGCTCACTTTCATAATAAACATTGATTAAATTAAAAAACATAATGACGTCAAATATTTTCTAACCCAGCCCTCGGCCTTGTCTGTTGTTTAAGTAGGCTACCTTAAACGCGCACACAGTCTCAGAGTCATCGCTGCAACCAGGAAATGAAGAGAGCTGAGATCAACATCACCTAGCACATCTTCGTCTCTGCCACCCCAGGATGATAGCGCGGCCGTTGCTAGGAGGGCGCCAGCTCTGAAGACGCCTAGCAATGGTATACCTTTAGTGGTAGACTAGTACCTACCTATGAGTCTTTGTAGCGCGCTAAGACATTTACATTTATTCATTTAGCTGACGCTTTTATCCAAAGCAACTTACAATTGCTATATATGTCAGAGGTCGCACACCTCTGGAGCAACTAGGGGTTAAGTGTCTTGCTCAGGGACACATTGGTGTCTCACAGTGGATTCGAACCCAGGTCTCTCACACCAAAGGCATGTGTCTTATCCATTGCGCCACACCACACCATTGATTATTAGATAAAATATTTTGTTGCATTGTAAAAAGTTTCGGTGCATAGGACGGACCTATCCGCGATCGCTCTCTGTGGTTCTGACCAAAGAAGAGCGCTTTGGAATCTCCATTACGCATCATACCTGAGCTGTGTTTCCGATAACGCTGTCTCTGATCTGGTTATAAATGTAAGTTTTGAGCGTCGATTTAATGATGTTATTTCACAGTATATCCCCCTACTGGACACATCAGGAACAACAGGGGCATAAAACTGCCTGGGCCGTATGTCTACCAGCTCGAGTAGCATCTGCCTGCAAAATCGGAGGCTGCATTTTCAGGACCCCACTTTTAGGACCGCATTTCTAGGACCATATGTTTTTAGTGACAATGCCACCGAATTAGAGGACCAGCGAAGATGGATGACAATCAGAGTGTGAGTATCAAATGCGAATAAATTTTCATTTGTTTAACTTTAAAAACAACTGTGATGCATTTCATTGGAAAGTTAACGTAGCCAACGTGATGGGGATTTGGTAAATAAATAGTCTTGAAATGCATAGCCATGGCGAATCAGTAGACACAAATTCTTTATTACAATTAAAATATTTATGTCGTGATATGATGCTGGTCTACATAAATTATGTATTTAACGTGTTTAATGAGATAACATATTGATAATCTGCTGACCGAAGATAAGGGCCACAGACAGAGTCGAGACTCCGGATGATGTTCGTGTGCTTCAAGCTGCCCAAAACAACAGCTGTATGAAAGCCTCCTAACGCCCATCACTGATGCTGATTTCATTGAAGTCTTGTTTAGACTGTTTTCTGAGCACACACATTACGCGTTCATGCTTTTATCAACTGTTCCATTAAAACTATCCATCCGATTTGAGCACGGCTTTTCCCCGCGGCTGATGCTCGTCTTTGATTTGGTCTGACGAAGGCAAAATTAACGTTTCCTCTTCGCGTTTTTTAGTCTCTAATGAAAGCCCAGAACCTCTGCTTGGTGTTCACTTAGTTTTGATTGTGACAAGCTATTTAACAGCTCCAGTTTTGCTCCAAATGTAAGAGAAGAAAACACAAGCGTCGGCGAGCAGCAGACACCGAGCGGGGCAGGTTGAGTCTACGAGGTTCTCATGTGTCATTTAAGACCGCAGCGCTGCTCGAGCGCTATTCATTCATTGCTGAAACCAGACAGAGTTTTTCAGATCCGATCAGAGAGAGAGAGATGGCAGAAACCGCCCCAGCCCCCGCTGCTGCCGCCCCGGCCAAAGCGCCCAAGAAGAAGTCCGCTGTGAAAGCCAAGAAAGCAGGTCCAGGCGTCGGCGAGCTCATCGTCAAGGCTGTGTCCGCATCTAAAGAGAGGAGCGGTGTGTCCCTCGCCGCCCTGAAGAAAGCGCTCGCTGCCGGTGGATACGATGTGGAGAAGAACAACTCCCGCGTCAAGATCGCCATCAAGAGCCTGGTGACTAAAGGCACTCTGGTTCAGGTCAAAGGGACCGGTGCCTCAGGCTCCTTCAAACTCAACAAGCAGCAATCAGAGACCAAGAAGAAACCCACCAAGAAAGCGGCTCCTAAAGCCAAGAAGCCCGCAGCCAAGAAACCCGCTGCCGCTAAGAAGCCCAAAGCTGCAGCAGCAAAGAAGCCCGCCGCTAAGAAATCCCCGAAGAAGGTGAAGAAACCCGCCGCTAAAAAGGCGACGAAGAGCCCCAAGAAGGCAAAGAAACCGGCGACTCCTAAGAAAGCAGCCAAGAGTCCCAAAAAGGCAAAGGCGGTCAAACCCAAAACGGCGAAACCTAAAGCAGCAAAACCTAAAGCCGCCAAGCCTAAAAAGGCAGCTCCCAAGAAGAAATAAATCTAACGTTTGTTCCTCAACGGCTCTTTTCAGAGCCAACCACTGACTCCGAGTAAAGAGCAAAACTCATGTTTCTGAATGATTTGGTAATTCTGGAATCAAATAGCCAAATATGTGACTCAACAAATTTAGGATTGGTAAATCATTTTTATTCGCAAGAAATTGATAGAAAATGGCCAAAAAGCTTGTTAGATTTCAAAGCAAACAGTTCTCACTCACAGTATGACTCAAGGATGTTGATTAACAGCACATATTAGAAAATACACAAACCATAATGCTGCAGAAACGTGGCAATTCAAACAACCCCACAAACAATAATGGCAGTGATACAATTCTAATATTGCATTAATGATAATAATACTCTATCAGATCTGGTCAGTGTGAACAAGTAGCCTATAGTGTGTGAAATATGCACTTTTGGTAGGAACAGCGTATAATATCCATTTTTGTACTTATTTGAATTTTCTATCAAACATATCGGTGATTTAATCTCTGGATACATTATACGTTTATCTCTGTAAAGCTGCTTTGAAACAATCTGCATTGTTAAAAGCGCTATATAAATGAGAATGATTTGACTTGATTTAATCTCTTCTGTCTATCTAGTCAACACATGTGATCGTTCCAAAAAGGGGGTTGGGTTTTTGAGGGAACTTCAGTGATTGGTTTAAAACTTATCACAGTGTAAACCAATGGGTGACTGGCACTCTCGTTTAAAGCTAGTATGAGCCGTCACTGATGATCTTCTTCATTCCGTTAATTTTGTCAGGGTATTCTTCTGTTTTAGTTTCTGATTTTAATAATGAGTGGAAGAGGTAAAACCGGGGGAAAGGCTCGCGCTAAGGCCAAGAGTCGCTCTTCCAGGGCGGGACTGCAGTTCCCCGTCGGCCGTGTTCACAGGCTTCTCCGTAAAGGCAACTATGCCCAGCGCGTCGGTGCCGGAGCTCCGGTGTATTTGGCCGCTGTGCTCGAGTATCTGACCGCTGAGATCCTGGAGTTGGCTGGAAACGCCGCTCGGGACAACAAGAAGACCCGCATTATCCCTCGACACCTGCAGCTGGCGGTGCGCAATGACGAGGAGCTGAACAAGCTTCTGGGTGGCGTGACCATCGCTCAGGGCGGTGTGTTGCCCAACATCCAGGCCGTGCTGCTGCCCAAGAAGACCGAGAAGCCCGCGAAGGCCAAGTAGACTGACGGAAGCTTCTCTTCAAACCAAAGGCTCTTTTAAGAGCCACACAATTCCCCAAGAAAGAGTGATTTCATTTACCCGGTTTTTATTTGATTTTCTATTTAAGTCTCTTCGATAAAACTAATAAAGTTGTTGCAGAATGCACATGAATAGACTTTTATGAATAGTTATTGTACAATGCTGACATAAAAAATATATGTATACATTATACAATTTGACTAGAAATACACATGGTCCCCAAATATATATATATATATATATATATTTGGGGACCATGTGTATTTCTAGTCAAATTGTATAATGTATACATATTTTTTTTGTAAGTAAAGCATTTTCTAACTAACCACTATACATTGTGATGGTTTAATGATGGCATTATGAAAATGTAGTTTTATTGGCATTGCTAAAAATATTTAAGCTGATATATTGATAAAAACTAATTTACAATATTTCCACGAGTCAAATTGTACGTCCAATTAGTTTTTAAGAAACAAAAAAAAAAATCACCTATTTTGGTTTACACATTTAAAACTGATTTCGCCTAATCTATTTTCGCGGATGCACAGAAAAATCAAAGTACGTTTGGGCGGGAACCACAAACTGACGTCACTTGTTTGAAAACAGCCATTGGCCAACTGTCATTTACAGACGCCAGACAATAACCAATCGAATGCATCTGAAGCAGAGCCATCCAATGAGCGCATGGCAGCCCTGGGCTTAAAAGCGCGCTGTGTTCGACTGCGCTACTCAGTCTTGATTAAATCAACATCTGAAGACTTTTAAATAATGGCGAGAACTAAGCAGACCGCTCGTAAGTCCACCGGAGGAAAAGCCCCGAGGAAGCAGCTGGCCACTAAAGCTGCCCGTAAGAGCGCTCCCGCTACCGGTGGCGTTAAGAAGCCTCATCGTTACAGGCCCGGTACCGTGGCGCTGAGAGAGATTCGCCGTTACCAGAAATCCACTGAACTGCTGATTCGCAAACTGCCCTTCCAGCGCCTGGTGAGAGAAATCGCTCAAGATTTCAAGACTGATCTGCGCTTCCAGAGCTCGGCTGTCATGGCCCTGCAGGAGGCGAGCGAGGCTTATTTAGTGGGTCTGTTTGAGGACACCAACTTGTGCGCTATCCACGCCAAGAGAGTCACTATCATGCCCAAAGACATCCAGCTGGCCCGCCGCATCCGCGGAGAGCGCGCTTAAACCCACAGCAGTCACACAAACCCAAAGGCTCTTTTAAGAGCCACCTCATTATCTCTATGAAAGAGGATTTCTATATTATGGTGTTTTGAAATCGGAACTTCATATGCCACGGTGGTCTTATAAAATGCTATTTTTATGTATTAAATCTAAAAGCAAATGTAAGGAAATGAACGGTGGTTTTAGTGTTATAACACTAGCATAAATGCTACTATAGTTAATGTAGTCAAAATGACAAGCCAGTTTTTTTTTTTTTTTTTTTTTGTAAGGGGTTTTATATATTATATAGCTAAATGATAGTTATTAATATTACTTCAATTCTATTTCCACTAGTATCAAACATCTAAAGACTGACCTCGACTTGGTAATGTGTAACTGGTGACGTACTAGAACCGCCCATTAATGTGGTTTCAACTAGGTCCGCTAGCTGACTATAAGCTCCTCTTTTCCAGTGGTTTTTCTATAATCTGTTGTTGTGAGTTGAAAAGTATCTGTCGTCATGTCTGGAAGAGGAAAAGGCGGGAAAGGACTCGGGAAAGGAGGCGCTAAGCGGCACCGAAAGGTTCTTCGCGATAATATCCAGGGAATCACTAAACCCGCTATTCGTCGTCTTGCTCGGCGTGGCGGCGTCAAGCGTATTTCTGGCCTGATCTATGAAGAGACTCGCGGTGTGTTGAAGGTGTTTCTGGAGAACGTCATTCGTGATGCTGTGACTTACACTGAACACGCCAAGAGAAAGACCGTCACCGCCATGGATGTTGTGTACGCGCTGAAGCGACAGGGACGCACTCTGTACGGGTTCGGGGGTTAAGAGATCCACGAAGAAGAAAAACACAACGGCTCTTTTAAGAGCCACACACATTATCACACAAAGAACAAGTTACTAGCTGGTGAAATTATATTTGTGTAATATATTAATTGTGCGTTTCCTCAATTATTTATTAAGCAAATACAAATAATAAACTTTATTTTACTGTTATTCTCACGATTGTGTTTTGCAGTTAAAACAAGCGTTCGTTGTCATTGTGCGATATTTTTATGTAGTTCACTATTGTTCTTACATTTGTATATGCATGTCTTTCAAAATACAGTTTATTCTTCACTGTAGTGGATCTTATATGTTAGTGAATTTCTAACACAGCACGTGTTTTTCAGCCTGGATGTCCTGTAAAGTCAAATTCATTCCACAGATACCAAATGTTTGGAGGTTTCATCATGACTACAGCTTCTGCTTAGTCTTTAAAAATGACTGACATTAATTTAGCACTCTTATGGAAAATGTTAATATTTTGTAATTATTTAAATCAGACTTGTTTTCAAGTTGTGTCATAAATCAACATCTCAGGAAAAAATATATGGTGTTTTTTGAGACGAGGTGTCTAGAGAAGGAAATTATACATCGATTTTCCTTTGAATGTAGACACTTTTGTCATCATGTTGACCCAAGAACACATTAATATGCTAATTGGATGCAGTTAGATACATTGTGTTGAATGGGAATGGTATTTATGGCCATGTTTACAGGCATAATTAAGTGCATGAAGAATTCTTTAAATTATATCTTTCATAACATAGCTGAGAATCATCTTTGCACAACGTTTGATTAAACAAATCCGGAAACTTCCCATAGTGTTTGCCTTAACATGTCATTTCAAAATGAAACAAAGGAATGGAGTCGATGTGGGGGATGGATGGTATTTAGAGATGGGCGTGATTCATATTTTAAAGTTTCTGGTTGGTTCGCCTACAAGTCAGTGAATGTGTAATGTGGCCAATGAGGTCATCATATGGGTTGAAGACTCACAATCACAGAGACCCGTTCTTCCCTTTGTAAATTAGCATAGAGCAGCGCATAAAGCCCGCTTGCAGTGATTCAGCTTTATTGTACTCTGAGTTTCTCTGACTGAAGCATCATGCCTGAACCAGCGAAGTCCGCACCCAAGAAGGGCTCGAAGAAGGCCGTCACTAAAACCGCCGGCAAGGGCGGAAAGAAGCGCAGAAAGTCCAGGAAGGAGAGCTACGCGATCTACGTGTACAAAGTCCTGAAGCAGGTTCATCCCGACACCGGGATCTCCTCCAAGGCGATGGGAATCATGAACTCTTTCGTCAACGACATCTTCGAGCGCATCGCCGGTGAAGCGTCTCGTCTCGCTCACTACAACAAGCGCTCCACCATCACATCTCGAGAGATCCAGACCGCCGTGCGTCTGCTGCTGCCCGGAGAGCTGGCCAAACACGCCGTGTCTGAGGGCACAAAGGCGGTGACCAAATACACCAGCTCCAAGTAGAGGAGTCGCTCAACACACACACACAAAGGCTCTTTTAAGAGCCACACATATTATCTGCAGAAGAGCTTTGATCATACACTGTTTTCTCATACCAAAGTAAAAGCTATTATCCGTCCTTGTGTGTTTATACTGTTAATTACATTAGCTGAAGATCAAAGCCAATAAGCTGTTAGAGTGAATACATTTCATCTTAAAGAAAGGTTTGTAACTTGTTCATCTGCTAAACCTGATGCTTAAATTCAAAACATTTAGCTTTGAGTATTGTTTTTCTGCATAATCAGCTTTGTTTTACAGTAGCAGAAACTCTTCTGAGAAATACTCTCAACACTATTGTTAATCCTGTAGAGCAGTGAAATGAATAATGAAACCATTATGACACTTTATTCTTTTTGTCTTTTTTCTTAGTTGTCTACCCTTTTTTTAATTCAATTGCTTGTTCTATGTGTCGTGTGTATGACATGTACAGTTGTACAGTATGTTTCTATTTATTCCTGTAGCCTCTTGGCCATGTCGTGTGTGTACATGGATTAGTGGTTCTCAAACAGTTTACCTGGATAAATAAAGGATAAAAAAATAATTTTACCCAATGTTTCTCTTTTAGTTTCTTAATCAAAAAAAAAAAAAAAAAAAAAAAAAAACCTTCATTACATTATTTAACAAAGTAATTTGATTATAGTCTGATCAGAGGCAAGTATTGCTGGTTCAACTCTTTCTGAGAGTTTGAGTCTGTTATAAACTGCTGTCAAATACATTTATTTTCTTTGTCCCCGAGTGTCTTTAAAGGGAAACTGTCAACAAAGAATTTGAATGATGAAATGCTTTCAAATTATTTAATTACAGACACTAAATATATAAAGATGTATTATTAAATTATGACTGAAACTTTAAGACATTGTTTTTGAAATAGATGATGGTTTACAAATGTGAAAAACCAAGAAAAACACCTCTAATAAACACTTAATTTCAACAGTTATTCATTTATACAGAACATTTGATACAGAATAAAACTGTTATGTAATTACTCAAACAAGCGAACTAGAACAAGCACCAGTATCATTGTCAAGCTTTCACTAACAGACTAACAACACAAGGTTATGACAAATATAAAGCTTATATAAAGAAGAACAAATACAATATTTTCAAACCATGTTAAAGGACAAATAAATGCTGACAGAACATTCACACATGTGGACAGAATTAACTCTTTAATATCAGATTGAAGTTTCTTCCTCTATTACGGCGTACTGACTCTGGTCTTCAGCAGATGAGACTGAAATACACAAAAATCATTGATTCAGAGAGGGAGAGTGAGAGAGAGAGAGTGAGAGTGAGAGTGAGAGAGAGAGTGAGAGAGAGAGAGAGAGATGGAGAGAGAGAGATACGTTTTACCTCTCGCTCTGTAACACTTGTAAAGCAGCACGACTGTCGCTAGCAGATACGGAGAAGCTGCCAGAAGAGAACTGAGGATTTTGAGGACAGAAATCTGACCTGAACGTGACACTGGAAAACAGAAACACAAGAACATTATTGAGCAACATTACAGAGCTCTGAAGGGCTTTCAGAAAGTTTCTCCAGGAACCCAAAGTTTGTGAGTGAATATAAAAGCTTTGAAATATCTTTCCTCCCATCTCATATTATTCCACCACCATTTCCCTCTTACAGCTCTGTGTTAAAGGAAGAGTTCATTAAAATATATATATATTCTGCCACATTTACTGACCTTCATGTTGTTCAAACCTGTCTGAATTTCTTTCTTGTGTGGAAAATAAAAGATATAATCTTATTATATGATCCACAGAATAAAGAAAGTCACACATGTTTGGAACTACATGAGGGTGAGTAAATGATGACATCATACAATATTAATATAAGTTATTCATTTTAATGTTTAAGAGGTACGTACAATTGTTTTTCTCTTGAGACCAAAACTGTGTGTTTGACACTGAACATATATGAGCACAATCAGATTCATTCCTGCTGCTTTCAAATGAAAAACTGAATTTATGAAAAGTCAGATTTTAACAGGAAAGTCTCTCACAGTCTCTTGATTTCATTGAATTGAGTGATGTTTTTATAAGGTGTTGATTTTCACTATATTTCAGCATATTTTGCATGCGATTTGATAGTTCAACTTCACAGTTCTGTCATGAACTCTGAGTGTTTGGCATGGTTATGGATATGACAATGTTGATATGTTTGGTCTTGAAGGAATAGATCTGCTACAAAACACATTAATTAGCCGTAGCAGATCTATACAGGTGGAGCTGGGGAAGGGGGAGGGTTTCTGAAAGCACATGAGCTCATTGGCTGCTGATACAGCAGGAACCAATGAGCTGTGCCCTATAGAGAATGATGTGATTGCAGACTGAGTTAAAGACCGGTCCGCCAACGCCATCTAGAGTTACATGACAGAACTTTGTATTTGTCAATACCTGATTGTCTCCAGCAGAAATAAGAGACAGAGACTCATATATATGAATAGTGTGGCGTATCTCATCAGATGCTCATGAATAAAATAACCTCTGACTGAGATCCAGCTGTGGAGTGACTGTCCTCTCTCTGTTTTACAGTAGTAGAAACTCTCATGTGACTTTGAGACAGTAGTGATGCTCATCTCTCCTGTCGTCTGATTCTGGATCAGTGATCCGTCTTTATAGAAATCAGCGCTGAGGATCGGGGAGTTTGTAGATCGATGTAAACAGTGTAGAGTCAGAGTCTCTCCCTCAATCACAGGATCAACAGAACTCTCCAGAATCACCTCACCGTCTACAAACACAAGAAATACATCAACAGATGTAGTGATGACACAGGCTGTGTTAATCAGAGCCATACTTCAATTATTAATAAGATCTGGAGGGTCAACATGTTCACTACCTTTAATCTGAGAAACTTTTATTCAGCAAGGATTCATGATCAAATGTGACGCATTGATCAAAAAAGACATTTATGTTACAAAAGATTTATATTTCAAATAAATGCTGTTCTTCAAACTTTCTATTCATCAAAGAAGAAGAAAAGCATCACGTTTTCCACAATAGTTTTTTTCAACATTGAAAAAATTATCCTAAATGTTTCTTGAGAAGCAAATCATCATATTATCCTGATTTCTGAAGGATCATGTGACACTGAAGACTGGAGTAATGATGCTGAACATTCAGCTTTGAATAAATTACAGTTTACAATATATTCACATAGAATTTTTGTTTTATTGTAATATTTCATATGTAATGATACTGGAAAATTAACGTTTTCATACATTTTTGATCAAATAACTGCAGCCTCGGTATCAAACATATTTCCAAAACATAAAAAAAAAATACCAATCCCAAACTTCTGAATATTTAATTTTATTATAGAGTTTAAATCTTGATATTCACTGTGCAGTATTCTGATATTCATTTAGTTTATGCATAATCATATGACTGAATTCTCAATTCTACTATGTTTTAATCTTGAACAGATTGTTATTTATTGTGTTTTATAGTTGTAAGTGTGATTGGACTCACCATGTACAGAGATGTTTCGAGGACGACGTTTCTCTCCAGATTCAGACTCACACCAGTACACTCCAGTGTCAGATGTGCTGAGAGAGTCCATTACACATCCAGATCCTGTTTGATTTGCACAAGTTTGTGTGTCTTTGTCTGTGTATCTTCTCACTGTCCATCCAGCAGAGTTACTCTGATCCTCACAGCTCAGAGAGAGAGAGTCCGATGAGAAGTGTTGACTTCTGCTGGGATTGAGGACCAGAGACACTGAAGCAGAAACTCCTGAAAAGAGGAAAATCTCCATCAAAACTGACAGCACAGAGACTGCAGTGAAACACAGATCCGGATGAGCACGAGCATAAACCCTCACCAGTGATCCACAGTGTGTGTGAGCTGCTGTTGTGTGTGTAATAGGCTGGTCGTCCTCTCTCTGCTCTGCACGTATAAACTCCTGTGTGCTGTAGAGCAGCAGGACTGAGAGTGTAAGATCCTCTAGCTCCTCTGCTGCTGTCTGACAGATGATCATGATCTCTGAACCAGCTGAACGTCCAGCCTTTAGAGGAGCCTGAAACCTCACAGGTCAGAGTCGCTGATTCTCCTTCAGTCAGCCACGGCTGTGGAGACACTCGCACTGATGCCTGAGCTTCAGCTGAACAAAACATCACGAGTTACAGAGCCGTAGAGAAACTGATGGAGAAGCTGATCACAACAAACATGTTATTTTGCAAATGTGGATTATACAATATTTACATCATTATTTAAAAGTGTTTAAAATCTTGTAGATTCTATATAAACTCACTTTATTAGTAAAGGTAACGACTAGTAAATCTGTTCCTTTGTTTTATTTCTTTCAACATCTGGAGTTAATTTTCCTCTGTCATATTCAGAAAAATGATCATGTGTGTCTGGGTCTGCTATGAAATAACTGGACAGTCTGAACTTTTCCTGAGCTTTAGGCCGTGTGTCCACCGAAGCGTTTTTTCATGCGTCTGGCGTATTCTTTCAATTGTTTTCAATCATTTTTAAAACGCCATGAGCGTAACGAGGCGCTGAATGTTTTTTACAGGTCGCCGACAGTTGAAGAATGTCCAACTTTGAGTAAAACGCAGCGCTCATCACTGTCACTCTTTACCCAACCGTCCAATCACAGTGGAGGAGGGGCGGGACTAATACCACATCGACCAACCGCCACAGCGTCAACAGATGACATCAACAAGCATAATAACGGAACAAAATCATTTAAAACAAGAGCCAGAGAAAATACGTTACATTGAATCAACATTTTAATATAGAATCAACACAGAAACAAAATATAGCATATCAGCTGGCTAAAAACTCTTTGGTGGACACACAGCCTTAATGTCTTTTTCTGGTCACGTATAAAGTGCAGTTTTGACAGCGACGGCCATATTGTTTTAGCGGGGGTGTGTCTCTGAGAATCACACTGGGTTTTTTGTTGTTTTCCTTTTCTTCATAACATTAGTGATCAGAGATGTCTGGCCACTGTCAATAAATCTTCGAGAGGTTGAATATGTTGTTTCTATAAACAGTGTTTGTCTCTGAACAGTGATGTTGGGTTGTGCTCAGATCTAGTTACTCGTGATCAACAGCTTCATGGTTAGAAAGACTGACTGACGTGATCAGGATGAGTGAGACTAAAATACTCTTAGTCATTTGACTTCATTCATATGAAATCATAGGAATCATTTTATGATACAGTTATGGTGCTTTTGTGTCCTTTTTGAACTCTGAAAGTTAATCAAGTCATTCATTTTAATAGCAATCAGCACATTAATAAAATATATATTTGTTTGTTCCAGGGAAGAAGGGCATATAGGGGTCATGTGAGGGTCTGTGAGATTAGATGATGACGTCACTTTCATTTTCAGGTGAGCTAATGCTGAAACTTTGGTGTCGGATCAAATAAATCTTAAATCTAAGTCTAAATCTAGACAATCTAAATCTGAATGTTGTGCTTTTAAGATTACGCTTAGAGTTAAAAAATACTTTAGCTTTAAAATGTCAGACCCCTGAATTCAGTTTAATTGTTTTTCTCCTTCAAATAGTTTGTAACACAAGAACAGAGAGAATGAAATAAAAAGAGGAGTGACAACTGTATTTATCAGCAGTGTGAATGAGAGTAAACGTGTCTCGATTGGTTGTGTGATCATGATCATGTAGAGAGAGTTTAAGAGGACAGTGATGTTGAACTCACCCTTCACAGAGAGAGAAACAGCAGATCTTGATGTTGATGAGTTTGGTCTTCCATCTCTCTGTCCTTTACACCTGTACAGACCCTGATCAGACTCAGTAGCTCCTCTGATAGTGAGAGTGTCTCTGTTTACAGTGTAACGATCAGACGTCTGTAATATTACACTCACTGTAAAACTTTTCACTGTAAATTTACAGTAAAATACTGGCAGCTGGGTTGCCAGCCACATACTGTATTTTTACAGAACTAGTACTGTAAACAGCATTTACAGTATTGTACTGTAAAACGTTGTACTGTAAATTTACAGTAAAATACTGGCAGCTGGGTTGCCAGCCACATACTGTATTTTTACAGAACTAGTACAGTAAACAGCATTTACAGTACTCCACTGTAATTACCAAATACAGTATATACCACATAATTTTACAATATTAAACTTGTCTACAGCAATAAATTGTATAGTAGTCACACTATGAAAAAGAAAACAACATTTTCTGGGTTTTAAAACATTTATTTTGGTTAAAAGCAAAGATCAGAAAATTGCCTTCTGTGAACATGTTGGCTGAATTTATTTTAAACATAAAATGCAATTTTAACACTTAACAACAAACAGGTAACACTTAGCACTTAATTAAAGGGATAATTCACCCAAAAAAATTAAATTAGCCCATGATTTACTCACCCTCAAGTCATCCTAGGTCTACATGACATTCTTCTTTCAGACGAATACAATCGGAGTTCTATTAAAAAATGTCCTGGCTCTTCCAAGCTTTATAATGGCAGTGAAATGCTGTTTCTGTTTTGAAGTCCATACAAGTGCAAACGAAATCCCATTCAAAGTCTTCAAGTTTTCGCAGAAGTGAGGAAACCTGTAGGCTTACAGTGTTCTTTTTTTGCACAACTTGGCCAGTTTTCTTTGAAGTTACTTGTCCTTTCTTTGTTTTTGATCCACGTTCAGGATTGATGTCAGGAAATCGTCTAAAAGGCAGAAAAGAAAGAAAAAAAAAACAATGAAATATTATGGACTGAGTTTATATATTTTGACAAAGAGAGACAGCACAAAAGATGTGTAAATAAAAACCAGATATCGGTTTTAACGACTAAACTGTTTGGATAAAACTGAACAACATGAAAAAAAAATGTTGTGATCAATAACTGATATTTTTCTGCCCTGGTTAAAATACATCAACTCAATGTGTCTGTTTACATGTGCACTGTCAACTAACTAAACTTTTGGAAGTGGGGTTGCCAGATTTAAAGTTTTATTCTACAACTTTTAATATCATGCCCTCATCAGGTCCCATCAGAGTATCAGTGGAAAGGCAGCCATAGACTCTGTTTATATAGAGCACACATTGCCAGAATCCAGCCCAAACCTTTGTGACAGAAATAATTTAACTTTAATTGCAAGCCTTGCAATGTTTATTGCATACATGACTACATGATAATGTTAAACATGACATTTACCAGACTAAAATGCATGTTTGCACCCAAAAATGAAAATTCTGTCATTATTGCTCATCCTTAAGACTTTCGTTCATCTTCGGAACACAAATTAAGATATTTTTGATGAAATCTGGGAGGTTTCTGTCCCTCCATTGACATCAATGTCATTGCAACTGTCAAAGCCCAGAAAGGTGGTAAAAACATTGGTAAATAGTACATATAACTACAGTGGTTCAACCTTAATATTATGAAGTGACGAGAATACTTTTTGTGTGCAAAATAACCCCAAAATAACGACATTGTTGAATAATCTCTTCTTTTACATGTCATTCTCCTACACTGTTTTGTGAGGATGAGTGGGCCGGAGTGTATTAAAGGATAACTCTTGCCAAAATGCAACCTAGGGTCTTTTTGTTAATCTACCCGAGGCAAACCTTCGTTTAAAAGCATAATTAGGATGGAAACGCCACTTAAGTTTGACCGTATTTTCGTTTTCGGTCAAATTGCCTTTTGAATGGGAGTGCTTGTGGCACGACTATGATAGCATCAAAAATCGCTATTTTTTAAAACACTAAGAAGGCTCGACACAACATGAAACTGTGCTCTCAGTATCACCAGAGGCTCTACACATGAACTCCAGCATTGAGAACATTGTTTGTGTACACAGAGTTTACTAAAAAGAAAGATTTTGAACAACTCACGGAAACTGTGTCCGCCTGCATTTTGACAGTCAAAAATAGTCGATCTAATAACTTTATTCTAGAGCTGCTGTAAAGCCAAAACAATCTATGTTACTGTAATTTCCTATTATCACTGTAAAGCTGCTTTGAAACAATCTATATTGTTAAAAGCGCTATATAAATGAAGGTGACTTGACACTGTTTACACTACGTCAACAGCGTAGGAGAATGACATGAAAGAGTAGAGATTGTTGAATAATGTCGTTATTTTGGGTTTTTTTGTGCACAAAAGGTATTCTCATCGCTTCATAATATTAAGGTTGCACCACTGTAGTTACATGGATTATTTAAACAATGTTTTTACTAGCTTTCTGGGCCTTGAAAGTTACAAAGATGTTTCTGTCTATGGCTGGTTCAGAAACCTCTCAGATTTCATCAAAAATATCTTAATTTGTGTTCTGAAGATGAACGAAGGTCTTACAGGTTTGGAACGACATGAGGGTGAGTAATTAATGACAGAATTTTCACTAATCCTTCAACTGAAAACAACTTGCACTGACATATCTGAAATATGTGACTGTCACTGTTTTGTCTCAAGATGCACACCAGTAATTTTTTTTTTTTTTTTTTGACATTTTTATAAAAGCTGCTTAAATACCCTAATTTTATTAAGGCCTAGACCTGTCTTAAGCTAAGCCCAGTATGGAAACCAGGGCCATATTGTTCATACCAGTAGTCAACATAATAAATACTGTCAAGACAAGTCACAATTCAGTCTAATATTTATATGAATGGCAAATATGCTAATGACTAACCTCTGAACAAACTCAAGGTGCTGCCTCTTTCTGGTACTGCAAGCTGAAGTTATAGGAGGAGGCAAACAGCGCTGCCAGGCCATGATGAAGTTAGGCTGTGATCCTTTCCACACACACCTTGACCTTCCAAACGTAATGTCCAGCACTGGTTGCTTAGAGATTGACCTGTAATTGAAAAAATAATAATACAATGAATTAATAAATAATATTAATAATTAAAATAACTATTGTGGGTTCCACTGTGGTTCGATTTTGTTGTCTATCTATTCATAGTTCTATAAATTAAAATTTTCACCTAAAAATGTAAATTGATTAGGGTTAGAACGTTAAAACGCACTGCCATATTATTTTGCTTGTTTTAAGCATAAACTCACTAAATTCTGACATATTCTTTCAGAAAACAAGACAAATTTTACTTGTCTATTAAATGCTTCTTCATGTAAGAATTTTATATATCTGGACTGGAAACAAGAAAAAAACACTAATTAAGAAAAATATATTTTGCAGTGGAGTGAGTAAATGATGGCTTTTCATTTTAGGTTTAAACTACCCCTTTAATGTTTACATACCAGGAAATAAGGCGTGGACTCTGGCAAGTGTAGATTGCTGGACATCAGCTATGCAAATTCCTGAAACAATTTTTAAAAAGGACAGCACCATGATCAACAGAACCAAAACATAAAAAATATTACAGATTAATGAGATTTGTTGAATAATCTCTACTTATCTGCTTGAAGGATAACACCGTCTAACTTCTCTTTGAATTGTAACTTAGTTGTAGGACCATGGCATGGCAATCAGGAATACTACATTTGAAAACAGCTTTAGGAACATGGATTTTCTTGTGCTAGCAAAATTATGACAACGATTCAAAAGCACGATCACAGAACTGACAGCATTTGATAGCATTTTTTTTACCACATAGACTATAACTGTAACACTACTTAAAAGTACTTACATTAGCACTGGACCGTCATCAGATTACAAAGCCTGAAACGAAAAATATATATATCAAAAGCAGGTCATGCAAATAACATGGTATATGTTGCCTATTATGTGAAATATCGAAGTTAACGTTAACGTTAGCTGCTACTTGGTAAACAGGTGGAACAGAGTAAATTGTTTGCGCGGCCGCGGCAGAATCAAACCAAATAAGCATTCGTGAAATCAACGTATGTTAGAAATATATATATATATTGGCTTACCGTATCACTCAGTTGTTGAACAATTTTCCATCTTCTCAAACTCTAAATCCCACTAATCGTCACAGGCGCAGGTTATTCAGATGACAAATTCTTCCATCCGTCTTCATGTAAAGTTAATGTCTCCCATTTTCTGCTGCGTCACAGGCAACTAATGTTTGAAACACGAACCGAAGCTCACAAAAGCTTAAAAATTGCTCACAGATTCGCAGACACTGTTTATCTTGATAACAGGAATGATTATTCTGTTCAGTTGAATCCCGCTGACAAATCAAGTTTGCCTGTAGTAGCTACTGTCTGCTCGCGTCACATTTGAACTGAATTGAGCGCGAAAGAAATCAATCCCACAATGCAGTGCTTTTACAGTATGATACTGTATTACGAATTTATCGGGTTGAAAACAGAAATGTGCTGTATATTTACAGCTGTTCTGTAAAAGATACAGCCAAATACTGTATTATGGAAATACAGTACAATTCTGTAGGAAATTCGCTGTAAATTTACAGTAAAGTTTTACAGTGAATAACATATTATATGCAATACGTTTGTCGAAAACATTACACTTAATTCACATTTAAGTGTATTGTTAACTGACATTAAAGTATATTTTAGTTCACATTAATTGCTTGTCAGTTCATTAAACAGTACACTTTAACTATATTTTAAATACACTATATGCAAGTATGAAATGACTTCTTACATTTGTATTCAAGTTGTTTAAAAAAACATTCAAAAGTTCAACTAATTGCATTTAATATGAAGTTAATTTGTGATACATTTGAAACTAAATACAAATAAAATGCACTAAGCGGTGAAAACATTACATTTAATTCACACTGTATTGTTAACTGACATTAAAGTACATTTAGTTCAGTTAATCAATTGTAAAGACACTAGAAGCAATTATGAAAGTAAAAATAAAGTTGTATAAAAGTCCCACTTAAGTTGTCCCAAAAAAATCACCCTTAATGACAACTTATTGCATTTTATTTCAACTTAATATGTGATATACAGTATACAAAATCAATTACACTTAATGTGTATTCAGTGCACCAAAAACATTGCATTTAAGTCACACTTAAGTGTATACATTTGAAGTATATTATTTGTATAATAAGTACACTTTATAAAAGGACACTAAAGTGCACTTTTTATTCACAAGGGCAAGGTCAGTGAGAGACTGCTTCATCATAGATGAGTAATGTCACTCAAGTCTTCTTCATTGTGATTTGTTCTGGTGATTGTTTTTGAGCTAATCATACTGTGTTAAGCTGCATTATGTATGGTTTTAAAATGGCACTCTACTTTGTGAGGTGGGGGGAGCTGATTACACTGGAAATCATTGATCAATCACTCGGGGTGTGTTTTAAGGACTGCCTGTCCCCTTCAGAGCTGTATTTAAGCAGCAGACTGACCAAACACATCACACTTCTCCAGCTTTGACCAGGCGAGCTGCTCTTGAGAAGAATTTCAGACTGCAGTCATTCATGTAAGTATACTTTCACTCAAGGGCACTTGACTTAAGATGTAGCTAGCTAACAGTTTCTAATACTTTGCATGAGATTATCCAACCCAATTTTCTTCCACCGCGTATCTATATCACGAGTTCATGTTTTCATTTGCCATGCTCTTTACGCAAAATGTACCCATTGACTTTAATTGGTTGTCTAGGAGCCGCTTTCCAACAGGTTATTTTAAAATGAAAAGTCAAAATATGTTTAAGTTAGGTTTAGGGAAAGGTTTGGGTTTATATTTGCGAAAATAAGGATCAATCTGGATCTTTTTTTCAATTGAAATTCAGAAGTTATACAACTTTTATTTAAAAAAAGTTTTGTCAGCATTGCGATTCTCTTTGTACACATATACACTCTTTAATGGACGTATGCACGAAAACACAATTTAAAACAACGCAGGCCTATTATTCATGTACTACTTCTACTTGTATTAAGTTGCTCAAGCAAGTAGTTAAAAATATTTAACCATACTTATATTAAGATTGCAAACATTTTAAATTAAAACTTAAAATTGACAAAACAGCCGACTATCATGCCTTTTCTTTTGCATTTAAATTTTAATACAATACATCTTGAATGTCACAAAGAACTTGTTTTTCCACCTCCACGAATGAGACGAGTGTTGTTCATTATGTCGCCTTGTTGAGGTAAATTGTAGTTTCACACATACTCCGTTTGCAGTGTGTATGCGGTGCGTATTTTTTTCCGTACCCATGTTAACAGGTCAGAGCTTTCACGCTGCACGCGGATGCGGTCCGGCGATCCGTTCCAGGTGCGGTGCGTATACAGCAGTGCAGAGATCGTTTCCGCACCGAGTCTATTTCTGCTGTGCTGCACGCGCTGAATTAAAGTGACAGCACATGGTTCGTGGTCAAAATGAACACAGATTGATATGAAAATATAATAATCTCACCGGCATACATGCGTTTAATTGTATACAACAATTTTTCACAGTCATCTTTTTACTTTTAGAAGACTTTTAGTAAATTAAGGAAAACTACAATTTACCTCAACAAGGTGACATAACAACACTCGTCTAATTCGTGGAGGTGGAAAACACACAAAATTTATTGTATAAAGATTTAAATTATGCAAAAGAAAGGGCATGAGTCTGCAGTTTTTGTCAATTTTAAGTTTTAATTTAAAATGTATGCGATTTTATATAAGTACATGGTTAAATATTTTACCACTTGCTTGAGCAACTTAAATATAATTATATAGAAGTAATGAATTGAATAATACGTTGTTTAAATTGTGTTTAAATGTGAATACGTCTATTAAAGAGAGTATGTGTAGAGAGAATCACAATGCTGACAAAACTTTTTTAAAAGGTGCTCTAAGCGATGTCGTAGAGAGACGTTACTACTTGTTGTCAAACAAAACGGAGGCTAGCTCGACCCTCCCTCCTCCTCATCCCGTCTCCTCCCTCCTCCCCTCCCCTCCCTTCCGGCATAAAGGAAAGTCAAAGTAGTCACTACAAACAAAGTTGAGTTTTACTGATACTTCATTCAATGTGTAATGTCACCGTTAGATAAATGCTTTTATATATTGCAGAACAGAATGCAGAAAAAGAGAAACATTATCTTAAAATCATTTCGCCACCTGAGGTTATAACTATAGCTCTCATACAAGGACGCAATAATAGCATGATAGCGTTAGCTTCGCGTTTCCCACTGAGCATAAACAACAGCGGTGTCGTAAACAAATTTAGTCAAAGTTGTCAATAGCCTATAAATGAACATTCAAATTCATAACAAACCGTGGGTTAAAACAATCATTCACACAAATTGTCGCCCTATACTGTGAGTTTGCTTGATCATTTACAATAGAGATTGATCGCTAACGTGTTGTAGTCACCAAAGTTAACGCTGACTGCATAGTTCTAGCTAATGACATCCTTGTGTTGGTTTGGTGAACATGAACGTTTATTTAGAAAGAAAAATGGATTTACCTGTTCTGCAAAAACAGAGCAACTGGAATGTCGGATTGGAAGCCCTTCTGCCGGCGGAGTTCTCGCCACCTTTCCAAGGTTTTTCCGATGTAAATTCGGTACTTCCCGCGTTCCTTATCCTTTGTCCTTCTTCTTTGCAATTTGTTCATCAGAATGTCGTCTCTTTGGTCGTGTGTCGGACATAATTCAAACTTCATTTATGTCGTTCATATGGTTTATGACATCAAAGTACCGCAAGAGCAGTCCAAAAGCATAAGGAGCCATCTACTTTCTATTCGCTCCTGCGGTACTCTGATGAAATTCACCGATCGGTCTGTGCAGCGCCGGTTCAAGTCCAACAAGCCTATTATCAGGGGTGCTGGAGGGCTGGACATGATGCTACATAAACGCTTTTTGACTTTCTCCGTTTGTGTACATCTATAGGGTTCAGAGAATTATTTTTTCCCACAGTAATTTCACACATATCTAGTACAATTATGTGGTTTTGTTTTATTAATACAGTGTGTGTGTTTTTAAAGCTGATGTTAATTCTTATCTGATATTGCTTTCAGATCTATTTAATTCCAAGATGTCCGACACAATAAATCTGCATCTAATTGGTGGAGGCGGAGGTGGTGCATTCTCATTTACTGGTGTGGACAACGGTGCCAGTTTAGAGAAGATCGGAGTCTGGGTGGGAGGATGGCAGGTTAGGGGTGTCAGGGTCTGGCTTTCAGATGGAAGAGTTGAAAATTTTGGAGAAGGTTCTGGACCGTATCAAGAGTACACGTTCTCACCTGGTGAGTGTTTCACCTCACTTTCCCTGTGGGGGAACGGAGCAGGAACACGTCTTGGAGCCATCAAATTCAAGACCAGTTTGGGGGGAGAGTTTTTTGCAAAGATGACAGACTGGGGTTTAAAAAAAGAATATCCCATGGATGTCGGCTCTGGATATTGTTTGGGAGTTGTAGGAAGAGGTGGTGCCGACATTGACTGCATGGGATTCATGTTTCTCAAAGCAATTGAATCAACAGTTCTCACCGATGTCCACTATCCCACTCTCCACCAACTGATACCACAGGTGGCAGTAGAAGACATCGAATCCCTCAGTTACAGGAACAACTCCTCCACCACACAAAATCAAACACTTGAAAGCTCAAAGACTATAAATAAGAAATCTTCATGGTCTGTGAGTGCAAGTTTATCTGCAACATTTAAAATGGAAGTGAAGGCTGGGGTTCCAGAGGTTGCTCAAGTTACTAAAGGATTCAGTGTCACCATTGGATTTCAAGGCACTTATGGTCAGGAGAACACAGAAGAGAGAACCGAAAAGCTGTCTACAAATGTAAAAGTGCCACCAGGGAAGAAGCTTGATGTTTCCATCACTATTGGCAGAGCCACTTTTGACCTGCCTTACACTGGCACAGTGAAGATGACCTGCAAGAACGGCAGTGTGTTTGCGTACAGAACCAAGGGCAGATACAAAGGCGTCACTTACACTGATATCAAAGTGGATACCAAGGAATCTCCTCTGTAATGTCAAGACAGATTGCACATGTGATGCACAAGTTCTTTGAATACTTCTAATTTTGTCAATCATGTATCAGTTGCTTTACATTCAGGCCTCATTGTATTTTTTGGGCCGGTGTTTGGGTGTTCAGGGAATATATATATATATTCAACATTTGTTGTTTTCAAATAACCTTATATAATACCAATACACAAATATTCATATAGCTTCATACTTTGTGTAATCACAATAAATAATCTCTAGATACTGATTCTGTAATAATGTGTTTAAAATTACATTTAATTAAAAAAAATACAATTTATTAAATAAACCTTCTGTTGTAAGCAGTGTTCCCTCTACTTATTTTCTTATTTTCATTATTTTTCTCTATTGGGCGAACATTTCAGCCACATGAGCAACAGTCTTTATACCAGACTTGAAAAGTGACTAAATGTGGTTGAATCATTTAGTTGTAACTTGTAAGTTACAAGTTACAACTAAATGATTTAACGTCATTTAATTAATGTGCTATTTCTATTTGATTTGACCCTTAAAGTAACTTAGTTAAGTAAAGAGTAAGTAAAAATCGTAAGTAAAAAAAAAAGTAAGTAAAAAAACTCGTTCTGCGATTTCTGTCAAATCTACTAGAATAGCGTCTATTTTTGACTGTAACATACCTTATTGCCGCTCGGCTTTTAAACAATCTGCTTTTTCTTTTAAAGCAACCACACAGTGGAATGCACTAACAGACGGTATAAAAAGCTGCAGTTCCATTAAGAGTTTTAAATCCGAATTGAAAGTTTCTCTGAAAAACAATCAAATTTGTACTCACTTACATTGATGTGCTACTGTCAAATTGTGTTTTTTGTATCTTGTGTGCGTGTTTTTCATATTTTATCTTTATTTTTTTATTTTTTTATTTATTTTTTTTGTACTGGAGTTGGGGGAGTGTTATTTGTATGGACTGCAGAGGTAAATTAGCCTGCGGCTAACTCTGGTACAATGCATCAAATGGCAACATTTATGTTAGAAATTGTACATGGTCCTTAATAAAGAGAAAAAAAAAAAAAAAAAGTAAAGTAATCTCTGTTGCTCTATGATGCTGTATTTCATTTGAATGTGCAGAAATGCTTATGGTTGGGATCTCAGTCAAGGAGTAATATCTCACAATATAGTGACACTTTATAGTTAACTTAGTGTATTACTAACGTAAATACTTTGTAACATGAAGCACATTTTTATATGGATTAAAGGATAGTCCAATCACAGCGTGTTCAGCGATAAAGTCACAGCCAATGACAACCCATCTGAATAGAGGCGTCACACTTGTTTATTCATGGTAAATTATGACAGATCTCTTTCACGACTGAAGGGATTGATTCCTTAAATATTTAATATTTAGACTGTTACATTTATTTTTCTCTAATTAAATATTAAAGGCACATTTTAAAGGGGACCTATTATGCTCCTTTTAACAAGATGTAAAACAAGTCTCTGATGTCCCCAGAGTGTGTATGTGAAGGTTTAGCTCAAAAACAGATAATTTTTTACAGTATGTTTAAATTGTCATTTTTGGGGGCTCAGAAAAACGCGCTGTTTTAGTGTGTGCCCTTTAAATGCAAATGAGCTGCTGCTGTGCGGCACAGTGGGTGGAGCTTCATGAGCTCGCACTCAGTCTCTCAGGACTGATGATAATATCAGAAACTCTCAGTAACGGTGTTCATTTCGACCCGGAGTCGGACAATAATGCCTACAGAGTCAGAGTGCGAGTGCTGTATGGAGATGGAACAGGTATAGTTTAATTTAATTACGGTTATAAAGTATTTGTCATCTGCTTGTATGTACCTAGCCTACAAGTCTGCTGTTTCGGACCAGGTCCGAATGATGATCAAAAATATACTGATGAGTTTAATAAAGTTTATTGTACATCACACAAAAGATGAAGCGTCAGTTTTACTCATAGAAGTTAAAGTTCTGGTTTATTATTCTCTCTTACTGTTGATTCAATGACATGACAAATTAAAACTATTCCTGTTTTTCATTGCACGTTTTTATTTTATTTTGTAATCTTTAAAGCAGGCCTTCAATAATTTCCTAAATCAAAGACACTTGTAAGTTTATCATTGCACGTTTTTCATTGTAAAAAAAGATCTGCTTATAGGCCTATATATAGTCGATACATAGCCTATATATATATATATATATATATATATATATATATATATATATATATATATATATATATATATATATATATATTTATACTGTATATATGTATAAATAATAATTATATATGGGCCATTCTACAGAATTGGTGCAAAGTTGGAAACATCTTGAATTTTTTTTTGTTTTTTCCCACAAATTTTGCATGTATGCAAATTGTATAATATCCAAGGTACGCTTTTCTAGTAATTGTGCAGTTAATTCTCATATTGTATTTTCAGAAAATGCTGGAATATTTTCCTTCTCCACAAATTTGTCACTACCGAAACAAAATAATAAATAATTTATTAAGAAGGCTTATAATGACCTATTAAGATTTTGTTTACATCTACCTTATAAATATATATTTTTTCTATTTTTAAAAAATATTTTTACTAGTTAAATCAATAAAGATTATAATTTTAATAATATTTTAAGTGTGATTTATGAGATTTGTTGTATTTTGAACCCAATCTTTCTTTGTAGAAGGCATAAAGTTTATCGTACTGATTTCAAAGTTAAGGATTCATTGGTTTGAATATGCACTGAACCAAACACTATCATAACATCTTAGTTGATAATTCAATATACTTTATTTTTGACAAAACATCCCATGTTATGGTAGTGACTGCACATTTTTGGTAGTGACAGTAATGTTTTGGTAGTGACCACAATAATTAGTTTGCCATGGCTGAATCAGACTGTCCACATTTTATGTTAATATAAATAAATAACTATGATGCACATATGCAGTCAGTACATATAGCAGACACACATCTGACAGTAAATATCTTATAAGAACACCTAGAGCTATTCTATATTTTGGGTCTTGAGGTGCAAGTGAGAAGAGGTATGCTCCTAGATTTTTCTTCCCAAAAAAACAACAACTTACAATGTAGACTCAGAACCACTTTGTTTTATTTTCACATTTTCAACATTTTGTTTATGAGTCATTCAGATAAATCTCCAGAACCACTGAACTCTCTCTCTCTCTCTCTCTCTGTCTGTGTGTGTGTGTGTGTGTGTTTACATAAAACATTAATTTCAGAATAATTTTCCTCATTCAGATAAATCTCCAGAACCACTGAACTGTGTGTGTGTGTGTGTGTGTGTGTGTGTGTGTGTGTGTGTGTGTGTGTGTGTGTGTGTGTGTGTGTGTGTGTGTGTGTGTGTGTGTGTGTGTGTGTGTGTGTGTGTGTGTGTGTGTGTGTGTGTACTGGTGTCTGATCACCCTCACTGGAAGTGCTAGGTGGTGCGGAAGCCCTGCAAAATGTCTCCATCTCTTTTTGTATTTTCACCATCATCCTGTGTCTTTCTGTCTTTTCCTCCATGCTTTTCTGTCAGATAATTCACTGATACTCTTCAACTTTCCTTCTTCCCTTCGTTTCTTATTTCTTTCATTTTCTTTCCTTAAGTATTCCTCGTACTTCACTGGGTCTTCCCTCAACCTTTGTTTGTATTCTCTCTGTCTCTCTGTTGTAGTTTTTCTATTTTTTTTAGGCATGTTGGTGTTTTATGTCATTCTCCCTGTCAAGTTAATCATAGAAATTAACATTACTGACAACAACCTTACACCTAAGCTATATCATGGACTGCAACCTTAAGTAATTGTAACCTCATCACATTACAGAATTTTAACAGAATATTGCATACTAAAACATTACTAAAACATACTACAGTAGTAATTATTTGCATAACTGTACTAAAATGTAGTTTATTCCTCCAAATAAAGGATTATGTGTTCCCTTTTGTCACTACCAAAACAATGTCACAACCGAAACTTCAAGAAAACGTTTCGGTTGTGACTGTTTTGGTAGTGACAATTTTAGATACTTTTGAGCCTAGCTCGAAGATGCTAATCAGCACATGGTTAGCAATCACTGGTCAGAACAGTTGAACACATATAACAACTAAATTTTATGGAATAACATCCAAAAAAAATGTCTCAATAGCAGAACAAATGAGTTTGGTAGTGACATTCCTAAAGTGCTTCTAACACTTACAGAGTATGTATAGTATATTAATTTACATTTACATTTACATTTATTCATTTAGCTGACGCTTTTATCCAAAGCGACTTACAATTGCTATATATGTCAGAGGTCGCACGCCTCTGGAGCAACTAGGGGTTAAGTGTCTTGCTCAGGGACACATTGGTGTCTCACAGTGGATTCGAACCCGGGTCTCTCACACCAAAGGCATGTGTCTTATCCATTGCGCCACACCACCCACATTAATGATATAAATGAAACCACTTCTTTGGAATTAAAAGAAATAACACAATTATGTATCATCATCAAGTTTGTCCGAAAGATTGAAGATAGTGAGAGTGTAAGTTTTGAAAAAAACATCAACATTTCAAACATTTTGAAAAAAAAAATCTGAGAAAATAACGTTCTTTTCAAAGACTTCATCAAGATGGGATTAAGAGCGTTGATTAAAACAAAGGACTGTGAAGCTTTGAGTGTGTTGATGGACTCAATTCATCACCTTTGATCACCTTTTTTTTAATTAAACTTCTCAACATTCAAGTGTTGATTAAAAAAAAAAACAGAGTTAGAACCGATTTCTGAAATTGCAATGAAATTGGTTTGTGGTTGGAAACAAAAGAAAAACACTGACGGAGAAATAATTTACACTGTAGGACAATGAAATGCTCAAATCGCTCAATCTAATGTAATGTTAGTCAGTAGTTGGGCTCTTGTTCTGTCAGGTGGATTGATTATCAATATGTCTTATCCGTTCATAGAGGATATGCATATAACAGAAGAAGAACTTACTGTACACATAAGATTTGAAAAGAAATCTGAGGTATTTTTTTACTGACTGCCAAAAGCCACAGAACAGAGAAGCAATGGATCGCTGCGATTCACAGAAACATCTGGATCTAGGCAGAGAAAGGTGGATTTGCATTTATATTTTGTGTCAATATGTTGAATTTTGGGGTAAAATCATACTTGTTTTTGTTATGTACTGTATTGACAACTCATTAAAATGAAATAAGATGAAATATTTGCCATTTTATATTCTGTGTACACTATGCGCAAGTGTACCTGGACAAAAGCCGTTTTAAACGCAAAGGGTCGTTACACCATATATTGATTTGAAGAAGTTAAATCATACATAAATTCAATTTGTGATTTTATTTTTGAAGCAATTCTCACTTTACAGCATTTCAACACGAGTGCCAGTGCTTTTCACAGTACTGTAGCTTTGCAGGAAGGTTTCTTCAAGCGTCTCGGAGACGTTCCCGCAGTTCTTCTGGATTTAGTCTGTCTCAGTTTCTTCTGTTTCTTCATGTAATCACAGACGGACTCGATGATGGTGAGATCAGATCATACCGGCTGCTGTCAGACTCCTTGTGCATACACAAATCTCACTGGATTATTACAATTAATGGCAAAAAGAATGTTTGAAAATGTAAACTGATATTTTAGACCCGCGTGTAAGAGACTTCTTCTTCTTCAGAGTCTAAAAAATGTACATTTCACTGTGTACAAACTGTAAAATACAATCTTGCACATCTGTAAATTTCTCTTTAATTTCCTAATGGTATAAATTACATTGTTCAGAACTAATTTTCTTTCTTTCTGAACTGTATTTGACTTTATTCAACTATACTTATGTACATTATTTTGCATTCGCTGACTTTAAAATGAACTGTCTGTCGATTTCACTGCGTATTTAAACCATTAAACGTGTAATAGTTAAACGTATAAATGTCATTGTTCAGAACTAATCTTCTTTCTTTCTTTAACTGTATTTGACTATTTAATACTTGATGTATTTTTAAATGATTTTGCATTCGCTGACTTTAAAATATAATTGTCAATGTCACTGTATTTAAACCGTTAAACACGTAATAGTTTTAGATTTAATCTTCTTTATTTATTTATTTATTTAATTATTAAGACTGACAATATTGAACTACTTTGATGTCAGCACTAAACGATTTTTGCATTTAAATGTAATGTGCAGTTTGTTGCCATTGCTGCCAATTTTAACACATTTGTGAATGTCAGTTGACAAGCATTAAAAATTAGTATACAGAATGTCAGTAAGCAAACAGTTAACTGGTCCCATTGACTTGCATAGTATTTTTTTTTCCTACTATGGAAGTCAATGGGACCAGTTAACTGTCTGGTTACTGACATTCTTCAAAATATCTTCCTTTGTGTTCAGCAGAAGAAATAAATTCATACAGGTTTGAAACAACTTGAGGGTGAGTTTAATGATGACAGAATTTTCTTTTTCATTTTCTTGTGCATCAACAGAAAGGTTTTTATGTATTTATTTTAGAGATTGTTTTGTAAATAAATTTGTAGTAAATGTAGTCAATTTGTAGTAAATGTAGAGGGTTTTAAATTGAATTTGTGTGGATTGTAACTAGGTTATTAAGATATTTATAATAACTTTGTTATTATTATTATTTTTAATTACAAATGTATTTAATTATATAATAGTGTACATGATGTATATTACATTAAAGTGTATGTTAGTTCACATTAATTGCTTGTCAGTATATTTGGAAGTACACTTTTATCATATTTCAAAGTTCATATAAAAATGTATTAAAGTCCCACTTAAGTTGTTCCAAAAAATCACTCTTAATTTCAACTAATTGCATTTAATTTGAGCTTAATCTGTGATACATTTGAAATCAATAACATATTATATGCAATACGTTTGTCGAAAACATTACACTTAATTCACATTTAAGTGTATTGTTAACTGACATTAAAGTATATTTTAGTTCACATTAATTGCTTGTCAGTTCATTAAACAGTACACTTTAACTATATTTTAAATACACTATATGCAAGTATGAAATGACTTCTTACATTTGTATTCAAGTTGTTTAAAAAAACGTTCAAAAGTTCAACTAATTGCATTTAATATGAAGTTAATTTGTGATACATTTGAAACTAAATACAAATAAAATGCACTAAGCGGTGAAAACATTACATTTAATTCACACTTAAGTGTATTGTTAACTGACATCAAAGTACATTTAGTTCAGTTAATCAATTTTAAAGACACTAGAAGCAATTATCAAAGTAAATATAAAGTTGTATTAAAGTCCCACTTAAGTTGTCCCAAAAAATCACCCTTAATGACAACTTATTGCATTTTATTTCAACTTAATATGTGATATACAGTATACGAAATCAATTACACTTAATGTGTATTCAGTGCACCGAAAACATTGCATTTAAGTCACACTTAAGTGTATACATTTAAAGTATATTATTTGTATAATAAGTACACTTTATAAAAGGACACTAAAGTGCACTTTTTATTCACAAGGGCAAGGTCAGTGAGAGACTGCTTCATCATAGATGAGTAATGTCACTCAAGTCTTCTTCATTGTGATTTGTTCTGGTGATTGTTTTTGAGCTAATCATACTGTGTTAAGCTGCATTATGTATGGTTTTAAAATGGCACTCTACTTTGTGAGGTGGGGGGAGCTGATTACACTGGAAATCATTGATCAATCACTCGGGGTGTGTTTTAAGGACTGCCTGTCCCCTTCAGAGCTGTATTTAAGCAGCAGACTGACCAAACACATCACACTTCTCCAGCTTTGACCAGGCGAGCTGCTCTTGGGAAGAATTTCAGACTGCAGTCATTCATGTAAGTATACTTTCACTCAAGGGCACTTGACTTAAGATGTAGCTAGCTAACAGTTTCTAATACTTTGCATGAGATTATCCAACCCAATTTTCTTCCACCGCGTATCTATAGCACGAGTTCATGTTTTCATTTGCCATGCTCTTTACGCAAAATGTACCCATTGACTTTAATTGGTTGTCTAGGAGCCGCTTTCCAACAGGTTATTTTAAAATGAAAAGTCAAAATATGTTTAAGTTAGGTTTAGGGAAAGGTTTGGGTTTATATGTGCGAAAATAAGGATCAATCTGGATCTGGGCATTTCTAAAAAGTGTATAAATCACTAGTTTTTCTAAAAAAAAATTTTTTTTTTTTAAATTGAAATTCAGAAGTTATACAACTTTTATTTAAAAAAAAGTTTTGTCAGCATTGCGATTCTCTTTGTACACATATACACTCTTTAATGGACGTATGCACGAAAACACAATTTAAAACAACGCAGGCCTATTATTCATGTACTACTTCTACTTGTATTAATTTGCTCAAGCAAGTAGTTAAAAATATTTAACCATGTACTTATATTAAGATTGCAAACATTTTAAATTAAAACTTAAAATTGACAAAACAGCCGACTATCATGCCTTTTCTTTTGCATTTAAATTTTAATACAATACATCTTGAATGTCACAAAGAACTTGTTTTTCCACCTCCACGAATGAGACGAGTGTTGTTCATTATGTCGCCTTGTTGAGGTAAATTGTAGTTTCACACATACTCCGTTTGCAGTGTGTAGGCTATGCGGTGCGTATTTTTTTCCGTACCCATGTTAACAGGTCAGAGCTTTCACGCTGCACGCGGATGCGGTCCGGCGATCCGTTCCAGGTGTGGTGCGTATACAGCAGTGCAGAGATCGTTTCCGCACCGAGACTATTTCTGCTGTGCTGCACGCGCTGAATTAAAGTGACAGCACATGGTTCGTGGTCAAAATGAACACAGATTGATATGAAAATATAATAATCTCACCATACATGCGTTTAATTGTATACTACAATTTTTCACAGTCATCTTTTTACTTTTAGAAGACTTTTAGTAAATTAAGGAAAACTACAATTTACCTCAACAAGGTGACAACAACACTCGTCTAATTCGTGGAGGTGGAAAACATGCAAAATTTATTGTATAAAGATTTAAATTATGCAAAAGAAAGGGCATGAGTCTGCAGTTTTTGTCAATTTTAAGTTTTAATTTAAAATGTATGCGATTTTATATAAGTACATGGTTAAATATTTTACCACTTGCTTGAGCAACTTAAATATAATTATACAGAAGTAATGAATTGAATAATACGTTGTTTAAATTTGTTTAAATGTGAATACGTCTATTAAAGAGTGTATGTGTAGGCTACAGAGAATCACAATGCTGACAAAACTTTTTTAAAAGGTGCTCTAAGCGATGTCGTAGAGAGACGTTACTACTTGTTGACGTTCGAATTGTTGTCAAACAAAACGGAGGCTTGCTCGACCCTCCCTCCTCCTCATCCCGTCTCCTCCCTCCTCCCCTCCCCTCCCTTCCGGCATAAAGGAAAGTCAAAGTAGTCACTACAAACAAAGTTGAGTTTTACTGATACTTCATTCAATGTGTAATGTCACCGTTAGATAAATGCTTTTATATATTGCAGAACAGAATGCAGAAAAAGAGAAACATTATCTTAAAATCATTTCGCCACCTGAGGTTATAACTATAGCTCCCATACAAGGACGCAATAATAGCATGATAGCGTTAGCTTCGCGTTTCCCACTGAGCATAAACAACAGCGGTGTCGTAAACAAATTTAGTCAAAGTTGTCAATAGCCTATAAATGAACATTCAAATTCATAACAAACCGTGGGTTAAAACAATCATTCACACAAATTGTCGCCCTATACTGTGAGTTTGCTTGATCATTTACAATAGAGATTGATCGCTAACGTGTTGTAGTCACCAAAGTTAACGCTGACTGCATAGTTCTAGCTAATGACATCCTTGTGTTGGTTTGGTGAACATGAACGTTTATTTAGAAAGAAAAATGGATTTACCTGTTCTGCAAAAACAGAGCAACTGGAATGTCGGATTGGAAGCCCTTCTGCCGGCGGAGTTCTCGCCACCTTTCCAAGGTTTTTCCGATGTAAATTCGGTACTTCCCGCGTTCCTTATCCTTTGTCCTTCTTCTTTGCAATTTGTTCATCAGAATGTCGTCTCTTTGGTCGTGTGTCGGACATAATTCAAACTTCATTTATGTCGTTCATATGGTTTATGACATCAAAGTACCGCAAGAGCAGTTCAAAAGCATAAGGAGCCATCTACTTTCTATTCGCTCCTGCGGTACTCTGATGAAATTCACCGATCGGTCTGTGCAGCGCCGGTTCAAGTCCAACAAGCCTATTATCAGGGGTGCTGGAGGGCTGGACATGATGCTACATAAACGCTTTTTGACTTTCTCCGTTTGTGTACATCTATAGGGTTCAGAGAATTATTTTTTCCCACAGTAATTTCACACATATCTAGTACAATTATGTGGTTTTGTTTTATTAATACAGTGTGTGTGTTTTTAAAGCTGATGTTAATTCTTATCTGATATTGCTTTCAGATCTATTTAATTCCAAGATGTCCGACACAATAAATCTGCATCTAATTGGTGGAGGCGGAGGTGGAGCATTCTCATTTACTGGTGTGGACAACGGTGCCAGTTTAGAGAAGATCGGAGTCTGGGTGGGAGGATGGCAGGTTAGGGGTGTCAGGGTCTGGCTTTCAGATGGAAGAGTTGAAAATTTTGGAGAAGGTTCTGGACCGTATCAAGAGTACACGTTCTCACCTGGTGAGTGTTTCACCTCACTTTCCCTGTGGGGGAACGGAGCAGGAACACGTCTTGGAGCCATCAAATTCAAGACCAGTTTGGGGGGAGAGTTTTTTGCAAAGATGACAGACTGGGGTTTAAAAAAAGAATATCCCATGGATGTCGGGTCTGGATATTGTTTGGGAGTTGTAGGAAGAGGTGGTGCCGACATTGACTGCATGGGATTCATGTTTCTCAAAGCAATTGAATCAACAGTTCTCACCGATGTCCACTATCCCACTATCCACCAACTGATACCACAGGTGGCAGTAGAAGACATCGAATCCCTCAGTTACAGGAACAACTCCTCCACCACACAAAATCAAAAACTTGAAAGCTCAAAGACTATAAATAAGAAATCTTCATGGTCTGTGAGTGCAAGTTTATCTGCAACATTTAAAATGGAAGTGAAGGCTGGGGTTCCAGAGGTTGCTGAAGTTACTAAAGGATTCAGTGTCACCATTGGATTTCAAGGCACTTATGGTCAGGTGAACACAGAAGAGAGAACCGAAAAGCTGATTACAAATGTAGAGGTGCCACCAGGGAAGAAGCTTGATGTTTCCATCACTATTGGCAGAGCCACTTTTGACCTGCCTTACACTGGCACAGTGAAGATGACCTGCAAGAACGGCAGTGTGTTTGCGTACAGAACCAAGGGCAGATACGAAGGCGTCACTTACACTGATATCAAAGTGGATACCAAGGAATCTCCTCTGTAATGTCAAGACAGATTGCACATGTGATGCACAAGTTCTTTGAATACTTCTAATTTTGTCAATCATGTATCAGTTGCTTTACATTCAGGCCTCATTGTATTTTTTGGGCCGGTGTTTGGGTGTTCAGGGGAAATATATATATATATTCAACATTTGTTGTTTTCAAATAATCTTATATAATACCAATACACAAATATTCATATAGCTTCATACTTTGTGTAATCACAATAAATAATCTCTAGATACTGATTCTGTAATAATGTGTTTAAAATTACATTTAATTAAAAAAAATACAATTTATTAAATAAACCTTCTGTTGTAAGCAGTGTTCCCTCTACTTATTTTCTTATTTTCATTATTTTTCTCTATTGGGCGAACATTTCAGCCACATGAGCAACAGTCTTTATACCAGACTTGAAAAGTGACTAAATGTGGTTGAATCATTTAGTTGTAACTTGTAAGTTACAAGTTACAACTAAATGATTTAACGTCATTTAATTAATGTGCTATTTCTATTTGATTTGACCCTTAAAGTAACTTAGTTAAGTAAAGTAAAGTAATCTCTGTTGCTCTATGATGCTGTATTTCATTTGAATGTGCAGAAATGCTTATGGTTGGGATCTCAGTCAAGGAGTAATATCTCACAATATAGTGACACTTTATAGTTAACTTAGTGTATTACTAACGTAAATACTTTGTAACATGAAGCACATTTTTATATGGATTAAAGGATAGTCCAATCACAGCGAGTTCAGCGATAAAGTCACGGCCAATGACAACCCATCTGAATAGAGGCGTCACACTTGTTTATTTATGGTAAATTATGACAGATCTCTTTCACGACTGAAGGGATTGATTCCTTAAATATTTAATATTTAGACTGTTACATTTATTTTTCTCTAATTAAATATTAAAGGCACATTTTAAAGGGGACCTATTATGCTCCTTTTAACAAGATGTAAAACAAGTCTCTGATGTCCCCAGAGTGTGTATGTGAAGGTTTAGCTCAAAAACAGATAATTTTTTACAGTATGTTTAAATTGTCATTTTTGGGGGCTCAGAAAAACGCGCTGTTTTAGTGTGTGCCCTTTAAATGCAAATGAGCTGCTGCTGCGCGGCACAGTGGGCGGAGCTTCATGAGCTCGCACTCAGTCTCTCAGGACTGATGATAATATCAGAAACTCTCAGTAACGGTGTTCATTTCGACCCGGAGTCGGACAATAATGCCTACAGAGTCAGAGTGCGAGTGCTGTATGGAGATGGAACAGGTATAGTTTCATTTAATTACGGTTATAAAGTATTTGTCATCTGCTTGTATGTACCTAGCCTACAAGTCTGCTGTTTCGGACCAGGTCCGAATGATGATCAAAAATATACTGATGAGTTTAATAAAGTTTATTGATCATCACACAAAAGATGAAGCGTCAGTTTTACTCATAGAAGTTAAAGTTCTGGTTTATTATTCTCTCTTACTGTTGATTCAATGACATGACAAATTAAAACTATTCCTGTTTTTCATTGCACGTTTTTATTTTATTTTGTAATCTTTAAAGCAGGCCTTCAATAATTTCCTAAATCAAAGACACTTGTAAGTTTATCATTGCACGTTTTTCATTGTAAAAAAAGATCTGCTTATAGGCCTACACTGTAAAAAATTTAACGTAAAATCAACAGTAACTTACTGGCAACAAATATCCAGCAAGCTTCTGTATTTTATTCCACGGTAAAATTACTGTAAATCTGACAACAGTACTTCACAGCATACCGTATAATAATTTACAGCATTTTTATACTGTAAAATTAATTACAGTGCTTGTTTTTGCACTGTATTTTAAAATACAATAGTTAACAGCATACCGTATAATAACTTACAGCATTTTTATACTGTAAAATTAATTACAGTGCTTGTTTTTGCACTGTATTTTAAAATACTGTAAAGTTACTATGCAGTATAATTGATTATGGTATTTTTATATACAGAACATATAACCAACTACAATCTGTTACACACTTAAAAAAAGAATGAAAGCTAAAGTTATGTATGCAAAAAATATTTCACAAAGTTATATTACTGATTTTTAGATGTTACGTCAATTATGACAACACACAGAAGTAAGTTTAAAATTCTTTATTAAATTTAATTCATTAAACTAGAAACACTCCAGACTTGGCAGGGCCAAGCAAAGAGCGAAACTCATCCTCAGCACACTGCAATCTCGAACAACTGTACACAATGAAAGAAATGAAAAACATATTCAACACTGCATAGACGTACACAGAGAGATTACTTTTATGAATTTTAGTGCCTTATTCAATAACTAAAATGCCGAGACGCGGGAATTCATTCGGCGGGACTTTCACTGCTGTGTATTCACTTAAGTGTGCATCGTATTAACGTTATAAAATGTATTATATGACTAATAACACTGTGGTTGTCCATTCAATTCGTGTAGAACATAACTTACCGGTAGAGTTATGTTATAAGTTATAACGTTAGCAGCTAGCTAGTTATATGTTAACATGTTGTATGAGGCCTCTATCGCGACAGGCAACACACACACGGTGTACTGTAACGTTAACGTTAAGTTAACGTTACACACAAGTGTTCAGATTCAGAAACAAGAACATTTCGATTACTTTGTTCTAAACTTGAAAATAATAACTGACATTAACATCAAACATTGTGATAACTAGTAATGTTATTTGGCTAACGTTAACTGGCTAGAATGTTCGCGTTAAAAAGCTAACGTTACCTTAACTTTACCTTTCAAACTCACCACGATTAGGATACTTAACGTTAACAGTTAATGGTAAAACGTCTTCACATTTGTAGTGGTGGAACATTTAAAAAAAAAAAATTTAAGATTTTGAATACAATTTTACATCTTACCTGGCTAGTTCTTGCTGGTTTTGCGTGCCACTGCTCCGTCGTCGAAGTCAGTCAGGATGAAATGGAAAATTCAAGAGTGACGCTGACGGTTAGATGATTGGTTGCCAGATGTATATCCCGTGCGATTCACTCTTTATGTAATTAAGTGTGTAAATCTAAAGCAAAATAACAATAATAATAATAAATCATGGAAATCGATTTTTATCTATTTTATATTGCATATATTATTGATCATTGGATGGGACTACATCTCCCATCCAAACATTTTAGGCTATAATAACCTTTGAGATTAGTTGGGTTTGTGACCAAATCTGGCATCCATAAAGAAAAAAAAAAAAACAAAGAAAAAAACACCCAAGCAAATTTAAACCTTTTTTAGCTAAATTCTAAATGCCTTAATATATGGGTTACCTTGTGAAACGATGCATTATAAAATTCCTAAGCTGAAATAACCTCAATAAAGCAAAAAATGTCCTCTGTCGGGCTTGTCTGTTGGAATATACTGTCATCAATTTAACAGGAGTATAAGAATTACTGTAATTATTTTCTTCCCCCCACCAAAGAAAAGCATAAATTGACAGCAACTTTCCTGTAAATAGTTATACGGTGACAAAGCTTGAAATACAGCAAAAATAATGTAAAAGCTATAAAATTGACAGCAACTTACTGTAAACTGTTTCTACAGTAAACTTTCACTGAAAATACAACAATAATACTGTGAAAACAACAGAAATCATTTACAGTGTATATATAGTCTATACATAGCCTATATTTATATATATATATATATATATATATATTTATACTGTATATATATATATATATATATATATATATATATATATATATATATATATATATATATATATTTATACTGTATATATGTATAAATAATAATTATATATGGGCCATTCTACAGAATTGGTGCAAAGTTGGAAACATCTTGAATTTTTTTTTGTTTTTTTCCCACAAATTTTGCATGTATGCAAATTGTATAATATCCAAGGTACGCTTTTCTAGTAATTGTGCAGTTAATTCTCATATTGTATTTTCAGAAAATGCTGGAATATTTTCCTTCTCCCCAAATTTGTCACTACCGAAACAAAATAATAAATAATTTATTAAGAAGGCTTATAATGACCTATTAAGATTTTGTTTACATCTACCTTATAAATATATATTTTTTCTATTTTTAAAAAATATTTTTACTAGTTAAATCAATAAAGATTATAATTTTAATAATATTTTAAGTGTGATTTATGAGATTTGTTGTATTTTGAACCCAATCTTTCTTTGTAGAAGGCATAAAGTTTATCGTACTGATTTCAAAGTTAAGGATTCATTGGTTTGAATATGCACTGAACCAAACACTATCATAACATCTTAGTTGATAATTCAATATACTTTATTTTTGACAAAACATCCCATGTTATGGTAGTGACTGCACATTTTTGGTAGTGACAGTAATGTTTTGGTAGTGACCACAATAATTAGTTTGCCATGGCTGAATCAGACTGTCCACATTTTATGTTAATATAAATAAATAACTATGATGCACATATGCAGTCAGTACATATAGCAGACACACATCTGACAGTAAATATCTTATAAGAACACCTAGAGCTATTCTATATTTTGGGTCTTGAGGTGCAAGTGAGAAGAGGTATGCTCCTAGATTTTTCTTCCCAAAAAAACAACAACTTACAATGTAGACTCAGAACCACTTTGTTTTATTTTCACATTTTCAACATTTTGTTTATGAGTCATTCAGATAAATCTCCAGAACCACTGAACTCTCTCTCTCTCTCTCTCTGTCTGTGTGTGTGTGTGTGTGTGTTTACATAAAACATTAATTTCAGAATAATTTTCCTCATTCAGATAAATCTCCAGAACCACTGAACTGTGTGTGTGTGTGTGTGTGTGTGTGTGTGTGTGTGTGTGTGTGTGTGTGTGTGTGTGTGTGTGTGTGTGTGTGTGTGTGTGTGTGTGTGTGTGTGTGTGTGTGTGTGTACCGGTGTCTGATCACCCTCACTGGAAGTGCTAGGTGGTGCGGAAGCCCTGCAAAATGTCTCCATCTCTTTTTGTATTTTCACCATCATCCTGTGTCTTTTCTGTCTTTTCCTCCATGCTTTTCTGTCAGATAATTCACTGATACTCTTCAACTTTCCTTCTTCCCTTCGTTTCTTATTTCTTTCATTTTCTTTCCTTAAGTATTCCTCGTACTTCACTGGGTCTTCCCTCAACCTTTGTTTGTATTCTCTCTGTCTCTCTGTTGTAGTTTTTCTATTTTTTTTAGGCATGTTGGTGTTTTATGTCATTCTCCCTGTCAAGTTAATCATAGAAATTAACATTACTGACAACAACCTTACACCTAAGCTATATCATGGACTGCAACCTTAAGTAATTGTAACCTCATCACATTACAGAATTTTAACAGAATATTGCATACTAAAACATTACTAAAACATACTACAGTAGTAATTATTTGCATAACTGTACTAAAATGTAGTTTATTCCTCCAAATAAAGGATTATGTGTTCCCTTTTGTCACTACCAAAACAATGTCACAACCGAAACTTCAAGAAAACGTTTCGGTTGTGACTGTTTTGGTAGTGACAATTTTAGATACTTTTGAGCCTAGCTCGAAGATGCTAATCAGCACATGGTTAGCAATCACTGGTCAGAACAGTTGAACACATATAACAACTAAATTTTATGGAATAACATCCAAAAAAAATGTCTCAATAGCAGAACAAATGAGTTTGGTAGTGACATTCCTAAAGTGCTTCTAACACTTACAGAGTATGTATAGTATATTAATGATATAAATGAAACCACTTCTTTGGAATTAAAAGAAATAACACAATTATGTATCATCATCAAGTTTGTCCGAAAGATTGAAGATAGTGAGAGTGTAAGTTTTGAAAAAAACATCAACATTTCAAACATTTTGAAAAAAAAAATCTGAGAAAATAACGTTCTTTTCAAAGACTTCATCAAGATGGGATTAAGAGCGTTGATTAAAACAAAGGACTGTGAAGCTTTGAGTGTGTTGATTGACTCAATTAATCACCTTTGATCACCTTTTTTTAAATTAAACTTATCAACATTCAAGTGTTGATTAAAAAAACAGAGTTAGAACCGATTTCTGAAATTGCAATGAAATTGGTTTGTGGTTGAAAACAAAAGAAAAACACTGACGGAGAAATAATTTACACTGTAGGACAATGAAATGCTCAAATCACTCAATCTAATGTAATGTTAGTCAGTAGTTGGGCTCTTGTTCTGTCAGGTGGATTGATTATCAATATGTCTTATCCGTTCATAGAGGATATGCATATAACAGAAGAAGAACTTACTGTACACATAAGATTTGAAAAGAAATCTGAGGTATTTTTTTACTGACTGCCAAAAGCCACAGAACAGAGAAGCAATGGATCGCTGCGATTCACAGAAACATCTGGATCTAGGCAGAGAAAGGTGGATTTGCATTTATATTTTGTGTCAATATGTTGAATTTTGGGGTAAAATCATACTTGTTTTTGTTATGTACTGTATTGACAACTCATTAAAATGAAATAAGATGAAATATTTGCCATTTTATATTCTGTGTACACTATGCGCAAGTGTACCTGGACAAAAGCCGTTTTAAACACAAAGGGTCGTTACACCATATATTGATTTGAAGAAGTTAAATCATACATAAATTCAATTTGTGATTTTATTTTTGAAGCAATTCTCACTTTACAGCATTTCAACACGAGTGCCAGTGCTTTTCACAGTACTGTAGCTTTGCAGGAAGGTTTCTTCAAGCGTCTCGGAGACGTTCCCGCTGTTCTTCTGGATTTAGTCTGTCTCAGTTTCTTCTGTTTCTTCATGTAATCACAGACGGACTCGATGATGGTGAGATCAGATCATACCGGCTGCTGTCAGACTCCTTGTGCATACACAAATCTCACTGGATTATTACAATTAATGGCAAAAAGAATGTTTGAAAATGTAAACTGATATTTTAGACCCGCGTGTAAGAGACTTCTTCTTCTTCAGAGTCTAAAAAATGTACATTTCACTGTGTACAAACTGTAAAATACAATCTTGCACATCTGTAAATTTCTCTTTAATTTCCTAATGGTATAAATTACATTGTTCAGAACTAATTTTCTTTCTTTCTGAACTGTATTTGACTTTATTCAACTATACTTATGTACATTATTTTGCATTCGCTGACTTTAAAATGAACTGTCTGTCGATTTCACTGCGTATTTAAACCATTAAACGTGTAATAGTTAAACGTATAAATGTCATTGTTCAGAACTAATCTTCTTTCTTTCTTTAACTGTATTTGACTATTTAATACTTGATGTATTTTTAAATGATTTTGCATTCGCTGAATTTAAAATATAATTGTCAATGTCACTGTATTTAAACCGTTAAACACGTAATAGTTTTAGATTTAATCTTCTTTATTTATTGATTTATCTATTTATTAAGACTGACAATATTGAACTACTTTGATGTCAGCACTAAACGATTTTTGCATTTAAATGTAATGTGCAGTTTGTTGCCATTGCTGCCAATTTTAACACATTTGTGAATGTCAGTTGACAAGCATTAAAAATTAGTATACAGAATGTCAGTAAGCAAACAGTTAACTGGTCCCATTGACTTCCATAGTATTTTTTTTTCCTACTATGGAAGTCAATGGGACCAGTTAACTGTCTGGTTACTGACATTCTTCAAAATATCTTCCTTTGTGTTCAGCAGAAGAAATAAATTCATACAGGTTTGAAACAACTTGAGGGTGAGTTTAATGATGACAGAATTTTCTTTTTCATTTTCTTGTGCATCAACAGAAAGGTTTTTATGTATTTATTTTAGAGATTGTTTTGTAAATAAATTTGTAGTAAATGTAGTAAATTTGTAGTAAATGTAGAGGGTTTTAAATTGAATTTGTGTTGATTGTAACTAGGTTATTAAGATATTTATAATAACTTTGTTATTATTATTATTTTTAATTACAAATGTATTTAATTATATAATAGTGTACATGATGTATATTACATTAAAGTGTATGTTAGTTCACATTAATTGCTTGTCAGTATATTTGGAAGTACACTTTTATCATATTTCAAAGTTCATATAAAAATGTATTAAAGTCCCACTTAAGTTGTTCCAAAAAATCACTCTTAATTTCAACTAATTGCATTTAATTTAAGCTTAATCTGTGATACATTTGAAATCAATAACATATTATATGCAATACGTTTGTGGAAAACATTACACTTAATTCACATTTAAGTGTATTGTTAACTGACATTAAAGTATATTTTAGTTCACATTAATTGCTTGTCAGTTCATTAAACAGTACACTTTAACTATATTTTAAATACACTATATGCAAGTATGAAATGACTTCTTACATTTGTATTAAAGTGCCATTTAAGTTGTTTAAAAAAGCATTCAAAAGTTTAACTAAGTGCATTTAATATTAAGTTAATTTGTGATACATTTGAAACTAAATACAAATAAAATGCACTTAAGCGGTGAAAACATTACAGTTAATTCACACTTAAGTGTATTGTTAACTGACATTAAAGTACATTTAGTTCAGTTAATCAATTTTAAAGACACTAGAAGCAATTATGAAAGTAAAAATAAAGTTGTATAAAAGTCCCACTTAAGTTGTCCCAAAAAAATCACCCTTAATGACAACTTATTGCATTTTATTTCAACTTAATATGTGATATACAGTATACGAAATCAATTACACTTCATGTACATTCAGTGCACCGAAAACATTGCATTTAAGTCACACTTAAGTGTATACATTTAAAGTATATTATTTGTATAATAAGTACACTTTATAAAAGGACACTAAAGTGCACTTTTTATTCACAAGGGCAAGGTCAGTGAGAGACTGCTTCATCATAGATGAGTAATGTCACTCAAGTCTTCTTCATTGTGATTTGTTCTGGTGATTGTTTTTGAGCTAATCATACTGTGTTAAGCTGCATTATGTATGGTTTTAAAATGGCACTCTACTTTGTGAGGTGGGGGGAGCTGATTACACTGGAAATCATTGATCAATCACTCGGGGTGTGTTTTAAGGACTGCCTGTCCCCTTCAGAGCTGTATTTAAGCAGCAGACTGACCAAACACATCACACTTCTCCAGCTTTGACCAGGCGAGCTGCTCTTGAGAAGAATTTCAGACTGCAGTCATTCATGTAAGTATACTTTCACTCAAGGGCACTTGACTTAAGATGTAGCTAGCTAACAGTTTCTAATACTTTGCATGAGATTATCCAACCCAATTTTCCTCCACCGCGTATCTATAGCACGAGTTCATGTTTTCATTTGCCATGCTCTTTACGCAAAATGTACCCATTGACTTTAATTGGTTGTCTATGTCTAGGAGCCGCTTTCCAACAGGTTATTTTAAAATGAAAAGTCAAAATATGTTTAAGTTAGGTTTAAAATGTTATGGGTAGGTTTAGGGAAAGGTTTGGGTTTATATGTGCGAAAATAATGATCAATCTGGATCTTTTTTTCAATTGAAATTCAGAAGTTATACAACTTTTATTTAAAAAAAGTTTTGTCAGCATTGCGATTCTCTTTGTACACATATACACTCTTTAATGGACGTATGCACGAAAACACAATTTAAAACAACGCAGGCCTATTATTCATACTACTTCTACTTGTATTAAGTTGCTCAAGCAAGTAGTTAAAAATATTTAACCATGTACTTATATTAAGATTGCAAACATTTTAAATTAAAACTTAAAATTGACAAAACAGCCGACTATCATGCCTTTTCTTTTGCATTTAAATTTTAATACAATACATCTTGAATGTCACAAAGAACTTGTTTTTCCACCTCCACGAATGAGACGAGTGTTGTTCATTATGTCGCCTTGTTGAGGTAAATTGTAGTTTCACACATACGTTTGCAGTGTGTATGCGGTGCGTATTTTTTTTCCGTACCCATGTTAACAGGTCAGAGCTTTCACGCTGCACGCGGATGCGGTCCGGCGATCCGTTCCAGGTGCGGTGCGTATACAGCAGTGCAGAGATCGTTTCCGCACCGAGACTATTTCTGCTGTGCTGCACGCGCTGAATTAAAGTGACAGCACATGGTTCATGGTCAAAATGAACACAGATTGATATGAAAATATAATAATCTCACCATACATGCGTTTAATTGTATACTACAATTTTTCACAGTCATCTTTTTACTTTTAGAAGACTTTTAGTAAATCAAGGAAAACTACAATTTACCTCAACAAGGTGACATAATGAACAACACTCGTCTCATTCGTGGAGGTGGAAAACATGCGAGATTTATTGTATAAAGATTTAAATTATGCAAAAGAAAGGGCATGAGTCTGCAGTTTTTGTCAATTTTAAGTTTTAATTTAAAATGTATGCGATTTTATATAAGTACATGGTTAAATATTTTACCACTTGCTTGAGCAGCTTAAAATATAATTATATAGAAGTAATGAATTGAATAATACGTTGTTTAAATTTGTTTAAATGTGAATACGTCTATTAAAGAGTGTATGTGTAGGCTACAGAGAATCACAATGCTGACAAAACTTTTTTAAAAGGTGCTCTAAGCGATGTCGTAGAGAGACGTTACTACTTGTTGACGTTCGAATTGTTGTCAAACAAAACGGAGGCTTGCTCGACCCTCCCTCCTCCTCATCCCGTCTCCTCCCTCCTCCCCTCCCCTCCCTTCCGGCATAAAGGAAAGTCAAAGTAGTCACTACAAACAAAGTTGAGTTTTACTGATACTTCATTCAATGTGTAATGTCACCGTTAGATAAATGCTTTTATATATTGCAGAACAGAATGCAGAAAAAGAGAAACATTATCTTAAAATCATTTCGCCACCTGAGGTTATAACTATAGCTCCCATACAAGGACGCAATAATAGCATGATAGCGTTAGCTTCGCGTTTCCCACTGAGCATAAACAACAGCGGTGTCGTAAACAAATTTAGTCAAAGTTGTCAATAGCCTATAAATGAACATTCAAATTCATAACAAACCGTGGGTTAAAACAATCATTCACACAAATTGTCGCCCTATACTGTGAGTTTGCTTGATCATTTAGCCTACAATAGAGATTGATCGCTAACGTGTTGTAGTCACCAAAGTTAACGCTGACTGCATAGTTCTAGCTAATGACATCCTTGTGTTGGTTTGGTGAACATGAACGTCTATTTAGAAAGAAAAATGGGTTTATCTGTTCTGCAAAAACAGAGCAACTGGAATGTCGGATTGGAAGCCCTTCTGCCGGCGGAGTTCTCGCCACCTTTCCAAGGTTTTTCCGATGTAAATTCGGTACTTCCCGCGTTCCTTATCCTTTGTCCTTCTTCTTTGCAATTTGTTCATCAGAATGTCGTCTCTTTGGTCGTGTGTCGGACATAATTCAAACTTCATTTATGTCGTTCATATGGTTTATGACATCAAAGTACCGCAAGAGCAGTTCAAAAGCATAAGGAGCCATCTACTTTCTATTCGCTCCTGCGGTACTCTGATGAAATTCACCGATCGGTCTGTGCAGCGCCGGTTCAAGTCCAACAAGCCTATTATCAGGGGTGCTGGAGGGCTGGACATGATGCTACGTAAACGCTTTTTGACTTTCTCAGTTTGTGTACATCTATAGGGTTCAGAGAATTATTTTTTCCCACAGTAATTTCACACATATCTAGTACAATTATGTGGTTTTGTTTTATTAATACAGTGTGTGTGTTTTTAAAGCTGATGTTAATTCTTATCTGATATTGCTTTCAGATCTATTTAATTCCAAGATGTCCGACACAATAAATCTGCATCTAATTGGTGGAGGCGGAGGTGGTGCATTCTCATTTACTGGTGTGGACAACGGTGCCAGTTTAGAGAAGATCGGAGTCTGGGTGGGAGGATGGCAGGTTAGGGGTGTCAGGGTCTGGCTTTCAGATGGAAGAGTTGAAAATTTTGGAGAAGGTTCTGGACCGTATCAAGAGTACACGTTCTCACCTGGTGAGTGTTTCACCTCACTTTCCCTGTGGGGGAACGGAGCAGGAACACGTCTTGGAGCCATCAAATTCAAGACCAGTTTGGGGGGAGAGTTTTTTGCAAAGATGACAGACTGGGGTTTAAAAAAAGAATATCCCATGGATGTCGGGTCTGGATATTGTTTGGGAGTTGTAGGAAGAGGTGGTGCCGACATTGACTGCATGGGATTCATGTTTCTCAAAGCAATTGAATCAACAGTTCTCACCGATGTCCACTATCCCACTCTCCACCAACTGATACCAAAGGTGAAAGTAGAAGACATCAAAGCCCACAGTTACAGGAACAACTCCTCCACCACACAAAATCAAACACTTGAAAGCTCAACGACTATAAATAAGAAATCTTCATGGTCTGTGAGTGCAAGTTTATCTGCAACATTTAAAATGGAAGTGAAGGCTGGGGTTCCAGAGGTTGCTGAAGTTACTAAAGGATTCAGTGTCACCATTGGATTTCAAGGCACTTATGGTCAGGAGAACACAGAAGAGAGAACCGAAAAGCTGTCTACAAATGTAAAAGTGCCACCAGGGAAGAAGCTTGATGTTTCCATCACTATTGGCAGAGCCACTTTTGACCTGCCTTACACTGGCACAGTGAAGATGACCTGCAAGAATGGCAGTGTGTTTGCGTACAGAACCAAGGGCAGATACAAAGGCGTCACTTACACTGATATCAAAGTGGATACCAAGGAATCTCCTCTGTAATGTCAAGACAGATTGCACATGTGATGCACAAGTTCTTTGAATACTTCTAATTTTGTCAATCATGTATCAGTTGCTTTACACTCAGGCCTTATTGTATTTTTTGGGCCGATGTTTGGGTGTTCAGGGGAAATATATATATATATTCAACATTTGTTGTTTTCAAATAACCTTATATAATACCAATACACAAATATTCATATAGCTTCGTACTTTGTGTAATCACAATAAATAATCTCTAGATACTGATTCTCTAATAATGTGTTTAAAAACATTTAATAAAAAAAAATACAAAAAATTAAATAAACCCTCTGTTGTAAGCAGTGTTCCCTCTACTTATTTTCTTATTTTCATTATTTTTCTCTATTGGGCGAACATTTCAGCCACATGAGCAACAGTCTTTATACCAGACTTGAAAAGTGACTAAATGTGGTTGAATCACTTAGTTGTAACTTGTAAGTTACAAGTTACAACTAAATGATTCAATGTCATTTAATTAATGTGCTATTTCTATTTGATTTGACCCATAAAGTAACTTAGTTAAGTAAAGTAAAGTAATCTCTGTTGTATGATGCTGTATTTCATTTGAATGTGCAGAAATGCTTATGGTTGGGATCTCAGTCAAGGAGTAATATCTCACAATATAGTGACACTTTATAGTTAACTTAGTGTATTACTAACGTAAATACTTTGTAACATGAAGCACATTTTTATATGGATTAAAGGATAGTCCAATCACAGCGAGTTCAGCGATAAAGTCACGGCCAATGACAACCCATCTGAATAGAGGCGTCACACTTGTTTATTTATGGTAAATTATGACAGATCTCTTTCACGACTGAAGGGATTGATTCCTTAAATATTTAATATTTAGACTGTTACATTTATTTTTCTCTAATTAAATATTAGAGGCACATTTTAAAGGGGACCTATTATGCTCCTTTTAACAAGATGTAAAACAAGTCTCTGATGTCCCCAGAGTGTTTATGTGAAGGTTTAGCTCAAAAACCAGTCTGTGTGTGTGTGTGTGTGTGTGTGTGTGTGTGTGTGTGTGTGTGTGTCTGTGTGTGTGTGTGTGTGTGTGTTTACATAAAACATTAATTTCAGAATAATTTTCCTCATTCAGATAAATCTCCAGAACCACTGAACTGTGTGTGTGTGTGTGTGTGTGTGTGTGTGTGTGTGTGTGTGTGTGTGTGTGTGTGTGTGTGTGTGTGTGTGTGTGTGTGTGTGTGTGTGTGTGTGTGTGTGTGTGTGTGTACTGGTGTCTGATCACCCTCACTGGAAGTGCTAGGTGGTGCGGAAGCCCTGCAAAATGTCTCCATCTCTTTTTGTATTTTCACCATCATCCTGTGTCTTTTCTGTCTTTTCCTCCATGCTTTTCTGTCAGATAATTCACTGGAGACTGTCCTCCTACAAAAAACGACCATCAAGGTCGTATGTGCAAGCAGCTTATTACGACCTATACTTACGTTTTAAAGTTAACCGCCCTCTAGCGCTCCTTTTAATAATGACGGTGTCGTGTGTAATGAAATGGCGTTTACCGTCATTACCAATCAAAATAGTATTTGTTTTATTATTGCATTTACTTGAGATTAATACAGAAAACTGAGATGTGTAGGCCTAAATTTATTTAGGCTATATATTTTTTATGTATTTGATTTGCAATTTCTTCTTCAAAAAAACGTATTGGAAAGTAAAGAACCACATCAAAATAATTCAACTATTATCCTTTTTTTTAATAACTTAAGATAAACCTTTTGTAACAACAAAGTAAAAAAAAAACGATGATTTAAAAAAAAAAACTACTGATGATAAAACCGTGACATAATCATATGTAGTGATTTTAAAACATTTTCAGCATTTTTATATTGATTTTTTTTTTCAGTTCAGCTAAAGTTTTTAACATATCACCATTTGACCACAGTCGTGTGGCGCTGAATAAAAAATAAATAAAAAATCAATGAACCAAGAAGAAGAAGAAGAAGAAGAAGAAGAAGAAGAAGCAGCCGGAGGAGTGGCGTGGCCAGGTTTTTTCCTGACAGTCCCAGTGCGAGGTCGATATAGGTAAGGTGTGAAAATATATATTTATAAGTAGTTGTGTGTGTTTTTTGTCATTTATGTGGAACTAAATGAGTGCATTTTGACGTCTGGGTTACAAATCAGTTGCGATAACTGTTAGCCATTTTACTCATTAAGAAAGTAACTGTTAACGTTACGTTATTTCATTGCGACCTACTATCTAACGTTAGCTTCATCGCTAGCAGCATGTTGCTATTTCACATGCATCTGCAATTTCTGTCATATTGCCACAAAATAATTTCAGCCTAATGTATCCAAAACTGTAACGTTAAATGTTTTCTCTTAGAGAAAAAGGTAGTTTCAGCATTATATAAATAGTATGAGGTCACAACAGTTTTACAGCTATCCAAATTATTTAAATTCAGGGTATCAATTCAGCTAGGTATAACATTTTAAAGAATTAAAAATATGTAGTAATGGCAAAATCGGTTGACGGAATCAATTGTTCATTGTACATTCATTGTTATTGCCTATTTTAGGTTATAGCCACAAGTCAAGTCACCTTTATTTATATATTGCTTTTTACAACACAGATTGTTTCAAATCAGCTTGAAAAAAACACATTAATTTAGTTCATTTATATAGCCGCTCTGGAGAAAACAGTGATGCCATTATCCAGTTCAGTTCAGTTCTCATAATGGTGCCAATGCAGGTAGATCAATAATATTGGTGAATATTAAGTGTCCCCACTTCACATGCAAAATAAAATTTATTTAATAATACCCACTAGTCGGCGTACCCCCAACACTGCACGTTTTCTTTCTCTCCCTAATCAAACACACCTGATTCAACTTATCAGCTCATTATTACATGGGTTAATGAGCTGATGAGTTGAATCAGGTGTGTTTGATTAGGGAGAGAAAGAAAACGTGCAGTGTTGGGGGTACGCCAGGACAGGTTTGAGAACCACTGCACTAGTGCATTCAGATTTATAGGCACAAACAGGTTGACAGTCCGTGCCCACACAGAGCCCTGGTTTGTTTTGTCTAATCATCTCATCTGTTTGTTTTCAGGTTTTTGTACCCATCCTTTATCACTGAAATATTTTACAAATCAATCGGTTCTTTTAAGAGCCAGTTTCTTTTTCCTCCTCTCTCTCTATTTCTCGCTTTCCTGTTTTGTATTTTTTTTATGTTTTTACTTTATCCTTCAATTATTTCTATTTAAAAACATCTACAAATGGCATCAGAGTCATTACAACAATTTAATGAATGGCTGGAAGCAGCAAAAACCATGGCTGATGAGTTGGAAACCCAAAAAGTAAAATATTTCATTATTTCTCTATCATGTTATTTACCTAAATTTAAAAGAAAATGCCTCTGCAAATGCTTCCCCAAAATTTATCATTTAGTTTTTACTTACAGACTAAAAAGAAAAGGAAAAAAAAGGGAACTGAAGTCTCCAATGTTTCCTGGAGAAAGAGAGACCAGCATGGGTACATCCTACCACAACGTGTTCAGAAGAAACGATCTGGTCAGTAAAATATACTGCATACTGTTGTTCACAAGTGTCTAAGCTTTTGGTCAGCAGTAATGTTTTCTATATCATTACGTCTGTTTGCAGTTAAACCTGCCGGCACTAGGGAGATCTCAGAGGTTGAGGAGGTGCAAATGAATGATATTCCGCAAGAGGTACCAAGTCTTGGTAAGCATATTGAATTGAAAGCCTAAATAATTTCAGCTTTTCTATTTAAATTTAAAATGTCACATATAGGCAACTGTTAAAGTATGTAATTCACATTCCTATCATGCATATGAAGTGACAAAACCATATAAGAAATTGCTAATTTGCTTTATTAAAATGCATTATTGCAACTGGCTTTTTCCTTATTATTATCATTTTATTTTTTTATTAATTTAGATCAAAATCTTCAGAGGCTAAAAAACCTGTTAACTTCTGTCGCTGTCTCTGCATCAGTGGAAGTAGAAGAGACACCCACCATGTCTGCATGGACCAAAAGACAGGTCATCTCTGAAAAGAAATTCAGGGCTGCAATGCCAGAGATTTTGAATTGCATGTTGGCTGCAGAGACAGTTACCCAGCATTGCTGTCAACAATGCAAAACTCTTGATGCTGTTGTCCGGTGCTTAGACTGTATCCCCTCAGGAAATCAGTTTTTCTGTTCATCATGTGACACCGAGATCCACCGAAAAAATGTTTTCCATGATAGGGAAGCAATGTTTGATGGTTTTTTAAAACCCATTCCACCAACATCCGTAGTGGTGGTTGATGAAAGTGGCCAATATCAACTCCGTGAACAAGGTATGTTCAGATAATGTAGTAGTAGGTGCCCTCTGCAGTTTCCTTTAACTGAATTTTTTTTTACTTTGTTGAGTAAATGTGTAGACATTACTGATATTACTTTCTGAAATTTGACTTTCTGAAATTTGATTTTGACTTTCTGCAGTGTGTATGCTTCCAATTCCTCCACCAATACAAATCTGTTCCTGTGGTCCAAACCTTGACTTCAAAATGATCCCAGGAAAGCAGACCGTATTGGTGACTATCAACGGTATGTCTTGTCACTTCCTTCTACCTTTTTATATCCAACCAGATGAAGTCAAGCATAATAATGGCTTACTATATTCTTTTGTACTGTGCTGTACAAATACTGGCCAAATAGTAAACGCATGTTTGTTTTAAGGTCCATACAACCTTTGTCTGCCGTGTATAAGCTGTCCACTTTGCTCTTCCAAATGGACTCCTGGGATTAGTGACTTGCTTCAATACAGATACTGGCCAGCAACCACCAGCTGCCAAATGCTGTTTAAGTTTGATCGGTTCTCATCATTTGAGCAGATGAAATTAGCCAGCCCAGCTTTATCCCAACAAGCATTTCTCAGAATGCTTGAACATCGATGTCTTTGCACTGGTCGGGTAAGGGCTGTTTTAATTTCCAAAGTGTTTGAATTCCAGACTTCAAAATGTTTTATTTACCAAAATAATACCATCCTCCTTTCCAGACGGGTAGTATTTGTGGTGACACCTTCCACAGAGTCTTTCGGGAGTTTTCCTTCTGCAATTTTAGGAAAGAAGAAATGTGCCTGATGGAGCCCTTTAAATGCCCAGCATGCACACCAGACATGCTGGCTATATCTGCAGACGGCAATAGAAAACATTACCGGTTCAAGAAATCCAAAGGGTAAGTGTAATTTTTCATTTCTTTTTTTAATTTGGATATAGGGTGGTGCAATGGTATTTTTGTGTCCATGCTGCATCTCACCTGTCACCCAGTGCTAGATGCGATGGGCTCTAGACCCCCCATGCCATGACCCTCTAAAGGAAAAGCAAGTATAGCTATGGATGGACTGATATATAGAGAAACTGTACTTTACCTTATTGCTGTAAAAAATAACAACCATTCGTGGCATCTAAACCTATTTCTTCAACATAATTTTTTTGGCTCTAGTCGTTATATAATTATACTTTTATTTGAAATTCATGGAAAGTAACAAAATGTGGCAAATGTATGATTGCTTCACATTCAAACGTAAATGCTTTTACAATTTAAAAAGTGTTTTGAGAGATATAGCACTGTTTTAAACAAGCTTTACAATTCTACGACAGCAATCTGGTAAATTGTTCAGGAACTTTTTCTCCCTTCTGTAGCCTGAAGACACAAACAAAAATAAAGATGTTATTTCTTTTTGTACTTTAAACAGTATGTTTTTTACTTGCACGAGTTAATTCCAAATTACAGCATTCATTTACACAGGACAAATACAAGCTGATACTCTAAACACAGTGTTCCAGATCAAATGTGATTTATACAGACTAAAATGTGTGGCACCTTTATGGTTAATTGTTATATTAATTTAGGTGAATGCAATGTTAAATCATTATCTTCAAATCTTCAAATCAAATCTTATTTAACAGGACAGACGAACCATCTCTTTTTGATGGACTGTTCATCGCACAAGATGCCAAAGTATCTGCCTTTGTTGACCAAATTAGAAGCCAGATGTTAAGTGTAAGGGTTTCTTTAACTCTTTTTAATTGAATGTTTTCTTGTCCTGGGATTACATGTAACGTAACGTATTGTATCTACTTTCAGAGGACAGGTCATGATGTCTGTGGACCGGCAACATTTACAGCAGGCAGAGAAATCGCACAGAAGTCCAGGGCCAAGGTGGATGAAGAGGGCCTTGAAATAGCTGTGTGCAGACATGGAATTTTGCTGCAAGGCTTGAACCACTACCGTGGTGAAATATATGCCTACCCAATGTTCCTGCAGAAGGAGCTGGCACAAGCTGCAAATGCAACATTCTTTTGTATGGACATTGCTTGCAGGTAGATAGCCATTGCCAAATGATAACTGAAGTTTTTATTGATATTTTACCTTTATTAATAACCATTAACACCATGACTAGCTAAATATCACACATTTTTTATATTATGGAATTAGAAAATGAATATGGCTACTACCTTATCAGTACTGATATGACAAATTACCATACGTATGACTACATACTGTAGTGTTATTTGATTAGTACAATTCCTGTAACCAGTCACTTAGGTCCTGGTTTGTCTACTTACCAGTTTTGGCATTTGTTTTCTTTACAGGTACTGGCCTTATTTGGAAAAGATGGCAGAAAAGATACCCGAGCTCCAACCACTTACCATGATGAAGCCTTTTTTATCTGTAATGCATGCCAAGGCTCACACTGGCAAATGTGAGGTACTGTGTGCGAGTTAAGTTTACGTTTTAATGTTAAGTTTTTTTAGAAACATCCTTACAGCATCAGAAAAATTTAGCTTGATTTATTATCTCGGAAAATATGCACGTTTCATAAGTCAAAAGTAGTACCGGTAAACATTATTGAAATACTTTAATGCAGTGGTTTTCAGACCTGTCCTGGAGGACCCCAGCACTGCATTGTGTACAGTATGTCTCCCTTATCTGACACACCCAATTCAGGTCTTGCGGTCTCTACTAATGAGCTGATGAGTTAAATCAAGTGTCATATAAGTGAGATATACAAAATGTGTAGTGCTAATCCTCAAGGACAAGTTTAAAACTACTTATTTAGTGTCTGTGTGTGTGTTGGGTGTATATATACACACAATGCTTATGAACTTTTTAAACATAGTTAACATTACTATCAGTGATCACACTGTTACAAGAGAATTGATCATTCTGGTTGAACAGCAGGGTTGTTTGCAGGATTTGCTTCCCGATCCCGTCCAAAAGTTCTAACTGCACAATTGCAGTTGTGAAAGCTTTTCTTTCATTGTTATCCTACCTCAGAACATTTTATATTTGAAAATATTAAACATCAAAATTTGCTCATGGCACCAAATTCAATTGATGATACACAAACTAATAAATAAGATTGATAAAGGTCTTTAGAATGATAAAGGTCTTGGTCTTCTTCTTGGGAGCAGGTTAGGTGGGGCGGGAGAAGCCAGGAGGGAGCAGGAAACACTGTTGGTGAAGAGGTGGAACAGGTCAATAGCTTCCTTTCAAGGGCAGCTCTTACTACAAAGTACATGACCAAGTCAGGTTGGTTGAAAAAAAGGGTTAACCATTGTGTTTGACACAATGGTAGATTGTACAATTGATTTGTTCTTATCGGTTTTGTTTTTTTATAGGCAGAGGAGATATGATTACTGTACTTGCCATGGGATGGAACAATAGGAAGGTGGAGAGTCTTCACAAGACACTGGCGAAAAGATTTGTCAAAGTAAGAAGCCTAGACTGCACGTTAAGGTGTTTCCTGGGCCCTGGAGACACTATGAATGTGATTGTGCTCTCCCCTGCATTTTCTTTCAGGGGCAATTGTGGTTAATTCTGCAGTGATACTATGTTTTCTGTCATATTTTTTTTTAAATCTTTTTAATTAGATTACACAGAGAGCAGAAATGGAAGCAGCCAATCTTGAGAGTCTCAAGCAGGAGTTAAACATCTCTATGGAAGATGCAGATCGGTGGGTGTGTGATGTCAAGCAATGGGCAGCCACTGGTATGTAATATAGTCGCTGGTGTATACATTTCCATATATATTTGTCTACATTTTTGATACTGTTTTCTGTAATGGTCGACTTTGCTTATTTCTGGTTTTCAAGAGAGAGACATTACTCACAGTAGCCAGGAAGAGCTCCAGAGTGAAATCGATGAGATTATTTATTCAATCCGAAGAAAGAAGAATGATCTGTATCGACAAAATGGTATTTGATACTACATCACTCAACTTGCATTTTGTAAAAAAAAAAAAATTTCTAACTTTTTTTTTTTGTAAAACTTACAGACAGCAACCAAACAAGGCAACGCAAACGGAGAAGACTTGGTGAGCTCAAAAAGACACTCAGAGAGAAGATAGTGCTGTACAACACCATTCCTGGCTGTGAAGAGAAAATTGACACCGAAGCAGCATGCAGTCTCTCTGATGACTTGATTCTGCCTGGGGAAGCACAAGGAGACGGTAATTAATGTGTTTTATTTTTGTGCTTTTTTGAATTCACAAAATGCAGTTGATTGTTAATATAAGTAATAACACTCAGCAATTTAACACTGCCACCCAGTAAAAAAGGTGTAACATACAGTAAAGAATAACACATTATATATTCTGTTGCTATCTGAAAAGTTATCTGTAATGTTACCATATAAAGACATAGTGATAATCTGATAGTTATTGTTACTCCTGTAACACACCTTCTATACTAGTAGTGGTCATCACTTTTCTTTTATATATAAGAGCTGCAATAGCCAAATACATTTAAGAAGAAAGCCATATCTATTCTGAAATGGCAAAATCCAACCCAAGCATGAAATAACAATTAGATATCCTTTCAATATGTCTTTGATAAAAAAATAAAAACATATCTTAATACTGGGCTGAGCTTTTTTTTGTTTTTTTTTTTAACTTTCTGTTGTATTGTAATGTAGTGTGTTTCAGTTGTTGTCAATTGTGGATTGGCTGCATTATTATATGCATACTTAAGGGATGATACAGTTAGGATATTGTTATATTACTACCCTTGTACATTTTTATAAAGTTATTCATCAATATTATTCTCAAGGTGCTCAAAATGACTAGTGAAGAACACTGCTAGAGGTAAAGCTGAATATGTTGTGTGTTAGTGTTTGAAATTTTTCCTCTCCACTTTTATTTTCAAAAATAGTGGCGAGTCTCCGCTTGAAGAGACGACTGTTTGATCAAGTCATGCTGGTCAGGCGCATGGAGGAGGAGAAGATAATAATTGTAAAAGAGATGACTCAGCATTATCAGCATCTAAAAAAAACATTGGACAAACTGGACAGTCTTCTTCGGGAAACTAAAGAGGACATTAAGATCCATAGTACGTACGATAAATGTTTTTTTTTTATTGAATGTGTATAAATAAGGTTATCCCACTAACCAGGATGTTATAGTTTCCTGTAAATATTGCTTTAAAAAAATCACAATTCTTAGCGTTTTTTTTTTTTTTTTAATGAAATACGGCTTAATAATCGTCAATTTTCTTCACTTTTTACCTCAAGATCCGCCTAGAGAGCTGACCGAAGATGGACACAGGGGGCTCTACTGCTGTATCTTACACAAGCGGCACATTCTACAGCAGAAACTTGCAGCAGTCACCAGCACCTATGGCAGTGTCAACACAGACCCTTCCCTCTTCTTGCTGGAGGAAGATGTTGAAGAGGAGAGTGAGGACAACAGCAGTCCAGAACTTTCTGAAGAAGAGTTTTAAAGTTTTAGCACAAACATTTGAAGCATTGGATTCATCATCTTTCCAAAATCTGATTTTTGAGTCTGGAAATTAAATATTTTTCAGATTAATTAAGAAATAAATAAGTAAAAGTCATTCTTACCCTGAGCTACTGTGTTTGTTTTTTACACCAATATTTTCTAACTCTTTGCAGATTTGAATAACAGAAGGGTCTACATTATCCATAAGCCTCTGTCACCATTTTTATAGAGGCATAGCTTGCTTACTTGTTACTTTTATATTACATATTTTACACGTGGCATTACATTACACCTACAACTTTTAAAAATAATGATTTATTGCAAATTTAATAAATATTTATATTAACATACATTTTGGTCGTTGATGCAATATATTTAATATTACATTTAGCATATGCATATTAATTTGTATGCATAGACTTAATCACAAGTTGTATATCCCATTTTAAAACATTAATTAATTTGAATAAAACTGACAAATACTCTTTTTCTTCCTCACTTTACATTAACATTAACTACAATACTACTCATACAGATCAATACAAACTACAGATTTTGTAGAATACAGTGTATTTATATTTTAGATCTTGTAAATATATAAATTCAATATTATTTTGCATCTATGTCCTTAACAATAATTAACATGATCATAGTGCCCTGAATGCTGATACTGATGTTCTTAATTTTATAACTTTTCTTTTGCATTTTGCTCACAAGTGGCCAAAGCAGGATATTAGTTCATAACAATACATACAAGTTAATGTACACATCATTCATATTACTTTTTCTTTATTTGTATAATGCCTGTGAAACATTGTATTGCAGGATTTTACTCGTTTAACTTATTACAGCAATAAAAAATCCTGTATATAGATTGATCTAGGGTTAGGGTTAGGTACGCGTGTGTGTGAGAGAGAGAGATAGAAAGTGTGTCTGTGTGTGAGAGAGAGTTTGTGAGCAATAGGGTTTAGGGTTAGGTGTGTGTGTGTGTGTGTGTGTGTGTGTGTGTGTATGTGTGTGTGTGAGAGAGAGAGTGTGTGAGCAATAGGGTTTAGGGTTAGGTACATTTGTGCGTGTGTGTGTGTGAGAGAGTGTATGAGCAATAGGGTTTAGGGTTAGGTACATTTGTGCGTGTGTGTCAGTGTGTGTGTGTGTGTGTGAGAGAGAGAGATAGAAAGTGTGTCTGTGTGTGAGAGAGTGTGTGAGCAATAGGGTTTAGGGTTAGGGTTAGGTACATTTGTGTGTGTGTGTGTGTGTGTGTGTGTGTGTGTGTGTGTGTGTGTGTGTGTGTGTGTGTGTGTGAGAGAGAGAGAGTGTGAGCAATAGGGTTTAGGGTTAGGTACATTTGTGTGTGTGTGTGTGTGTGTGTGTGTGTGTGTGAGAGAGAGAGAAAGAGAGAGAGAGAGAGAGATAGAAAGTGTGTCTGTGTGAGAGAGAGAGTATGTGTGTGCCTGTGTTTGTGTGAGAGAGTGTGTCTCTCATAAGATCATGATTAATTTGATAAATTCTGCAATTTGTCATTTTTAACCATTTAATCAAAAAAATTTTCTTGCAATTTGAATTCATGCATTTTACTCCTTAGACCTCCCTAACACACAAACGTTATGCCCTCATTGATTTTTATGTTGGTTAAGTTAGTGAAATATTAGGTTTTATACTCTGTCACAATAGAGATCGGTGGGAAACACCATAGTCAGAATTCATTCAAATACTTAAATTAGGCCTATTTACACAACACATTCCAAGACATCCATAATCTTGCTTTGTTATTTCATGAAGGAGGCTTAGTGAGATGAAAAGGTTGTCATGGACAAAGTTACACCCTGGAGGAACTTCTGCTTGTTCGGCTAGACCTCTATGGGCTAGAGTAGACCAAGGACTACATTTGGGCCCTGTCCTAATAGGCCAGTTTCATTGAGATGTGTGTGCACTCATTCAGTGCACTGAAGATGGGCCATGCATCGTTGAAAGGGTTGTTTGTGGTCATGTTTGGGGCACACCAATTGGTTCTCGTGAAGCATCTGCCTCATCCTCTAGATTCTGGAGGATGAGGCAGATGTTCATGAGAACCAATTGGTGTGCCCCAAACATCAATTGTGACCGTTAACAAATTTACACCTCTTACAAGCAAAATATATATGCAGGAGTATAATTCTCAAAATATATAAGTAGTAGACCCTTTAGAGAATATATGTACAAAATTTGATAGTTCTATCTGTTAATTAAGGTGTTTTATATAATACTTTTTGGTCTGAGGAATACATCTTCTTCTAGATGTGCAAGCAGGAAGTAAACTGATCTGATCATGTGACCTTTCATACTAGTCACATGACAATAATACATTTTAATCACGACAATCTATTTTTTTCTTTTAAAAGTTTAATTTCTTGCCCAAAGCCAATAACAACACTTAAATAAGAAAAAATATGCGGTCATAATTATGACCAGTGGGATTAAATGTGTAGCAAAGACAGGGGTTTCCCATGGCAATGATTATATCTCTCAGGGCAATAACAAGTTTTACAATGAATGGGTGATTTCATAACAGAGGATAAATCTTGACTACATTACCCAATTATATCAAAGCCCAGTGACGGGTGGGCGTGGCATGGGGCATCATTTAAAAGCATTGTTCTCGTATTAATAGTATTCAATCGCTGTCTTCCTTGTGTTCTTACCTACAGAAAAAGGAAGTACCAGCTTCAGATGGTTCTAAACCAAGGCCCAAAAGTATATTGGTCTATCCTCCCATACACACATTATAGATCTGACTGTGGGCTAATAGGTCATTTAGGGTAATGAATGATAATAATAATAATAATAATAACAACAACAACGTGGCTTTCTTACATTTTCAGCAGTAAACAGATCATTAAATGCATTAAGGGTGCATATGTTTTCTCTTAATCTAAAATAACAAATATAAACAATGGTAAAAATCAAGAGTATGTGAAGGAACAGAGCCAGTGACATATTTCAAAACATTTTATGAGTCCACTCATCAAAAACAGATAATGTTCAGTACAAAGCAGCAACAGAAACAGAACACAAGAATAAACCAAACTGCTATGTCTTAACACTGAAAGACAAAATTGCAAGTCATATAAGGCATCCATTTTACAACCTAGCAACAAAAAATACATCGGAACACACACACACACACACACACACACACACACACACACACACACACACACACACACACACACACACACACACACACACACACACACACACACACACACACACACACACACACACAGTCAAAAAATGGCTTGCTTGAAAACTCAGTTCCCAGTTTTGCACAAACAAATATATAGAAGCTTATTCTAATTATGAATTAATAGAACAAAACATTGCATATAAAAAGACAATCATAATACAAACACTGTTACTTTGACACTGAGGTTGAGAACACATCAAGAGATTTCTTCATGATGAACTTTGAATATTTTCTCTTGGCTCCCAGGAGTTTTTCCACTTTTTCCCACTGTAAGACAGCAAAAAATGTTAGTTACAATGCTTATTAATGGAATATAAATACTATCTTGGTTCTCAACAAAGGCTTGATAAAAAAAACACTTCAAACTAAGAGTGGTTGAAAACATTAAAGAATAGATAAAAAAATAAAAAGCACACCACATTTCAAATTATATTTTAATTACATTGAAGTCTGAAGTCCTGATCAAACTGCAACTTCAGTTAAAACTGAATAAATGTTTTTGCAATGTAAATTTTTCTCTCTAATGTTTTTATATTAAAAAAAAAAAGTTCCGTCAATTTTCTACAGTACAGCATATAAACTTCAAATAATATGCATACCATCCAGAGCAAGGATGCCACTGCACCAACACCTCCGCATGACCCTTAGCAGAAACAGAAAGAAACATGGGTTAATGTTAATGCCATTTACTTACAACACATGAAGTTACAGTCATACATCTGCTGAACGGTAAATACAAAATTAAATCCAAGTGAAAATAAACAAAGTGAAATAAATAGTTAGTTGGACTAAATCTATCATAATAAGCATATTAAAACTTTAATTAATCATTATTAGCACAATTCAATTTATTACTATATTATCAATACAATTTTGTAATATTGTATACTGCAGTTTTTATTTTTGTCACACTACCATTTCTATGGTTAAGGTTTTAAATTTGCACAACTTAAATTGTGAAGTAAAATATTTCTTATTACACGGTTTAACATTATAACACAAATTATATAAATACCTAAACCTTACATTAATCATCTAGTATATTTTGTAATGTTTCTTTTTTGTGCAAATGCATTGCAATTACAACATACAAAAGTACAAAATAGTATTGTTGCTGTGAATGTTTTTTTTAGAATGGGGGGGGGGGGGGGGGGGGGGGGGGGTTATTTCAGTATTTTGCTATTTAAAACAAACCTCCCTGATTCTTTTCTTCAAAATTTTTTTGTAGGGGAAATTGGTTGAGTCTTTATGCATGGGGCATTCTGAAACAAATAAAAATATGGTTATAATTTGACACAAGTAAAATAAAAAGTTCAACAAACAATCAACTCTTGGTTTGGGTACGTTATGGTCACAACACTGAATAGCTTACTATAAATATGTTGCAATATGTGTAAAAGAAAATATTACAATATTTACATTTGTAGAATTCAAAAAACAATGAGAAAGGCCATGTTCTTTTAGCTCTAAAAAGCTCTCATTATGTTAAAATAAAAAACAAAACAAATCCACACATACCTTTATTGTCTGCTTTCCTCTTTCTTTTTCTTTCTTTTCCTGAGGAAGATACTGGACCTCGACTGCCTAGCTCAGTGGACAGTTTAGAATAGGAAGAAAGAGTTGAGGCCGGTGGCAGAGAAGAGACCAGAGAAGAAGAAGGTAAAGGACTAGACTCAGAGAAGGTGAAAACAGGATGAGAAGCCAAGGAGGAAGATGCAGGAGGAAGAGTGTCAGACTCAGGACTGAGCAGAGATGAAGACTCTGATGCTGGGTCTGCTGATGGAGTCTCTGCACACATAAAAATAAATAAATAAAAACTGCTGGAATACACTATACAACTTGTAGCCTCTGTTCTGGGCACAATAAACTAAAATACATGTGCCTACATTGCTTAGGAAACACATAACCAAATAAAACAACATGGGCCGGTTTCACATACAGGGCTTATATTAAGCCAGGTTTAAGCCTTTCACCATGTCCTAACCAGACGCGATGCGATAAGATTCCAGCGACAAGCAACTTGCCTGTCCACACCAAAAGCGACGCGACTGCGAGATGCGTCAAAATCAATCAAAACCCACAGCCAATCAGAACAGCATGTAGGCGGGGCCGGGCTCTCGCTGCAAATGCATAGCACCAGGGTAAAGACTAATCTTGACGGCATTCGCAAGAAAATTTAACCTGTGTGTGTTACACTCGTTATGTGAAGTAGCCTACATAATGAAATGTACACTTATTACACCATTTAAACATTATTTAAAATACATAATGAGTCACTAAAACAATATTTGTCCAATAATAGACTTGTTTGTTCACAGTTTGAATGTTCTTGTTTCCCCATTCGTTTAATTTCAAGATCTGATGTGAATTCTCCATTGTTGCTTTTACAGCTACAAAGCTGGAGCACTGAATGATATTCAGAGTCACATTATTCGCTTTTAACATTAAGTAAAGCACATAAACAGTATGTTTAAAGATTATCATTGCCACACTTTGTGTTTGTTGTTCCAGCGCGGCGTCACAGAAAAAGAGAAACCGTCTCTAAAATAGAATCGTCACATGCTGCCGTTGCGGCTGGTTAGGACAAAAAAATGTATTAATATGGAAGATAACCTTTTATCTCCTGTCGCGGTGTTGATCGCATGTACTAAAGACACGGTGTTTGTTCAATTAGGACATTTAAGTAACTTTAATAAATGTGCCCTATAGCAGCTGAAACATGCATTATAGTCTGGAACTAGCTTAAGCCTTGTTTGTGAAACAGGGAAAGTGTTTGATAATCATAGCCTGAAGCTAAAAAATAAATACAAATAAAAGTCTGGCCATCATACACTATGATGTATTTCATACATACACTACTATATTTTCTGTGAAATGTTACTGCCCAGAATGTGTAGGCTGGCTCTGACTTCTAGCAACTAGCATCAATTTCTGAATTGAGGCAAAAATATGGGCAAAAATCATGTAGTGTATTCCAGCCTTAAGCTGCACAAAGACATACAGTACATGGTGTGAAATTGTAAAACCAATACACCATTACACCACCATGTACAGATACAGTTCATACAATGTGCTCACCTTAACAATATAGTTTACTATAGTATAGTATGTAGTAATCTATGGAAATAAATTGTAGAATTAAACAAAATATATTTAATGTATTTTGTTGTTTTCAAGGATGAAACATTTATGATTTTATGAGTGTAATGAGTGTAACTCTTAGGGTCTGCATTTGGACAGATATTATTATTTGGTGGGTGACAGGTGCAAAAAAATAGTTTGCTGTACAAGAACATGTTAGTTAAATTGAATGAAACATTTTACCATTACCGGTAAGCTGAGATGGGGAATCTGATGCTGGGTCTGCTGATGTGTTAATGGCAGAACTCTCTCCCGTGCTGCTTGGTGCTTTTATAGCCACTGTTGGATAAAAGAAACTGTGATGTGGACATGAGAGTAATAATAATTCAATAATAATTCAGCAAAAATAAATAAATAATAAAATAAAGTGTTATTATGGTTTTATTATTTTATTTATTAATGTAATATCAATTTAACATTATCAAAATAATACCCTGCTCAAGTTTTATTATGTAATTTCCCCTATGTAAAAACATTGGAAGTATTGTTTTTATATGCAATTTTTAAAACCTAAGGTGAGAAAAAAAAAAATAATCATAATAATATATATATAATTGAGGATGCACTAATAAGCAATTAAATATGTGAAAATTCAGCATGCATTGCGCCTTTGTGTTTATTACCATTAAGAAGACTTTCATACAACCTCTTTATGGTAAGAAAAGCATCCTGAGTTTCTTCTGTATCCATCTTCCAAGGACAGAAGCACTCAGCAGAAAAACCATTTGAGGTTCTCCTGGCAAGGAGAAGGAGTGGGAACCTCTCTAAAAGCTCCCACTTGTGGAGCTGGAATAAAATTGAGACAGAATTATAAAACTAATAAGGGGGAGAGGGAGAGAGGGAGAGAGGGAGGGAGAGAGAGAGAGAGAGAGAGAGAGAGAGAGAGAGAGAGAGAGAGAGAGAGAGAGAGAGAGAGAGAGACAGAGAGAGAGAGAGAGAGAGAGAGAGAGAGAGAGAGAACTTCTTTATCAGACCTGAGTACAATGGAAACAAACAGATGTTACACCTAAGTCCTTATGCACTGAAAAAAGAATTGCTGAAGCTTTTGTATATAAATATAACAACAACATGTGTGTATAAGCTAAATATCAGGGATTATTTACAGTACTTACTATTTTATGACTAACATCTGAAAGATAAACCTACCAGTAGATTTGTTGCATCATAAACTTTGTTCACACTGCAGTTTTTTTTTTGCCGGTCAATCCATTCTTGGGAAAGCTGTTCCTTTTTTTTCTCAAGCTTTTGCTTATATGGCTGCTTGGCACTACAGTGTTGACATGTTTTGCTTGCTACTCCAATTTTTGTACTGCATATGTAGCAATCCTTTAGAGTAGGCATCTGTAAAAAGAAACATGAATGATATGTGTTATGAGGGGATAATAAAAAAAAAATGTCACCCTTTGTTGACAAGTCACAGTCTCCAAAAATATTGTTACCACAGTGACCTAACTTTCAAAACATTTAAAGAAAACTGAAACAGTATAATGCTACTCAGAACCTGGTTTTAAAAATTGTTTTATCAACTTAAAGGCGACATGAAATCAAAATATACCCGATTTACTTTGCTGGTGCATATTACTAGTCTTGAGGTGAACAATTAATTTATGCAAGTATATACACAGAAAAAAATATGTTTGCCGTGGTAATCTTTCATCAAAATCTGAAAAGTTACTTTTGGTCTGGAATGGCGTTCCTTCTCTGATGATGTAGGTTTAACCGCTTGGGTTGGGAAACGCTTAACCACTCCCCTCAAACCGTTAGTCTGCTATGAGCAGAGATGGAGAAGAGGAGCGCTAGAGTAAAACCCTGCCCTCTGTTCAATATTCCCTTTCACATGCAACTTCCAGGTCACAGGGACTTTTTTTTTATTTTTTTTATTTGTGGTAGACTATTATTGAAAACATCAGAAGAAGGCTATAAAAGAGGTTTTAGATCAAATGTCATAATACATAGTTATAGACTGTTGTTGACTTCTAAAACAGATATGAATGACACGTGAGGTATGTAGTATAACAGATCATAAAAACACGGACACATAGACACTAGTGATGCGCGGGTCGTTGGGTTGGGGCGGGTCATTAAAAACAAAATAAAATAAAAATCCATATGTTGCATGCAATGTCCAGTCTATATTAAATGAGATAAACGTGAGTGAATCAGAGAGGCAGATTCAGCAGAATATCCTTACTGCATTAAATATGTAAACACATAAATGTGTAAATAATTAACTGACTAAACATTGTAAATATACTTCTAGTATATTAACTCAAATATAAATCATATTAAATTCTAAGCATTACAACTTTCCAATATGAAATATGAACTCCACTTCTAAACCTTACAATAGATACAGTGGTGCAGGGCGGGCCAAATAATTTCATAAAAGCGGGACCTGCGGGTTGTAAAAAAAGCCGACCCGCGCATCACTAATAGACACATGTAGCCTACTGGTGTCAGATGCTGCAAGAACTGGAATTAGCTAATGTTTTGGAAAGGTTCTATTATGTATTTTACATCTGTGGCCAAACATAATACCCAAGTTTTAAGCACTGTCATCCCTCACAGTAAAAATCATATTATATTATCTAATGTTAATGTTAAATGATGATTAAATATTTTATGATGTCCATTGCAGATATTCATACATGACTATAACTTAGAAATATATTTATTACATGGCTTGGCTGAATTCCAATGTAGAATGCGGTCTGTTATTTCTTGATAACAGACCGCTGCGAAGTATAACACACCATTGCCATGAAAAACAGTGCGCTGCTATGGACGCGGAACGGACTATTTTCTTTGGCGGAAGCAATACAATCGTTTTTAAATCAATAAACTCCTTTTTAAATCAATATTTCGTGGCAAATTATTTATTTATTTTGTAGGTAGCCATGTAATAAGCGGGATAATGTATAGAGAGGCGGTCGTTATAGCGAATAACAAGCCCTTCAGGCTGTCAAGACCTCTCGTTCAGCCTGTCGGGCTTGTTATTTGCTATAACGACCGCCTCGCTATACATTATCCCTTACTTATTACATGGCTTGGCTGAATTCCAATGTAGAATGCGGTCTGTTATTTCTTGATAACAGACCGCTGCAAAGTATAACAGACCGTTGCCATGAAAAACAGCGCGTTGCTATGGACGCGGAACGGACTATTTTCTTTGGCGGAAGCAATACAATAGTTTTTAAATCAATAAACTCCTTTTAAAATCAATATTGTTTGAACAAACAAATACACCCACATTATATAATTGATGCATGTGACCTAACAAAGGCTTTGTGGCACTGTGTTTGGTAAATATAATATGATCATGCTTAAGTGGATAAAAATCAACATCAGATGACTTGGGTTAGTCACCTTTGCTGTCTGTCCTCTAGCCTCTAGAATGTTTATTCTGTTCCTGGCTTTGCACCTGTATAAAAAAAAGAGACAAATAGCACAATGTTACAATGAATATATTGGTCATACAGTTTATAATTCTGAAGAGCTAAGAAAGAGAAGAGAGTTTTTCACTAAATGTTAACAATGACTATAAAGATCTATTCTATTCACACACACACACACACACACACACATACATACATAGATACATACATACATATATATATATATATATATACACACACACACACACACACACACACACACACACACACACACACACACACACGTGTGGAAACAATTCCATTCTAGTTATTATCATACATAATTCCATATTTCCATTATTTTATTACAAATATTTATTTTATTTGAAATAACAACTATTACATCTATTTTATTTATTGTTAATTATTATTAGTTAGGCCTATGATTATATTTGCAGTATTTATTTATTAATTTCCACAATTGGATATTTCTGGAAAATATTATCTCAAATATGAATGTACGTCAATTAATAATTAACTGAAACGTAGGCCTAATTCACATGTTAAATACTTTAAAATAGTATTTGGATGATCGAGTCAGATTAACGAAATATGGAATGGACGTTTTAACAAAATGTGTGGACTTTTTACATGGTCCCTTACACACAACGTTTCCAATTTCCGAACGATTTCACACTAAATACTAACTTTAAAATGCATGTGATCTGGTCAAATGATTTGACCCTCATGTTCAAATAATGAGAAAAATAACGTCCCTTAATGATTTGACACGCTACGTATTAACGTCAGGCCTATTCAATCTTGAATAGACGATATAATTATGTCCAGTAACAATAATCCATCTCTTTTTATTAATGTTAAGTCGATAAATATGAATAAAAGCGAAGTTTAATGTCACCTGTGATGTTCACGCTGTAGGATAACTTTTCCATTTAACGTTAACTTAGGCTAACGTTACGTTAGATATTTCATTGTGTTTCTTATTTATTCTCAAGTAAAAACCTCTAACAAGTTAAAAAATCACCACAAAGCAAGATGAAACAGCACAAGCGCCTTGCACATTATTTTGTTCAAAAATTATCATATTATCAAGGTTATTATCAATATAACCTACCTGTATTAGCCACGGATTAGCCATCTCGTAGAAAACCCACAATGCATCAAGGCGACTCTGCGTGGCATATCTCCCGCCGCCTATAGGGGCACTATTTTAGGAAATGATGCAGTGGGTCGTATTTAAGGAAAGGTGCAAACGACCATTATGGTCGTATAAGTTGGAGGACTTGTTGCAAACTTTCAAACATGTGTCTTATATCATGTTATGTCATATCTATACCATGAGTAGGACAAACCAACATGTTGAAGGTTTAATTTGGAGTAAATTTTTCTTACTCAAACTTCATATCCAGTGAATGGTGGATACCTCAAGCCTTGTATTTCCCACGCTCTGGATCTGTAATCAACAATACCAGTTTATTACAACTCAAGTTTTGTTTTGAGTTTTACTTTGCTTTTTGTATTAGTCACATCTCCGACTTCCTGCCTTGTTTAGTCTTGTGTTCATTCATTTCTACCTACGAGTGAAACGAACTTTAAATTAAGTTTCTAGCAACCCTTACATGTAGACCGTTTGAACTTCCAGCGAACTGCACGAGTTCCGGAAGAACCGAAAGAACATATCCAGCTAAACGGACACACAGAGAACGGACACGCACACGCTGGCATCTCTGTTCAGCCACGACGACCAATGCAAGTGTAGCAGTAGGCATTGGTTGTGCCTATTAACGCTCGGCTGGGTGGTGATTGAGCTCTAGTTATGAGGACTATAAATGCGGATTGTGCATGTCACCTGTGAGGGCATTACACGTGACGTCATGTCATTGTTGTTGTTCCGGCGCGGTGTGCAAGAGCTGGGGAGGTAAGATCTGCTGGTTAGCGACTCTGTTGCAAATGATTCCTGTGGCACTGGTTGATGTGGACTCCTTTGTTGTAGTGGACAGCGGAACTAACCGGCATATACTCGGCGGCGCGCGTTGTTGTGCGAACTTCTAGAGAAGCGGATGAGTTTCGTGGTTCTTTAATGATGTGCTGTTCAGGTATGTTTTTAATCTTTTACATTCAATGCCTCAGTCTGACTCAAGTTCGCTTAGTGAGTTTCCTCTTTGTTTTAATTCAGGTGTGTTTCATATGCCTGTTTAAGGTTATGGTGGGCTGTTCGTCGTCATTGTCGTTTGCTGGACACTTTAATCAGAAGTCCGGTTCAACAGACGACTGCTGAGTGACCACAAACTTACTGCAGAGTGCAGACTGCTGTTTTGTTTAACTTCACGGATATACGAACACTGAGTGACCACAAACTTACTGAAGAGTGCAGACTGCTGTTTTGTTTAACTTCACGGATATACGAAGGCTGAGTCACCACAAACTTACTAGCCCACGTGCTGCTCGACTGCGCAGCTTTATTGACTAACTGTTAGCGTCATTGCGACATCTCCGACCTCGACGACACCAGTAACATTAACGTTTCTCTTTTTCTGTGAGAATTGGTGTGAACATTTTCATTACCGGGGAGTTGGTTTTGGGCGCTCAGAATGTAAAGAGCTGCATTTAAAGTGGCCTTTGATGCTCATTATGCTTAGTCATCACTGTTTATTGTTTTGATTTAAGTTTTCTTGTTTTGTTTTCCTTTTTTTTCCTAATTCTCTTTATTTGTTTTGTCCATTTATTATGTGAATGTGTGTTTTGTTTAATTCTTTTTGGCTCAAGTGTGGTCTTTGTGGCCCGGTAAGAGTTAAACAACACCTGGTCTGTGTCTTTCTGAGGCTGTCTAGGATATCCGGTCATCCAATTGTTCTCATGAGAGTACCCTGAGTTAAGTGGTGAACGTGTATATTCAACGATGTCGTGAGGTAACAATCATCTGGAATGTATCTGCCTAAGACGAGAATGCTTTTTATCATACTTGTGTGAGACGAACATTGTGCATTTGGGTCAAACAATTGTTATCGTGTTTCTTTTTTTTTGTTTGTTTTCTTTATTTTGTGGTATATGAGTCTGATGTGTGTTCTTTATTGTAGGCTTGGGCGGCAAGGAGATTAGGGGCGGCAGCCCTTCTCATCTTGGTGGGGGTATTTGGGGAGTGATTGCTGTGCCACCCGGAGGTGTGTGACCGAGTGCAGTGTGAGTGCACGTGTGTTTGTGGTTTCTTTGTTTTTTTTCTTTTTAGGAGAATAGAGAGGCCCCTTGGGTTGAGGGACTTGGCTGTCGTCCCCTATTTCCGTCGCCCGGGAGCGTCCAACTTTGTATATCCTTTTTGTGGATGTTTTCTTTTTTTCTCTTTGTGATCGGTTGGATCATCTTAATCAATAAAAACGATTTTACTGTTTGTACTTCACCCCTGTCTCATGCCTGACTCCAGCTGATACGAGCCTGTGAGCCTTGTGTGCTCCTAATATGTTAAGGGCGATTCCCTGGTAAAGAAAAGCCCCCAGGGTGGCGTAGTTGGTTTATTTATTTTTTTGTTCTCGTTCTAAGAGCCCGTACGCCACACAAGTATTCTTTTCTAAAATTTAAATGCGTATTATTTGCCCTGCTTAAGGTGATTTTTGATTCTTTTGCTGGTTCTCAAGGTTCATTGTTTGTAATATGTTTGCCACGCTGTGATCTGTTTTTCCGTAATTCGTTGTGGTTAATTATTTATATACAGAGATATAAACACACGGGCTATGTATCCCCTTTTTGGGCGATTTAAAGTGTGTAAGTGATAACCAGTGTAATTAGTTATTGATTATTAATAATTAATAATTGATGATTAATAATCAATAATTGTACATTCCCCTCATTTGAACTGGTGTCGCTACATACTCCATGTTGGGGCTCAGGGTCAGGGAGGCCAGTGCCTGACCGTCAACACTGCTGGCTGTACTCCGACACTTGAAAACCACTTAGAGGATTAGAGAGGCCAACTAGGCCTGAAGCAAGCCAGTATTGTCAGCCATCTACCCATACCGCTGGGGACTTGCTTTTAGGGAGGCAAGTATACTCTGCTACGAACACAACACCGTTGGGACCCATACTACACCAACACAAATATTGGGGCCAGCCACAGAGAGACAAGAGGCTCCAGAGAGGCCCGTTGAGAACCACTGCATTAGGCTTCAAGTTTATGTAATAGTACTTTAATTTAGCTTTTCGTCAGCTGTTTTCAAAATGAATGGCACCATTTTGTTCTTTTTATTCAGTTTTTGCCATAATTAACACAAAATGCTCTCGTGTCATGGTGGCATCATGTTATTAACATGTGAAGATGATGTGTGATTGACTGGAATTGGGAACATTTTATTTTATGTTTTATATGTTTGAATTGTTTGTATGGTGATTGCCTTATGCTTTATCCTGCAATCAAATTGCCCCTGGGAAATGAATAAAGATGAACTGAACTGATATCAGTTATAGCTTATTCCCACGTCTAACCTAAAAAGAGTGGCATGGCCAGTTGTAACTTGAATGTGTGCGGCTTCTGCTTTCATTCGCTTCCAGTTATTTTACCTGTTAAAAAAGTCCATTATGCAACTTTATATTGAAAACTTTTAATTATCATATTATTTCAATTCCTTCATCATAGTCATAAACACACTGGTTTGTAGTGCATTCATTTAACCAGAAGTCTCATACAAAATCTCATAAAAAGGACTTACTTTTGCGTTGCAAAATAAGGTGGAATAATTTTTATCAGTTTGTGCATTCCCTAAGAATCGTCCCATGGCGTTGTAGTGGCGTTGCTGTAGTGTCCTGCTGTTCTATTGCTCCCAGCAACTCAACACAATTAATCCTTTTGCAAAGCAACTGAATCACTTCAGAAATCAAAATGAATTCAGAAATCGTCTTTCTCCTCTCACATGTTTTATGGAGAGTGTTCTCTAGTGGTGAGACTAAAAATGACAGAATGTTCGTTTTATGGATTTATTTACTAGCCTCTTTTAATAGATTATATTTGTTTGCATTAAATGTAATATAACAATCACATAAATACAGCTGTTCTCACTGTTTCCTGCTTTCATTACCGAGGGAAAGTTGTGTAAATGTTTTACTAGTACAAATACTCCAACTGTAAATATAAAAAACACTTGTCACGAGCAGACTGTATAAAGTGTGGAAAAACAACATGAAGGAATTTCAATAAAAATTTGTGAAAATTTTTAAAACAATTGTTAAAATTTCCTGTAATTAACATTGTCACGCTGAGGCAAGGATGAAGCAGAGAGAGAATCCATATGCAAGCACACATTTAATAAAACAAACAGGTAATCCAGGCGGAACACGGAACTCAGGACAAGAACAGGTAACAGCTACATTAAACAACGACCGACAACCAACAACTGAAGCACAGAGGTTTAAATACACAGGCAAACAAGCTAAACAAGATAACAAGGGGGTGTGGCTAATTAGAAACACCTGGGAGAACTAAAGCAAGAAAAACTACAAAGGACTACAAAACATGACACAGAACAGGAAATAACTAAAGTCCACACAAGATGAGGGAAACACAAGACAGGAAACATTACAAACATCTTATATAATCATTTATAATATTGTTCAACTTTGCAATGACTTTGTCATAAACATTACACATCAGCACACTGGAAAACTATTTCTCATATATTGGCTTGCCGCTTGTCTACTGATACATGATATTGAATAATAATAAAAAAAAAAAATCTACACTAAATTCTGAACAATTACACATGTGTTTCAGTTTGTAAATAGTTTATAAAATAAAATGCACCTCAGAATGGTTTTCATAATAAATAAAGGTTTGATTACTCAAATGTGATTGATTCACTATAATAGTTTTGGTGTGTTTGTTGTTAAGTCGTGCTTTTGCATTTTAAAGTCTTATGTTTTATTGCCACTACTCAATGTTCTTCTTTCTGTAAGCATTTCACAGTTAGATGATCAGTAATAACTGTCATGTTCAGAATTATTGGGTGAGTCGCATAAAGCCAGAAGTCCTTCCATATTCTCCCTCAGAGCATTAATGAGGTCTGGTACATCTTCACTACAGACGAGCCGATCCTCTGCCATGAGTCCTGCTGCCGTCAGCACATGTTTGATCATATTAATCACAGGTTTCCAGAGGATGAAGCTTCGGGTTTGTCTCTCCAGTACAGAGACTCTTCCTCTAAGGACGCTCAGTAGATGTGTGGCTCTCCTACCTTCTCCTGAACATCACCTGAGATCTCCAGCTGCTGCTTCACCTCTTTAATGTCCTTCTGAATGTTATCCAGCACATTATTGGTCTTATAAATGTCCTTCTGAATATTAGAGATCCTGGATTGATAATCCGACACCTTCCTGCTGTTCTCCTTCACTTGGGAGTTGGTTTGTTTGAGTTCTTCTTCCGCTTCCCTGATAGCGTTTAAAGCCTTGTCGATTACACGAACTCCTTCATACATCATTATAGGACCTAGAGGACAGCAAGAAATCCTATCAGACACACACTGTACTCTTTAAAATGATGAAAGTAGGGTTTCTTCTTACCAGCAATCCATCCAGCAATTGGTATCACTAGAACAGCGACTCCTGCTCCTGTTACCAATGCACCCGTGCTCATCCTCTCTTTCTCTCTGTTTAATTCATATTTTGTTAATTCTACTTGTTTTTCAGCTGTCTCCAAAGCCGCTCTGGAATAATTCAGGGATTCTTCCATAGAGGTCTTCTCGATGTGCAGTTTATCCATGCTCATGCATTTTTCTTTGTGCTGCTGCTCAACCTTTTCTTTTTCTTTGATAAGTTGCTCCATGTGTTCATCCAGATGTTTCAGCTTTTGTACGATCATCATCTCTGATAGTTTCAGGCTCTGCTCTGCGTGTTCAATGTGTTCCCTGATGTCTTTGTAATTGGAGCACATGTCAGTATTGGGATCTACATCTGCATCCATAAGGCACTTGCTGATCTTCCAGATGGAGGCAATGCCCTCATTCAGAGGCCCAGCGACCGCCTGCATATCCGTAACTCTGAGAGTATGAAGATATGGCGGGGGGGGGAAGATGCTGACAATATGAATGGCGTTTACCATGTACATACACTAGGGCTGCACGATTAACTGCAGTTAAACCGAAACAGTGATTTGGCTTAGTGCGATTATGAAATCACAAAAGTTGTGATATTTTTTCGATTTTAAATAAAATAAATATACACACAGTGTGTTAGTGAAGAGCTAGTCTCAGCCTCAGACGTCACGCCCACGGAACGTTGGCTAAACGTCTGATGCATATGGCACACTTTTCTGGAAACACTTCAGGAGTTTAGAAGTCGCGATCTGATTGGTTGAATTCTACAGGATGTCCACGAGACGTGTGTGTCGCGTTCTTTAACGGTCCGTCTGGAAACAAATGCCGTGACGCCAAAACCCCTCGTGGAAGAAGAAAGCCATTGTGTTTACAACTGAGACAAATGAGCGCTTACCCGGATCAACTAAACGCTGGATTTTCAAAAGTATGTGAAGTTTGCGACTCCATTGTTGCAGTAAACTTGCACAACGTTCTTGAATGAATAATTTATTAAATGCACACCGGTCTGTTATTGTAGGGACATCGACATTATATTGGCACGCCCCTAAACATGACGCGGAACAAAACGAACTGTGATTGGTTGCGTTATATGTCAGTCAAACGTCCTCTTGGCCAAGAAAAGAAAAAACACCCCTTCACTTTTGTGTGTTTTTTTTCTGGATCGTGGCAGATTTGGAGATTGTACGCACAAAAAATCTCTGTATTGTCACATTTTTGACAATTTCCCATTCATTTCCTATGGAGTAATTTTTTACCAAAGAGCAGAAGTGTGACGACCACTTAGCATGCTTGGATCATGACCTCAATATTTTTTGTGTGTTCACATACCTAATACCATAAAAGTCACCTAGTTTCGTAACATTCCGATGAAGCTGCGATTTTTAAAAATTTTAAATAGATTTATGTAATCTGAATTTATTAGTGTGTATGTGTATAAAAGTGTGTTTGTGTGTGTGTGTGTGTGTGTGGATGTGTCTGTTTTGCACTCTTGATGTTTTATAGATTCACCCCTTCACTGTTGTGTGCTTTTTTTCTGGATCGTGGCAGATTTGTAGATTGTATGCACAAAAAAACTCTGTATTTTCTTATTTTTGCCAATTTCCCATTCATTTCCTATGGCGGACCATTTGGTCCCGAAGACCTTGAGTGTGACTATTTTTTTTACAACCACTTAGACTATTCAAATCCTGTCGCCAATTTTTTTTGGGTGTTCATATACCAAGTACCAACAAAGTCACCAAATTTCGGACCATTCCGATGAAGCTATGTGTTACGTCCCTGAGTGGTTGTGCGTGCCTGTGTGTGTGTGTCTCTCTCTTTCTCTCTCTCTGTTGCGCTCTTAGGTTTGCTCCACCTCCCGTTTGCTGGAGGGCTATCGTTTGCTATCAGTGGCGTGACGTCACCTCCACCGCAGCCAATCGAGTTCCTCGACAGCAGTTAAAAGGACGCTGAGAGAGAGCGTGGAGGCAACTTGTTTTCTGCCGTTTGGTTTTGTTGTTGCCTTGTATTTTCCCTTTTCGTTCAGTTTTGATTTTTGTTTGACGTGTTACGGAAAGAGTATAGAGTTAAGAGGACAGTTTATATGTCACGTGACCTACATTACAAACACATAGGTAACTCGATCTGTATAGAACATCAGGTAAGGAAGTGAACGCCACCCCCTGTATGTTTTGTTTGTGAGACAGAGTAAGGAAGTTAGGGCGTGTGACGCCGAAGAGTTGTTGTCTTTTCTTTTCTTTTGTTTACTAGTTAGGTAAGAGGTTTAACTACGAGTTAGAATGAGTTTTGTTTTGTTACTTTCATTTCTTTGGCTTCACTACTAGCGTCCTCTCATTACTCTTGGTTTATTTACCTTTCTAGTATCTTTTGATTTATAAGCCGCTTGTTGTTGTTTCATTGTTTATATTAGTTCAACATTATTACTAATATTATTATCTTTTACTTTTGTATAGTTATTTCACTTATTATGTATAATAAATTATCCTTTTCCGCCTTATTTTGTTGCCATGTTGTCTTTTGCCACCTTAACCACACCAAATAGTGTCACGACTTCAATGTTTCCTCTTTTGACCTTGCAAATCATAAGAGTTTGTAACATTTAATGGGGGCTCGTCCCGGGATCGTTCAATCCCAAATAAATTAGTTGTGATACTTTTGTGTGTGTGTTGGTGGCAATTGATGTTACGTTATTTTAGCGGCGTATTTATGCGGACTGGTATTGTTGCACTCGTTTGCTGGTTGTGCATTATGGTGATGTTTAACTTGCAGAAGTTTATTGCCAATCCGTCCTTAGAACAGATTAGTTTGTGCAGGAAACAAGATTTATTGCTGATAGCTGACCACTATCAGTTTGTTGTGAGTAGACAGGCTCTTAAGAGTGAAATAAAGAGTAAGCTGATACAGCGTTTAAGAGAGCTCAGTGTTCTTCCTATGGCAAATGTTGTGGGTGATGGTGAGGCGGGAGGAAATGTCGTTATTGGTGACGTTGCAGTGGCAAATCTCAACTTTATGGATGATGAGGATAGGCGGAGTGGTAGAGCTAGTGCTGAGGCGGAGGTGAGCGCCGATGCTAAGGCCGGCTTGCCCCCGTTTGATCCATTCTCTCCAAGTTCTGTTGATTCCAGAGACGGCGCGCGGCTGAGAGTTCGTCTAGCCCGTTTGCAATATGAGGCACAGGAGAAAGCCCAAGCACGTCAGGCTGAGCATAATCTGCGGCTGGAGGTACGCAGGCTCGAAATAGAGGCTGAAACTCAGGTGAAGCTGCGACAGCTTGATCTGGAAGCAATGAGGGTTGCTGACGGTTCAGCTGCGCGGTCGAATCCAGGGCAGCTCTCTCAGGTTCCTCCGCGCTCTGATTCATCCCAGGTAACATTTGACATAAGTAAGCACATTGTGTTAGTACCTCAATTTAGAGAATCAGAAGTAGATTCGTATTTCAGTGCGTTTGAACGCATCGCTACTTCGCTTCGCTGGCCTAAGGAAATCTGGTCTTTATTGTTACAGTGTAAGTTGATTGGTAAAGCTCAGGAGGTTTGCTCTACTTTATCGTTAGAGGAGGGTTTAAAATATGAGTCTATGAAGTCTGCTATTCTTCGCGCTTATGAATTAGTTCCAGAAGCATATAGGCAGAAATTTAGAGGACATAAAAAAAACGCTACCCAGACTTTCGTGGAGTTTGCAAGGGACAAGGGGATTTTGTTTGACAAATGGTGCACAGCCAGTAAAGTGAGTGACTTTAATGAGTTGCGAGAGCTTGTACTACTTGAAGAGTTTAAGGGATGCTTGCCTGATCGTGTTGTGGTTTACCTTAATGAACAGAAAGTAACTTCATTGTCCCATGCAGCCGTGCTAGCGGATGAGTTTGTTTTAACCCACAAAAATGTCTTTGCATTTGTACGCCCAGAGAAGTCACAGCCTGTTACTTTGCAAAACCAAACGTCACGTTCCAGACACAGCCCACCTCGTACTAGAGAGGATCGTCAGTGTTTTTATTGTCATAAACAGGGGCATGTGATAGCGGACTGTTTGACGTTAAAACGCAAACAACAGTCACAAACTAAAACTGTAGGATTTCTGAAAGCTGTTAAGCCGTCTGATGTTGTACCTAGTGAGGAGAAAATTGATGACAGTTACCGACCTTTTATTTTGAAAGGGTTAGTTTCTTTAACTGGTAATCATCAGGATCAGAAAGAGATAAGGATGCTCCGAGACACAGGTGCAATGCAGTCGTTTATTGTGGCAGATAGGTTACCGTTGTCTGACGATACCTTTTGTGGTTCGAGTGTAATCATACAAGGCATTGAAATGAGTTGCATAAATGTACCATTACATCGTTTACATTTGCAGAGTGAGTTATGTACGGGATTCGTGAGAGTGGCGGTACGTCCTTCTCTGCCTGTTCAGGGCGTTGATTTTATTCTTGGAAATGACCTGGCTGGAGGGAAAATATTGCCTGTGTTAGAGGTTGTGGATAAACCAGACACGTTTAGCCACTCTGAAGATTTGTCTGACAATTACCCTGACGTTTTTCCCGCATGTGCGGTCACTCGTGCTCAGTCGCGCAAAGTGGGTAATATGGTGGATTTGTCTGACACTCTGTTTCTTCCTCTCTTTGTTGGTGACGAACCACTGTGTACTGGTGCTACTTCAAAGAAAAAGAAATCACAGTCAGAGAACAACAGTGTAAATGTGTCTGACGCGGATACCTTAACATTATCTGTGTCACGAGAGAAAATTAGTGCTGCACAGAAAAACGACAAGTCTCTCATCACTTCTTTTAATTCTGTTATCTCTCTTGATGTGGCTAAGGATGAGAAAGTTGCTTATTTTGTGGAAAATGATTTGTTGATGAGAAAGTGGTGCGCGAACACTAACGATTTGGAGTGGAATGTTGTATATCAAGTTGTTGTTCCTTCTCCTTATCGTCAACATGTGTTATGTCTAGCGCATGATCACCAGCTTGCTGGTCATCTAGGAATTACTAAGACATATAATAGGATATTGCAACATTTCTTTTGGCCAGGATTAAAAAAAGACGTTGTTCAGTACTGTCGTACTTGTCATACTTGTCAAACTGTTGGGAAGCCGAATCAGGTGATTCGTCCTGCTCCACTCGTTCCCATACCCGTGATTGCTGAGCCGTTTGAACATGTGATTATAGACTGCGTTGGACCGTTGCCTAAAACTAAATCTGGTAACCAGTTCTTGTTAACCATAATGTGTGCGGCTACTAGATTTCCGGAAGCAGTTCCATTAAGAAAAATCACTGCACCTGTGATTATCAAAGCATTGATAAAATTCTTTTCCACTTTTGGACTCCCTAAAATCATACAAAGTGATCAAGGCACGAATTTTTTGTCAAGACTTTTTAAGCAGGTACTGGAGTCTTTGGCAATTTCTCACAGAGTTTCAAGTGCGTACCATCCGCAGACCCAGGGCGCACTTGAACGTTTTCACCAGACACTTAAGTCAATGCTTAAGAAGTATTGTATGGACACTGCTAGAGACTGGGATGAGGGAGTTCCCTTGGTTTTATTTGCAGTAAGAGAGACTGTACAAGAATCTCTTAGTTTTAGCCCAGCCGAACTCGTATTCGGACATCAAATGAGAGGACCCTTGAAAGTTCTTAAAGAACACATTTTGAACACTGAATCAACTCCGAACACTAATGTACTGGATTACGTAAGTACATTTCGAGATCGTTTGCATACTGCTTGGTCGCTAGCTAAAGAATCTCTAGCAAATGCTCAGAAAGGTATGAAACGTAAGTATGATCAGAAAGCAGTTGCGCGTTCTTTTATGTCTGGTGATGAAGTGATGGTGCTTTTGCCTGTTCCTGGATCATCTTTGTCGGCTCGTTTCTTTGGTCCTTATGTGGTGAAACAGAAAATGAGTGAAACTGATTACATGCTTTACACACCTGATAGGAAACGTCAAACCCGTGTTTGTCACATAAACATGTTGAAAGCTTATCATGCCAGGGAGAGTTCTGCGGTCAAAGCTTCAGAGAAGACTGCAGGGCCCGCTGTCTCTTCTGTCGCAGTCGCTGTGGAACTGTTACCACCTTCTGGTACTTCGGGGGCTGACGAAGATGGTGTCGTGCTTCGCAATCCTCCTCAGCAGAGCGCAAGGTTGCCCAACTCAGAGATTTTAAATGATCTGCACTCTTATCTTAATCATTTAACTATGGACCAGGAAACTGACATTGTTAATGTAATATCTGATTTTCACTGTCTGTTTAGTGATGTTCCTAAACAAACAAATGTTTTGCAGCATGATATTGCTATAAATGGTGCTCGTCCTATTAAGCAGCATGCTTACCGTGTAAATGCAGTTAAAAGAGATATTATGCGTCAGGAAGTAAGTTATTTGCTGGAGAATGATCTGGCCAAGCCTAGTTGTAGTCCCTGGAGCTCTCCGTGTCTTCTCGTTCCTAAACCTGATGGCACGTTTAGATTTTGCACCGATTTTCGTAAGGTGAATGCCGTAACAGTCCCAGACAGTTATCCTTTGCCGCGAATGGAGGACTGTGTCGATAATGTTGGCTCGGCACGTTTTGTTAGTAAGCTGGATATGCTTAAAGGGTACTGGCAAGTACCACTGACTCCACAAGCATCAGAAATTTCAGCATTTGTAACTCCAGATACTTTCCTTCAGTACACATCGATGGCCTTCGGTCTCAGAAATGCTCCAGCCACTTTTCAACGTCTTGTAAATATTGTCCTGGCTGATGTACCGAATTGCAGTGCATATCTTGATGATCTGGTTATTTATTCAGTGGATTGGGAGGAACATGTGTGTGTGTTGAGAACAGTTTTTGAACGGCTTCGTAAAGCTAATTTAACCCTCAACTTAGCAAAATGTGAGTTTGGTCGGGGGACGGTCACTTATCTCGGTAAAGAGGTTGGACAGGGCCAAGTGCGACCAGTGGAGGCTAAAGTCATGGCTATTGCGGAATTTCCAGCTCCTACCACTCGACGAGAGTTACGAAGGTTCTTAGGTATGGCTGGCTATTATCGCAGTTTCTGCAAAAATTTCTCAACAGTTGTTAATCCTCTCACTGCGTTGCTCAGCCCGTCTAAACCTTTTGAGTGGTCTGTGGAGTGTCAGTATGCTTTTGACTGTGTGAAGACTCTTTTATGTAATGCACCTGTTCTTGTTGCCCCTGACTGTACACACACGTTTAAGCTTGAAGTCGATGCAAGTGCCGTTGGTGCTGGAGCTGTTCTTCTTCAAGAAGATAGAAATGGTATAGATCATCCTGTTAGTTATTATTCTCGTAAGTTTAATAAGCATCAGCTTAATTATTCTACGATTGAGAAAGAAGCACTAGCTCTCTTGCTTGCGCTACAGCACTTTGAAGTTTATCTAGGTTCTAGCAATCTTCCCGTCATAGTGTTCACAGACCACAATCCTCTTGTGTTTTTATCTCGAATGTACAATCAAAATCAGCGTTTAGTGCGCTGGGCGCTAGTGCTCCAAAATTATAATTTAGAGATAAAACATAAAAAGGGTGTTGAAAATGTTTTGGCGGATGCTCTTTCGAGAGTGTAAAATGTTCTTTGTTTGATTATTTCATTTTTATTTTTCTTATTTTTTTTTTTTTACAAACAGGTTTGTTCTTAAGGGTGGGAGTGTTACGTCCCTGAGTGGTTGTGCGTGCCTGTGTGTGTGTGTCTCTCTCTTTCTCTCTCTCTGTTGCGCTCTTAGGTTTGCTCCACCTCCCGTTTGCTATTAGTGGCGTGACGTCACCTCCACCGCAGCCAATCGAGTTCCTCGACAGCAGTTAAAAGGACGCTGAGAGAGAGCGTGGAGGCAACTTGTTTTCTGCCGTTTGGTTTTGTTGTTGCCTTGTATTTTCCCTTTTCGTTCAGTTTTGATTTTTGTTTGACGTGTTACGGAAAGAGTATAGAGTTAAGAGGACAGTTTATATGTCACGTGACCTACATTACAAACACATAGGTAACTCGATCTGTATAGAACATCAGGTAAGGAAGTGAACGCCACCCCCTGTATGTTTTGTTTGTGAGACAGAGTAAGGAAGTTAGGGCGTGTGACGCCGAAGAGTTGTTGTCTTTTCTTTTCTTTTGTTTACTAGTTAGGTAAGAGGTTTAACTACGAGTTAGAATGAGTTTTGTTTTGTTACTTTCATTTCTTTGGCTTCACTACTAGCGTCCTCTCATTACTCTTGGTTTATTTACCTTTCTAGTATCTTTTGATTTATAAGCCGCTTGTTGTTGTTTCATTGTTTATATTAGTTCAACATTATTACTAATATTATTATCTTTTACTTTTGTATAGTTATTTCACTTATTATGTATAATAAATTATCCTTTTCCGCCTTATTTTGTTGCCATGTTGTCTTTTGCCACCTTAACCACACCAAATAGTGTCACGACTTCAATGTTTCCTCTTTTGACCTTGCAAATCATAAGAGTTTGTAACACTATGATTTTATAAAAAAAATTATTTAAACATTTTGGGACCATTTGGTCCGAAGAACACCAGAGGGTTAAAATAGTAATATTTTGTATTATGTTTAATATTTTTATTTAACAATAATCATAATAATAATAATAATAATAATAATAATAATAATATTCAAGCACAACACTTTGGGCCAAAATGTGCAGTTCCCAAACAAGCACAACACACTTATTGTTCTTTATAATTTAGTTTTGTTTATTTGTTTTAAAAATCACATTAAAAATAGCAATTTTAAACAGAAATGTGTGATTAGATTTTCATGCAGCCATATATATATATATATATATATATATATATATATGTTTTCATTTACAACACAATATCAAAAACTGATAATTTTTCACTTTACTTTGTGAATGGAGGCAAACACACTCACCTGGATAAGTGGACCGGTCTCATTTCATCTGTCATAGAAACACAATAGAAAAGAATTACTGATATTGTGGGCCATTCGTCAGCAATGATTCATTTCATTAAAAAGTGTTGGAGTTAGTGTAAAATGTCTCAGCTGTGGTAACATTAGTGAAAAGCCTATTAAGCAATATCACAATATAATATTCCATAATGATGATATTCAGTATTCAGCATGACATAAGTCTGATGTTGCTTTAACACACACAGTTCAATGAATCGGTGCTGATATTTAAGTATTTAACATGTCGAGTCACCTTTATTTATATAGCGCTTTTTACAATAGATTGTCTCAGAGCAGCTTTACAGAGATAACAGGAAAAAGATGCAACAAAGTTTGTTTCTAGAAGAAAATAGCGTCACAGTCCAGCTTAAGTTCAATACTGCGATCATAACTGTCGTCATTAATGCTGATAGATCTCTAGGAGTTTTACTGCCTTGTAATAGAACATTCATCACATGTACACAATAATAATAATATAGGCTATATTAGAATTTTTTTTATGACTTCGAAACCTCTGCCTATGCAACCCAGTATTTATTCTGCTCTCCACTGACCACTTGGTCCATTGCTCCAACGAGGCACTTGTTACACACAGTATAAGAAGTGTGTAATGTATAAGAGTATAAGTCTATGCAAAAACCACAGTGTCAATCAAATCACGTCGGTGGTGCTTGTGCAATTCTACGTCACATTGCATAGAATCTGAGAACAGCTCATTCTGAGAAAGTGCTTATGATTGATTGAGATTGTAAAAAAAACACTGGGTGGATTTTTATCATTCTAGGGTGGTTTTGCTCACACACTGCCGACACACATTTATGTTCAAACACCATGTAAAAGTGAATTTTGCATAATAGGTGCCCTTTAAAGCAATTTCTAAGCAGTGTCCTACAGCAGGGTAGTCTTGCAGTATTTAACTAAAGATAACTGCATCTACTAAAGTGCTTCTAACACTTACAGAGTATGTATAGTATATTAATGATATAAATGAAACCACTTCTTTGGAATTAAAATAAATGTAACAAACCACTGTATTAAAAGGTTTAATAAAGCTACATGCAAGAATTTTTTAAAGTCCATCTAAATATAAATGTAACAAACTCACAGATTATAGTCCAGTGTGTCATTTCTGTATACTCTATCAGCACCAAACAGAAGTCAGAAGGTTTTCCTATGAATATAGCTTGCTAATAAAGAGATACTTTTAATAATGGAAATACCCACATATCAGTGAACTTATTACATAAATGCATTTAACGTTTAGTTACAACACTCTTTACAGAAAGAAATAACACAGTTATGTATCATCATCAAGTTTGTCCGAAAGATTAGTGAGAGTGTACGTTTTATTAAAAAAAGCAACATTTTGGAAAAAAAAAAAGCTGAGAAAATAACGTTCTTTTCAAAGACTTCATCAAGATGGGATTAAGAGCGTTGATTAAAACAAAGGACTGTGAAGCTTTGAGTGTGTTGATGGACTCAATTCATCACCTTTGATCACCTTTTTTTAAATTAAACTTCTCAACATTCAAGTGTTGATTAAAAAAAAAACAGAGTTAGAACCAATTTCTGAAATTGCCATGAAATTGGTTTGTGGTTGAAAACAAAAGAAAAACACTGACAGAGAAATAATTTACACTGTAGGACAATGAAATGCTCAAATCACTCAATCTAATGTAATGTTAGTTGGGCTCTTGTTCTGTCAGGTGGATTGATTATCAATATGTCTTATCCGTTCATAGAGGATATGCATATAACAGAAGAAGAACTTACTGTACACATAAGATTTGAAAAGAAATCTGAGGTATTTTTTTACTGACTGCCAAAAGCCACAGAACAGAGAAGCAATGGATCGCTGCGATTCACAGAAACATCTGGATCTAGGCAGAGAAAGGTGGATTTGCATTTATATTTTTTCAATATGTTGAATTTTGAGGTAAAATCATACTTGTTTTTGTTATGTACTGTATTGACAACTCATTAAAATGAAATAAGATGAAATATTTGCAATTTTATATTCTGTGTACACTATGCACAAGTGTACCTGGACAAAAGCCGTTTTAAACGCAAAGGGTCGTTACACCATATATTGATTTGAAGAAGTTAATAGAAGTAAGGGATACATTACTTTATAATAAATAAATTAAATTTGTGATTTTATTTTTGAAGCAATTCTCACTTTACAGCATTTCAACACGAGTGCCAGTGCTTTTCACAGTACTGTAGCTTTGCAGGAAGGTTTCTTCAAGCGTCTCGGAGACGTTCCCGCAGTTCTTCTGGATTTAGTCTGTCTCAGTTTCTTCTGTTTCTTCATGTAATCACAGACGGACTCGATGATGGTGAGATCAGATCATACCGGCTGCTGTCAGACTCCTTGTGCATACACAAATCTCACTGGATTATTACAATTAATGGCAAAAAGAATGTTTGAAAATGTAAACTGATATTTTAGACCCGCGTGTAAGAGACTTCTTCTTCTTCAGAGTCTAAAAAATGTACATTTCACTGTGTACAAACTGTAAAATACAATCTTGCACATCTGTAAATTTTACTTTAATTTCCTAATGGTATAAATTACATTGTTCAGAACTAATCTTCTTTCTTTCTTTAACTGTATTTGACTATTTAATACTTGATGTATTTTTAAATGATTTTGCATTCGCTGAATTTAAAATATAATTGTCAATGTCACTGTATTTAAACCGTTAAACACGTAATAGTTTTAGATTTAATCTTCTTTATTTATTGATTTATCTATTTATTAAGACTGACAATATTGAACTACTTTGATGTCAGCACTAAACGATTTTTGCATTTAAATGTAATGTGCAGTTTGTTGCCATTGCTGCCAATTTTAACACATTTGTGAATGTCAGTTGACAAGCATTAAAAATTAGTATACAGAATGTCAGTAAGCAAACAGTTAACTGGTCCCATTGACTTCCATAGTATTTTTTTTTCCTACTATGGAAGTCAATGGGACCAGTTAACTGTCTGGTTACTGACATTCTTCAAAATATCTTCCTTTGTGTTCAGCAGAAGAAATAAATTCATACAGGTTTGAAACAACTTGAGGGTGAGTTTAATGATGACAGAATTTTCTTTTTCATTTTCTTGTGCATCAACAGAAAGGTTTTTATGTATTTATTTTAGAGATTGTTTTGTAAATAAATTTGTAGTAAATGTAGAGGGTTTTAAATTGAATTTGTGTTGATTGTAACTAGGTTATTAAGATATTTATAATAACTTTGTTATTATTATTATTTTTAATTACAAATGTATTTAATTATATAATAGTGTACATGATGTATATTACATTAAAGTGTATGTTAGTTCACATTAATTGCTTGTCAGTATATTTGGAAGTACACTTTTATCATATTTCAAAGTTCATATAAAAATGTATTAAAGTCCCACTTAAGTTGTTCCAAAAAATCACTCTTAATTTCAACTAATTGCATTTAATTTAAGCTTAATCTGTGATACATTTCAATAATCAATAACATATTATATGCAATACGTTTGTGGAAAACATTACACTTAATTCACATTTAAGTGTATTGTTAACTGACATTAAAGTATATTTTAGTTCACATTAATTGCTTGTCAGTTCATTAAACAGTACACTTTAACTATATTTTAAATACACTATATGCAAGTATGAAATGACTTCTTACATTTGTATTAAAGTGCCATTTAAGTTGTTTAAAAAAGCATTCAAAAGTATAACTAAGTGCATTTAATATTAAGTTAATTTGTGATACATTTGAAACTAAATACAAATAAAATGCACTTAAGCGGTGAAAACATTACAGTTAATTCACACTTAAGTGTATTGTTAACTGACATTAAAGTACATTTAGTTCAGTTAATCAATTTTAAAGACACTAGAAGCAATTATCAAAGTAAATATAAAGTTGTATTAAAGTCCCACTTAAGTTGTCCCAAAAAAATCACCCTTAATGACAACTTATTGCATTTTATTTCAACTTAATATGTGATATATACAGTATACGAAATCAATTACACTTCATGTACATTCAGTGCACCGAAAACATTGCATTTAAGTCACACTTAAGTGTATACATTTAAAGTATATTATTTGTATAATAAGTACACTTTATAAAAGGACACTAAAGTGCACTTTTTATTCACAAGGGCAAGGTCAGTGAGAGACTGCTTCATCATAGATGAGTAATGTCACTCAAGTCTTCTTCATTGTGATTTGTTCTGGTGATTGTTTTTGAGCTAATCATACTGTGTTAAGCTGCATTATGTATGGTTTTAAAATGGCACTCTACTTTGTGAGGTGGGGGGAGCTGATTACACTGGAAATCATTGATCAATCACTCGGGGTGTGTTTTAAGGACTGCCTGTCCCCTTCAGAGCTGTATTTAAGCAGCAGACTGACCAAACACATCACACTTCTCCAGCTTTGACCAGGCGAGCTGCTCTTGAGAAGAATTTCAGACTGCAGTCATTCATGTAAGTATACTTTCACTCAAGGGCACTTGACTTAAGATGTAGCTAGCTAACAGTTTCTAATACTTTGCATGAGATTATCCAACCCAATTTTCCTCCACCGCGTATCTATATCACGAGTTCATGTTTTCATTTGCCATGCTCTTTACGCAAAATGTACCCATTGACTTTAATTGGTTGTCTAGGAGCCGCTTTCCAACAGGTTATTTTAAAATGAAAAGTCAAAATATGTTTAAGTTAGGTTTAAAATGTTATGGGTAGGTTTAGGGAAAGGTTTGGGTTTATATGTGCGAAAATAATGATCAATCTGGATCTTTTTTTCAATTGAAATTCAGAAGTTATACAACTTTTATTTAAAAAAAGTTTTGTCAGCATTGCGATTCTCTTTGTACACATATACACTCTTTAATGGACGTATGCACGAAAACACAATTTTAAACAACGCAGGCCTATTATTCATACTACTTCTACTTGTATTAAGTTGCTCAAGCAAGTAGTTAAAAATATTTAACCATGTACTTATATTAAGATTGCAAACATTTTAAATTAAAACTTAAAATTGACAAAACAGCCGACTATCATGCCTTTTCTTTTGCATTTAAATTTTAATACAATACATCTTGAATGTCACAAAGAACTTGTTTTTCCACCTCCACGAATGAGACGAGTGTTGTTCATTATGTCGCCTTGTTGAGGTAAATTGTAGTTTCACACATACTCCGTTTGCAGTGTGTATGCGGTGCGTATTTTTTTCCGTAGGCTACCCATGTTAACAGGTCAGAGCTTTCACGCTGCACGCGGATGCGGTCCGGCGATCCGTTCCAGGTGCGGTGCGTATACAGCAGTGCAGAGATCGTTTCCGCACCGAGACTATTTCTGCTGTGCTGCACGCGCTGAATTAAAGTGACAGCACATGGTTCGTGGTCAAAATTAACACAGATTGATATGAAAATATAATAATCTCACCATACATGCGTTTAATTGTATACTACAATTTTTCACAGTCATCTTTTTACTTTTAGAAGACTTTTAGTAAATTAAGGAAAACTACAATTTACCTCAACAAGGTGACATAACAACACTCGTCTCATTCGTGGAGGTGGAAAACATGCAAAATTTATTGTATAAAGATTTAAATTATGCAAAAGAAAGGGCATGAGTCTGCAGTTTTTGTCAATTTTAAGTTTTAATTTAAAATGTATGCGATTTTATATAAGTAGGCCTACATGGTTAAATATTTTACCACTTGCTTGAGCAACTTAAATATAATTATATAGAAGTATTGAATTGATAAATTTGAGTATTGTTTAAATTTGTTTAAATGTGAATACGTCTATTAAAGAGAGTATGTGTACAGAGAATCACAATGCTGACAAAACTTTTTTAAAAGGTGCTCTAAGCGATGTCGTAGAGAGACGTTACTACTTGTTGACGTTCGAATTGTTGTCAAACAAAACGGAGGCTTGCTCGACCCTCCCTCCTCCTCATCCCGTCTCCTCCCTCCTCCCCTCCCCTCCCTTCCGGCATAAAGGAAAGTCAAAGTAGTCACTACAAACAAAATTGAGTTTTACTGATACTTCATTCAATGTGTAATGTCACCGTTAGATAAATGCTTTTATATATTGCAGAACAGAATGCAGAAAAAGAGAAACATTATCTTAAAATCATTTCGCCACCTGAGGTTATAACTATAGCTCCCATACAAGGACGCAATAATAGCATGATAGCGTTAGCTTCACGTTTCCCACTGAGCATAAACAACAGCGGTGTCGTAAACAAATTTAGTCAAAGTTGTCAATAGCCTATAAATGAACATTCAAATTCATAACAAACCGTGGGTTAAAACAATCATTCACACAAATTGTCGCCCTATACTGTGAGTTTGCTTGATCATTTAGCCTACAATAGAGATTGATCGCTAACGTGTTGTAGTCACCAAAGTTAACGCTGACTGCATAGTTCTAGCTAATGACATCCTTGTGTTGGTTTGGTGAACATGAACGTTTATTTAGAAAGAAAAATGGATTTACCTGTTCTGCAAAAACAGAGCAACTGGAATGTCGGATTGGAAGCCCTTCTGCCGGCGGAGTTCTCGCCACCTTTCCAAGGTTTTTCCGATGTAAATTCGGTACTTCCCGCGTTCCTTATCCTTTGTCCTTCTTCTTTGCAATTTGTTAATCGGAATGTCGTCTCTTTGGTCGTGTGTCGGACATAATTCAAACTTCATTTATGTCGTTCATATGGTTTATGACATCAAAGTACCGCAAGAGCAGTCCAAAAGCATAAGGAGCCATCTACTTTCTATTCGCTCCTGCGGTACTCTGATGAAATTCACCGATCGGTCTGTGCAGCGCCGGTTCAAGTCCAACAAGCCTATTATCAGGGGTGCTGGAGGGCTGGACATGATGCTACATAAACGCTTTTTGACTTTCTCAGTTTGTGTACATCTATAGGGTTCAGAGAATTATTTTTTCCCACAGTAATTTCACACATATCTAGTACAATTATGTGGTTTTGTTTTATTAATACAGTGTGTGCGTTTTTAAAGCTGATGTTAATTCTTATCTGATTTTGCTTTCAGATCTATTTAATTCCAAGATGTCCGACACAATAAATCTGCATCTAATTGGTGGAGGCGGAGGTGGTGCATTCTCATTTACTGGTGTGGACAACGGTGCCAGTTTAGAGAAGATCGGAGTCTGGGTGGGAGGATGGCAGGTTAGGGGTGTCAGGGTCTGGCTTTCAGATGGAAGAGTTGAAAATTTTGGAGAAGGTTCTGGACCGTATCAAGAGTACACGTTCTCACCTGGTGAGTGTTTCACCTCACTTTCCCTGTGGGGGAACGGAGCAGGAACACGTCTTGGAGCCATCAAATTCAAGACCAGTTTGGGGGGAGAGTTTTTTGCAAAGATGACAGACTGGGGTTTAAAAAAAGAATATCCCATGGATGTCGGCTCTGGATATTGTTTGGGAGTTGTAGGAAGAGGTGGTGCCGACATTGACTGCATGGGATTCATGTTTCTCAAAGCAATTGAATCAACAGTTCTCACCGATGTCCACTATCCCACTCTCCACCAACTGATACCAAAGGTGAAAGTAGAAGACATCAAAGCCCACAGTTACAGGAACAACTCCTCCACCACACAAAATCAAACACTTGAAAGCTCAACGACTATAAATAAGAAATCTTCATGGTCTGTGAGTGCAAGTTTATCTGCAACATTTAAAATGGAAGTGAAGGCTGGGGTTCCAGAGGTTGCTCAAGGTACTGCAGGATTCAGTGTCACCATTGGATTTCAAGGCACTTATGGTCAGGAGAACACAGAAAAGAGAACCGAAAAGCTGTCTACAAATGTAAAAGTGCCACCAGGGAAGAAGCTTGATGTTTCCATCACTATTGGCAAAGCCACTTTTGACCTGCCTTACACTGGCACAGTGAAGATGACCTGCAAGAACGGCAGTGTGTTTGCGTACAGAACCAAGGGCAGATACAAAGGCGTCACTTACACTGATATCAAAGTGGATACCAAGGAATCTCCTCTGTAATGTCAAGACAGATTGCACATGTGATGCACAAGTTCTTTGAATACTTCTAATTTTGTCAATCATGTATCAGTTGCTTTACATTCAGGCCTCATTGTATTTTTTGGGCCGGTGTTTGGGTGTTCAGGGGAAATATATATATATATTCAACATTTGTTGTTTTCAAATAACCTTATATAATACCAATACACAAATATTCATATAGCTTCATACTTTGTGTAATCACAATAAATAATCTCTAGATACTGATTCTGTAATAATGTGTTTAAAATTACATTTAATTAAAAAAAATACAATTTATTAAATAAACCTTCTGTTGTAAGCAGTGTTCCCTCTACTTATTTTCTTATTTTCATTATTTTTCTCTATTGGGCGAACATTTCAGCCACATGAGCAACAGTCTTTATACCAGACTTGAAAAGTGACTAAATGTGGTTGAATCATTTAGTTGTAACTTGTAAGTTACAAGTTACAACTAAATGATTTAACGTCATTTAATTAATGTGCTATTTCTATTTGATTTGACCCTTAAAGTAACTTAGTTAAGTAAAGTAAAGTAATCTCTGTTGCTCTATGATGCTGTATTTCATTTGAATGTGCAGAAATGCTTATGGTTGGGATCTCAGTCAAGGAGTAATATCTCACAATATAGTGACACTTTATAGTTAACTTAGTGTATTACTAACGTAAATACTTTGTAACATGAAGCACATTTTTATATGGATTAAAGGATAGTCCAATCACAGCGAGTTCAGCGATAAAGTCACGGCCAATGACAACCCATCTGAATAGAGGCGTCACACTTGTTTATTTATGGTAAATTATGACAGATCTCTTTCACGACTGAAGGGATTGATTCCTTAAATATTTAATATTTAGACTGTTACATTTATTTTTCTCTAATTAAATATTAAAGGCACATTTTAAAGGGGACCTATTATGCTCCTTTTAACAAGATGTAAAACAAGTCTCTGATGTCCCCAGAGTGTGTATGTGAAGGTTTAGCTCAAAAACAGATAATTTTTTACAGTATGTTTAAATTGTCATTTTTGGGGGCTCAGAAAAACGCGCTGTTTTAGTGTGTGCCCTTTAAATGCAAATGAGCTGCTGCTGCGCGGCACAGTGGGCGGAGCTTCATGAGCTCGCACTCAGTCTCTCAGGACTGATGATAATATCAGAAACTCTCAGTAACGGTGTTCATTTCGACCCGGAGTCGGACAATAATGCCTACAGAGTCAGAGTGCGAGTGCTGTATGGAGATGGAACAGGTATAGTTTAATTTAATTACGGTTATAAAGTATTTGTCATCTGCTTGTATGTACCTAGCCTACAAGTCTGCTGTTTCGGACCAGGTCCGAATGATGATCAAAAATATACTGATGAGTTTAATAAAGTTTATTGTACATCACACAAAAGATGAAGCGTCAGTTTTACTCATAGAAGTTAAAGTTCTGGTTTATTATTCTCTCTTACTGTTGATTCAATGACATGACAAATTAAAACTATTCCTGTTTTTCATTGCACGTTTTTATTTTATTTTGTAATCTTTAAAGCAGGCCTTCAATAATTTCCTAAATCAAAGACACTTGTAAGTTTATCATTGCACGTTTTTCATTGTAAAAAAAGATCTGCTTATAGGCCTATATATAGTCTATACATAGCCTATATTTATATATTTATATATATATATATATATATATATATATATATATATATATATATATATATATATTTATACTGTATATATGTATAAATAATAATTATATATGGGCCATTCTACAGAATTGGTGCAAAGTTGGAAACATCTTGAATTTTTTTTTGTTTTTTCCCACAAATTTTGCATGTATGCAAATTGTATAATATCCAAGGTACGCTTTTCTAGTAATTGTGCAGTTAATTCTCATATTGTATTTTCAGAAAATGCTGGAATATTTTCCTTCTCCCCAAATTTGTCACTACCGAAACAAAATAATAAATAATTTATTAAGAAGGCTTATAATGACCTATTAAGATTTTGTTTACATCTACCTTATAAATATATATTTTTTCTATTTTTAAAAAATATTTTTACTAGTTAAATCAATAAAGATTATAATTTTAATAATATTTTAAGTGTGATTTATGAGATTTGTTGTATTTTGAACCCAATCTTTCTTTGTAGAAGGCATAAAGTTTATCGTACTGATTTCAAAGTTAAGGATTCATTGGTTTGAATATGCACTGAACCAAACACTATCATAACATCTTAGTTAATAATTCAATATACTTTATTTTTGACAAAACATCCCATGTTATGGTAGTGACTGCACATTTTTGGTAGTGACAGTAATGTTTTGGTAGTGACCACAATAATTAGTTTGCCATGGCTGAATCAGACTGTCCACATTTTATGTTAATATAAATAAATAACTATGATGCACATATGCAGTCAGTACATATAGCAGACACACATCTGACAGTAAATATCTTATAAGAACACCTAGAGCTATTCTATATTTTGGGTCTTGAGGTGCAAGTGAGAAGAGGTATGCTCCTAGATTTTTCTTCCCAAAAAAACAACAACTTACAATGTAGACTCAGAACCACTTTGTTTTATTTTCACATTTTCAACATTTTGTTTATGAGTCATTCAGATAAATCTCCAGAACCACTGAACTCTCTCTCTCTCTCTCTCTCTCTGTCTGTGTGTGTGTGTGTGTGTTTACATAAAACATTAATTTCAGAATAATTTTCCTCATTCAGATAAATCTCCAGAACCACTGAACTGTGTGTGTGTGTGTGTGTGTGTGTGTGTGTGTGTGTGTGTGTGTGTGTGTGTGTGTGTGTGTGTGTGTGTGTGTGTGTGTGTGTGTGTGTGTACTGGTGTCTGATCACCCTCACTGGAAGTGCTAGGTGGTGCGGAAGCCCTGCAAAATGTCTCCATCTCTTTTTGTATTTTCACCATCATCCTGTGTCTTTTCTGTCTTTTCCTCCATGCTTTTCTGTCAGATAATTCACTGATACTCTTCAACTTTCCTTCTTCCCTTCGTTTCTTATTTCTTTCATTTTCTTTCCTTAAGTATTCCTCGTACTTCACTGGGTCTTCCCTCAACCTTTGTTTGTATTCTCTCTGTCTCTCTGTTGTAGTTTTTCTATTTTTTTTTTAGGCATGTTGGTGTTTTATGTCATTCTCCCTGTCAAGTTAATCATAGAAATTAACATTACTGACAACAACCTTACACCTAAGCTAGTATCATGGACTGCAACCTTAAGTAATTGTAACCTCATCACATTACAGAATTTTAACAGAATATTGCATACTAAAACATTACTAAAACATACTACAGTAGTAATTATTTGCATAACTGTACTAAAATGTAGTTTATTCCTCCAAATAAAGGATTATGTGTTCCCTTTTGTCACTACCAAAACAATGTCACAACCGAAACTTCAAGAAAACGTTTCGGTTGTGACTGTTTTGGTAGTGACAATTTTAGATACTTTTGAGCCTAGCTCGAAGATGCTAATCAGCACATGGTTAGCAATCACTGGTCAGAACAGTTGAACACATATAACAACTAAATTTTATGGAATAACATCCAAAAAAAATGTCTCAATAGCAGAACAAATGAGTTTGGTAGTGACATTCCTAAAGTGCTTCTAACACTTACAGAGTATGTATAGTATATTAATGATATAAATGAAACCACTTCTTTGGAATTAAAAGAAATAACACAATTATCTATCATCATCAAGTTTGTCCGAAAGATTGAAGATAGTGAGAGTGTAAGTTTTGAAAAAAACATCAACATTTCAAACATTTTGAAAAAAAAAAGCTGAGAAAATAACGTTCTTTTCAAAGACTTCATCAAGATGGGATTAAGAGCGTTGATTAAAACAAAGGACTGTGAAGCTTTGAGTGTGTTGATTGACTCAATTCATCACCTTTGATCACCTTTTTTTAAATTAAACTTATCAACATTCAAGTGTTGATTAAAAAAAAACAGAGTTAGAACCGATTTCTGAAATTGCAATGAAATTGGTTTGTGGTTGGAAACAAAAGAAAAACACTGACGGAGAAATAATTTACACTGTAGGACAATGAAATGCTCAAATCGCTCAATCTAATGTAATGTTAGTCAGTAGTTGGGCTCTTGTTCTGTCAGGTGGATTGATTATCAATATGTCTTATCCGTTCATAGAGGATATGCATATGACAGAAGAAGAACTTACTGTACACATAAGATTTGAAAAGAAATCTGAGGTATTTTTTTACTGACTGCCAAAAGCCACAGAACAGAGAAGCAATGGATCGCTGCGATTCACAGAAACATCTGGATCTAGGCAGAGAAAGGTGGATTTGCATTTATATTTTGTGTCAATATGTTGAATTTTGGGGTAAAATCATACTTGTTTTTGTTATGTACTGTATTGACAACTCATTAAAATGAAATAAGATGAAATATTTGCCATTTTATATTCTGTGTACACTATGCACAAGTGTACCTGGACAAAAGCCGTTTTAAACGCAAAGGGTCGTTACACCATATATTGATTTGAAGAAGTTAAATCATACATAAATTCAATTTGTGATTTTATTTTTGAAGCAATTCTCACTTTACAGCATTTCAACACGAGTGCCAGTGCTTTTCACAGTACTGTAGCTTTGCAGGAAGGTTTCTTCAAGCGTCTCGGAGACGTTCCCGCAGTTCTTCTGGATTTAGTCTGTCTCAGTTTCTTCTGTTTCTTCATGTAATCACAGACGGACTCGATGATGGTGAGATCAGATCATACCGGCTGCTGTCAGACTCCTTGTGCATACACAAATCTCACTGGATTATTACAATTAATGGCAAAAAGAATGTTTGAAAATGTAAACTGATATTTTAGACCCGCGTGTAAGAGACTTCTTCTTCTTCAGAGTCTAAAAAATTTACATTTCACTGTGTACAAACTGTAAAATACAATCTTGCACATCTGTAAATTTCTCTTTAATTTCCTAATGGTATAAATTACATTGTTCAGAACTAATTTTCTTTCTTTCTGAACTGTATTTGACTTTATTCAACTATACTTATGTACATTATTTTGCATTCGCTGACTTTAAAATGAACTGTCTGTCGATTTCACTGCGTATTTAAACCATTAAACGTGTAATAGTTAAACGTATAAATGTCATTGTTCAGAACTAATCTTCTTTCTTTCTTTAACTGTATTTGACTATTTAATACTTGATGTATTTTTAAATGATTTTGCATTCGCTGAAGTTAAAATATAATTGTCAATGTCACTGTATTTAATCCGTTAAACACGTATAGTTTTAGAACTAATCTTCTTTATTTATTTATTTATTTATTAAGACTGACAATATTGAACTACTTTGATGTCAGCACTAAACGATTTTTGCATTTAAATGTAATGTGCAGTTTGTTGCCATTGCTGCCAATTTTAACACATTTGTGAATGTCAGTTGACAAGCATTAAAAATTAGTATACAGAATGTCAGTAAGCAAACAGTTAACTGGTCCCATTGACTTCCATAGTATTTTTTTTTCCTACTATGGAAGTCAATGGGACCAGTTAACTGTCTGGTTACTGACATTCTTCAAAATATCTTCCTTTGTGTTCAGCAGAAGAAATAAATTCATACAGGTTTGAAACAACTTGAGGGTGAGTTTAATGATGACAGAATTTTCTTTTTCATTTTCTTGTGCATCAACAGAAAGGTTTTTATGTATTTATTTTAGAGATTGTTTTGTAAATAAATTTGTAGTAAATGTAGTAAATTTGTAGTAAATGTAGAGGGTTTTAAATTGAATTTGTGTGGATTGTAACTAGGTTATTAAGATATTTATAATAACTTTGTTATTATTATTATTTTTAATTACAAATGTATTTAATTATATAATAGTGTACATGATGTATATTACATTAAAGTGTATGTTAGTTCACATTAATTGCTTGTCAGTATATTTGGAAGTACACTTTTATCATATTTCAAAGTTCATATAAAAATGTATTAAAGTCCCACTTAAGTTGTTCCAAAAAATCACTCTTAATTTCAACTAATTGCATTTAATTTGAGCTTAATCTGTGATACATTTGAAATCAATAACATATTATATGCAATACGTTTGTCGAAAACATTACACTTAATTCACATTTAAGTGTATTGTTAACTGACATTAAAGTATATTTTAGTTCACATTAATTGCTTGTCAGTTCATTAAACAGTACACTTTAACTATATTTTAAATACACTATATGCAAGTATGAAATGACTTCTTACATTTGTATTCAAGTTGTTTAAAAAAACATTCAAAAGTTCAACTAATTGCATTTAATATGAAGTTAATTTGTGATACATTTGAAACTAAATACAAATAAAATGCACTAAGCGGTGAAAACATTACATTTAATTCACACTTAAGTGTATTGTTAACTGACATCAAAGTACATTTAGTTTAGTTAATCAATTTTAAAGACACTAGAAGCAATTATCAAAGTAAATATAAAGTTGTATTAAAGTCCCACTTAAGTTGTCCCAAAAAATCACTCTTAATGACAACTTATTGCATTTTATTTCAACTTAATATGTGATATATACGAAATCAATTACACTTAATGTGTATTCAGTGCACCGAAAACATTGCATTTAAGTCACACTTAAGTGTATACATTTAAAGTATATTATTTGTATAATAAGTACACTTTATAAAAGGACACTAAAGTGCACTTTTTATTCACAAGGGCAAGGTCAGTGAGAGACTGCTTCATCATAGATGAGTAATGTCACTCAAGTCTTCTTCATTGGGATTTGTTCTGGTGATTGTTTTTGAGCTAATCATACTGTGTTAAGCTGCATTATGTATGGTTTTAAAATGGCACTCTACTTCGTGAGGTGGGGGGAGCTGATTACACTGGAAATCATTGATCAATCACTCGGGGTGTGTTTTAAGGACTGCCTGTCCCCTTCAGAGCTGTATTTAAGCAGCAGACTGACCAAACACATCACACTTCTCCAGCTTTGACCAGGCGAGCTGCTCTTGAGAAGAATTTCAGACTGCAGTCATTCATGTAAGTATACTTTCACTCAAGGGCACTTGACTTAAGATGTAGCTAGCTAACAGTTTCTAATACTTTGCATGAGATTATCCAACCCAATTTTCTTCCACCGCGTATCTATATCACGAGTTCATGTTTTCATTTGCCATGCTCTTTACGCAAAATGTACCCATTGACTTTAATTGGTTGTCTAGGAGCCGCTTTCCAACAGGTTATTTTAAAATGAAAAGTCAAAATATGTTTAAGTTAGGTTTAGGGAAAGGTTTGGGTTTATATTTGCGAAAATAAGGATCAATCTGGATCTGGGTATTTCTAAAAAGTGTATAAATCACTAGTTTTTCTAAAAAAAAAATTTTTTTTAAATTGAAATTCATTAGTTATACAACTTTTATTTTAAAAAAAGTTTTTGTCAGCATTGCGATTCAATTTGTACACATATACACTATTTAATGGACGTATGCACGAAAACACAATTTAAAACAATGCAGGCCTATTATTCATGTACTACTTCTACTTGTATTAATTTGCTCAAGCAAGTAGTTAAAAATATTTAACCATGTACTTATATTAAGATTGCAAACATTTTAAATTAAAACTTAAAATTGACAAAACAGCCGACTATCATGCCTTTTCTTTTGCATTTAAATTTTAATACAATACATCTTGAATGTCACAAAGAACTTGTTTTTCCACCTCCACGAATGAGACGAGTGTTGTTCATTATGTCGCCTTGTTGAGGTAAATTGTAGTTTCACACATACTCCGTTTGCAGTGTGTATGCGGTGCGTATTTTTTTCCGTACCCATGTTAACAGGTCAGAGCTTTCACGCTGCACGCGGATGCGGTCCGGCGATCCGTTCCAGGTGCGGTGCGTATACAGCAGTGCAGAGATCGTTTCCGCACCGAGACTATTTCTGCTGTGCTGCACGCGCTGAATTAAAGTGACAGCACATGGTTCGTGGTCAAAATGAACACAGATTGATATGAAAATATAATAATCTCACCATACATGCGTTTAATTGTATACTACAATTTTTCACAGTCATCTTTTTACTTTTAGAAGACTTTTAGTAAATTAAGGAAAACTACAATTTACCTCAACAAGGTGACATAACAACACTCGTCTAATTCGTGGAGGTGGAAAACATGCAAAATTTATTGTATAAAGATTTAAATTATGCAAAAGAAAGGGCATGAGTCTGCAGTTTTTGTCAATTTTAAGTTTTAATTTAAAATGTATGCGATTTTATATAAGTACATGGTTAAATATTTTACCACTTGCTTGAGCAACTTAAATATAATTATATAGAAGTAATGAATTGAATAATACGTTGTTTAAATTGTGTTTAAATGTGAATACATCTATTAAAGAGAGTATGTGTAGAGAGAATCACAATGCTGACAAAACTTTTTTAAAAGGTGCTCTAAGCGATGTCGTAGAGAGACGTTACTACTTGTTGACGTTCGAATTGTTGTCAAACAAAACGGAGGCTAGCTCGACCCTCCCTCCTCCTCATCCCGTCTCCTCCCTCCTCCCCTCCCCTCCCTTCCGGCATAAAGGAAAGTCAAAGTAGTCACTACAAACAAAATTGAGTTTTACTGATACTTCATTCAATGTGTAATGTCACCGTTAGATAAATGCTTTTATATATTGCAGAACAGAATGCAGAAAAAGAGAAACATTATCTTAAAATCATTTCGCCACCTGAGGTTATAACTATAGCTCCCATACAAGGACGCAATAATAGCATGATAGCGTTAGCTTCGCGTTTCCCACTGAGCATAAACAACAGCGGTGTCGTAAACAAATTTAGTCAAAGTTGTCAATAGCCTATAAATGAACATTCAAATTCATAACAAACCGTGGGTTAAAACAATCATTCACACAAATTGTCGCCCTATACTGTGAGTTTGCTTGATCATTTACAATAGAGATTGATCGCTAACGTGTTGTAGTCACCAAAGTTAACGCTGACTGCATAGTTCTAGCTAATGACATCCTTGTGTTGGTTTGGTGAACATGAACGTTTATTTAGAAAGAAAATTGGATTTATCTGTTCTGCAAAAACAGAGCAACTGGAATGTCGGATTGGAAGCCCTTCTGCCGGCGGAGTTCTCGCCACCTTTCCAAGGTTTTTCCGATGTAAATTCGGTACTTCCCGTGTTCCTTATCCTTTGTCCTTCTTCTTTGCAATTTGTTCATCGGAATGTCGTCTCTTTGGTCGTGTGTCGGACATAATTCAAACTTCATTTATGTCGTTCATATGGTTTATGACATCAAAGTACCGCAAGAGCAGTCCAAAAGCATAAGGAGCCATCTACTTTCTATTCGCTCCTGCGGTACTCTGATGAAATTCACCGATCGGTCTGTGCAGCGCCGGTTCAAGTCCAACAAGCCTATTATCAGGGGTGCTGGAGGGCTGGACATGATGCTACGTAACCGCTTTTTGACTTTCTCAGTTTGTGTACATCTATAGGGTTCAGAGAATTATTTTTTCCCACAGTAATTTCACACATATCTAGTACAATTATGTGGTTTTGTTTTATTAATACAGTGTGTGTGTGTTTTTAAAGCTGATGTTAATTCTTATCTGATATTGCTTTCAGATCTATTTAATTCCAAGATGTCCGACACAATAAATCTGCATCTAATTGGTGGAGGCGGAGGTGGTGCATTCTCATTTACTGGTGTGGACAACGGTGCCAGTTTAGAGAAGATCGGAGTCTGGGTGGGAGGATGGCAGGTTAGGGGTGTCAGGGTCTGGCTTTCAGATGGAAGAGTTGAAAATTTTGGAGAAGGTTCTGGACCGTATCAAGAGTACACGTTCTCACCTGGTGAGTGTTTCACCTCACTTTCCCTGTGGGGGAACGGAGCAGGAACACGTCTTGGAGCCATCAAATTCAAGACCAGTTTGGGGGGAGAGTTTTTTGCAAAGATGACAGACTGGGGTTTAAAAAAAGAATATCCCATGGATGTCGGGTCTGGATATTGTTTGGGAGTTGTAGGAAGAGGTGGTGCCGACATTGACTGCATGGGATTCATGTTTCTCAAAGCAATTGAATCAACAGTTCTCACCGATGTCCACTATCCCACTCTCCACCAACTGATACCAAAGGTGAAAGTAGAAGACATCAAAGCCCACAGTTACAGGAACAACTCCTCCACCACACAAAATCAAACACTTGAAAGCTCAACGACTATAAATAAGAAATCTTCATGGTCTGTGAGTGCAAGTTTATCTGCAACATTTAAAATGGAAGTGAAGGCTGGGGTTCCAGAGGTTGCTGAAGTTACTAAAGGATTCAGTGTCACCATTGGATTTCAAGGCACTTATGGTCAGGAGAACACAGAAGAGAGAACCGAAAAGCTGTCTACAAATGTAGAGGTGCCACCATGGAAGAAGCTTGATGTTTCCATCACTATTGGCAAAGCCACTTTTGACCTGCCTTACACTGGCACAGTGAAGATGACCTGCAAGAACGGCAGTGTGTTTGCGTACAGAACCAAGGGCAGATACAAAGGCGTCACTTACACTGATATCAAAGTGGATACCAAGGAATCTCCTCTGTAATGTCAAGACAGATTGCACATGTGATGCACAAGTTCTTTGAATACTTCTAATTTTGTCAATCATGTATCAGTTTGGGTGTTCAGGGAATATATATATATATATATATATATATATATATATATATATATATATATATATTCAACATTTGTTGTTTTCAAATAACCTTATATAATACCAATACACAAATATTCATATAGCTTCGTACTTTGTGTAATCACAATAAATAATCTCTAGATACTGATTCTCTAATAATGTGTTTAAAATTACATTTAATAAAAAAAAATAAAAAAAATAAATAAACCCTCTGTTGTAAGCAGTGTTCCCTCTACTTATTTTCTTATTTTCATTATTTTTCTCTATTGGGCGAACATTTCAGCCACATGAGCAGCAGTCTTTATACCAGACTTGAAAAGTGACTAAATGTGGTTGAATCACTTAGTTGTAACTTGTAAGTTACAAGTTACAACTAAATGATTCAATGTCATTTAATTAATGTGCTATTTCTATTTGATTTGACCCTTAAAGTAACTTAGTTAAGTAAAGTAAAGTAATCTCTGTTGCTCTATGATGCTGTATTTCATTTGAATGTGCAGAAATGCTTATGGTTGGGATCTCAGTCAAGGAGTAATATCTCACAATATAGTGACACTTTATAGTTAACTTAGTGTATTACTAACGTAAATACTTTGTAACATGAAGCACATTTTTATATGGATTAAAAGATAGTCCAATCACAGCGTGTTCAGCGATAAAGTCACGGCCAATGACAACCCATCTGAATAGAGGCGTCACACTTGTTTATTTATGGTAAATTATGACAGATCTCTTTCACGACTGAAGGGATTGATTCCTTAAATATTTAATATTTAGACTGTTACATTTATTTTTCTCTAATTAAATATTAAAACTTGTTAAAATGATGTATAGGCCTACAGTTAAAATACAAAAGGTATAGGCTAGTATTTAAAATGTTATCAGAAGAAGTGTAAAACAAGTTAGAGTAGCTATGTACATATACATGTACAGTTTGTAAAGACATCAGAAAAAATGGTAAAATTTCACTCGTGTGCATTAAAACATGTCATTAGTTAATTTTGAAATGTTAGTTAAGTTAACAAATATTCACTAAATTACTGATTTATTCACTCTTCGATAGCACAATTCACCTCTACCAATGGAGGAATATGAACCATTGTTTCAGAATGTGTTTTTTTGGACAAAGAAAATATTGAAACTATGTGTCTTAAACTTTAAAAGCGTGAAATGTATGTGGTAAACAGTTTTACACAGGCATGTACCACTTTCACACACAAATTAAAATTATGCCGACCATTAAAATACAAAGGTTTAGTACTATTCTATTCGTGCATTTTAGGTCGTTAACAGAAGAAATGTAAAAACAAGTAAAAGAGTTTTTCCCTTCACATACATTTAAAAACGCTAAAAATAAAATAAAAAAAAGTCATTGTTCTTAAAACAACTTAGAGAATGTATTTTACTTAGTTATTTTAAAATTATCAGAAAAAAAGGGTAAAGTCCGGTTCTAAAACTTTTTAAGCTTGATCATTATTTTGAACATATCAAACAACAGCAGTTAAAAATACATCAAGCGGATATACAAAGTTTTTCCTTCACATACAACTTTAAAATGATGCAGACGTTTAAATCACAGTGCACATCCTCTGACTCTACGGCTGATTTCCTCCTCAGTGTTTCCTGTTCTGTCCAATCACAGGTCAGATAACATCTATGATGAGAAGCCCATGGATCTGCTGTAGGACACAGTTTCGATGCCCTGAGGTTTTCAAGCCGTGATTCTTTCATGCTTTACGATGATTTATCAAGTTTTTATGCAAATAAGGGTTTCCCTGTATAAACTTACGGAAGGAAACATGAGAACGGTTGCATATTTTCAGTTATGAAGTCACAAATCTGTGGAGATGGCTGCGGTATCACATTTAGCTTGTTTTACAGGGAGACAGAACTGCATTCCCGCCGCCATCGTAATCTGAAACTGACATGCTTTTCCTGGATGTAATCTGCATGACACTTGGGTTTATTCTCTGGAAGAATATCTAAAAGATTAATCCGTTTGTGTTGGATTACATGAATGATTTGTGTTGCATTAACTGAAACTGGGCGGTGCTTGTTAGTTCCCAGAATGCTTTGCGTATGGCTGAATTAAGAGAGAATAAATGTTGAAATTAACTGTTATTTTATGTGTTTTTGAGAAAAGGGGAAAACTTTATAGTGTGTATTGTTTGTCACATCACTAGCCAGCTTGATAAATGCTAAGTCTGCTCCATGTTTTTCCAGTGTGTTTCCCGTAACATTTAGATTTAGACCTAGACATGTGTATGCAATGAACGCAGCTTCTTGAGTGTTTATAATATATTATAATGCTTTGCATTTCGAAAATAAGTTATGTAAATTATAAATAAAATGCTGAACTGAAGAAGATCTGCAACAACAACAAAACCAGATCAGACACAATGATATTCATCAATTCAATAAAAGAAACTACCAGGATATTTCAGGACACACTGAAGGAGTTTGCTGGAAAACGTCTCGGGTTACTGGATGTAACCCTGGTTCCCCGAGAGAGGGGAACGAGACGCTGCGTCATATCAACGCTACGGGGGAATGCCTTCGGCATGCGTTATCTGAAGTCACTATACAACTATTCCAATCTGGATTGGTGTGCGTCATCGTGCGTCATGACGTTGCATGTGACGGTGACCCGGACGCTATATAAGGGTCACAGGAACAAGGAAATGACAGCTTCGAAAAAGGTTCAAAGCAGCTGTTCTCAGGGCGCCCCGAAGGTGGGGAGAGGGGACGCAGCGTCTCGTTCCCCTCTCTCGGGGAACCAGGGTTACATCCAGTAACCCGAGACGTTCCCCTTCGTTACGGGGAACTCCCGCTGCGTCATATCAACGCTACGGGGAACGAGTACCAGCTAGCCCCCACAGAGAACAGGCGCCCCTGGTGTGAAACATCTGGCACACTCAAGAGCACTAAAGCAAGGGAGAGTGAAAGATCCAACTGTGCTAAGAATTTTATTCTTTCTTGTTTGGTGTACAAAGGGAAGGTTGCATCAACAACCTCGATATTAAGGTCCAAGTATATAGGCCTGATTAATGACAGGCAGAACACTTAACTCCTAACACCTTTTTAGTGGATCATCTCTGGAAGCCTAAGAGGCTCTCTTGCTTACACCGCACATGCAACGAAGGATGAAGAGCCTGAGGAATTTTTAGAATAGCCTCCGGTACCTTGGTTACCGGGGAGAAATATCTCAAAGAAAGCTAACAAACTCCCATTTAATACCCTATATAGATATACTCTGCGGAGCCGAATAAAGGCTCTAAGCAATTTAATATGATAGCCTGCAGAGACAGGGTTCATCCAGATCTTGACGCAGCATACAGAGGCAGAAAGCACTCTGAAGGTGAGGATCATTGCTAAGGACAGGGGAGAATTTATAGAACCCACTATACTAAGAATTTTATTCTTGTCTTTTTTGGTGTAAGAAAAAGGCTGAGTTAACAGCCTCAGAAGTGAGGTCCAATATATACATATGCCTAAAAAGGCAGGACACTGACTCCAAGGCACCATTAGTGGATAACCCTAAAAGCCTAGAAGGCTCTCCTGTCACACTTATAGCAACGAAGGATGAAGAGCCAGAGGAAATCATAAGATAGCCTCCGGTACCCTTATTGGTGATCGGGGAAATTTCCTACTAGAAAGCTAACAGATTTCCAAAATATGTAGATTTTCTTTTAATCTAACATATATACACGTATCCCGCAGAACCGACAGGGGCTTTTCTTTCCACAGACCTGTCAGCCTGCAAGGATAACAGGATTCATCCTAGAAGGCTACAGGGAAATATGGAGGTCATGGGACGACCCGGGTGGACCACCCTGAGAGCATACGGAGGCCGTAGGCGCCATAGCGGCTCTGAGCGTGGACGAGAGGTCCCGATTAGAGTATAGAAGAATCCCAGTACTGAAGCCATAGGGCAGTAAAAGGCTGGGTCCAGCTAACTCAATTAAAACTTCCTGAGCCGGGGAGTTCTGGAGGTAGCTGATCTGATGACCTCGGCCACCAGATCACCCTATTCGAGAAGGCCGGTGTGGTTTTTCGAGAATAAGATCTACTCAAAATCCTCTGACCCTCTCCAGAACTCCAGGGAGTAGAGCGACCGGGGGAAAAGGCGTACAGACGTTGCCTCGGCCACGTCTGTACCATGGCCTCCAGACCCAACGGGGCTGGATGCGTGAGAGAGAACCAGAGCGAGCAATGAGAATTCTCATGAGAAGCGAATAAATCTACCTCCGCCTGGCCGAACTTCTCCCATATAAGCTCCACCACCTCGGGGTGGAGCCTCCATTCCCCTGGCCTGGGCCTCTGCCTCGACAGGGTGTCTGCTCCCACATTATCAACCACATACATAGCCCTCACAGAGAGAAATTTGTCCTTAGACAAAAATAGAATATGATGGGCCAATTTGCACAGAGGACGAGACCTCAAGCCCCCCTGATGGTTGATATAGAAAACCACCGATATATTATCAGACCCAATAAGGACCTGATGGCCTCTGAGGTCTGGAGGGAAATGCCTGAGGGCAAAGAATACTGCCAGCATCTCCAGGCAACTGATGTGCCATGAGAGGTGATGGTCCTTCCAGACCCCGCGGGTGTACCGGCCCTCCATGACCGCACCCCAGCCCATGCGGGAAGCATCCGTGGTCAGAATTTTTCTGGGACACGAAGCTCCAAGCACCTGGCCTTGGGACAGGAACCGTATGTCTTTCCATATGACTAGAGAACGAAGGTACCTGGACGTAACTCTAATCATACGGAAGGGGTTGCCCTTTGGGGAAAACCCCCTGGTCCCAAGCCACCACTGTAGGGCCCCATAAGGCCCAAAATTCCTTGAAAATGTTTGACAGTGATGGCCTGGCCTAACCTGATAGCTCTAACTGCAGCCACGATACTTTAAATATGTGGTTGGGTCAAGTGAACTTGCATAGATTGCGAGTCCCACTCAGCTCCAAGAAATTGTATTCTTTGAAGAGGAGACAGAGAACTTTTCTTGACATTGAGCCTTAGCCCCAAGCACTGAAGATGACGCAAAACAACATCTCGATGTTGGATTGCTAGCGTCTCTGGTTCTGCCAGAATAAGCCAGTCATCTAATAATTTAGGATGCGGTTCCCCTGAAGTCTCAGTGGAGCAAGGGCAGCATCCATACAGAAAGTGCAAGGGGATAGAGTTAGGCCGAAAGGAAAATAAGCATCCATGAGATCTATTGTCACAATCCAGTCTTCAGATCTGATTTGCTGAATGATACTGGGTATAGTGAGCATATTGGAACTAAATCTCCTCAAAGATTTATTCAATACTCTAAGATCTACAATAGGATGAAGTCCACCATCCTTTTTCGGAACAATGAAGTAACGGCTGTAAAAACCTGAATCCCTCTCCTGATTAGGGGCAATTTCTATTGCTTTTGCTAAAAGAGATTCAACTTCATTTTCCATCACCTGGCGCTGATGTGAGAAAACCAGTGTGTGAAATACCCCGTTAAAATCGGGTGGTCTTACTTTAAACTGGATTCTATATCCTTTAACTATGGGTCCATTTAGATATATTCGGAAGGCCTGACCAGGCGTCTAAACAATCTACAAGAGGAATCAATTTCTCTGGGTTAGTCTCAGGTGATATAATGTGCTTATCGGTGGTCTGAAGCAGTTTACTGGTAGGACGTAACCGATGAATAATCTAATAAGGAGATCAGTCCCTCGAGACTGACCTCAGGTTTTGAGATTCGGTGGCCTGAAGCGATAGATCGGCAGGAACTAACCGAAAATAATATGAAGTGCCCATAAGGGTCCGCGTTTTTACGCCAGGACCTCATAGTTTATTTTTATTTATTTTTTTCTTAGCCTGAAAGGCAGTCCTCAGACCTGACTTCGGGGCTTTTTTTTTTATTTTATTTTTTTATTTTATTTTTTATGAGAACGTCTCCTCTGACCCCGAGCCCTGTACAGGGGGAAGGGGAGGGGAAGAGGTGACTTCCCAGAATATGAGGAGCTGGTGACTGTCCCCGGGGGACCTGGACTACCATATGTAGGTATGCATTTTTTTTTTTTTTTTGACATTCCGCCATATAAGCCTTCCCTACCAAATTCGAGATAATATTTATATTAGCTCTACTTTAATTTTGGAGGGACGTGTCTGAGTCATCAGAGGTAATACGATATCTGGGAGAAATATTCTTCTACCCCCTGCATCATTAAATTCCCCTTTAATTTTCTTCTTCAATTATTCCACAATCTCAGTACCTCAGTATGGAGATCGTTTGAAAAAGGAAGACTCTGACACAAGGATTTTGACTGGGTTTGCAGGAAGCACTCTTTTTAGACGCTTCCTTCTTATTAAATTACCAAACATTTAATTTCATTACAGCCCCAGTCTTTCTCCAGCAACTCCTCATAATGTGGTGAATATTCGTGGTTCAGTGTTGATAGTATCTGACTCCTCAGAATCAGATAAATCAAACACCGGGTCTTTAACACGGTCGGAAGAAGCCGCAGTGACGCGGGCTTCCGAACCGTGCGCGAGACCTGTAAACACTGCTCCACGTGCGAACCCAATGCAAACAGACAACGCGCTGCCTCGACAGACGCGAGCTGATGCACTAGGAACGCAAGCCTATTTTATTCTTTTTAAACAGGCTCAGGCGGGAGCGGAAGAGTCACTATAGATTCTGTATTGCAATGCAGACATTAATCTATGCTCTGCCTCGGCAAACGCGAGATTAGTCACAGAATCTTTATTGCAGAGTAGCCGTAATCTACGCGCTGCCTCGACAAACGCGAGATCCGAGCCACTATAGATTCTGTATTGTAATGCAGACATAAACCTACGCGCTGCCTCAGCAAACGCGAGATCCCAGTCACAGAATCCTTTCAGTTTGCACAAAATAGACAGTGCCCTCGAGAACTGTCCGTGCAAGCTCCGCTCACAACCCAACACCACAAAGCAAGTGTGCGCCATCCTTGCTTCTTTAATTTTTCTTAAATCAAGGAGACGCACACTGCCTTCGCCATAGTAGATTTGACAGACAACACCAAATAAGACGTACAGTTTGACATAGAACGCTGCTGAAGAACAGAAGCTGTCATTTCCTTGTTCCTGTGACCCTTATATAGCGTCCGGGTCACCGTCACATGCAACGTCATGACGCACGATGACGCACACCAATCCAGATTGGAATAGTTGTATAGTGACTTCAGATAACGCATGCCGAAGGCATTCCCCCGTAGCGTTGATATGACGCAGCGGGAGTTCCCCGTAACGAAGGGGAACTTGGCATACAGTGAAAGACAATCACAGACAATCACCCAGACAAAATAAACCTGATAGTTTCAACATTATAGTGATGTGAAAGTCTGTTGTTCCTTGTAAACTCATATTGAAATGAAGCTCTTGGGAAAATAAATGGAGCATATAAATATGAGCAGTATTTCATGATTATATATTTTGGTTGTTTATTTATTTCACTAGTGTAGTTTTTAGAAATGATGCGACTTCATTAAAACTGACTAAATCTGACTAAAATTTGTGCATGAATTTGTTTAGATAATTGGTTAGTTCAAAATAAGCATTTTAATTCAAAAAGATAAACTAATAGGAAATTTTCAAAAACAACAAATGAGTTGGAAAGAAAACTGATAGATGATTTTGATCTCTTTCTCATGGTGATTTTTCTTAGTTTGACAGATCTGAACACACACACACACACACACACACACACACACACACACACACACACAGACAGAGTTTGTTGTTGACGAATGTGTAAAGTGTGTAATCTTTGAAAATGCTTAATGTCTGATACAGGTGAAGTGAATCGAGCAGAAGAGATGTTTCTTGTTCAAAGCTTTGACTTTATCTTTATTAACTTTATAATCAACTGATTATTATCCATAAGTACATTATTTACAACAAGGTTTCATTTGTTAACATTAATTAACTACATCTTTATCAGTGCATTTTTATAATATTTTATCCACACCCCAAGCATGAGCGATGCATAAAACACATGATTGTAGTTCAGTGAGTTGAACTAGCGCAGGTTCTGCCAGTAAAGGACACTGGTGTAACGTTAGCAATGATGTTCATCTGAGACGGAGAGAAGTTATCAAGAGAAGGACACACAAACTAGAACACAGCCTCTATTAGCCAATGAATTAACTAATGTTAACAAAGGAGCCTTTATTGTGGAGTTTTATAGTGTTGTTAGTTTGCTATAGTGCAAAAGTACAGCATGACAATTACAATGTGAATAATGCTTAATATAATATGTGCCATTTGGCTGTTAAACCATATAAAATTGGTCATGCATTATTTAAAATTATATGTTACCCCTGGCTCAATTTTTTATTTTATTTTATTTTATTTTATTTTATTTTATTTTATTTGTTTATTTTACTTGCTTTTATTGGCTTTTTGTCTACTGTTTATAATTAAGTGTGCTTGCTGAAAGCGCACACTTATTGTTCTTCTTAAGTTTTCTTATTATTAAGTGTGCTTGCTGAAAGCGCACACTTATTGTTCTTCTTAAGTTTTCTTATTATTATTATTATTATTATTATTATTATTATTATTCCCGGGAGAAAAATTTTGGCCAGCTCCTGCGCCTAGGCCCTTTGAGACAGAGACACCGTTCCAACTTTAAAACGTTCGGTCAGTACCGGTGTAAGTTGCTTGCGAAGATGACATCACAAGTCCATGTCGTTCGTCCGCCATAGTGGATTGAACAGAAAGCGAAACTAAAGTTTCACAGGTCACAAATTTGGTCCGAACTTCACGAAACTGGACGTACATGATCCTTGGACCAAGCCTGACAAAAGTTACTAGAAGGATTTTTGATTTTTGGAAGCGTTTGCCTGTCACAGCCAAACGAAATCGGCGGCGTAGTCGCCAAAACAGGAAGTAGTTCATATTTCAGGAACGCTGTCATGTATTGAAACCAAACTTTGTACATTAACTCGAGACTCCAAGGTGAGGATGTACAAGATCTGAATTATTTTTTTTTTATTATTATTTCAGGCTAATTGACAAACCCATTTACCTATGTCTAGGTTTCAACTCAGACTTTTAATGATAATGCATTTAGACAGTAGGTGGCACTGTTGTATTACATTTCACAGAGCTGCCAAGTCAGTGTATAGACTGCATTAGTTTTTACTAGGTTTGCCTTAATAAATGCAGGGCCTGAATTTCGTTTTTTAAACTGGGAGGGAATTCCACCGCTTACATGGGTCACATGGGGGAGGATCTAAAGATTATTAGCCTATGCATCATACATTCGGTCTTCTTCGCTAACCGAACAATTAATTGTCTGTGGCTGTGTTTGTGTGCGCGGGAAATATGCTGCGCATAACAACAGAAAACAAGGAGAAACGTGCAGTCACATGCTCAAACAATCAACAACGTCTCTCTAGATCTGTAAAAACAAGTGGAAAGCGCGAGCGCGCCGCTCTTTCCTTTCCACAAGCGCTTGCTGTCCCGTGGCGTCTGTCGTTGCTATGCAACCGTGAACTCCGATCGCCATGATGACAAGGAATTGTCAGCAAAAGATTAATAGATTTCTAGCCCTTGCATTAGCTTTACTCATAGCCGTAGCCAGCTATGATTTCACGAGGTCCGGACCTCGGTAATTTTTTTGTATTCAAAAAAATTTTCAAGCTCTCTGAATGATTAATTAGCCGTTTAACATACGCCTAAAGGTCTCTAGCGTTATATTTTGCCAACGAACTAACATCGAAACCGTGATATGGTTTTGTGCTTTATAAAACAGCACAAGACTTTAAGTATCCTATATAGGCATTATGTTTGTGCTGCGTGATTTAAAGAAAAGTGGCACTTTGCTCACGCGATCAAAGAGTTTATTTCTTGCAAGTGAAGAAGACATTAGGACAAAAGTATTGTAACTTTCCTATTGTGTAATGTAAAATATACTTTTGAAATATTCATTTTCATTTAATACAGTACGTTTATAGGCTATTTTATGTCATAGGAATAATTATATAAATCATTATTATATTATTATACTAATTGTTTGGCGTCCTAAAACACCAGTGATAATTTAATGTAGACTGAGACTCTATATCATAACTAAAAAATATGTTTGAGCCCTCTTTAATGTCCAGGTACAAGTCAATGCTTTTTCTTTGTGCACAGTTCATGGGTTGAAGCCATTTTTTTACAGTCTATGGTTGAAGCCCGTTGAAGCTCTTAATTTTGAGCTCTCAAAGTGCACCAGACTGATGCATTTAACTTTAAAATGTACAAAATTTTCTTGCGGGGGAGTATGTCCCCGAACCCCCCTAGAGGGACAGAGGTTTACCCAACATAGTTTTAAAAATCCTATGGGAAAGAACGATAATTTATTAACTTTACTCCAGCATAGTACAACAAAGTTCCTTTTAATGTCCTAAAATGTACTTGGACAAACTATACATTTGGCCTGCCTTAGGACATTGTGCCCAGGGGCCTCTGAATTCTTAATCCGGCCCTGCACCTCACCCCAGACCTCACTAATTTTCAAACCCTGGTTACGGCCTTGGCTTTACTACTAGATATATTTATGGAGATGAAAAATAATAAGGCGCCCTGTACAGCTATGATCAGCCAGGGTTTCCGCGGGGCATTAAAAAGCATTTTGCTAATACATGTAAATGTAAATGCGCAATCCCCACATTCCCGCACCGAAATTCAAGCCCTGAAATGGCAGCGGGATGTGTAACTCTAGCATATGGCGCATATGTCATATAAAGTTAGGCAAGGCCAAACAGCGTTATCCATGTTTTGCGATTGCATCGCTAGAGTAAGCTAGTGAAACTGATAGCATTCTTCATTTAATTACAATATGAGGACTGACGGTAGGCTATAAAAATCAGCGCTTCTGTGTAGGTGATGACAACCATCTTTACAGCAGCAATCAAAGCATCGCTAATTACGGTTGACCTTAATTTGAGATAGTAAATTTGTTCCTAATCAAAGGGAACACTCAACCACAGAACAGCTGGGTAAGTTTTGTATTGGCTTATTGGATACAGTAAATGAAGACTGTCATCACCTACACAGAAACACTGATTTTTATAGCCTACCGTCAGTCCTCATATTGTAATTAAATGAAGAACGCTATCAGTTTCACTATTAGCTTACTCTAGCGATGCAATCGCAACAACATGGATAACGCTGTTTGGCCTTGCCTAACTTTATATGCACAATCTTGAAAAAAGTACTATTGTTGAAATTCTCACATCAAGCAAACTTCAACGCACCCTTATCCACTACCTGCTAACGTTAGTGAACCGCACCAGAGCAAGCACACTTTGCAGTTCCTCCGGAAATGCACTTTTCTAGTTATTATTATTATTATTCCCGGGAGAAAAATTTTGGCCAGCTCCTGCGCCTAGACCCTTTGAGACAGAGACATCGTTCCAACTTTAAAACGTTCGGTCAGTACCGGTGTAAGTTGCTCGCGAAGATGATATCACGAGTCCATGTCGTTCGTTCGCCATAGTGGATTGAACAGAAAACGAAACTAAAGTTTCACAGGTCACAAATTTGGTCCGAACTTCACGAAACTGGACGTACATGATCCTTGGAGCAAGCCTCACCAAAGTTACTAGAAGGATTTTTGATTTTCGGAAGCGTTTGCCCGTCACAGCCAAACGAAATCGGCGGCGTAGTCGCCAAAACAGGAAGTAGTTCATATCTCAGGAACGTTGTCACGTATCGAAACCAAACTTTGTACATTAACTCGAGACTCCAATGTGAGGATGTACAAGATAAAAAAAAAAAAAAAAGGACATTATTTGGCAACCCCCCCCCCCCCCCAGCTATTTGGCCAGCTCCTGCGCCTAGGCCCTTTGAGACAGAGACACCATTCCAACTTTAAAACGTCCGGTCAGCACCGGTGTAAGTTGCTCGCGAAGATGACATCACAAGTCCATGTCGTTTGTCCGCCATATTGGATTGAACAGAAAGCGAAACTAAAGTTTCACAGGTCACAAATTTGGTCCGAACTTCACGAAACTAGACGTACATGATCATTGGAGCAAGCCTCATCAAAGTTACTAGAAGGATTTTTGATTTTCGGAAGCGTTTGCCCGTCACAGCCAAACGAAATCAGCGGCGTAGTCGCCAAACAGGAAGTAGTTCATATCTCAGGAACTCTGTCACATATCGAAACCAAACTTTATACATGAACTCGGGACTCCAATGTGAGGATGTACAAGATCTGAATTTTCTTTATTTTTTTTTATTTCAGGCTAATAGACAAACCCATTTACCTATGTCTATGCAAGAGTTTCACCTTTTGATGTTAGGTAATGCATTTAGACAGTAGGTGGCACTGTTGTATTACATTTCACAGAGCAGCCAAGTCAGTGTATAGACTGCATTCGTTTTTACCAGGTTTGTCTTAATAAATGCAGGCATGAATTTCGTTTTTTGCATTGGTCTATTTTAATCATCTTAATTTATTAATATATACAGATTTGTATGCATGAATTGTGCATTTCCAATCCTCAAAGCAGTTAATAAAATAAAAAAAAAACTTTATACAAAATACATCATGCTCTTCTTCGATAACCGAACAAACAATTAATTGTCTGTGGCTGTGTTTGTGCGCGCGGGAAATATGCTGCGCATAACAATAGAAAACAAGGAGAAACGCGCAGTCACATGCTCAAACAATCAACAACGTCACTCTAGAGGTGCGTTGTGGACTGCGAAGTGGACTTCACAGGGTATTCCGCCATCTTAAGTTCTAATCCGAAGGGAGCGAACATGTTCAGTTCGAAGGTCACTGCGCACGGCATAGGGAATAAGGGAACATCGATACATCACTTCACAGGTAGTGGAGAGCGATGATCACACACCCAACTGTCATTTCGCGCATCAGGTCATCACCTGCAGAACGGTCATAACTAACGATGGAGGAGTTTACGTATGTGTGTAAGTAATACATTTCGCCATTGTTATACAAATGACAGTATTTTTAACGGTTATTGTTGTGAATATTACATATACTATTTTTGATGATTATAATTTACCTCAGTGAATGCAGCCAGCTTAGCTAGTTTGTGAAGTAAAGTGATTTTATTTTAGGTAGTTGTAAAATAGTGCAATATTGTAAATATATAATATAATAATAAAAATTAAAATATGAATGTAGTCCTATATATATTTGTTATATCATAATCTGCGCGACTCCGTCGTTGACTTTATTTGATGACATTTGCTGGGTGTTTCTAATGAGCGGTTATTGTCAGTGAAGTCCACTTCAACTGATATACCGTGCTCAGGGAGTAGGGGAGCAGTGAACACTGCATATGGACCCTGTCGAATGGAACGCACATTAGATGTGTAAAAACAAGTGGAAAGCGCGAGCGCGCCGCTGTCTCCTTTCGCTTGTTCTCCTGTGGCGTCTGTCGTTGCTATGCGGCAACCATGAACTGCGCTCTCCATGATGACAAGATCTGTGTCTGAAATCGCTCCCTATCCTCTATATAGTGCACTATTTAGGGTGTCGGCCATTTTGTAGTGGTGTCCGAATTCTGAGTGAACGACATCATTCCCTACATTCTTCACTACTTTTATCCACAATCCTCTCTGAATTCGAGTGTACATACGATGTACACTTGCTGAGACACTATTTCCCACAATCCATCACGATAAGGCGATTGAGCGCGAATGAAAAATAAACAAAAATGCCACCATGGCAACGGTGCACCCGAGTTAGAAAACAATCATTTATAAGACCAGACGCCTGGTTATTTATTTATACATACCGTTTAATGTCTATATTTGAAAAATCAAATGTGTTGTGTAGTGTTTTGTTCTCTTTTATTTTCACATATAAATTAAAAAAGTAAATAAATATGACAAGCAAGTGTTTTATTATCTTTTTTTTTAATCAAATAACGCAATAAACGTGAAAAATACATACATACAATGGTTACATACAATTCACACAGCCAAAAAAAGGAAATATTAAAGATGGGTAGGTAATGTTTATGACAAATTGTCTGAGCTCTCTCGGCGCGTGATAATTATGTCAGCGTCCAAATTCTTTGCTGATGTAGTGCACTCAACTGCCATTCACTATGTAGGGATTAGTGAACGAGTGAGCGGTTTCAGACACAGCTAAGGAAGTATCAGCAAAAGATTACTAGATTTCTAGCCCTTGCATTAGCTTTACTACTAGATATATTTATGGAGATGAAAAATAATAAGGCGCCCTGTACAGCTATGATCAGCTTTTCGGCCAAGCATTCAATGTTGTTACGCTGCAAGCTGATGGTTCGTTGCTGCCGCGCTCTATCACTCGCACACCATAAAGAGCAAATTGTTTTTTAATGTTTCAATTTCGTGATTAAAATGACATAATTAGGAAGCGGATAATTTCTTCATAAACAGCTCATTATGACCAGAGCCCGTCTACGGAGAGCCTTGGCACTCCCTATTCAGCCCCATTGTATTGATTTTGATTGCAGTTCCATTAGAATTCCACTGGGGGTGATCGCGAGCGAGTGCAGACTGAATGGGAGTCAATGGGGCTATACGGCTAAATGTGTCTGTTTCACCCGATTGCCGTTGAGAAATCTCAGATTTTATTGTAGGCTTTGCAAGTTCAACATAGGTTATAGATCGAAAGTTGAATGAACCAGTACTTATGTCCTTTCGATTTCTTACAGGTGGGGCCGTTGTTGGCCGGAACAAGCTAGCATTCTGCTAATGAATGTGAAAATATGTGACGTCATCACATTTTTGAACGCTTTTTTAGAGCAGATAAGTGAACTTAAAAATGCAATTTTCAGCTGAGTGTATTATCTTAGCCCCCCCTTTCGAATACAACATTTAAATTACTAGACAAAAAATTATATCCTGAGAAAAGTGGGTTTTGAGGGGTATTTCGCCATAGACCTCCATTCATTCTGCACTCGCTCGCGAGCGCCCCCGCATGGATAGAGACGTGTTACTGCAACCAATCCAGAACCCGGAAGTAAGCAGAGAGTGCCAATTCTCTTCCTATTAGACATTCTCTGTTATGACTCAATGTTAGAATGCTGCACCTACACTCGATAGTGTGAATAAGATCAGCGCAACGCAGACCACTGCATTGACAGGGTAAAACACATGATCTGTCTACGGCTAGGGCTCAGCGGAAGATAGAAAATGCCAGTCCAGCGCTGATTGAGGAATTAAATTCGAAAATAAAAGACAGTTTGACATCTTTTTTCTCACATTCTCGCATTTTTTCTCGCATCTATCCACTACCTGCTAACGTAAGTGCACTGCACCCGAGCAAGCACACTTTGCAGTTCCTCCGGAAATGCATTTTTCTAGTTATATTATTGTTGTTTAATTCTGTTTTGAGATGTAACTATGTTTGCTGTTATATTTGTTAAAAAAAATTATAATAAGAATAATAAAAGAAGAAAACTACAGAGGGCATTTTTGTACGACTAGCGCGTCTGACTTTATCAGTTTTTTTACATTGGGAATGGCAGGAGGAACAAGTGAAGCGTCTAACATGATCAAGACTATTGAGAAGATCATCACACATTTCCATAATAGAATCAAACCAATGATTCAACATCACACAACTGATAACACCTTTGAAGAGATGGAGATGTATTCTGTTCACAATAATGCAAAACCTTCAAAACATTTAATTGTACTTTGAACTGCTAAAATTGGGAAAACTGCCAAAACTCTCAAACTGGTTGGGCAACTAACTAGAAGAATCTCAACTACGTTAGTTTATCTTGATCATTACAGAATCACCAGCAAACGAGACAAAGGCAGAATACATTTTACATTTATTAATCAGATGATAGAAACAGCTGTTACATTTCAGAAGACTTTGGATGAGATTAAAAGTGCCAAAGAACATGTTAACAAATCAGTGTAAAATCTGTTTAGAAATGATTGCACAGATCTTGAATTATCATCATCTGGTATTATTTGAGAAACATGAATCCCATGCAGTCGATGTCGGAACCAGATCTTCCTACAACTCCCAAACAAGACCCAGAGCCGACATCCATGATATATTCTTCTGTTAAACTTCTGCCTGTCATCTTTGCAAAGAACTCTCCATTCTTATTGGTCTTGAATTTGATGGCTCCAAGACGTGTTCCTTCTCCGTTCCCCCACAGAGTAAGCGTGGTGAAACGCTCATCAGGCTTGAACGTATACTCTTGATATGGTCCAGCTGGCTTTCCAAAGGATTCATTTCTCCCATCTGTAAGCCAGACCCTGACAGCCTTCACCTGCCAATCTCCCTGCCACACACCAATCTTCTCCAATCTGGCACCATTGAGTTGACCAGTAAATGAAAACGGACCACCTCCGCTTCCACCGACTGTAGACAGAATCAGTGCCATCTTTGAAGAAATTAGATCTGAAAATTAAATATCAGATTAATATCAGAGTTAACACCAGAGATCTAAATCAGGTATGTTAATGTGTCTTGTGCATGAATTCTAAAATTGTATTTTTTACTCAAAGACTTTTGTATTCTTATTCCATGATTAACAGAATTTTTAATTTGCTTTTTTTTTTCCACACATACATTTCACAATTTATTACTAGTCCCGTATTAACCTCCGAAAAGAGTTTCAAGCCATTGGCTACATGAATTGCATCTTAAATGCTTACTGAAATATATACTCACATGAATGACTTTAGTCTGAAGAACTCAAGAATAGCGAAAATTTTCCATAAAAGTCTAGTAGACCAACATACCGTAAAATGTCTTCATCCTCGGTGCCACGGTCCACTAGACGATTATTCAATGTCATGTCTAATGATATACAAAAGTGAAAACTATGATAGAAACATATTATATCTATATCACACAGCCATCACAGATTCAGAATCTAAACCTTTAATACATTTTTGTCCATAAGGCAACTAACATCAGGTTTCAAATATAAATTAATGAGCTCTGTTTTGGTCTCCACAGAAATAATGATCACATGAGGGTGGTCACAGGAAGTTCTTGAAAACTCTTCCCCATCGCCCTTTTGTAAATAATCTCCTTTCCTCAGGGCGTTGTCCCCTGGCATAGTTATATCAAGTTATGGACACTTGTTACAATGAAAAACAAGCCATCCAAGGAATGCGGTTTCTAGTGATCAGGCATGGAGGGCTCATATTTCTGGGTAGACTGCTGTAACCCTCAATGATGCAGTTGGCCTAACACACATCCGCATTGTCCACATCACAGGAAATGTTTCCAGACGAAGGGGAAAACCCTCCAGACCGACACAACGAGCCTTGACAACACTGGCCAAACCTTGCTCTTTCTCATCCTCATCCTCTTCCTCCTCACCCATATCACCTGTGCACCTGAACTGGCTCATATTTCATACAGTTGTTTTTTCAATCTCACCTCGGAATAAAGCAATGAAACGCACCCTGGAGAGACGATCTCAAAGAAAGAGCACAGTACATCGCCTGATCTTCCTCATCTCTGCATCCCCCTGATTCAAATCACTGAGAGTTCACTGAGAATGTCTATATATCACATATGTTGTATCTTGTGAATCTATTGTTTGTTCCCTTTCATGTTTGGTATAATTTGAATTGTCTCAGTGCGATTGGTAAAATGGTCTTAATTTTACTGCGGTCATGAGAAAGATTGAAAAGTTAGGAGAATTCTGTTCTCGTCTTTGGGTGGTGTCTCTTCAAGATATCTGATCATTCTCTCATGATAAGTGGCAGAGTAGTCTTTGGTAATCTGGTTTATTTCGAATTCAGACGAAGAAGCCGAACACGAGCTGAACATGCACGCACGAGGTATTCATCCTGTTACTGAGGGAAGTAGTAGATGGCGGCGCGGTCGTGCGCAGCGGCCACTCCAGATCCTCAATGTTGCTATTGTTATTACTTAGCCTATTTTCTCACGGCATTATGGATATCGCAGCGACCAGCATTTGTGTTTACCATCGCCAGACATTGCTTAAATACAAGACTCATACTATAACCAAGCTGGATGGTGATCTGCATGAGAAGCTTCGCAACCTCGGCTTGCTGCGGAGGCCAGAATTCCAGCCCTCGGTGTTGCATAACGCCGGTAGCCGGGGGAAAGGACGACGTAAGCGGTGCGCGAGGAAACGGAAGCGCGGCAAGAGAGCGGGGGTCCATGCTAGGCTAAAAACAAAGCCTAGCCGGCCGGCTATCCCGTCTATCTTGCTTTCGAATGTTTGTTCTCTGGACAACAAACTGGACATTATTCGGCTCCAGCAAACTTCGCAGCAGGAGTTTAGAGACTGCTGCGTCTTTATTTTCACAGAGACGTGGCTCAGCCGCCATTCAGCTAGATGGGCTCGCCTCGTTTCGTGCCGACAGAAATGCATCTCTGTGCGGTAAGACTCGCGGAGGTGGCTTGTGTGTTTATATTAACACGGTGCAATAACTCTGTGCTAGTCTCTAGCTACTGCTCAGCGCTGGTAGAGATTGTGACTGTTAGGAGTCGACCTTTTTATTTACCACGGGAATTTACCTCTGTTATAGTAATCGGTGTTTACATTCCCCCAAGCGCAAATGCCAAGGAAGCGCTCGGTGAACTTTATGGGGCTATTAGCGAATTGCAGAATGCTTACCCTGATGGATTGTTTATTGTCGCTGGAGATTTCAATCATGCGAATCTCAAGTCAGTGCTTCCTAAATTCCATCAGTATGTGGACTTTGCAACGAGAGGGGCGAACATGCTTGATCTTGTTTACACAAACATCCCAGGCGCGTACCGGGCGGAGCCCCGCCCCCAACTCGGCTATTCAGACCACATCTCTGTTTTTCTTATTCCAGCATACAGGCCGATCGTCAGGCGCACAAAACCACTTCAAAAACAGGTGAAAATTTGGCCAGCAGGAGCCATCTATGCTCTCCAGGACTGTTTTGAGTCTACTGATTGGCATATATTTAAAGAAGCTGCAACATATGACAACTGAAGAATATACATTATCAGTGACCAGCTACATTAGTAAGTGCATTGATGATGTTACCTTCTCCAAGACCATCACCACACGCTCTAACCAGAAGCCGTGGATGACTGCGGAGGTGCGTTCCCTGCTGAACACACGTGACTCAGATCTCAGAGTCTAGGCTGCCTACAGAGACGCGTTTTTTGACGGCATGCTTAAGGGGCGGGCAGCTAGCGGATCGTTAGGAAAGATTAGATGAATGTGATAAAAATATTTTTGGGCCTGAAATCACTGATACCACCTTTACGACATGTTTAAAGGCAGGGTAGGTAGGATTTATTAAAAATTAAAGATCCAAATTTGTTAAAACTTTCTATATATATCAATACATAATTAAAATGTAAGAACTCTGAAAAAAAGAGTATAAAAATCAAGTGACTCTAGACCGTTTAATCTGTATTAAACACAGCTCATTATTTCGATTCGGGACGAATCAAAGGATTGGCTTAGGCGACTGTCACTCTCTCGCAACCATGGCAACCACCCTTTTGCCACACAGCACCTACCCACTTGCGCGCGACCGTTTGATTTGAGGAGTGCGAGAGGCACGGAACCTGATCACACCTCCGTCCAGTAGATGGCGGTAATGCACTATGTTTGCAAGCTGCCAATAAAATCTATCAAAGAAGAAGAAGAAGGCACTGAACCTAGGAATACCAAAACAATGGCAGAGAAAGAGCAATCTAAATTTACAGTACCGGCATATGCAGTTAGTGAAGGCAAACCAGGCAAAAAAATGCCCCTTCCCCTCCGCTTGTCTCAGGTAAATAATGCGTCCTCTAGCTCAGCGGTCGGAGTCGCGCGTTCATGTGTTTTGGGGACGTGGCTTTGGAAGAAGCACAGAAATGAGGGGGTGGAGTGAATGGAAATAATGAGATGTCTTTAAAACAGTCGTGAGAGGTCTACAGACACTCGATTTTGATACTTTCTTTTTCAGAGTACTTACATTTTAATTATGTATTGATATGTACATAAAGTTTAAACAAATTTGAAAAATAAAATTTTTAGACCATTTCTACCTACCCTGCCTTTAATGTGACTGCATTGTTTTATGCAGATTGTTTTTTTTTGAATGCTGATTCTGTTTGAGTGATTCACCTTTGAACGGCGAGCCAGACCCTGATCTACGATTCAAAAGAATCATCGTGATTCAACAAGGATTCGAACTGAGAGCTAAGCACATACACACTACCCGGGTAGTAAACACGAAAAGGCCTTTACACACATTGACATTTGAGTATCATACACACACACAAGGGATCCAGAAGGACTACTGAGACTTTGTTTCATTTTATTATATTTTATTTTATTTTATTTGATTCCTGGACTTCACATTCAACTTTGGTATCCATACGAACCATTTTTTTTTTTTTTTGGTTCATGGTGTTGGAATGGAAATATACTTCAGCCATTAACACCAGACAGAAGGATATTCACATCACCATATGGAAGGAAGCATAAATGGATGGAGACGCATAGGTTACTGTAAAGCTATGTCTTAGCTGGTGCTAATATTGGCGAGAGTCGAGTGCAAATCAGCATGAAATTTCAACATAATAATAATAATAATAATAATAATAACTTTATTTTGTATAGCGCTTTTAAAAGTCAAATCTCAGAGCGCTTTACATAGTCAATAAAACCACGGTAGAAAAATCAGCATAGTATACAACTATTACAAAACATGCATACAAACAATGTTATAAACCTAAAAGACAAGTTAAAATCAGTAAACAAAACGTAAAATAAAATATATCACATGTAGAACCACAGCAATAACGTTTCACCCAAATGCTTCTTTGAAATAATACGTTTTAAGGGATGACTTAAAGGGGGGGTGAATTGCTGTTTCATGCATACTGAGTTTTTTACACTGTTAAAGAGTTGGATTCCATTGCTAAACATGGACAAAGTTTCAAAAGTTAAGTTGTACGTTTGAAGGAGTATTTTTGTTCCAAAAATACTCCTTCCGGTTTGTCACAAGTTTCGGAGGTTTTTTTTCGAGTATGGCTCTGTCTTACGTAAGATAGAGCGGAATTCCCTTTTATGGGTCCTAAGGGCACTTCTCCGCGGGCGCGCGCGCACTCGTAGACCAGAGAGAGAAGAGAGCGAAAGCAGTACGTTACCTCAAAGCGCTATGCTCGGCTTTTAGGGAAGTCAATGTCACCAAAGAAGTGTGTTTTTGGTTGCCAGGGCAAGACAACCCTGCACAGATTCCCAAAGAACCCAGCGTTAAGGGAACAGTGGATGGAGTTTGTTTTTCCTGAGCATAAACGGAGTTGTGTAGACTGTTTGTTCCCTGCATTTCGACGATGATTGTTTTATAAACAAAGCCCAGATCGTCTAATGCTTAAGGATCAAGCAGTCACAATGATAAAGGTTCGCTGTCGCATGCGGTGAGTAAACTGCTTCAAATGTCTCTCTGTGTTGTTGTTAGCTCGGTTAGCACAGCTATAGCACACCGCCCACACAGCCCGCCCCCAGCCGCTCGTTTTTTTCCGGAAAGACTCGGTACAGCCTATCTTTCTATTATAAATATAATAAAACTAAAGACGTTTTGGAGATATGAAGGATGCAAAACTACTCTATAGGTACTCAAGATTAATAGGAGATTGAGTGAAAATGAGCAATTCACCCCCCCTTTAAATAATTTCAAAGATGGAGCACTTCTAATCTGGGAGGGCAGGGAATTCCATAACTTTGGGGCGATTGAAGAAAACACCCTATCACCCATTGTTTTTAGGCGCGTTACCGGGACAACTAAAAGGCCAGCGTCAGCTGAGCGAAGATTACGTGAAGGAAAGTACGGTACTAAGAGGTCAGAAAGATATTGCGGAGCGAGTCCATTTAACGCCTTGTAGGTCAACATAAGAATTTTAAAATCAACACGATATTCAACAGGCAGCCAGTGCAATGTCTCTAAAACAGGTTTTATATGATCTCTTTGTCTGGTCTTAGTCAGAATACGTGCAGCAGAATTTTGTACCCACTGAAGTCGGTTCAGAATAGATTTAGATGCTCCCGCCAACAAGGCATTACAATAATCAATTCTAATAATCTATTTTTCTGCTACAGAAATAGGCAGCATGGGTCGTAATTTGGATATATTTATAAGATGATAAAATGAAACTTTAACAGTATTACGTACATGCAGGTCAAATGTTAAGTTAGAATCAAAAATTACTCCCAAGTTTTTTAATTTAGATTGGAACTGTATGTCTGAGCCGTCCACATTTAAAGCTACAGATGTTACTTTGCGTAACTGGTGAGTCGAACCTATGAGCATCACCTCGGTTTTATTGCTATTTAGACATAAATAATTAACAGTCATCCAATTTTTGATTTCTGTAATGCAGTTGGAAAGGTGAGTAACAGCTACATTTACATCCGGCTTTGAGTGAATATATATCTGGGTGTCGTCAGCATATAAATGAAAATCAAGACCAAGAGACCTCAAGAGTTGGCCAAGAGGAAAAATATAAAGACTAAAAAGCAAAGGACCTAAAATTGAACCTTGAGGTACACCATATTTCACTATACCAACCTCCGATCTACTGCCACCCAGCACAACAAATTGTTTGTGATCAGAGAGATAAGATTTAAACCAGCTCAGGGCAGAATCAGATACACCAAAGACAGACTCCAGGCGAGTAAGTAAAGTACAGTGATCAATAGTGTCAAATGCAGAACTGAGATCAAGCAAAATCAGTATTGATAAACATCCAGAATCGGAAGCCATCAGTAAATCATTTGTGACTTTAACTAAAGCTGTCTCAGTGCTATGCATTTTACGGAAGCCAGATTGAAGAGGCTCAAAGAGTTCATTAACAGATAAATGAGATAACAATTTTGTTGCAACAATACGTTCTAAGATCTTAGCAATAAAAGAGAGATTAGAGATAGGACGAAAATTTCCTAGATTCTCAAGGTCACAGCTATTTGTTTTTGGAACCGGGGTTACAGCGGCAATTTTAAGTGCGGAAGGTACAACACCAGAAGACAGAGAATCATTTATAATACTCAGAAGGGGCAAACACAATGAAGTAAAACATGACTGAAACAACCTAGCTGGTATGGGGTCAACATGAGAGGTAGTAGCTTTCATCTTTAAGACCACATTACACAAAGATTGAGAATCTAACGGGAGAAATTCTTTAAGATAGACACCTGAAAATTCTATGCTATTTAGTTTTGAGATAGCAGTTGTTTTTGTAGTATTAATCTGATCTCTTATCCCCTCAATCTTATTGCTAAAAAATACAAGAAACTTGTTGCACAATTGAACAGAAGAAGAGACATTAGAATTATTTTTTCTGTTTAAAAGATTATTAATTGAATTAAACAACCTTTTAGGGTTATCTTGATCACTTGCAATGATTTGAGCAAAGTGAGCAGACCTTATCAATACAATTTCAGTCCTATATTCACCCAAGCTTTCTTTCCAGGTCTGATGATGCACAGTTAAACCAGTAGAGCGCCACCTGCGCTCCATTTTGCGACACTGAGTTTTCATTGCACGCAGATCGTCATTATACCACGGAGCAGACCGTTTAAAAGATACAGTACGTGACTTCAAAGGAGCAAAGGTGTCCAGGCCGGATGAAAGAATTGTGTGCAGCATATTTACTTTGTCTTCCAATGCATCAGATGGTATGATACAGCTAGTAGCAGAGTGAATAAAGTCAGAGAAGTCTTTGGGCACAATAGATCACCACTTACGGTAGTGAATAATACGGGAAGTGGTAGCAGGTATAACAGGTAGCTCCAAGTTAAATAGTATAGCTAAGTGATCAGATAGCCCAAAATCAGATACAGACAACCCAGACACAAGTGTATCATTTTGAATCACGAGATCTAACATGTGCCCTTTGTTGTGCGTGGGACAATCTACAACTTGATGTAACTCAAAGCACTCTAATAAAGATGTAAAGTCTTTTGTTGATGAGATATCTATTTTGTCCATGTGAATATTAAAATCACCAAGAATTAGAATTTTTTGATATTTTAAAATCAACACCGATATTAATTCAGCAAAATCAGATGTAAATTCTTTGCTACCCTTGGGAGGTCTATACACAGCCACAATGACCGTAGACGATGAAGAGACACTCAAAGCAAGGCATTCAAATGAGGTAAAAGAAGGAATATCCACAGAAGATAGTCCAAGTGGCTGTTTATACAGCACAATGATACCACCTCCTCTACCCGTTGAACGCGGGAGACCACATAATCCATAACCCTCAGGAGTCAGTTCATTAAAAAGTAGTCCATCAGATTCTTTATGCCAGGTTTCTGTGCAGCAAATGAGATCCCAGTTTTGATCCATGATTAGGTCACATACAGTCAGGGCTTTGTTATTAATTGAGCGCACATTTATCAACATCTACTCTCATGTAATGGAAATCTTGAGTTAAATAAACATGAATGAACATGAAATATTTATTGAGTGAGTTATAAACTGCTGTCAAATACATTTATTGTCTTTGTCCCTGAGTGTCTTTAAAGGGAAACTGTAAACAAAGAATTTTAATGATGAAATGCTTTCAAATGATTTAATTACAGACACTAAATATATAAAGATTTATTATTCAATTATGACTGAAACATTAAGACATTGTTTTTGAATTAGATGATGGTTTACAAATGTGAAAAACCAAGAAAAACACCTCTAATAAACTCTTAATTTCAACAGTTATTCATTTATACAGAACATTTGATACAGAATAAAACTATGTTATGTAATTACTCAAACAAGCGAACTAGAACAAGCAACAGTATCATTGTCAAGCTTTCACTAACATACTAACAACACAGGCTTATGACAAATATAAAGCTCATATAAAGAAGAACGAACTACAATATTTTCAAACCATGTTAAAGGACAAATAAATGCTGACAGAACATTCACACATGTGGACAGAATTAACTCTTTAATATCAGATTGGAGTTTCTTCCTCTGTTACGGCGTACTGACTCTGGTCTTCAGCAGATGAGACTGAAATACACATAAATCAGTGATTCAGTGAGAGGATATGTGGAGAGAGAGAGAGATGGAGGGAGAGAGAGAGAGAGAGAGAGAGAGAGAGAGAGAGAGAGAGAGAGAGAGAGAGATCAGACAGTGTTACCTCTCGCTCTGTAACATTTGTAAAGCAGCACGACTGTCGCTAGCAGATACGGAGAAGCGGCCAGAAGAGAACTGAGGATTTTGAGGACAGAAATCTGAGCTGAACGAGACACTGGAAAACAGAAACACAAGAACATTATTGAGCAACATTACAGAGCTCTGAAGGGCTTTCAGAAAGTTTCTCCAGGAACCCAAAGTTTGAGAGTGAATATAAAAGCTCATATTATTCCACCACCATTCCCCTCTTACAACTCTGTGTTAAAGGAAGAGTTCATTCACAAATATATATTCTGCCAAATTACTGACCTTCATGTTGTTCAAACCTGTTTCAATTTCTTTCTTGTGTGGAAAATAAAAGATATTTTGAAGGAACTTTTAATTTCATTGAATTGTGTGATGTTTTTTTATTAGGTGTTGATTTCACTATATTTCAGCATATTTTGCATGTGGTAGCTTTTGGTAGTTCAACTTAGCTAAAACAAACACAGTTCTGTCATGAACAACTGTCATCATAGAGGATGATGTGATTGCAGACTGAGTTAAAGACCGGTCCGTCAGCGCCATCTAGAGTTTCATGACAGAACTTTGTATTTGTCAATACCTGATCGTCTCCAGCAGAAATAAGAGACAGAGACTCATATATATGAATAGTGTGGTGTATCTCATCAGATGCTCATGAATAAAATAACCTCTGACTGAGATCCAGCTGTGGAGTGACTGTCCTCTCTCTGTTTTACAGTAGTAGAAACCCTCATGTGACTTTGAGACAGTAGTGATGCTCATCTCTCCTGTCGTCTGATCCTGGATCAGTGATCCGTCTTTATAGAAATCAGCGCTGAGGATCGGGGAGTTTGTAGATCGATGTAAACAGTGTAGACTCAGAGTCTCTCCCTCAATCACAGGATCAACAGAACTCTCCAGAATCACCTCACCGTCTACAAACACAAGAAATACATCAACAGATGTAGTGATGACACAGGCTGTGTTAATCAGAGCCATACTTCAGTTATTAATAAGATCTGGAGGGTCAAAATGTTCACGACCTTTAATCTGAGAAACTTTTATTCAGCAAGGATTCATGATCAAATGTGACGCATTGATCAAAAAAGACATTTATGTTACAAAAGATTTATATTTCAAATAAATGCTGTTCTTCGAACTTTCTATTCATCAAAGAAGAAAAAAAGTATCATGTTTTCTACTTTTTTTTTGATAATAATCATAAATGTTTCTTGAGAAGCAAATCATCATAATAGACTGATTTCTGAAGGATCATGTGACTCTGAAGACTGGAGTAATGATGCTGAACATTCAGCTTTGAATAAATTACACTTTACTATATATTCACATAGAATTTTTGTTTTATTGTAAGATGTCATAGGTAATAATACTGGAAAATGATGGTTCCCTTTCGAAAGGGAACTCTACACTACGTCAGAATGACGCTATGGGGAACGCCTCAGGCGTGACAGGTGTCTGAAATCAACTATCAACTCACGTCAATCATGTTGACCGGCGACAGCCCGTGAATCATCAGCTTGATTGATTAACGCGCGACCTGGATGTATAAAGGGGAGCCTTGCACACATGACAACATCTTTTTGTCTTCAGGGACTGTTTGTCTGTTTTGAGAATATCGCTGAAGCGCGCGGGAGGCTCTCTCTCGAGAGCCTCTTGTGCAAACTGTGAGCGTTTTTTATTTAAAAATGCTCCGCTCTCGTCGGACCCTTTTCTCGAGGGAGGAGGGTTCAGCATCTGAGCTGTGGTGCGTGCGATCTGTGAAACAATACTGTTTGGGTACGAGGCGTTCACAGTCAGTTCCTGAGGGTACTGGCCGTGTTCATTAAGAAATATCTCGGCGCGCGTTAGAAAGAAAAAATTTCCGTGCGCTGTCGGATGTTTCAACCTTGCACCTGTTGACTTTCTTCTCGAGGGATGAAAGCCAAATATTTTTTAACGGCTCGTTTCTCGCACTTGCCGAGGCAGTGTGTAGATCACGAGAACGTATGTTAAAACAGTATTGTCTGGTGATTATGGCTGCATTTAATTCTATGAATTAAAATGGTGGAATATTATCTGACTTTTAAGAAGTTAGATATTTAGTAATTCAGCCTATTATCCAGATCGCGTTATCCAGTGTTTTTGGCTGCATTTTAATTGAGGAATTAAAATGATGAGCAGTGAACAAAAAGAGCAGGTCTAATTCTGGTCTTTTTGTAAAATGTGAAATTAACATATTTCTGTTTCTTTTCAGACCACGTCTCCTGTTTTAGAGTCTGGGGCAAAATGTTATGGGTAAGAAAGTAAATCTAAAGATTTTTTCGATGGTCAGGTAGTAGGTCTTAACAGGCCTCTTTGACCAGACAGTCCCCATTTTGTAACCGGACAGTGCTTGGGCCTCCCTGAGGTGAGCTCCCAGGAATTGACTGTCAAGGAGTAATGTGGTTATCAGGTTATAGGCCTCACTAGGCCTTCCTGAATATGAGCTTCCACATACTATGGTTGAATGAGCTCCCACATATTATGGTTATCAGGTCATAGGCCTCACTAGGCCTTCCTGAATATGAGCTCCCACATACTGTGGTTATCAAGTTATAGGCCTCTCCAGGCCTTCTTGAATATAGCTCCCATATAATGTGGTTATCAGGTCATAGGCCTCACTAGGCCTTCCTGAAAATGAGCTCCCACATACTGTGGTTGAATATGAGCTCCCACATTCTGTGGTTATCAAGTTATAGGCTTCACCAGGCCTTCTTGAATATGAGCTCCCACATACTGTGGTTATAAGGTCATAGGCCTCACCAGGCCTTCCTGAGTATGAGCTCCCACATACTGTGGTTATAAGGTCATAGGCCTCACCAGGCCTTCCTGAGTATGAGCTCCCACATACTGTGGTTGAATATGAGCTCCCACATACTGTGGTTATCAGGTCAGAGGCCTCACCAGGCCTTCCTGAATATGAGCTCCCACATACTGTGGTTGAATATGAGCTCCCACATTCTGTGGTTATCAGGTCAGAGGCCTCACCAGGCCTTCCTGTATATGAGCTCCCACATACTGTGGTTAGCAGGTCAGAGGCCTCACTAGGCCTTCCTGAGTATGAGCTCCCACTTACTGTGGTTGAATATGAGCTCCCACCTACTGTGGTTATCAAGTTATAGGCCTCACCAGGCCTTCTTGAATATGAGCTCCCACATACTGTGGTTATCAGGTTTTAGGCCTCACTAGGCCTTCCTGAGTATGAGCTCCCACATACTGTGGTTGAATATGAGCTCCCACATACTGTAGTTGCCAGGTTATAGGCCTCACCAGGCCTTCTTGGTTATGAGCTTCCACATGTCAGGTTACAGGCCTCACCGGCCTTCCTGAATGTGAGCTCCCACATACTGTGGTCATCAGGTTACAGGCCTCATCAGGCCTTCCTGGTTATGAGCTCCCACATACTGGGATATCAGGTTACAGGCCTTACTAGGCCTTCCTGAATATGGGCTCCCATACACGGTGGTCGCCAGGTTACAGGCCTCGCCAGGCCTTTCTGGTTATGAGCTCCCACATACTGTGGCGCCAGGTTACAGGCCTCACCGGCCTTCCTGGTGATGGGCTTCTACATGTCAGGTTGCAGGCCTCACCCGGCCTTCCTGAATGTGAGCTCCCACATACTGTGGTCATCAGGTTACAGGCCTCATCCGGCCTTCCTGGTTATGAGCTCCCACATTCTGTGGTCGCCATGTTACAGGCCTTACTAGGCCTTCCTGAATATGAGCTCCCACACATGGTGGTCGCCAAGTTACAGGCGTCATCCGGCCTTCCTGGTGATGGTCTTCTACATGTCAGGTTACAGGCCTCACCTGGCCTTCCTGAATGTGGGCTTCCACATACTGTGGCCGCCAGGTTACAGGCCTCACCCGGCCTTCCTGAGTATGAGCTCCCACACACCGTGGTCGCAGGTCTTCCTAGTTATGAGCTTCCTCATGTCAGGTTATAGGCCTCATCCGGCCTTCCTGAATGTGAGTTCCCACTTACTGTGTTCACCAGGTTTCAGGCCTCATAGGCCTTCCTGAGGAATCCCACATACTGTGGTCGCCAGGTTACAGGCCTCACAGGCCTTCCTGAGTATGAGCTCCCACATACTGTGGTCGCCAGGTTTCAGGCCACACAGGCCTTTCTGAGTGTTAAGCTCCCACATTCAGTGGTTACCAGGCTTCAGGCTTCCTAAAGGCCTTCCTGTTTATGATTTTTCACATGTCAGGTTACAGGCCTCTCCAGGCCTTCCTGAATGTGAACTCCCACTCGCTGTGGTCGCTAGGGTTTAGGCCTCACTAGTTGTGAGCTTCCACATGTCAGGTTGCAGGCCTCATCAGGCCTTCCTGAATGTGAGCTCCCACGCATTGTATCCATCAGGTTATAGGCCTCATCTGGCCTTCCTGATCATGGGTTCCCACATGCTGTGGTTGCCAGGTTACAGGCCTCACCGGCCTTCCTGGATACGAGCTCCCACAGTCTGTGGTCGTCAGGTCACAGGCCTCAGGGGCCTTCCTGAGAATGAGCTCCCACTTACTGTGGTCGTCAGGTTATAGGCCTCACTAGGCCTTCCTGAATATAGAGTGATGAAGTACATGCACCTTTACTTCATCTATTTTTCTTAAACCCATGCTTATGGTAAGTCACACGACTAACGTCCTGTGTACTTTCTAAAATCCATTTTTGTGGTAAGGGTTGTGCGCTGTGCGCTTCGGTCCCTTCCTATGTGGCTCAGACCCTGGTCTTTCACCTCGGGTCCCACTCTAGATGCGTCCTGTCGTCACGTATATTACGACAGACGCCTTTCTCTAGCTACTTCCACATTCTGATGAGCTCCCACACACTGTGGTCACCGCGTTACAGGCCTCACCGGCCTTCCCGAGTATGAGCTCCCACATGCTGTGGTCGCCAGCTTACAGGCCTCATCAGGCCTTCTTGGATTCAGAATGGCTAAGTACATGCACTTTCTTTCATGTACTTTCTATAATCCATATTTATGGTAAGGGTTGTGCGCTGTACGCTTAATTCCCTTTTTTATGTGGCTCAGACTCCGGTTCTTCACCTTGGGTCCCACTCTAGATGCGTCTTCTGTCGCAATGTTTTTCGACAGGCGCTTCCCTTTCAAGCTATCTCCCACATTCTGTGGTTACAGGCCTCATTAGGCATTTCTGAAGGTAGCCCCACATTGTGTGGCTGTCAGGTTACAGGCCTCTCCGGCCTTCCTGAATACGAGCTCCCACTTACTGTGGTCGCCAGGTTTCAGGCCTCACAGGCCTTCCTGAGTATGAGCTCCCACATACTGTGGTCGCCAGGTTAGAGGCCTTGCCAGGCCTTCCTGGATTTGGACTGGCTAAGTACACGCACTTTCGTTTCGTGTACCTTTTAAAATCCATATTTATGGTAAGGGTTATGCGCTGTCCGCTTCATTCCCTTTTTTACGTGGCTCAGACTCCGGTTCTTCACCTTGGGTCCCACTCTAGATGCGTCTTCTGTCGCAATGTTTTTCGACAGGCGCTTCCCTTTCAAGCTATCTTCCACATTCTGTGGTTACAGGCCTCATTAGGCCTTTCTGAAGGTAGCCCCACATTGTGTGGCTGTCAGGTTACAGGCCTCTCCGGCCTTCCTGAATACGAGCTCCCACTTACTGTGGTCGCCAGGTTACAGGCCTCTCCGGCCTTCCTGAATACGAGCTCCCACATGCTGTGGTCGCCAGGTTACAGGCCTCACCGGCCTTCCTGATATGAGCCCTAATGTACTGGATCTCCCCACATGAGGGGGTCATCAGGTCTTAGGTCTCAGTAGACCTTCCTGCTTTGAACCCTCTCTTACTTCCCCAGTGTTCGGATCGAGCACTGGGTAGACCCGTGGATTGAGTGGACGACTTCCGTCGTTTCTTGAGGTTAAGTCACACTCTCCGGGAGATCCCGTCTCTGTGATCCGGAACTGAATGGTTTCTGCCAGCTTTACAGGCCTTCAGTTTCTGGATGCCTTATCCAAGGAAACTTCCAGAGGCTCTGTCTTGGACAGACAGGCAATGGCCAGACTGTGTGTCTTAGTATAGATCACCAGGCCAGCCTGGTGGCATTTCAGGAGGCATGCTCCCCTGAATAGTGACTGGCTGGGAGTCCCTTGGGTCCCCTAGCCACACTCCCTAGAAGGGACCCCTTCTATTGGAAGTTGTGGTCCTAAGCCTTTGAGCTGGCCCAGATATACCCCCATTAACTATGTTCTGGCGGTTTCTTGGTTCATTAGCTTGGGCTATGACCGGTAGGGAGTGCTGTCACTGACAGCCCGATGTGACCTAAGGGTGAGTGGTTCCAGTGTTTCTGAATTACTGGTTCGGACAGTTGTCACTGCCTTTGGGCATGCACTCCCCTCAGCATGGTGGCGTTGGTATATCGTTCCCCATAGCGTCATTCTGACGTAGTGTAGAGTTCCCTTTCGAAAGGGAACGTCTCAGGTTACGACTGTAACCTATGTTCCCTGAGAACAGGGAACGAGACACTACGTCTTCCTGCCATCCCTCGGGGCTTGCCTGCAACAGTCCCTTCAGACGATAGGATGTTGTCATGTGTGCAAGGCTCCCCTTTATACATCCAGGTCGCGCGTTAATCAATCAAGCTGATGATTCACGGGCTGTCGCCGGTCAACATGATTGACGTGAGTTGATATTTGATTTCAGACACCTGTCACGCCTGAGGCGTTCCCCATAGCGTCATTCTGACGTAGTGTCTTGTTCCCTGTTCTCAGGGAACATAGGTTACAGTCGTAACCTGAGACGTTTTCATGCATTTTGATAAAATAAATGCAGCCTTGGTATCAAACATATTTCATATGTAAACAGTGTAGAGTCAGAATCTTATAATATAAGTAAAACATAAAAAAAAAACAATCCCAAACTTCTGAATATTTTATTTTATTATAGAGTTTAAATCTTGATATTCACTGTGCAGTATTCTGATATTCAGTTAGTTTATGCATAATCATAAGACAGAATTCTCAATTATATTAATTTTTAATCTTGAACAGACTGTTATTTATTGTGTTTTATAGTTGTAAGCGTGATTGGACTCACCATGTACAGTGATGTTTCGAGGACACCGTTTCTCTCCAGATTCAGACTCACACCAGTACACTCCAGTGTCAGATGTGCTGAGAGAGTCCATTACACATCCAGATCCTGTTTGATTTGCACAAGTTTGTGTGTCTTTGTCTGTGTATCTTCTCACTGTCCATCCAGCAGAGTTACTCTGATCCTCACAGCTCAGAGAGAGAGAGTCCGATGAGAAGTGTTGACTTCTGCTGGGCTTGATGGCCAGAGACACTGAAGCAGAAACTCCTGAAAAGAGGAAAATCTCCATCAAAACTGACAGCACAGAGACTGCAGTGAAACACAGATCCGGATGAGCACAAGCATAAACCCTCACCAGTGATCCACAGTGTGTGTGAGCTGCTGTTGTGTGTGTAATAGGCTGGTCGTCCTCTCTCTGCTCTGCACGTATAAACTCCTGTGTGCTGTAGAGCAGCAGGACTGAGAGTGTAAGATCCTCCAGCTCCTCTGCTGCTGTCTGACAGATGATCATGATCTCTGAACCAGCTGAACGTCCAGCCTTTAGAGGAGCCTGAAACCTCACAGGTCAGAGTCACTGATTCTCCTTCAGTCAGCCACGGCTGTGGAGACACTCGCACTGATGCCTGAGCTTCAGCTGAACAAAACATCACGAGTTACAGAGCCGTAGAGAGAAACTGATGGAGAAGCTGATCACACACACACACACTCACCTGAGACAGTCAGTGTAACAGCATCACTGCGCTGAGAGCTTTGAGTGTGTATCTGTCCTGTACAGGTGTATTTACCGCGGTGAGAGTGATCAACACTGCTGATGTTCAACTCTTGTGTTGAGGTTCGGCTGACAGTGTTTTTATATTGGTTGTTGGTTCCCTCTATTTCCCATCTGTATGTCCACTCAGTGTCTCCTCCCCACTTTATATCACATTTGAGAGAGACTGTTTCTCCTCTAAACACTCGTTCATCAGGTCGTACCGTCACCACAGCTTTAGGACTCTCTGTACAAACACAGATTATTGCAGTTATAGTTTCAGAAGTTGTGTAGATATTGTCTCTGATCTGTATTTGTTGCATCACACACTGCAGTCTCTCTCACCTGTAACATTTACCCACAGTGCATCACTGTATTGTGTGTAATAGACTGGTGTCCCTCTTCCAGCTCTACACCAGTACTGGCCTCCATCAGACACTGAATCAATCTTCAGGCTGTAGGAGTTTGTTTCTGTCTTCTCTGTCTCAGGGTTCAGTGTGTGTTTGTACCAGTAAGAGTCCCAGTATCCAGTGGACGGATCCATGCGACAGGTCAAAGTCACTGTGTGTCCAGTCAGTGCAGCTCCTGCAGGATCTGATGTGAGTTCAGGCTTCGGCTTTAGATCTGCAGGAGAACAGCAACAGATTCAGATCCTCAAGAGTCAGATAAATGAGCATTTAAAGTACTAGAATAATTGCTTCAGTCCTCTTATTGGAACAGATGAGGCTGATACAGAAGTGCATGAGAAAAGAAGAATTTGGAATATATACGTATGAATGCTCTTGTTTTAAAGAAGACATTTGGAAGATTATTGTAGAAGTGAAAATTATGAAAGTGAAACAGAAAAAAGGTTAGAGAAGTTTTAGTTTATGGAAATGTATAATGTAAACAATTATTTAAAATATATATTGTACAAAACATGTTTTACTTTAAAACTGCAAGAAAATCAAAGCCAAGTTGTGTTCCAGAATTTTAGGTTGATATTTCAAAACATGAGCTTTCAGTGAGATTTAGTTCTGGCGCAGTACCAAACCTCTTCACTAGAGGACAGCCAAGCTCTGTTGATGACCATATAAGGACGCCTCCATTTCCATACATGTTTAGAGTGATCTGAACCATATATTTCCATTATGTCCATACAATTTATGAAGTAGACATCTATTGAGAAGTAGTATGGGTGGTTTAGCAGTATTTGATTTGAATTCAACCTTTAATAAACGCATAAAAAACACGTATGTGCGTTACAGCTCGCCGCCACATCACAAATCAAGAATCCATCATTTGTTTCATTATACACTGTTAGACTTTTCAAGGGTTTTTTACAGTAACTTACTGGCAACACTGTTGCCAGTAAGTTACTGTAATTAAGAGTTACAGTACCAAACCGTATTTCAGTTTTGTGTAATACAGTGCATTACTGTAAAAACGAAGCTAATCAGTACAGTGCATTACTGTAAAAACTAAGCTAATCAGTACACTACTGTAATTATTTAGATTTTATCATTTTGATATATGATTAATTTTATTTTTATCCTACATAAGTACTACTTTCATACAAACCAATTAGACAAAGTTATCACAAAATACCATTTTTTTTTATTTAAAACATTTCATATATATCACAAAATAAACATGCCAATGCTGGAAATGATGTGTGAAATTTTTACACATTAATGGGTGAGTTTAGAGACAACATTTTTTGTGTTAATTTTAACTCATTCATTGTGTTAATGATTTTAACAAAGTAAATATGTCAGAGAGGTTAGCACAAAGATGTGTAAACGTGTTAAATTAACACATTATGTGCTGTCCTTCACTGCAAACATTTTTGAGAACATACATAAAACCATAAACAAAACATTAGCATTTGACTAAATGAATGTAGAGTCATTGGTTGTTTAGCTTACAAGTATTATAATGAAATATCAACCATTACATTCATAAAACTGCAGAATATAAATACATTTTTAAGCATTCAAAAAGGAAATGTCCAAAACAGGACAAAACACAGTTCTTTTCACAATACAAGACACATAACCCCACCTTAAAAATAATTTCACTTATTTCCAAAAATGTGTTGGATTCATGTACACTGGTGGCCAAAAGAAGTATTTAAGTGTCGTAATGTTTTTGAAAGAAGTCTCTTTGATGCTCAAGAAACATTTCTTATTATTATCAATGTCTGACTGTCTACTCCATCTTTTCTACAGCATAGGAGTAAAAGTCATCATCAAAATAATCTTTAAAAAGCCAACACAATGTTTTTGTCCACCTTTGGGAATAAATGAACTTCTCCAAAGATTGGTTCCTGTTCAGAACTTGATTGACAACATCAGAGTGTTCCCTGGTCTGCATGTGTGCCCACAAACACAAATGTACTCAGTCCTTCAGAGGAGATCCCGGTTCCAAAACTATATGAGAGAGAGAGAGAGAGAGAGAGAGAGAGAGATTTTGATTTTTAGAAAAACTTTACTCAACAATAATCATTCACAGACATTTTACACATTATTTCATCTCAATTCATCAGAAAATAGTAAAGCATTGTTTTCAACTTCACAAAGTACATCTCCATAAGTCCAGATCTTTTCAAAATCCAATAAATTTTTCATATGTAAATAAAAAGAAAAATCATGCTTAATTCTCGCTTTTACAAGCCCTTTAAACACACTCACTATATTACATTCATTTCCATATTCAATTTTCTGTTTTCTACTTACATAAATAGACATTTTTGCTTGACCAATAATAAAATTGAGCAAACGCCCCATTTTTCTCTTTGTTTTTGAATCCTTAAAACCATAAATAAAAACATTTATACTAAATATTTCGCCAAAATCATGAAAAATCACTTTCAACAGTTCAAACAGAGGCTTCAACCTCTCACAATGTACAAAACAATGAAATATTGTTTCCCTCTGTTCACAAAAAGCACAATTTTCTTTTACAAGCGGATTAAGAATAGAAATAAAAGCATTGACGGCAATAATGCCATGCATAATTCTCCATTGCAAGTCTCCAACAAACTTTGTCAATGGTGGCTTGTATAATGTACCCCACATTGGCTTAAAACTAGAATCCACACTTAAGTGACATCGCCAAGGATTGTCAGAACGATGCATCAACTGTTCTTTATTCAACACTTTTACACACATTTTATAAAAACTCTTTCCACCAATAAACATAATATTTCGGTCCTTCCAAACTTTTGACATTGTTAAAGGGCAATTAGTATCTGTGTCTGGCAAGTCTGGAGAAATCCTCATTACTGGAAACAAGTCCTCAGCATTTGACTCACTTTTTAATGTTGAAAAGTCATAGAGAAGCGTCCATTCTTCTTCAGATAGAGAGTCTCGACATTTTTTCAACATCTGCCCAACTATTCTTTCAGACCGAAGTCCAAGTCTTTGAGTCAATGCAACAGTGTTACTTAAATTCCATCCAGTCACTTCCACCAAGTCCTTCATTGTTATAATCTTCTCATTCTTCAATCTTTGTTCAAACCATGGTACTATTTCACAGGACAAATTCAAACGAGATCCATTAATCAATGGTTCTAGCATTAACCAATGCAAAGATTTTCCATCAGTGGACCTTGTTATTTTCATTAAACTCCATGATTTTCGAACACCTTCATAAAAACAGGAGATTTCTTTCAAACCCATTTTTGAAGAATTTGTCCAAAATAATTCTCTCTTTAATCCAAATTTTCCAACCACACTTAGAAGCTTAAAAGCTATGTTTGTCCAAGACAGTTTCTGATACAATAGTTTTTTAACAAACTGCAGTCTAAAAGCAGCTTTCCGGCTTGCAAGGTGTATTAAACCTTGTCCTCCCTCCTCTACAGGAAGGTACACAACACTCTTTGGAAGCCAATGCAATTTGTCCCAGAAAAAATTAACAAGAGAGGTTTGAATCTTCTCCAGCAAGCCCACTGGGGGTTCTAATACTGCCACGCGATGCCATAACATAGATGCCACTAAGTTGTTGATTACAAGAATTCTCCCTCTAAATGACATTTTTCTTAAAAGCCATTTCCACCTCCCCAGTCTTCCTTGAACTCTTTCTAAAACATTTTCCCAATTCTTTTGCATTGTGGTCTCATCACCCAAAAATACTCCCAAATACTTAAAACCTCTATTTGCCCATACCATTCCACCAGGCAAAATCGGGTTTTCAGCCTTCCAATCACCCATTAAAAACGCTGAACTCTTTGACCAATTAACTTTTGAAGAGGAAATTTTACCAAAATTTTCAACAATTTCTGTAAGTCTGTTAATGTCTTGTTGATCATTAACTAAAACTATTACATCATCAGCATATGCTGACATTTTTACAGTTAAAGCACTATCATACTTGAAACCACAAATACTCTCCCTTATTTGACTTAACATAGGTTCCAAAGCAATTGAATACAACATACCAGACATTGAACATCCTTGTCTGATTCCTCTTCCCACCTTAAACGGAGCACTCAAGCCACCATTGATCTTCAATATGCTTTCAATGTCCTCATAAAGGACCTTTATCATGTCAATAAAACCAGGAGGAAAACCAAAAGCTTTAAAAGTATCCCATAAATAAAAATGTTCCACCCGGTCAAAAGCTTTTTCCTGGTCCAGTGAAATCAGACCGCACTTTAGGCCAAAAAGCCTAGAAACCTCTAAAACATCTCTGATTAGTGAGATGTTATCCACAATCGATCTTTCAGGTATACAATATGACTGATCCGTGTGTACTATCATTCCCATCACTTCTTTTAGCCGGTTAGCCAAGGTCTTAGATAAGATTTTATAATCAGCACACAACAATGCCACCGGTCTCCAATTTTTTATTTCCTCTAAGTCACCTTTTTTTGGGAGCATGGTTAAAACTGCCCTTCTACAGCTCTGTGGCAGCTTGCCTCCATTTAAGCTTTCATTCAAAACTTCGAGCAAATCTTCTCCCAAAAACTCCCAATAGGCCTTAAAAAAATCAACAGGCAAACCATCAATTCCTGGTGCCTTGCCATTTTTTAAACTTTGTAAGGAAACATATAACTCCTCCCTTGACAAAGGTTTTACTAATTCTTCAAAAGCGTTTTTAGGCACCCGAGGAAGATCTTTATAAAATTGTTGTGCCATTAAATGATCTTCTTTATGCTCACTGGCATAAAGCTCTTCGTAGAACTTAGTTGCTCTTCTGCGTATATCAGCAGTTTTCCTAAGTTCTTTTCCATCCTCAGATCTTAAAACGTGCATTAACCGCCTTTGGCCATTCTTTCTTTCCAAGCTAAAAAAGAATCTGGATGGGGCATCCATTTCAGATATATTCTGAAACCTTGATCTCACCAGCGCCCCCTGTGCTCTAAACCCAAGCAGATCAGCCAAAATAGTTTTTTTATTTTTCAGTGCCTTAAAGTTATCTTGATTACCTATGGACCCACATAAATTTTGAAGCTCCAAAACTTCAGATTCCAATTTTTTTATAGATCTTGTAATGTCCTTTGTCACATTGAAAGCATATTGATTACAAAACTGTTCGATTTGAAGCTTCCCAGCATCCCACCATTGTTGCAGTGAAATAAAATTTTCTTTTTGTAATCTCCATTTTTCCCAAAGATACCCAAGACACTTCTTAAAATTAGAATCTTCAATAAATGCACAATTAAAATGCCAATAAGCACTTGTAATTTTTATGGAATTAATATAAACCGAAGTAATCACCATAGAATGATCTGAAAAACCTACTGGACATATGTGACAACTTTTATAGCATTGAGACTGAAACTTATAACAATAGAATCTGTCCAACCTTGCCAAAGCAATGTGATTTTCTCTTACATGTGTCCAAGTGTATTGTCTTATATCGTCATGCAAGTTCCTCCAGACATCACAAAGTTCATTTGATTCAATAAATTGCAACAATCGACGTCTTGAAGCATTGTGAGGCTCTAAATGATTTCTATCGATGTCATTTGCAGTACAGTTAAAATCTCCACCAAGTATCAAATAATGCTCTTCACATTGCTGAATTGTATTATCAAGTGTGTTTAAAAAAATCATTCTTTCAGATGCATTGACTGGAACATAAACATTAATCAATTCCAAAATAATCTTGTCATATTTTGCTGTAACTTTTAATAACCTTCCTTTCACTATCTCTTCTACATTATAGGAATCTGGCAAGAATTTTTTGGAAAATAAAATTCCAACTCCTGCACTAAAAACACTGTTATGACTAAGAAAGATCTGGCCATCCCATTCTTTTTGCCATTCTACAGCATTTTCTTGTGTGCTATGAGTTTCCTGTACAAATGCAATATCTATACCTTTAATCTTCAAAACATCATATAGTTGTGCTCTCTTAACAGCATCTCTCGCTCCATTTAAATTAATGGATGATATTTTAAAATTACTCATTAGGAGAGAGCAAAACAAAAGGCACAACACATACACATTAATATTACTCCACCATTTGATCACTCTCATTTTGCATTATTTGAGAACTCAATCTTTGCACAATTTTCTTCAGCCGATACACATCTGGATTTGACAGACAATTTTCCCCTCTTCGCCTCATCGCCACTCTGGCTGACTCAATAAACATCGTCTGATCAGAAAAATGGTCAATGACTTCAACATTTCGCTTCCCCTTAGTGGATTGTAGAAAATGTCTTATTCGCTCCAAACTGTAACCACTAAAGTCTTCCAGATTTGTAAGAGAATCGACATTATCTCTTTCACTGTCTGATTCTGAAACCTCATCTGCACTACAGGACTCCCCACTAACACCATCATCAGTTGCAACACCATCCTGCATTTTTTTCTTAGATTTAGGCACAACTTCCCATTGATTTGTTTTTCTCTTAACTGTTGGAACTTTGAAAATTGTCTCATCATCTCGAAAAAGATCTGCTTGTAGCTCAATCAGATTTACTTCATCACTTCCCTGCGTTTCCTTTATATTCTCCTCTACATTTCCATTCACCTCGTCAACATTTTTTCCTTTTTCGCCAAGCACCTGTTCTATTTTATTGCTCTCCTGATTCTTTTCCTCCGAATCTCCTCCCACAGAGGTATTTTTCTGCGTTTCTTTCTCGGTGCATGAACGCATTAAGTGGCCTTCCTTACCACAACCAAAGCACTTCAAACTTTCAGTTGTCGCAAAAATAACGTAGTCAAAACCGTCAATCCTAAACTTCAGAACAATATTCAAATCCTCTATATCGCTCTTCAGCACCATATATACTTGTCTCCTGAAAGAAACAACATGTTTCAATAATGGAGACTTACAACCTAAAGGAATCTTCCTTATGATTGAGACAATCTGACCATGTCTTGAAAGTTCCCTCTCTAAAGTTTCGTCCTTAATGAAAGGGGGCACATTTGAAAGCATAACTTTCTTCGCTGGATTAACCAGAGGAAAAACTTTCACAAAACTATCATTCAGCGTTATTCCTTTCTCAACAACCTCATTCACTTTTTCAATACTATCCACAAACAGGACAACAGCACCGTTCATCCTAGATGCAGACCGTATACTGTTATATCCAACAATTTTCCCGATCGCTATACTAACCTCCTCCACTGAGCTCTCAATTCCAACCGGCACTTTAATACCATGCCGCCGGGTGAGCTGGGCAAAACCCGCTCCTCCCGAACTATCCATGGCCGCCAGTTTAAAAACTGGCTAAACCTCCCCTATCACTCTCCCCCTACAAACCCACACGAAACCAATTCAGCAAGATATAGCAGAAGAGAAAGAACATAACAGACCGTAAAAGTTGAGAAGAAACTTCAGCCACGCTCCGAATCACCCTCCACTCGCTCAACAGACGCTCACGCATGCGCAAACACACACACAGAGAGAGAGAGAGAGAGAGAGAGAGAGAGAGAGAGAGAGAGAGAGAGAGAGAGAGAGAGAGAGAGAGAGAGAATATTAGTGTCACATTATTTTTAACCTCCTTTTTTGTTAATTTTTATTATTATTTTCACAAAAACTTAAGAATATATATTTGTAAACAGCTTTTGTCAATAAATAGCATACTAAAGAACTAAATTAAATTATGCCAGATTAAATTTTAATACTTACAAATCCTAAATTCTGTCCAAAAATGCTGAGATCCATAGAAAGAACGACTGAAATAGATGATTTTAGCCCATTTCAGCTTGTCTGCAGTGAAGGAGTACCTGTTTGAGACAAATACACAGTAAGACACATGCAAGAAATCACTGTGTGATGATCGTTCTCCTTCCTACAGTAGTTAACCCACCTGTACGCTGATATTAGGACCTTCCTAGTCAGGTGGGACTGCAATGGTAGAGTCTTCTGGCTAATAAAATATAAAAATAATGCAAAAATATAAACTTAAGTTGTTTAGAATGCTAGATTTGGTCTGAATGAATTAGTGAGAGTTTTACTGCAGCGCTTACCTGGATACATTTAATCTGGTGAGACTGAACAAAGACAATGGTCCATCTTCTGATTGGTTCATTTGCTGTGTAATAAAGTTAGACATAATGCAAAGGTCACTTATTTGATATAAAGTTAGCCAATTTTATAGAGATTTTATAAGATATTGTAAGCTACCTAGTCTGCACCAGTGGCTCAAAAGCAATTTTCACATAGCGTATGCTAATCATTTCAGCAAACTTATCTCAAAATATATCACAAATGGGCTGGCCTACCTCTGGAATCTTGCTAAGTCACTGGCGCGAATTGGCGCTTTGTTGCAGTTGCCTTTAAACACAAAAATGGAAGTAAATATTAAATTCCATTAAAAAAAAATTATAATATGGTATAGTTTGCAAACTAATGCTAAAACTATAAAGGTTCTCATCAGTAGGCAAATTAGGCTATAAACAGAATTTCACATTAGTTTATTCACATTTATTGTTAATGTAAACGCGTTGCTCGTTGGCATATTTTAACTCGACAATTCAATAATCTAACAAGGTGTGTAAAATGAAACGTTAGCTCAGTTTACCATGGTAAAGTTCGTTACCGCCATGTTGACGACGAGTAACGTTTAGGCTAGCGTTAACGTTATAACATACGTTAAACTGGTCACAATCCTGTCAACAGCCAGTCTATGGTCAACATACACAGAATGTTTTTTTTTACCTTGCTTGCTGATCTCTCTCTCTCTCGGTGAAGTGAATTCCGTCTCTTCCCCGGGCCAGACACGAACGTCGCGATCCAACACAAGAGAGACCCCATTACCTACACTGGATGTCTGTCTGACGCGACACGACAAATCCCAGACAGTGTAGTGATGCGCCGCGGCCGTTATATTTCAGACGTAGTCCGATACGAGTCCAAGCACTCGCGCTAGTTCTTACAAGGGATAAACAGGTTTGCATTTAAAGGTCCGGTCGCTTCAATGTGTCCAATATAGACAGCCTCTGGCTATTATAGCGTTGTAGACACGCGGTGTAAGGCAAAAATTAGGAAATAAAAAGCACGGTAGAATGGTGCCAGCCAGAGAGGCAGTTACGTCAAATACAGTAGTATACAGCAAATTTAAAAAATACAGTAAGTCTCTGTATGTGGTGTTAGACGTCACAGAAAATTCCCATGATGCAATTGGAATCACAGTTATTTACTGTAAAGAGAAATAGCAGTATAATACTGGGGGATTTAAAGTAAATAACTGTAGAAATTACAGAAAAGTCTAACAGTGTATTTAAAACCTTTTCAGAACTTTTTTCCACATACAATTTAATTGGTTTGATCTTTTGAACTGTTGACATTAAAACGAGTTTCTACCAATCTTTCATGATTTTTCATGTTCATAGCTATTTCAAAATAAAGGCCTGAACATGCCTAATGAGTGTTAAATATTCTAGTTGCAAATTGATAAATTACTGCTCCTCTGTCATTTATTTTGAAAATCAGTCAGCAATATTTCAAATTATATATAGTAATGTCAATATTACTTTGGGTTTTTACCAAAATATTATTGTTTAAAATATATAATGGCAAACGTCCCATGCAGTCATGTGACCCTGCAGTCGATTGGTTGTGTGATCATGATCATGTAGAGAGAGCTTAAGAGGACAATGATGTTGAACTCACCCTTCACAGAGAGAGAAACAGCAGAGCTTGATGTTGATGAGTTTGGTCTTCCATCTCTCTGTCCTCTACACCTGTACTGACCCTGATCAGACTCAGTAGCTCCTCTGACAGTGAGAGTGTCTCTGTTTACAGTGTAACGATCAGACGTCTGTAATATTACACTGTCTTTATACCACTCATATCTCCAGTCACTGTGATCAGAGTTTATCACACACTTCAGATTGACCGTTTCTCCAGTGAATACAGATCTGTCTGGTGTCACAGTCACTGTAGATGTGGGCAAATCTGAGAAGAAACACAAATATGTCAATATTTTATGTCACCTAAATAGTTTCATTCAAATTCTGCTGAGAACTTTTAGAGCTTAAAGATTCTCTATAAACTCACTTTATTTCCACTAGTAAATGCAGTAATTCTTAAGTTCCTTTGTGTTTGATGAGTGATTATACTCTGTAAAACTCAGTAAAATGATCATTTATGTCTGCTGTGAAATAAGTGGACAGTCTGAACTTTCTGTCTCTGTCTCTGGTCACAGTGTTCAGAGTTTTGACAGTGACAGTCTTTTATTTTTCTTCTGCAGAACATCAGTGATCAGAGATGACTGTAAACTGACAGTAAACAGAGACTGTGTGTTTTATTTCTAAACTGTGTCTCTGGACAGGATGATGGAGACTAAAATACTCTTCTTAGTCATGATTTCTGTCATATAGAGTAATTGGACTTATTTTATGATACATTTATGGTGCTTTTGTGTCCTTTTTGAACTCTAAAAGTTCACCATCTCATTACTATAGCGATCAGCACGTTATATATAAAAAGATTCTAGATTTGGAAGACATGAGGGAGATTAAACATTCATAATCAGAGACAGAACGGCGACAGGATCATCTGAAAATCAAAGCAAAGCTGCATTTGTAAAACTTCAGTAAGTGCACAAAAAGATATTTATGGAAATATGTATAAATATTTTAAAATTAAAGTTTATTATCCACCAATAACAGGAATTTTTATAGCTGTTTCTCAGGTCTGTGTTCACATGCATTAGACAGACGTCTTTATCCGTTATAAGATCATACTTCAAGTAAAATACTTCAGCTTTAAAATGTATTTTCAGATCTCTGCAATGCATTCAGTTTTGCTCCTACAGTACAAGTAGTTTGAACACAAAAAATTAAACAGATTGAAAGCCTCAAAAGAGAGATGGACTGTAACGCTCAGTCATATAGTCTAAAGCACAGCATTTGTACAAAGATTCACAGATTCACAGATAAAATAATTAAATACTAAAATATGTTTTTGGGAGTATTTTAGCTGCTGGTTCATATGTGTAATGAGCGCAGTGTTTTTATGATGGCGTTTAAATACTTGAACTATTACAATTTTACAATTTTAAGAGCTCTGCATTCAGTTCTGACTTGCTCAATCTAACGGTTTTGAAAACAAGAACACGTCGTCTGTGAGAGAATTAAACAGAATAAACCCTTCAAAAGAGGAGTGAGAACCGCATTATTAGTGTGAACGTAACATCTCAGTCAAAGGCTCTCGATTGTATTTGTGATCATAAATAGAGTTTATGAGGACAATGATGTTGAACTCACCGTTCACAGAGAGATAAAGAGAGTTGTATGTTGATGAGTTTGGTCTTCCATCTCTCTGTCCTTTACACCAGTACTGACCCTGATCAGACTCAGTAGCTCCTCTGATAGTGAGAGTGTCTCTGTTTACAGTGTAACGATCAGACGTCTGTAATATTACACTGTCTTTATACCACTTATATCTCCAGTCACTGTGATCAGACTTTATCACACACTTCAGATTGACTGTTTCTCCAGTGAATACAGATCTGTCTGGTGTCACAGTCACTGCAGATGTGGGGGAATCTGAGAAGAGACAGAAATATAAAGACTGAAACTGCTCTTTCAGGGAATAAAACTGATTGTTCAGAAGGACCGTCGGTTGTAAACGCTGGTTGTAAATGGGAATGTTGCTGGTATAAACCCTGCAGTGATTGAACTGTTAAACATCACAATTGTGTCCTTGAGCAAAGCATTTGACCAACGGTTTCCAGAGGGATTTAGTTCATGGAGCCATTCTGTGACAGAGATACATTACTCTGGTCTTGGTCACATGATGATAAATATACTTTTGCAAAAAGGAAGAGAAAGTTGGCAAACCATAGTTTGTTACACAGTTACACAATTTTTTAAATATATGTATTTCATGTTCTCAGCACAGGTGAAGTGTCGAGTCTAATGGCCATTGAGAACATGAGATACATGTGTTTCTATTATTGGAGCTGTGGAGTGCCAACTTTCTCTTCCCTTTTGCAGTGTCTGTGGTTGAGATCCTCACTTTGTTTTGCCCGCTGGATGTGTGCATTTTGTGTTGAGCCTTTATGATAAATATACTTTTACCACAACCAACTAACAGTGAACGTTATCATAACTTTGGCTGACGTTAAGGATCTCACAAAGTTATAAACAAAAAATTCTTCCAGTAACGTCAATAAAATGTTTGTTCAATGTTATCTTGTCTTTAATAATGTTCTCTAAATTACCACAAAAACTGTAGTTTCTTCATCTTTAACACTCTTGGACCCATTTAGACATCGAGTTCATTCAACACTGAGGATTTTGCTGTCATCACGTCACAATAACATTCCCCATTGGATTAATTAATAAAGTATTTTTGAGGAGGACTTTTGAGTTGTTAATCCAAATTAGGTTAAAATAATATTTCAGGAACATCATACTAACCTTCCAAAAAAATAAAATAATAATAATAAGCTCCACTGGCACTAAGAAAAATGGACACTTTAAAGTTTCCATCACCAAAACAAAAATGTTTTTAAAAAGTTATTAGAACAAAAATGTGTAATCTGTGAAAACACTCTGGTCTGGGTTTGTGGTTTTGACTTCAACACTAATAATCTGTAAAATCACGTCATTCTCTCTGACTTCAGTACAAAACTCATCAGAACTGAACTCAGTCGCTCAAGTCCTTTTCTATTCTCATGATACTCATGAATATCTCCTGTAACCATAGTGACAGTGACTAAATATTAAAGATGGAGACGCCCATAACACTGGAAAGTCACAATTTACATGATTTTATAATAAACCAAAACCTCCACAAAACACGCAACACACACACACACACACACACACACACACACACACACACGCGTGTGCAGTTACTGAATAATGACTAAAAGTAAATTTCTTCAGTCCTCTTATAATAACAGATGTGGCTGAAGATTATAAGTGTTGAAATATGAAATTAAATGATCATTAAAGGACAAGTTCGGTATTTTACACTTAAAGCCCTGTTTACAGATCGTATCTGATGAAATAGAACGGTTAAGATAAAATTTTGGACAAATGCTGCTGTCCCGAGAATTTTAGGTTTATTTCGCTTCCCCCCCCCCCCCCCACCCCCACAATGGTTGTCTAGGTGCACTGAAACATTCCTTCCTAAAACACATTAAACTTTCGTTTACAAAGACGTGAAACTCACCGAGTGGTCAGGGGTGTTCACTGATACAGGTATGCTCACTCAAAAATCGCTGAAAAAAAATGCATTCCAACAGGTGTTTTACCATTAGTTGTAAAACTGTGGACCTATTTTTCCAAACGTCTCACACCCGTAGATTCTTCCGTTGAGAGTTTGAATAATAGACACTCCAGCCCAGTTGGTGGCGATAATGCACCTTTGCCAATTGCAAGCAAACCACTGGCATTTCATTGAATACACAGAAGAAGCAGAAGAAGAAGCGGCGGAGTAATACCGTACCTCACACAGCTCTTTCAATACAACTCAATGGAGTTGGACAAAAACTACGATAAAACCTGTTGGAATGCATCTTTTTCAGCGATTTTTGAGTGAGCATACCAGTGAACACCCCTGACCACTCGGTGAGTTTCACGTCTTTGTAAACGAAAGTTTAATGTGTTTTAGGAAGGAATGTTCCAGTGCACCTAGACAACCATTCTGTAGGTGGGGGGGAAAGCGAAATAAACCTAAAATTCTCGGGACAGGAGCATGTGTCCAAATTTTAATCTTAACCGTTCTATTTCATCAGAAACGATCTGTAAACAGGGCTTCAAGTGTAAAATACTGAACTTGTCCTTTAAACAAATGTGAAAATGAAGACTCACCTGATACAGTCAGTGTAACAGCATCACTGAAGTCTGTGAGTGAGTCTGATCTCTCTCCTCTACAACTGTATTCACCACTGTCAGACACATCAGCTGTGAAACTGTAATCTGCTGTTGTTGTTGTATATGGATTGCCATTGGATAGGAAAGTGTTTCCATCTATAAACCATCTGTATGTCTGAATGTCTCCTCCTCCCTGTATGTCACATGTGAGAGTGACTCTCACTCCTATGAACACACGCTGATCTGGCTTCACCTTCATTACAGGTTTCACTGAGAAACATAGAAGTAAACATTGAAAAGCATTGCAGTATCAAGATCTCTGTCATGAACTCAAAACTTCATCAGGAGAAAAACTATAGTCAGGTCCGAATCTTCAAGATTGTGTAACCCTGTAGGCATTTTTGAGGAAAAGTTGATATACCACATTTTTAGAAAGTTTAATGTCTCCTGAATAAGGATCCACTGTATAACATTGAAATAAGGGTCCCATTTTCTTGTAATTGTTATTGAAACAATAGGTGCATTATTCACAGCCGAAACACTACAGGTGGATAGGGTAAAAATTTTAAGTTATAGAAATCATCATAAAACCTTTCCAGTTTTTCACTTACATAGAGACAGAAATTTTTTGTATTACATGTTTTCTGAAATGTCATGTTTACATATGCAAATGAGTTATACCAGTATATATATATAATTCGAGGGGCAGGCATACCAGTACGCGGTTCTCCCTTTCGGGCTAGCCCTGTCTCCTCGCGTCTTCACGAAGGTTGTCGAGGCAGCCCTTGTTCCTCTCGACGACTGGCTGATCCTAGCTCACTCTCGAGACAAGGTTTGCGAACACAGGGACCTAGTGCTCCGGCACCTAGCTTGTCTGGGCCTTCGGGTCAACTGGGAGAAGAGCAAACTCTGCTCCGTGCAGAGGATCTCTTTTCTCGGTATGGAAATCGACTCGGTCGCCATGTGCGCGCAGCTTACGAGCGAGCGCGCGCGCGCAGTCACTGCTAACTTGCCTTCGTCAGTTCGAGGGCAAGAGTGCGGTTCCACTGAAACTATTTCAGAGGCTCCTGGGGCATATGGCATCCGCAGCCGCAGTAACGTCGCTCGGTTTGCTTCATATGAGACCGCTTCGCGATCAAGTCCCGAGGTGGGCATGGCAACACGGCACGCTCCGAGTCCCAGTGACTTCGACCTGCCGTCAGACCTTCACCCCGTGGACGAACCTCAGTTTTCTATGGGCTGGAGTGCCCATAGAACGAGTTTCCTGGCATGTTGTTATATCAACAGATGCCTCCACAATGGGCTGGGGCGCCATGTGCAATGGACATGCTGCCGCGGGCTCCTGGACAAGACCCCAGCGCCTTTGGCATGTAAATTGCCTCGAGTTGCAGGCTGTACGTCTCGCCCTGCACCGCTTCTGTGCGTTGCTCAGGGGTCAGCACGTATTAGTCCGATCAGACAATACCGCCACAGTAGCGTACATCAACCGACAAGGTGGTCTGCGCTCCCGTCGTATGTCGCAACTCGCCCGCCACCTCCTCATATGGAGTCAGAAGCATCTGAGGTCGCTTCAAGCCATTTATATCCCGGGAGACCTGAACCGTGCAGCCGATCTGTCTCGGTTTCGGCCTCTCGTTGGAGAATGGAGACTCCATCCCCAGTCGGTTCAGCTGATTTGGGATCAGTTCGGGGACGCACAGGTAGATCTGTTTGCCTCCCACAACTCGTCCCACTGCGACCTGTTTTATTCTCTGACCGAGGGCACGCTCGGCACGGATGCACTGGCGCACAGCTGGCCGCGGGGCCTCTGCAAGTATGCGTTTCCCCCAGTGAGACTTCTTGCGCAGACTTTGAGCAAGATCAGGGAGGACGAGGAGCAGGTAATTTTGGTTGCCCCGTATTGGCACAACCGCACCTGGTTCCAAGAACTAGTTCTCCTCACGACAGCACCTCCCTGGCCAATTCCTCTGAGAAAGAACCTGCTTTCTCAGGGACGGGGCACCCTATGGCACCCTCGTCCCGATCTTTGAAATCTCCATGTGTGGTTCCTTGACGGGACGAGGCAGGTTTGAGTACCCTACCACCAGCGGTGGTGGCTACCATCACTTCCGCTAGAGCATCGTCCACGAGACATGCCTATGCGTTGAAGTGGAACCTCTTCGTCAACTGGTGTTCTTCTAAACTTCAAGAACCCATGAAAGGCCCGATCAGTGTTTTGCTTTCCTTCCTGCAAGAAGGGTTGGCGCGAAGGCTGTCTCCCTCCACCCTGAAAGTGTATGGTGCCGCCATTGCCACACATCATGATGCAGTTGATGGTAAGTCCATTAGAAAGCACGACCTGATCATCAGTTTCCTGAGAGGAGTGAGGAGACTGAATCCTCCTCGCCCTCCTCTCGTTCCCTCTTGGGACCTCTCAGTGGTTTTAACTGCCCTGCAGAGTGCTCCCTTTGAGCCTCTGCAATCAGTGGAGCTTAAGTTCCTGTCAATGAAGACAGTGCTCCTGGTTGCATTGGCCTCCATCAAGAGGGTAGGGGACCTGCAGGCATTTTCGGTTGACAAAGCGTGCCTGGAATTTGGACCGGCTAACTCTTACGTGATCCTGAGACCCCGGCCTGGATATGTGCCCAAGGTTACCACCACACCCTTTCAAGACCAGGTGGTGAACCTGCAAGCGCTGCCCTCGGAGGAGGCAGACCCAGCCTTGGCACTGCTCTGTCCAGTACGCACCCTCCATGCTTACGTAGACAGAACGCAGTGTTTCAGGACTTCAGACCAGCTCTTTGTCTGTCATGGTGGGAAGCTGAAGGGAAAGGCTCTCTCCAAGCAAAGGTTGTCTCACTGGATAGTGGACGCCAGGTCGACCATGCCCCCTTGGTGTGACGGCCCACTCCACCCGGAGTGTGGCATCCTCTTGGGCTCTAGCGCATGGCGCCTCGCTAACAGACATCTGTAGAGCTGCAGGCTGGGCGACACCTAACACGGCCTCTGGGCGACCCCCACGTGTGTAGTCCACTGTAAGCCTCTCTGAGCATGTGTCTTTCCCTCGGCAAGCCACCTTGCCACCCCTGGGTTTGAAATATTCCACCTGCGGCTGGACACCACAGTGATTCTCAATATGCAGCCCCCTGGGGTCTTGTGTATTCCAAGTTCCCCCCTTTGGGCTGGGCATAATTGCATATTTCCACTGATATATGCTTCCCAGTGTACCTTGGTACCTTGGCATAATTCCAGCAGCCATTAAAAACTGTCCCTTTCATGTTAATGTTGTTTTTTCATTGTTTACATGTTTAAATATTCTGAGAATGCATAGTTTAGTTATAATGTTTAATGTTTAAACTACAATAAATGCATAAATGCCGTTTTTTTTTGGCAGCCATTTTGTTTTTATTGTTTATGCCAAAACAGTGATGTTTACAACTTGTTATACGGCAGAAATGGATTCAGCACCTAAAAATCATATAGAAACAACACTTGAAGTACTTTTCCTCAAAAATGCCTACTGCATCTTATCCAGGGCTATTTATCTATTTTGGGACTTGACTACTATGAAAGTAAAATAATGACAAATGTTTTTGAAACAAATAAGCTTGTTGAATTGCACTACTTGAAAAAAATATGCATTGCATTAACCCTGCTTGCATTTTAAAGCATTGCATTTTTATCGGCTGAAATTCAACATGGTTGTATATTTAAGCAGTGAATATTTCAATTCAAAACATTTCACACACGCTTTCATTATTAAAAATTCAATAATCCATATTCACCTTTTAGATTTCACTTCCAAAATGTTTATTCATGTTAAAAATACAACCTTTAATATTCGACCAGCAATTTTGGGTCCATTTTATTTCGCTTCCAAAAATTCAGTGGTTCAAATTCGACAGAAAATTCAACATCTGACATCCGGGAACGGCAGGAATATCAGTAGATTGCCGATTGATGATCTCCATAGCTGTTAGTCGCCCTAACCAGCAGGGGGTGCAAGCGGCTGTTGACAAAGAAAACTATAGTGCAACTGGTAAGAGATTCATTAGCTATGTCCCAATTCAGGGACTGTATCCTCCAAAGACCGCATTTGAAGGCCGATTGCGTCACAGCGGCGCGACGAAGGCTGTCCCAATTCGAAGGATCCTTCTAATGCGGAAACCATCATTGTAGCCAAGTCCGAGATTTTCCAACGGAATTGGGATACTTTTAAGTTGTTGTCGCAGTAAAGATTTTTTCCACGGCTTGATTTTCACCCCTGTAAGTACAATTTTGGCACTCCAACACCACTAAAACATCCCTCAGACACACAAATCCAGTGGAGAATTCGGCCGCTCGATGGAGAAGAGCCGATGGGTTTTTTGGGCTACTTTTGTTGAACAGACCTGGCAACCCTGCCTACCGTCCTTCTTTCCCTGGGCCGCGAAGGATAGAACAAGGAACCAGCAGCAGCCGAGAGAACCAAGCGGCAACCTCCCTGTCTCTTTCTTGAAACCAACACGGAAGTGAATTCAATGGCAATTCATCAACTGGCCGCTTGAGGCTGGCTGCAGAAGTGAGTCAAATCTGTATCTCCCCCATGCTGAAATGCCCAACTTTACAGCAGAAAAAAACTATACAGTTGGTCTATACAGCTAATTTTGCCCTTCATGAGGGGGGTGAATTTTTTTTTTATAACTCATCCGTTTAAATTTTATACTAAGCCTTGAAGTTCTGCAGAATTAAGGGTGTGGCCACTTGAGTGACAGGTGGATTGCCGCTGATGTCAATGCTAGACATTCGTCTGCTGTTAGCCGTCACTTCACCTCAGCAAATGTTAGCTGCTAAACTTGCAATCTCTGCAGTGTTTGTGCTTTTTTTCAGGATTATTTCATACAATTTAAGCCCACGGCTTAGGATTCCGTCGTTGTCGTCGAGTATCGTTCGAGAGAACGACCAGCGCTGTATTTCAATTGTTTTCCTCTGTGAACACGCACTAATGGATGTCTGACAATTTCGTTGCTTTTTGGAGTTTTCAGATTTAAAAACATCAATAAAAGCTGGTTCGTTCTGTTCTCACGGAACAGACTGATTATAATATGCTTATGTACCGTCAGGTAAAATCCTGTAGGTGTCGGTGCTTTCTCCGTCCATGCAATAAATGCACATCCTTGAATGAGCGCGGATTTTCTAACGCATTTACTTGAACTTCATAGGCAATATATCTATGGTTTAACCTATTTGAGAGGCGGCCAAAGGCAATATATCTATGGTTTAACCCATTTGAGAGGTGGCCAAAGGCAATATATCTATGGTTTAACCCATTTGAGAGGTGGCCAAAGGCAATATATCTATGACTTAACCCATTTGAGAGGCGGCCAAAATCAGAATTTAAAATGGACTGAATAAGCTCTCTACGAACTTGACGAGCGATGCCGCGCTGACGGACCATAGATTATAAAAAAAGAGTGACTGTCATGTATGCATAAATCACTGTCACACACACACACTCTCAGAGTAATATTAAGTTACTGCATAATACATTTTCAACTAGTACAGTAGTACAGAATCACGATACACAGTCTCATTTGTAGTCATGTCTTTTAACTATTACAATATTTCAAAGGGCAAAAACAGGAACTTTTAATTGGCTTTACATCATCAACTGTCACTTTAGCGCGAGGCCCTGTGCAGTAGCAAGGTGTGTTCGACATCGGCTGTGGCTGAATGTAACCGATCGGCGGGAGGAGCTGCAAACGGAGACGTGAAGTCGGACACTTTCTGGTTCCCGTAAGAACCACTCACGTGGTGTTTGCATACTTTACCACAGCTGAAGTACACAGATGTTTCAGAGACATTTTCATTCAATACTTTATGCACTGCTTCATACAGCGTCTGTTTGAACAGTAATAAAGTTCAACATAAGCTACTATCAATGAAGTGGAGTCTACGTTTTTGAATCAGTTTTAATTTGATAAACATGACACAATATAACATCGCAACTACATGAAAAGAGTGTTTACTGTTATAAAAAACTGATTTGTGAGCTTTAGAGGAACTAAAGGTGTTTGAATAAACACAAAACACACGTGATCGTTGTCATGCGGTGGAACAGCTGTGCTCCTGCAGCTGCTCTTGAGAAGCTGCGCTGGCTGAGTTCTCCGGCTACTCTCGAACCGCTCTCGCGGTACTTTGATGGCATACGTCACAGTCACGTGGCGTCGGCGCTGTATCAAGTCGGACAACATTTCTAACCGGCATGCACTGCTTCAAGTCAGCCGCTGATCGGTCTGCGCAGAGCTGCATAAAGTCGAAACAAGCCTGCAGACTTGGTACTGTCAATAGCATATAGCATTACCTCCCAAGCCTGAGCTAACTTGATCACGTCGAGCTAGGTGGGCGTGGTTTCAGATAGCCAGGCTCCTCAGCTCCACCCACGCCCCGCCTCTTTTCCCATTTTCTGTTATCCAGGAGTGACGCGAGGCCAAGATGGCGATGGCCGGCTCCGCCCACTTTAGGCTTCAAAAATGCTCTTCAGAAACCTACGGGTTAAGTCACGGACACTACGTCCATATTGTTTTACAGTCTATGGAGAGAACTGAGACCGAGGGGATGAGCTGATCGAGCTATGTCCTCCCTCGAGCTAGGGAGGACATGAAGTTTCAGAGAGAGACAGAGGAGAGGAGATCACAGGAGAGCAGGGAGAGAATGCACAGATTATTTTATCTTCTTGACAGATCTTGATTAAATAAACTTTTGCTCATGTGAATTAAAATTTGTAAATTAAACAATCGTATGCATTATTTTTATGTGAGTTATAGTCGACTATCCTGGTGAGCTTTTATCGCTGTGCAATAGAGAGCATTCTGACCAACTGTGCTACAGTGTGGTATGGGAGCTGTTCTGTTGCAGAGCGCAAGGCACTGCAGCGGGTGGTGAAAACCGCCCAGCGCATCACTGGGACTCCACTACCTGCCATCGAGCACATCCAGAGGAAACGCTGTCTGCATCGAGCTTGCAGCATTCTTAAGGACTCCTCTCACCCAGCCCACAGACTGTTTTCTCTCCTGCCCTCCGGCAGGCGTTTCAGGTGCCTCCGGACCAGGACCAGCAGACTAAAGAACAGTTTTTTCCCCAGAGCTGTCTCTTTATTAAACTCTAACCCTCATTGATCCCACTCCCCTCATATACTGATTGACTCTCCTCTCCCTCCTCACACCTGCCTCCATTTTGTTATTTGTAATACTATAATGTTCATTTGCTGACTTATTATAGTAACAACTGTTTACATATGCATCTTGCACTATTTACCTTGACTGGAATATGCTCAATTTGCACTGCCGACTGTTTATTTACAGAACCAATTGTTTACATTTACATTTGCAATACCGTACTTTAACTGTAATATGCAATTACTTTCCACTGCACTTTTACTCGGATAGCTTCTGTCCAAACTTTATTTGCATTACTTAAATCCATTGTTATACTGCTCATTTTAGCCTAACTTATTATATATATATATATATATCTGTAAAATTCTGTTTATAGTAATAGCCATCTGTATATTATGCTCACATTCTGTTTATAGTAACAGCCATCTGTATATATATTCATAGTACATATTCACCTGTATACTCTGTTTATAGTAATAACCATATGTATATTATGTTCATTGTACATATCTATCTGTAAAAATTCTGTTTATAGTAATAGCCATCTGTATATTATATTCAGTACATATCTTGCTGTAAATTCTGTTCACAGTAATAGTTATCTGTATATTATATTCATAGGACAAATCTATCTGTTAAATTCTGTTTATAATAGTATTCAACTCTATATTTATTCAGTACATATCCATGTTCTGCACTTATGAACCACTGTATATCCTGCACTTGCTGCTATTGCACTTCTGGTTAGACCTAAACTGCATTCCGTTGCCTTGTACCTGTACTTGTGTAATGACAATAAAGTTGAATCTAATCTAATCTAATCTTATAGTTTGTAATTGAAACAAAAAAAATATTTTATGTGCATTGTTTATTTTTGTAATGCAAGTAATGACGTGTAAATGTAATAATTGAATAATAACAATAATTGAATATCAATATTTATCGTGATATATTTGTTTTCAATAACTGTGATATGATTTTTAAACACATTTCCGATATTTCAATATACATTATAGGCATGGGCTACGTTTACGTTTTCATTTTTACTGCGTGATAAATATAAGCAGCACGGCACACAACGGCCAGGGTTTTCTGGCCCGTCAAATACCTTGGTCGACAGCGGACTGACTCGGGCTAGAGGAGTGGTTACAAACAGAGGTGGAGTTTAGGCTACCTGAGCCGGGAGACTAGCCTGCCTATCGTCAGACCTCGTCTCATTGAGACATGGTCTGGGAACCACGTTCATTTTCTCGTATTTGAGGCATGGTTTACGAATGCCCAGAGCCGTTTATTGGGCGCTACAAATGTCTATCAAATGTGCCTGTACGTAGCTCATAGCCAGTCGTTTCAATTATACCAGGTGACGTATGTAGAGCGACAGAAATTCGACGAAGGAGAAGACGATGGGTCAGAGATTTATGTGTACACGATGGCGTTCAGCGACTATTGCCGTTTGTGCAAGACAAACATGAGGGTAGAAGGTTTAACCATAGACATAAACAAACTGCTTCGGTGTGTCGCAGAGAGACGTCGTCATCGTCTTGCTGCTCCCTCCCCGTTCTGTGATTGGTCCCCTTGCTGAGGCGAAAATCTGGTCCATGGAATCCAGGCTGACTAGCAGTGTGAATAAAATCATGCTGCGCACAAGGCAGCATGGAGAAACCCACGCTACCGGGAGACGGCAGTGCCGGATTATTGTATCAGCTAAAATCAGCATTACAGACTTTTAAAATAATTTACCTCAAAACTCACTTTCAAGTTTGATTGCCTTCCGTTTGTGATCAGATGTGGATTCTGATCACTGTATAAGGTAGACATATTTATACCTGATGCAAAAGACTACACATGCTAACCATTACCATAGTAAACATGGTAAATATGAACGCTTGAAGAAATCAGACAAATCATAATGGCTATCACAACCAAGTTTTTATTTTTTCTGTCAGTAGCCTACTGACAGTCTCCGGTTTCTTTATACCGGACTATTATAAAATAAAGCAACTTTGTTTCTCTGACTGAAAATATCTGTAGCCTACTGGGAAAGTTACATACGACATTGGTACACGCGTTTCTAACTTCAATAGCATTTGAAGAGAATATCCATGTGTAAAAGCATTTGTCCTGAGACCGCAGGGGAATCCTGGAGAGTGATGTATTGAGGGAATCCCCAGTTCTGCAGCACAGCGCCGCAATATAAAGTTAAGAATACTAAACAACCGAGGGAAATATATGTCTACTACCTCAGATTTAACGTTTGAGTACATCAGCATCGGGGAATAACATAATCTCGATCACAACAGAGAAAGCTGTGCAAAACTTACATGTACAAAAGTAACAGTGAAGACTTCAATGTAAACACAGCTTTTGTGTCTTTATCAGCTTTTCCATATGATAATCATCACAATTCATCACCCTGATAATAATCACAAATAGCTACTGCTTGCTCCATTTCTATAATTCAACGAATGAATGACTCTCTCTCACCTGTTGCACTATAGTTTTCTTTGTCAACAGCCACTTGCACCCCCTACTGGTGAGGCCGACTAACAGCTGTGGAGATCATCAATCGGCAATCTACTGATATTCCTGCCGTTCCCGGATGTCAAATGTTGAATTTTCTGTCGAATTTGAACCACTGAATTTGTGGAAGTGAATTTCTAAAGAGAAATAAAATGGACCCAAAATTGCTGGTCGAATATTAAAGGTTGTATTTTTAAACAGAATGAACATTTTGAAAGTGAAATCTAAAAGGTGAATATGGATTACTGAATTTTTAATAATGAAAGCGTGTGTGAAATGTTTTGAATTGAAATATTCACTGCTTAAATATACAACCATGTTGAATTTCAGCCAAAAAAAATGCAATGCTTTAAAATGCAAGCAGGGTTTATGCAATGCATATTTTTTCGAGTAGAGCAATTCAACAAGCTTTTTTGTTTCAAAAACATTTGCCATTATTTTACTTCCGTGAAAAACATTCAAATTAAAAATCTAGTTTGCTTGTAAATTTTAATGATTACATCAAAAATGTATGTGTTGGTAAAAACTAAATGAAATTAATATATTTATCCAGTCCGCATGTCCTTTGTATTATTGATCTGCCAGTTCTGACCAGTAGATGATGCTGTTTACAGTCTGAGTGTTTAAAGGGATACTTCACCTCTGGGAAGATGAATGTGTATATAAAATAGGTCATTTAAGTAGAAGAAATGTGAAGAATTTTTTTTTAATTTGGAGCTTTCTAGACTGAGAAAAGTCAGAAAATGTATTTTTTGCTTATGTGGATGAAAGACAACAACTCCCAGAATGCACTTGCTTCGCTGCCTTAGGAGGCCACGCCTACCGGTAAGAGTGCGCAGTTGAAAACAACAAGGCTAACTTAGCCTACGTGATGAGTTTGCCAGGGATTTGCCAGGGATCTCTAGAGATCGCCCAAAATGTCCGGGATTCGGCTTTTGCGTTCTACAGTCGCCATTCATCATGTTTACTGTGGCGAGCAGGACGAGGCTGACGGCCGCGGGAGAACAGCGCGAGGCCGGTGGCGTCATTACTGAGACGCGCCGGGTCTCGCATCTCTCACGGAGGAGCGGGAATTTTCTTAGCAAAGGTAAAACGCACATCAACCGATCACTTGTTTAGCGTTCATGTAAACACTACATTCAGATTCACCAATCAGAATTAATTCAGTCAGAGTGAAACAAAAGGTGTGCATGTAAACAATGAATGGCGACCGCAGAACGCAAAAGCTGAATCCCGGACATTTTGAACGATCTCGCCCGCCGGACAAGTCCAGGAAAAGGAAGATGGTAACCCCTACTTACTCAGCTTTCTCCTACTATTCAGCTTTCTCCACAGACCACAGAACAAGAGCCAGCTAGCTTAGCTTCCAAAGAAAGACGGCTGACACTGTGTACATTCTGTGATTGAGATCCCAACCTGTATGGGCGGGCTGAAAAGTCTTTAGCCTCTGGCCAGAAAATCCTCCGATGACGCAAAATGACGATTTTTGCATCATCGGAGGATTTTTTCCAGACAAAAAATACATAAATCTCTGTCTCAGGGGGATATGAGGGTGGAAAGCATGGTAATTCGAAAATACTACAGATTTTCTACTAATACAAAGCTTAAAGGGACACTCCACCCATTTGCATTGAGCTTTGCATTGTTAGAAACCCTGTCATACTATTGAATGGTCGTGCAACACTCTCTCATTTTCCCCTGAGACGGGAGAAATCCGTTATTTACCTCTTACACTTCCTCCTACAATGACGCAAAAATCGTCATTTTGCGTCATTGTAGGAGGAAGTGTAAGAGGGAGGGATTTCTGTTGAGACTACAGACACTCGTTCCTCATCTTTCCCAGGGGGCGGGACCCGCTCACGCTACAGACCTATTACAGATCAGTGGGTGGGACTTTACTCTCTGAAACTGAAAGCAATATCCTCCATCTTGTTTGAAGCTAAGCTAACAGGCGCTGTGGAGACAGATGTAAAGTTATGACAATAGCGGAGGAGAGTGCTCAATATGATATAGAAGAAGAGGATTTCGGAAGTCTGATGCTTGAATCAGGTGTTTGTGGCTACCTTTACAAGCCGCATTATAGCGAAGAGCAGCCGAGGCAGAAGACCTGCCTGCCGCGGACGAGGAGCCCGGACTGGCTCGGGTTAGGGCGGACTGGTGGCGCCGGTGATCTCACTATACACTGTAAAAAATGATCGTAATTTTAACGGTAAAAGACTGTAAAAATGCTACAGTGAAAAACTGTTAATTGGTTAACAGAAAGTTTCCGTACTATATACGGTAAATAACTGTGATAGATCTAACGGTACATTTAATGTAATTTTGCTGTAAAATACTGTTAAATTTACGGTTTTTGAAAGTGAAAAAGAACAACTCATTGTATAATTTACAGTAAAAAACCGTAAATTGGCATTCCCACAATTCCCTGTGTGACACTTCACATTTGATGTATTTTTGTTGAAATAACTGTTTCTTAGTTTTTTTTTCTTCTTTTTTTCTAATCAGTTATGTACATTAGGGTTTTATGTTACATTTAATGTTGTTAAATTAATGTTTATTGCATTTTTTAAATTTCATGTGTTACCATGATGGTGTTTAATGTTTGTGTGAATGACACTATGCAGCTTTTATAAATTAGTATTAACTTTCTTGTGGAAGAGCTGCTTGTGATGAGCTTTGATTGATCATGTGACTCTCATCACTGCTGTGATTGGTGGTTATGAGTGTATTACAATGGTACAAAACAGATATTAATAGTTCAATAGGATGGTAAATTCACATTATATCAGATGATAAAATACGGTTTATTACTGTAAATTTTAAGTTAAGTCTGTAAAACCAATAACGTTGCTACCGTATTTTTGAAGGTAAAGTTCTGGCAACCACAGCTGCCGTGTTTTTACCGTAAAAATCACGGTTTAATTTTTACAGTGTATGCAACTACGAACCGCTACGAACACAGAGATAGAGTCCGTCTGTGGCAAAGATTTTCAACGATGACAATTTCTCCTGGACGAAATCTCTGAATCAGACGAGGACACGGACGTTTGTGTTGAGAACTTGTCACAGTGTCTGGTTGTGTTTCCCCGGGTACCCACTAGATGTCCTCCTTACCCCCACGGTGTCTTGCACTAGGAACTTCATCTCCCACAATTCTGTCTGTGATTTGCACCCAGGTGTCTGTATTTTGTATCTCCAGCTGTCTCTTGTTATCCCCTTGTCATTCATGTATATAAGCCCTGTTTGTCTTGTGTTCTTTGTGAATCAATGTTTAACGTTACACCGCGTCTGTTGCCCGAGTTTTGCCCTGCCTTGTCTGTTTCTTGTTTTTGTTATTTGCCTACCTGGATTCTGACCTTTGCCTGTTTTGGATTTCGCTTTTTGGATTACCCTTTTGATATTAAACACCTCACTTTGCTGCACTTTGGATCCTGTGCTTATTACCTTGGCGGTCGTGACAGATTGATTCACCCTCTAGGATCCAAGCAGTATGAGCGCCCGCCGCAATTTCCCCGCTGCCAGAGGGGAACAAGGAGGACCATCAGCACCAGAACCCAGAATGAGCATTTTTGAATGCTTTGCACTGTTGGCTCCGATTATGGAGGAGAGAATGGCGGTCAACTCCCCTGAGCCACAGCGCAAGAACACCGGGCAAACCAAGTCGGTTAATGTTCCCCCCCGTGAACATTCTTTCGTGGGGACCCGCCTGGTAAAGTTTCGCGGTACCCGCGGAGGTCGCAGAGGAGGTGGAGGTGGGCGGGAGGAGATCCCGTTCCATTACCCGTTCTGGCCGCACATCGATCCAGAGGTTCCCCCGCAGCGGGCTCCACCTAGTCCAGAGCCGTCCACTCACCATCAGAGACGGCGGAGGAGGAGGAAACCTCTCGGCCTCGACCACGGGTCCGAGATGATGCCCGTACAGCCTGCTGTCACGCCAGAGACTGTTCACGTCACATCTGCCCAGCCAGAGACGGTTCACGTCACGTCTGCCCAGCCAGAGACGGTTCACGTCACGTCTGCCCAGCCAGAGACTGTTCACGTCACGTCTGCCCAGCCAGAGACTGTTCACGTCACGTCTGCCCAGCCAGAGACTGTTCACGTCACGTCTGCCCAGCCAGAGACTGTTCACGTCACGTCTGCCCAGCCAGAGACTGTTCACGTCACGTCTGCTGAGCCGGTGTCTTCGGACAAGATGGCCGCCGCCGAAAGTGTTCCCGTCACGTTTACCGAGCCGGTGTCCATGGACAAGATGGCCGTACAGCCTGTGTCTGAGCCGGTGGTGTCTGTTCCAGAGTCGGTGGTGTCTGTTCCAGTCCCTGAGCCGGCAGTGTATGTTTCTGAGCCGGTGGTGTCTGTTCCAGTCTCTGGGCCGGAGCCAGTGTCTGTTCCTGAGTCGGAGCCAGTCTCTGTTCCTGAGCTGGAGCCAGTGTCTGTTCCTGTGTCTGTGTCTGTGTCTGTTCCTGTTCCTGAGCCTGAGCCGGTGACATCTATTCCTGAGCCCTCAGTGACCGCGACACTGGCCATTATGGCCACAGCCATGTGGTTTGTGTGGGCTGCGCGCACGCTTGGACCGGTGGTGTCTGTTCCAGAGTCGGTGGTGTCTGTTCCAGTCCCTGAGCCGGCAGTGTATGTTTCTGAGCCGGTGGTGTCTGTTCCAGTCTCTGGGCCGGAGCCAGTGTCTGTTCCTGAGTCGGAGCCAGTCTCTGTTCCTGAGCTGGAGCCAGTGTCTGTTCCTGTGTCTGTGTCTGTTCCTGTTCCTGAGCCTGAGCCGGTGACATCTATTCCTGAGCCCTCAGTGACCGCGACACTGGCCATTATGGCCACAGCCATGTGGTGTGTGTGGGCTGCGCGCACGCTTGGACCGGTGGTGTCTGTTCCAGGGCCAGTGGTGCCAGTTCCAGTGCCTGAGCCGGTGGTGCCAGTTCCAGTGCCCGAGCCGGTGGTGCCAGTTCCAGTGCCTGAGTCGGTGGTGCCAGTGCCATTTCCGGTGGTGCCAGTTCCGGCGGTGCCAGTTCCAGTGCCTGAGCCGGTGGTGCCAGTTCCAGTGCCCGAGCCGGTTGTGCCAGTTCCAGTGCCCGAGCCGGTGGTGTCTGTTCCAGTTCCTGAGCCGGTGGAGTCTGTTCCAGTTCCAGTGCCTGAGCCGTTGGTGCCAGTTCCAGTGCCTGAGCTGTTGGTGCCAGTTCCAGTGCCAGTTCCGGTGGTGCCAGTTCCAGTGCTTGAGCCGGTGGTGCCAGTTCCACCATCCGAGGGGTCGTCTCCGCCGTGGCCGCCCGAGGGGTCGTCTCCGCCCTGGCCGCCCGAGGGAAAGTCTCCGCCCTGGCCGCCCGAGGGAAAGTCTCCGCCCTGGCCGCCCGAGGGGTCTTCTCCGCCCTGGCCGCCCGAGGGGTCTTCTCCGCCCTGGCCGCCCGAGGGGTCTTCTCCGCCCTGGCCGCCCGAGGGGTCTTCACCGCCCTGGCCGCCCGAGGGGTCTTCACCGCCGTGGCCGCCCAATGGACTGTTCGCTTTGCCCCGACCACCCGATGGACTGTTCGCTTTGCCCCGACCACCCGATGGATTGTTCGCTTGGCCCCGGCCACCTGAGAGACTTTTGGTTTTCCCCTGTTTCCCCATCCTATTGTCCATGTTTCCCTGGCCCCTGTCTTATCCTAGTTCCCCCGTGTTTGTTCCCCTGCATGGACCTGGTCCCCCGTCCCTCCCCTGGATCCTCCACCGTGTTACCTCCCTCCTGATCTCTTGGTTTGTTCTGTGTTCCGTCTTGGAGTGTCTGGGAGCCACTCCGTAGAGAGGGGGTCATGTCACAGTGTCTGGTTGTGTTTCCCCGGGTACCCACTAGATGTCCTCCTTACCCCCACGGTGTCTTGCACTAGGAACTTCATCTCCCACAATTCTGTCTGTGATTTGCACCCAGGTGTCTGTATTTTGTATCTCCAGCTGTCTCTTGTTATCCCCTTGTCATTCATGTATATAAGCCCTGTTTGTCTTGTGTTCTTTGTGAATCAATGTTTAACGTTACACCGCGTCTGTTGCCAGAGTTTTGCCCTGCCTTGTCTGTTTCTTGTTTTTGTTATTTGCCTACCTGGATTCTGACCTTTGCCTGTTTTGGATTTCGCTTTTTGGATTACCCTTTTGATATTAAACACCTCACTTTGCTGCACTTTGGATCCTGTGCTTATTACCTTGGCGGTCGTGACAGAACTATCCTAGTTTCGCACCGCATATGTTCTGACTGAACATCCAGGTACCATGCAATAATTCACCTTTTCGAAAGAAATACAAACGAGGAGTAATGAGTTTGCCAACTAACTAGACATTTTGTGTGAATGTGAAATGAATTTCAAGCTCTGGTGGTAGCTAGCCTTGTAGACGGAAGAGTGATTTCTCTTATAGGCAGATATGCGCTTTCTGGATTAGTGGGAGTGGCTTGCGGAGCTGTGCAATGTGGTGCATTGTGGGAGTTGTTGTCTTTCATACAAATGCGTCCTGAAGTTATTTTTTGTCTTTCCTCGGTCACGAAGGCACCAAATTCAAAATTTATTTTACATTTCGACTACATATATGACCCACTTTAAATAAAAAGCAATGTTCAAATGGGTGGAATGCCCCTTTAATGCTAAATCCTGAAGTATCCCTTTAAAGATCTGAACTGGGAACTTACTAACTTCTGTCTGTCTGTTCTCAAGCCCTTTTTCTCTTCCAGCCCTTCCAACCAAACCACACTGAATGAATAAAGCTAAGCATTGGTGCTCAAGATCTTAATGTCACACAGTCAATAATTAATAAAAATGAGAAAAAAACTGTGCAGAACTTTGTTCTGTTTTTTTCTGTTTTATACAGTGGATTATGATCTTTTGAAATCAATGTCTGACTGAACTACTTTACAACTGCAAGACTGTTTGATTGATTAAATAAATAACAGATTTCTGTAATGTTTTGCAGCATAAGGAACTACAGTCAGATGATTCGGTGAAATATGCAAAACATGGACATAAAACATCAGCAAAGAGACAAATGTGGGATCCTGATGTAAACATGAAGATAATATGGTTATAGTAAACCTGATATAGTAAACTACTATAACACAATTCACATTAGTTAAAAACTAAAATGTACTACAGTAAAGCACAGTACCTCGACTGAGTCCAGAGTGAACGAGGGACATCAGCACTAAAAGCAGAAGAAACACAGATATGAATCATTTCCATTCATTCAACACAATGTAAATCACACACTGAAACATGTCTAGAGTTTATTCTACATGAGCTGAAAGTGTTTTTCTGTTGTGATGCTCATTCAGGAGAAGTGATGGATTATTCTTCAGCATTTAACATCATCACACACACTGACGTCACAGGACTCGTGAACTGATACGCGAGTCGATTCAGTGATTCACTGTTTGATTCACTGTTTGATTCACTGTTTGATTCACTGTTTGATTCACTGATGCTCAACAACAATTAAGCAGTTTGAACACTGAGCTTCACAACATAGAACATCATATGACATTATAGGCTAATATAGAAGATTTTATTATTTAGAAAATAATTAATTTAGCTATATATTTGTACACTATTATTTCCTCTGTGTGTGACTTTGGTTTGACTTTCTGAAGCCTGAAAAAAAGCAGAAAATTATATTCTAATATGGCTATTATATTCTAGTATGTCTACTATAAACCTTTGGGAGGCCATCTATCTATGTTACTATCTGTGACTACTTTAAAATCACCCCCAAGAATACATTTTGCATTCATGTATTGTTGACAGGTCTGCAATTAATTTTTTTTTTTAATTCATGAAGTAAAATCAGATTTGTAGATTTGCAATTAGTACCATAAATATTAGCAATAATATATTACTTTTGAGGGTCCTCTAATATAATTGTTAGCCAACTTCCATTATTAATACTCTCATTGTGAAGAATTTTTCCTTTGAAATTCCCTCTGAGAATAGCGACCCCTGCTGATCTATTTGTACCATGACTCAACCAAATGTCCTGACCCCACTGACTCTTCCAAAAATTTTAATCAGCCTTTGACCTATGCGTTTCTTGTAATTAATAAAAATCAGCCCTTTAAGCCGCGTTTCCACCGAAATTACCCGGAACAATTTGTACCAGGAACTTTTTTCCCAGGAACTTTTTTTGCCCCAGACCGGTTGCTCTCTGCGTTTACACCGCGGTCTAAAGTACCGGGAAGGTAAACTGCGCGCAACTGCTCCTCCCAGTCTGCGACGGACAGTAATCAGTTGCGCCACGTACATTTAAGTATGGAGGAGATTCAAACTGTGCTGCAGTTATGTATTGGTTTACTAACGAGGTAATTAACAACAAAAAATAGACGAGCACTGATATTAAAGCGTGTTCAGAAAGCTCGTATATATGCATATAAAATTAGACAACGTATGCTATCAGTTATTGTGAGATGCCTGGGACGAACGCGCAAAAAATTTTTCCTCTTTCGCAAATACGCTTAAAAAAAGCCTGAACCACGTCTATCAATCATAAATATTGACAGTCTTGTAAATAGTTGTTTGTTACTAACCTAACCTTGCAATGGATGACAATGTGTAAACATAATGACTTAAAAATAAAAGCTGTGGCAGAAAAGAGACGAGCACTGATAAAGCGTGTTCAGTAAGCTCGTAATGCTAACGTTAGATATAACATTTGTATGTTATCAGCTATTGCGGACATTGACCGTGAGATGGCTGGGACGAACGCGCAGAAAGTTTCCTCTTCCACAAATACCCTTAATAAAGCCTGAAACTCGTCGCCAGTCCACCAGTTGTTTTTTTTAAATTAAATTTCATATTTGCATGAAGCAACGACACGAACCGCAATAGATTTTTTTTAAAAGGGAGGTTAAAAATAAATAAATGCTGTGTGGAATCATCCAACCAAAATGCGGCGTGAACACAACCAATCAGCTTGTGCAGCGCACAAGTCCCACCCCTGAAAGTTCCTGAACTTTGAAAAAGTACTACCTCGTGAGCAGGGACTATCGGAGGGGGAAATATTTACCCGGAACTTCATTTAGACCCTGGTTCCTGCGGTGTAAACACATCGAGTACCAGCCCAAAGTTCCTAGTTCCTGGGGAAAGTTCCTGCGGTGGAAACGCGGCTTTAATCTTTCAAAAATAAAAATACAGCCTTTCTTTTATTTATATCTCGGATGTCCCTAACTTTAAGAGAAACAAAAGAAAAAGACAGGATTAGAAATAACTTGAACAACTTCCGTACCCTGGTTAACTAGTAAGTAGAACAATACCCGGACAAACCTTCTGTGTTAAAATGAACAAGAACTTATTCAAAAATAAACCTTCTATATATTTCATGCATTGTATGATGAGGAGAAAGAAAGGAAAGAGAGAATATATAAAGAAACATTGGAGGGAGGGGAAGAAACTGTCCATGGAACTGGTTTAACTGTTCAGCACCTCCCAAAGTATATAACATAACAGTCTGAACAAATGAGTAATTTTCTTTTTTTTTTGTCTATTTTATTTTTTTTCTATAACTGAACTGTCAAGAAATGTCATTAAGACGTCATGTCAACTGTCGAACTTCAAGGGAGAAATCTGTTTTCCCTAACAAGCGGGAACCCAGTGTGCCTGTATCTTTCTCTATTGCTGTTCTATTACAAGATAGAAAGTCTAAGGCCTTCAATAGCCGTTCAGCAAACCTAACTAATCTGGTGCCTATTACACGTCAAACTAATATTGCTGTGGGAAAAAGTAAGTCTGTAAAGTTAGCACTCTTTAACATCCGCTCACTTAAAAATAAATCACTTCTAGTCAACGACTTAATAACGCCGCCCATTCTATATGCCCCGGGAGTTTACATCGATCATCATTACTGCTGTTTACATCCCACCACAAGCTAACACCGGCTTGGCTTTGTCTGAGCTTCACGATGCACTCAGCGGCAACATCAACAAACATCCTGATGCTGCTATTATCATCGCTGGGGACTTTAACAAAGCCAACCTCAGGCAAGTTATGCCTAATATTTATCAACATGTATCCTGTCCAACCAGAGGACCGAATACACTGGATCATTGCTACACTCAGTTTAAGAATGCCTACAAAGCTTGCTCACTACTGACTTTCGGCAAATTGGACCATGCCGCCATTTTCCTCTCACCGGAATATAAACAAAGGCTCGTTCAAGATCCCCCGGTGCAGAGGGTGGTGACGCGATGGTCCGCCCACTCTGAAGCCATGCTACAGGCGGCTCTTGATGACGTAGACTGGGACATGTTTCGGGCAAGTTCCTCTGACGTCAGCGAGTTCACGGATGTAGCAGTAAGCTTTGTAAACACGCTAACCGAACAAGCAACTGAAACGAACTATAAGGACTTTCTCAAACCAGAAACCGTGGGTGGACAGATCTATCCGTGCAGCAGTAAACAAACGCACTGCTGCTTACAACGACGGTCTTCTGTCAGGAAACATGAGCGAGTACAAAGCATCGTGCTATGCTCTCCGACGCGCAGTAAGAGCCGCCAGACACCGGTACAAGGAACGCATAGAGTCACATTTCCAGCACAATGACTCCAGACGCATGTGGCAAGGACTAAGAACCATCTGTGCCTTTGGAAATAAACCCTCTGCCGAGCTTAACACTTTCTACGGCCGCTTTGAAAGCAATCTACGCAGCGCGAGTCTGCCGATCAGCGCGTCAGGAAGCAGCGGTCAGAGCAGCGATAATCATGTGATCACCGTGTCGGAGGACAAGGTTCGGAGGGTACTAAAGCGAGTGAACGTTAGGAAAGCAGCCGGACCTGATGGGATTTCTGGCTGTGTTCTGAGGTCCTGCGCTGATCAGCTCGCTGGTTTGTTTATATCTATTTTTAATGAGTCCCTTGCTACCTCTGTGGTTCCCACCTCCTTTAAAAAAATCTATCATCATCCCTGTGCCTAAGAACAATAAACCCTCTTGTCTGAATGACTATCGTCCAGTTAGGCTACACTCACATCAATAGTCATGAAGGTCTTCGAGGAACTGGTTAAAAACCACATCTGCTCCTCCATCCCGGATACATTGGACCCTCTTCAGTTTGCCTATCGCCCCAACAGATCCACTGATGATGCCATCTCTCACATCCTGCACTCTTCCCTCACACACATTGACAGCAACAATGGGAACTATATAAGGCTGCTATTCATCGACTATAGCTCAGCTTTCAATACTATAGTCCGCATAAAGCTAGCTTCCAAACTCATAGACCTCGGCCTGAATTCTCCACTCTGCAAATGGATTCTTGATTTCCTCACCGGCAGACCTCAAGTGGTGAAAGTAGGCCAGTTCATCTCCAACTCCATCACCCTGAACGTAGGAGCCCCACAAGGCTGTGTCCTGAGTCCCCTGCTCTACTCTCTCTACACACATGACTGCGTGTCTTCCCACAGCTCCACATCTATTATCAAATTCGCTGATGATACTGTGGTTCTGGGGCTCATTCACAACAATAATGAGACCGCATACTTGGATGAGGTAGAGAAACTAACATCATGGTGCCAGGACAACTGTCTCTCTCTGAATGTGAGTAAAACTAAAGAGCTGATTGTGGACTTCAGGAAGAGACAGCAGCTGCCCAATACTCCTCTTATGATCAGTGGGACCCCTGTGGAAAGGGTGAGCAGCTTCAAGTACCTTGGTGTAAACATCTCCGAGGACCTGACTTGCACTACCCACATTCAAACTCAAGTTAATAAAGCCAGGCAAAGACTGTACCATCTGCGACAGCTGAGGAAATTCAGGGTCTCACCAGCTATCCTGAAAACTTTCTATTCAGGGGCCATAGAAAGTGTATTGACTCAGTGTATTTCAGTGTGGTATGGGAACAGCTCCAGTCAAGACTGCAAAGCCCTGCAGAGAGTTGTGCGCTTAGCTGAGCGCATCTCTGGGTCTGCTCTCCCCTCTCTGCAGGACATCTACCTCAAACGATGCTAAAGATGTTAAAATCATCAAGGACTCCAGCCACCCCAGTAATCATATTTTCACTTTGCTGCCGTCTGGTAAGCGCTTCCGTAGCCTGATGGCAAAAACCGAGAGACTCAGGAGGAGTTATTTCCCCCAGGCCATCAGGCTCCTAAACTCAAAACCAGCCTTTTAACAGCTTCATGTCTCCACTTAATATTCACTTTATCAGTAAGATATTCATCATACACTACCTCACATTGACACACTGACAGTGTCACAACCTGTTTGCACATTTGCCTCTTGTACATTCATGTGTATCTTAATATTTAAGACAACAGTATTATGCACATATGCACATTCCTCTTGTACATTCTGGGTATCTTAATATTTAAGAATACAGAGTACTCCCATGCACATTATTTTCCATTCTATATTTAATTCTACAGTATACATCTTCTTTTATATATTTTATTCTTATATTTTTTATTGTTTACTTTTATTATTTTATAGCTATATTTATGTATATTTTTATTTATTTGTGTTGTATTCTTTAATAATTGCACTGTCCATGGAGCAGACCTGACTCACATTTCACTGCTGGTTATTATGCTCTATATAATTGTGTATGTGACAAATAAAAAATCTTGAATCTTGAACAATCTGGATTTTATGCTTCTAAATGAAACCTGGCTAGAAGACAGCTACAGTGCAACAGTCCTCAATGAAGCAGCCCCTCCCAACTTTACTTTTATGAGTGTCTGCAGAGCTGTAAAGAGAGGTGGGGGTCTAGCTGCTCTTTTTAAATATATCTATCAATGTAAGCAAATATCATTTGGGAATTACCCGTCTTTCGAATATCTGGGTATTGTGTTAAAAGGTGCTCCACGCATTTTACTTATCATTATTTACAGGCCTCCAAAATACTCTCCAGCCTTTGCTGAGGACTTTACAGAACTGTTATCATCAATTACCTCAGAGTTTGACTGTTTTACCATTGCTGGAGATTTTAACATTCACATAGATAATGCAGAAACAATATGGCAAAATAAATAAAAACTGTTTTAAAAACTTTTGATCTGACTCAGCATGTACATGGACCCACACACAATCATGGACACACTCTAGATTTACTTATCAGTAAGGGTCTAAACATTTCATCGATTGTTATTAAGGATGTAGCACTGTCTGATCATTTCTGTATTTTCTTTGATATATTGATCTCTCCTGCCACTGAAGCTAGATCTGTGTCTGTCAAGAAGAGATGCTTAAATGAGAACACTAGTGTACTATTTATGAAGGCTATATCTTTAACACCAAGCATATCTGCTGACTCTGTTGATTTTCTCCTAGATTCTTTTAACTCAAAAGTTAAAAGTGTAATTGATGATATTGCTCCTGTTAAAGTCAGGAAGAAGAGTGGCAGACAAAAAGCACCTTGGAGAAACTCAACAGCAGTGCAAAATATGAAAAGACAATGCAGAAAAGCAGAGCGCATGTGGCGGAAGACAAAACTTGAAGTCCATTATAACATCTACAAAGACAGCATCCATGCTTTCAATATGGAACTAGGCAAAGCTAGACAGACTTTCTTCTCAAATATTATAAACAGCAATTTAAACAACACACACACTCTTTTTGCTACTGTAGAGAGACTGACAAACCCCCCAAGCCAGATTCCCAGTGAAATGCTCTCAGACAACAAGTGCAGTGAGTTTGCTTCTTTCTTCTCTGAGAAAATCAATAATATCAGAAAGGTGATCAGCACATACTTGAGTTGCACTGGGGTCAGACAGATCAGACCCCATGAGAAAGTAGTAACTTTGTCTGATTTCAAAAAAATTGATGGCAAAATTTTGGAAGAAACCGTACAGCACCTTAAAACATCAACATGCGCTCTTGACACACTTCCCACATCTTTTTTCAAAAGTGTGTTAAACAGTTTAGAAGCAGATCTTCTAGAAGTGGTAAATGCCACTTCTCTCTGGTAGTTTTCCAAACTCCCTGAAAACTGCAGTTGTCAAGCCCTTCCTGAAAAAGAGCAATCTGGATAAGACCATATTAAGCAACTATAGACCGATCTCAAATCTTCCTTTCATAGGCAAGATCATTGAAAAAGTTGTCTTCAATCAGCTGAACAAATTATTAAGCTCGAATGGATACTTTGACAATTTTCAATCTGGTTTCCGACCGCACCACAGCACAGAGACAGCGCTCATAAAGATAATAAACGATATTCGCTTAAATACGGATTCAGGCAAATTATCAGTGCTGGTACTACTCGACCTCAGTGCTGCATTTGACACTGTCGATCACAACATACTTCTTGACAGGCTGGAAAACTGGGTGGGGCTTTCTGGGATAGTCCTAAAATGGTTCAGGTCATACTTATATGGGAGAGGTTATTAGGTGAGTATAGGAGACCGTAAGTCTGAGTGGACATCCATGACATGCGGAGTCCCTCAAGGCTCAATTCTTGCGCCACTCCTGTTCAACCTGTATATGCTCCCAATGAGCCAAATAATGAGAAAGAACCAAATTGCTTACCACAGCTATGCAGACGACACACAGATTTACTTAGCCCTATCGCCTAATGACTACAGCCCCATTGACTCCCTGTGCCAATGCATTGATGAAGTCAACAGTTGGATGTGTCAAAACTTTCTTCAGTTAAACAAAGACAAAACTGAAGTCATTGCTTTTGGAAACAAAGATGAAGTTCTCAAGGTGAATGCATACCTTCACTCTAGGGGTCAAACAACTAAACATCAAGTCAGGAATCTTGGTGTGACACTAGAGTCAGACCTTAGTTTCAGTAGTCATGTCAAAGCAATAACTAAATCAGCATACTATCATCTGAAAAATATTGCAAGAATTAGATGCTTTGTTTCCAGACAAGACTTAGAGAAACTTGTGCATGCTTTCATCACCAGCAGGGTGGATTACTGTAATGGACTCCTCACTGGCCTTCCCAAAAAGACCATAAGACAGTTGCAGCTCATACAGAACGCTGCCGCCAGGATTCTGAGCAGAACCAGAACATATGAACACATCACACCAGTCCTCAGGTCTTTACACTGGCTCCCAGTTAGATGTAGGATTGATTTTAAAGTATTATTACTGGTATATAAATCATTCAATGGCCTAGGACCTCAATACATTGCAGATATGCTCACTGAATATAAACCCAACAGATCACTCAGATCATTAGGATCATATCAGCTAGAAATACCAAGGGTTCACTCTAAGCATGGCGAGTCCGCTTTTAGCTATTATGCCAGCCGCAGCTGGAACCAGCTTCCAGAAGAGATCAGATGTGCTCCTATAGTAGTCACATTCAAATCCAGACTCAAAACACTTCTGTTTAGCTATGCATTTACTGAATGAGCACTGTGCCAATGTTCGTCCGACTGTTTGTACTGTACTGTATTTTATTTTTTTTATTTTTCTAAACTGTTTTAATTCTAAACTTATTTCTTTTTATTATTTTAATTTTTTCTATGTAAAGCACTTTGAATTGCCATTGTGTATGAAATGTGCTATATAAATAAACTTGCCTTGCCTGGCCTTGCCTCCTGTTTCTCTCTTTCTGCTGCTTGTTTGGGTCTCTAAAACAGTAATTTCATCAGATCTCAATCTTTTCATCATTTGGTCGAATCTGGATCCCATCCACATACTGGGATTCCAGCAGCTTCCCTGGCGTGCTCCACCTCTGGCCACAGCCGCTGTCTTGCTGCTCTATCAGCGGGCGTCAAATCTTTCATTGAATTGCAACTTGTTAGTCTTAAAGTACTCGCTGGTTGTGGCTGCCGTCCAGAGAATATCTTTCTCAGATTGTGAAATGAATCGAATGATCACAGGCCTGGCTCGCTGGTTCTCACTGTTGAGCCTGCCCTGTCGATGAGCCACATCAACTGTGCTCGTGTGTAATGCTGGAACGACCGCACGACACACACCTCCTTGACTCAGGCCTTGACGTCCTCTTTGTTGTTCTCTGATAGCCCGTAGAGCCGTAAATTCCACCTCCTCACAAAACGCTCCGCATCGGACAGCCTCTCTCCTAACACCGCAATTTTCTGTTCATAAGCCTCATGTTTCTGCTTGAGAGTGTCCATTTCAATGCGAAAGCCGCCCACTTCATTGTAAATGCAGTCCACTTTCTCCCGCAGATCTTCGACGAGCACAGCATTTTCAGACACCTTTGATTCAAATATGTCCGATCTCTCGTTAATTAAATTATATAGATCACTCAAGAAAAACTTAATAGAAAGTTAATAGAGTTAAAAAATTTGACACAAAGTTCATGCAACATAATTTTTGTCGTCAGATCATAATAGGAAATAATTTTAGGCCCTGTCCCAAATGGCACACTTCATGTGCACTTTCGGTCTTGTGGACTTACAATGGCTGCTGCGTGCACGTGTCCGTTAAGTCCACAGGACCGCAGTGTGTCCCATTTCTCATTTTTAGATCTCAGGAGGGTGCTCGCAAATGCCCTCATATGGTCGATTTGCACCCTTGATGCGCACTTTTGCCGAGCCTGCGCTGATGCGGACTCCGCAGCAGACTTCTTCCCGACAGTCAAGGCGGCATTACGCCACGAAAGTGCAGACTCAGAGGAAGACCGCGAGTGCTCAGGGTTCCATTTGGGACAGGGCCTTAGAAAAGATTGTCTGCACCCACCGCCATCTTCGCGCCCTGTCTTCATAGTTCTTGTTCTCGGTTTTTTTTTTTAAAGACACTTGCATACACATGTTAAAAAATAAAATATTAACATCAGGGGCGGACTGGCCATCTGGAGCACAGGGACTTTTCCCTATGGGCTGCTGGAAAATGTGGGCCGGCCCACCCAGTACACAAATAAATACATTTAAAAAAATGACAGAAATCATAATATTTCACCTCACTTCTACGCAAATGGATGGTTCAGCCCGAAATTAAAATTCTGTCATCATTTACTCACCCTCAAGTTGTTCCAAACCTTTTTTTTTATTGTCCATCTTCGTCGGCCTTCATTCCTACTAAAGGAGCAATGTGCTCTGCATGCAAGCACTGATGGATGCAAGACATGGGCTATGTTTGCAGTGTAACTTTCTTGCTTATGTTCATGTCTCCTGCACTTCAAGAAATGTGTTAAATGACATTAGATCTTTATTCAGGAAATTCGTGATAAACTTTACTAAAGCAATGTGCATTTTTTTAAGTATGTAGATGCACCATTGTTTGAAACTGTGCTAGAGAAGTCATGTAAGTATGTCAGGTGCTTCAACAAACAAGACTTCTGTATAGGATGCACCTAAGGCCACATTTACACATAGCCGGGTATTTAGAGAAACGAATATTTCTCCCCCTCCGTTTTCAAAAATAACATCGTGCACACAACATCGTTTTCAAAAAAAGTTGTCGTTTACATCAACCCGCATAAATACAATGGGCGGCAGTGTAGGGAGAAGGATAAAGCCATGCAAGCCAATCAGAATCCTCAAAATCGACAACAACGAATAGCACGAGCGACTTCCTGTTCCTTTCAAAACAACAGACATGGTGCGAGGTTCGTTCGTGTGGACAGACAGCGAAGCAAATGCAAACAGGCCAAAAGCGTTTGCACAAAAGTAAAAATGAGTACCACTTTAACAGCATCCATGATCAAATAGTAGCCAAACAAACTCTAAACATAGGGCGCTCACATGACGTAAGCATTTTCTGGCGCATAATGTGACGTTTGAGAACCTAAAACCCCGTTTCTCCCAGTTGACACGGCAACACATAACCGCCGTTTTCAGAAATCTCCACTTTGGCCGGAGTTTTTAGAAATAATCGTTTTCTGGGATAAAAACGGCATTTTTGTGTAAATGACAGGCCAAAACGCAGGGAAATATCTGCGTTTTCCCATTGTGTAAACGGGGCCTAAGTTTTCTCTCTAATGAGGAAGCGTTACACTACTGAGAAGTGCGCATACAAAACCAAAATGGGTGTTTACCAATCAGTGGCCAATTTCAAACTACAATAAATGTTTTTCAACCATTTTTCAACAGACTTGCTAAACCACCCCACCCCTAAACCAAGCCCCCAATGGATTAGAGCAAATCAGGTAAAGCTGTTGAAAATGCCCCACTGATAGAGAAACACCCACTAGTGTTCTGCAGAGATGCATGCCTGAATGATCTTGTGCTCATCAACTACAAATCACTGTTAGTTCAGTGTCACTGTCTCCACCCATGTGTGCTGTTGGCTTTCATTAAAATTTCAATGCTGATCCAACACACTTTAAACACTGAAATGTCAATCTCAACCAAAATTATAGTTTGGATCAAAACTCAACATTGTATCAATGTTCCCATGCTATTTGTGCGATTTATTTCAACACTTTACTTACCTTGAAAATTAATGTATGTTAGTAGATTTAGTAACAATAAATAAAATGAAAGTAAAAAGCATGCTAAAAACAGAAATACATTATATGCACCATTGTTTGAAACTCTGAGAGTTCATGGATGTCAAACACACAAGACTTCCGTATAGGACACACCTTGTGTTTTCTCTCTAATAAGGAAGCATCAATTAACTACTGAGAAGCCCACATGCAAAACCAAAATGGGCGTATACCAATTAGTGCCAACTTTCAAACTACCATAGGTGTTTTTCAACCATTTTTCAAAAGATTTGCTAAAATCATGAGGGCCCACCCCTAAACCAAACCCCTCAGTGTATTAGAGCAAATGAGGTAACACCATTGAAAGTGCCCATCATGAACTGAAACGCCCCACTGATTTGGAAACACCCAGTAGTGTTTTGCACAGATACATGCCTGCAAGATATTGTGCTCATAAACTAAGACTCACTGTTAGTTCAATGTCACTGTCTTCACCCATGTGTGCTGTTCCCTTTCATCAACATTTCAATGCTGATCCAACCCACTTTAAACATTGAAATTTTGATGTCAACCAAAATGATGGTTTGGATCAAAACTCAATATTGAATCAATGTTACCATGCTGTCTGGGATAATGTGTGGCAATAAATTAAATGTAACAATTATATTAATACTAATTATACAAATACCAGTTGCTTGATGCCAGTAAATGTTGGTCTAATTATTTTATGGTTTCTATGCTGTTTATATGTCAAAAAATATATATAGTAAATGTTAGTAAATGGAATTAAACTTCCAAAAGCCTGTAGAGTAGTGGTCTGGGTTCAAACATTCCGACACGCAAAGTGAAGCATTCACGTTACTGGAAAGAAAGTGAGGCTTCGTTTTTCGTTGATCACGTCTTTCTCTGAAACCAATACTCGCTCCGACACAAAGCTTCATGAGAAATTGCGCTGCTTACTCGATACGCGTTTTAAAGCTTCAGTGTCAAATGTAACATCACTACTGTGTAATGCTTCAAAAGTACAGATTATGCATTTGGCGCGAAGGGAAGTTGCAGTTCAGCAGGCTCTGATGGCTCTAGTATTACAGCTGAGGTCAAGGATAGCGAGGCTGGACCCAGCAACACGGTCAGTGTCAGTGATGATGAACCAGCGCCTGCTGATGATGACCAACAACACCTCTCCCCCTCCCTACCTGTACCTGAGCCAGTGAAGAGGATGGCAATCAAACTGAACCGGTAAACTGAAATGAAATCAGTAGTAGCATTATTTAGCTCGCACTAGTAAACTAGTTTCTCATTTTAACAATGATGGTAGTTAATATTAATTCCCAACACTGCTGAGTGTTGAGAAATTAGTTCTTAACTCAACAATAGTATCTATCTAACTAACTATTAGTAAAAATCTGCAAAATATGAATAAATAAATATGTTTAAAGGACAGCAAATGTCTGAGACACTTTCTGATTGTCCAGCATTGGTGGAACATGTTGTCGATGTAATGAACTTATTCTGGAAACCTGTGGTTATTCTGACACACGTGTGAACTGACATCATACTACAACTAAATATGAACTTCAGGCGAACTGGTTAAAAATAACTGAAACGTGTCTCAGGAAAGGGAAGGTATTCTGAGAAAAGCTCTACTTTGTTTGATAATCTGTGTGTCCGCATGACAGAGAAATGTAAGTGTTCAGATACTTTTTGCAGTTATTTCTCAATAAGATAGTCAGAGAGAAAGAGAAGTGATAGAGAAGATGAGTGTGTGTTCGGTCACTGTTCTCAAACTCTCTGAGTCTCTGATGGAGAGTTTATTTAAAGATACAGCATCATTCAACACTAACTCACATCAACACAACTACATATGATTTATCTCAACTACTTGAAATAGGAAGAAAGATATTACAACAAAACTAAGCAAAAATACAAGCACACATTGCCTCCATCTTTCACACGCATTATCACACAGATAAATGCATCATAAACCTCTTTATCTGATCAACACGTAACATCATCACATAAGATCTGATCAATAAATAATACAATAAGCAGTGAGACTGTGGATTCATAGACTCTCATACAATCATTATTTTATCCCATCTTCAGCTGAATACATTGCATTAGGAACAGAAAACAGAAGATAGTAAAGAATATGATCAAATACTCACAGATGAGAGGCAGTGCACAGGAGCCCATACTGTCACATTAATAGACTGTGTTAACAGCGCTGAGTGTTAAAACACACACTTCCTGTGTTTGAAAGAAGAGATGAGGGAGGAGGAGATAAACTCTGATAAAGAAAAGAGAGATCCAGTCTAAGATATTTAGTTACTAATTTATTCAAGTTGTCACAGCTCTGTTCATCTTCTTGAAAATCATATTTTCCAGATCTGTTCTGGTGGAGATTGTTCTCACTGTTATTGTGTTCGTTCACACAGTCACACATAGAAGACAGACAGTGATTAAAGTCAAATCACCACGTGACATCTAATGTGTGTCTAATGTAACTCTACAACATATCAGTGAATGAAATATACAGCCTTTTTATCATAATGTTGTGTTCCATAAAAACTGATATGTTGCTGGTCAAAGGTGTTTTCTGTTCCTCTTCGGCTCTCAGTATAACCGGCCTCGACTCGATGGAACTGAAGAAAAGGTTGGAGAAACAGGTTAGTAGTAAGTTAATAAAGTGAACAGCCTTTGGAAAAAAACCTGACTTTTTAAAAAATTTCCTTTTTTTTTTTTTTTTTTTTTTTTTACGTTTCTTTCCAGTACAGATAATGTATTCACTTGTGTTTATAATTGCAGCAGCAATGGCATTATCCACTCATGACCACAGGCGCAAAAGCTTGGATGATCCTCCCGAAGTAATGTGAGAAAACATTGTTATGCATTAGTTCAGAAGACTGCCATAATTGGGTGTAGAAAATGCAATATTAAGATATATACTGAAATAAAGAACTATAAATAGAATAAAGAATGTCTTGGTTACATATGTAACCCTTGTTCCCTGAGCAGCGAACGGAGACTTTACGTTAGTGACGACGAAATGGGGTTTTGCTTAGATCACCTTTGAGTATTACAGAACGAGCCAATGGCAAGGAAATGCCATGCAATTTGCATAGTGTAATTCCACCCCACCTTGTGGGTATATAAGGAAGTACGCTGGCAACATGCAGATATGTTTTCTTCTGAGGAGCCGAGACTGAACTCAGGCGTTTCCAGCAGTACAGCAGAAGTGGCAGGGAGACGTGACGTCACCGTTCCCTACTCAGGGAATGAGGGTTACATACTTAATAATAATAATAATAATAATAATAATTCGTTACATTTATATAGCGCTTTTTCTGAGACCTCAAAGCGCTTTACATAGATGGGGGAATCACCTCAACCACCACCAATGTGCAGCATCCACTTGGATGATGCGACGGCAGCCATATTGCGCCAGAACACCCACCACACACCAGCTTACTGGTGGAGAGGAGACAGTGATGAAGCCAATCAGTATATGGGGATGATTAGGACGCCATGATGGACAGAGGCCAAGGGGCAAATTTGGCCAGGATGCCGGGGTTACACCCCTACTCTTTTTCGAAGGACATCCTGGGATTTTTAATGACCACAGAGAGTCAGGACCTCGGTTTAACGTCTCATCCGAAGAACGGTGCTCTTTGACAGTATAGTGTCCCCGTCACTACACTGGGGCATTAGGACCCACACAGACCACAGGGTGAGCGCCCCCTGCTGGCCTCACTAACACCTCTTCCAGCAGCAACCTGGTTTTCTCAGGAGGTCTCCCATCCAGGTACTAACCAGGCTCAGCCCTGCTTAGCTTCAGTGGGCAACCAGTCTTGGGCTACAGGGTGATATGGCTGCTGGCTACTTAACCGAGGCTACTTAACCGAGGCATTCCCTTTCATGGTCACTAGGGAGCCACAAGTGGAGGTTCCAGAGATCGGGACGAGGGTGCCATAGGGTGCAAGGTCTCTATAATCAGCCAAACAAAACAAATCTTACAAGAGATCTATAGTTTTTTGTATACTTAGTCAAAAGTCCAAGCGGCAACTATAGTTGCCGGTGGGCAAATGCCTTGTAAGTACATATATCATGGGGAAATGGGGTATACTGTGTTAATAGGTTAATAAATCAAGTTCATTGGTCTTGTTTAGTGCATAAACATAACTTAACCCTTTAAATGACATCTCTATATAGATATATATTTTTCTTCATTCTATTTATTTGTATTTATTTATTTTCATTTAACTTTTTGATACACAATGCCCTGTTATGGCTGCACTTTGTTCTGCACTATGTTCTACAACTTTAACCCTTGTGCGCTGTTCGTTTGCGGTTTACAGTCAGGCTATTTGGGGTCTGAGAGACCCCAGGCAACAAAATGTTATTTTGTAACAATATATATATTTTAAACAAATGTAATTTTACTCAGTTTATTAATGTTTTTACTCTACATTTGGACATTTTTACTCCACAAAATGTTCAAAAAAAGAAAAGAAACATTCTCCAAAAATTTGCCTTATATAATACCCACATTTCTAACTTTCATTCATGGGGATAACATGGATAATTTGACATGGTTTAGTGTAAGATTTTTGGCCAAATCTTGGAAAATGCAGTTTTAAAAGTAAAAAAAATAAATAAATCACTTTAACCAGTAGATGGCTGCAGAGCTCTAAAAGTACTAAAAGTTTCAAACTAAAAGACATCTTTTCACAAGTTTTTCCAGTTAGATTCATATCTACATATAATGAAATCACAATTATAACAATAAAAGTTACTTTCTGTCAAAGTTTGGCAGTTTTTGTACTGAAAAAAAATCTGTTTTTCAATAATGTTACATTATGATTAGAATCAAACCTGATCAGGATGTTACAAAGAGAAAAGTTGGAGATTTTAGAGTTTATCATTTATTTCAAACATCTGTTTTTCATATAATTCTACAAATTTAAAGTGTGCCACTTCATTTCTCTCTGTGTGTTCTGTGTTGTTTCTGATTTTGAGGATGAATTTTGTCCATTGATCAAATTCATTTGATTCTAATCATAATATAACATTACTGAAAAACAGATTTTTTTTCAGTACAAAGAGTGCCTAAACTTTGACAAAAAGTTAATTTTATTATTATAATTGTGATTTCATTATATGTAGATATGAGTACAACTGGAAAAACTTGTGAAAAGATGTCTTTCAAAGGCAAATAGCAAATAGTGGTGCTCTGCAGCCATCTACTGGTTAAAGTGATAAATTGTTACTTTTAGAACAGCATTTTCCGCACATTCAGAAATGTGGGTCAAAAAGACCCTGAACAGCGCACAATGGTTAAGGCAAATGGATTTGTTGTTTGTTGTGTTTTCATATTTAAGAGATTATAAGCTAGATGCAGTTTTTTGGGGGGTCTGCATCAAATGTTCTTCGACTTTTATACATAATAAATTTGTTTATGAATAAAGATTGATCTGTTGAAAGCAGTTATTTTGAGATAAATGCCAAATGTTCTCCTCTTATATTCATATTTTACATTGAAGGGGTGCATACAACATATTTGCCCAACGGCAACTATAGTTGCCGCACATTCAAATATGATTTTCAAGAAAGAAAAAAAAAAAAACCTGGGGGAAATAAATGCAGAACATGTTCACATAGGACACTATTAACAGGATTATATGCATGAAACCATTCGGAAAAATTTGGGCACAAATGGGTTAACCACATTAGGGTTCTCAAAAGATTCTCCCCCGGGCCGGGGGAAGGAGTAGCCCTGCTACCACCTCATATTATTATAATAATTAATAATAATAATTAATTACATTTATATAGCGCTTTTTCTAGGTAGGCCTACTCAAAGCGCTTTTACATGAAAGGGGGGAATCTCTCAGCCACCACCAATGTGCAGCATCCACTTGGATGATGCGACGGCAGCCATATTGCGCCAGAACGCCCACCACACACCAGCTTACTGGTGGAGAGGAGACAGTGATGAAGCCAATCAGTGTATGGGGATGATTAGGAGGCCATGATGGACAGAGGCCAAGCGGCAAATTTGGCCAGGATGCCGGGGTTACACCCCTACTCTTTTTCGAAGGACATCCTGGGATTTTTAATGACCACAGAGAGTCAGGACCTCGGTTTAACGTCTCATCCGAAGGACGGTGCTCATTGACAGTATAGTGTCCCCATCACTACACTGGGGCGTTAGGACCCACACAGACCACAGGGTGAGCGCCCCCTGCTGGCCTCACTAACACCTCTTCCAGCAGCAACCTGGATTTCTCAGAAGGTCTCCCATCCAGGTACTAACCAGGCTCAGCCCTGCTTAGCTTTAGTGGGCAACCAGTCTTGGGCTACAGGGTGATATGGCTGCTGGCTTTATCACTGTAAAGCTGCTTTGGAACAAAATTATGCTTTATACTATTCGCTTCTTTCACAAAATGCATGTTCCATAAATACAAAGATGTATTTTATGTTGTACTAACAAAATGTATGTGTGAATAATGCGGAAAAAATGATCTTTATAATGGTTTAGTAATGATTGCAAAAACTGTCAAGAGTAAGTTCATGAAAATCTACACAATTATTTCAATTATCAAAATATTGCAAATTATGGGGTGTCCACATACTTTTTGGCCATAGATTGTATTTTCAAAAAGTTATTGATCATGAAAACAATGAACGTGATGACATGCATGATGTGACTTTTCACTGAATTTGAAATTCTGCACAAGTATGTCAAAAAGGCGCTTCATTTTAACTTCATCAGTCGGCAATCGAAGAACCGAACGGAATGGACTGTTGAGTTTCAAAGAGCATTTTTCAGATATAAAGTCCTTGAGACCTGAAAGCACTTTAAAGTGCAATGGGCATTGTTGCAATGAGAAAAAAAAAATTCTTCTAAATTTAAAAAAAAAAAGTTTAAAAAGAGTATTTTTTTACAGAAAATGTAATATAAGCAATAACACTAATTTCCAGTGACTGATTTCTCCTGAAGCGAACTAAAAACTAATTTAGTTTTGTCCTGATTTAATTAGAAAATCCGTTGCACCAGTTTGTTCTTCTATTTTGCTTGAAGTATATCGGAGCTTTAAAGCAACACCAAAGAACTTTTCCTCTTCGGTCGCCCTACAGGTTGGAAGCAGAATTGTCCATTAACGCTGTCATAAATAATTTAGCCTAACATAGCATACTGTCACACGCACGCTCACTGTTTATCCAGCACTGGCTTTGGAATGTCCACAGACAAAGTAGAGTATGATGCATGATTTTATGAAGCGACATCAAAAACAAAGAAAAAACTAAATAATGACTATTGTAACGCTTGACGTAAAGCAAGTCAAACTTTCCGCTTGGAATATCAACGTAAATAAAGAAAGAGCAACATAATTTACACAGGCAAAAAAATATTAAAGGAGAACTCCGGTCAATTTTAACACTGAGCTCATTTTTTTGTACATTTGGAGTGCTGTCAATACAGAGAACAACGACAAAAATCGGTGTTGCCTACAAAAATCGGGGTTGCCTACACCGAGTTATTCTATTTTTAAAATTTGCACCCTGTTGACTTCAATGGGGCAAGTTTTAAACCTGCTTTTAGCCTCTTAACATCCTTGATGTGTCATTACAAGTGCACAGAAAATGTGAGTGATTCCTTCAGAGTGAACACGAGTGAATCTGACTGCAGTAGATGTGAAATATATATATAAAAATGATGCTATTTAAGCCAGCGCAAATACCTGTGTTTACATTCTGTTTTCGGCTGAAGTCCACAGTAGTCGATTGCCGAGTTCACGCGCGTGATAAACCTATGCGCGTGAACTCGGCAATCGACTACTGTGGAACACCAGTGTGTGGATGTAGTGAGTGATTGCTTGTTGGGGTGTGTCAGGGGATTCTTTTCCCCTGTTAGTGGCTTCGACAACCCGAGTGTTACCCCTCAGTTTTTTAATATTTGTATTTCTTGTTCTTGTTTTTGTTTTGTTTCCTTTCTTTTTGTTTAAAGTACCTTTTTCTGTATTATAATCTGTGGGTAATTAAGAGGTAAATGTATTGAAGGTACTCATCAGTGAATGTTGTGTGATTTATATTTGGAATATTTTATGTAATAAAAATTGGTTTTAATTGACAAAGTTGTCTCAGTCCTCTCTGGGAAGAACAAACGTGCATTTGAGTGCTTGTATATCCTTCGGTGAAAGTCCCTAAGTGGCGTAGTTGGCTACATTTCAGAATTAATTTGAGATTTTCTTAATGTGAATTTCCTTGCTGCTCATCTTAGTTATCATCTTCCTCTCCTCCTTTCCATCTCACCACATATATGCATAATAATTAGGGCTGCAACAATAGATACAATTGATTATTATGCCCCAGTATAGTGAAGGGGACGCTATACTGTTAAAGAGCACTGTCCTTCGGTTGAGACATAAAACCGAGGTCCTGACTCTCTTACCCCTTTTCCACCAGCATGAACCGGGTACTAGTTCAGAGCCAGAGCTATTGCCAGTTCGAGTTGGTTCGACTGACAAGCATTCTAAGAATCGGTTTGCCTTTCCACAGGCTAGAGAGCCACCAAAGAGCCAGGACTCACGTCACTGTATAAATCTCATGTTGACCAGCAACGCTAATATGGCAGCGCCAAACTTGTTCGAGATTGTTCGGCTTCTCCCAGACCGATCGGCACATGACATCAAAGCTCTGCGAAAGCAATCCAAAAGCACAAGGAGTCGTATGCTCTTCAAATACTCCCGCAGCTCTGATTGGTCTTCGCTGCTCCGATGCATATTAATAATCCCCATCCACTGAATTGATCACTCTCTCTCCTCTCCACCTGTAGCTGGTGTGTTGTGAGCGCACTGGTGTTGTTGTAATGTGGCTGCCGTCGCATCATCCAAGTGGATGCTGCACATTGGTGGTGGTTGAGGAGAGACCCTGACATGATTGTGAAGCACTTTGGGCATACAGTAGTGCATATGAAAGCGCTATATAAATGCCTCATTTATTCAATTAATTCATGAATTTCAACACTCAGAGGCTGTGTTACAAATCATATCCTATACCCTCATTCACTATTCCCTACATTAGTTCACTAATATAGTCCTCTTGACAGAGTGAAGTGAGTGAATTCAGACACTGATGAACACCTGCTGTTAACAAGCAGAATCACTGAAGGAAAGAGAAACAAGAATAGAGAAAAGAGAAACACAAGAACTACAACTGACGTCAAGCCACACTGAGTGTGAAACCAGTTTACAAACCAGTTTAACATTATTTATGTCATACATGTAGAAAAGTTCTTGTTGAGAATTGACAGAGATTTAGTTGTTGATGTATTATTGAAAAGAACAAGTTTGTGGTCACCACTATGGTGATCAGTGTTTGATTTAGTTGGGCTCTTCACTCATTAACATTGGACTTTCTCTTACTGCATGACTGTGAGATTATAAAACACATTTGTTATGGTAAGAAAAAGCCAAAATGGAGTTGATCAGTGTTCAGTTTCAGAAAGGAGGTTAAGTGAAAACGTCTCAGGTTAAGACTGTAACCCTAGTTCCTCAAGTAGGGAACAAGACGATGTGTCAAATATGCTTTGGGAATGCCCCTGCGTGATTGCGTCTGAAGCACATGTGTCAGCTAGTCCAATGGTGAGAGGGAACGTCAAGGGCGGGTGACGTCATGACCAGGAAAGGATAAAAGCACATCCGGTTTAGCACCGCACTAGCTTCGAAAAAGGCCGAAGCAAGTCGATCACAGGGATGTAGGAAGTATGGCAAAGTGATGCATCGTCTCGTTCCCTACTCAGGGAACTAGGGTTACAGTCGTAATCTGAGCAATCCCTTTCGAGGGAACAACAATGCCCGAATGCCATACAGCCAAGAACATGTCGTGTTAAACTGTCATGAGACATGACATGAGAACTCTAGACCCCAGGGCCATGTCTAGGTCATAAAATCTGACAAACGTAAGTGGCGAAGACCAGCCAGCTGCATCACAAACTTCTTCAATGGACGAAGGTGAAGGATGGCCCATAACCTCATTTGCAAGAGAGATAGGCTCGACTATCCACTTGCTAACCGTCTGTTTGAATGCAAGAAGGCCTTTCTTAGGGGGCCCAACCCTTACAGAAAAAACACATGAACTTCACATGTGCAAAAACTCATGTGATCACATGTGACCACATGCACATGTGATTTTGCACATGTGAAATTTAACATGTAAAAACATGTGACTTTGCACATGTGAAATATGTGGATCACATGTGAAACATGTGTTTTGCACACGGGAAATGTGTGCTTTTGGAACATTTGCACATGTGATTGCATGTGAAACACATGTGAAACACATGTGATCACATGTGAAACCCATGAGCTCACATGTGAAACGTAAAATTCCCATGTGAAACCTATAATCACGTGAAACCCATGAGATCACATGTGAAACCCATGAGATCACATGTGAAACCCATGACATCACATGTGAAACCCATGAAATCACATGTGAAACCTATAATCACATGTGAAACCCATGAGATCACATGTGAAACCCATGAAATCACATGTGAAACCTATAATCACATGTGAAATCCATGAAATCACATGTGAAACCCATGAAATCACATGTGAAACCTATAATCACATGTGAAACCCATGAGATCACATGTGAAATCCATGAAATCACATGTGAAACCTATAATCACATGTGAAACCCATGAGATCACATGTGAAACCTATAATCACATGTGAAACCCATGAGATCACATGTGAAACCCATGAAATCACATGTGAAACCCATGAGATCATAAGTGAAACCTGAAATTTCCATGTGAAACCAATAATCACATGTGAAACGTAAAATTTCCATGAGAGACCCATGGAATAACATTTGAAACCCATCAACAATCTATGTTAAACCTACACCCCACGTAAACCTGCAACTTCATGTGAAACCCATGTAAAAATCATTCAGCAATATACCACAGAAAATGGTAGTCCTACCATGTTCTTTTGTAGGGCCTATAGCCATGTTTCCCAACATTAAAACAAATAATTCAAATTTAGCTTTTATTTCATTTCAAAATATGCAGTACAAATTGAATGTTTAAAACAAACAAAGCAAAACCAAATTAAAATTATACATTTAAAAAAAGTGTATTGTCTCAGTCCTCTGTGTCTCCTTCAGCAGGCATCCTGTTTTGGGATAGAAAAACAATCAAAGATTAGGGCAGTGCAATATGTCTTTTCCTCACAGATATCACTGAACTCAGAGTGAAATCTTGGCAGATGAGTCTTTAACGCACCCTTTGGTTTTGAATGTACACACACAATGTATGTAAATGCAGTGAAGTGTTCTGGTCACGTGCCAGTGTTTCAGTAGATCTTGCTGTAGGAGAATTGACTGGCTTTTGTCAGAAAACTTGCAATGACGACAGAGCATCACTTTGGCTACACCCTGATGGAGAAATAAAAGTACAATTGATCATTAATAATAAAATAAATTAATAATAATAATAATTTGACGCTTATAAAATAAAATAATGTAACATCACTATATTAGTTAGGCCTGTTTCCTTAAATTTGTGATGAAACCAGAGTTGCAACCAATTTTACTCCATATTGTAACGTATTTATAATTGAAATACACATACAATGGCTATACAATACAAAGTGTTTGCACATCCCTGGCAGTTGGTTTGTAAAATATCTTCATTGTTTTGTCAGATATCTTTATTTTGTCTGAAGATATGCAGAGAAGTGTGTGTGTGTGTGTGTGTGTGTGTGTTGTTGTTGCTGTTAATTAGGGATGCAACGATACCATTTTTTCAGAACCGATCCGATACCAAAAATTCTGAGTATCGGCCGATACCGATCCGTACCGATACCAGCACAGGTTTTTTTTAATCAAGTAGAATTTCTATAACTCTGTGTTGAACTGATAATAAGAACTGAAAAAAAGAAAAACAACAACAACAAAAAATATATGATCATAATCTGACATAAATGCTATTATAAACTAGATTAGTGGATAATTCAGTAAAATTTAGTCTAGAAAAATCACGAGTGCACAATAATTGTATAAAATCTGAACATTTTGTGAAAAAAAAAATGTTTAGTGGGGAACAAATTAGAGACAATGGCCCTCATTTATCATTCTTGCGTAGAAACGGGCGTATATATTGGCGTAAGATTATGCTTACACTCCTCTCATCGCCTGATTTATGAAGCTGTGCGTACCTTTGAAATCCAGGTGTACGCAATACCTGCCCTTGATAAATGCCGCGGCTGAAAACGAGCGTCATTAGAATAACACGCCCCTATTTATTCAAGTCTCTGCTTCCCCCACGCCCTCATTTTACGCCATGGATACACGGAAGACGGCAAAGAAGAGAAACTTCTTTGAGAAAGAGTAAGCGAAACCAGGGAAGTGGAAAGAAACAAAATTGATTTCTAGATTTTTATTATTAATGACGCTTATTGTTATTTAGAAGAAGAATGTCGTTATTATTATTATTTGTATTATTATTATTATTATTTAAAAGAAGAAGAATGTCATTTTTATTATTTTGTCAGTCTGAATTTTTTTTTTTTGGTCATTGAAAGCCTTTCATTACTAAACCCAGTCCGTGCACACCTGCCGGGCCTAACCCTGGCCTAACCATCGTTTCAAAGAATAGTACAACGGCGAGCGCGTCGAGTATAAACGCCTCGTCCGTTTGGGGAGGTGCGCGCGCAGTATGTGCGGAGACTAGCGCTGCGGAGCCAGGCGAAAGTATAAACAATTAAGGCTTGAAACGTCAGGTAAAGCGCACAGGCTCGCAACTTAAGGAATACATATGCCTACAATTCAAATGCTTTGGTAAAGTCACACAAATTAAACATTGAAGTCCATGTTGCACTATGTTTTTTTTTTTTTTTTTTTTTTTACAGTGGGTCATAATATATCGTATCTTTTAGTTTGTCAGTGCGTTGTGTGGTTTTAGAAATTGTTTTTCTGCGCATTCCCGCACTCAAAACGTGCATACACCACCTCCTGAGCTGGCGTAGGATTTGAGCGTGCCGTACGCCAACGTCCATATTGATAAATCTCAAAGTCACCGTGGTTTTGGGTGTACGCCAGGTGTACGCTGGAAATTTGGTGTACGCACTTTTGATAAATGAGGGCCAATAAGTGTAACACTAAATCTGGTAAAACTTAGCAATTAATAGCAATTATTTTATATCCTACTATAAAATTGAGACATTTTTTAACTGTATAGCACAGCTGTTTAATGAGGTAGCAACATATGATAGATAGGACAGAACAAGAAAGGCTATTAATAATCTTTCATTGCGTCCCTGTATTATGATATGAAAGGCTCCAATACAGTGCGGCACAAAGCGCTTATGCGCATCCCGAGCGCAGAATGATGCGCTTGAAGCAACATGAATCACAGCGTGCAGCGCGTCGAGTCCGCATTGAAAAGTTTAAAGCACAAAGAAAATACATATTGATGCGTAGTGTATTATACAGTATCTATCTATGCAATAGTCTATTCAGCATTTTCTTTTAACAGTTTTAAATTTCAGTTACTGTGCGCGTGAAGAACTGCTCTGACTTTACTCCAGTGTTGTGATCTAACAGACACCCGGTAGAAAGTAACATGATTAAGGTACAGCAATAAAATCCAGCAAGATAAAGTTGTTTTATGCGAAACCATAGACCTTTATCTACAGATCAAGTATAATAATAGTAACATTGAATCATCTTGGAGAGAGTTTCATCGTGTTAACTGTCGTAACCGAACGCGACGCGCTGTTTGAATGCTGAATGAAGAATGATTGACAGCCGCAGCTGAGAGAAACATTTACGTGATCTTGAATTTAACGACTTAAATATTCATTTATATCTCACATTATACTATATAATGGCTTTAGAACACTTATAATATTGTGCACAAAAATTTATGGTGCTTTATAATGTTTGTGTGCCTTTTGTGTGGCTTAACAATAACACAGAATAGTATACACACAATATCGGATTTGGATCGGCCTCGTCTGACCGATACCCGATCCGCCAAAAATGGCAGTATCGGAGCCGATATCGATACTGAGTATCGGATCGGTGCATCCCTACTGTTAATAAACTAAAAATAATAGGCCTATAATGTTATTAAACAATTGAAAATATTACATTGTAATTGTATTAAAAAGAAAGAAAAAAAATCCTACAGTTTTTTTTTTGATGCTTAATTATGCATTAAATTCAGGTAGGCTACTGAGTCGCTGTCCTCAGTGCCGCAGAAAAGCGCCTACAATCAAAATCCTGGCGCCGCTAGTGCCTATCACATGTAATTTTGTAGCGAACTGTCTTGTGTGATTAAAGTTTTGAGCTTCAGAATTTCCGATAACATAGTGAGTTTTTAGGGAGCAAATGTTTCAGTGCACTGTAAGGATTTTGTGATAAAGACGGCCATTAACCACTGACTACTGAGCTAGAGACCTGAGTGATATTTACCCAGAGTTTAGCACCTTGACTAGCTTGTTCAGGTGTGCTGGACTAGGTTGGAGTAAACCTCTGCATGTAAGTGGACCTTGAGAGACGATATTATATCTCCTGCAATATGTTCTGAACTTACAACACTGGTGTCCAGACCAAAGTTCTGCAGAGTTTCTGGTGATCCTGGATCAGCTGCTCAGGTCTGCTTTATTGGGTTTGGGAGCTAAACTCTGTGATCAGGACTAGATGGCAAACAATACTGTAAAGGGGAGAAGACAAACACTATTATTATGTTATAAATAACTTGTTCTGTGTTCATCTGCTAACCTGTACAAAGTATGCATCATGAATAAGTGGTATGAATTTGCTCTTTTAATAACACTGTTTTACTACATTAATACTAACTACAAACCTGATAAAAATGACTGGTGGGCAATGGAGGAAAGGCTTATTTTGCCCTCCAGGTCAAGTACAGCTCGCTGCATCCTGACGTCACTTGATAACTATGAATTAACCATACAGTCCGTACTTTTAGGTTAAATAAATTAGACTATTCCCATTCATCCATTGACCAATTGTCAGCAAAACCTTTACAAAACTATCAAAATATCTCATCTACACATAATATGTGATTAAACGCCCATACTTACAGCTCAAGTCTATAGTTAACCTAACTTAACGTTAAGTTACCTCAAGTTAGCCTAACGTTAACGGTTGAGATGCTAACGCACTTTTGCGAAGACACTAAGCCATTTCTATAAAGTAAATATTCAACGGAAGCGAGTCATTTACATGAAAGAAAGTCTCAGAAACACTTGTATGTACAATCTGTGTAATTTTATGGACTAAACTTACCTTAAAGTAGTTAAAACAACAGTGAGAGACGGAGTTTCGCTGATTGTCAGTTGAACTGCTGCCTCGTTTCCATGGTAACGCCCTCCGCTCCAGTTCAAATGCTGCTTGAATATTCAGCGCGCGCGCCCATTAAAACACGTAGAAGTCACGCAGCATTTACATACATTTTGAATTGATGGAGTGAATTATTTGATAATCAGCTAAAATATCCTGAAACTTGATACATTATTAAGTGGATAGTAGGCTTGTGGCCATCGCAAACTGTAAATAGAATGAAAATATAAAAGCATTGAAAACGTACAAGTCTGTCAGTTATATATAATAGGCTACATTATAATATAATATATAGGCCTACCTTTAGGAATGGTAAACGCGGTGTGGAAACAAAATAGCAAAAACTACATGATATAATTATGAACGTTTTCTACACAAATTCACAGATGTGACACGAAGAACAAAGCTTTATTCTAAGTATTTTTTTTAATGTATTTCAAATCTATTAAATGTATTTCAATATTTAACAGTGCTTTACATATGTGAATATATTAATATTCACATGTGAATATATTAATAGTGCTGTTGTTTATCGGGGTCTACAGTGTTTAAACTACTTTGATGTTTAATGTTTTTATGGATGCATTATAGGCATATTTAATGTAGTAACTGTTAACAAATGTTCAGATATAGGTGTAATAATATTCAGCACAAGTTTTCAACGAGATACAAACCACTAGGGAGCGCTTTTTACTGGATTTATGCCAAATCATGTAGGTAGATGGTTTACGAACATAGGTGTTCACAAATAATGTATTTCTGGGATGTGCAGTGACACGTAACTTTGAAACTATTTCTACAATCTATTTATTCACTTGCTACAATAGACTTTAATTGTATTTATGCTATATTAGGGCTAAATGTGGTTTAAAACAGACGGACCAAACAAAGCACAAATGTCAACGTCTATTTTTGGGCTAAATTAAGACTATGACGGGCCGACTTGATTCAGCCCAAAAAACAATGTCTTAATGACGTCTGGTGCTGGGTGGGCTTTCTCTCGACATGATTATGTATAACTTATTTCTAATACCAATCACAAATACGTCTCAGGACGTAACAACACACAAAAAAACATTGAATATGGTTTACATTTTTGTCGTTATTAAGTCTAAAATTGATTATTTATTAACTGGCACTTACTTGAAGTTAAGTATGACAGTGACAAAATGGGACAACTTCCCATTACAAAGAAGCTGAAAATGTACAGTATTTGTGATGTGGAAACATGATTCACATGTTAAAAATTATTTTACAACATGTGCAAATATATTTCACATGAGCTCCACATTATAACCTATAGAAACATGTTTTCCACATGTGCCACATGCTCCATTATGTTCACATGTGGTGAAATGTTGTTCACATGTGGTGAAATGTTGTTCACATGTGGTAAAATGTTGTTCACATGTGGTGAAATGTTGTTCACATGTGGTGAAATGTTGTTCACATGTGGTGACGTTGTTCACATGTGGTGAAATGTTGTTCACATGTGGTAAAATGTTGTTCACATGTGGTGACATGTTGTTCACATGAGAACACATGTGATCACATGAGGTCACATGTAATCACATGTGGAAAACATGTGATAACATGTGAAATTCATGTGTTTTTTCTGTAAGGGAAAGTATACCAATAACTGATCAGACTTTCTCCAGATGGAAGATTTCTCCCCCCGCTTGAGATAATAAAAGGTCCCTCCTGACCGGCAGCTCCTTGGGAGAGCCGCCGAGAAGGGATATTAGATTTGAGAACTCGGCTTGCTCAGTACGGAGCTACTAAGGATGGAGACATGGAAGTATGCGTCTTTCAGATCCATTGTGACAAACCAGTCCTCGGATCTGATTTGAGTCATGATCTGCTTCAATGTCAGCATTTTGAATTTCAATTTCTTGACTGAACGATTCAGAAGACGAAGATCTAAAATAGGACGCAACCCCCCATCATTTTTTTGGAACAATGAAATACCGGCTGTAGGACCCTGAATCTCTGCTGGTCGGTGGAACCGGTTCTATGGCTTCCTTCGCTAAAAGTGCTTTCATTTCTTGTTCCCCAAAAGGGAACTCTTTAACCCTGTAATGAGGGAAATTCTTTGTTTTCTGTTTCAGAATGGGAGGTATTTCAAGCCTGAGAAAGCAGAGTAAGTCAAGCCTGTTTCTGAAAGACAGGTAACTTATACTCAAAGTTTTTACAGCATTTTACAGTAACATACTGTAAAGTAGATCACAGTAAAGAACTAGCAACAATGTTGTCAGTATTTTAACATTCATTTGCAGGTCAAAGTTTTACAGTGTGGGCAGTGATTAATGTAAACACAGATATCGGATACTAGTCATGCTTAAATCTAAGTTAAAGACGCATCTCTTTAGCCAAGTATTTATATAATGCATCTTGTAATTACATTAGATCAAATGCACATGATTATTCTTGCTTAATGTTATGAACAGCAGCTACGCTAATTATTTTCTCTGTTTTATCTCGGGATGCCCATCCTGAGGTAACTAGACAGTATGTCAGCTCCAATTTGGATCCAGCCTCTTATGAAGACTTCAGATGACTAACTCCTGTGGAGAGACGGCGCCAACTCCTGTGAAGACTTCAGATGATGCAAACTCTGTATCAACATGCACCAATGCTACAATTTTCTATATATACTATGTTAACATATGTTAACATGTACACTCACCTAAAGGATTATTAGGAACACCATACTAATACTGTGTTTGACCCCCTTTCGCCTTCAGAACTGCCTTAATTCTATGTGTCATTGATTCAACAAGGTGCTGAAAGCATTCTTTAGAAATGTTGGCCCATATTGATAGGATAGCATCTTGCAGTTGATGGAGATTTGTGGGATGCACATCCAGGGCACGAAGCTCCCGTTCCACCACATCCCAAAGATGCTCTATTGGGTTGAGATCTGGTGACTGTGGGGGCCATTTTAGTACAGTGAACTCATTGTCATGTTCAAGAAACCAATTTGAAATTATTCGAGCTTTGTGACATGGTGCATTATCCTGCTGGAAGTAGCCATCAGAGGATGGGTACATGGTGGTCATAAAGGGATGGACATGGTCAGAAACAATGCTCAGGTAGGCCTCTATTTTACATTTAAGGTCATAGGCAGTGAAATACAGCAATTAATATGTGACAAATTATTTGTAAAACATAATTAGTGTCATAATTAACGCAAAAACAATTAAGAATGCAGTCGAGTCTTTCAGAAATTATTATCTTAGTATGAGTAGTAAGTGTATTAATAAGACATTAATCTGAAGAAGAATATTATCATAATATGTGTACTTGAGATATCCCTTGGAATTGTTTAGATACAGCTTTGACTATATTTTTTTTACCCACAAATCACTAAAAACAAATATAAAACACACATGGTTAAATACATTTAATTAACTAATAATAATAATAGTAGATAACTAATAGTAATCCATAAAATCTAAACACTAAACACTGTATATATATCGGTATACTATATATATATATATATATATAAAACAGTAGAAAACAAAACTCTAAATTAAACAGTTCCTGAAACTTCAAAGTGCTTATAGCTTGCGTTATGCACTCCAATAATCATCAGCTCACTCCTGAACGATCACAGAGCCCAGCGTTCACCTTCTACTCTTTTGATCGTTTTGTCTCCCTTTAAATTATTTATTTCACCTGGTCTAATTTGTATGCCAATTATTAATCCTTGCACACTTACCGATCATGCCTCACACAATTTTTCCCCAGGTCTTAGTGTCCCCTTACCACATTTACACATTATGGATGGCAAATTCGCAAGAAAAACTTGACATGTACTGAGTAGTAGATAATTTAAGCGTATTCTCTTTGTTAGGATGTTGATATAGCAACTGTTCAAGTGTCAAGTAAGTTTCATTCATAATGTTTCTCCTTAAATCTGATATACAATTTCATAGTTTTGTCCCTCATAACCAGTAGTATGAGAAGCCTAAGCAAGCTTAATTGTTATTTGCTAGTTTGACATGACAGAAGAAAATGGAAAGGATTTGTGTAGGTTGTCAATATTTGTATCATTCATCAGCTTAAAAAAAAAAAAAAAGTTCCAAAAGTGATACCAATGATTGTTCTTCTGTTTTAGCTGTGATGCAAGGTATGTTGGACATCGGCTGCGGCTGGATATAACCAATCAGCGAGAGTTTGCCACGTTTAGGAGCTGAGATGTGAAGCCGGACACTTTCTGCTTCTTGTAGTGACGCTCGCGCTGTGTTTGCATATTTTACCACAGCTGAATTGAAATAAATGCTATATTTGTTAAATACACAGACACTTCAGATACTTTTCTATTTAATAAGTAATGCAGCCTACACTGTAGTACTGCTTAAAGGGATGGTTCGGAGTCAAATCAACCTATAGGGTCCTTTGCACCATGACCTCGACCCATGTAGTTCCCCTGAACACCCAAGAAAATTACAATTAAATATAGAAGAATTAATATTTGATCACTGACACTGATCAGAAGATCATAAATGTCAGTGTAACTGCTTTAATTATTTTTTTCATATAACTATATTTAATTGAAGGATTGAACTGTTCTGCGTGGGATTTAATAAATAAAATACAGGACTGTAAACAACTGGAGAACATGAATTACTTGTTTTCAAAAATGTGGTTTAATATCACTAAGTTACTTTAAGGGTCAAATCAAATAGAAATAGCACATTAAAGTTACAAGTTACAACTAAATGATTTAACCACTTTTTGTCCCTTTTCAGGTCTGGTATAAAGACCATTGCTCATGTGGCCGAAATTTTCACCCAATAGAGAAAAGTAATGAAAATAGAAAATAAGAAGAGGGAACAATGCTTGCTTTATGAAATATAATTTTAAACACATTATTACATAATCAGTTTCTAGAGATAATTTTTAAGTGATTACACAAAGTATGAATCTACTGTATATGAATATTTGTGTATTGATATTATAAGGTTATTTGAAAACAACAAATATTGAACATATATATTTCCCCTGAACACCCAAACACCAGCCCACAAAATACAATGAGGCCTGAATGTAAAGCAACTGATACATGATCGACACAATTAGAAGTAATCAAAGGAGTTGTGCATTACATGTGCAATCTGTCTTGACATTACAGAGGAGATTCCTTGGTCTCCACTTTGATATCAGTGTAAGTGACGCCTTTGTATGTGCCCTTGGTTTCATACGCAAACACACTGCCGTTCTTGCAGGTCATCTTCACTGTGCCAGTGTAAGGCAGGTCAAAAGTGGCTCTGCCAATAGTGATGGAAACATGCAGCTTCTTCCCTGGTGGCACATCTACATCTGTAGACAGAGTTTCGGTTCTCTCATCTGTGTACTCCTGACCGTAAGTGCTTTCAAGTCCAATGGTGACACTGTATCCTGCAGTAACTTCAGCAACCCCTGGAATCCCAGCCCTCACTTCCATACTAAATGTTGCAGATAAACTTCCACTCACAGACCATGAAGATTTGTTAGTAATTTTCTTTGAGCTTTCAACTTTTTGTTTTTGTGTGATGGAGGAGTTGTTCCTGAAACTGAGGGATTTGATTTCTTCTACTGTCACCTTTGGTATCAGTTGGTGGAGAGTGGGATAGTGGACATCGGTGAGAACTGTTGATTCAATTGCTTTGAGAAACATGAATCCCATGCAGTCAATGTCGGCACCACCTCTTCCTACAACTCCCAAACAATATCCAGACCCGACATCAATGGGATATTCTGTTTTTAAACTCCGGCTTGTCACCTTTGCGAAGAATTCTCTCCCCAGACTGGTATTGAATTTGATGGCTCCAAGACGTGTTCCTGCTCCGTTCCCCCACAGGGAAAGTGAGGTGAAACACTCACCAGGTGTGAACTTGTACTCTTGATACGGACCAGAACCTACTCCAAATGTTTCAACTCTCCCGTCTGAAAGCCAGACTCTGACAGCCTTCACCTGTGATCCTCCCACCCAGACTCCGATCTTCTCTAAACTGGCACCGTTGTTCTGACCAGTAAATGAGAATTCATTACCTCCTCGTCCACCAATTAGCTCAAGATTCATTGTGTCGGGCATCTTGGAATTAAATTGATCTGAAAATAATTTCAGATCAGAATTAACATCAGCTTTACACTGTTTCACAACCCTGTTTCTGTAGACACAACAACAGTACAAGCTGGATTTCTTTCCTAATTGACCCATTCATTTCTGGTCTTGGAGTATCTACTAATAAGCTGACTTGAATCAGGTGTGTCTGAATAGGCAAACATGCTAAATGTGCAGTTCTGGCATTCCTCTGGGAACAGGGTTGGGAAACATTAGCCGCTTTTCCACTGTCAGGCCAAACGCATCTAAGAGTGGTAAGGAATGGTTAATGTTATATTTCCACTAGAACTTGGTTCGGCACGGGACGATTAATAACCATTCTCGGCTCGGAAGTCTCAGCACCGTTGGCTAACCATGCATGTTGTGGCATCGCCACTCAGGATTGGTCACTTGTCTGTTGTCTGGCTCTATGTCGCTGGCCAAGTGCGCTATTTGAGTTAAGTAAACAAGTTACTAACAGAAATATCCAATCATCCTCCGTAACGCAGTGACTTAATTTGTATCTCATACGTCTGTTAACTCATGTGTTATAAAGGCAATGACTGACACATTTAAATACATTCCAAAGAGTGCTGGTGTCAGTCCCACATGGAAATGAAACCATATCCATACCGGCTGGGCTGGATTGGCACGAAATGGAGCAATTAAGCACAAGAACAGTTTGGCCGATGGTGGAAAAGCGGCTATTGTTGTGTATTCCTGTGGTAGTTGCATGCTACACAATCTCCTGGCACAAAATATCTATAACACGAATCCATGCTTTCATTTGGTTTGCTCTTTATATATAGGCAGAAATCACCTTTTACATACATCTGATACACAATATCCAGTTAAATTTCATTTTCTTTATTTTTGATCCAATGTAAGTGGCATTATTAGGCTAATAGTATTCTTCTTCTTATTATGCTTTTGCTTGCTAAACTTTAGTTTGAGAATTGTCTTGTCTTTGTGTGTGCGCACGGTTTCGAGCACTGGTCGAGCCATGCGCTCTTCTGTCTATGTGAGTTTTCTTGTGTGCGAGACGTGGTGTTCAGATCCCGGCACTTCGGTCTATTTTGGTTTCTGTTTTGTGGCGGAATTCGTGAGCATCTTTACATCGGCCACATGCTTTCATGTTATGTTTTGCCTTGTGCTCTGTTGCACACAGCTTGTTTTACATCGGCTGCGTGCTTTCTTATCATATGTTACGTGACAGTTCCTGCGTTTAAAAACAAAATCCTGTCCACACATGCTCGGTTTAATTAACAGAAATCTCTGCCTACATGAAAACGCAAAAACACGATATCAAGCGCTGTCAAGAGCATGCCACACCAGCAGGCGGCGATATAACCCTAATCGTAAAGCCACGTTGGCCAATCAGAAGCCTGAATCAGAAGCAAAAACCACAGTTTTACTGTTAACACGACAACACTGCAACCGGCGTTTCTGAAAAATCCTTTCAGAAAATTTAGGGGTTTCCAAAAATGTTCGGTTTCAGTGACCTGATACTGCGTTTCCGTGTGGACGAACGGCCGAACCGCGTAAAAAAAGTCACGGTTATAAAAATACCCATGTCCGTGTGGACGAGGCCTTAATCTCTCGTTTTGTGTGAGCACATGCTTGTCATGTATGTTTCCTTGTGCCATGTGCTGTCCTATCTATTGTGTAATCCTACCCATGATGTTATCTGATTATTGGTTTATTTGCCCCAACTGTCTTCCCTTGTTACTTGCCTTGTTTGCTCCCTATTTATTCTCCATGTGTTTGCAGTCCTGTGGCAGATTGTCATCGTATGTGCTTAATGTTTCCAGTCAAGTCAAGTCAAGTCTGTCTTGTTTTCCCCCTTGTGGTAGTTTTTGTTTGTGTTTAGTTTTATTTCTATTGTTATTAAAAAAAGCCCATCTACTTCTGCATATTGCTTCATCGCCTCTTCCCTTCATTCAAACTCTGACGCCGGTTTCACACTGCAAGCATTAGCTACGGTGACGCATTGCTGCCACATACATATTATTTTTTCCCATCAATTATGTCGTAATAACGAGATCTTATGTCGTTTTAACGACATCTTTTCTCGTAATAACGAGATCTTATGTCGTTTTAATGACATCTTTTCTCGTAATAACGATATCTTATGTCGTTAAAACGACATCTTTTTCTCGTAATAACGAGATCTAATGTCGTTAAAACGACATCTTTTTCTCGTAATAACGAGATGTTATGTCGTTAAAACGACATCTTTTTTTGCCCTTATAAGGACATGTGTAGTCATGTACAAAATATGCCTTTATCCACATAAAATTGACAGCCTATCGCGCCTTTATCACACGTTCAAAAAGCTTAAGCAAATATAGCAGCCCCCAATCATGCAAAATTAATCAATGAGGCCCTTTTTTGAAAATATATTTTATATAGGCTAGGATGTTTTATATTTTATATATAAGTTTTTTTTAATATGATATATTATATAGGCCTAATAAGATTTATTTTTGTTAATATGCTATATCTTCATTACCTAGAGATATAATTAAACAAAAAGTAGTCAAAACACATCTAACAGAACATAGCCTAAGTTGTTTATTTTTTACAACGTTGTGTTATTTTGTTTAATTAACGAAATGTCAATCTTCGTCTTTATAACAGAAGATACAATACAATACAAAAATCTTCAAGATAACGGATTGTCACCTTATAAACAGTCATTTTTTAATGGAATAATACACCCTTATAATAAAGAAAAAGCTTCAGTGATAAAGAATATGAACGCAATGCATTTAATTATACGTTAAGCGTTTTCCTTCCATAGAAACCCTTTATTATAAAGAAAATAGGTGGCTCTTAACGTGTCTTTCTATGGGAGGATGGCATAGCGGTGCATAGCAAATATTCAATGCATTCAATGCAAATATTCAATGGTATTCAATGCAAAACAAAAATGAAAAATACAAGTAGCCAATAAAATAAACAAATTATTGTGGCATTAATTAGCCCATAAACAATATTTATTTTAAAGCCTAAACGAATTTGTTTAAAGAAAAACACCAGCGTTGGGCGTTTATCTGTATAGGCTAAGTGTTTCAGCCGCCCTTTTCAAACTGCCGCAATAAAATGCAACAACATTTGATTAGTTAAACATGAAGAGGATTATCCGTCTGGCATGGCCGCTCGCTCTAACGTTAACCTAGATAAATGTTTGCTATTATGAAGCGCATATCCGAGTGTTTGTGCAGAGTGTGGAGCGCGCACTATGACATGGATGGAGGCGCCGGTGCCATCACTCGCATTTTCCTATCAACAGTGGAAACAACTTAAAATACTCCATCATTTCTGGTCATACAGAAAATAATAATACATCAGTCGCAACTACTTTTATTTGTGTAAACTCACAACAACAAGAAAACGGTGTGCTTTTGTAAAATAAAATAAAACAAACAGGGCGCGCTTTCATGATCTCTGAATTGGAGCAAATACGGTAGCCTACCATCTGATAATGTAATCCTGTCTGTATGAAAGGCGCATCTAGGCTACATTACAGCGGAGATGTATGGAGATACAGTGCAGGCAGCCTACACTGAAAAGACTAGTTCATTAATAAACAATTAAAATGCTTCGTTATTTTTTTCAGATACATTTATTATATCATTAGCCTACTTTTGCCGGCGCTTTGTGGCAAGTTTAATGCTTGCGCTTGAGCGCGGAATATAGGCTATAGCCTACATGCACCCAGGACTGAATATAAACGTGCGATTAGTCCTAATTGCTTAAATGAATGACTACTAGTCTAGAAAAATCCTTTAGTCTATGGCAACTCTAATCAATAGCCTACAGTTAATATTTGACATTATTTCATTAGTAATTAGTATCCAGCTCTTCACATTTAATTAGTTGAGCTAGCATAATTAATGAACTAATAAAATAATAAAAGAAAATTTTAATTAAGATACTAACCATGTATTTCTATATAGCATTGCTTATTCCACCACACAAAGGACTGTTTATAAGGTGACATGTGAAGATTGTAGGCTGTATATTGAAGATTTTTGTATTTATTGTATTGTATCTTCTGTTATAAAGACGACATTTCGTTAATTAAACAAAATAAGAACACAATGTTGTAAAATTTTCTGTTTTGTGTTTTGACTACTTTTTGGTTAATTATATCTCTAGGTAATGAATGAAGATATAGCCTATTAACAAAAATAAATCTTATATATAATATATTATATATAAAAAAAAACTTATAGGCCTATTTAAAATATTTTCAAAAAAGGGCCTCATTGATTAATTTTGCATGATTGGGGGCTGCTATATTTGCTTAAGCTTTTTGAACGTGTGATAAAGGCGCGATAGGCTGTCAATTTTATGTGGATAAAGGCATATTTTGTACATGACTACACATGTCCTTATAAGGGCAAAAAAAGATGTCGTTTTAACGACATAACATCTCGTTATTACGAGAAAAAGATGTCGTTTTAACGACATAAGATCTCGTTATTACGAGAAAAAGATGTCGTTTTAACGACATAAGATCTCGTTATTACGACATAAGATCTCGTTATTACGAGAAAAAGATGTCGTTTTAACGACATAAGATCTCGTTATTACGAGAAAAAGATGTCGTTTTAACGACATAAGATCTCGTTATTACGACATAAGATCTCGTTATTACGAGAAAAGATGTCGTTAAAACGACATAAGATCTCGTTATTACGACATAAGATCTCGTTATTACGACATAATTGGGAGGAAAAAATAATATGTATGTGGCAGCAATGCGTCACCATAATTAGCAGAGCGTAAGCAGCGCTTATTTTTTTCGACGCCCATGTTAACAGATTAGAGCATTCACACCGCATGCAGAGGTGGCGCGGCAGCACGTAGCAGGAGCAGAGCAGGAGCACAGGGATTAAAGTGAAAAAAATTCTTCTGACTGAATTTTTTTTTTAGGCCAAGTCATATTCCTTTAGCTTTTTAAATAGTCGAGACCAATAGTGTTTTAAGGGGAGACGTTTTAAACCGCTTTAATATTGCCAGTTTGCGTATTTTAAAAATGATTTTAATCTATGAAAACCAGGCAGGGAGCATGTATACTGTAGAGCACGAACGGCAGCATTGTGACCAGATTCTGGTTGATGGCGAGCTAGCACTTTTTTGCCATTATTGCCATATTGAAGTCTGTGGCTGTGACATACTGTGCAAAGACACGTACCTGGCTGTTTGTTTTGTTTTTTTAGCCCACGAACTAAAAGGCCGTGTTTGTGGTCGTTTCATCTGACCTGCGGCCGTATGTCTTAGACACTGGGGTGAAGAGAGGGGCGGAGCTGTCAACTGATCACCACCTGATGGTAAGTTGGATCCGATGGCGGGGGAGGAAGCTGGACAGACTCGGCAGACCCAAGCGTATTGTGAGGGTCTGCTGGGAACGTTTGGCCGAGTCTCCTGTCAGAGAGATCTTCAACTCACACCTCCGGCGGAGCTTCGACCGGATCCCAAGGGAGGCTGGAGATATTGAGTCCGAGTGGACCATGTTCTCCACCTCCATTGTCGAAGCGGCCGCTCGGAGCTGTGGCCGTAAGGTCTCCGGTGCCTGTCGAGGCGGCAATCCCCGAACCCGGTGGTGGACACCGGAAGTAAGGGATGCCGTCAAGCTGAAGGAGGAGTCCTATCGGGCCTGGTTGGCTTGCGGGACTCCTGAGGCAGCTGACGGGTACCGGCAGGCAGCTGAAGAAGGAGTCCTATCGGGCCTGGTTGGCTTGCGGGACTCCTGAGGCAGCTGACGGGTACCGGCAGGCAAAGCGAACTGCAGCCCGGGTGGTTGTGGAGGCAAAAACTCGGGCCTGGGAGGAGTTCGGTGAGGCCATGGAGAAGGACTATCGGCTGGCCTCGAAGAGATTCTGGCAAACCGTCCGGCGCCTCAGGAGGGGGAAGCAGTGCCCTACCAACGCGTTCTACAGTAGAGGTGGGGAGCTGTTGACCTCAACTGGGGATGTTGATGGACGGTGGAAGGAATACTTCGAGGATCTCCTCAATCCCGCCGTCACGTCTTCAATTGAGGAAGTAGAGGCTGAGGGCTCAGAGGTGGACTCGTCCATCACCCAAGCTGAAGTCACAGAGGTAGTCAAGAAACTCCTCGGTGGCAAGGCACCGGAGGTGGATGAGATCCGCCCTGAGTACCTCAAGTCTCTGGATGTTGTGGGGCTGTCTTGGCTGACGCGGTCGGGGACAGTGCCTCTGGGATGGCAGGCCGGGGTGGTGGTCCCTCTTTTTAAGAAGGGGGACCAAAGGGTGTGTTCCAACTACAGGGGGATCACACTTCTCAGCCTCCCTGGGAAAGTCTATGCCAGGGTACTGGAGAGGAGAATACCGCCGATAGTAGAACCTCGGATTCAGGAGGAACAGTGTGTTTTTCGTCCAGGCCCTGGAACACTGGACCAGCTCTTTGCCCTCTACAGGGTGCTGGAGGGTTCATGGGAGTTTGCCCAACCAGTCCACATGTGCTTTGTGGATTTGGAGAAGGCATTTGACTGTGTCCCTCGCGGCGGCCTGTGGAGGGTGCTCCGGGAGTATGGGGTCCGGGGTCCTTTACTAAGGGCTGTCCGGTCCCTGTACGACCGAAGCAGTAGCTTGGTTCACATTGCGGTTCTGGTTCTGTTCATAATTTTTAAGGACAGAATTTCTAGGCGCAGCCAGGGGCCGGAGGGTGTCAGGTTTGGTGACAACACGATTTCGTCTCTGCTCTTTGCAGATGATGTTGTCGTGTTGGCTTCATCAAACCGGGACCTTCAGCATGCACTGGGACGGTTGGCAGCCGAGTGTGAAGCAGCTGGGATGAGAATCAGCACCTCCAAATCCGAGGCCATGGTCCTCAGTCGGAAAAGGGTGGCAAGCCCACTTCAGGTTGGTGGAGAGTTCCTGCCTCAAGTGGAGGAGTTTAAGTATCTTGGGGTTTTGTTCACGAGTGAGGGAAGGATGGAACGGGAGATTGACAGACGGATTGGTGCAGCTTCTGCAGTAATACTGTCGTTGTACCGGTCTGTCGTGGTGAAGCCGGCGAAGCTCTCGATTTACCGGTCAATCTACGTTCCTACTCTCACCTATGGTCATGAGCTTTGGGTCATGACCGAAAGGACAAGATCCCGGATACAGGCGGCCAAAATGAGCTTTCTCCGCAGGGTGGCTGGGCGATCCCTTAGAGATAGGGTGAGAAGCTCGGTCACTCGGGAGGAGCTCAGAGTAGAGCCGCTGCTCCTCCACATCGAGAGGGGTCAGCTGAGGTGGCTCGGGCATCTGTTCCGGATGCCTCCTGGACGCCTTCCCGGGAAGGTGTTCTGGGCGCGTCCCACTGGGAGGAGACCCCGGGGAAGACCTAGGACACGCTGGAGAGACTATGTCTCCCGGCTGGCCTGGGAACGCCTCGGTGTCCCCCCGGAAAAGCTGGAGGAAGTGTCTAGGGAGAGGGAAGTCTGGGCATCTCTGCTTAGACTGCTGCCCCCGCAACCCGGCCCCGGATGAGCGGAGGAAGATGGATGGATGGATGGATGGGTACGGAAAGTATTCAGACACCCTTACATTTTTCACTCTGTTATATTGCAGCCATTTGCTAAAATCATTTAAGTTCATTTTTTTTCCTCATTATTGTACACACATCACCCCATATTGACATAAAAACACAGAATTGTTGACATTTTTGCACATTTATTAAAAAAGAAAAACTGAAATATCACATGGTCATAAGTATTCAGACCCTTTGCTGTGACACTCATATATTTAACTCAGGTGCTGTCCATTTCCTCTGATCATCCTTGAGATGGTTCTACACCTTCATTTGAGTCCAGCTGTGTTTGATTATACTGATTTGACTTGATTAGGAAAGCCACACACCTGTCTATATAAGACCTTACAGCTCACAGTGCATGTCAGAGCAAATGAGAATCATGAGCCAAAGATCACCGTGGCTGAGCTCCAGAGATGCAGTCGGGAGATGGGAGAAAGTTGTAGTAAGTCAACCATCACTGCAGCAATCCACCAGTCGGGGCTTTATGGCAGAGTGGCCTGACGGAAGCCTCTCCTCAGTGCAAGACACATGAAAGCCCGCATGAAGGACTCCAAGATGGTGATAAATAAGATTCTCTGTTCTGATGAGACCAAGATAGAACTTTTTGGCCTTAATTCTAAGCGGTATGTGTGGAGAAAACCAGGCACTGCTCATAACCTGTCCAATACAGTCTCAACAGTGAAGCATGGTGGTGGCAGCATCATGCTGTGGGGGTGTTTTTCAGCTGCAGGGACAGGACGACTGGTTGCAATCGAGGGAAAGATGAATGTGGCCAAGTACAGGGATATCCTGGACGAAAACCTTCTCCAGAGTGCTCTGGACCTCAGACAGGGCCGAAGGTTCACCTTCCAACAAGACAATGACCCTAAGCACACAGCTAAAATAACGAAGGAGTGGCTTCACAACAACTCTGTTACCCCTTTTCCACCAACAAGAACCGGGTGCTGGTTCAGAGCTAGAGCTATTGCCAGTTCGGAGTTGGTTCGACTGACGAGCTTACTAAGAACCGGTTTGCGTTTCCACCGGCCAGAGAGCCACAACAGAGCTATATCTTACGTCACTGCATACGTATCATGTTGCTCAGCAACGCGCGTGCGGCAGCGCCAAACACAAACACACCAGACTTGTTCGAGATGCATCGGCTTCTCGCAGAACGATCAGCACATGAAATCAAAGCACTGCGAAAGCGATCAAAAAGCACAAGGAGTCGTATGATCTCCAAACACTCCCGCAGCTCTGATCGGTCCACGCTGCTCCGATGCATCTCGAACAAGGCATCAACAATAATAGACGTTGCGTTACTATGGATGCTCATGGGTTTGCGAAAATAAATCGGCATCCAAACACGGCGAATCCAACGCGTTCGTGCAGCTCGCCGTAACTTACATAGACGGATATTATAATCGAGCTGCTATTAGCTCGACTAGCTGCTATTTAAAAATGGCGGTCACAAGTTTCTCTTCAGTCTTGTTGGCCACGGTAACCCCGCCCCCAGCCTCTGACGCAAGCGGTTCTTTCTTGGCTCCGTTCTAGACCCTGCAATGATTTGGTGCTACTTAAGAACCAGTTTTACTGGTTCGGAGCTGGTGCTTTGGCGGTGGAAAAACAAAGAACCGATTTGAAACTAGGCTCTGGCTCCGAACCAGCACCAGCTCTGCCTTGGTGGAAAAGGGGTATGTGACTGTTCTTGAATGGCCCAGCCACAGCCCTGACTTAAACCCAATTGAGCATCTCTGGAGAGACCTGAAAATGGCTGTCCACCAACGTTTACCATCCAACCTGACAGAACTGGAGAGGATCTGCAAGGAGGAATGACAGAGGATACCCAAATCCAGGTGTGAAAAACTTGTTGCATCTTTCCCAAAAAGACCCATGGCTGTATTAGATCAAAAGGGTGCTTCTAATAAATACTGAGCAAAGGGTCTGAATACTTAGGACCATGTGATATTTCAGTTTTTCTTTTTTTAATAAATATGCAAAAATGTCAACAATTCTGTGTTTTTCTGTCAATATGGGGTGCTGTGTGTACAGTAATGAGGAAAAAAAATGAACTTAAATGATTTTAGCAATGGCTGCAATATAACAAAGAGTGAAAAATTTAAGGGGGTCTGAATACTTTCCGTACCCTCTGTGTATATATATATATATATATATATATATATATATATATATTGATTGGCATAATGATGTCGTGCTGATACCATGCTGACAATCATAAACAAAAGCACGTGGTGTCACAGACTGCGTGGTCGAGTACACCTGAAAATATAATTATGGACGACTCTCATCTCATTGTGGAGGTTGAGAAACGTTTAGATATTTATGAACCACGAAATATGCTTTATAAAGACTCACAGTCAAAGGAAAAGGCTTGTGATGAAGTGCAGACGGTGAGTAATAAAAAAAAAAAAATTAAGTGTATTATAGCACACATTTAGTAGGCACAGCTATGGTCTGCATGATTTTGTTGAATTTTCGAGAAACTGTGCTGTTTGTTATTACACACATTAATGAATTATCTTTTAGATAGTTCAACAATGTAAATGAAAAATCTTTCTCCAAGAAACAACAAATTGATTAAATGTAAGCATTTATTTACAATTTGCACACAGTAAGCACACATAAATAAGAGAAGAGCAAGTCACTGCTTGGGTTCAATGGACTGCCTGTAGTTTGTTGTTTGTCTTGTTAGTTGGCCTCCAATCAGGGAAAGAATGTGATCCATTTGCTCTGAATTCATCCTGAAGTAGTTTAGGTGCCGGTCACGGCAGTAGCGGAGATAGCGTGGGTGCGGCCGCCCCAGGGCTCCGTGCCAATTAAGGGCCCCTCAAACGCCGCCGATCTTGCGTCACTGGACAGGAACGGTGCTCTTCTTGATAGCATTCTTCAAGCGCAAGACGCGAGAGAAGACGTCTGCATGCCCAGTGTTATCTGTGCTGCGCACTCACAAAGCACAAAAAGAGCCGACTCTCATATAGTACACGGACACATACACAATTCTCTCTCACAATTATCCTTCTAGTTAATTTATAGCATCAAATAAACATTAGAAGAATTGTTGTTTCAACCACGGAAATTCAACCTTTTTTAAGTTAACTTACCGGTAATATTAAGTTTAAGAAAATTATTATTATTCGTATGCTATTCGTTTTATATAATTTGTTCTGCAAAAAAAAAAAAAAAAAAAAAAATCCTGTTAATTCAGAATAGAAGAGATAGCCCATCCAATTTAATAATAATAATAATAATAATAATAATAATAACAATAATAATAGTATAATCAAGTAGCCTAGCCTAGGCCCATTATATTTTGGTTTGCAGGCTAATAAAAGTTAATCAGAAAAACAAAAGGTAGAAGTAATTTTACCCGTTTCTGAATATTAATTAAAATCTTGCACATAATAAATAGGCCTAATAAAAAAAGCACATATTTCATTATATCACAAACATATGAAGAAATTGCATTGCTTTGAATAGGCTATCTCATGCACGGGTTCGGAGTTTACAATGTTGGAAGCTCCGTTACAGTAGGCTGTATCAGCTCCGTTACAGTAGGCTATATCTGCTCCGTTACAGTAGGCTATATCCGCTCCGTTACACAGTAGGCTATATCAGCTCTGTTACAGTAGGCTATATCAGCTCCGTTACAGTAGGCTATATCAGCTCCGTTACAGTTGGCTATATCAGCTCCGTTACAGTAGGCTATATCAGCTCCGTTACAGTTGGCTATATCAGCTCCGTTACAGTAGGCTATATCAGCTCCGTTACAGTTGGCTATTTCAGCTCCGTTACAGTAGGCTATATCCGCTCCGTTACACAGTAGGTTATATCAGCTCCGTTACAGTAGGGTATATCCACTCCGTTACAGTAGGCTATATCCGCTCCGTTACACAGTAGGCTATATCAGCTCTGTTACAGTAGGCTATATCAGCTCCGTTACAGTTGGCTATATCAGCTCCGTTACAATAGGCTATATCTGCTCCGTTACAGTAGGCTATATCCGCTCTGTTACACAGTAGGCTATATCATCTCCATTATAGTAGGCTATATTAGCTCTGTTACAGTAGGCTATATCAGCTCCATTACAGTAGACTATATTAGCTCCGTTACAGTAGGCTATATCAGCTCCGTTACAGTAGTCTATATCATCTCTGTTACAGTAGGCTATATCAGCTCCGTTACAGTAGGCTATATCAGCTCCGTTACAGTAGGCTATATTAGCTCCATTACAGTAGGCTATATCATCTCCGTTATAGTAGGCTATATTAGCTCCGTTACAGTAGGCTATATCATCTCCGTTACAGTAGGCTATATTAGCTCCGTTACAGTAGGCTATATCATCTCCATTATAGTAGGCTATATTAGCTCCGTTACAGTAGGCTATATCATCTCCGTTACAGTAGGCTATATTAGCTCCGTTAAAGTAGGCTATATCATCTCCGTTACACAGTAGGCTATATCAGCTCCGTTATAGTAGGCTATATTAGCTCTGTTACAGTAGGCTATATCAGCTCCATTACAGTAGGCTATATAAGCTCTGTTACAGTAGGCTATATCATCTCTGTTACAGTAGGCTATATTAGCTCCGTTATAGTAGGCTATATTAGCTCCGTTACAGTAGACTATATCATCTCCGTTACAGTAGGCTATATTAGCTCCGTTAAAGTAGGTTATGTCATCTCCGTTACACAGTGGGCTATATCAGCTCCGTTACAGTAGGCTATATCATCTCCATTATAGTAGGCTATATTAGCTCTGTTACAGTAGGCTATATCAGCTCCATTACAGTAGGCTATATTAGCTCCGTTACAGTAGGCTATATCAGCTCCGTTACAGTAGGCTATATCAGCTCCGTTACAGTAGGCTATATCAGCTCCCTTATAGTAGGTTATATTAGCTCTGTTACAGTAGGCTATATCAGCTCCCTTATAGTAGGCTATATCAGCTCCGTTACTGTAGGCTATATCATCTCCGTTATAGTAGGCTATATTAGCTCTGTTACAGTAGGCTATATCATCTCCGTTACAGTAGGCTATATTAGCTCCGTTAAAGTAGGCTATATCATCTCTGTTACACAGTAGGCTATATCAGCTTCGTTACAGTAGGCTATATCATCTCCATTACAGTAGGCTATATTAGCTCTATTACAGTAGGCTATATCAGCTTCATTACAGTAGGCTATATTAGCTCCGTTACAGTAGGCTATATCAGCTCCGTTACACAGTAGGCTATATCAGCTCCGTTACAGTAGGCTATATCATCTCTGTTAAAGTAGGCTATATTAGCTCCGTTACAGTAGGCTATATCAGCTCCGTTACAGTAGGCTATATTAGCTCCGTTACAGTAGGCTATATCAGCTCCGTTAATGTAGGCTATATCATCTCCGTTATAGTAGGCTATATTAGCTCCGTTACATTAGGCTATATCATCTCCGTTACAGTAGGCTATATTAGCTCCGTTAAAGTAGGTTATATCATCTCCGTTACACAGTGGGCTATATCAGCTCCGTTACAGTAGGCTATATCATCTCCATTATAGTAGGCTATATTAGCTCTGTTACAGTAGGCTATATCAGCTCCATTACAGTAGGCTATATTGGCTCCATTACAGTAGGCTATATCAGCTCCGTTACACAGTAGGCTATATCAGCTCCGTTACAGTAGGCTATATCATCTCCGTTACAGTAGGCTATATTAGCTCCGTTACAGTAGGCTATATCAGCTCCGTTACACAGTAGGCTATATCAGCTCCGTTACAGTAGGCTATATCATCTCCGTTACAGTAGGCTATATCAGCTCCGTTACAGTAGGCTATATTAGCTCTGTTACAGTAGGCTATATCCGCTCCGTTATAGTAGGCTATATAAGCTCCGTTACAGTAGGCTATATCATCTCCATTACAGTAGGCTATATTAGCTCCATTACAGTAGGCTATATCAGCTCCGTTACAGTAGGCTACATTAGCTCCGTTACAGTAGGCTATATCAGCTCCGTTACAGTAGGCTATATCAGCTCCGTTACAGTTGGCTATATCAGCTCCGTTACAGTTGGCTATATCAGCTCCGTTACAGCTCCGTTACAGTAGGCTATATCAGTTCCATTACAGTAGGTTAATACACAAAATCCAGCAGTTAAACTATATAGGCCCCTGTTGTATGAATAATTCTAATATTTATATTAGTTGTATGCCTGAGATTTAAATGAAAACCACAAAAACATGCAATTTGGTTAAATATTTTTTCCAAATATTCTCTTCCCTCCCTATAAATGGTTTAGTCCGATCTAAAGTATTTATTAATTATTCAGTCAGTGACAAACATCAGATGGACCCAATAAAATAGTAAGTCCCACCCCAGCTCGTGAACAGAACCAATCAGAGTTGAGGCGGCAGTGCCGGAAGTTGACGATGAACTTGGTGGAAGAGCAGGAGACTGACTGACTGACTGACTGACAAAATGTCGGGGAAAAGAAAACATAAATCAGGGTACCAGAAACGCTATGAAAAAAAATGAGAGGGAGGCCAGGAGAGATGTTGTATCCCAGTTGATCAAGGCGTTCTTAAAGACAGGTTGTATTGTTATTTCGCTAGGAATAAGAAAAGTACCGTCTAGAGCCTGCCGGGTACTGTCACTTTTCATTATCGGTGCGAACCACTGTCGACCGAATGATTACGTGGTCAAAATTCCTGTCTTTTACACTATTGTAAATAGAGTAAAAAAATTGACACGAGTGACATTAACGTTATGCACCTGACCTGCCGGATGATGATGTATTTATTACATCAATAAAACACTATAGTTACACACTGTACTTGAATGAGCTTTATTTAATAATATTATCTTTATTTAAAAAATATGACAGTAAATGACTTTATTTTTTAAATATGACTACATTCTTGTCAATTTATAAATGTTTACTTTTTGATTTATGAATTATAACAGACTGATGGGAAAAAAAAAACTTATTTTGCTGTTAATTTAAAAAAAATGTTTTTATTATTTTTTAACAATTTATTTTTAATTAGTTGTAATTTTTTATAAATGTAACTTTCAAAATAAAGGTTCTACAACAACATCACCTTCTTCTGTTATATGTGGGCTGCATGCTCATCTATTGTAGGGGAGAACCGGGGCGAAAGTAACGTGGGACGAAAGTAACAAAGCGATTTTCTCAGAGCCCTGACTATATTTGCATTTCAAGCTATGATAGCACGTTTAGTACGCAACCCTTGACGGAGCTGCCAAATATCACGTGAATTCGTCATAGTTTCCCGCGGTAAGTCCGGTAAGCAGTTTTCGAGTTCGATAAGTAAATTACTGAAGCGGTACTTTTTTTCTAATTACAAGTTGTGTTTTTCGTTTCATGTCACACAGTAATGATCAATCTACAGGTTATTAAGTGCTGTAACACATCCTAAAGTTTGCCTTGTCATAGTTTTTCAGTATAAAAGTAAATCGGGTTTAAATGTCAGGAGTTCCTGTCGGGACGAAAGTAACACTTGTTACTTTTGTCCCGCTATAGTGAAAAAAAGTGTTTCTTTTGTCGTGCTGCTAATGTGGTGACTTTCTGTGTGTTGCAGCATTTATTAAAACATGTTTATGTCATATTATACCAACAGAATATGGCAAGAGTGAGGGTCAGTAAGACAGATAGAGGTCTGATTCAGCCAGATGTTTATGAGAGGGCGCTCACATTTAAATCAGCTGATTTCTGTGTCACTATTTTTTTTTCACTCAATCTGTTTCCATTTACCTTAGTCACTTTTAGGTTTTAGCCATACCTTATATCTTTTCCACCTCCACCTATGAATTTGCAGGGTTTCCATCCTGATGTTTTTATGCAGATTTAAAATTTATGCATAAAAACAGCTTGATGGAAACATGACTATTGTTACATTATGTTGAGGATTTATATTATGGTAATTTAATTTAATTTTCATATTGTTCATGTTGAAAACACATTTTATAAAATAGATTGACATTGCCAATAAAAAAAAATATTCTAAACAATTCAAGTTTGTACTGTTGGGTTATTTGAAACATTGATGAAACTGAAATTTAAAACTAAAATGTAAATTAACAATTTTTTTGCAAATATAAAGGCCAAAATATGTTTGCAGTTACATGTTAACAAGGTCATATACTCAGGTATATTTAAGCTAATAAAAAAAAAACTAAAAAACAAGAGTAACACAAAAAATCTAGCTTGTATATTGTTGTGTTACTTTTGACCCACCTGTGTGTTACTTTCGTCCCAACTGACGGGGTCGAAAGTAACATGAGCAGTCTTAAGTTCAAAGTTAAATTATACTGAAGTCCTTCTACATTTTTACAAAATACCACCTGGTATTGATAGACCACACTTGTGAGTGACTCACCACAGCAAAAATATAAAACATCATCTTTTCAAATTATGTTTTTCTGAAAAATGGTACTTTCGCCCCTGCTCTCCCCTACAGCATATGATATTGGTGGAGGCCCACATCAATATTTTTTCAGGGGGCCTCGAATCCTCTAGCTACGGCCCTGCTCAAAATTCTTAATTATTTAGTTGTCTCAATTCCTATAGTCTGTGGGCCAGTAAACATATACTAATCTCTGACTGAAACACCATGCTTACCTCATCTTGAATATATCATATACAGTGCTATGCATAAGTTTAGACACCCATGCTAAAGTTGACTAAAAAGAGGAATAAAAAAATCATCTTTTGGAAACTGAACTTAATGCCTTAATTTAAAAAATTAGGAAAAATCCAACCTTTAAGGACACCAATTTTCTTTGTGAATGAATAATGTATCGTAAATAAATAAATGTTCTTCCTTAAAATACAGGGTGCATAAGTTTGGACACCCCTATGTTAAATTCCCATAGAGGCAGGCAGATTTTTATTTTTAAGTTTTTTTTTTTTTTTTTTTTTTGTTAGGATACTATGCATCCTGATAAAGTTCCCTTGGCCGTTGGAATTAAAATAGCCCCACATCATCACATAGCCTTCACCATACCTAGAGATTGGCATGGGGTACTTTCCATAAGATCATCTCTCAATGCAAATCAAACCAGCTATTAGGCTAACTGAAATAAAACCATGCCAATCTCTAGGTATGGTGAAGGCTATGTGATGATGTGGGGCTATTTTAATTCCAAAGGCCAAGGGAACTTTATCAGGATGCATAGTATCCTGGATCCATGAAGTAACTGGCCTTTAAAAATAAAAATCTGCCTGCCTCTATGGGAATTTAACATAGGGGTGTCCAAACTTATGCACCCTGTATTTTAAGGAAGAACATTTATTTATTTACGATACATTATTCATTCACAAAGAAAATTGGTGTCCTTAAAGGTTGGATTTTTCCTAATTTTTTAAATTAAGGCATTAAGTTCAGTTTCCAAAAGATGATTTTTTATTCCTCTTTTTAGTCAACTTTAGTATGGGTGTCTAAACTTATGCATAGCACTGTAAGATTAGTTTATTTTAACATTAAAATATCATCATCATCATCATCATCATTCAAATAATTCAACAATATATTCAAAACAATGTTAAAACATAACAATATAACAAAAATATATACATTTTACAACATTTTCATGAAACCACAATGATATACTCATGCAGGGTTTCTAAATAAGTGCTTATATTTTTGGCTCAAGGGACTTAACTTCAGTAGGTAAGTAGCGCAATTTCATAAATACGAAATAACAAATAACTGATTTTGAAGTCAGTGAAGGTTTTACAGTATATTCCAGACACACTTGCTCTCTGCAGGGGTTTTCACACTGCATTGTCTAGAACGCACAGAAGAGGCAGCACGGTGGCTCTTCAGACAGGTCCTTGTATACTTTCTTTCTTTTTGCAGGGTTTGATGGCCATTTACTCTAATCAAGGATGCTGAGGTCCTTGATGATCTCATTTTCGAAACACAAGCGTTGCTCAAGATTGTTCACAAGGCTTTGTAAGAACTGTCCTGGATTGATAGACTTGAGCTTTGTATTTCTTTTCAAGGCTATAGATCGATACACCCCACTCTCTTTTGCTTCTAAAGCCTCACCATATGTCTCACCTGGACTCTCTTTAAATGAATGTATCACTCTGATTGTGCGTTTCAGCAGATGCTCTGCTCTGAGGAGAGTTATAGAACGAGCCTGAAGCTCCTGTGACAGGACACTTAGTTCATGGAGAGTGTCATACATGAGCCCAAGGTCACAAATAAATTCAGGACTTTGAACACGGTCCAATAAACCTCTGTACATTTGCTTCTCTGTGTTGGACCTCCTCTCAAGTGCTGCACAAGAGCTCCCAGTGATGTCCAAACAGCATGAACAGTCCGAAAGCTACTGACCACCCAGTGTACATCCAAGACTCTGCCAATGTGAAAAAGTTGTGAGCCTACTTCAGCTGCTGCATCTTTGAGTTCACGCTCATTTTTGTTTGACATACTATACAGAGAATATAGCTTGTGATTGTTTGACCGAGTTTACCTCATCAATTGCATCTGACACAGCTAGTTCAAGTCTATGGTTCATACAGTGCCATGCAAAAAGCTTTGGGAATCTCAAGGTCAACCTTGTTGCTACTCATGATTTTTTTCCTAACATGATGTTGGCGCCATCAGTCACAAATGCTACCCAGTTTTCAAGAAGCCATTCTTCTGTAAAGCCAGCATTAGTTAAACAAGTGAGTAAAGCCTCTACTATGCCATCTGCTCTCTGATTGTCCAGTTCAACAAGCTCAAGGAATATGAATTCAGGGTTTTCTTCTTCTTGGACTGATGCTTTAACTGAAACTGTCATGACAGCTTTGTGACTTAAAGAAGAGGCCTCGTCAATTAGGACAGCTAACTTACTCGATGATGCTACTATGCTACTTTTGCTCTTCATCTCATTAGCAACATGATTAATTATTTGTGTTGCACTGTAACGTGAATGAAGTATTGAGCCCATTTTTATACCATTCAATTCCTGCAGCTCAATGAGGCTCTCGTGGTCAGAAAAGGGTCTGTTCTTTTTGGCCAAATGGTAGGCTGTTCGAAACACAGCTTCGGTTTCCTTCATGTAGGACTCAGTCATAGCGTCCATCGCATTCTCAATGACCGCTTCTTTCTGTTGTTCTCTTATCTTCGCAGCTTGATTGTGCGCCTTAGACAAAGCATGTTTCCTCACCTTATTTCTCAAGACTGAGAGACTTGTCTCTCTACTTCCCTGGCCAGATGCTTGAATTTCAAAGTTCATCCATTCTTTAGAGAGAGATACACCTTGCTCCTTGACAATCCCAATGGAGTTCACACTGCTACAGACCAGGCACCCTGTGAAGCATACACAACGTAACTACTGTATTCATATTTGTATGTGTGTAGTCTCCATTTCTCCCACATACATGCAAGCACACAATTGTATATTTCTCTGTGTTCACTGTTTTAGAAGCTGTCAAAACTAACAATCTACCTAAACTTACCCAATTTTTTGTTTTTGTATCCTAACCAAGGGTACTTGGATTTAAACTTACAATTGCGACTTACAATTGCTATATATGTCAGAGGTCGCACGCCTCTGGAGCAACTAGGGGTTAAGTGTCTTGCTCAAGGACACATTGGTGTCTCACAGTGGATTCGAACCCGGGTCTCTCACACCAAAGGCATGTGTCTTATCCATTGCCCCACACCACCCAGTATTTAAAAAAAATAACATCTTAAGTGTTCAACTTCATCTTTCACTCTTAATGAAAATCCCCCTTCCACCAACAAGTGGTCACAAAATGGATTAATTGTGTCACAAACTGTGACAATAGCATGCTTTTACATTCAGCAGTGGCATAACTGGGGTCCCTAAACTCTTGTGAGTTGCACGCAATGTGAAGAATTCTGAATTGGCATATTTTTGAGTCAACCAGAGTTTACAAACAACGCGAAATGCAACTCACCGAGTGGTTAGAGGTGTTCATTGATGTTCCAAAACAAGTAGCGTAGCGAAATACAGTTTATGTCGTGTTTTATTTGGCGTTTTGTAAAATCACATTGATTTCTGTTGGAGAACTCTTTGCTCGTTGATATTACTGCGCTTCAGACTCAAATATCGACCGGAAGTTTATACGCGGTTGTGAGGTATCTGAAAAAATATTTCAGCAAATAACACAGGATTGAAATCATACATTGCGCTGATATATTTGTTTTTAATCATCAACGAACACCACTAACCACTCGGTCGTGATTATCAACTTATGCAGAATTGTGCAGCTACTCCAACTGACTGTGTCTCTAATGACACACACTGTTTTAAACAGTGATGGGCAAATGGTCATTTTGAGCCCTGACTAATGTTATTAACAAAATTTAAAAGGTCCTGCTATTAAAAATGCTCACCTTGGTTGACGTCTTCATTCGAAGTTGAAGTTGTAGTTGAAAAGGCAGCATCTCTGACTGGGGTGGGGAACGGCGCGGGCGCGGGCGCGGGCGCGGGCGCGGGCGCTGTCACTTGGCTATCGTTAGCTGAGCTGCTGGCTAACAGCACCGATGTAGCGTTGCGAGGTTGTTTGTTACTCTGAAAACAAATTTTTGTTTGTGTAGTTCGCTTCATCTTACGTATTAATTCTTTAATTAAATATTCTAAAGCCCATGTTTAAAAATTGCATTGAGCGTTGGCAAAATTCCAGGCAGCGAATCAGGCAGTGATTGACAGTGCTCTGATCTAATCTGGTGTTGGGCATTGTCAGATTGACGGTACCCGCCTAGCCCAATAGCGTGCGTGGGGGTATCAAGGGATCACTGCATCACTGTGACTCTTTACTGGGTGTTTTTTATTCACATGAGATTGGATTAGCTAACGTTACTAAATGATACGCATCAGAGGGGATTTAGAAGTAGGCCTACGCAATGCCTACTGAAAAAGAAGTGGGTATACGCCGTATACCTGCGTATACCCTACACTACACCACTGGGCAATAGGCAGGTTTTTTGTGTTAATTAGTGTTGCTTTCGTCAACGAAAATTATGACTAAATATCGTCGTCAACGAACCTTTATCACGTGACGAAAATGAGACGAGACGCAACATAAATGCTGGTCATGTGACGATATAAATTATATGCATAATGCAATATTGTTGACGAATAAAAACGAGACTAAATGTGTTTCACAAAATAAAAACTACGCTAAAATAATGTCTTCATTTTCATTGACCAAAACGAGACGAGACGAAATTCTATGACGTTATTTCGTCTCGTTTAGTGGCATTATTATTATTTTGCAGTATTTCTGTTTCCCGTGGCTCACTTCAGGGGCTGCATCAGGTCTCACTGCGCAGACGTGAACGACAGTTAGCATGAACGACAACAAACAAAGTTAAGTCTGACGCCTGTTTCACACACACTCTGTGTGCTGTGTGTATGCGGTGCAGGAGCAGCATGCGCTATAGTGCTTTCACATATGCTGTGCGTAACTGAGCCACGGCTGTACCACAAACACATACTCACTATTTTTATTTCAAATCCAGAAGTTATCAGCTACTTTTATTTAAAAAAAAAAAAAAAAGTTTTGTCAGCATTGCTGTTGCTCTTTGTACACATATTCTCTTTAATAGATGTAATTAACTTTTAAGCACAATTTAAACAACGTATTATTCAATGCACTACTTATATATAGATTTATAAGCAAGTGGTAAAATATTTAGCCATGTAGTTATATTAAAATCGCAAACATTTTAAATTAAAACTTAAAATTTACAAAAACGGCCAACTCTCATGCCTTTTCTTTTGCATTTAAATTTTAATCCAATAAATCTTGGATGTCACAAAGAACTTGTTTTTCAACCTCCACGAATGAGACGAGTGTTACTTTTCTGTTCACTATTTTGCTATTTTTCCATAGTGGTACACTATATTGACTGGGTTAAATAGAATTGCATTACTTAAAAGACACTAAAATACAATTTTCATTGACTAAAACTAGACTTAATGTCATCAAGTTTTCGTCGAGTTTTAGTCATGGATAATTCTGACTAAAATAAGACTAAAATGATCAGACTTTTAGTCGACTGAAACTTGACTAGACTAAAAAGAGTATGAACGTGACTAAAACTAATAAAAAATAAAATGACAGCTTGACACAAAGACTAGACTAAAACTAAAATTAAAACAGGCCGCCAAAAACAACACTAGTGTTCATTTCTATTGCATTACGATTGAAAGCAGTATCAATAATGTCAAAAATATGAATGTATTCATTCTGCCATCACATCTGAGTGGAAACGCTGTTTTAGTTTCAAAAAATTAATAATACAATAATAATTGTGTTTATTCTTGTTAGAAGATTTTTTTTTTTTTTACTGATTATGAACACAAATTAATCAAGACAAACCAAATTAATTGTAGGCTAATTTTATTAATACCATTGATGAAAACAAGCTGATTCCAAGGTATTTTAGGTCTACAATTCTAACATAATTTTTGATGAAAAATCGAAAGTAAGGTTAATGTAAGCAGCTTCTTGCAATAATCTACTAAATGCGTAATAAAACCTAAGTGCAAACATTACCGCTTTAATGACTGTTCTTTATTTTTCAGTGCATTTGTTTGACAATATATGACTATTACTGTTCAGGGGTGTTCAGGGATCTGAATATTGGACAGGGGGCGCTGGCCCAAAAAAGGTTGAGAACCACTGTCTTAGATGCTGATTCCAGATGCGTTCTGAAACTGTAGACTACTGACAGCTAACAAAGCCAAGTATTTGAATGTTTGAGCAGAAAGCTGATGCAATAGCAACCAGTCAGCTGTGCTAAATAGATAACGGTAAAGAAAGACTAAACATAACAGTGCCAAGGTAATATATATATATATATATATAAAGTAATTTTCAATATATTCATTATTTTCATATATTCAATAATTTCATCATCAAACTCAACAAACCCTCTTTTTATTTTCTGTAATGAAACAGCATCTGTTCTGCTTTTTCATCTTGTATTTTCATATTTGTTTCATTATTTTTTACCTGTGAAACGATCCATTAAACCCCACACATGATCTAAAGCCTGCTTGTTTTTCCTTTCTTCTCCAGCTTTCTTCAGATCCTCCAGGTTCTTCATCCATTCATCTTTTCCCTCCTCCTTCAGACTGGGAATCAGGAAATCCAGATGTTGAAGAGTGAAAGCGCTGTCTGCTTTTAATGCGATCTTAGACAGACTCATGATGGCCATATAAGCTTCATACAGCAGTCTGGACTTTTCTTCTTTATTCTTCTCCAGATCGCTCTTCAGTTGTTCTTCTATTTTATTCTTAGACTCTTCAATTTCTTTCTTACAAATTTCATATTTTTCTTTATCAAAGTTGGTTTCATTCTGGTCACCAGTGCGTTCATATTCCTGTTTGAGCTCAGCAAATGTCATAATGACTTCTTTTGTCTTTGTGACATATTTTTTATCCTCTTTGACATGTTTGCTGTGATGACACTTTCCTGAACACACAGTGCAGTGGCTGTTTCTCATGACTGAACACACTGAGAGATTACTGGAAGAGACCCACCAGCACCTCTCATGACAGTTTTCCTCACAGAGTGAGCAGCAGGTTGCCTTACTGTTCCACGGCCATTCATTTACAATGGGGACTTTTTCTCTGAAAACTCTCTTGACTGTAAACTCAAAGTTTTCACATTTCTTAATCTTGTCTCTGTTCTTTCTGAGGACTTCCTGAATCTGAGTCAATTCATTAATTTTTGACTTCTCATCTATTCGGTCCTTCAGATTAGAGACACAGGCCTCAAGTCGTCTTCGCTCTTTCAGAACATCTAATGTCAGCTCAACACTTTTTCTGTTCTCTTCTTCCAGGAGTTTGAAGAACCGATTCATGCTTCTCTTTCCCATTCCCCAGGCTGATCTGTAGAGATGATAATACTGCTTGTCTCTTTTCTGTTTCTGTCGGTTGTTGAATAAGAAGTGAACAGGTTGATTGTCTTCATCTTTTCTGCAGGGTATTTCTGCTGTGTCAATGGCATTGAGAGCATCTGTTGGAGGTCCTCCATCTGACTGTGTGAGTAGAAACACTATGTTGTTCTCTATATCTCTACCAAACAGAGACAGAACTGAGTGAAATATGTAAAGCTCTTTTCCAGACAGACGATTCTGAGACGCCTTCATCACAAAACACACTGCATCAATGTAATGAATCCCATCATCCTCATCTGAAAATAATCTGCTCAGATTCTCAGCAATCTCTCTGTCTTTCTCGAATCCTTCAGTGTCTCCGTATCCTGGAGTGTTAATGATGGTCAGAGATGTTGGGTTTTCTTCAACAAACGCCTCATAAACAGTGATCTCAGACGTCTGGGATTGTGACTGATCTTGATGTTTATCTTCTTCTGTGATTTGATAAAACTCTTGATCCTCAAACTTCACTCCCAGTAAGCAGTTGATCATGGTGTTGATCATGGTGGTTTTCCCAGAGCCGGTTTCTCCCACCATCAGGATGACTTTGTTCTGCTTGTTTCTGTCTCTTCTTCCATATGTCCACTGTCTGACCTTTCTCTCAGTCCCATCAAGATATTTTCTTTCTGTGTTCAGACGATAAAGTGCTGGAGGACCTGGATTCAATAGTGTGGCATCATGACGTGATCTACAAAAGAGAGAATTGATTTAGCATCAACATATTATTTAAATCAGCTATTTATCAGTATAATGCCTGGTTTGCAGTGACAGGATGACAGATGTTTATAACTAATATGGGGGTGTTTTTTTCTTCTTCTTCGAGTCTGAGCGATTCTTGAAGCCACACTACTTCAGTATACTTTTCTCTCTTACTTTTTAAGTTTGGACCAATCTTTTTTCAAATGTATGAAATTAACATGGTAAGAATGAAAACTGTTATGCTACATGTATTATGACACTTACCTGTTGAAATGTGCATGTTGCTCTTTGGTCTGGTCAGATTCTGTGCTTCTCTTCTTTTGGTATTTGTTCGGCATAGCAGCAGATGAATCTGTAAGATATACTACATTTTTTAATGTGTGCCTCAAAATAAAGGAAATATGACTTAAACAAACTGGTAACCCTCAGTATTAATCTTCAATCTGTAAATTGTTTTGTGCTCCAGACATGAATGATGCCTCAGATCATGTGGTTGTTGAGATTCTGCGTGTTTTCTAAGGTCTTCTCCACATTCTTTCCACCAATCCAGTTCAGCACAAACTCGATTCTACAGTGCTGATTTCCTGCACAATGCGAGGCTACAACAAATGCTAACCCCTAGACCTACCCTACTCCTGACCCTACCCTTAACCAGTGAAATAGACTGCATGGGCGTTAATAAGATTGTGCGATATATATATATATATATATATATATATATATATATATATATATATATATATATATATATATATATATATATATATATATATATATATATATATATTTTTTTTTTTTTTTTTTTTGATCAAGGACAATGCACAAAAAACTTTAGTCTAAAAAAGAAGACATGTTATGTGCCAGGTTATAGCAGAAGATGCTAATTTCCACCCGCAGTCCCTGGACAGGTTGATGTTATACTTACAAAAGTTCATAAAATATACACAGAATAATACATAGAAGCATTCAGAAGCAACTTCACTCACATCATAAAAACACTCTCCACTTCAGGAATCTATCACTCATTCACTCACAGTTTACATCGTTCATGTCACAGTCATTCAGTGCGTACAGGTTTGCTTTGATAATAACCACTGTTTAGTCAGGCGTGTAAAAGTACTATAGTTTGTGCATGAAATAATTTTGTTTGGAAGAGTATTACAAAGGCTCACTGCTTCCTAAAAGAACGATTGTTGACCATATGTGGTTCTGCGTCTTGGAACGCTGCACTTTCCTCTGACTGTCGACCGTGTGACTCAAGAAATTCTCTCCGAATTTAGTGTGACAAATTTTCTCAAAGGGGGAGCAGCGATGTTATGGATAATTTCAAATAGAGCAGACATTTGATTATATTTAATGAGGTTTTCAAAACTCAAAATGTTATATTTACTTTATACTTTACAGTGATGGTACTGGCGAGGCTTTTTATCATGAATTTTTATGGCCCTTTTATATTATGATTCAAGTCATTTTAACGATGTTTTACACGCCTGAGACTAACTAGACATGCAATACAGAAGATGTGGAACAATCATAGTATTGAGGTATGTATTTGAGGCTTCCGTAGTTAATGAATTTCTAATATTTTTATAGTTCATCAAATTAAATTTCAATTTATTACCAAGTTTTTTTTTTTTTATGTGACTTAAAACCAAGGTTCAAATCAAGTATTAGACCTAAATATTTTGTTTCATTTACATTTTTAATTATTTGTCCATTTACTTGAATTTCTTGAGTTTGTTGTAATTTACGTTTATTTGAAAAAAAAAACAATTTGTTTGTTTTAAATCTTTTTCAACCAGTTGTAAATCTTTCTTTGGAATGAATGTGATAGACATTTTAAATTTTCGTTCTTATACCTTGTTCTTTTATCAATTTTCTAGCTACTAAGGATAAATTGTGATCAGACATACCCATGATTAAATTGTAAGTTTTAATTATTCTCTCGGGTTTATTTGTCAATATTAAATCTATTAAGGTTTGAGAAGATCTTGTTATACAAGTTGGTTTACTTAATAGTTGTGTCCTTTGGAAAGGTTTTATTTCTTTAAGTTTGTTTCTACATGATTTCTCAAACCAATTTAAATTAAAGTCACCTAAAAGAATGACTTGTTTTCCATCAAATTGTTTAATCTGTTAAGCTGCAACCCCAGTTTTGAAAAATCCCCAGAAATGACATACCCAAACTAAAACCGATACAGTTCATGAACCCTTGGTACTAAAAGCACAAGTATGATCTCATTTGAAAGCGGACACCTGGCAGTTTATTGTAAATGTAGAATTAATTATTGTCATAATTTTTTTTTTTTTTTTTTTTATAAATAGCTTCAAAGTTTTGTAAAGTTATTAGAAATTTATTTTTATGAAACATCTTCATGAAAATAAAATTGAAGTTGGCACTATAGCAATCTAGAAATGCACTACAGCTAAAGCCACATGTCTGACCATGTTATATTTAAAATCTGAAAATGATAAGTCTAAAACTCTGTATTTAGTTAAATGTTTTTCAAGATCATGCAGGTGCACCTAGGGCTAGCTAGCATGTTAGCTTAGCACACCATCAATACACAACAATTTATGAGATTAAAACCATGTTTGTGCTCCAAACTTACTTTATAACACAAGTCGAGTATTTTAAATAATCTTCTGTGATCTAATTTGGCTTCTGATAAAAAAAAATATCAGACAGAAAATATATTATTGTATAGTATTCTGGACGATAAAGTCTATATAGATTTGCATTACATTATAAATATAACCTATTATTATGAAAATACCTGACATAGCTCGAAGAACACAGGCAACTCAAGTATCATTGCAAACATGTTTATTGTCTTCAAAACGTCTGTATCTGCATGTTACAGCCATAGATATCATATAAAGGCTAGATGTCTTAAGGCGGAGTCACTTCCGGCATTACCGGCGGCCATCTTACCACAGGGCTCTGTGAATTAAGGTGAGTGATCAGCACGCACATAAATCCTCTTATCTCGCTGAATTCTTGACGGATTTACAAACGGTTTGGTTTCTTACAAACGTCATTAACGTGGCTATAATTCTTTCATATGGAAGTCCATTGTTATAATTATTCATATGTATGCAGTGTCATAGCTACATCTCTGACGTTTATAACAAACCAAACCGTTTGAAAATTGAGCAAGTTATGGTTATTTAAAAGTACATGCACCATGTTAAGAGTGAGCGAGCACCCTGTGGTAAGATGGCCGCCGTGTGCGGATGTCGACCTCCATTGGCCAGCAGCGCGGACGAGACATCTAGCCTTTATATGATATCTATGGTTACAGCATAGACAGTATATAACTGGACACAGCGACCCCATAGACTTCAACGGAGAAAAGTGAAGCAAATTAGAAGCCCTCATTTCCTGATTGCCGAGCGTACTGCGCAGACTCAAACTGAGCTTGACGACGTGGATGTGACGTGAGCAGCCTGCCTGACAGTTGTAAGTTTTTTAGTAGCTGTGCCAAGAGAAATCGGAATCATTCCCTTCCGAATCTTGCAGAGACGGAAAGCGTGAGTAGGAGCTGTCCATGAGCTAGGAGCAGGAGCAACTTTATGATTCTCTATGGCCTTCTCCCTTGACTTTATCGGACATTATGCCTCCACGTCCCCCCGATTGCCCTCGAGCTTCTCCTCCTGTCCATACGGTAATTATCTACTGTGCGACAGAGAGTCGCGTGGTTATGACACAATCGTTAGCCTACTTTTACAAAAACTGCTTCTACGGGGCCATAACGTAAGATACAAGGTAATGGAGCCTTTTATACATTGTCGTGTTTCTTTAGAAATAAACAATGGACAAATGGAGTCTTTAAACGCCTCAGATGTGAAGTTATTCGCTGTCAAAGTGACGCCAAAATGAATGGGAGTCAATGGGATGCTAACAGCAGGTGAAGGCTTGTTAGCCAATGGCGGCTCCCGGGGGTGGTACGGAAATCGAGCGCTCAATTACCCCCCTGGGTTACAGCGATCTCTGTAAGCTGTACGTGTGTCTGGGACTTCCTGGAATGTCACATGATCATGGCTCATCTTCATGTTCCATTATGGACTATTATTGTGCACATATAGCGCCCTCAGGCTGCTGGTATGTATTGAAAACACAGTATCAGAGTATCCAAGCGCTCATAATGATTACATCGATGCATTTGGGTATAAATTCAATAAAAATGATTCCTGTCTATAGAAATCTGATGTAAACCTATGAGAATATATCAATATTTCTCCAAATCTGCACATTTTTGAGCTAAAGCCCTGAGGGATGTTGTTTTGTGAATCGCTGTCATGACGACAGCACGGGAGTTTTTTTATGAATGAAAATGGCTGACGCTCATAATTCATATTAAAGGTATAGACTCATTTTTTCATTTCATAACTCCTGACACAAATTAAGAAATAACTGTCACTATAAGTTTCTCAGAATACAATAGTGGTCAAATACTGAAATTTGAGTCTTATATATTTTTAATGATGTATAGTTTGTCAATGTATAATATTAAATCTGATAGTAAATTTGAACTACATTTAAAAAAAAAAAAACGCTTCAGTGCGCGGGCGCACTGGCAATGGTTAACAGATTAAGTAAATTACCAAGAGAAATAAAGAAATCATTAGTAGCTTTAGGAGGTTGATAAATTGCTAATACACAGAAAGTCATTTGAGGAGATAAAGTAATAGTAGTCCCCACACACTACAAGTTACAATCACTGATGTCCAGTTGTTTACTTTGGATGTGATTTTTTACGTAAATCAGCACACCTCCGCCTTTATCCTTGTTTCTGTCGCGTCTATAGGCTACAAGGTGTATCCTGACACTTTCACTATATAGGAGGGGGTAGTAGGAGTTAACCAAGTTTCCATTAAGCAAAGATAATCAAGATTTGAGTCCGTCAATAAATGTTCGATCTGCTCAGTCTTTGAAACAATGCTGCGGACGTTTAAGTGTCCTCCGAAAATGCCCTTCGGCTTTATTTTCGGGTTCCAAAGCATGCTCGCGTGATTCACAGTCTGAAACAGTTTCATTTGCTGCTGTTTAAGTGAGGCGGCAGAATTTGCAGTTGCTGCTGGCTTAGCGTAGCCTGGTTCTACCAGACTCTAGTACATTTCATTTGTACAGAGAGTCTGGCCTCGCTCCATTGAGAAACGTTTACTTCCTTGTAGGCGGGTTCTCTGTTAAAGTTCAAAACTATTGGATCTGCCCAGAGTCACTCAGGATCTGCCATAGCCAATCGCTAACGTGTGGTTGACTGTGACGTATGTCATGCGCCGAAACCGGCCGGCGGAAACAAGAAGTCCAAATGATCAGAGGATTATGTTTAGAATAAGATGTCTGTCAACGAGAGCTGCTGGTTTTGTTAATCAAATTTAAGAGTTCAAGGAACAATTGTAAATTCTAAATGTATATTTGACACTAAGGACAGTGATGTATTCAGTCAACTGTCGAAGCTGGGTCTAATCATTAAAGGGATACTTCACCTCTGGGAAGATGAATGTGTATTTAAAATAGGTCATTTAAGTAGCAGAAATGTGAAGAAATTTTTGAAGACTGAGAAAAGCCAGAAAATGTATTTTTGGCTTATGTGGATGAAAGACAACAACTCCCAGAATGCACTTGCTTCGCTGCCTTAGGAGGCCACGCCTACCGGTAAGAGTGCGCACTGCAGTTGAAAACAACAAAGCTAGCCTACGTGATGAGTTTGCGAGGGATTTACAGATCGTCCAAAATGTCCGGGATTCGGCTTTTGCGTTCTACAGTCGCCATTCATTCATCATGTTTACTGTGGAGAGCAGGACGAGGCTGACGGCCGCGGGAGAACGGCGCGAGGCCGGTGGCGTCATTACTGAGACACGCCGGGTCTCGCATCTCTCACGGAGGAGCGGGAATTTTTCTTAGTAATGGTAAAACGCACATCAACCGATCACTTGTTTAGCGTTCATGTAAACACTACATTCAAATTCACCAATCAGAATGAATTCAGTTAGATTGAAAGGTGTGCATGTAAACAATGAATGGCGACCGCAGAAAGCAAAAGCTGAATCCCGGACATTTTGAACGATCTCGCCTGCCGGACAAGTCCGGGAAAAGGAGGATGGTTAGCTGCTACTTACTCAGCTTTCTCCTACTATTCAGCTTTCTCCACAGAACAAGAGCCTGCTAGCTTAGCTTCCACAGAAAGACGGCTGACTGTGTGTACATTCTGTGAGTGAGATCCCACCTCTTATGGGCGGGCTAAAAACATGCGGAACAACGCCATCTACTGGCTGTAGTCTTTAGCCTCTGTCCAGAAAATCCTCCGATGACGCGTCATCGGAGGATTTTTTCCAGACAAAAAATACATAAATCTCTTGTCTCAGGGGGATATGAGGGTGGAAAGCACGGTAATTCGAAAATACTACAGGTTTTCTACTAATACAAAGCTTAATGCTAAATCCTGAAGTAACCCTTTAACAATACGCCGCTGCGGTCGTTTCGGATCTGCCGCAAATGCTGTACAGTCATCACCGGCTACTGCGCGATATGGAAACAACTTTTCTGCCTCCTTCACTTGGTCCTCCATAAGTGCAACAAGAGGGGAGAAGACAACAACTATCGGCTTTGCATCCCTATCGTTCGCCTTAGCTAACTCATTCACCACTAGAACTGCCAGTCATTTTTACCGTTTTGAATTTTATATCTGCAATAACTTTGTTGAAAAAATAAATACAATCCTTCTGGTACCTGACTTTTCCTAAAAGTGTCTGTATTTTCATTTAAAATGTTTTTCATATAAATTACACATAAGGCAAAAAAACAAACAAAAAACAAATGAACATAGCCTATTATTTACCTATTTCGGTCATAAACGGTCATTGACCGCACTGAATTTCGCGGTATTATACCAATATACGCAACAATAAAATGTGGTAAAAAATACACTAAACATATTCAACACAAATCATTTAAATGTAATGATATTCAGAACAGAACAAGAATGTAAAAATAACTAAAGCCTTTAGTTATTTTTTCATTCTTGTTCTGTTCTGAATATCATTACATTTAAAGCCAAAATGAAATGCTTTATACGCGAAAGTGAAAGTAAGCGGCGTTAGGCTCACGCAATAATTATAATCCAAATGTTTCAACATTTGCGATGTATTTAAACGCTAAACTATTCTTTATCATAGGATTTTGAACTTCACTCACGTTCCAATATCGACGGAAAAAATCATCACACGCATAACATGGTACGAATTGTAGCCTACTAGTTCTGAGAAGCAGTTGAATCTATATGTTAGGTTGACTATTTTATTATTATATTTTATTATGGCTATAATGAACAGGCTGCAATGCTGGAATATGGTGTGTGTGTGTCGGCGGGCGCGATCAAACAGTGGAAACATGAAAACATAGGCTATAGGCTATGTTCAGGGCATCTACAAATATTATTTATTTATAAATTATAATTAAACTTGTTTAAATGTACAGTATGGTGTTGTTTTGTTTTTAAAAGACATCCTAGTACAAAAAATTTATTAATCTCTCAATTGGGGATTTATCATTAAAGATAGCCCAGAGCTTTGAATAGCGATCAAAATGACTGCTTGCGGCAGTTTAGCAGTTATGGAATTCTGGCACGAATTCTAGTGCTAACGGAGTGAGCTGGAAATCAAACTTTTCCCGAACCCAGTGGGGAGGAGGGCCACAACATCATTGCCACCAATAAAACTTAGCAAACATTGTTCTTGCTCCGGCTTTAACTTCTGTATAATCGGCCGTTTTGCAACAAAGGACCGAATAGCTTTTCTCACGTCTTTCTCCGCTGCCATTATTCCAACTCAAACTGACGCACTACATCAACGTCATTGTTCTCAGCCACTCCCTCTTTTCGCTGATTGGTCCTACAAAAAATTTGGTTCTGGAAACCTAAGAATATACAGCAGTCCCAGACGTAGTACTGAAGGAAAATGAAATTGAGCGGAAGTACGTAGGAGGGCGGAGCCAGGCTAGGCTTAGCGTAGATCACTGATGTGAATATTTTCTCAGTAATGAACTTAGGACCAGAGTTTGTCAGGGGGTTACCTCGTTTTCCCACGCTAGAACCTTGGATATGGGTCAGCAGCGCTTCCACCCCATGAATGGGAACAGCTGATTGTAGAACGTCCACACGATCTTGATAATCCACAGGCCCGGGGTTTAGATGAATGTCCTCACATATACTTAATTTAATTAATTAATCAACAATACTATTGATCAGCATTACCAAACGTGGTCGTTTTACACTAGAAACTAACACTGATGTACTATTTTATTTAATACTGTGAAGCTGCTTTGATACAATCTGTATTGTGAAAAGCGCTATATAAATAAAGTTGACTTGACTTGACTTGACATAGAAACAGAACCGTGCAGAGAAGGACAGAATATCCTCGAGTCCGACTTTCTGGCACCATCCCTCTGGAGCAGTTCCGCTCGCGCAGCGCGCTGCGAGTACATGCTTGCCCGTCATTTAAAACGTTTGAGTATACAGTATGGTGTATTGGCACCATGAAGCAAGTGGCATTGGCACAACTATGTCTGCGAACGCCGTGACCTGCAACAGGGTATGGCGTTCGGGTTCACTAGTTCCCCACAGTTGTGTCAGTAGGTGAAACAACACATACAGAGTTACCCAGAGATGTAATGAGTTCTCTGTTTTAATGTGTTTGATGTGTGAGTTCCAAGATGCAGAAATTCCATTTGCAAAGAAATCATCTGGCAGTCTCCCAATTTGTTTTAGGAAAGGTGCAGCAGCACCTGTCGAGCGACTGCCTTCCTGCGCCAATTTGTCATTCTTCCTAAGATGAGATCGCAAAGCTGAGTTTGGTCACTAGGAACATACTACAACCATGGCTGTAGCTATGAGGTCATTGAGGTCTGGACCTCAGTACTTTTCCAAGGTATAAAATAAAGGTTGTGAAATAATTGCCTAATATATTATTAACTCTACTTTAGTGCTGCAAGGATACTGCACAGCATCAAGATAATTTGTTATGGGGTGGTATAATGCCCCTTTTTACAATATGTAAAATAAGTCTCTGTTGTCCCCAGTGTGTGTATGTGTGTGAAGTTTTAGCTCAAAATACCCCACAGATCATTTTTTACAGAATGTTATAAATCTCCTTTTTTTGAGGGTCAGTAAAAATGTGTCGTTTTGTGTGTCCCTTTAAATGCAAATGAGCTGCTGCTCCCAGCACAGAGGGCAGAGCTACAAGAGCTTGTGTGTGTGTGTGTGTGTGTGTGTGTGTGTGTGTGTGTGTGTGTGTGTGTGTGTGTGTGTGTGTGTGTGTTATCAGCGCCGGTTACCTCACACAGACACGCACTAAAATGTCAGAAACTGTTCTGCCTTTTATGTTTAAACTGGAGTCAGACAAAGATGGAGAGACTTAAGAAGTGACGACGTGTAGAAGCCACAGGACGTTTCTGAATGGTTAGTTGAAGAAATTATAATGTGGAGTTAACTATCTTCAAGTCATTGATTAGCATATTCTTCATGATAATCTATCTATAATCTATAATCTTCATGAAATCGCTCGCGTGGGAACTGTTGTAAGATGCCTACAGAGTGACATGCTATTGTGTTTGTTTTACGTAGGCTACTGTATTGCATGTGAAAAGACAGATGGACAGCTTGAGCAGACTCACAAATGTGCTCAACTACAACAGCTCTTTCTATTCTCGACATGGACTGCGTCTTCCTGGGGGCGATAAATGATACATTTATGCAGCTGATGTGTAGTTATCTTCTAGTCATTGATTAGCATATCCTGTCTTGATAATCTATAAATCGTGTTCCGGGGGCAGGGTTTATGTAAATTTTAGGGTTGGTGATGTCACTAACCCGGGAGGAATGTTGTGTAGTCCCATCAGCCGTTTGTTGTAATCCTTAAAAAACAAGTTCTTAAAAATCAAATATCTCCCTTTGCTTTGAACTTTGAGAGTTGTAACTTTGCAGATGTTGTTTATGTTCAAACAGCAACATTACACACGATATCATAGTCAACCACCCCTTTAATGGTCATAAAGTGTGAGATAAGATGCAAGTAGCTAAACTAAACATTTTATAATTGATTTTTTTTTTTTTTATAATTGATTTCATAGTTGATTTCATAATTTATATGTTTTAAGATAGAAATGTTAAACGACCAACAAAAATAATTAGGCAAACAAATAAACTTTTGATTAATTTCACCATTTTTAATTGAAAATAGGCCTATATAATTTGCGTTACATCCATTTATGTAATAATTTTTGTGACTGTCAATGTGAGAGAGCAAGAAATCTAAATCAAGTCATTGTTACAAAAGTCATAGTGGGTATAGGATTAATAATGTATACATATTGTGGTGGATAAATTTAATAAACTTAGTTAGCTTTCCTGGTAGCCTTCAGTAAATTGACTTGATTCATAAAACACATAAATATAAGTTGATCCTATATGTTTACTTTCTACTCTGACAAAGCTCAGCTTTAGGAGGGGAAGAGAGGGCAAGATAAAGAGACTGAGAGAAAAAGAAAGACTGATGGAGATGAGGAGAGAGCAGGTGTTGACTAATAATCCTAATAAAAAAAAAAACTTTTGGTGAGTTAGCCTACAGGTTTTTTTTAATTAATTTTTTTATGTTTTCAAACATGTTGTACTGTACAAGTGAGATATTGGCAGAAGCTCATCCAGTAAGTCAGTCTGCCTACTAGGCATTTACTATAACCCTGTAAATATCGTTCATTGTAATGAATTATTGGACTTTATATTTTTAGCACTGCATGCAGTCCCTTTAGCACCCTAGACGAATATGCAGCGAATATCAAACCTAAAACTAACTTTACTGCACTCTCGGAGTGGTTGCTTTCACTACAAATGCAAAGTCAAATGCAAATTCTGTTGGCCCTCCATAGAAATATAATCTGTGGTGAAATATGGGACTGGAGCCCCGCTTATTTTCACATTACCTTATGTAAACCTCACTCCAGACCAAGACGATATCAGTCAGTTTCAGCTATGTGTGTGTGTGTGTGTATTAGACTGCGTCAGGTCAGATAGCCTATCTGTTCTTCGAGTAGCGAATCAATTTAATGAAAGTATAAATCCTTTAGTTTAAACATGCTCATGTGAATAGCCTTTTTATCGTTCCGTTGTGTTTGTTCCCTTTCAAACAGTCACTTCGTATTGCGTAGCTACGCAGTGGGGGGAACTCCTTTTCCATGATTTACTGAAGCCTATAATGTAAAACACATTTTGCAGCTGCACAGCTAGAACAGTGAGTGTCTGGCTCACTCATTGGCTGTGCTGTGGCAACTGCACATCAAATGGCGCGGGCGCGGCCTTAGCCTATATTATTTAGCAGATTTTACTCCTTCAGCGACAACTTCACGTCTCTGAATCCTCTGAAAGCCTTCGCCGTTGAAACAAACCCTTATCAGCCTGAGCGAGCAGCATACAGCAGACTACGGCAACACAGAAGCCGTTTTTTCTCCTGGCGCCATTCGCCTGTGGTCATCCGGCATCGACGTATATCCTTTCAATTATTATTGTGATTTATAAAGAGCGCTAGCGTTGTTCCAAATGCCTCGCTCCTCTTGTGCCACTTGCGGATGCATTTGCACGAGGCCTACGGGCTTATTACATCATGCGCTCGCGGCTAGCTCTCCTTCGAGACGGCAAACCGCCTCTCGCACTCCCTCTGTTCTCACAGCAGCTCAAACAGAGTGAGAAAATCAATGTTCCCCCATAGCCCCCGCTCACAGGTGGCTGGGAACATTCTCAAATCAGTCATTAGGCCCGTTACAAGCGCGCGCCAGTCATGCCACACACTATCCCTGCAGTCACCCCAGGTGAAAAAAAGTGTACTTTAGTGCACTAAAAATACACTTAAGTACAAGAAAGTACATTTGTAGTACATTCATATTTTTTTGTGCTAAAAACAACTGTAAAAATAATACACTATTAATACACTAATTAAAAGTATATTTTTACTTAAGTAGTACTTAAGTGTAATAAATAAAGTATACTAAATACCATTTATATTTTAAATGTATTTTTAGTGCATAAAAAATATATACTTTTGAAAAAATAGACAGAAGAGTTTTTTTAGTGTATTTCTTCCAAGTACATTTTTAACGCATTAAAAATAGTTCATTGTTAGTGTACTTTTACATAGCTATCAAAGTACACTAGCAATGAACTATTTTTAATGTGTTAAAATGTACTTGTAAGAAATACACTAAAAAACTCTTCTGTCTATTTTTTCAAAAGTATATATTTTTTTAATGCACTAAAAATACATTTTTAAAAAATAAGGCTTTTAGTATACTTTATTAATTACACTTAATTACTATTTAAATTAAAACATACTTTTAATTAGTTTATTTATAATGTATTATTTTTACAGTTGTTTTTAGCACAAAAAATAAGAATGTACTACAAATTACTTTCTTGTAATTAAGTGTTTTTTTAGTGCACTCAAGTACACTTTATTTTCACCTAGTGAAAATACTAAAGTAGTACTTAAGTGTAATTAAGAAAGTATACTAAATACCATTGATATTTTAAACGTATTTTTAGTGCATATAAATTTGTGTTTTGTTCATATAAGATACGTACAGTAATCTGTAGTTTAATCATTTTATTAAAGGGTTAGTTCACCCAAAAATCGAAAAGTTCTTTGTATTTAGTCACCCGCGTGTTGTTCTAAACCCTTAAGACTTCCATTAACCATCGCATCACAAAATATTATATTTATGATGGAATCTGAGAGCTGGATAAGTCTTCCATTGACTTCCAAGGGGCTTAAACTTGCTCGATCAGAAATCGTATTAAGACATTGTTTGAAATTGTCTAAGTGACTCCAGTGGCTCAACCATCCATTTATCAAGCGACGAGAATAGTTTTTTTGTGCCAAAAACAAACAAAAATAACGAATTTATTCCAATATCCATACTCGTGTTGTGCTTGAAAGTTGTTTACGTAGTGTATCTGTGCGAGCTTCTGGGTTCTACGTCACCAGGCGTCACACACATGACCTGCGTTGGCCAATAGTGAGCCTGTGTGGTGACGTAGAACCCAGAAGCGCTGCGCAGATAGACTACGTAAACAACTTTCAAGCACAACACGAGTAAATGGATATTGGAATAAATTCGTTATTTTTGTTTGTTTTTGGCGCAGAAAAAGTATTCTCGATGGTTGAGCCACTGAAGTCACTTGGACTATTTTAAACAATGTCTATATGTTTTCTGATCGAGCAAGTTTAAGCCCCTTGGAAGTCAATGGAAGACTTATCCAGCGCTCAGATTACATCATAAATATAATATTTTGTTATGCAATTATAAATGGAAGCCATACGGGGTTAGAACAACACGCAGGTGAGTAAAAACTGAGATCATTTTGATTTTTGGGTGAACTCCTTTAATGCTTTTAGTTTAAGCTTGCCACTTGTGTTATTTTGTTTCCCAACAGTCTGTTTGGACTTTAATAATGTTTAAAAAAATAAAGTGTTTTTTAAGAAAGAGATGCTTTTTGTTTGTACACATACCATTCCTCCTGTATCCTTTTAAACTATAGGTGTTTTCATTTACATGAATTACATTTACCGGTTATTTTTATCAAATGCATTACATCTAACTTTAAAATGATTATTGTATTAAAGGGATACTCCACTTTTTTCGGAAATATGCTCATTTTACAACTCCCCCAGAGTTAAACAGATGAGTTTTACCGTTTTAGAATCCATTCAGCCGAACTCCGGGTCTGACGGTACCACTTTTAGCATAGCTTAGCATAGATCATTGATTCAAACGAGTCCAATTGATTCAAACGAGTCCAAACAGGCTTTTCCTATTTAAAACTTGACTCTTCTGTAGTTAAACCGTGTACTAAGATCAACGGAAAATTAAAAGTTGCGATTTTTTAAGCCTATATGGCTAGGAACTACTCTCATTCCGGCGTAATAATCAAGGAACTGTGCGGCCGTACCATGGGTGCAGCAGGCGTAGTGATATGACGCAGCGCCTAAAAATAGTCCCCAGCTCGGTAACTTCTTCCAACGTGACCGGGACTAAGTTTGTCTAACCTATTAGACCTATTTTCAGGCGCTGCGTCATATCACTACGCCTGCTGCACCCATGGTACGGAGCTACGGTCACACAGGGATTTGATTCTCGGCCATTTGAAATGTGTGGGACTTAAAATCAATGTAACCAAGAGCAAACTGACGCCCAGCCAGAGTGTGTTTTTTCTGGGCACAGTTATCGACTCTATAACGATGACAGCGCGGCTTACACGATAGCGCGCTCTCTGCCCAAACGCTAGCAGCCTCATTCAAAGCGGGCGAGAGCACAGTTCTAAAGAAATTTGAGAAACTTCTGGGTCTCATGGCAGCAGCATCATCAGTACTCCATATGGGATTACTGCGCATGCGCCCACTGCAGCACTGGCTCAAATGCCACGTGCCAACCCATGCATGGCAGTCAGGCAGCCTGCGCATCATGGTGAATCACGGTTGTTTACGGACCCTGATTCCCTGGCAGGCTCAGGACTGGCACCACGAGGTTGTGACCATGGGAGTAGTTTCCAGAAGAAAAGTGTTTTTACAGACGCATCCAACCTAGGTTGGGGAGCGCTGCATGAGGGCAAAACTGCCTCCGGCCTCTGGTCGAGCACGGAACACATCAACTGTCTGGAAATGAAAGCAGTTTGTTTGGCCCTCAAAGCATTTCTGACAAACCTCAAAGGTCACCACGTCTTGGTCCGCACGGACAACACGTCAGTGGTGGCCTACATAAATCGCCAGGGCGGCATCAGGTCGGGCAACCTGTACGCCATAGCAAGAGACCTCCTCTTGTGGGCACAGACCAATCTGAATTCTCTGAGGGAGAATGCTCTCACGGGGCAACACTCCCCTAGGCAAGTGGTCCGATATGGAGTGTGTTCGGTGAGGCCGAAGTCGACCTTTTCGCCTCGAGAACCAACACCCACTGCACAGTGTTCTTCTCGAAGAAACCTGGCTCATCTCTGGCCCAGCCGCCCCCTCTATGCGTTTCCCCCGTTTCAATGATCCCCCAGAACATCAAACGGGTCAGGGAGAGCGGATGCCCAGTCCTCCTAGTGGCCCCCCTCTGGGAATCAAGGCCGTGGTTTCCAGAGCTGGTCCAGTTATCGGACAGTGTCCCCTGGCCTGTTCCACTGGGGAAAGACCTCCTCACACAGGCCAACGGGACGATACGGCATCCGCAACCCGACTTATGGGCCCTCCACGTCTGGTCCCTAAACGGGTACCCAGAGACCTTCCTGGGAAGGTCTTAAACACTATCACTGAGGCTAGGGCCCCATCTACCAGGCGCCTTTATGCTCTGAAGTGGTCAGGGTTTTCCAGCTGGTGCTCAAAAAAAAAACAACCTAGTGGTACAGTTTCTAAAAGGAGCTAGGAGGATGAACCCCTCCAGACCTCCATCTGTGCTGTCTTGGGACCTCTCCACGGTCCTTGGGGCCCTGAAAAGTCCACCTTTTGAACCACTCCAGTTGGTTGATCTTAAACCTTTCTCGCTACAGACTGCTCTCCTGCTGGCACTGGCATCTATCAAGCGAGTGGGAGATATGTAGGCTCTCCATGAGCCCTTCATGTTTGGAATTTGGATTGGATGACTCCAGGGTCATCCCCAAACCCAGACATGGCTATTATGGCTATTCCGTTTAGAGCACAGGTTATCACATTTTGAGCCCTCCCCCCTTCTGCTGAGGATGGGGAGGCTAATCTACTCTGCCCTGTCAGAGCACTGAGAATCTATCTGAAGCGTTCTGCATCTTTTAGACAATCAGAACAGCTCTTTGTCTGCTTTGGTGGCCGATCTAAGGGTTATCCAGTCAGTAAGCAAAGACTGTCTAGATGGATAGTGGATGCCATATACCTCAGTGGGTCAGGTTTGCCCTATAGGTATCAAGGCTCATTCGACTAGAGGCATGGCCTCGTCTTGGGCTTGGTCCTCTGGTTTTCCAATTCAGGATATTTGTGATGCGGCCGGCTGACCCTCGCCTTCCACATTTATGAAGTTTTATAATATGGATGTACCTTCCCTGTAGGCGAAGGTATTTTTGGTATGATTAAGGCCCGACGGTGTCTGGCCTTGACTACAAATTATGTCACAGTGCACAATCACACATATATTTTATTATAAAACCCGCCTTTGGCAGGTTATATTTTCCCTATACTGATAGACCCGACAGTGCCGATCTGTTCATTATATATACTTGGGTTCTGGCTTGTTTCTGTGAGCTCAAGGATCCTGAGCTGCAGTAGGCAACCAGTTACTTATGGTGCGGCATTTTGCATGGCGTCTAAGACAGCGTTCTATGCGTGTGTTGTGCATAATTAAAGCATGTCAATCAATATTGGAGTTCCACCCCAGTGGAAAAAAAAAAAGAGATTTGAAATATATTACTTTTTTTTTTATTTTTTTATTGCAAATATACTACTATCTTTAAATATATTAAAAGTATATTAGTGTGACCGTATGACTCGATCAACTTACACTAGTAAGGCCCGTACTCAAGACCCCAAATTTTCAAGCCTCCCCAAACAGGCTTTCCACTAAAGGAAAAGGATGAGCAGAGACAAAACCACAGACTACAATTTTATTTATTAATTGGTTACTAAAAACACCTTGAGCTCAACATCAATGATAGAATCATTTTAATCAATGTGAATGAATCAGCCCAATGGGCTTTGTTGTTTAGTCGGTTCACATGGGCCGGCCACCCATACACTGGCCAAACACACAAAAAGAAAAAAAACTAACAAAAGGACAATTCACGATAAAAAGGATAAACTAAACAAGTTGGTTTCTTTCTTTGATATTATGTCTTTATATAAAACATTTCACCGCTCAAATAATAAACAAAATAAATACAAATCAAAAACACTTCAAACCAACCAAACCCGAGAAAATACAATAATGATTTAAACCAGGGTTCGAAATGACTTAGGACTCTTGGGGGGGTCCCCTAAAATTTAATTATTAAAAATTATGAAGACTACCTTGCTACACTATATACTGTAGGCAAAATTATATGGAGCAATGTTGAAGTGTTGAAGGTGGGATAATGGTCTTGGGATGTTTTTCATGGTCTGGGCCAGGCCCAGTATTGTAGTGGTGTCTGGAGAAGTGGCTATAATCTAACAGGTAACCCTCTAACTCTGAATAAAACATTTTAAAAGATAATTGCGACTTTTTATCTCACAATTGTGAGTTTACATCTCGCAATTCTGACTTTATAACATGCAATTGCGACTTTATTTCATGCAAATCTGCCTTTATATCTGGCAATTCTGAGAAATAAAGTCAGAATTGAGAGATATAAAGTCAGAGCTGCGTGAAATAAAGTCGCAATTGCGTCATATAAAGTCAGAATTCTGACTTTTTTTCTCGCAATTGCGACTTTATATCACGCAATTCTGACTTTATAACACATAATTGCGAGTTTATATCTCGCAATTCTGACATCTTTTCTCAGAATTGTGAGATATAAACTAACAATTGTGAGATATTTATGTCCAATTCTAAGGGAAAAAAGACAGACTTTATTTTTTTTACCTCAGAATTAGGCTATATATCACAATTCTGATTTTATAACATGCAATTGCGACTTTATATCATGCAATTCTGAATTTATATCTCGCAATTCTGACTTTATAAGACGCAATTGACCCTTCGCTAAGCCACGCCCGAAAACCGCCACAGGCCAATCGTGGCTTAGCAACCGTAACTAGGCGCGGGAGGTCTGGCAAGCTTTCGAGCGAGGGAAACATGCCCATGCGTTATGCGTATGGATTGTGCAAATCTGATACCCGGTATCCTAAAAGTTTGGACGGGGTGGTGGATTTTGTTCCCTTCCCGAAACCTAAAACCCAAGGGGAGAAATGCCGGGCGTCATCTTCATTTATATAGCGTTTTTAACAATGTAGATTGTTCCAAAGCAGCTTTACATTGATAATAGGAAATTAAAAGTAAAGTGTTTTGGCTTTATAGCAGCTCTAGAATAAAGTTATTGTCCAGCTCGTGGATCAAGCAGTGTGAGTAAAGGCAAGACGGAGGCTCACTGACATAATTTTACATTACTTAAAAATATATTTCAGCATTTTGTTAATCGACGGCCAAACTAGAAACGTTACCCCAATCCGATCGCGACTCTCCCGGTGTTAGTTCTAGTAAAAGTAAAAGGTAACGTTATTTAGTAAAAGCAGTGAACATCACGGGGCTTGCCGGAGATCTCCAAGGAAAAGGTTGGTATGCAAACTTAATCAGTTCATAACAGTAGTCACTTATATGACCCACGACGTGTGAGCAGTAACGTTAGCCTGGCGCACTACAAATATAAGCGGGAGATCGTTATCATTGCAAAGTGGTCAGGCTAATGACTTGTGTTTATTCCACAATACATATGGATAAGTTGTTTGATCTATAAATATTAGAATATTTTCACATTTCACTTACCCTGCTGGCTCAATTTGTGTGTTTCCCATTTAAATGGTCAGTATATGAGGCGGCTGCTGCTTGCGCTGGGACCTAACGTTATAGACTTTAGCTTCAATTTTGATGAAATTATTCTCTAATCGTTTGCATATTATGTCGTGGATATATCCCTCGAATGCATACTGCAGTCTTGTTCTCTCATATTTTCACCTGTTCGCCAAAAATGACCAATTATCTCCTTAGGAATGTCTGAAACCAGTGCATACACACTGTAATAGACGTGTCAGGCGCAAAAGCTTGACAGGCGTAGCAACAGTAACTAAGGAGGGCGGGGCTTAGCGAAGGGTCAATTGGGAGATATAAATTCAGAATAAACATGCAATTCTGAGAAAAAAAGTCCGAATTTCAAGTAGCTATATTTCTAACAATTGCGAGTTTATATCTCATAATTCTGACTTTATAACACGCAATTGCGACTTTATATCACGCAATTTTGACTTAATAACCTGCAATTGCGACTCTATATCACGTAATTCTGAGATAAAAAGTCAGAATTACCTTTTTTATTTTTCACTCTGTGGCGGAAACAAGCTTCCATAGTCTGCTGTTAGCTGGCAGATCATTTGGCTTCATACACATACTTAGCTAACAAGAAACGTTGACAAACTCGAACTCCTAATATTTTACTTTAAGCAATTATAGAGATATAAATATAATCGAAGCACTTACAGGATTTCACTCTTTGTGAGGTTTCGTTTTGCCGCGTTCAGCTACAGTAGGCTACGTGTCTGCGGGAGCACCACAACAACAATCTGTGATGCTGTATAGGAACTCACTCGGCTAATAGTTGCCCTGATTGCTGCCTCGCATTAGGAAATAAATGAATTACTGTTATAAATATAAAACGTCACTAAAGACCTACTTTTCACTATTATTTTTAATGTTAAAATATATTTGTTGGGGACCCCCCAAAATCCAAAAATAAATTCTTATGGGGGGTCCCTAATGACTTATGGAGGGTCCAGGACCCCCCCAGACCCCCCTCATTTTGAACCCTGAGCAGCATCAATGTAAAACAAGACAAAGAAATGATACAACCAAACCAAATAACAAAATAACCAAACTAAATTGGTTAATAAACAAAACCTAATATAATAATAATAATAATAATAATAATAATAATAATAATACAAATAATAGCAAAAAAAAAAAATCAATTCAACTCCATTGCACACACTTAAAATAAAGACAATGAATATAAACACAAATCAATAAAATGACACCAGTAAACTGAGCGAACACCCGGTGGCGTCAGAATCAAAGGTCACGGATTTAGCACATCCCACGTGAGCGTTGTACAGGCAATAGCGAGGACGTTCAATGCAATCGCGAGCGTTCGGTGCAATCACGAGCATTCAAGGCAAAATCCCGCGTCACAAACTGGAAACGCTATTTAAACCACAGCAAAGCAGCAACTGGCAACTTCTTTCAAGTGTATGACATTCACATACTCACTAACAATGCCTGGATTCACCCGATTAATCTTTCCCGAAGAGTGAAGGAGATACAAGACCTACACAAACAGGTCACATCGTTACAATGTCATGAGGAAACTAACTCACCTGTGTCTTTATAGCTACGTGATTACCTGACGTACCCACCCACTTTATGCAATCCGTACGCTATTTTTAAAGGGGCCACGCAGACTATTGTTAAAGGGGCAATCCCACAACATTAGCATCATGCTTTTACCTATTTTCACAATACAACTTTTAACACACTTTAAAATAATTGTACTTTAATATTTTTTCTAAAAATATATTGTCACAAAAAACATACTTCCAATTTAATTCAAATTGTTCCAATTTACCACACAAATGTACACAAAATACACTTAAAGTTATGCTTTGTATAATTTAATTACAACTTAAATATACTTAGTACAAAATTGGTTGTTTCAAAATAGCACATTTTAAGTCAACTAATCATTAACACACTTGAAGTATAATAAATTAGTCAGGCTGCAAGTACTTAGCATTTTTTATTATTATTATTTATTTATTTTTATTCACCAGGGTTTTCTCTCCGGCTGAATAACACAACCTCTGCCGAAAGTAGGTGTTCAGCGTTTAGAATATAAAGCTTACAAAATGTATATCATAAATTAAAAAAAAAAAAAAAAATAATAAACTAGCGCTAAGACCCAGAATCTGCCCTACCTAAATTTACAGTGAAGAGCCGCTACTGAATCGAGGCAATTTACAGAGCACTGCTGAGACCGTTTGTTTTTTATCAAAAGTTCAAGTGGTTAGCTTTCTGTTGTTTTCTCAGAAATATATATTTAGAGACCATAGCCTAATTAACAAATAGTACCACCAGAATCGTTCTGAAATCAGTTAAAAAATTAAAAATTAAAGTTGCATCAAATCAATTTAATTATTTATCCCCATCTAAATAGTTATTTTCAGTTAGATTTTCCTTACCTGAACAATGTAAATGACCTGGCGCGAAAACCTGGGTGTTCCTGTCTTCAGATATGGTTAATCTCTCCAAAATCCTCCTAAGACATGCCATTAAATACAGCAGTTTAGTTTCACTTTGACAGATATGGAAGTGGCAAAGATAGTGGGTTTTTGGTTTTAAAAAAAATCACGTGTGTTATACTAAAGCAGGGCTATTCAACTGGCACTGAGTGTGGGCCCCAGGCTAAATTAATTAATTAGGTCCTTTATTTAAATAAAAAAACATCCCGTTAAAAAAAAAAAAAAAAACGGTAAATCTCTGGTAGCAAAGTTTCCAGACGGAGTCCGTTAAATTACAGCAAATAACCATTTCACAAAATGACATTGAAAAAACGTAAAAATACAGAATTGACTTTACAGTCAAAATTAATTTAATTATAGTATATTACTGTTGACAATGGCTCATTAAACCATTAAAAGCTCAAAAAACGTATAAATGATGTCAAATTACATTAAAAAACATTTAACTTTCAGGTTAAACTGTAAATGTAGGGTTTTAAAAAGTTATTTTATAATAATGCTGCCTATCTACAGTAATTATCTTTTAATATATAGTTTTTCTGTGTAAAATAACTATGAAGTTAAGTAATGCAATAAGTACATACATTCAAATACAAAGTTTGTATATTTACCATTTTTAATTAATAATAATTTTTTACAGATCCAATTTCACAACTTTGACCAATCTCCAATTAAGTACTTAATAATAGCAAATTTACAGTCAATTTCTGTTAAATTAACTAAATGTATAAGTACACAACACCTGCACATTTACATTACTCATTAAACAAACACTGAAAATCAAGATACTTGAATGATAGGAAATACAAGCTTAGTATATAATTTAGAACATAAATAGTCTAGATGGAAATAGGGGTACGGGCACACGCGCTTTTTTTATGCCACGTGATTTTATTAAAATCTTTAAAGTGTCTATTTTCATAATCTGCCAGGTACCAAGCTGAAATAATGTCCCAAAGGCTTCATTTTTAACCCTTTGCTGCACTTGACCGAAACCCCAAAAAAATAAAAAAATAATATAGAAAGTGGCATTACATTTGAAGTAAACAATATACAGAGAAAAATGAACACATTTTCCCATACAATTCTGACTCCAGCAATTGAATGGATTGGTTATTTTTGACATTTGACAACATATTGACCCTATTTCTGGACAAAAATAGCGAAAAGTGGCCAAATATGTGTAGAGGATCAAATATATTTTCGTTTTCTCAAGCGCATAGGGTGATTTTTATTTTATTTTTTTCACAAACTGTTATTTATTTATCCTTCAAGTGTCTATTTTAAGATTAAATTTTGTACCAAGCTGAAATAATGTCCAAAATGCTTTATTTTTAACCCTTTGCACCAAACCCGAAAAATCTAATGTGATATAAAGTGCCATACCATCTATAGTCAAAACCAGCAAACAAAAAAAGCCTAATTTGTCAACATTTTTATTATACTAATAGCAGCCTGAAATGGGGTTTATTTTAACCTTTTACTGCTGAAGAGGGTGGACTGGAATCCACTGCTGCTTCAATGTATATGTAATGAGTGATTATAATCAAGGTATTAATCAATATTTTTCCTTCTAAATATCATGAGTTGAATGACTTCTCTGGAGAATGATATCAGAATGCAGTAACAGTGCTTGCCTATTTATCCCAATTAAATAGGGAAATGTTTTGTGTTTGAGAAAGGTCTTCAACGTGTTAAAACACATAGGGGTCATTGAAGTCTATAGTTTAAGGGACCATTTCTCAGTTAAAGCCTTATTTTACATTTAGACTAAAGTGTCCTATCCTTGAGGAAAATAACTTGTTATCTTGATGTTTTGAGACGAGACTCCTGTTTATGGTTAGAGCCTGGCCAAATCCAACCTTGGATGGTGTGTGTGTGTTAGTCTTCTTGGTTACAGGTTAAGGAACTACTGGCATTATTGGAGATTGACTGAGTTGTTGTTCGGGACATGCTGGCACCCAGCAACCCAAATCTGCGATCTGGAAGGTCACGACATGCCTGACTTCAGGGTCCGAGTGTCAGATGCATAATCTATGGAGATATGCTTCAGTCTATCTGTGTGTGTGTGGAAAATTACTATGTTTATCTATTTCTTAGCCAATGAGAATCATTCAACCTGTAAGCAATGACGTAGCTTAGACCTTGGAAATGGTATAACTGCTGTGATCTTTGTAACTGTAAGTGGGGCGGCCTACAAACTCCTGTGTGAGTCTTGAAGCTGACTTCTGTTGATGAAACTGCAAACTATCTTCAGTAAAACTTTTCTTCATTTTTTTTATAATTCTGACTCCGGGTCTTCTTTCAAACATCTGGTCCTTGGGTCCTAAACTGTTAACCCCTAACACTGCACCTATCCTGAACCTGAAGAAATTGAAAATAGCTTTACTTTTGAAGTAAACAAAATAAAGCAAATTAACTTTGCTAAAGGTCCAAAAAGTTGACTAACTGCCAGTTTGGGAATGTTGGGGCTTTGCAGTTGGCAGTTGGTGGCCGTTGGTTGGTACCTGCTGATCGCCATTTCCCACTGTCCTCTCTTTTGGAACAATTTCAGTTAGTATTTGAAACTATAATTAAGATATACTTTTGTAGTCATAACTAAGTCATAAGTCATTTTTCAACAGTTTTTACTATATTCACAGGTTTTTGGAAAGCGAGAAGCTATCACATCTACACATATCAGTATCCGAGATATGTGACTCTGTTAAGGATGTAGCACTATCTGATCATTTATGTATTTTCTTTGATATATTGATCTCTCCTGCCACTGAAGCGAGATCTGTGTCTGTCAAGAAGAGATGCTTAAATGAGAACACTAGTGTCCTATTTATGAAGGCCATATCCTTAACACCAAGCATATCTGCAGACTCTGTTGATTTTCTCCTTGATTCTTTTAACCCTCCTATTACCTTTGGGGTCAATTTGACCCCATTCAGTGTTTAACGTCTCTAAATACATACTTAAAAAAAATATTTTTGCTTCATATTTAAAGACTTTTCCTAATTTAATGGGGACAACTGGGTAAACATAAAATTAACATGATGATAGGTTTTCAATGTTCTGTACGTACTTTTGTAGCATCGTTGTTCTTTGGGGTCAATTTGACCCCAGGCTCATTTTGCTGTATAAAACATATAAGAAATATCAAATTTTTTGTTGTTCACATTGGTGATTAGGCACAAATCCCACATTTATTTTGGATGATATTGAGATCATTATAAGTTGAGATTTTATGATCTTCAAAAACCTTCCCTTTGCTTTAGGGCCCTAACCCGACATTACCATATAGGCCTACTTGAAGTATTGCGAGAACCACTGATAGTTCACACGATATATGAAGGGGGGAATCATAATTCTCACAAGAAATTTGATATTTCCAGTGCCAATTATATATTTCCAGGGAAGGGAAAACATAATTCTTGCAAGAACTTTGATATTTTGTGCCGTGGGGGAGGGGAAAACATAATATAGGGGATGAGCAAATGTATGAAAGCTTCCACAGAAGCCTTATAAACCATTTCTCTTTGTGCTTTGTGAGCTCTCTCTTTATGCTCTTTCTCAATTGAAAATGACCTCTTAGCAAAGTTTTTTGGGGGGGTTTTTGGGTTCTATACGGACCTGTTCGCCAGCAAGACACCAGTCGACCCGCCCGAAATGCAGGACGATGCCATACCAGCCATCCCGTCAGTGTTGACCAGTGAGGTCAGGCATGCGATCCAGAACATCCAGAAAGACCGGGCGCCAGGGCTGGACGGAATCGAGGCCGAGCTGCTCAAAGAGGGTGGACCGATGCTTTGGGCAGCATTGGCCAGCCGTTTCAGCCGCTACATGGCGCAGAGAAGAACACCAGATCAATGGAAGACGGCCAAGACAGTGCTGTTGTACAAGAAGGGTGACCGCGAACAGCTGAGGAATTATCGGCCAATCTGGCTCCTGCCGACCGTGTACAAGGTTTTCATCAAGGTGCTGTACAACCAACTAGCCAGGCAGTTGGACAAACAACAGCCACCCAACAGGCCGGCTTCCGGTCTGGCTACAGCACAATGGACCACATCCACGTGCTGAACCAACTGCTTGAATGCTGCCGGAAGTACAAGATGCCCTTGGTACTGGCCTTCGTAGACTACGAGAAAGCCTTCGACAGCGTAGAGATCAATGCCGTACTGCTCGCCCTACAACAACAGGGCATCTCCTACGAGTACGTGGACCTTTTGCGGGAGCTGAACAGCGGATGCGCCACCAACATCACCTTGTTCGACCGGATACTTCCCACTTGAATGAGAGGGTACAGCTGTGGCCAAATTTGAAATTTTTGCTGCTTCAGTTGTTATGATGTTGATTCACATTTTTCTAGATTATTGTGCAGAGTGATCAGAGGCATTTTACATCATTTCAAAAAGCTTTATCACAAAACCCCAAATTTCACTGTTTTTGTCCTTGACACCAAATTACCAGCTAACATCATTTTACTAATCATATCATCAGCACATAATTGCTATAAGGAAGGAAGAAGTGCTTACATTGTGTTCTTCTGTTAGCAATGGTTTCCTCCAAAGAAAGAGATCTTCTCCTCCAAAGATCTTTGCATCAAAATGGCCTCCATTTACCAGATCATCAAGAGCTTCAAGAATAGAGGTTCGGCTGCAGTGAAGAAGGCTTTAGGATGTCCCAGAGTGTCCAGCAAGTACCAGGAACTTCTCCTCCTGAGGAATCAGCTAGGGAATCGTGTCACCACCAGTGCAGAACTGCTCAATATTGGCAGCAGGTGGGTGTGAGAGCATCTGCACACACAGCGAGGCCAAGACTTTTGGACAACAACCTGGTGTCAAGAAGGGCAGCAAAGAAGCCACTTCTCTCCAATAAAAACATCAAATATTGGCTGAAATTCTGCAGGAAGTACAAGAATTGGACAGCAGAAGACTGGTGCAAAAATTAGAACATCTGGAAAATCGATTGTCCAGAGAAGAAAAGGTGAACGCTACCATGAGTCCTGTGTCGTGCCAACAGTGAGGCATCCTGAGACTATCAATGGGAGTGTCATATTGACCCCAAACCCATCCTTGATAAAATATATTGTGTAATATAATAAATAAAAAGCTATTAAAACACCAAAAAATATATATAATTTTAGAATTTTAGATAAATCAGTGACATTTTATAGTGATTTGCTAATTTGTCCATAGTCGTGCAATAGGTATTCTGGATGTATAAGGGGTGGGGGGTTGGTGGTGTTTTATTTAAAGGGATATTTAAGTAGTCAACAAAGAAACAAAGTACCTGACTTAAACCTTTGGGGAAAAAATCAAATTGTGGGGGTTTAAATTGCTGGGGTCAAATTGACCCCAGTGGGTAAAAGATGTTGGTAGATTTGAGGGTAACAGGAGGGTTAACTCAAAAGTTAAAAGTGTAATTGATGATATTGCTCCTGTTAAAGTCAGGAAGAAGAGTGGCAGACAAAAAGCACCTCTGAGAAACTCAACAGCAGTGCAAAATATTAAAAGACAATGCAGAAAAGCAGAGCGCATGTGGCGGAAGACAAAACTTGTAGTCCATTATAACATCTACAAAGACAGCCTACATGCTTTCAATATGGAACTAGGCAAAGCTAGACAGACTTTCTTCTCAAATATTATAAACAGTAATTTAAACAACACACGCACTCTTTTTGCTACTGTAGAGAGACTGACAAACCCCCCAAGCCAGATTCCCAGTGAAATGCTCTCAGACAGCAAGTGCAGTGAGTTTGCTTCTTTCTTCTCTGAGAAAATCAATAATATCAGAAAGGTGATCAGCACATCCTTGAGTTGCGCTGGGGTCAGACAGATCAAACCACCTGAGAAAGTAGTTACTATGTCTGACTTCAAAGAAATTGATGGCACAATTTTGGCAGAAACCGTACAGCACCTTAAAACATCAACCTGCGCTCTTGACACACTTCCCACATCATTTTTCAAAAGTGTGTTAAACAGTTTAGAAGCAGATCTTCTAGAAGTGGTAAATGTCTCACTTCGCTCTGGGAGTTTTCCAAACTCCCTGAAAACTGCAGTTGTCAAGCCACTTCTGAAAAAGAGCAATCTGGATAAGACCATATTAAGCAACTATAGGCCGATCTCAAATCTTCCCTTCATAGGCAAGATCATTGAAAAAGTTGTCTTCAATCAGCTGAACAAATTCTTGAGCTTGAATGGATCCTTTTCCAATCTGGTTTCCGACCGCACCACAGCACAGAGACAGCGCTCATAAAGATAATAAACGATATTTGCTTAAATACTGATTCAGGCAAATTATCAGTGCTGGTATTACTCGACCTCAGTGCTGCATTTGACACTGTCGATCATAACATACTTCTGGACAGACTGGAAAACTGGGTGGGGCTTTCTGGGATAGTCCTAAAATGGTTCAGGTCATACTTAGATGGGAGAGGTTATTATGTGAGTATAGGAGACCATAAGTCTGAGTGGACATCCATGACATGCGGAGTCCCTCAAGGCTCAATTCTTGCACCACTCCTGTTCAACCTGTATATGCTCCCAGTGAGCCAAATAATGAGAAAGAACCAAATTGCTTACCACAGCTATGCAGACGACACACAGCTCTACTTAGCCCTATCGCCTAATGACTACAGCCCCATTGACTCCCTGTGTCAATGCATTGATGAAGTCAACAGTTGGATGTGTCAAAGCTTTCTTCAGTTAAACAAAGACAAAACTGAAGTCATTGTGTTTGGAAACAAAGATGAAGTTCTCAAGGTGAACGCATACCTTCACTCTAGGGGTCAAACAACTAAAAATCAAGTCAGGAATCTTGGTGTGAGTCAGACCTTAGTTTCAGTAGTCATGTCAAAGCAATAACTAAATCAGCATACTATCATCTGAAAAATATTGCAAGAATTAGATGCTTTGTTTCCAGACAAGACTTAGAGAAACTTGTTCATGCTTTCATCACCAGCAGGGTGGATTATTGTAATGGACTCCTCACTGGCCTTCCCAAAAAGACCATAAGACAGTTGCAGCTCATACAGAACGCTGCCGCCAGGATTCTGAGCAGAACCAGAACATATGAACATATCACACCAGTCCTCAGGTCTTTACACTGGCTCCCAGTTAGATTTAGGATTGATTTTAAAGTATTATTACTGGTATATAAATCATTCAATGGCCTAGGACCTCAATACATTGCAGATATGCTCACTAAATATAAACCCAACAGATCACTCAGATCACTAGGATCATATCAGCCATAAATACCAAGGGTTCACTCAAAGCATGGCGAGTCCGCTTTCAGCTATTATGCTGGAACCAGCTTCCAGAAGAGATCAGATGTGCTCCTACTGTAGTCACTTTCAAATCCAGACTCAAAACACTTTTGTTTAGCTGTGCATTTACTGAATAAGCACTGTGCCACTGTTTGTCCGACTGTTTGTACCGTACTGTATTTTATTTTGTTATTTTTCTAAACTGTTTTAATTATTCATATTTCTTTTTATTATTTTAATTTATTCTATATAAAGCACTTTGAATTGCCACTGTGTATGAAATGTGCCATATAAATAAACTTGCCTTGCCTTCCCTTCAGTTTCTACTAGAAATAACAGGCAGTGAGTTTGATCAAAGTTGGACTTCAAGGGCCAGAGTTGAAAATATATGGCTTATACAAAAAAAAAAGAAAAAAAAAACCCACACAAATGATAATTGTCATGCATAGCAGGAAAATGGCATCTGGGAACTGCTTATACGGAACTTATGGGTAATTTCAGTTCCACAGTGGAGTTTGGAGTTGATGTCCTCATTTTACTTTCAGTGTTTTTGGAGGCACATGACAACAACTATAGGGGATTTGGGTAGAAAGTGGTGAGGATATAATGGCCTGTAGTCTATTATTGTAGACTGGCATTAATGTACCTAAAATTATTGTGAATTTAAATGGATTAATTTTGCACAAAGCAGTTTTCCCCTAACATTGGCTCCTGACAATCAGAAACTGATTTGTCACGTGTTTTACAGGGACTGGGAATGTGGAAGAGGTTTCTGGTTAAAGTGTGGAGCTGAGTAAGCTCATTTTAGGAGCAAAGCTATAGGCTCACGTGGAAGGATTGAGGGATTGACAGGAAAACTGTGACTACGAAATACTCAACATTGCAAAATATAGGTAAAAACAAGAGGCTGCCAAACACAGTGTGGTGAAGGCAGAAGCATTTCTAAACGATCATGCCCCATTATCACGCCACCCCTCACCCCCTTAAAAATTGATAATAATAATAAGCCACCAAATGTTTAGATCGGCCTAAAGTTCAAACATTATTAAAGAAAAGTAAACAGTAATAAAATAAGTACAAATAAACATATTACAAGCAATAGCAAGTATACAATATAACAAGATGAAACAAATTAAATAGGGCTGAAAAGATTGTATCTAACAATACAGGTACAGATCTTGAATAATCAAATGTAAAACAACACTGCATAATCTTCACTGTATAAATTAAATATACATTAATCACCTATCATTTCCATGTCATTTTAGTGATAACTTGTGTGACCGTGTACATATGAGCATCGGACACTCCAGACACAGGCACAAACACTTGCTCTGACAGATAAACTGTTCACTGATGATGTCGAGCCGCATTCAGATCGCCACTTTCGACACATCAGAATTTGTACATTTTTGTAACGGGTTGTAGTGAATACAATACAAATATATGTATTGTTTGCTTTTTCACTAAAATCCTTTATTACTAATTTATTTCTGTTTTTATTTGTGCAATATATGTTGATTCCTCTATTCTGTGTTTAGAGACTTTAATTTTGAATTTTGGCGCTGTTCTGACGCCATTTTGATGTGAGTGTGCGCCTCTCGCCAGTTCATTTTCATTCTGAAAAAAAAAAAAAAAAACAGTTAATTTCATACTGGGGAGAAGTAAGTGTTTTTTAGAGCTCCTCGTCTTAGCTGCCAGAACCCAAGCTAGAAAACTGGTTGCTATGAATCCCGATTCTGGGTGTCAGACCCAGGGTGGCCTGCTGAGTCTTGGGGCTCAGTCTCGGAGCGGACTGTTAAGGCCGACCACCTGAAAGTTTTCTTAGGTAAGAAACTGACTGCCATGGACCAGTAAGTTTGGGAACTGAGCTTCATGGTGGCCTGATAAGGCCAACCGCCTGACAGTGGTCTTACTAGCTGGCAAACATGACCCACTCTGTTGGGGGTTTGCCTTCTGGGAGGCCTAAACGGCCAACAATACAGTGGCAATACTTTCGCCAGCTGCTTTCAAAGTGAATGGCACCATTTTGTTATTATGTACTTAAATAGGGAAAACGTGGAGGTGTTTGGTAGCTTCTCTGCTTGGCCCATATTGAATGAACTGGGCTAGGCTAAGTGCTAACAAAGTTTCGCCGCAAGACAGAGCGATTGAGTGCACGCACTGAGATGAGAGAGGTATGTATCAACTCGTCTTAGTTAAGGGAATAACATAGTTTAATATGAAAAGACGGTGGAGTATCCCTTTAAGTTTTTGCCATAATTGACACAAAAACACAAAATGCTCTCGTGTCATGGTGACATCATGTTGTTAACGTGAAGATTATGTGTGATTGACTGGAATTGGGAACATTTTGTTTTGTCTTAAGATCTTGTCTTAGGAGATGTTTTTGCATTTTTGCTAAATGGTAAAACATACCTTTTGGTACCTGCGTGAAGTTGCCCCCCCTCCCAACGCAAAACGTCGTCAAAATATGCTCAATCGTGCCCTCATTCTCCCATCTTCTCCCTCTGGTCATGTGCATTTGTTTTCGAATAAGCCGGCGAACGCACAGAGCCATGTCCACTGAGGTATGTATGATACTCAGAAGGCTAGCATATAAATGTTGAGATAGTGTATATTTGTATCGTGTTATCAAACGCAATCCGTAACATTATGGCGAAAAACAAAGAGACTAAGAAAAATTTCTGCTTATTTGTGTTTTTGTTTAGTTTTTAATAGGGGTGTCCCCGACTATGGATTTTCATAGTCGAATCAGAATCGTCATGTCTTGCTTATAGTCGACTAATAGTCAAATCATGTGTTTGGGGGTGGGGCTGGGGGCGGGGCTTTAACATTTCAAAGCCGTGATGTACAGAAAATCACACAAAGAAATAGAAGAAAATGTATAAAAACATTTTGGATCAATAAAACTAAGAAATAACATAAATAACTCCAGAAAGGCCGCAGACAGGATTTTGCATTTCACATACAAATCAAATTAAATCGGCTTAATTACCTGTGCCAGCAGGCTCTATACACCACAACATGGATAAACCGAAAAAATAAACAATTAATTTACTAAATTAAATTAGAACAGAATGTACCTTTCTAATAAATAAAAATACAAAATGAAATAAATCAGAATCAAGTCACAAGATGAGCAAATGTGTGCAAAATTGCCTAAAGTGCAGTGGAACATATATTCAAAATACAAGCCACAAATAGTTAGATTAGATAACCCTGACAGATCAATAAATAAAATAAAAATAAAGCAACTATTAAAATAACGATAGTAGCCAGAATTTTCAACTTTGTCTTTTTAACTGCAGAAACAAAATGCTAAAGTGGCAGTCTTTTTAGCTAAAAATGTTCACACTCACAGCATCCAAAAATCTAATTAGAACCGGTGTGGTATAGTATTCGGTAACCCTGAGGACCCAAGCAATCCGATTGGTTCAAAGCACGTTTTATGGGTAATCGCTTTAGTGCCTGGTTATAAATCATACAAAATTATTTTATTATAGAAGACGTTTGTACTACGTTTTAACAAGTCATTCATGTATTTAATGTATTTTAAATGATACGTTTCATATACTAGTATTTAACCGAAGCTATAGATTGTGAAATTAAACATTTCTCGTTGTTCGTGTGTTTTTTAGTTAGCTTAGATAATAGCATAGCATACAGCTAACGTTATCCGATGATCGTGCTATGAGCTTATAGAGGGTTTTCACGACGCGTCATCAATCCGGAAGTCGGCCATTTTGGAGGTACTGAATGTAAACAGTGCCATTGAACTGAACGGACTCGCAAATTTGGCTGATTATTGCTTCTGAAAAATGGTCAAGTTTTGGTCTGTACTCATCGGTCGCACCGAGAAAAAACATTTCTAGTTCTATAGACTGCCGAAAGTTAAAGAGAAGAGTGCAAAAAACTGATGAAAGATGGCGTTTGTGGTTGAGAGAGGCACAGCATCAGCCACATGTGTAAATTAAGCGTTACCTATGGCTAAAATTTTGACGTATAATAGTTAACTATGGGTACATACACACTGTCAATCCGATTATCTTTGTATCCGATTGGATGTCTAAACCACGGGAAAAACACATGGAAGCTGCGAAATCATATAGAGAAGGACTTGGTAAGCAGGAAAGATCTCAAAATTTTGACAAACTTAAGGTAATATGTGGTAAAGATCTGAACGAGCTAGCTTCTCTAGTCCTTACTTCTTTTTCGTATCCCGACATTGGCTACGTTCAGATTGTCAGTCCAAAAAAAAGCACATGAAATCAGTTTCAAGCTACATCCATATGTGGTTTAATATCCTATTCAAATCACATATCAGGAAATCCACCAGTCTGAACGCTCTTTCTCGTGGTTTATGTGACTTTCTCACGGTCACGTAAAATATAAACATCAGACGTTGTTATATTAGGGAACATGCTGAAAGTCGCTGCCGAAACAAGGCTGTGTTGTTGCAAAGTGCAGGACGAGCAGAAAATTATTATTTTTGAAAAGTATTTTGAAACCGGCGCGGATGAAAAAGAGTTGTGCATACAGTAACCTACCAGCCTCCTAAGTTACAGTTCTGCAGCTCGAGAGACGCAGTAGTCCAGCGCGGCGGCTATACATTTCCATATTGTAAAATTTAAATAAGAAAACATTTATATTGCAAATGCAAACCTCTCCATCAACGCAACATCATTGCCGTATTGTCAAAGAGCTGCGTGGACACACAAATCGGTTCTGAACAGTTGCAATACAGTGTGGAGTGTGGACATCATTTTAGATCATATTCCAATGAGTGTAACAATGTGTTCAATAGTACATAAACAGTGCAATCCATGCCGTTGTTTACATCCGAGTACCTCCAATATGGCCGCGCATCCGGGTAACTGACCAAATCGTGACGTAGGTGAAAACCCTCTATACTGCACTGATACTGGCTTACCGTATTCACAGCCATTCGTAATGCAATTATAATTATGTCATTATTTTGTATCCTCAATAATCAGCGCAATATGTTACAAGTACACTTTTATTTATTAAAAGAGCCATAAAATAATATTTATTTGTGTATATTACTATTTTTGCTATTACATTTAAATAAATTACAGAATGCTAGCTATGTTTTGTGGGCATAAATATTAATTGGTTGTCTAGCCTTGACTAAAGAACACTATAATGTAATTATGGAATCACAATCTTAATGTAATTAATCAAACACCTTAATTAATATAATAATCTTTATTTTAAAGAAATAACATGTTAAAGTATGTTTTGTGACGAAATTATTTGTTTTAAAGAAATAGGGCATAATATGTTTTTTTTTTTTATTACAAGCATGTAATTTGTGTACTAATGCATATGATTTATGTCATAATAATTCTTAATACAGAACATCATACAACACAATAACATTTAATGTAATTAAATTAGAGAATCAAAACTTATATAAAAATTGTATTAAATTACACAATACAATACATAATGAATTCTGAAACTGAATTATGAGATGTAATATATTACATTTTTATTAACACAAAACTACAAGCAAAATGCACACCGTTTTAGGACATTTATAGAGCTTTTTAAAATACACAACAATACAAAGCAGCTTTAAACAAACATACTCTAGTATGTCTTTACTTTCCTAAACACTTTTGTGATAGTCCTCTGGCTATAGATTGTGAAGATTTAAAAACCATTAATGTTGAGTTAGCTGTGTTAAAATATTTAATGAACTGTAAGGTTAAAGTTTTTTGAGAGCTAATGAGACAAATAGATGCAGTGTATTTTGCTGTATGAAAAGTCAAATCTTTAGTTTGAAGTAAATTCATGTTGTCAAGGCAAGTCACCTTTATTTATATAGCGCTTTTTACAATACAGATTGTATCAAAGCAGCTTCACATTGATAAAATGAAAATAATACAACAAAGTTTGTTTCTAGAAGAAAATTGCATCATTGTCCACCCAAATTAGACAGATCAATAATATTGTTGAATATTAAATGTCCCCAACTAAGCAAGCCAAAGCCAAGGCAACAGTGGCAAGGAACCAAAACTCCATCAGTGACAGAATGGAGAAAAAAACCTTGGCTCAGTCGCTCAGTTCTCCTCTGGCCAACCAGCGAACAGTGTATGATTATGATCCAGGCAGCATTACAGGTCAGAGGTCAGATTGGTTGTGTCGATGAGGCCGGCACTTCAGGGATGCGTCATGGTTGGGTCCACGTGCAGGTCCACCATCTAGTCTGGATACGGCCGGAGTCCACCTCACTTCAGAAACGGAGAGACTGGTTGACAATTCAGCACTGCGTTGTCGTCGCATCCAGGCGTAGGTCCTTCATCTGATCTGGATACGGCCTGGATCCGGCGGACTGCGGTAAACCTCGGTATAAGCAGAGAGACTAATATTAACGTAGACGCCATTCTTCTTATGATGGAACGAGTACATCAGGATTTATGGGAAGTGTTCCCGGTTCCGGCTGGCCTAATCTATGCAGCCTAACATTGAATTATAGAAGTCTATAATGTGTTATGTGTATGCTAGGTCAAAGAGATGTGTTTTTAGTCTAGCTTTGAACTGACTGAGTGTGTCTGCTTCCCGGACAATGGTAGGAAGACTGTTCCAGAGTTTTGGTGCTAAATAGGAGAAGGATCTACCGCCAGCAGTCGATTTTGATACTCTAGGAATTATCAACTGGCCGGAAATTTTGAGATCGCAATAGACGTGAAGGACTATAATGCGTTAAGAGCTCGCTCAAGTACTGGGGAGCTAAACCATTTAGTGCTTTGTAAGTAATCAGCAATATTTTAAAATTTGTGCAGTGCAGTGTTGACAGAACCGGGCTAATATGGTCATACTTCCTGGTTCTGGTAAGAACTCGAGCTGCTGCGTTTTGGACTAGCTGTAGTTTGAAGGAACTCTGCAAAAACACACAAACAACACGTCACGTGCAACTGAACACTTGCAGTCTTTAGTGCTGTGGAACACCACTCACTGTTTTTGCTTTGATATGCAAGCCCAAAGGTGCAACGCAGCAGTAACCATCTCGTGGGTCAAGAATTTGAGTCTACAATTATCTTACCCACTTCGTGACGTCCGGAAAGATGCCTTGCCAGTAGTATGCGCTTGCAATCTTATTAAATGTCCTTGTTATCCCCTGATGCCCACCTGTAGCTGGGCTGTCATGACAGTCCCGAAGGACTCGTTCCTTCTGTTGCTCATCCATGACAACTAGACGGTTTGATCCGTCTGCAGTCTTGTAATAAAGATGTCCACCTGTGTTAGAGACATAAAGAGGTAATGTGAGGGAACGCAACACACAGTAAATCATGTTATTTATTGAAGAAAATATTACGTAAAATTAGTTGTTTTATCATAAGCAAACGTAGCGGATACTGTAAATTACAGAATACATAACACATTAAAAGGCAATGATATTTTTCTACTTCCCCTGCACAATGAACTTCTTAGCAGAACGCCTGACAATGCTCTTCCGTCCGGTGTCAGCGTTCCCTTGGTAAACTCCACGCTCCAGGTACTCCTTCACCTCAGCATGCAACGCAAACTGTAACATAACTTTAATGCAAAGCAAAAGTAATGATATTAGGTTGATTAAACGTATTAATTGTGCAGTCAATCGATCCAAAAAATTAACTCGATTAAATACACTTTTTTTCTGATTAAGCGTGATTGATCACAATCATAAACACTCAAGTTTCAGTGACACTGTATAATAACGTTCAGATGTAAGTCATTTATAAGTGGTTAGTTAATGATGAACTAATCATTTACAGAACATTCATAAATTATTAGCAAGTGATATACTAACATTTTATGTATGTTTTGTAAATTCCGTTACAAGTCATTTACAAATGATTAGTAAATGATTAACTAATCATTTACTAAACATGAATATGCGTTTCATACATGTTTAATAAATAATGTTATTTTTTCTGTATGTATGTAGTAATTAGAGGGTTCAGAAAGTGTTGTAAATGGCTTGAATACACATACAGATCATTTGTAACAGGTAAGTATCATTTGTAACAGGTAAGTGTAACACATTTACAAGTAATGAATATTTTACACTTTAGATTAGGGGATGCAAAAAGTGTTGTAAATGATTTATTCATGCGTTTACACATCTATAACAGGTGTTGAACACTGTAGTGTGTAGTGTCGTGTGTAGTGTAGTGTGCACTGCAGTGTAAGTGCTGACTGGTGAGGGTATAGATAGCTGTCTTCTCTGAAAACACACGGAGTCTTTAACCACTGTGCACCTGATGTGAGCAAAACATACAGAAAAATTTAACATAATGAACATTTATGAAACGCATAGGCATATTTTATAAATTATTAGTTAATCATTACCTAATCATTTGTAAATTACTTGTAACGAAATGTACAAAACATACATAAAATGTTAGTATATTACTTATTAATCATTTATGAACGCATAGTCATGTTTCATAAATAATTAGTTACTCATTTACTAATCACTCAAAAAAAATTTTTTACAAAGCATACATAAAATGTTAGTATATCACATGCTAATCATTTATGCATGTTTTGTAAATGATTAGTTCATCATTAACTAACCACTTATTAATGACCTACAACTGAACGTTATTATGAAGTGTTACCCAAGTCTCTATACGTTTTTACTATATTTTATAATTTAATCATTTCACATTTAATCTTCAGATTAATGTAGAAAAACATAAAATAACTAAATAAAGACATTATATTTTAAATACTTGTTTAATAACTTATATATATATATAAATGAAGGCCAGTATCACTGATACTACACTGTAAAAAATGCTGGGTTAAAAATAACTCAACTTGGGTTGTTTTATAACTCAGCCGCTGGATAAATATTGCACCAGCCCAGCAGTAGTTAATTTGACCCAGCAAGATGGGTCGGTCATATTTAACCCAACAGATGAGTTAAATATTCTACCCAAATGCTGGGTCAAACTAATTACAATTATGGGTTGATTTAACTACATACTTTGGTTAAATAGTGTACCCAAATGTTGGGTCAATTTAATTACAATTATGGGTTGATTTAACTACATATTAGTTATATAGTGTACCCAAATGCTGGGTCAAATTAATTACAATTCTGGGTTGATTCAACTACATACTTGTTATAAAGAGTACCCAAATACTGGGTAAAATTAACCCAAATGCCAGATTAATTCTAACACATTACAGTACAATTTAAGAAAATAAATTGCAATAGACTACCCATAGCTATAAAACTGTTAAACTACAAACTTAGAACAGAATACATGCTAGATTTATGCATATATTATGCAATAAACACTTAAACAATACAAAAACAAAACAACAATGTAATCTCTGAATTTTTTTTATTAACATTAATTAATTGCAACAATATAGTGGAACTGGTGCAGTTCATATAAAAAATATAGTGGAACTGGTGCAGTGGAGATTTGCATGCCTTGGCCTCATGAAGGTACTCCATGTTTATTCCAGGCTAAAAAAGAAAGAATACAATAGAGCGAGAGTTAGAGAGTGCAAGTGAGTAAGGACCAAATGTCTACCGACTACTATAGTATAATTAAAATATAGACATTGTGAGGACCATTTTCCTGGTCCTCACTAGAGAAATTGTTTTATGATAAAGTCTAGTTAACTTTACAATTTGGAAAAGATTCGGTGCATTTATAATTCAAAAAGTTGAACTGTAATAGTCTACATCTCATTGCACATAGCCTAACAAAATATTGTTTTATTAAGTCTTAGAGCATAGCTCACATTACAGAAAACAATTTTAAAAAACGATTCAGACCTCAATTGACCTAAAAAGCCATAAATTGATTGATGATATATCATTACAATAAACATGTTCAGAAAACGAATGTGGCCCACCTATCTGACTATCCTATCTGGCCAATGGGCAGCGGGGTTAGGTGGTCAGATAGATGGGCCGCAAATGCTTTGTAGATTTAGAAGACTTCTTTAGAGTCAACCTCATAGAGTCAGATCCAAATTGGTTAAAATACAACAGTGTCAACTTTCTGATAATTATGTTAATTTCTGCACTCAATACTTTGTTGGTGCCTGTTTTAGAACAAATTACTGCATCAGTGCGGTGTGGTACAAAGGTTACCAGCCTGTGGCACTGCTGAGGTGTTCAAGAAGCCCAGGATGCTTTGAGAGTGACCAACTTAAGCTTATAGAACAGCCATTTTCCGAATACTGTCAGGCTATATTTGATGCCTGTCCCCAAAAGTATAGTAAAAAAACACCTGGATATGCATGTGTGCATGCACAGTCTTGAGCTCAGATATGTTGATAAAATGAATAAAGTTTCCCCCTTTAGATGTGCTTGAGGACTTACAGGCTTATGGTCGATGAAGGCCAAGCTGCATTCCTGAATGGTGTGGCAAACCACTTTCGCACCGCAGCCATGGCCAACTCTCCAAGTTGTAGGTGGAAGCAAGGCTGGCAGTTGCCTCAGGGCGAGTTCCCCAACACCATCTGTAAGACATAGGTGTCAATACAATGTGGAATGGCATACCTGTGATTTCACAATCCCCGCAATATCGTCGCATAAATATCCTGCATATTCCATCGCATTTTTTAAGAAAACGTGCCACATAATCAAGGATTTTTGCCCGTAACAATCACAAAAAAACTCTGCGTTTTTCTGGAGGGACTGGTTAATGTTATTAGTTACACCGGTACTGCTGTGTTGACTCTGCTGTGAAAACTTGGCATTTTTTGTACCCAATTAGCATAAAGAGGCTGACGGATTTATTTAACTATTCCTATGATGATATCACTCACTATTCTCTATTCACTAAGTCACTATTCTGGCCAAAATTATGTGAAAAGTTTTTGGTCAAAAAACTTAAAAAATGTTGGAAAGAGGAATGCTAATATATTAATATATTATATTACCTGGTGTTAATCCATCCAGGGGCAATGTCAGCTCTGTCTTGCCAGGTACAGGATCTTCTCAGCATAGATGGGTAGCCATGTTTCAAACAACTTTGATGCAGCATCCCAATGCAGGACAAGAAAGTTCTGTGCAATCTATAAAATGGAAAACACATTTTTAAAATTAATTCAATGTAGCACTCTAATAAAACGTTTTAAACAATGCATCCTCATATTCAAGATCATATTTCCCTATACCTACCATGCCTTTGGTCATCAGGCGAGGGAACTCTTCGAGGATCTGATCGATGGTCCAATTGTAGTCCCTAATCCACTTGGCCCTGTAGACTGCCGTGTTCTGCATGTGGGTCTCTATCTGGCTGAGGGGCTGAGAATTGTTTCTCAACCATTATTTAAGCTGTGACACACGTTCGTCTGATATGGTACATTCTGTAAAAAAGAACAAAGTTGTCAGTCACTGAAATATGATTGTTTTGCTTCATCAAATAATTATTCCATTTAATAATTACCTGGTATGAGAGCCCTTGCAAGAGCGCCATCAACTTAAGTTATACAAAATATAGAGAAAACAATCCTCCCTCTCTACAATTCATATGACAAATTGCATAAAGTTACATGTAAATAGTCTATGTTTTTACTGCACAATAAAATTTGTGGCTGCTCACTGCATAGGGCACAGAAATATATTATATATTTCTTAATGTTACAGGCCCCGCGCAGAAGGCCAAGTAACGTTAGAGAGACATTTCTGTAAAATAAGTGCATCCGATCTTTATATGTATACATAACTTAAACCAAACACAAATAAAAGTAAACTCATAATGAACACTATAACCTTGTAACTGGAGTCAATTTGAATCGAATTAAACGCATTTCACAATAACCTCGTGTGTTACAGCGTTCACAAAATGGCGGACAGTCTGCATAGACCTATATTCAACATATTCACAACCCCGAACGTCATTAACGTTACCCGAAATATCTGCGGTATGAACATATACATTTATATTACAGTGCATATTATCAAGTTGTTGTAACAATAGTACCTGCAAAATAACAGGACAAATTGATGAAACAGGAGACACCGCGTCACGTCGCACCAAATCCTCAGATGTGAGGGGGCGCAGGCGCGCACAGAGTCCTCCTTTCAGTTTTCAAAATTGTCCCGGTTTCTCACCACAAAAGACTATATTCTTTTTACACTAATCCTGTAATGATTTACTTTCAAGTCCCACATCTCCGCATGAATAAAAATAAACTTTTGCTTAATGTATAACACCTTACAAAAATGTAATTCAGACCAAATAAGCAGGCTATCCGTGCTGATAACGGCTAAATGGCTAACGTTAGCTACGTTGTTAGCCAAACCAACCAACTAGCCTCGACATCGACAATATACAGATAGTAATTTAATAGGTAACGCAACACAGACAATGTGAATTAGACATGTAGTGTACACATACCTTTTATTATTTGTTTGCCTCGCTGGATGATCAGTCAAAGGTTCTCTGCTGTGACGAGCGCTCGGTGTGTGGACTCTGGTGACGATATGATGACGTTCGAAGCACAAAAACAACCCACGTGCTGGGTCAAACGATATAATGTTGGATTGATGGATTTTGACTCAACACATGAGTTGCACAAAATAACCCAACTTCCATATAAATAACCCATAATGGGTAAAGAATTTCATAACCCAGCGGTTGGGTAGATTAAATAACCCAGCATTTAAAAAAAAATACCCAACTTCCATATAAATAACCCATAATGGGTAAAGAATTTCATAACCCAGCGGTTGGGTAGATTAAATAACCCAGCATTTAAAAAAAAATACCCAACTTCCATATAAATAACCCATAATGGGTAAAGAATTTCATAACCCAGCGGTTGGGTAGATTAAATAACCCAGCATTTTTTAGAGTGTAATACAGCTACTGATGTCTTGATAAATATGGGAAATAAAAAGAAATTGAATAAAACGTAAAACACTCTGCACTGCATAATTTATAAATTAGATATAAATGAATCCTTATTAAAGCTACAAAAGTTCTTTAGTTAGGAGCAGTGAGTAATTTTCTCTGTTCCCATTGTTATTTGATTGACCTCCTGTGAGACAACTATATTGGGTGCTGTCCCTTTAAGACCTGCAGTTGCCGACTGCCAATTACTGCTGCGCAGTGGGCACCATATGGTGCGCGTGACTGTCAGGACATGTGTGTGTCTTTTCGCGCTCGAATGTTTTTAAACCATTTGCTTTAAGTGCATGTTAAATGTAAAGCTAGCTAAAGAATGACAGAAAAAAAAAACGAATGCTGCGTTATTTTTATCGCGTTAAACTGGACTAAAATAATCGCATGCGTTAACTTTGATAGAACGAGTTATTAATATATTCAATGCAACTGTGCCAAGGTGCTCAAACTCGCTTTGATGTATTTATGCAAGTGCCTGCACGAGCTGAGGCCTTTAATTTTTAATTGTTCATTCGGCAAAAAAGACTTTCGTCCAAATTGTATTAGGCCTATAACATTGCAAATATTTTTTTTTTCCGAAAGAAAAGCATGCTCATGCAATAATGTTGAACTGTGTCAAGTATCTATAACGGTAAAAATTATTACAGGCCGATAATTTCGTTTTTATTAAAATATAACTACAATTAAACATTATTAAAATACACCGGGTGATGGATATACTTACTGAAATGTTGGATGATGAGAAAAAAAAAAACACAATAATTAATGTAAAGTTAAATTGATAATTAAATTATATTTTTGAATTAAGTAAGGTAAATGTGTTGGTCGCAGAGATGAAATTGTCCAGAGATATTTGGTCACAGAGATGAAACTGTCCAGAGAGATGCACAGATGTCCAAAGATGAAATTTTCGCAGAGATACTTTGTAGAATTTCTGACGAAAGGGACCTGTGAAACATGGCAATCGTATATATAGTCCCGCATTTAAAAAAAAAAAAGTGATGAGACATTCTCATTGGTCATTTTCAAGTGTCTTTAAAAATGACAATATTTTATTGATGAATTGCGTTACATTGTTTTGTTTTTTTAAACCTGTGTAACATATATACATATATATATACACATATATATATACACATATATATAAACATATATATATAACATATATATATAAAACATATATATATATAACATATATATATATATATATATATATATATATATATATATATATATATATATATATATATATATATATATATATATATATATATATATATATTATAAATTGCCCTTTCGATGTGTGCAAAAATATTGTATTGGTGAAAAACGTTATCTCTAATACGTTTTTTTTTTCGTTTTTTTTTCTGTCATGTACAACCGGAATGGCAATATCATTACTTTTTGCATTAGAATATACAGAACAGGTGCATAAAAGAAATACAAATAAAACAAGAAAAATAATTATCATAGTATTAAACAAAAAAGATTGAAAGGTTAAAGGGGCTGGTTGTGTTTTTGTTTTGTAAATCATATTCTTCTTTAATGCAAACAATATTTATTGCATTCTTTTTTTTTCATCACTTTAAGGGCTTTTAAGACAAACTCATTAAGAAGTTTTCTCTCATTTACAACTCTTCTCATTTATAACTCATTTACAAGCAAAGTAATACATTACAAGTAACATGCATTACATAATCAGATCACTTTTTGATGTTATGAGTAAATAAATGCAATAAAATCACATACATTATGTAAGCACGTTACATTCTAATAATACAAATACATTTATTTACATGAATGTCACTGCAGATTAAGTATTTTCAAAAACACTATTCACAGTATAAGTATGAATTGTAGCTGAAATATAGCCATTGATGCATGAGGTCCACTACAGTGGACAGATAATTGATCAGATTTTTCTCCCAATCTAAAATCAAAACTTGAAAATTTTAACTGTGATATGACTCATTAGATATTGTTTGATGCTGCAAATTTTTTTTTACCTACAAGAGTCTCCTAGGAAAGAAGGAATGGTTGAATATTCCGGAGCAACTTGGCATTTCTGACTGACCATTGACCATCTTGGTTTGGAGGGGAAAAAAATCGAAACACAACGGCTTGCCACTTGGTTGCAATGTAGGATGATGCACCAGGGTCCAATAAAGAGGCTGATGTGCAACTATGCCATCAAAACCCATGCAAATTTAAGCAAATGTTTTTTTTAATAGCTGTCCACTGTAGTGACCACTATGCATGAAAGGGTTAATCCATATAAAACAGCGCTTAATCTTGCAAAGTATGTTTTGGTGCTACTGCTATCATTACGTTAGTAATTCATTAAGTTAACTATAAAGTGTCGCTATGTTGTAGATTGTTTTCATAGTTATGTGTGAACTTGTGTGTATGTGTGGTTGCATTAGTTGCAGCCTATAATTTCAGTTTTATTGATCAATAATAGCCATTATAAAAGCAGCCTAAAAGGTATAAGAAGCTATACAAGTCAAGAAATAAATGAAGTAAAACGATTCAGTCAAACATAAGTCAGCAGGCTACAACGTTAAAGATAAATAGCCTAAATAATTTAACGTTATATAAAATTATGAAACTAAAACTTTGCCCTCAGCCAAAACGATTTGCCAGGGAACAAATGATAGATTAATGATATCAAAGATCGTACACGATCGATACACAAGACCAGCGGCAGACTTCAGCATCTCATCAGCCGAGGTATGGTTGTTCCAAGCGGGATACATGAGCGCTGAGCACCCGGTGATCCCTTCGATCTCACATCTCCGAAAACGTCAGATCAAATTTTTAAATAGGCGCTATCTGTATAAACAAACAACATATTTGAGATTGAAACAACTACATTATCGACTGAAAAACTCTTAAAACTACATTTCGTGACACATTAAGAGTAGTATTTTTTAATTTCGCGGTCTTTCTCCTGCTATTGACGCAACTTGAGATTTTAAATATTAGCTATAGAATATACACAATTTACATATACAATATACAATTTAATTTAATCTTACCTTGCATATAGCAGCGGGATTTAGCATTCTACATAAAGCTACCACATAATAACACTAAAACAGCTCACGTTAGCTACAAGTTATCGCGAGAACAGATTTAGATCAGGCATACTACTGGCATACTAATTGGGTCCTCAGGGTTACCGAATACTATACGGTTACTGGATACTTCACCACACCTGTTCAAGTCGAACAAGCCTAATTTCTTAGGCCGTCTTCCTTGACTGCCGATTGGCTCACGAGGCTGTCAATCATCATTAAGAGATGTGACGTCGGCCTATCCGCTGCCAGTAACGTTCCCGCTGGCAGATAAAAGGAAGCTGGAAAGGAGTGAATGGACTCCCTTTTGTGTTCTGTTTTTGCTGTCATTGTACTTGGTTTTTGACTTGCTTTATTTGTTATTTGCTTATGCCAACATTTGTTGTTTTGTTGTTACCTTTTGATTTACTATTTTGTTTGATTTTCTTTTACTTGGATGGCGTTGCTCTTTTGATATTTGCTGAGCTTACGTTCTCTGATGTTTACTCTTTACCAAGAGGAAGGAGGATAGGGAAGATGTCGTACGACTTCCATTGTGCAACATTTAGGTAACTCTGTGTATAGAAACCCCAGGTAAGAGGTGAACGCCACCCATTGTATGTTTTGTTTTGGTAGCTGAGAGTAGGGAAGTTTACGGCGTTTGACGCTGAAGATTTCATTACTTTCTTTTCTTTTCTTTAGTTAGGTTAGAGGTTTAAATGAGGTAGAATTGTTTGTTTTTTTGTTTCTTTCTTTTCTTTGGCGTCACTAGAGTCTCCTTTCTTTTGGGTTGATTTGTTTAGTTTTTCTTTTCTCTGGTTTATTTTCCTCTTTATTGTAAATTTGTACATACTGGTTGTGGCTTTCATAATTTATACTTTTGTCAATCTACTTTATAGTTTAATGGTTTCTTTTCTTTGTTGTATAATAAATCACTTTCATTGGCAGTTTGCGTTTTTGCATTGTTTCTTGCCGCCTCCTATTATTCTTACTGATTTTGCCATATTTTTAGTGTTACCCCTCTTGCTCCTAGACAAATCTTAGAGGGGTCGTAACATAATCAATCTCTGAAAACTGGAGTCTTTCCAGATAAAATGAAAATGGCAAAAGTGATACCAATATATATAAGGCTGGTGGAAAACATATACTTTCATCCTACAGACCTGTTCACTGCTAATTTTCAAAAATACTAGAACAAATATTCTCTAAAAGGCTCAATAACTTCATTACTAAACATAATATACTGTGTGATCAGCAATATGGTTTCAGGATTAATAGGACAACCTCACATGCACTTATTCAATTTGTGGAAGAAATAACAACAGCAATAGAAACTAAAAAAAAGAAAAAAAAAAGAAAAATGCAGTAGGGATATCCTTGGATCTTAAGAAAGCATTTGATACAGTAGACCACAATTTCTTGATTATGAAATTACACAAATATGGAATTAGGGGGACTGCACTTTCTTTGTTAAATAGCTTGGTTAAATAGCTACTAAGACTGAACGTTTGTGGAAATCCACTAAACTTGAGGTGCACAGGCTCTATCTCAGGGATCTTGTGTCATCTTACAATGTGATGGTTGAAAATGCCAGATCTGAATATATCCGTCAACAGGTAACATTGAATAAGAAAAATCCTAAAGTGTTGTTTGACACCATTAATTATTTTGTATGTCCTGCTGCTCCAGTTACCCCTGTCTTTTGTGAAGCTGACAGCAATGCCTTTTTGAGATTTTTCACAAACAAAATTAAGATGATCAAGAATAAGATCCCGCCCCTTCAGTGTGGTACCCCTGCTGTGTTTGAGCCTGTGTCCAGCATGTGGACATCATTTAAGACTGTGACATTTGCTGATATTTCAGCACTGGTGTCTAAGATGAAGCCCTCCTCTTGTTCATCTGACATCATTCCTTGCAGGCTCTTTCAAAAAGTGTTTGAGGTAATTGGCCCTTGTGTTACCAAAATGGTTAATGTCTCTTTGTCAACTGGCGTGTTTCCCAGTGCCTTTAAACATGCCATAGTGGAGCCATTATTAAAAAGAGCAGGCTTAGACCCGACAGATCTTAATAGTTTTAGGCCTATCTCAAAACTCCCGTTCCTGTCTAAGATCCTTGAGAAGGTGGTCTGTGAACAGCTTACATTCTTCCTGGAACAAAATAACATCCATGAGCCATTTCAGTCTGGTTTCCGTAAACAACACTCTACGGAAACGGCTTTACTGAAAGTGTCTAGTGATATTATGATGGCTGCTGATTCTGGTAAACGCACTGTTCTAGTTCTCTTGGATCTGTCCTCAGCATTCGACACCGTTGACCATCAGGTCCTGCTGAAAAGACTGAGGGATCAAGTAGGACTATCTGGGTCAGTCCTTCAGTGGTTTTCCTCATATCTATCAGGGCGTAGCTTTAGTGTTTCAGCTAACCGAATAAGTTCTGAGTCTGTGGATTTGCTGTGTGGAGTGCCTCAAGGGTCTGTTTTGGGCCCTGTTTTATTTTTGTTGTATTTGATTCCTTTGGGAAAGATTATCAAAAGGTTTAGTGATGTTTCTTTCCACTTATTTGCTGATGATATCCAGCTTTATTGTTCCTTTAAGCCGTCTGAAATCCAGAAGTTAAACTCTCTGCTCCATTGTCTAGTGGAGATTAAACAATGGCTTAGTGAAAACTATCTGCAGTTAAACGCAGACAAAACGGAAACACTGGTTATCGCACCTGATGATGCAATTCCGGGGATTAAACAATACCTGGGCGATTTAGGCCAGTCTGCGAAGCCAAGTCTTCGCAACCTAGGAGTTATTTTTGACAAAGATATGTCATTAGCCCAGCACTGTAAGCAGCTAACAAGGAACTGTTTCTTTCAATTAAGGAACATTTCTAAACTTAGGAATATGGTCGCACGTAATGATCTGGAACTTATCATTCATGCGTTTGTGTCTTCTCGTTTGGATTATTGTAATAGTTTGTTTTCATGCTTAAACAAGAAAGAGCTCTCTCGACTACAATTAGTGCAAAACTGTGCAGCGAGAATTTTGACCCGTACTAACAAGAGGACCCACGTATATCCCATTTTAAAACAACTTCATTGGCTGCCAGTGTCTTATAGCAGTGGTTTTCAAACTGTGGGTCGCGACCCACTTGTGGGTCACGCAGTGAGAGAAGGTGGGTCGCGCAAAGGCACTTAGCTGCAGCTAAATTTGTTACGATGAGTGGAACAAAACCAGTCCGATTAATGACCAAACGACTTTTATGTGAGTTTTAGCGCCCGCCAAAGTGAATTTTTGTCCCGCCAAAGTCTTATTTGATCGGTGAGTAGCCTAGATGAACTGCTGCGCGTGTGACAGAGTCACACAGTGCATGTTTAACTGAAAGAACGAGCAGAGAGAGAGAGGTCGCGCGCGCTCTCTCTCTCGGAGCCAGGCGAAAAAGTAAACAAGACTTCACCATCTCCAAACTAGGCGCTGTCTTCCTCTCTCTCCCTCGCACATATTAATCAAAATAAATTGACACGGTGGTAAAAAGTCGGAAATGTTTTCTGTGTTGACACAAATCTTGGATGTCCATGTCCTAACTGCTGGGATAATCACACAACGCGCACACGTCCAATTCGCGAACTAATGACTCCTTTGAACGATTCATTTTAATGAATGGTTAAAACAACTGATCTTTCCAACAGTGAACTCAGGAGACGTCTGAATCGGTGTATAACTAATCAGTAACACTTTACAATAAGGCTCTATTTATTACATAAATTACATAAAAGTACAGTTTGCTTACTCAAGCTTTAAAATATTATTATTTTTTTTTATTTTTTTTGAAAAGCATATGACCACATTTTTCCACACAGTGCTATTAAGAATCGATAAGAGAATCGTTAAAGAATCGGATCGATAAGCAGAATCGTCAGTGGCATTTTTATTATTGATAAAATCTTATCATTTCCCATCCCTATGTGAAGACGGTAAAATTATAATCAAACATTAAAGAACATACATGTTTTTTTTTTTTTTTAAGAGTTAACAGTTAAAAATATTTTGCTAACATGAAGTCTTGTCACTGTCAGTCTTTTTACATCAGTGAAAAACTAGGGTATGCAGATTAAGACCATCAGCATGCATTGATTAATCCCATGGCATGTAGCAAAAAAAAAAAAAAAAAGGTGCGACCAAATCATGCTGGTGCGACCAACTGAGAAAGTTGGTAGCACCAGTGCAAGTGGGTCTTGAGATTGATTATACTTGTCTAGGTGGGTCCTAGAATGAAAAAGTTTGGGAACCCCTGTCTTATAGGATCCAATTTAAAATTTTGGTTCTAGCATTCAGAGCCCTGCATGGTCAGGCTCCTTTCTACCTCAGCGATCTGATTCAGCCGTATACCCCTGCACGGGCTCTGAGGTCTGTGAATCAAACTCTGCTGAAGGCTCCACGCACTTGTTTTCGGACTAGAGGTGATCGATCCTTCCAGGCTGTTGCTCCTAGGCTATGGAATGGTCTTCCGCTCTCTTTACGCTCTATTGACTCTGTGGATACTTTTAAAAGTAATCTTAAGACTTACTTATTTATTCAAGCTTTTAATTAGCTACTTTTTGGGCTGTTATGATTTCGGTGTTGTTTTCATTGCATGTTATTTCTGATTTAAACTGTGTTGTGAAGCACTTTGTGGCCTTTGTCTGTGAAAGGTGCTATACAAATAAAGATTACTTACTTACTTACTTACTTACTTACATAATCAACAACAATATTGTAAAACCATATTTCAAAGTCAAAGAAAATTACCTGTGGGGTCCCCCAGGGGTCAGTGTTGGGACCATTGTTGTTTAACTTGTATATAAATAATGTATGGGAGGTGTCAAAAACACTGAAAACGTCTCGGGTTACGTATGTAACCCTCGTTCCCTGAGTGGGGAACGAGACGCTGCATCGATACTCGATACTTTGGGGAATGCCTTCGGCATGAAGCGTCTGAAGTCAACTATGGAACTATCCCAATCTTGATTGGTGCAACGTCACCCGTGACGTCGCATGTGACGGTGATCCGGAAGCTACAAAAGGGTCACAGGAACCAGGAAATGTTAGCTTCTAATTGGTCAAAGCAAGTCGTTCTCAGGGGCGCGAAAAGTGTGGCCGAGGGATGCAGCGTCTCGTTCCCCACTCAGGGAACGAGGGTTACATACGTAACCCGAGACGTTCCCTTTCGTAAAGGGAACTCCCGCTGCATCGATACTCGATACTTTGGGGAACAAATACCCACGCCGCCACACTGAGAGAAAACGCCCTGGTGTAAAGCATCTGGCACACTCACGGACGATAGAATGAGTGGAGGGCAGATCCAAACTAGCTTGTCATAAGATTTGGTGCAAGAAGGGGAGGTCTGGAGCCGGAGGCTCGACTGACCTCATGGATGGGAGCCCCAGACCGTAGAAAATATTAGATGAGAGGTGAAAGCAAAAGCGCACCTTGTACTTCAAATATAAGTGGTTTTAGATAACCAACTGTACTCTTAATAAAGGGAATAGCTCCTAACCCTTGATGCATAACTAGATGGACTGACTCCTCTCAGCCTAAGGCCTAATGTAGGAACCTCAAAGGCTACGACCTTGACCATCCGACACATGCGATGGAGGATGGAATACCCGAAGAATCTTAACATTGCCTACAGGTACCTCAGTACCGGGCAAAAATAACGTTGAGTGGCTCCCACGCTAGCAAGTAAGAGGGGGCAGCACCACCACTCTTCCAGGGAGTAAGACGAGCAGGAAGCAGACTCAATAGATTCTCCTATATATACTTATATATCTCAAATATATATTGGTATACCTCACCCACAGGACATGATGGGTGCCAGGGATAACCCATCAGCCTGATGCCAATAGGCTGGATGAAAAGGATTCATCCTCCAATCTACAGGAACATGGAGTTTCAGTGGGAACGTCCTTTCGAGAACACCCTTAGAGGCTTGCGGAGGGCACTGAGGCCGCCACAGAGGCCCTAAGCATGAACAGGAGATCCCGTTAGAGAGCGGGATGGAACACCAGTACTGAAGCCAGTGGGCAGTAATAAACTGGGTTCAATGCCCTCCCTAACTTAATTGTTTAGTTCCTAGTAGAGTGGGGTTCTAGTATGGATGTCCTGACCACCTCGGTGGAAAGGGCAACCTAATTATGGGTGTGACCCCCTCAGGGGCCAGACCCATAGTCTCCATTACTCTGGTCGGGGATGAAATAATGTACCATCAGCCTGAGACAGAAGATCTCTCCTAATAGGAATTTTCCATGGAGAACTCTCCAAGAGACTAATAAGGTCCGAAAACCAAATTCGGGCCTGCCAGTACGGAGCTACAAGGAGTAGTCTCACTCCGTACCTCCTGACCCTTTCTAGAACCCCAGGGAGCAGAGCGATCGGGGGAAAAGTGTACAGATGTGACCTCGGCCACATCTGTACCATGGCATCCAAGCCCAAAGGAGCTGGATGTGAGAGAGAGTACCAGAGCGGGCAATGAGAGTTCTCATGATAAGCGAAACAGGTCAACCTCCGCCCGGCCAAACTCTCTCCATATAAGCTCAACCACTTCAGGGTGGAGCCGCCATTCCCCGGGCCTCAGCCCCTGCCTCGACAGGATGTCTGCTCCCATATTATCAACCCCAGGAATATAAATAGATCTGATGGAGAGAAATTTGTCCTGGGACCAAAGAAGAATTTGATGCGCCAGTCTACAAAGAGGGCGAGGTCTCAATCCTCCCTTGGCAGTTGATATAAGAGACCACCGACATATTGTCTGTCCTAACAAGAACATGATGGCCTCTGAGGTCTACAAGGAAGTGCCTCAGGGCAAAAATACGGCCAACATCTCCAAGCGATTAATATGCAATGTGAGATGATGGTCTTTCCAAGTACCTCGGGTGTAACGGCCCTCCATAACCGTACCCCAGCCCGTTAGGGACGCATCCGTGGTCAGAGTTTTTCTCTCACATGGTGCTCACAAAACCGGGCCCTGAGACAGGAACCATGGTTTCTTCCATACGACAAGAGAACGAAGGCATCTGCGCGTAACTCTGATCGTACGAAAAGGGTTTCCCAGAGGACAAAAACCCTTGTTCCTGAGCCACCACTGCAAGGCCCTCATATGGAGCAGACCAAAGGGTACTACCGTGGAAGCTGCAGCCATAAGACCCAAAACTCCTTGAAAGTGTTTGACAGTGATAGCCTGGCCTAACCTAATACTCTTCAATGTGTTTAAGATAGTATTTATACGAGCAGGAGACAATTGTGCCCGCATCGTGACTAAGTCCCACTCTACTCCCAGGGACGTAGTCCTCTGAAGAGGAGTTAAGGAACTTTCCTTCACATTGAGTCTCAACCCCACACACCTCAGATGACGCAAAACAACATCTCGATGTTGAATTGCTAGTTCTTTTCGACTGAGCCAAAATGAGCCAGTCATCTATAAGATACGGACCCCCTGAAGTCTCAATGGAGCAAGGGCCGTGTCCATACATTTAGTGAAGGTGCGAGGGGATAAGGCTAGGCCGACTGGAAGAGTCCAGAACTGATGCGCTTTTCCCCCCAAAAGCGGATCTCGGAAACTTCCTGTGATAGGGTTAGAAGGGAAAGAGGAGTTAAGGAGCTTGTGGATCTATCAAGACAGACCAGTCCTCGGAGCTGGTCTGACTAACAGTCGGTAACTTGAATCTGAACCCCCTCGGAGGTTGATCCAGTACCATGAGATCCAAAATAAGGCCTAACTCCCCCCCTCATAGGAACTATGAAGTGCCAGCTGTAGAACCCAGGCTCCCGTAACCAAGGAAGAGCCCACTTTGAGGTTTCCTGTGTTAAGAGGGACTAGACTTCCTGTTCCAAGAACCGACCCTGCTCGGGGCTGGCCGACATGTGAACCACCCTTAGTAGATAATATTTGTATATTAGCTCCACTGTAAGCAGGACCCCCTAGGATATATTTTGAAGACCCCTCGGGGTGTCTAAATATGCCATTATGGGGACCAGTCCCTCGAGACTGGCCTCGGCTATAAATTTCCAAATGGCTTCGGTGACCTGAAGCAGCTAACTGGCAGGAACTAACCGAAATATGCTCTCTACAGACCTCCTGAGAGGCGGCGAACTCGACAGGGCCGCAACGTTATTGGGCAGATACTGCGATTTGTGTTCGCTGGAAGCCGATGTGTCCCGAAGCGCCATCGGCGGCGGGAAGCAAACATCGATTTCCTAAGGGCTGCATAAGGGGGCGAGACTCCTGTACTCGCTCTCCTGGGGGAATGCCCATAAGGGTCTGCGTGTTACGACAAGACCTCTTAGTTGAAGCCATCTTAGCCCGAGAGACAGTCCTCAGACCTGTCTTCGGTATGGAGTGCTTCGTGCGAGAAAGTTTCTTCTGGCCCCAAGCCTTATACGGGGGGGCACGAGAGGAAACCTTCTCAAAATATGAGGAGCTGGCGGCTGTCCCATGAGGCTGCCCCCTGGCAGCAACCCCATGAGACCTGGACTGACAACTGGGGATAGCTGATTGTCGCTCTGCCTCCTGAAGCCTCTCGACAACGGATCTTGCCGCGTCGCCAAAGAGGCCGGAAGGTGAAAGGGGAGCATCGAGAAGGAAAGCCCTGTCTTTCTCCCCGATCCACAAGCGATTAAGCCATAAATGTCTCTCTGAGACGACTAGTGCTGCCATAGAACGGCCAATAGCACGGACCGTCTCTTTAATAATACGAAGAGATAAGTCAGCTACTCTATGAAATTCAGTAATACCATTGAGTGAGACCTCCCAGTTATCATCCACCTGCTTGAGGAGGTCAGCCAGATATGCCTGTAATAACCCCATTGTGTGTGGGCATGCACCGGCTCGACCCACCGCCATATATGCTTTCCCTAACAAATTCGATGTACGAGATTTGGAGGGAAGTGTCTGAGCTATCAGGGATGACGCAATGTCGGGGAGAAAATATTTCGCAAAATATTCCTCAACCCGAGCCATCACCTCATAACCATTTTCATTAGATTCCCTAATGGATGAGTAAATATATACATGGGGGGGGGAATAATTGAGATGAAAATGGATTTTTCCACGATCTCGATACCTCAGTATGGAGATCAGTGAAAAAAGGGAAGGCTCTGACACGAAGATTGTGACTGGGTCTGCAGGAAGCGCTCATTCATTTTATTTTTCTTAGTCGCTTCCTGCTTATTATATGGCCATTTAACATTTAATTGAACCACTGCCCAGATTACAATCTCCAGCAACTCCTCACTAACGGGAATATGGGGTGGCGAATCCCCATATCCACGTGATTCAGTGTTGATAAATAATATCTAACTCCTCGGAGCCAGATAAATCAAACGCTGTGTCTTTAACACGGTCGGAAGAAGCCGCAGCGCGGGCTTCCGAACCGTGCGCGAGACCAGTGGAGCTGGTTAATAAACACTGAGAAAGGGTCGCAACCGTCTCAGTATTATATGCCAGCCCCACGTGCGAATCCCATGCATACAAGTAGCGCGCTGCCTCAACAGACGCGGGACCTGATGCACTGGAAACGCGAGCCTGATCTATTTGATCGAATCAAACGCTCTGTCTTTAACACGGTCGGAAGAAGCCGCAGCGCGGGCTTCCGAACCGTGCGCGAGACCAGTGGAGCTGGTTAATAAACACTGAGAAAGGGTCGCAACCGTCTCAGTATCATATGCCAGCCCCACGTGCGAATCCTATGCATACAAGCGGCGCGCTGCCTCAACAGACGCGGGACCTGATGCACTGGAAACGCGAGCCTGATCTAATTGATCGAACAAGCTCAAACGGGAGCGGAGCTTTTTCATTGAAAACAGTTTGCACAGACAGCGCCCTCGAGCACCGCTCGTGCATGCTCCACTCCCAGACAAACTACACAAAGCGAGTGTGTGTCACCCTCGCTTAAATAACGTGGGCAAGGGGACGCACACTGCCTGAATAGCTTCTCTTTTATTCACCATAAATAATACTCTTTTCACGGGACAGACAACACCAAATAGAACAGACAAGATGACATAGAGCGCTTGCTGAAGACCAGAAGCTAACATTTCCTGGTTCCTGTGACCCTTTTGTAGCTTCCGGATCACCGTCACATGCGACGTCACGGGTGACGTTGCACCAATCAAGATTGGGATAGTTCCATAGTTGACTTCAGACGCTTCATGCCGAAGGCATTCCCCAAAGTATCGAGTATCGATGCAGCGGGAGTTCCCTTTACGAAAGGGAACCATTTTATTTGCTGATGATACTAATTTAATCTGTTCTGGGGGAAATCTGGAACAACTCTTGGATACAGTGGAAAATGAATTACAAAAGATGAAGAGCTGGTTTGATGCAAATAAACTAACACTGAACTTAAGTAAAACTAAATTTATAATTTTTGGTAATCGTGCCACAACTTTAAACAAAAAGCTTATGATAAATGATATTGAAATAGAAAGAGTAAAATAACTTACATTTCTGGGAGTAATAATCGATGAAAATTGGAAGCCACATATACAGTATATCAAGGCTTAAATATCCAAATCAATTGCTATATTGTATAAAATCAATTACCTATTAAATCAAGAAACATTGTACACGTTGTATTGTTCCTTAATACTTCCATACATTACTTACTGTTTGGAGGTATGGGGAAACACTTACAAAACCAACACTGAACCAATATTTATCCTTCAAAAGAGAGCCTTAAGAATTGTAAATAAAACCACCTATAGAGCACCAGCTACTCCACTGTTTATTAAGTCAAAAGCACTAAAATTCAGAGATATTGTTGACTTCAAAACTGCACAAATTATGCATGAAATAAATAATCATCAGCTATCGAACAGTATTCAAGGGTTGTTTCAAATGAGAGAGAGCAAACATCACTTAAGAGGAACATTTGTATTTAAAAAGAAACTTATAAGAACAAATTCTAAATATCACTGCATCACAACCAAAGGAGTTAATGTGTGGAACAGCTGCAGTGAAGAGATGAAATCATGTGCAACAATGAGTAATTTTAAAAGACTATTTAAACTGAATATATTAAATGAATATGAAAAGGACTCGAGGTGAGAGCATTGTATACAGGTTCATTGGTCTACATATTACGTCTAGTATGGAGGTGTTATTATTTGATTTGCTATAGATAGATGGAAAAGAAAGAAGAAAAGGGAAAAAATGGGAATGTGTGTGTATGCATGTATGTATGCATCTGTATCTATGTGAATGCATGGGTTTATGTGAACAGTAGGTAGGTAGATATACGGTGTATGTAAAGATGTATGTATACACTGTAAAAAAATGTTACTGCTATTTACTTAATATTGGTAACAATATTACACATAATATTTATGAGTAGTTAAAGCTTGATTTCATTCATGGAATCTACCTGAATAAATCATGTAAAATGCCCTAATTTATTTAGTCTATGACATAATGAATTACAATTTTTTTAGTGAAATGTGCTTTATTATTTGAAGTATTTTTTATTCTCAAGTGAATGGATATGACCTGTTTATATTTAACTTTGAGATATTGTTTTATAAAATGACTGTATGCTGATAGGACAGCACAGAATCAAACTCGTTGCTGCACTATCATTAGCGGAGTTATTGCTACATGTATGTAACAACATGCTTCAGATTATATAAAAAATGCAGTTATTCACAACTTAACCATAAGCCCTACTCTTCTGCACAATGGTAACGATCAAAACTTTAACATAATAGAAACTCTTTCAAATGTCAAACATACCTGAACATTAAACATTAACAGATGTTTCCCTTTACTCAAAAACACATGAAATAACACTTAATTTCAAGATTTACTCTCCATTTCCAGCCATGTGCAAAGCATGCTGGGAACAAACAATGGTGTCTCTAAATAAAACCGCATAAATGAGCTAATTCTCTTAAAATAAATAGGTAGCCCCTTTTCCTTAATTTTATGAGGTTTATCAGTTCCTCAATTCAAGCCTTAAAATTGTGTATGTTTCCTTAAAAAAAAATAGGAAAATGCATCTCTTGGTTTTATTAGTGAAATGTTCTCAATATTTTCAATAAAACACTGAACCACAATTTTCTTAATAAAATATACATAATAATTTTAATGATCACCTCAATTTTTTTAATGAAAATTACAAGACTCATGATTCATTTTTTACAGTGTAAGAGAAGCATCAAATTGTTTTGTATTTAACTTAAGGATAAAAATAGAGAAATGGGGTAGGACCTGCAAAGTTTTTTTATGAACTTCTTCCTACTCCTTTTTGAACATGGGAATTTCTAATTTGAATTACTTACAATAATTTTGGAAGATTGTGCTGAGAAGTACATGACTTTATTTAGCTGTTATTTTAATTGTAAATATGTATGCATGTCTGTATATATATATTTTTTATTTACATGTACAAAATAAACTACTAAAACACACCACAGGAAAATCTGATAAGATAACCTGTAGAACCATCAAGATAATCAGGACTCACTAAGGGTTGTCGGAAGGGGAGAAATTGTCCAGAATATCTTGTGGTGTGGCCCCAGCATTAAGTTAACAGTAGAAGTTAATATGTGATAAATTACCATTTTTTATCTTAAAAAGTTTAACGTAGGGGGTGGCATATTCCTATTTTGTCCAGAGCGCTGGGTTGTCTTCCCCTGGCCCTGATAGTATCCAGCATATATGTAAAATGTTACCTAGATGAGGTTTGCACTGACCAATCAGATAATTACAACTTGCCCACCATACTGTGACAATTCGTAGAGCCCCAATGTACACACATATTGGCCTTCAGGCCTTGATCACTATCAACACCTCTGTACCTTTAGGAATTACAAACGGTCCGTGGTGTAGAAAGAGGGGGGTTGAACCAGTAAAAGCATTTTGTTCATTTTCAAATATCTTTGATTATTTTCAACCATACTCAAGTAAAACCAGGTACAGGGCAAAGGATTGCCTTAAAAAAAACAAGTAAAGTGAAATAGGAATGGTATGTTGTACAGACAAATGCTTAGTTGGTATAGTTCACTTACACAATAGTTCTATCTATCTATCTATCTATCTATCTATCTATCTATCTATCTATCTATCTATCTATCTATCTATCTATCTATCTATCTATCTATCTATCTATCTATCTATCTATCTATCTATCAAAAACAGATTTAGGTTATGTTATATACATACAGTATATACAGTGGGGAGAACAAGTATTTGATACACTGCCGATTTTGCAGGTTCTCCCACTTACAAAGCATGTAGAAGTCTGTAATTTGTATCATAGGTACACTTCAACTGTGAGAGACGGAATCTAAAACAAAAATCCAGAAAATCACATTGTATGATTTTTAAATAATTAATTTGCATTTTATTGCATGACATAAGTATTTGATCACCTACCAACCAGTAAGAATTCCGGCTCTCACAGACCTGTTAGTTTTTCTTTAAGAAGCCCTCCTGTTCTCCACTCATTACCTGTATTAACTGCACCTGTTTGAACTCGTTACCTGTATAAAAGACACCTGTCCACACACTCAATCAAACAGACAGACTCCAACCTCTCCACAATGGCCAAGACCAGAGAGCTGTGTAAGGACATCAGGGATACAATTGTAGACCTGCACAAGGCTGGGATGGGCTACAGGACAATAGGGAAACAGCTTGGTGAAGGGGCAACAACTGTTGGCGCAATTATTAGAAAATGGAAGAAGTTCAAGATGACGGTCAATGTCCCTCTGTCTGGGGCACCATGCAAGATCTCACCTCGTGGGGCATCAATGATCATGAGGAAGGTGAGGGATCAGCCCAGAACTACATGGCAGGACCTGGTCAATGACCTGAAGAGAGCTGGGACCACAGTCTCAAAGAAAACCATTAGTAACACACTACGCCGTCATGGATTAAAATCCTGCAGTGCACACAAGGTCCCCCAGCTCAAGCCAGTGCATGTCCAGGCCCGTCTGGATGATCCAGAGGAGGAATGGGAGGAGGAATGGGAGAAGGTCATGTGGTCTGATAAGACAAAAATAGAGCTTTTTGGTCTAAACTCCACTCGCCGTGTTTGGAGGAAGAAGAAGGATAAGTACAACCTCAAGAACACCATCCCAACCGTGAAGCATGGAGGTGGAAACATCATTCTTTGGGGATGCTTTTCTGCGAAGGGGACAGGACGACTGCACCGTATTGAGGGGGCGATGGATAGGGCCATGTATCGCAAGATCTTGGCCAACAACCTCTGTCCCTCGGTAAGAGCATTGAAGATGGGTCGTGGCTGGGTCTTCCAGCATGACAACGACCCGAAACACACAGCCAGGGCAACTAAGGAGTGGCTCCGTAAGAAGCATCTCAAGGTCCTGGAGTGGCCTAGCCAGTCTCCAGACCTGAACCCAATAGAAAATCTTTGGAGGGAGCTGAAAGTCTGTATTGCCCAGCGACAGCCCCGAAACCTGAAGGACGTGGAGAAGGTCTGTATGGAGGAGTGGGCCAAAATCCCTGCTGCAGTGTGTGCAAACCTGGGCTGAGTTTCCCGATAACGATGTATCTTAGCTCTTAAGAGCGCTCTCTACGTGCAAGGTTACGAACGCTCGCCGCAATTCCACGCGCGTTTCCCAACTTAACATGAACGCGCGAGAACGCGTTCTACATGCTACTTAAGAGTCGCTGTCCATTTGCAAAGTGCTGAAATATAACCTTATATGGAATAATATTCTGAATGTTTAACCTAATAATTGTCATCTGTTGTGAATTAGCAATCAAGACAAGTCTATATAAAGCACCTTCCTACAGGCGGAGGCACTGACAAAATGGCTGAACAAAAAAAAGAAAAAGAAAAGATACCTTTCAAAAAGATTAAATTAATGTCGTTTTAGAGGAGATAGAGCGAAACAAAGACATATTTTTTAACAGATTTGAAGTATTTATTTTATTTATTTTTTTGTTCATTTTATTTTGATTAAAATTATTAGATTAAATAATTTCTATTTTTTGTTTTGTTTTCTGACCTTTTTAATTATTTAATTTATACAAAAAAAGATTTTTATATAAAAAAAAAAAGAGTAATAAAGTGTACAATAAAGTACAATCAAAACCTTATATTATAATCATATTGAATTTGAATAAAGTTAAAGGTGTAATCTGCCGGTTGTCCTGGAGGTGACCTCTTAACTCACAACTCTTCTTATGATGCACTTGGGGATTTACGATTACTCCAGAGCACTCGTAGATCTACAATGATTTTTAAGTGCTACTTAAGTTACGATGCTTTTGGGAAACAGACCGTAATATTAAGATCAGTCATACGATCGTTTTTACGATCTACTTAGGCTTACGATGCTTTTGGGAAACGCAGCCCAGGTCAAGAACTACAGGAAACGTATGATCGCTGTAATTGCAAATAAAGGTTTCTGAACCAAAAATTAAGTTCTGCTTTTCTGATGTATCAAACACTTATTTCATGCAATAAAATGCAAATTAATTCAAATTCATACAATGTGATTTTCTGGATTTTTGTTTTAGATTTCGTCTCTCACAGTTGAAGACTATGATAAAAAATGACAGACCTCTACATGCTTTGTAAGTGGGAAAACCTGCAAAATCGGCAGTGTATCAAATTATCAAATACTTGTTCTCCCCACATATATACACATACTTCCTTTATTTCCCATTAATAATTCCCTTTGAGCTAAATTGAACATGCTTGTTGAATGTGCGTAGCCTACATATGATGATATTTGACCAGCTGAGAACTCGTGAAGAGTTTATCAAATGCTTGAAGGAGTCAAAACAGCGTCACACAAGATCTGCCTGTACTAAACTGTGATGGGCAACATTGTGACTATGACGAGACAAAAACAGGTATGCTTGAACAGGTATGCCAGGGGGTGGTGGTGGCGCAATGGATAAGACACATGCCTTTGGTGTGAGAGACCCGGGTTCGAATCCACTGTGAGACACCAATGTGTCCCTGAGCAAGACACTTAACCCCTAGTTGCTCCAGAGGCGTGCGACCTCTGACATATATAGCAATTGTAAGTCGCTTTGGATAAAAGCGTCAGCTAAAATGAATAAATGCTTGAGCATTCTGTTCTTCTGTTCTTCTAAGGGTCACATCATGTGACATCATGTCCCATTTTTGGTTGATTTACATGCCTTTGGTCCATGTTGAGTTAATATTTCAGTCGAACCGCACTAGAGTTCGTTTGGAAGTGGACCAAGACTCATCTTTTCAGCGTTCTCGGTCCGCTTATTTGGTTCACACCAGGGTTCAGATGGCAGTGTTCACACTTATTCAAATGAACCACACTAACAGAGCAATCGCACTAGGGTTTGTTTTAATCCAACCAAACATGCCGAGTGTGAACACACCATATGTGTCTCTATTAAAAACATGTTGAATGTATAGTTCCCCTGAATATCCATGAAAATTACAGTTAAATATAGAAGAACTAATACTTGATCACTGACACTGATCAGAAGGTCACAAACCATGTTAGTGTAACTGCTTTAATGTCTTTTTTCATATTACTATATTTAATTAATATGAAGAGTTTGACTGTTCTGCATGGGATTTAATAATAAAAAAAGGACTGTAAACAACAGAACCTGAATAGCTTGTTTTCAAAAGTTTAAGTTACTGTAGAAATAGCACATTAACGTTACAAGTCACAATTATATGATTAAAACCACATTGTGTCCCTTTTCAGGTCTGGTATAAAGACCGTTGCTCATGTGGCCGAAATGTTCGCCCAACAGAGAAAAGGAATGAAAATAAGAAAAGTAGAGGGAACAATGCTTAAAACACAGGGTTTATTTAATAAATTGTAATTTGTTTTATTAAATGTAATTTTAAACACATTATAACAGTATCTGGAGATAATTTTAAATTGATTACACAAAGTATGAAGCTTTTGTATTTTTGTATTATTTCATATTTTTGTATTGATATAATATAAGGTTATTTGAAAACAACAAATATTGAATATATATATTTCCCCTGACCACCCAAACAACACCCCAAAAAATACAATGAGGCCTGAATGTAAAGCAACTGATACATGATTGACACAATTAGAAGTAATCAAATAACTTGTGCATTACATGTGCAATCTGTCTTGACATTACAGAGGAGATTCCTTGGTATCCACTTTGATATCAGTGTAAGTGACGCCTTTGTATGTGCCCTTGGTTCCATACTCAAACACACTGCCGTTCTTGCAGGTCATCTTCACTGTGCCAGTGTAAGGCAGGTCAAAAGTGGCTCTGCCAATAGTGATTGAAACATGCAGCTTCTTCCCTGGTGGGACTTCTAAATCTGTAGACAGAGTTTCGGTTCTCTCATCTGTGTGCTCCTGACCATGAGTGCTTTCATTTCCAATGGTGACACTGGATCCTGCAGTACCTTCAGCAATCTCTGGAATCCCAGCCTTCACTTCCATACTAAATGTTGCAGATAAACTTCCACTCACAGACCATGAAGATGTTTTGATCACTTTCTTTGAGGTTTCAAGTTTTGTTTTTTGTGTGGCGGAGGAGTCGTTCCTGAAAGTGAGGGATTTGATTTCTTCTACTGTCACCTGTGGTATCAGTTGGTGGAGAGTGGGATAGTGGACATCGGTGAGAACTGCTGATTCAACTGCTTCGAGAAACATGAATCCCATGCAGTCAATGTCATGACCACCTCTTCCTACAACTCCCAAACAAAATCCAGAGCCGACATCCATGGGATATTCTCTTCTTAAACCCTGGCTTGTCATCTTTGCAAAAAATTCTCTCCCCTGACTGGTCTTGAATTTGATGGCTCCAAGACGTGTTCCTTCTCTGTTCGCCCACAGGGACAGTGAGGTGAAACACTCACCAGGCTGGAACTTGAACTCTTGATACGGTCCTTGTGTATCAAAGATTGGACTTCGTCCACCAAATTCATCAACTCTCCCATCTGTAAGCCAGACCTTGACAGCCTTCACCTGCGATTCTCCTTCCCAGACTCCGATCTTCTCTAAAGTGGCACCGTTGTTCACACCAGTAAATGAGAATGGATTACCTCCATGTCCACCAATTTGTTGAAGAGTTGTTGTGTCAGACATCAAATCTGAAAATAATATAAATATACAATTTTATAATTGTATATTAATTATATAAATTAAATTATATAAATTAATATAAAAATAATATCAGATCAGAATTAGCATCAGCTTTACACTTTATTGCAGTGTTTCCCAGCCTAGTTTCTGGAGACACAACAACAGCACACGCTGGACTTCTTTCTTAAATGATCCATTAATTTCGGGTCTTGGAGTATCTACTAATAAGCTGACTTGAATCAGGTGTGTCTGAATAGGCAAGCATGCTAAATGTGCAGTTCTGGCATGCCTCTGGGAACAGGGTTGGGAAACATTAGCCGCTATTCCACTGTCAGGCCGAACAGATCTAACTGTGGTAAGGAATGGTTATATGGCCTGTAGGGCTGAGCAAATATGGGCAGAACTCTTTACTGCCCTAGGACTTCAAAAAGCCTTTTAAAGGTATACATGTGAATTAAACGTGGCACAATGACCTTCATCATCACTGTATGCTAATGCCTATCTAGTGCAAGGGATTCATCAATATGCTGATTGAGGACTGTTGGGACACTCCAGGCACAGGACGGTTCTGCCGGGAGAGACAGAGTCGTTTGCACCTCATTGACACGTCTGTACCATTTGTCTGTATATTTAAACGCAACTTAACTTTGCCTGCTTTAAAACCAGAGAAACTGATAATTTTGCAGTGGTCTCTTATTTTTTTCCAGAGCTGTATATGTGTGAACATACATTCACATTTATATGGGAACATGTATGTGTAATATATGTAAACAAAGGATAAAACTTTGTGAATATTACATGTAATGCTATTTTTGTCTTCATTTATATATGCATTTAATATACAGCCATGCATGGTCAATGCATATATTGCAGTATATTGACAAATATAAGCACTAGTTTCCCATATATGGAAATGTAATATGAAATATATCACATTTTCTGTATATTCCCATATCTATTTTTAGTCTTATTAGATATTTTTATTTCAGAAATGTTGGGGCCTGCAGGAATTGCAAAAATAAAATTTTTCAAAACATCTTACATATCGGTTTGAATTATCAACACTCAGTTCACTAAGGATTGAAGTGTGGTTATATCATGCCAAGATCATAAGAGCTGCCTGAGCAAAACGTGGCTAAAAAAATCATAATGTAATTTACTCACATTTCATTCGAGGAAGATGCACCATGCTGTCGTCTCAATGAATTTGTTAGTGTCTCTTAATACAGTCTCAATCAGAGATGTGCTGTCAGACTCTTCAAAACCTACAGAGAGAAGTGACACAAATCAGGATGAGTAGATCCTCACCATGTCTTCCAGTAAAATGTAAAACGCGGTATTTTTGGACAGAATACGAGTTCTTTAGTAAATTCATATACGACAAAAGAATTACAGAAATAATGGATTCTAAATGTTAAATAAATTCCACAGTCAAGAGCTTGAAGCATATGAGGGAGAAATCAAAATTGTGCTTTGTTGGTTTTGCATTCTTGTAGATAATTTCTTGTTAGTATAGCTATGTAACTTTTTTTATTTTACTACCAGACTCAAGAGCCAGCTGATGGGTCACTGGTGTTCAGAGGGCTCCTGATTGTCCTAGGTGACAACCCCACAGACTTCTTCCAAGCATGCATTGTAAGTTACGTATTTTCTCAAAGGACCATGACAACATAATTATTTTATTTTTTGATATTCCAGGGATCCAGAGTGCACCGGTGCACCTAACGTCCTCGCATCCGCTGCCTCTCCACGAACTAAGCGTTTGTTCTCCTTTGACGGAACTCACACTCATGGGAACTCACACTCTTCTCTCACGCGGTGCCACAGCTCGCACAACACTACAGCCCTGCTTAATTGTGACGACGGAGGACAGAATTAAACATTCAAACGTAGCCTGCAGTTAACTATTTTTGTGAGCTCATCTAAAGTGAGGACTAGTTATGCTTTATAAAGCATTTATAAAGGAGATTAAAAAAAAAAAAACAGGTGGGGGGCGTTTTCCCCCACTCTACCCTACTAACGTGGCTAGCGTTGCTAACAGAAGGTAAACTAGTTACTAGGTGAAGCACATAGTGTTACCAGAGAATGTCTAATAGGAAGAGAATTGGCACTCTCTGCTTACTTCCGGGTTCTGGATTGGTTGCAGTAACACGTCTCTGTCCATGCGGGGGCGCTCGCGAGCGAGTGCAGAATGAATGGAGGTCTATGGCGAAAAACCCTCAAAATCCACTTTTCTCAGGATATAATTTTTTGTCTAGTAATTTGAATGTTGTATTCGAAAGGAGATGCAAAGAAATTACACATTGCTGGGTGTTAGATTTTTTAGAGCCACTTATTTGGTTTAAAAAGTCTTTTAAAATGTCAATGACGTCAGAATGCTGACGTCATTAGCAGAATGCTAGCGTGTTATGGGCAACAACAACTCAACCTGTAAGAAATCGAAAAGAAATAAGTACTCGTTCATTCAACTTTCGACCTATAACCTATGTTGAACTTGCAAAGCCTACAATAAAATCTGAGATTTCTCAACGGCAATCGGGTGAAAGAGACCCATTTAGCAGTATAGCCCCATTGACTCCCATTCAGTCTGCACTCGCTCGCGATCACCCCCAGTGGAATTCTAATGGAACTGCAACCAAAATCAATACAATGGGGCTGAATAGGGAGTGCCAAGGCTCTCCGTAGACGGGCTCTGGTGTTACTTATTTTGGAGCGCCTGGTACTCGGCCAGTGCTACATAGCAACAGCTTTCCGGGTGGCGTCCATGTTTTTATCCGACTCGGACGCCCAAAACATACCAGAACGCTTGAAGTGTGTAAGTGACGTCATATCCGAGGTCCGAGTCGGTTCGTTGACAATAATAGAACGCACCATAATAGGCTATATAGCGTTATGCATGTGTGTCAATCAACATTGCAGTTCCCGCAACCTCTGCCAAAAGTGTGTTCATCGTTTAGAATGTTAAGCTTACAAAATGTTTATCATAAATTTAAAAAAGAGCAGCTTCTGATTCAAGGCAATACAATTTACAGAGCACTGCTGAGACCGTTGTTTTTATTAAAAGTTTATATCCTTCTGGTGTTTTCTAAAAAAAATACAGGCCTATTGAAACCATAGCCTAATTAACAAATAGTAACAGCAGAATCGATCTGAAATCAGACTGATGTTTTTGAAAAATTATCATAAAGTTGCATAAAATCAATTTAATTATTTATCCCATCTAAATAGATATTTTCAGTTATTTAGATTCCTTACCTGAACGAAATGACTGGGATTATGAAACCTGGGTGTTCCTGTCTTCAGAAAAGATTGATCTCTCCAATAATATCCCTGAGACATGCCATTAAATACAGCGGCTGAGTTTCATGTTTACAGATATGGGAGTGGCTAAGACAGGGGGGTTGTGGTTTTCCTGGTTTCGCTTTAGCTTGGTTTGTTTTTCCACTGCAGTTAGGGTAGAGTGGGGGAAAACGCCTCCCTTAAGGAAAATGTGATATTATTATTATTATTCACCAAATATTACAATTGCTCAGCCTTCATAATTAATTACTATTTTGACAGAAAATATTTTTGTACAAAGGGGGCGTTTTGCCCCAGCGGTGGGGTAAAACGCAAGGTGGGGTAAAATGCCCCCTTTCTTACCAACCAGTTTGCTTCATAGATCAACAGCAAAATTAACAGACAATAGTTTTTAATCTCTAAAAGTAAAAGGCAAGTAATGTATCAACATGTATATATATATATATATATATATATATATATATATATATATATTTATTTATTTCAGCAATGTCCAAAATAGCCAAATTGAACTACCTTCCATCGGTGAGCTAACTAGCAAGCTAGCTAGTTAATGCTCACTTGAGGTAATTTTTTCATGTTTTGTTCAAATATTTTGATTTTACCACCTTATACTGCATTAAGTATTTACTGCATTAACTTCACTATTCATCTATCATACATCACTGCGATATCCTGCAGAACAATATTCTCTTAAACACTTGTTTTGTTTTGCTGCAGGTCTCAGTTTTGTGGAAGTTTATTCAACCTCTTATGCCTAAATTCTGGAGCTTTTTCCAATTTGAAAACATCAGGGACTGAGGCCAAAATATGTAACATTAATCTAGATTATTAAATGCTGTGAAAAAAAAAAAAAAATATATATATATATATATTAGCCTATATTTATTTATTTATTTATTTCACTTTGTTTAATTGTGTCTGTGTGTCATTTTTGTAAAGGGAACATTATTCTACAGAACACAATATATTTCGATAGTTAAGTAAGCAGTTTAGTGACCACAGACTTTCATTGTATGGACAAAATTATTATATTTAATGTTCCACAGAAGAAATAAAGCCATTGAGGTTTGGAACAACATTAGGACGAGTAAATGATGATGACAGAAATCTTGGGTGAAACCCTATAAGCGACTTTATCATATTTGATACACAAATAAGCCTTTAAATGATAAACCTGTTGTACACGATACTACATGCCTTCTGTCGTCTGATTGATCGTTTAGAGTTTAGACAAACTATCAAGTCAAATTTGTGAATTTATATTATTCAGACATTTAGAGAAAAATGAATGACAGATCACTACTGTTGCTATGCACGTTGATAACGGGGACATACAAATCTCTATGGAGAAGCTGACACCAGCAACATATTTGAAGAATGGTAAATGCTATAATTTTCAGATATTAGTAAATATTTCAATTGTTTTAATGTCATTAAATGTGTTCTGTTATAGTCTGAGCAAATCCAAGTGGAGACAGATGCAGTGATTTGGTTGAAACTGTAACAAACCAGACGAGACCAGTTAACTCAACACTAATCCATTATCCTCATCATTTCAGTTCACACCATAATTTAAAAAAGAAAAACGATCTATCTAAATAAATATATCAAACATAATGGCCCATTGTACATACATGACTATGTTATGAATTAGCATTAAGTGGTTAAAAGGAAATTATGACTGTGTATCTTGATTAGCAATAATTTCCATTTACATGGTTCCCTAAGAGATGAATGGCGAATCAGTAGACACAAATCCTTTATTACAATTAAAATATTTATGTCGTGATATGATGCTGGCCTACATAAATTATGTATTTAACGTGTTTAATGAGATAACATATTGATAATCTGCTGACCGAAGATAAGGGCCACAGACAGAGTCGAGACTCCGGATTATGTTCGTGTGCTTCAAGCTGCCCAAAACAACAGCTGTATGAAAGCCTCCTAACGCCCATCACTGATGCTGATTTCATTGAAGTCTTGTTTAGACTGTTTTCTGAGCACACACATTACGCGTTCAGGCTTTTATCAACTGTTCCATTAAAACTATCCATCAGATTTGAGCACGGCTTTTCCCCGCGGCTGATGCTCGTCTTTGATTTGGTCTGACGAAGGCAAAAGTAACGTTTCCTCTTCGCGTTTTTTTAGTTTTTAATGAAAGCCCAGAACCTCTGCTTGGTGTTCACTTAGTTTTGATTGTGACAAGCTATTTAACAGCTCCAGTTTTGCTCCAAATGTAAGAGAAGGAAACACAAGCGTCAGCGAGCAGCAGACACCGAGCGGGGCAGGTTGAGTCTACGAGGTTCTCATGTGTCATTTAAGACCGCAGCGCCGCTCAAGCGCTATTCATTCATTGCTGAAACCAGACAGAGTTTTTCAGATCCGATCAGAGAGAGAGAGAGAGATGGCAGAAACCGCCCCAGCCCCCGCTGCTGCCGCCCCGGCCAAAGCGCCCAAGAAGAAGTCCGCAGTGAAAGCCAAGAAAGCAGGTCCAGGCGTCGGCGAGCTCATCGTCAAGGCTGTGTCCGCATCCAAGGAGAGGAGCGGTGTGTCCCTCGCCGCCCTGAAGAAAGCGCTCGCTGCCGGTGGATACGATGTGGAGAAGAACAACTCCCGCGTCAAGATCGCCATCAAGAGCCTGGTGACTAAAGGCACCCTGGTTCAGGTCAAAGGGACCGGTGCCTCAGGCTCCTTCAAACTCAACAAGCAGCAAGCAGAAACCAAGAAGAAACCCGCCAAGAAAGCGGCTCCTAAAGCCAAGAAGCCCGCAGCCAAGAAACCCGCAGCCGCTAAGAAGCCCAAAGCTGCAGCAGCGAAGAAGCCCGTCGCTAAGAAATCCCCGAAGAAGGTGAAGAAACCCGCCGCTAAGAAGGCGACGAAGAGCCCCAAGAAGGCAAAGAAACCGGCGACTCCTAAGAAAGCAGCCAAGAGCCCAAAAAAGGCAAAGGCAGCAAAACCCAAAGCGGCGAAACCTAAAGCAGCAAAACCTAAAGCCGCCAAGCCTAAAAAGGCAGCTCCCAAGAAGAAATAAATCTAACGTTACTGTTTGTTCCTCAACGGCTCTTTTAAGAGCCAACCACTGACTCTTGAGTAAAGAGCAAAACTCATGTTTTTGAATGATTTGTTAATTCTGCAATCAAATAGCCAAATATGTGACTCAACAAATTTAGTTTAGGTAAAACTCAAGTAAATCATTTTTATTCGCAAGAAATTGATTGAAAATTACCAAAAAGCTTGTTAGATTTCAAAGCAAACAATTATCACTCACAGTATGACTCAAGGATGTTGATTAACAGCACATATTAGAATTTATACACAAACCATAATGCTGGAGAAACATGGCAATTCAAACAACCCCACAAACAATAATGGCAGTGATAAAATTCTAATATTACATTAATGATAATAATACTCTGCAGTATCAGATCTGGTCAGTGTGAACAAGTAGTGTGTGTGAAATGTGTAGCACTTTTGGTAGGAACAGCGTATAATATCCATTGTTGTACTTATTTGAATTTTCTATCAAACATATCGGTGATTTAATCTCTGGATACATTATACGTTTATCTCTGTAAAGCTGCTTTGAAACAATCTACATTGTTAAAAGCGCTATATAAATCAGAATGATTTGACTTGATTTAATCTCTTCTGTCTTGTCAATACATGTGATCATTCCAAAAAGGGGGTTGGGTTTTTGAGGGAAGTTCAGTGATTGGTTTAAAACTTATCACAGTGTAAACCAATGGGCGACTGGCACTCTCGTTTAAAGCTGGTATGAGCCGTCACCGATGATCTTCTTCATTCCGTTAGTTTCGTCAGGATATTCTGTTTTAGTTTCTGATTTTAATAATGAGCGGAAGAGGTAAAACCGGGGGAAAGGCTCGCGCTAAGGCCAAGAGTCGCTCTTCCAGGGCGGGACTGCAGTTCCCCGTCGGCCGTGTTCACAGGCTTCTCCGCAAAGGCAACTATGCCCAGCGCGTCGGTGCCGGAGCTCCGGTGTATTTGGCCGCTGTGCTCGAGTATCTGACCGCTGAGATCCTGGAGTTGGCTGGAAACGCCGCTCGGGACAACAAGAAGACCCGCATCATCCCTCGACACTTGCAGTTAGCAGTACGCAATGACGAGGAGCTGAACAAGCTTCTGGGTGGCGTGACCATCGCTCAGGGTGGTGTGTTGCCCAACATTCAGGCCGTGCTGCTGCCCAAGAAGACCGAGAAGCCCGCGAAGGCCAAGTAGACTGACGGAAGCTTCTCTTCAAACCAAAGGCTCTTTTAAGAGCCACCCAATTCCCCAAGAAAGAGTGATTTCATTTACCCGGTTTTTATTTGATTTTCTATTAAAGTCCCTTCGATAAAACAAATAATAAAGTTGCTGCAGAATACACATGAATAGTTATTGTACAATGCTGACATAAAAAAATATGTATACAATTTGACTAGAAATACACATGGTCCCCAAATATATATATATATATATTTTTTTTTTTTAAGTAAAGCATTTTCTAACTAACCACTATACATTGTGATGGTTTAATGATGGCATCATGAAAATGTAGTTTTATTGGCATTGCTAAAAATATTTAAGCTGATATATTGATAAAAACTAATTTACAATATTTCCACAAGTCAATCTGTACGTCCAATTCGTTTTTAAGAAACATTTAAAAAATCACCTATTTTGGTTTACACATTTAAAACTGATTTCGCCTAATCTTTTTTCGCGGATGCACAGAAAAAGCAAAGTACGTTTGGGCGGGAACCACAAACTGACGTCACTTGTTTGAAAACAGCCATTGGCCAACTGTCATTTACAGACGCCAGACAATAACCAATCGAATGCATCTGAAGCAAAGCCATCCAATGAGCGCATGGCAGCCCTGGGCTTAAATACGCGCTGTGTTTGACTGAACTACTCAGTCTTAATTAAATCAGCATCTGAACACTTTTAAGTAATGGCGAGAACTAAGCAGACCGCTCGTAAGTCCACCGGAGGAAAAGCCCCGAGGAAGCAGCTGGCCACTAAAGCCGCCCGTAAGAGCGCACCCGCTACCGGTGGCGTTAAGAAGCCTCATCGGTACAGGCCCGGTACCGTGGCGCTGAGAGAGATTCGCCGTTACCAGAAATCCACTGAACTGCTGATTCGCAAACTGCCCTTCCAGCGCCTGGTGAGAGAAATCGCTCAAGATTTCAAGACTGATCTGCGCTTCCAGAGCTCGGCTGTCATGGCCCTGCAGGAGGCGAGCGAGGCTTATTTAGTGGGTCTGTTTGAGGACACCAACTTGTGCGCCATCCACGCCAAGAGAGTCACCATCATGCCCAAAGACATCCAGCTGGCCCGCCGCATCCGCGGAGAGCGCGCTTAAATCCACAGCAGTCACACAAACCCAAAGGCTCTTTTAAGAGCCACCTCATTATCTCTATGAAAGATGATTTCTATATTATAGTGTTTTGAAACTGGAACTTCATGCAACGGTGGTCTTATAAAATGCTATTTTTATGTATTACTTGAATCTAAAAGGAAATTAAACGAAATGAACGGTGGTTTTAGTGTTATGCTATAGTTAATGTTTGCATGTAGGGGAGACTGGGGACAGTTGCAACACTTTTTGCATTTCTCTCAGTTACTCAGACTATTTGGACTATAGACCAACCAAACGTGCATCTGTCTGCTAATTACCCATACCATTTTAAGATGATTATATGACATATCGTTCACAGCATTTATTTGAATGGAAGAAGTCAGATGTTGCAACTGATCCCGACCCAGGGACGATTGCAACACGTTAAAAATACAAAAAAAAAAAAAATGTTTAGCTTTTTGTCTCAATGAGCATATAATTCTGAAAATATTAACTGTTTTAGGCCAACTATAATATTATAGTATTATTTATTTCAATAATATTATTGTAGCCTATAATTTATGTAGTCATATTTATTAAATAACAGTTGAGTTTTTTTTTTTTTTTTTTTTATGTGTAGAACATAGGCCTACATAGATTCAGTGTGCAGGTGTTACAGACACTATTCAATCTCTGCATATTTCAGTGTCAGACAGGAAGAATTGAACAATTTGCAATGCAACAAACCTTTATTAAACATGCAATTTATAACTTGTTGCAACTGTCCCAAACCCTATCAGCCATGACAGAACATCATGTGCCTGCTAGACACACTGACTTTGACACATGCTAACCATGTCACTTAGAAGTCACCAAACAATAATTCAAACTAAGTAAGTTTTGATTAATTCATACAAAATTTCTGGACAGTATGACAAAAAATATATCTCATGAAAGAATTTACTTTCATACCTACAAAACAAGTTTTGTTCAATAAATGCAGCAGCGAATGCCTAATGTCTAATGTCTTCTTAGTGGGGAGAGGGTCTAACTGTGCATGTACAGTATGAGTGTCATCACTCTAGCTTGTTTCTGATTGGAGAAAAATTACATGTTGCAACCATCCTGTTGCAACTGTCCCGGTCTCCCCTACGGTCATTAACCCTCATCCTCTCCTTACTTGTAACAAATCCTTCCCTCGCGGGTCAAAATGACTGAAGCCCTATAGTTTTATTTATATATATATATATATATATATATATATATATTTTTTTTTTAACGGGTTTTTATATTATATTATATAGTTATTAATAATATTACTTAAATTCTACTTATTTCCACTAGTATCAAACGTCAAAAGACTGACCTCGACTTGGTAATGCGTAACTGGTGACGTACTAGAACCGCCCATTAATGTGGTTTCAACTAGGTCCGCTAGCTGACTTTAAACTCCTCTTTTCCAGTGGATTTTCTATCATCTGTTGCTGTGAGTTGAAGAGTGTCTGTCGTCATGTCTGGAAGAGGAAAAGGCGGTAAAGGACTCGGGAAAGGAGGCGCTAAGCGTCACCGAAAGGTTCTTCGCGATAATATCCAGGGAATCACTAAACCCGCTATTCGTCGTCTTGCTCGGCGTGGCGGCGTCAAGCGTATTTCTGGCCTGATCTATGAAGAGACTCGCGGTGTGTTGAAGGTGTTTCTGGAGAACGTCATTCGTGATGCTGTGACTTACACTGAACACGCCAAGAGAAAGACCGTCACCGCCATGGATGTTGTGTACGCGCTGAAGCGACAGGGACGCACTCTGTATGGGTTCGGGGGTTAAGAGATCCACGAAGAAGAAAAACACAACGGCTCTTTTAAGAGCCACACACATTTACACACAAAGAACAAGTTACTAGCTGGTGAAATTATATGTAATATATTAATTAGTGAGTGTGCTTTACTTAAACGTTACCTCAAAATGATTAAGCAAGTACAAATAAACTTAATGTTACTCTTATTCTCATTATTGTGCTTTGCAGTTAAAACTACTTTTTCAATGAGTTGTGGGAGTTCGTTGTCATTGTACAACATTTGTATGTAGTTCAGTATTGTTCTTACGTTTGTATATGCATGTCTTTCAACATACAGTTTATTCTTCACTGTAGTGGATCTTATATTTTAGTGAATTTCTAACACATCACGTGTTTTTCAGCCTGGATGTCCTGTAAAGTCAAACTCAGTGTTTTCCACAGATAATGTTTGGAGGTTTTATCATGACTACAACTTCTGCTTGGTCTTTAAACATGACTGACATTAATTTAGCACTCTTATGGGAAATTATAATATTTTGTAATTATCATTTAAATCAGACTTGCTTTCAAGTTGTTTGTCATAAATCAACATCTCAGGAAACATATATGGGGTTTTGGGAGACGAGGTGTCTAGAGAAGGAAATTGTATCGATATTCCTATGAATGTAAACGCTTGTGTCATCATGTTGACCCAAGAACACATTAATATGCTAGTTAGATACATTGTGTTGAATGGGAATGGCATTTATGGCCATGTTTACAGGCATAATTAAGTGCATTAAGTATACATTACATTATATATTTCATAACATAGCTGAGAATCATCTTTGCACAACGTTTGATTAAACAAATCCTGAAACTTCCCATAGTGTTTGCCTTATGTAATTTCTTGTCATTTTATTTTTAAACAACTGGACACAGCATAGCATATGAATAAAATATAATTTCTCAATCTGTTTCTTATGTAATCTTCTGCTGTTTCAGATGCTGTAAACAATGAATGCCAATGCACAGTATTGTGCGATTATAGTGAATTCATGGAGTTTACACATTGAGCAATAATACATTGTGTTATTTCTGCTTCTAAATAAACAATAACAAATTATTGAATCCGCAGAGTACATGTTAAAGATTTCTGAAAATATTCACACAATTTCGTATTCATTCCGAAAAAAAATGCGGGAAAATGAAACAAAGGAATGGAGTCGATGTGGGGGATGGACGGTATTTATAGATGGGCGTGACTAATATTTTAAAGCTTCTGATTGGTCCGCCTACAAGTCAGTGAATGTGTAATGTAGCCAATAAGGTCACTCTATGGGTTGAAGACTCACAATCAGAGCCTCGTTCTTCCCTTTTGAAATTAGCATAGAGCAGCGCATAAAGCCCGCCTGCAGTGATTCAACTTTATGTTCTCTGAGTTTCTCTGACTGAAGCATCATGCCTGAACCAGCGAAGTCCGCACCCAAGAAGGGCTCGAAGAAGGCCGTCACTAAAACCACCGGCAAGGGCGGAAAGAAGCGCAGAAAGTCCAGGAAAGAGAGCTACGCGATCTACGTGTACAAAGTCCTGAAGCAGGTTCATCCCGACACCGGGATCTCCTCCAAGGCGATGGGAATCATGAACTCTTTCGTCAACGACATCTTCGAGCGCATCGCCGGTGAAGCGTCTCGTCTCGCTCACTACAACAAGCGCTCCACCATCACATCTCGAGAGATCCAGACCGCCGTGCGTCTGCTGCTGCCCGGAGAGCTGGCCAAACACGCCGTGTCTGAGGGCACAAAGGCGGTGACCAAATACACCAGCTCCAAGTAGAGGAGTCGGCTCAACACACACACAAAGGCTCTTTTAAGAGCCACACATATTATCTGTGAAAAGAGCTTTGATCATAGGCTACACTGTTTTCTCATACCAAAGTAAAAGTTATTATCCGTCCTTCTGTGTTTATGCTGTTAAGCGGCAGTGGCTCAGTGCTTCATGTAGGTTGTCTACAAACCGAAAGGTTGGTGGTTCAAACCCCTGACCAAGTGTCGAGGTGTCCATGAGCAAGACACCTAACCCCAGCTGCTCCCGACTGGATGGCGCTTTGCATGGCTGACACCGCCGTCGGTGTGTGAATGAGTGAGTGAATGGGTGAATGTGAGGCTATGTAAAGCGCTTTGGTGGCCACTGGTCTGTGAAAGCGCTATACAAATGCAGTCCATTTACCATTTAAGCTTCAGGTTTAGCAGATGAACAAGTTACAAACCTTTCTTTAAGATGAAATGTATTTTCTAACAGCTTATTGGCTTTGATCTTCAGCTAATGTAATTAAGTTCAAAACATTTTCAACATTTAGCTTTGAATATTGTTTTTCTGCATAATCAGCTGTTTTACAGTAGCAGAAACTCTTCTGAGAAATACTCTCAACACTATTGTTGATCCTGAAGATGATGATGATGATGAAGATGTGCAACTTGTGCTCCAGTAATGCTGGGATTTACACACATTATCATGTCAACGTTCGCATCTTCCTCCACCAAACACAAACCACAGATCAGATTTCCACTGTGAGTAACATTTATTAAATGAGCTTCATAATGAAACCATTATGACACTTTATTCTTTCTTTTTCTTTTTTTTTTCTTTGTTGTCTACCCTTTTTAATTAAATTGCTTGTGTCGTGTGTCTGTGTGTCATGTGTAAGACTATGTACAGTTGTACAGTACGTTTCTATTTATTCCTGTAGCCTCTTGGCCAGGGCATGTTTGTACATGAGAAGTGGTTCTCAAACAGTTTACCTGGATAAATAAAGGGTAAAGAAACAAACAATTGAATTACTATATCATTTTACCCAATGCTTCTCTTTTAGTCTCTTAGTCAAGCCAAAAAAAAAAAAAAAAAAGGCTTTCATTAAATTATTTAACAAAGTAATTTGATTATAGTCTTGATCAGAGGCAAGTATTGCTGGTTCAGCTCTTTCTGAGAGTTTGAGTCTGTTATAAACTGCTGTCAAATACATTTATTTTCTTTGTCCCCGAGTGTCTTTAAAGGGAAACTGTCAACAAAGAATTTGAAGGATGAAATGCTTTCAAATGATTTAATTACAGACATTAAATATATAAAGATGTATTATTAATTTATGACGGACACATTAAGACATTGTTTTTGAATTAGATGATGATTTACAAATGTGAAAAACCAAGAAAAACACCTCTAATAAACACTTAATTTCAACAGTTATTCATTTATACAGAATAAAACTGTCATGTAATTACTCAAACAAGCGAACTAGAACAAGCAACAGTATCATTGTCAAGCTTTCACTAACAGACTAACAACACAAGGTTATGACAAATATAAAGCTTATATAAAGAACAAACAACAATATTTTCAAACCATGTTAAAGGACAAATAAATGCTGACAGAACATTCACACATGTGGACAGAATTAACTCTTTAATATCAGATTGAAGTTTCTTCCTCTGTTACGGCGTACTGACTCTGGTCTTCAGCAGATGAAACTGAAATACACAAAAAAACTGATTGCTTCAGTGAGGGAATATATATATATATATATATATATATATATATATATATATATATATATATATATATATAGAGAGAGAGAGAGAGAGAGAGAGAGAGAGAGAGAGAGAGAGAGAGAGAGAGAGAGAGAGAGAGAGAGAGAGAGAGAGAGAGAGAGAGAGAGAGAGAGGGAGAGAGGGAGAGAGAGAGAGAGAGAGAGAGATCAGACAGAAGTTTTACCTCTCGCTCTGTAACACTTGTAAAGCAGCACGACTGTCGCTAGCAGATACGGAGAAGCTGCCAGAAGAGAACTGAGGATTTTGAGGACAGAAATCTGACCTGAACGTGACACTGGAAAACAGAAACACAAGAACATTATTGAGCAACATTACAGAGCTCTGAAGGGCTTTCAGAAAGTTTCTCCAGGAACACAAAGTTTGTGAGTGAATATAAAAGCTTTGAAATATCTTTCCTCCATCTCATATTATTCCACCACCATTTCCCTCTTACAGCTCTGTGTTAAAGCAAGAGTTCATTCAAATATATATATTCTGCCAAATGTACTGACCTTCATGTTGTTCAAACCTGTCTGAATTTCTTTCTTGTGTGGAAAATAAAAGATATAATCTTATTATATGATCCACAGAATAAAGAAAGTCACACATGTTTGGAACTACATGAGGGTGAGTAAATTATGACATCATACAATATTAATATAAGTTATTCATTTTAATGTTTAAGAGGTACGTACAATTGTTTTCCTCTTGAGACCAAAACTGTATGTTTGACACTGAACATATATGAGCACAATCAGATTCATTCCTGCTTTCAAATGAAAAACTGAATTTATGAAAAGTCAGATTTTAACAGGAAAGTCTCTCACAGTCTCTTGATTTCATTGAATTGTGTAATGTTTTTATAAGGTGTTGATTTTCACTATATTTCAGCATATTTTGCATGTGATTTGATAGTTCAACTTCACAGTTCTGTCATGAACTCTGAGTGTTTGGCATGGTTATGGATATGACAATGTTGATATGTTTGGTCTTGAAGGAATAGATCTGCTACAAAACACATGAATTACCCGTAGCAGATCTATACAGGTGGAGCTGGGGAAGGGGGAGGGTTTCTGAAAGCACACGAGCTCATTGGCTGCTGATACAGCAGGAACCAATCAGCTGTGCCCTATAGAGAATGATGTGATTGCAGACTGAGTTAAAGACCGGTCCGCCAGCGCCATCTAGAGTTACATGACAGAACTTTGTATTTGTCAATACCTGATTGTGTCCAGCAGAAATAAGAGAAAGAGACTCATATATATGAATAGTGTGGCGTATCTCATCAGATGCTCATGAATAAAATAACCTCTGACTGAGATCCAGCTGTGGAGTGACTGTCCTCTCTCTGTTTTACAGTAGTAGAAACCCTCATGTGACTTTGAGACAGTAGTGATGCTCATCTCTCCTGTCGTCTGATTCTGGATCAGTGATCCGTCTTTATAGAAATCAGCGCTGAGGATCGGGGAGTTTGTAGATCGATGTAAACAGTGTAGAGTCAGAGTCTCTCCCTCAATCACAGGATCAACAGAACTCTCCAGAATCACCTCACCGTCTACAAATACAAGAAATACATCAACAGATGTAGTGACGATACAGGCTGTGTTAATCAGAGCCATACTTCAATTATTAATAAGATCTGGAGGGTCAAAATGTTCACTACCTTTAATCTGAGAAACTGATACTTTTATTCAGCAAGGATTCATGATCAAATGTGACGCATTGATCAAAAAAGACATTTATGTTACAAAAAGATTTATATTTCAAATAAATGCTGTTCTTCAAACTTTCTATTCATCAAAGAAGAAGAAAAAGCATCACGTTTTCCAAAAATTTTGTTTTTCAACATTGATAATAATCATAAATGTTTCTTGAGAAGCAAATCATCATATTAAAATGATTTCTGAAGGATCATGTGACACTGAAGACTGGAGAAATGATGCTGAACATTCAGCTTTGAATAAATTACACTTTACAATATATTCACATAGAATATTAGTTTTATTGTAATATTTCATTGGTAATAATACTGGAAAATGAACGTTTGCATGCATTTTTGATCAAATAAATGCAGCCTCGGTATCAAACATATTTCCAAAACATAAAAAAAATACCAATCCCAAACTTCTGAATATTTTATTTTATTATAGAGTTTAAATCTTGATATTCTCTGTGCAGTTTTCTGATATTCAGTTAGTTTATGCATAATCATATCACTGAATTCTCAATTCTACTATGTTTTAATCTGAACAGATTGTTATTATTGTGTTTTATAGTTGTAAGCGTGATTGGACTCACCATGTACAGAGATGTTTCGAGGACGACGTTTCTCTCCAGATTCAGACTCACACCAGTACACTCCAGTGTCAGATGTGCTGAGAGAGTCCATTACACATCCAGATCCTGTTTGATTTGCACAAGTTTGTGTGTCTTTGTCTGTGTATCTTCTCACTGTCCATCCAGCAGAGTTACTCTGATCCTCACAGCTCAGAGAGAGAGAGTCCGATGAGAAGTGTTGACTTCTGCTGGGATTGAGGACCAGAGACACTGAAGCAGAAACTCCTGAAAAGAGGAAAATCTCCATCAAAACTGACAGCACAGAGACTGCAGTGAAACACAGATCCGGATGAGCACAAGCATAAACCCTCACCAGTGATCCACAGTGTGTGTGAGCTGCTGTTGTGTGTGTAATAGGCTGGTCGTCCTCTCTCTGCTCTGCACGTATAAACTCCTGTGTGCTGTAGAGCAGCAGGACTGAGAGTGTAAGATCCTCCAGCTCCTCTGCTGCTGTCTGACAGATGATCATGATCTCTGAACCAGCTGAACGTCCAGCCTTTAGAGGAGCCTGAAACCTCACAGGTCAGAGTCACTGATTCTCCTTCAGTCAGCCACGGCTGTGGAGACACTCGCACTGATGCCTGAGCTTCAGCTGAACAAAACATCACGAGTTACAGAGCCGTAGAGAAACTGATGGAGAAGCTGATCACAACAAACATGTTATTTTGCATTTAAATCACACAAATGTGGATTATACAATATTTACATCATTATTTAAAAGTGTTTAAAATCTTGTAGATTCTGTATAAACTCACTTTATTAATAAAGGTAATGACTAGTAAACCTGTTCCTTTGTTTGATTTCTTTCAACATCTGGAGTTAATTTTCCTCTGTCATATTCAGAAAAAAATGATCATGTGTGTCTGGGTCTGCTATGAAATAACTGGACAGTCTGAACTTTTCCTGAGCTTTAGGCCGTGTGTCCACCGAAGCGTTTTTTCATGCGTCTGGCGTATTCTTTCAATTGTTTTCAATCATTTTTAAAACGCCATGAGCGTAACGAGGCGCTGAATGTTTTTTACAGGTCGCCGACAGTTAAAGAATGACCAACTTTGAGTAAAACGCAGCGCTCATCACTGTCACTCTTTACCCAACCGTCCAATCACAGTGGAGGAGGGGCGGGACTAATACCACATCGACCAACCGCCACAGCGTCAACAGATGACATCAACAAGCATAATAACGGAACAAAATCATTTAAAACAAGAGCCAGAGAAAATACATTGAATCTACATTTTAATATAGAATCAACACAGAAACAAAATATAGCATATCAGCTGGCTAAAAACTCTTTGGTGGACAGACAGCCTTAATGTCTTTTTCTGGTCACGCATAAAGTGCAGTTTTGACAGCGACGGCCATATTGTTTTAGCGGGGGTGTGTCTCTGAGAATCACACTGGGTTTTTTGTTGTTTTCCTTTTCTTCATAACATTAGTGATCAGAGATGTCTGGCCACTGTCAATAAATCTTCGAGAGGTTGAATATGTTTCTATAAACAGTGTTTGTCTCTGAACAGTAATGTTGGGTTGTGCTCAGATCTAGTTACTCGTGATCAACAGGATGATGGAGACTAAAATACTCTTAGTCATTTGACTTCATTCATATGAAATCATAGGAATCATTTTATGATACAGTTATGGTGCTTTTGTGTCCTTTTTGAACTCTGAAAGTTAATCATGTCATTCATTATAATAGCGATCAGCACATTAATAAAACATATTTGTTTGCTCCAGGGAAGAAAGGGGTCATGTGAGGATCTGTGAGATTAGATGATGACGTCACTTTCATTTTCAGGTGAGCTAATGCTGAAACTTTGGTGTCGGATCAAATAAATCTTAAATCTAAGTCTAAATCTAGACAATCTAAATCTGAATGTTGTGCTTTTAAGATTACGCTTAGAGTTAAAAAATACTTTAGCTTTAAAATGTCAGACCCCTGAATTCAGTTTGTTTTTCTCCTTCAAATAGTTTGTAACACAAGAACAGAGATAATTAAATAAAAAGAGGAGTGACAGCTGTATTTATTAGCAGTGTGAATGAGAGTAAACGTGTCTCGATTGGTTGTGTGATCATGATCATGTAGAGAGAGTTTATGAGGACAATGATGTTCAACTCACCCTTCACAGAGAGATAAAGAGATCTTGATGTTGATGAGTTTGGTCTTCCATCTCTCTGTCCTTTACACCCGTACAGACCCTGATCAGACTCAGTAGCTCCTCTGATAGTGAGAGTGTCTCTGTTTACAGTGTAACGATCAGACGTCTGTAACATTACACTGTCTTTGTCCCACTCATATCTCCAGTCACTGTGATCAGAGTTTATCACACACTTCAGATTGACTGTTTCTCCAGTGAATACAGAACTGTCTGGTGTCATAGTCACTGTAGATGTGGGCAAATCTGAGAAGACAGAAACATAAACACTGAAACTGCTCTTTAAGGGAATACAACTGATTTTTCAGAAGGACCTTTGGTTGTAAACGCTGGATGTAAATGGGAATGTTGCTGGTATAGCTGCATTGGTCTGATGAAATAAAGGCCACGCTTCATACAGATGTCTTTGTAGTTTATTTTCTTTCTCTCTCTCTCTCTTCAGTAGACACCGTGAAAACTACAGGAAATAAAAACATATATTCAAAATATGCATTTCTCAGTCCTTTAAAAGTCTCTCGTGCCAATGTCCGATGATATGCAAGTGAATGTCGTAACAGAAATACGACAAATACAATCAACATAATGAATAGCACATCACATTGCACGTGAAGTAATATAAAACAACACTATAAACATTATTAAATATATAAAGGCAAATTACCGTGTGCGCCTCTCAAACCATGCAGATCAGGCAATTCCTTCTCAGACTACATGTTGTTTCTCTGCATCCATGTTCGTTCTGAACCAAATGACGCAGACCCGCTCCAAACTAATCCGGGTCATGTGACACATCACATTTTCTACGTAAATCTTACTTAAAGAACCCCTAACTTTAAACACCTCAAAGGGCATACATTATAAATATCGGCTTCTGAATATCACAATTGTTTTTAAATTGAATGAACTCAAATTTACATTAATTTATAACAAATACTATACTTTATACTATCATTTATGATGCAATTGTAAACTTGCAAAAGTTTGAATAAATGTAGTAATTTCACAAACCAAATTTCAGAATCAAATAGAATGTTTTCTGACTCTTGGCATCAAGTCTAATATTTAAACTCTTAATACTGGATGGATTAGTAAGTCGCTGACCCTCTTTCCCTAACTTTCTATTTCCTATTTGTATTGTGGTTTTTCGCACCAGGCCATCTTCATCTTCACAAACATCAAGCACTCTTCCAAGTTTCCATTCATTGCGCGGAACCCCTTCCTCCTTGATGATGACGATATCCCCAATCTTCACATTGCGTCTTGGAGTATGCCACCGTTGTCTGAGAGTGATGTTTGTCAGAAATTCCTTCCTCCATCTACTCCAAAATTGCTCTGTCAGATATTGTACTCTGCGCCACCTTTTTCTTCCGTACAGGTCTTCTTGCACAAATTTCCCTGGTGGAGGCAGAGGAACAGAGGTTTTCATGGTGAGTAAATGGTTTAAGGTAAGTGGCTCTAGCCCCTTGGGATCATTGATTGTATCTGTGGTGATTGGGCGGCTATTAATGATCAACATGGCTTCATAGAAGAAAGTTCTCAAGGAAGCATCATCCAATCTTCCCGAGCTCTGCGAAAGAACCCAGCTTAGAACGCTCCTAACTGTTCTGATCTGCCTTTCCCAAACCCCTCCCATGTGACTGGCATCAGGTACGTTCATTATGAAATCGCATTGCTTCTGGGATAGGTAAGCAGTCAATCTGTCCTTGTCCAATTCTTTCAAAGCTTTTGTCAGCTCATTTTTCGCCCCAACAAAATTTGTCCCTTGATCCGATCTGATCTCTCTTACAGCTTCACGGATAGCTATAAAACACTGCAAGGCATTTATGAAGGCATCAGTTGTGAGATCTTCCAGCATCTCTATGTGGATTGCTCTTGAGGAAAAACAGGTGATTATGAGACCATATCTCTTATGCTCTTTACGACCTTGCTTGATGAGAAATGGTCCGAAACAATCCATCCCACAATAAGAGAATGGTGGAGAGGGATCAACACGGCTAGCTGGTAGATCCGCCATCTATTGCATCTCTGTTGACCTGCGATTTCGCCTGCACGTAACACATTGCTTAATGTGATTTGCCACAACTTTGCTGCCACCAACAACCCAGTAACCGTTCGCTCTTAATTCATTGAGGGTCTGTCCTCTGCCTTGGTGCTGAGTTTTTTCATGGCAGTAATCCAAGATAAGACGTGTGACTACACTATCTCTCGGGAGGATTGCTGGGTGTTTCGATTCAAGAGGTAAGGAAGCTTTCATCAATCGCCCTCCCACCCTCAGAACACCATCATGCAGTACTGGGTCAAGTTGGAACAATGGATGACAATGTGGCAATTTGCCATGACTCAGTTTTTGCATCTCATCTTTGAAGGCATCCTTTTGTGCCAAACTTACAAGCACGATACTGGCCTTTCTCATGTCTTCAACATTTATGGGTTGAACGGTTTTGTATCTTGCTAATTGCTGGATACGAGCAACAACTTTCAATGCTGTGTGCCATTTTAAAAACCGCTTAAACCTCTCCAAAAAATTATCATCTTCTACTACCTTTGTTTGTAGTACTTGTGTCGTTCTGATTTCAGGATCACCAACAAGCAGCTCTGGAGTTGTCTTTGGTGTGATATTATCCTTTTCCAAAATAAACTTGGGTCCCATCTGTCACGTATAGATGAGGATGCAAATGCAAGTAACAAATGTAGATTTATTTACACAAATAAACCCAAAACAGAAATCCAGGATAACAGGTAGCAAAGACATGAAGCAGATGACGATGACAATGATCCGACAGTTAACAAAACAAGAGACAATGCTTATATAGACAGATCTAAATAAATAACAGGTGTGCCGGTGCTGATGAGGTAGTAATCATTTGATCAGTCCAGGTGATGACAATCAGCACAAAAACATACACACGAACGGACCACGGTTAGCCAACCGTGACACCATTAGCCAATTTGAGTGAATCAGATCTGACACCTTGAGGCCCCTGGAGGCATGGTCCGCTGGATTTTGATCCGAGTTTATATAATGCCACTGTGCAGGGTCAGTTGCTTCACGAATTCTTTGAACTCGATTCGCCACAAACACGTGAAACCTACGTGCTTCATTGTTAATGTAGCCTAAGACTACATTTGAGTCTGTCCAGAAATATTCTTGATCAATTTTGAGCTCCAGCTCCTCCTTTAACATGCTACTGACCGCTGAAGAGATCACCGCAGCTGTCAACTCAAGCCTTGGTATGGTCACGACTTTTGTGGGTGTAACCCTTGCCTTGCCAATAACAAAGGAGCAGTGCACTTTGTCTTCACTCAACACTCGGATATATGAGCACTGACCATAGCCATGGCTACTCGCATCTGAAAAGTGATGGAGTTCGATCCTCTGAACAGCCCCTAGATGTTCAGGAGCAAAACATCTCGTAATCTGGAGATTTTGCAGGTTCGTCAGCTCGTTCAGCCAGCTTGTCCATTGTGGCATTAACTCTTCAGGCGGAGGTTCATCCCATCCAATGCCCTTTAGGCACATCTCCTGCAGTACCTTTTTACCTAATTGGAGTAAGGGAGTCAGGAAGCCTAGTGGATCAAACACAGAAGCCACAGTGGAGAGGATTCCTCGCCGTGTTGCTGGTTTTTCATCCACGGCAACTTTAAAGGAAAAGGTGTCACTATTTACACTCCACTTTACTCCCACCACAGTCTGAACTGGGAGTTCATCAGAACCAAGGTTCACATCCTGAACTTCGCTGGCTCTTTCGCTGACAGGAATTGACTCCAAAACCGTTCTGTCGTTGGATATGAACTTGTATAGACTAATTTTCTACACTAATGAGCCCATCATCAACGTAGAAATTATTTTTGATGAAACTGGCTGCTGCAGGATTACTCTCTTTCATTTTGAAATGCAAGGTACTTCATTCCATAATTTGCGCAGCCAGGTGAGGATGCTGCCCCGAAAATATATCCACCTTCTTGCGGTTTCAGAGGTAGGAATGTGGGAACGTTCAAGTGGGATGAAATCTCTGGTATAGGAAGGTGACAAATTAATTAGGCCATGAGAGGAAAACCCTCTAACTCTGAGCCCTCTAACTCTTTCACTTTGAACGACAGAATCCTTCCCCATCATTGCAGTAAGCTTTAACTTGACAGGCTCTGAAACTACCCCCATTCTCTCACATACCTCTTGGTCTACAAAGGTGTTGCTACTTTGGGTATCTTGTAGGGCATAAACTAAGGTATCTCTTTCAGGATTGTCAATCGAAGAGATCCATACAGGTACTATCATTGATGTGCTCCCACCGTTACCACTGTCTACGTAACAGGAAAGGGAAGATGTGTTTTCTTCTGTTTGCATAACATGAGAAAGTGCTGCAGAAGACGGACGGTCTTCATGAAGTGGTGCATATAAGTAGCTTTACTCTTGCAATCCTTTGAATTGTGTCCTTTTCTAAGACAACCAAAGCACAGGTTATTGTCAAATATGAACTTTCGCTTGTCCTCCACAGACTTACTGGCAAACGTTTGACATTTGTGTATGGAGTGACTTTCCCCACAACACCTGCAAGTGACTAGGTATGAACATAAAGGCGCTGCACTTACTTTATTGGGTCTGTTTGAAACCACTGAGTTGCTTCTCTCAACACTGTATGTTTTCAGCATTGTCTAATGCTTTCACATTTGTAATGAATGCATTAGCCTTTGAGCGCTTAACTTCTCTAGATGGCCGTTCAGGGAGCTTCAAGGCGTGAAAGGATGTTACAGGGTTGCAGGCTATTTCTGCATATTGTGCCAGAAATCCAGCAAACTCCTTGAAATTAGGGTATTCCTCTGTTTGTCTCAACTGCATTGTAACATGGCGATTCCAACGAGATGTCACCCAATCAGGGAGTTTTTGTAGCATTTTTCAATTCTCTTCACAGTCATTTAACACCTGAAGCCCTTTGATGTGTGGCATGGCATTGCTGCAGGCAGTCAGAAAGTCACTTAACTCTCTCAGTTTAACTGATTCTCTTGAACCAATCTTTGGCCAGTTATTCAGTTTTTCTCTAAAAGCATGCTGAATTACTAATGAATGGTCGTACCGAGAATTCAAAGCTTCCCATGCTTGATCATAGGCTTTATCGTCCTTTCTGTAGAAGCTTCCTTCCAATACAGATCGTGCCTCACCACTGACATATTTTTGTAGATAGAACAACTTATCAGCTGAATTTGTGCATCGCTGTTCTATCAATGCCTTGAAACTTGTTCTCCACTCTAAGAACTTAAGTGTGTCCCCTGAGAAAACTGAGGGCTCAGGTGCAGGAAGTCTGCTGAGAACCATTGTGTCATTTAGGGCTTGTACAACTGAGGCTTCCTTATCAGAATGGGTTATTTGTTCCTCTTTAATTTCCTTAAAAGATACTGGAGGACAATTAGCTACCTCAGTGTGTGCTATTCTACTTTTGTTATTAGATTCACCTGAGCCAGCTTCAGAGTATACTTTGAGCTTTGCAGCAATTACTTGAAGATCACGCTCATTTTCCAATCTTTTAAGTTCTTGTCTTTGAGCAGCAATAGCCTCCTCCATCTTTATCTCTGCCTGCTTTGCAGCCAACTGTGCGGCAAACTCTGCTCTTTTTGCGGAGATGCTTTGCTATTCTGATGAGCAGCTTGAACGGTGACTACGAATTGTAGACTTGTGTCATGAAACTACACGAGGAAACAGACAGAGGAGATCCAAGAGCAGGCTTTAATGAAGGATAATCCAAATAACACAACGAATACTCAGGCAGAGGGTCAGAGTCCAGGTAAGCAGTCCAATACAGCAGAAGTACAAAACGGGAACAAGGCAAACTAGATACAGGCAAGGTGTCCAGGAAACAGGGATACTCAGACTAGAACAAGATACAAGGTAATTGTACAGACTTGCAGCGTGACAGTCTAACAACACTTCACAATGAGACAAAAGAAAGCCAAGGCTTAAATCAGAGATTCTAACAAGCATAATCTGAAACAGGTGAATGACATAAGACATAATCAGTCCAGGTAAAGCTATAAGATGAAATGATAAATAGAGAAGGAGTGCCCCCCAGTGGCTCACGCGGGCACTCCAGCTGCTGATCGTCACAACTTGGAGCTTGTAGCTGAAAATATTGACTTAGCATACTCTTTGTCAAGCACCATACGAATTCTTCCATCTTCTGCACTAGCATCAAATTCCTCCTGCCCCACTTCACTCATACGTACTTTCATCAGCCCCATCAAATATGTTGTTACTGCTGTACAGGAATCAATTTTTCTTCTAATCTCAGTTGAAGGTACTGATTGAGATTGTATAAGTTCGTACACATTTTTCACTTGAGTTTCCAGCTCTTCAACACTATACATCATGTCACCCAAGTCTTGGTCAGAGCACTCATCCTTAAGTTTGATACGTGTAGTTCTTACTTGTTCTTTCCAGCTTTCATACAACTTGATGAATTTACTCTCCTTCTGAGAAACTTCTTGCTGCTTAATTTTTTTAGTTAATTTTCTCTCTCGTGAAGATTTCCTGGGTTCATCTCTTCTTGAAGTGGAAGCAGTAGGTTTTGCTATTTGAAGTATTTTAGCATGAATATCAGCTATGAGTGACTCCAATCTTTCCCTTTCAGCATCATCAGTTTGAAATCTTAACTGTTCAGTTAAGCTAGTCAACTCTGCCTGACAAAACACGCAACACGCAACACACACGCACACACACACACACACACACGCGCGCACACAAAAATGACAAATGGGACACACTGCGGTCTCACAGACTTAACAGACACGCGCACACGGCAGCCATTGTAAGTCCACAAGACCGAAAGTGCTCATGAAGTGTGCCATTTGGGACAGGGCCGTTCTCTTCTTCTTCTTCTTCTTCTTCTTCTGAAAAAAAGAACAGGAGTGTGCAAAATTGACGTTGGCAAATGACACATTAAATCATTTCAGCCCAGGTCAAGAACTACAGGAAACGTATGATCTCTGTAATTGCAAATAAAGGTTTCTGTACCAAAAATTAAGTTCTGCTTTTCTGATGTATCAAACACTTATTTCATGCAATAAAATGCAAATTAATTATTTAAAATTCATACAATGTGATCTGGATTTTTGTTTTAGATTCCGTCTCTCGCAGTTGAAGAGTACCTATGATAAAAATGACAGACCGCTACATGCTTTGTAAGTGGGAAAACCTGCAAAATCGGCAGTGTATCAAATTATCAAATACTTTCTCTCCCCACTGTGTATATATATATATATATATATATATATATATATACTTCCTTTATTTCCCATTAATAATTCCCTTTGAGCTAAATTGAACATGCTTGTTGAATGTGCGTAGCCTACATATGATGATATTTGACCAGCTGAGAACTCGTGAAGAGTTTATCAAATGCTTGAAGGAGTCAAAACAGCGTCACACAAGATCTGCCTGTACTAAACTGTGATGGGCAACATCGTGACTATGACGAGACAAAAACAGGTATGCTTGAGCATTCTGTTCTTCTAAGGGTCACATCATGTGACATCATGTCCCATTTTTTGTTGGTTTACATGCCTTTGGTCCATGTTGAGTTAATATTTCAGTCGAACCGCACTAGAGTTCGTTTGGAAGTGGACCAAGACTCATCTTTTCAGTGTTCTCGGTCCGCTTATTTGGTTCACACCAGGGTTCAGATGGCAGCGTTCACACTTATTCAAATGAACCACACTAACAGAGCAATCGCACTAGGGTTTGTTTTAATCCAACCAAACATGCCGAGTGTGAACACACCATATGTGTCTCTATTAAAAACATGTTGAATGTATAGTTCCCTTGAACATCCAAGAAAATTACAGTTAAATATAGAAGAACTAATACTTGATCACTGACACTGATCAGAAGGTCACAAACCATGTCAGTGTAACTGCTTTAATTTATTTTTTCATATTACTATATTGAATTAATATGAAGAGTTTGACTGTTCTGCATGGGATTTAATAATAAAAAAAGGACTGTAAACAACAGAACCTGAATAGCTTGTTTTCAAAAGTTTAAGTTACTGTAGAAATAGCACATTAACGTTACAAGTCACAATTATATGATTAAAACCACATTGTGTCCCTTTTCAGGTCTGGTATAAAGACCGTTGCTCATGTGGCCGAAATGTTCGCCCAATAGAGAAAAGTAATGAAAATAAGAAAAGTAGAGGGAACAATGCTTAAAACACAGGGTTTATTTAATAAATTGTAATTTGTTTTATTAAATGTAATTTTAAACACATTATAACAGTATCTGGAGATAATTTAAAATTGATTACACAAAGTATGAAGCTTTTGTATTTTTGTATTATTTCATATTTTTGTATTGATATAATATAAGGTTATTTGAAAACAACAAATATTGAACATATATATTTCCCCTGAACACCCAAACAACACCCCAAAAAATACAATGAGGCCTGAATGTAAAGCAACTGATACATGATTGACACAATTAGAAGTAATCAAATAACTTGTGCATTACATGTGCAATCTGTCTTGACATTACAGAGGAGATTCCTTGGTATCCACTTTGATATCAGTGTAAGTGACGCCTTTGTATGTGCCCTTGGTTCCATACTCAAACACACTGCCGTTCTTGCAGGTCATCTTCACTGTGCCAGTGTAAGGCAGGTCAAAAGTGGCTCTGCCAATAGTGATTGAAACATCCAGCTTCTTCCCTGGTGGGACTTCTAAATCTGTAGACAGAGTTTCGGTTCTCTCATCTGTGTGCTCCTGACCATGAGTGCTTTCATTTCCAATGGTGACACTGGATCCTGCAGTACCTTCAGCAACCTCTGGAATCCCAGCCTTCACTTCCATACTAAATGTTGCAGATAAACTTCCACTCACAGACCATGAAGATGTTTTGATCACTTTCTTTGAGGTTTCAAGTTTTGTTTTTTGTATGGCGGAGGAGTCGTTCCTGAAAGTGAGGGATTTGATTTCTTCTACTGTCACCTGTGGTATCAGTTGTTGGAGAGTGGGATAGTGGACATCGGTGAGAACTGCTGATTCAACTGCTTCGAGAAACATGAATCCCATGCAGTCAATGTCATGACCACCTCTTCCTACAACTCCCAAACAAAATCCAGAGCCGACATCCATGGGATATTCTCTTCTTAAACCCTGGCTTGTCATCTTTGCAAAAAATTCTCTCCCCTGACTGCTCTTGAATTTGATGGCTCCAAGACGTGTTCCTTCTCTGTTCGCCCACAGGGACAGTGAGGTGAAACACTCACCAGGCTGGAACTTGAACTCTTGATACGGTCCTTGTGCATCAAAGGTTAGACTTCGTCCACCAAATTCATCAACTCTCCCATCTGTAAGCCAGACCTTGACAGCCTTCACCTGTGATTCTCCTTCCCAGACTCCGATCTTCTCTAAAGTGGCACCGTTGTCCACACCAGTAAATGAGAATGGATTACCTCCATGTCCACCAATTTGTTGAAGAGTTGTTGTGTCAGACATCAAATCTGAAAATAATATAAATATACAATTTTATAATTTTATATAAATTATATAAATTAAATTATATAAATTTAATATAAAAATAATATCAGATCAGAATTAGCATCAGCTTTACACTTTATTGCAGTGTTTCCCAGCCCAGTTTCTGGAGACACAACAACAGCACACGCTGGACTTCTTTCTTAAATGATCCATTAATTTCGGGTCTTGGAGTATAATAAGCTGACTTGAATCAGGTGTGTCTGAATAGGCAAGCATGCTAAATGTGCAGTTCTGGCATGCCACTGGGAACAGGGTTGGGAAACATTAGCCGCTTTTCCACTGTCAGGCCGAACAGATCTAACTGTGGTAAGGAATGGTTATATGGCCTGTAGGGCTGAGCAAATATGGGCAGAACTCTTTACTGCCCTAGGACTTCAAAAAGCCTTTTAAAGGTATACATGTGAATTAAACGTGGCACAATGGCCTTCATCATCACAGTATGCTAATGCCTATCTAGTGCAAGGGATTCATCAATATGCTGATTGAGGACTGTTGGGACACTCCAGGCACAGGACGGTTCTGCCGGGAGAGACAGAGTCGTTTGCACCTCATTGACACGTCTGTACCATTTGTCTGTATATTTAAACGCAACTTAACTTTGCCTGCTTTAAAACCAGAGAAACTGATAATTTTGCAGTGGTCTCTTATTTTTTTCCAGAGCTGTATATGTGTGAACATACATTCACATTTATATGGGAACATGTATGTGTAATATATGTAAACAAAGGATAAAACTTTGTGAATATTACATGTAATGCTATTTTTGTCTTCATTTATATATGCATTTAATATACAGCCATGCATGGTCAATGCATATATTGCAGTATATTGACAAATATAAGCACTAGTTTCCCGTATATGGAAATGTAATATGAAATATATCACATTTTCTGTATATTCCCATATCTATTTTTAGTCTTATTAGATATTTTTATTTCAGAAATGTTGGGGCCTGCAGGAATTGCAAAAATAAAAATTTTCAAAACATCTTACATATCGGTTTGAATTATCAACACTCAGTTCACTAAGGATTGAAGTGTGGTTATATCATGCCAAGATCATAAGAGCTGCCTGAGCAAAACGTGGCTAAAAAATTCATAATGTAATTTACTCACATTTCATTCGAGGAAGATGCACCATGCTGTCGTCTCAATGAATTTGTTAGTGTCTCTTAATACAGTCTCAATCAGAGATGTGCTGTCAGACTCTTCAAAACCTACAGAGAGAAGTGACACAAATCAGGATGAGTAGATCCTCACCATGTCTTCCAGTAAAATGTAAAACGCGGTATTTTTGGACAGAATACGAGACAGAGTTCTTTAGTAAATTCATATACGACAAAAGAATTACAGAAATAATGGATTCTAAATGTTAAATAAATTCCACAGTCAAGAGCTTGAAGCATATGAGGGAGAAATCAAAATTGTGCTTTGTTGGTTTTGCATTCTTGTAGATAATTTCTTGTTAGTATAGCTATGTAACTTTTTTTATTTTACTACCAGACTCAAGAGCCAGCTGATGGGTCACTGGTGTTCAGAGGGCTCCTGATTGTCCTAGGTGACAACCCCACAGACTTCTTCCAAGCATGCATTGTAAGTTACGTATTTTCTCAAAGGACCATGACAACATAATTATTTTATTTTTTGATATTCCAGGGATCCAGAGTGCACCGGTGCACCTAACGTCCTCGCATCCGCTGCCTCTCCACGAACTAAGCGTTTGTTCTCCTTTGACGGAACTCACACTCATGGGAACTCACACTCTTCTCTCACGCGGTGCCACAGCTCGCACAACACTACAGCCCTGCTTAATTGTGACGACGGAGGACAGAATTAAACATTCAAACGTAGCCTGCAGTTAACTATTTTTGTGAGCTCATCTAAAGTGAGGACTAGTTATGCTTTATAAAGCATTTATAAAGGAGATTAAAAAAAAAAAAAAACAGGTGGGGGGCGTTTTCCCCCACTCTACCCTACTAACGTGGCTAGCGTTGCTAACAGAAGGTAAACTAGTTACTAGGTGAAGCACATAGTGTTACTTATTTTGGAGCGCCTGGTACTCGGCCAGTGCTACATAGCAACAGCTTTCCGGGTGGCGTCCATGTTTTTCTCCGACTCGGACGCGCAAAACATACCAGAACGCTTGAAGTGTGTAAGTGACGTCATATCCGAGGTCCGAGTCGGTTCGTTGACAATAATAGAACGCACCATAATAGGCTATATAGCGTTATGCGTGTGTGTCAATCAACATTGCAGTTCCCGCAACCTCTGCCAAAAGTGTGTTCATCGTTTAGAATGTTAAGCTTACAAAATGTTTATCATAAATTTAAAAAAGAGCAGCTTCTGATTCAAGGCAATACAATTTACAGAGCACTGCTGAGACCGTTGTTTTTATTAAAAGTTTATATCCTTCTGGTGTTTTCTAAAAAAAATACAGGCCTATTGAAACCATAGCCTAATTAACAAATAGTAACAGCAGAATCGATCTGAAATCAGACTGATGTTTTTGAAAAATTATCATAAAGTTGCATAAAATCAATTTAATTATTTATCCCATCTAAATAGATATTTTCAGTTATTTAGATTCCTTACCTGAACGAAATGACTGGGATTATGAAACCTGGGTGTTCCTGTCTTCAGAAAAGATTGATCTCTCCAATAATATCCCTGAGACAAGCCATTAAATACAGCGGCTGAGTTTCATGTTTACAGATATGGGAGTGGCTAAGACAGGGGGGTTGTGGTTTTCCTGGTTTCGCTTTAGCTTGGTTTGTTTTTCCACTGCAGTTAGGGTAGAGTGGGGGAAAACGCCTCCCTTAAGGAAAATGTGACATTATTATTATTATTCACCAAATATTACAATTGCTCAGCCTTCATAATTAATTACTATTTTGACAGAAAATATTTTTGTACAAAGGGGGCGTTTTGCCCCAGCGGTGGGGTAAAACGCAAGGTGGGGTAAAATGCCCCCTTTCTTACCAACCAGTTTGCTTCATAGATCAACAGCAAAATTAACAGACAATAGTTTTTAATCTCTAAAAGTAAAAGGCAAGTAATGTATCAACATGTATACATATATGAATATATGTACATATATATATATATATATATATATATATATATATATATATATATATATATATATATATATATATATATATATATTTATTTATTTATTTCAGCAATGTCCAAAATAGCCAAATTGAACTACCTTCCATCGGTGAGCTAACTAGCAAGCTAGCTAGTTAATGCTCACTTGAGGTAATTTTTTCATGTTTTGTTCAAATATTTTGATTTTACCACCTTATACTGCATGAAGTATTTACTGCATTAACTTCACTATTCATCTATCATACATCACTGCGATATCCTGCAGAACAATATTCTCTTAAACACTTGTTTTGTTTTGCTGCAGGTCTCAGTTTTGTGGAAGTTTATTCAACCTCTTATGCCTAAATTCTGGAGCTTTTTCCAATTTGAAAACATCAGGGACTGAGGCCAAAATATGTAACATTAATCTAGATTATTAAATGCTGTGAAAAAAAATAAATTATATATATATATATATATATATATATATATATATATATATATATATATATATATATATATATATATATATATATATATATATATATATATATATATATTAGCCTATATTTATTTATTTATTTATTTCACTTTGTTTAATTGTGTCTGTGTGTCATTTTTGTAAAGGGAACATTATTCTACAGAACACAATATATTTCGATAGTTAAGTAAGCAGTTTAGTGACCACAGACTTTCATTGTATGGACAAAATTATTATATTTAATGTTCCACAGAAGAAATAAAGCCATTGAGGTTTGGAACAACATTAGGACGAGTAAATGATGATGACAGAAATCTTGGGTGAAACCCTATAAGCGACTTTATCATATTTGATACACAAATAAGCCTTTAAATGATAAACCTGTTGTACACGATACTACATGCCTTCTGTCGTCTGATTGATCGTTTAGAGTTTAGACAAACTATCAAGTCAAATTTGTGAATTTATATTATTCAGACATTTAGAGAAAAATGAATCTGAATGACAGATGTTGCTATGCACGTTGATAACGGGGACATACAAATCTCTATGGAGAAGCTGACACCAGCAACATATTTGAAGAATGGTAAATGCTATAATTTTCAGATATTAGTAAATATTTCAATTGTTTTAATGTCATTAAATGTGTTCTGTTATAGTCTGAGCAAATCCAAGTGGAGACAGATGCAGTGATTTGGTTGAAACTGTAACAAACCAGACGAGACCAGTTAACTCAACACTAATCCATTATCCTCATCATTTCAGTTCACACCATAATTTAAAAAAGAAAAACGATCTATCTAAATAAATATATCAAACATAATGGCCCATTGTACATACATGACTATGTTATGAATTAGCATTAAGTGGTTAAAAGGAAATTATGACTGTGTATCTTGATTAGCAATAATTTCCATTTACATGGTTCCCTAAGAGATGAATGGCGAATCAGTAGACACAAATCCTTTATTACAATTAAAATATTTATGTCGTGATATGATGCTGGCCTACATAAATTATGTATTTAACGTGTTTAATGAGATAACATATTGATAATCTGCTGACCGAAGATAAGGGCCACAGACAGAGTCGAGACTCCGGATTATGTTCGTGTGCTTCAAGCTGCCCAAAACAACAGCTGTATGAAAGCCTCCTAACGCCCATCACTGATGCTGACTTCACTGAAGTCTCTTTTAGACTGTTTTCTGAGCACACACATTACGCGTTCAGGCTTTTATCAACTGTTCCATTAAAACTATCCATCAGATTTGAGCACGGCTTTTCCCCGCGGCTGATGCTCGTCTTTGATTTGGTCTGACGAAGGCAAAAGTAACGTTTCCTCTTCGCGTTTTTTAGTCTCTAATGAAAGCCCAGAATGTCTGCTTGATGTTCACTTAGTTTTGATTGTGACAAGCTATTTAACAGCTCCAGTTTTGCTCCAAATGTAAGAGAAGAAAACACAAGCGTCAGCGAGCAGCAGACACCGAGCGGGGCAGGTTGAGTCTACGAGGTTCTCATGTGTCATTTTAAGACCGCAGCGCCGCTCGAGCGCTATTCATTCATTGATGAAACCAGACAGAGTTTTTCAGATCCGATCAGAGAGAGAGAGAGAGATGGCAGAAACCGCCCCAGCCCCCGCTGCTGCCGCCCCGGCCAAAGCGCCCAAGAAGAAGTCCGCTGTGAAAGCCAAGAAAGCAGGTCCAGGCGTCGGCGAGCTCATCGTCAAGGCTGTGTCCGCATCTAAAGAGAGGAGCGGTGTGTCCCTCGCCGCCCTGAAGAAAGCGCTCGCTGCCGGTGGATACGATGTGGAGAAGAACAACTCCCGCGTCAAGATCGCCATCAAGAGCCTGGTGACTAAAGGCACCCTGGTTCAGGTCAAAGGGACCGGTGCCTCAGGCTCCTTCAAACTCAACAAGCAGCAAGCCGAGACCAAGAAGAAACCCGCCAAGAAAGCGGCTCCTAAAGCCAAGAAGCCCGCAGCCAAGAAACCCGCTGCCGCTAAGAAGCCCAAAGCTGCAGCAGCAAAGAAGCCCGCCGCTAAGAAATCCCCGAAGAAGGTGAAGAAACCCGCCGCTAAGAAGGCGACGAAGAGCCCCAAGAAGGCAAAGAAACCGGCGACTCCTAAGAAAGCAGCCAAGAGCCCAAAAAAGGCAAAGGCAGCAAAACCCAAAACGGCGAAACCTAAAGCAGCAAAACCTAAAGCCGCCAAGCCTAAAAAGGCAGCTCCCAAGAAGAAATAAATCTAACATTAGGCTACTGTTTGTTCCTCAACGGCTCTTTTAAGAGCCAACCACTGACTCTTGAGTAAAGAGCAAAACTCATGTTTTTGAATGATTTGTTAATTCTGCAATCAAATAGCCAAATATGTGACTCAACAAATTTAGTTTAGGTAAAACTCAAGTAAATCATTTTTATTCGCAAGAAATTGATTGAAAATTACCAAAAAGCTTGTTAGATTTCAAAGCAAACAATTATCACTCACAGTATGACTCAAGGATGTTGATTAACAGCACATATTAGAATTTATACACAAACCATAATGCTGGAGAAACATGGCAATTCAAACAACCCCACAAACAATAATGGCAGTGATAAAATTCTAATATTACATTAATGATAATAATACTCTGCAGTATCAGATCTGGTCAGTGTGAACAAGTAGTGTGTGAAATGTGTAGTACTTTTGGTAGGAACAGCGTATAATATCCATTGTTGTACTTCTTTGAATTTTCTATCAAACATCGGTGATTCAATCGCTGGATACATTATACGTTTATCTCTGTAAAGCTGCTTTGAAACAATCTACATTGTTAAAAGCGCTATATAAATCAGAATGACTTGACTTGATTTGATCTCTTCTGTCTAGTCAACACATGTGATCATTCCAAAAAGGGGGTTGGGTTTTTGAGGGAAGTTCAGTGATTGGTTTAAAACTTATCACAGTGTAAACCAATGGGCGACTGGCACTCTCGTTTAAAGCTAGAGCCGTGCTGATGATCTTCTTCATTCCATTAACTTCGTCAGAATATTCTGTTTTAGTGTCTGATTTTAATAATGAGTGGAAGAGGTAAAACCGGGGGAAAGGCTCGCGCTAAGGCCAAGAGTCGCTCTTCCAGGGCGGGACTGCAGTTCCCCGTCGGCCGTGTTCACAGGCTTCTCCGCAAAGGCAACTATGCCCAGCGCGTTGGTGCCGGAGCTCCGGTGTATTTGGCCGCTGTGCTCGAGTATCTGACCGCTGAGATCCTGGAGTTGGCTGGAAACGCCGCTCGGGACAACAAGAAGACCCGCATCATCCCTCGACACCTGCAGCTGGCGGTGCGAAATGACGAGGAGCTGAACAAGCTTCTGGGTGGCGTGACCATCGCTCAGGGTGGTGTGTTGCCCAACATTCAGGCCGTGCTGCTGCCCAAGAAGACCGAGAAGCCCGCGAAGGCCAAGTAGACTGACGGAAGCTTCTCTTCAAACCAAAGGCTCTTTTAAGAGCCACCCAATTCCCCAAGAAAGAGTGATTTCATTTACCCGGTTTTTATTAGATTTTTCTATTAAAGTTCCTTCGATAAAACAAATAATGAAGTTGCTGCAGAATGCATGAATAGACTTTTATAAATTGTAACCATGAATAGTTACTGTACAATGCTGACATAAAAAAAAATGTATATATACATTATACAATTTGACTAGAAATACACATGGTCCCCATATATATATATATATATATATATATTTTTTTTTTTAAATAAAGCATTTTCTAACTAACCACTATTGTGATGGTTTAATGATGGCATTATGAAAATGTAGTTTTATTGGCATAGCTAAAAATATTTAAGCTGATATATAAAAACTAATTTACAATATTTCCACAAGTCAAACTGTACGTCCAAATAGTTTTTAAGAAACATTAAAAAATCACCTATTTTGGTTTACACATTTAAAACTGATTTCGCCTAATCTATTTTCGTGGATACAGAGAAAAAGCAAGGTACGTTTGGGCGGGAACCACAAACTGACGTCACTTGTTTGAAAACAGCCATTGGCCAACTGTCATTTACAGACGCCAGACAATAACCAATCGAATGCATCTGAAGCAAAGCCATCCAATGAGCGCATGGCAGCCCTGGGCTTAAATACGCTCTGTGTTTGACTGAACTGCTCAGTCTTGATTAAATCAGCATCTGAACACTTTTAAGTAATGGCGAGAACTAAGCAGACCGCTCGTAAGTCCACCGGAGGAAAAGCCCCGAGGAAGCAGCTGGCCACTAAAGCCGCCCGTAAGAGCGCACCCGCTACCGGTGGCGTTAAGAAGCCTCATCGTTACAGGCCCGGTACTGTGGCGCTGAGAGAGATTCGCCGTTACCAGAAATCCACTGAACTGCTGATTCGCAAACTGCCCTTCCAGCGCCTGGTGAGAGAAATCGCTCAAGATTTCAAGACTGATCTGCGCTTCCAGAGCTCGGCTGTCATGGCCCTGCAGGAGGCGAGCGAGGCTTATTTAGTGGGTCTGTTTGAGGACACCAACTTGTGCGCCATCCACGCCAAGAGAGTCACCATCATGCCCAAAGACATCCAGCTGGCCCGCCGCATCCGCGGAGAGCGCGCTTAAACCCACAGCAGTCACACAAACCCAAAGGCTCTTTTAAGAGCCATCTCATTATCTCTATGAAAGAGGATTTCTATATTATGGTGTTTTGAAATTGGAACTTCATATGCAACGGTGGTCTTATAAAATGCTATTTTTATGTATTACTTGAATCTAAAAGGAAATGAACGGTGGTTTTAGTGTTATGCTATAGTTAATGTTTACATGTAGGGGAGACTGGGGACAGTTGCAACACTTTTTGCATTTCTCTCAGTTACTAGTATTTGGACCAAACTTGCATCTGTCTGCTAATTACCCATACCATTTTTAAGATGATTATATATGACATATCGTTCACAGTATTTATTTGAATGGAAGAAGTCAGATGTTGCAACTGACCCCGACCCAGGGACGATTGCAACACGTTAAAAATATACCTAATTATTTTTATTTTTTTAACTTTTTGTCTCAATGAGCATATAATTCTGAAAATATTAACTGTTTTAGGCCTATTATAGTATTATTTATTTCAATAATATTATTGTAGCCTATAATTTATTTATTTAGTCATATTTATCAAATAACAGTTGAGTTTTTTTTTTTATGTGTAGAACATAGGCCTACATAGATTCAGTGTGCAGATGTTACAGACACTATTCAATCTCTGCATATTTCAGTGTCAGACAGGAAGAATTGAACAATTTGCAATGCAACAAACCTTTATTAAACATGCAATTTATAACTTGTTGCAACTGTCCCAAACCCTATCAGCCATGACATCATGTGCCTGCTAGACACACTGACTTTGACACATGCTAACCATGTCACTTAGAAGTCACCAAACAATAATTCAAACTAAGTAAGTTTTGATTAATTCATACAAAATTTCTGGACAGTATGACAAAAAATATATCTCATGAAAGAATTTACTTTCATACCTCCAAAACAAGTTTTGTTCAATAAATGCAGCAGCGAATGTTGAATATGTCTAATGTCTTCTTAGTGGGGAGAGGGTCTAACTGTGCATGTGCAGTATGAGTGTCATCACTCTAGCTTGTTTCTGATTGGAGAAAAATGACATGTTGCAACCATCCTGTTGCAACTGTCCCCGGTCTCCCCTACGGTCATTAACCCTCATCCTCTCCTTACTTGTAACAAATCCTTCCCTCGCGGGTCAAAATGACTGCAGCCCTATAGTTTTTGAACAAAACTTGTTTTGGAGGTATGAAAGTTAATTTTTTCATGAGATATATATATTTTTTGTCATACTGTCCAGAAATTTTGTATGAATTAATCACAACTTACTTAGTTTGAATTAAGGGGTTTTATATTATATAGTTAAATTATATAGTTATTAATAATATTACTTAAATTCTACTTATTTCCACTAGTATCAAACGTCAAAAGACTGACCTCGACTTGGTAATGCGTAACTGGTGACGTACTAGAACCGCCCATTAATGTGGTTTCAACTAGGTCCGCTAGCTGACTTTAAACTCCTCTTTTCCAGTAGTTTTCTATCATCTGTTGTTGTGACTTGAAGAGTATCTGTCGTCATGTCTGGAAGAGGAAAAGGCGGGAAAGGACTCGGGAAAGGAGGCGCTAAGCGTCACCGAAAGGTTCTTCGCGATAATATCCAGGGAATCACTAAACCCGCTATTCGTCGTCTTGCTCGGCGTGGCGGCGTCAAGCGTATTTCTGGCCTGATCTATGAAGAGACTCGCGGTGTGTTGAAGGTGTTTCTGGAGAACGTCATTCGTGATGCTGTGACTTACACTGAACACGCCAAGAGAAAGACCGTCACCGCCATGGATGTTGTGTACGCGCTGAAGCGACAGGGACGCACTCTGTACGGGTTCGGGGGTTAAGAGATCCACGAAGAAGAAAAACAACGGCTCTTTTAAGAGCCACACACATTATCACACAAAGAACAAGTTACTAGCTGGTGAAATTATATTTGTGTAATATATTAATTAGTGAGTGTGCTTTCCTTAAACGTTACCTCAAAATGATTAAGCAAGTACAAATAATTAAACTTAATGTTACTCTTATTCTCACTATTGTGCTTTGCAGTTAAAACTACTTTTTCAATAAGTTGTGGGAGTTCGTTGTCATTGTACAACATTTTTATGTAGTTCAGTATTGTTCTTACGTTTGTATATGCATGTCTTTCAACATACAGTTTATTCTTCACTGTAGTGGATCTTATATTTTAGTGAATTTCTAGCACAGCACGTGTTTTTCAGCCTGGATGTCCTGTAAAGTCAAACTCAGTGTTTTCCACAGATAACAAATGTTTGGAGGTTTTATCATGACTACAACTTCTGCTTGGTCTTTAAACATGACTGACATTAATTTAGCACTCTTATGGAAAATTATAATATTTTGTAATTACTTAAATCAGACTTGCTTTCAAGTTGTTTGTCATAAATCAACATCTCAGGAAACATATATGGGGTTTTTGGAGACGAGGTGTCTAGGGAAGGAAATTGTATCGATATTCCCATGAATGTAAACGCACAGTTAGATACAGTTAGATACATTGTGTTGAATGGGAATGGCATTTATGGCCATGTTTACAGGCATAATTAAGTGCATTAAGTATACATTACATTATATCTTTCATAACATAGCTGAGAATCATCTTTGCACTGATTAAACAAATCCTGAAACTTCCCATAGTGTTTGCCTTAACATGTAATTTCTTGTCATTTTATTTTTAAACAACTGGACACAGCATAGCATATGAATAAAATTTAATTTCTCAATCTGTTTCTTATGTAATCTTCTGCTGTTTCAGATGCTTAAAACAATGAATGCCAATGCACAGTATTGTGCAATTATAGTGAATTCATGGAGTTTACATTGAGCAATAATACATTGTGTTATTTCTGCTTCTAAATAAACAATAACAAATTATTGAATCCGCAGAGTACGTTAAAGATTTCTGAAAATATTCACTCAATTTCGTATTCATTCCGAAAAAAAATGCGGGAAAATGAAACAAAGGAATGGAGTCCATATGGGGGATGGACGGTATTTATAGATGGGCGTGACTAATATTTTAAAGCTTCTGATTGGTCCGCCTACAAGTCAGTGAATGTGTAATGTAGCCAATAAGGTCACTATGGGTTGAAGACTCACAATCAGAGCCTCGTTCTTCCCTTGTGAAATTAGCATATAGCAGCGCATAAAGCCCGCCTGCAGTGATTCAGCTTTATTGAGTTTCTCTGACTGAATCATCATGCCTGAACCAGCGAAGTCCGCACCCAAGAAGGGCTCGAAGAAGGCCGTCACTAAAACCGCCGGCAAGGGTGGAAAGAAGCGCAGAAAGTCCAGGAAGGAGAGCTACGCGATCTACGTGTACAAAGTCCTGAAGCAGGTTCATCCCGACACCGGGATCTCCTCCAAGGCGATGGGAATCATGAATTCTTTCGTCAACGACATCTTCGAGCGCATCGCCGGTGAAGCGTCTCGTCTCGCTCACTACAACAAGCGCTCCACCATCACATCTCGAGAGATCCAGACCGCCGTGCGTCTGCTGCTGCCCGGAGAGCTGGCCAAACACGCCGTGTCTGAGGGCACAAAGGCGGTGACCAAATACACCAGCTCCAAGTAGAGGAGTCGGCTCAACACACACACAAAGGCTCTTTTAAGAGCCACACATATTAGCTGTGAAAAGAGCTGTGATCATACACTGTTTTCTCATACCAAAGTAAAAGCTATTATCCGTCCTTCTGTGTTTATGCTGTTAAGCGGCAGTGGCTCAGTGGTTCATGTAGGTTGTCTACAAACCGAAAGGTTGGTGGTTCAATCCCCTGACCAAGTGTCGAGGTGTCCATGAGCAAGACACCTAACCCCAGCTGCTCCCGACTGGATGGCGCCTTGCATGGCTGACACCGCCGTCGGTGTGTGAATGAGTGAGTGAATGGGTGAATGTGAGGCTATGTAAAGCGCTTTGGTGGCCATTGGTCTGTGAAAGCGCTATATAAATGCAGTCCATTTACCATTTAAGCATCAGGTTTAGCAGATGAACAAGTTACAAACCTTTCTTTAAGATGAAATGTATTCACTCTAACAGCTTATTGGCTTTGATCTTCAGCTAATGTAATTAAGTTCAAAACATTTTCAACATTTAGCTTTGAATATTGTTTTTCTGCACAATCAGCTGTTTTACAGTAGCAGAAACTCTTCTGAGAAATACTCTCAACACTATTGTTGATCCTGAAGATGATGATGATGAAGATGTGCAACTTGTGATCCAGTAGTGATGGGATTTACACACATTATCATGTCAACGTTCACATCTTCCTCCACCAAACACACACCACAGATCAGATTTCCACTGTGAGTAACATTTATTATGAGCTTCATAATGAAACCATTATGACACTTTATTCTTTTTTTTGTTTGTTTGTTGTCTACCCTTTTTTAATTCAATTGCTTGTTCTATGTGTCGTATGTATGACATGTACAGTTGTACAGTACGTTTCTATTTACTCCTGTAGCCTCTTGGCCAGGGCATGTTTGTACATGAGAAGTGGTTCTCAAACAGTTTACCTGAATAAATAAAGGGTAAAAAACAACAACAATTGAATTACTATATAATTTTACCCAATGCTTCTCTTTTAGTCTCTTAGTCAAGCAAAAAAAAAAAAAAAAAAACATTCATTAAATTATTTAACAAAGTAATTTGATTATAGTCTTGATCAGAGGCAACTATTGCTGGTTCAACTCTTTCTGAGAGTTTGAGTCTGTTATAAACTGCAGTCAAATACATTTATTTTCTTTGTCCCCGAGTGTCTTTAAAGGGAAACTGTCAACACAGAATTTGAATGATGAAATGCTTTCAAATGATTTAATTACAGACATTAAATATATAAAGATGTATTATTAAATTATGACGGACACATTAAGACATTGTTTTTGAATTAGATGATGATTTACAAATGTGAAAAACACCTCTAATAAACAATTTCAACAGTTATTCATTTATACAGAATAAAACGGTTATGTAATTACTCAAACAAGCGAACTAGAACAAGCAACAGTATCATTGTCAAGCTTTCACTAACAGACTAACAACACAAGGTTATGAAAAATATAAAGCTTATAAGAAGAACAAACTACAATATTTTCAAACCATGTTAAAGGACAAATAAATGCTGACAGAACATTCACACATGTGGACAGAATTAACTCTTTAATATCAGATTGAAGTTTCTTCCTCTGTTACGGCGTACTGACTCTGGTCTTCAGCAGATGAGACTGAAATACACAAAAATCATTGATTCAGAGAGAGGGAGGGAGGGAGGGAGGGAGGGAGGGAGGGAGGGAGGGAGGGAGGGGGAGGGAGGGAGGGAGGGAGGGAGGGGGAGGGAGGGAGGGAGGGAGAGAGAGCGAGGGAGGGAGAGAGAGCGAGAGAGAGAGAGAGAGAGAGAGAGAGAGAGAGAGAGAGAGAGAGAGAGAGAGAGAGAGAGAGAGAGAGAGAGAGAGAGAGGGAGGGAGAGAGAGAGGGAGGGAGGGAGAGGCTTAACACGACTTTATTATTACATTAACTTTTTCCAAGTACCAGATTTCCTATCTGATCATATAATACAAAAAATCACCTATAATAAATATACAATAAAAATATACACACATAACATTTATACTTCAAACATCTTTAAATTTTGAAATACAACATATCATCCAAAACCTCACACAGAACTCCTTCCACGGACCATATTTCGGCGAACCTTTGAATATCATTAATCAATTTAAAATATGTATATTCAATTTTAATTCTAGCAGTCAACATGCCTTTAAAAGCATTTTCTGGATCTACTGTACCTATACCCAATAACTTATTCTTTCGAGTCTTCCAAATTGCCATCTTGGCCATTCCCAACAAAAGATTTAATAAGCATATTCTTCTTCTCTCATGAGATGTATATTTAGGACCACTTATAAAACACTGATTGGAAAAATCTTTACCAAAACCTTTAAACAAATTTTGTAAAATAATAAAAAGACTGCCTAACCTCACACACTTAATAAATAAGTGTTCAACTGTCTCTTCAATTCCACAAAAAAGACATTCCCTCCCCACTGCTGGATTCAGGTGTGCCACGTGTCTGTTTGTAGCTATAGCACCATGAATAAGTCTCCACTGTAGGTCTGCTGTACGCTTCCCAATAGGAGGTTTGTACAGAGACCTCCAGGATCCTTTAAAGTCTGGTCCAAACACTTCTGTCCACCTCCCAGCTCGTACTCGCTTTAAAACAGTCTGATGGGCAACTTTAACGCAAGTAAAGTAGATTGCTTTTTTAGTTGTTTCACGAAACTGTCCCATCTCCGGGGTCTTAAAAGTTAATATTGTGTCAGCATCATCATAATTTTCTTTTGCAGCAGCAGATACACTGATAGTTGGAAACTGATAGTTTCTCCTCCACTCTTGAGTTGGTTGAGTTTCCAGTGCCTCCCTGCAGGTTCCAGGCAATGCTCTCTGCACCTCCTCCAACACCTGCTGCAGAAGACGGAGAGATCGAATACCCGTCTCACGCTGTAATGTTGCAGCCGTCTTCCATCCGTTGAGGTCTCTCAGGTCTCCTATCCTCTTGAGTCCAGCTCCCGCCAGGCAGTTCATCAAACTTCCCGATGACAGAGTTCTCGTTTGTATCAGTGGGTTATAAAACAATGGCTCTCCCATTATCCACTCCTTTGGTTCAGAAAGATCTCTGTTGATATTAAAGTTATCAAGCCAGGCTCTCAGCATTGACTGATAAAACAGGGTTAAATTACTCAAGTCCAGCTCTTTAAGGCTCAGTAAAAACAATTGTTTCTCGTAACCGAGACCAGATGCTGTCCTTAAAATAGCACAAGCAACACGAATCCATCCCAGATCTTCTTCATATAATAATCTTTGAGCTGTTTGCAGTCTAAAAGTCATAATCCTGCTTCTGATGTCTATCAGAGCTTGTCCTCCTTCTTGTAAAGGTAGATATAATGCGGATCCAGGAATCCAGTGTTGCCCCGACCAAAAAAAATCCACAAATCTCTTCTGTATAACTTTAATCAGTTCAATTGGAGGATCCAGCACATTGAGTCTATGCCATAGCATGGAGGCGGCCAGGTTATTTGTAACCAAGACTCTACCCCTGTAGGATAGTTCAGGTAATAGCCAATTCCATTTAGACAACTTGGCAGACACCTTCTCCAGCATACCCTCCCAGTTTTTTTGTCTATAAGTTTCTTTACCCAGAAATACTCCAAGAATTTTAATTCCCTCCGTATTCCACTGTAACCCCCCTGGAAGCTTAGGTGGCCCACCATTTTTCCAGGGACCCACAACAAAACCCTCACTCTTTGCCCAATTTACTCTTGATGAGGAGGCTCTCTCGTATAAAGCTAAACTTTTAGACAGTGTCTGAATATCCCCTTGTCCAGTAATAAACACAGTGACATCATCAGCGTAAGCTGAAACAGAAACACTTGAACCATTAAAATCCCCTGGTATATAAAAACCTTTCAAATTATTTCTTAGTTTAATAAGCAAGGGCTCAATAACTAAACTGTAGAGTTGTCCAGAAATTGGACACCCCTGCCTAATTCCCCTCTTCACAGGTATTGGACAACTCAGTCCCCCTCCAACCTTAAGCATCACTGAAGCCTCTCTATACAGTAATTTGATCCAAGAAATGAAAGTCTCCCCGAACCCAAATGCTTTCAAAACATTTAAAAGATATTCATGACCCACACGATCGAACGCTTTTTCTTGGTCAATCGATAAGAAACCAATATTAAAATCATCATTCATAGAAAGGTCCATAACATCTCTTATTAGAAATAAATTATCCATTATGGTACGTCCTGGAACACAGTATGTTTGCTCATTCCTCACAATAGTGCTCAAAAACTTCTTTAATCTATTTGCTAAACATTTAGACAATATTTTGTAGTCTTGGCACATTAAAGAGACAGGACGCCAGTTTTTCAACAACCCTAAATCACCAGTCTTTGGTAGAAGTGATAGCACTGCTCTTTGACAACTGCTGGGTAAAGTACCTTTTTGAAAACATTCACAGATTACATTATAAAAGTCCTCTCCTAAAATGTCCCAAAATGATTTATAAAATTCAGCAGGCAGACCATCTACTCCCGGGGAACGCCCTATGGACAGTTGCTTTACGGCCTCTGAAAGTTCCTCATATGAAATTAATTTGTCCAGGGTTTCTCTGTCCTCAGGTTTCAAAATAGGCAGTCCTTTTAATAACTGATCCATACTCTCAGGATCACAGTCTTTTGACCCAAAAAGTTCAGCATAAAAGTCCACTGCGATCTTCCTCATTTCGATAGGATTTGAAGTTAATGTGCCATTGTCCTTCCGAAGATAAAGCATATTTTTTTGTTTTACTACTTTACGTTCCAAATTAAAGAAGAACTTTGTTGGAGCGTCCATTTCCTTAATGGAAGATATCCTTGCTCTGATTAAGGCACCTTTTGCTCTTTCCTCTAACAGTGTTTTCAACTCCAATCTCTTTATCTTTAAATCCTTAGTCATACCCGAAACATTCAAATCAATTACATTTTCTATTTCATTAATATCTTTCTCCAAACTTTCAATATTTCTCTTTATAATCACAGTATTATTATAAGAAAACTGCTGACAAAAAATCTTGATTTGGACTTTTCCTACCTCCCACCATTGAATTACATTTTCAAAATTGTCTTTTTCTACTTTCCAACTCTCCCAGAAACATTTAAATTTTTCACAAAATAACTTATCCTGCACCAGTTTGACATTAAAATGCCAATAAGATTTTGAATGTGACATGCTTTTAGTATTAAAATCAATAGTCACTATATGATGGTCAGAAAACCCACATGGAGATATCCCAACATTCATGACTCTATTATTATCTGATTTATTTATATATATTCTATCCAGTCGTGCTCCCTTCACAATAGAATCCACAATTTTAACCCATGTGTATTGTTTTGTGAACTGATTCTTATTCCTCCACACATCATCCAGTTCTAGTTCTTGAGTTATACGGAGGAGCATATTACTAGACTGTAAGTGAGGTTCTTGACCATTCCTATCCAATACAAAATCAGTAGTACAATTCCAATCTCCTCCCATTATTACACACATTTTTCCATCATCATATTTTCTTATTGCAATGCTTAACTTTTCAAATAGTTCTAATCTCTGTGGGCCTAAATTTGGAGCATATACATTAATGAAAAGAAATTTTAACTCTTTAATTTCTACTATTGCTATTAAAGCTCTACCTTTTTCTAATTCAATAGTGGATAGGATCTTTAGATCCAAATGTTTGGAAAAGATAATCGCTACTCCTGCGCTTAAATTTGTTCCATGACTCAGAATACATTCACCTTCCCACCATCTATATAATTCAATCTCATTTTGATTATCTGAGTGTGTTTCCTGTAAAAACATAACATTGATATCTTTCAGATGAACATATTCTGAAATCACTGCTCTCTTATTCCTATCTCTCCCTCCATTGATGTTCAAAGATCCTATTCTCAAAATATCCATAAAGAGATATAAAGAGAGGAAAAAAAGAGACAGAAAGCACTGCAAAGACACCCTTGATGTGTATATCATTTCGCAAAATCAATTTGATTTACTTTTAACTGGGGTTTTCCCCTTTCTAAGTTTAGTGAGAAACTTTTTCAAGCGAAACCTCTTTCGCGTGTTCAGTTTTTCTTCTCCTACCCTCTTTTGCCAATACAAAACTGAAAATTCAAACTTCTTTACATCTGGAAAGAAATTCTTCACATCAGCAACCTTTCCAAAAGTCTCATCCAAAAATGAATTTATCTCATCCAACGAGTAAATCTGATCACAACCTATCTGAGAAATATCTGACAGATCCGAAGTATCAGACAGAACACCATCCTCCTCATCATCAGCATCATTTATTTCTTCTTCACCTAATTTTTTTCTTTTTTCTTTAGGCTCACATGAACTTACCTCTCTGACACTTCTTTGATCCTTATCTCTTCCAGACTTGGTCACTACACAATCTCTGCTTATCTGACCTTCAATCCTCAAATCAACATTTGTTTCAGACATCTGTACTTCAACATCACCGTCATCCATTTGTTCATTCTCAACAGACGACTCCTCGTCCTTCCTCACACTCTCAGTTGAGACCTCCTCGAAATGTATTACTTTCTCAGTAGGAACTTCCTCATCCTTCCTTACATTCTCAGCATTAACCACAACAACCTGATCTTCATGTGGATCTATTTGCACGGCAGTTTCACTTCCACTCGGGCCTGCCTCGGTTTTATTTGGACATGATAACCTTACGTGCCCGAAACCACCGCATTCAAAACATCGCATCTCACCTGCACTCGCATATAACATGTACGATTTGCCTTCATACATGCACCGAAACGACACATTAAGAGTCAGCGAGTTCAAAAACATGAATACGTGCCGCCTAAACGACAGCACATGTTTCAAAGCTGCATTTTTGCAGCCAAGTGGAACCATTTTGATTCCACTAGCAAGTTTACCAAAACGCGAAAGCTCGCGCTCAATATCAGCATTAGAAATGAACGGCGGAACATTGGAAATGGTTACTTTACTTGTTGGTGTTGCTAACGGTTGAACATGAATAAAAGCGCCACTTACCGAAATCCCGCTTTCGATTAAACGAGTCACTAGATGTTCATCCTTGAGAAAAACCACCACCGCTTTGTTCATTCGGGACGCAGAAACAATGTTGTCGTGACCGACGCGTTCAGCTACATCCAACAACACGTCTTCCACAGACTCGCCGGCGTTCGTGACACACCTGATACCGTGACGGAGTGACAGAGACGACGCCTGCACACTCCCGTGCGACGCCATCTCCGTCCCCGGCACGATCAGTACCCGACTATTACACTTAGAGAAACAAAGATCCGAGAAGGTAACAGACTAAAACCAAACTAGTTTTGCGAAATTACACACATAGAAATCCTCCCAATAGGCTCCCAAAACAATAGTTAAGAAACCGTGTTCAAATTTCCCTCTCACCGTAATCACCCTCCCACACACTTCCACTTCCCAGCATGCACTGAGAGAGAGAGAGAGAGAGAGAGAGGGAGAGTGAGAGAGAGAGAGAGGGAGAGTGTGAGAGAGAGAGAGGGAGAGTGTGAGAGAGAGAGAGAGAGGGAGAGAGGAAGAGAGAGAGATCAGACAGTTTTACCTCTCGCTCTGTAACACTTGTAAAGCAGCACGACTGTCGCTAGCAGATACGGAGAAGCTGCCAGAAGAGAACTGAGGATTTTGAGGACAGAAATCTGACCTGAACGTGACACTGGAAAACAGAAACACAAGAACATTATTGAGCAACATTACAGAGCTCTGAAGGGCTTTCAGAAAGTTTCTCCATTAACACAAAGTTTGTGAGTGAATATAAAAGCTTTGAAATATTTTTCCTCCATCTCATATTATTCCACCACCATTTCCCTCTTACAGCTCTGTGTTAAAGCAAGAGTTCATTCAAATATATATATTCTGCCAAATTTACTGACCTTCATGTTGTTCAAACCTGTTTGAATTTCTTTCTTGTGTGGAAAATAAAAGATATTTTGAAGGAACTTTTAATTTCATTGTATGGAAAAAAACAACCTCCAAACACCTTCTTATATGATCCACAGAATAAAGAAAGTCACACATGTTTGGAACGACATGAGGGGGAGTAAATGATGACATCATAGAATATTAATATAAGTTATTCATTTTAATGTTTAAGAGGGACGTACAATTGTTTTCCTCTTCCGACCAAAACTGTATGTTTGACACTGAACATATATGAGCACAATCAGATTCATTCCTGCTGCTTTCAAATGAAAAACTGAACTTATGAAAAGTCAGATTTTAACAGGAAAGTCTCTCACAGTCTCTTGATTTCATTGAATTGTGTAATGTTTTTATAAGGTGTTGATTTCACTATATTTCAGCAAATTTTGCATGTGATTTGATAGTTCAACTTCACAGTTCTGTCATGAACTCTGAGTGTTTGGCATGGTAATGGATATGACAATGTTGATATGTTTGGTCTTGAAGGAATAGATCTGCTACAAAACACATGAATTAGCCGTAGCAGATCTATACAGGTGGAGCTGGGGAAGGGGGAGGGTTTCTGAAAACACACGAGCTCATTGGCTGCTGATACAGCAGGAACCAATCAGCTGTGCCCTATAGAGGATGATGTGATTGCAGACTGAGTTAAAGACCGGTCCGCCAGCGCCATCTAGAGTTTCATGACAGAACTTTGTATTTGTCAATACCTGATTGTCTCCAGCAGAAATAAGAGACAGAGACTCATATATATGAATAGTGTGGCGTATCTCATCAGATGCTCATGAATAAAATAACCTCTGACTGAGATCCAGCTGTGGAGTGACTGTCCTCTCTCTGTTTTACAGTAGTAGAAACCCTCATGTGACTTTGAGACAGTAGTGATGCTCATCTCTCCTGTCGTCTGATTCTGGATCAGTGATCCGTCTTTATAGAAATCAGCGCTGAGGATCGGGGAGTTTGTAGATCGATGTAAACAGTGTAGAGTCAGAGTCTCTCCCTCAATCACAGGATCAACAGAACTCTCCAGAATCACCTCACCGTCTACAAACACAAGAAATACATCAACAGATGTAGTGACGATACAGGCTGTGTTAATCAGAGCCATACTTCAATTATTAATAAGATCTGGAGGGTCAAAATGTTCACTACCTTTAGTCTGAGAAACTTTTATTCAGCGAGGATTCATGATCAAATGTGACGCATTGATAAAAAATAAAAAAAAGATTTATATTACAAAAGATTTATATTTCAAATAAATGCTGTTCTTCAAACTTTCTATTCATCAAATAAGAAGAAAAGCATCACGTTTCCCACAATAGTTTTTTTTTTTTTTTTCAACATTGAAAAAAATGATCCTAAATGTTTCTTGAGAATCAAATCATCATATTAAAATGATTTCTGAAGGATCATGTGACACTGAAGACTGGAGTAATGATGCTGAACATTCAGCTTTGAATAAATTACAGTTTACAATATATTCACATAGAATTTTAGTTTTATTGTAATATTTCATATGTAATGATACTGGAAAATGAAGGTTTTCATACATTTTTGGTAAAATAAATGCAGCCTCGGTATCAAACATATTTCCAAACATAAAAAATACCAATCCCAAACTTCTGAATATTTTATTTTATTATAGAGTTTAAATCTTGATATTCACTGTGCAGTATTCTGATATTCATTTAGTTTATGCATAATCAAATTACTGAATTCTCAATTATTTTATTGTTTAATCTGAACAGATTGTTATTTATTGTGTTTTATAGTTGTAAGTGTGATTGGACTCACCATGTACAGTGATGTTTCGAGGATGGCGTTTCTCTCCAGATTCAGACTCACACCAGTACACTCCAGTGTCAGATGTGCTGAGAGAGTCCATTACACATCCAGATCCTGTTTGATTTGCACAAGTTTGTGTGTCTTTGTCTGTGTATCTTCTCACTGTCCATCCAGCAGAGTTACTCTGATCCTCACAGCTCAGAGAGAGAGAGTCCGATGAGAAGTGTTGACTTCTGCTGGGATTGAGGACCAGAGACACTGAAGCAGAAACTCCTGAAAAGAGGAAAATCTCCATCAAAACTGACAGCACAGAGACTGCAGTGAAACACAGATCCGGATGAGCACGAGCATAAACCCTCACCAGTGAGCCACAGTGTGTGTGAGCTGCTGTTGTGTGTGTAATAGGCTGGTCGTCCTCTCTCTGCTCTGCACGTATAAACTCCTGTGTGCTGTAGAGCAGCAGGACTGAGAGTGTAAGATCCTCCAGCTCCTCTGCTGCTGTCTGACAGATGATCATGATCTCTGAACCAGCTGAACGTCCAGCCTTTAGAGGAGCCTGAAACCTCACAGGTCAGAGTCACTGATTCTCCTTCAGTCAGCCACGGCTGTGGAGACACTCGCAGTGATGCCTGAGCTTCAGCTGAACAAAACATCACGAGTTACAGAGCCGTAGAGAAACTGATGGAGAAGCTGATCACAACAAACACACACTCACCTGAGACAGTCAGTGTAACAGCATCACTGCGCTGAGAGCTTTGAGTGTGTATCTGTCCTGTACAGGTGTATTTACCGCTGTGAGAGAGATCAACACTGCTGATGTTCAACTCTTGTGTTGAGGTTCGGCTGACAGTGTTTTTATATTGGTTGTTGGTTATTCCCTCTATTTCCCATCTGTATGTCCACTCAGTGTCTCCTGCCCACTTTATATCACATCTGAGAGTGACTGTTTCTCCTCTAAACACTCGTTCATCAGGTCGTACCGTCACCACAGCTTTAGGACTCTCTGTACAAACACAGATTATTGCAGTTATAGTTTCAGAAGTTGTGTAGATATTGTCTCTGATCTGGATTTGTTGCATCACACACTACAGTCTCTCTCACCTGTAACATTTACCCACAGTGCATCACTGTATTGTGTGTAATAGACTGGTTCCCCTCTTCCAGCTCTACACCAGTACTGGCCTCCATCAGACACTGAATCAATCTTCAGGCTGTAGGAGTTTGTTTCTGTCTTCTCTGTCTCAGGGTTCGGTGTGTGTTTGTACCAGTAAAAGTCCCAGTTTCCAGTGGACGGATCCATGCGACAGGTCAAAGTCACTGTGTGTCCAGTCAGTGCAGCTCCTGCAGGATCTGATGTGAGTTCAGGCTTCAGCTGTAGATCTGCAGGAGAACAACAACAGATTCAGATCCTCGAGAGTCAGATAAATGAGCATTTAAAGTACTAGAATAATTGCTTCAGTCCTCTTATTGGAACAGATGTGGCTGATACAGAAGTGCATGAGAAAAGAGTTGAGCTACACATTACCCCTTCACTGTCACCCCTCTTTATCACAGAGACATGAACATCACTATCCAAACTTAAATAGTTGTAATTCAAGAATGCTTTGGAATATAGACCTATGACTGCTCTTATTTTAAAGAAGACATTTGGAAGACTATTGTAGAAGTGAAAATTATGAAAGTGAAACAGAAAAAAAGTTCTATAATGTATAATGTAAACAATTATTTGAAATATATATTTTACAAAACATGTTTTACTTTAAAACTGCAATAAAATCAAAGCCAAGTTGTTTTCCAGAATTTAAGTTGATATCTCAAAAAATGAGCTTTCGGTGAGATTTAGTTCTGGCGCAGTACCAAACCCTCTCACTAGAGGACAGCCAAGCTCTGTTAATGACCATATAAGGACGCCTCCATTTCCAACCTCTAATAAACGCATAAAAAACACGTATGTGCGTTACAGCTCGCCGCCACATCACAAATCAAGAAACCATCATTTTGTTTCATTATATTTAAAACCTTTTCAGACCTTTTTTCCACATAAAATTGAATTGGTTTTATCTTTTGAACTGTTGGCATAAAATTGAGTTTCTACCAATCTTTCATGATTTTTCATGTTCATAGCTATTTCAAAATAAAGGCCTGAACATTAGCCTGGTAATACCAAACTTGCTTTGCTTCGTAGACAGAGTCTGGCATATCATAATTGAAAAGCACTTGTCTGAAGTTTAAAATCATTGGTTACCCGTAAGCCAATCACATAACGTTCGGTTATGGCGTGTGTTATGCGCATGCTCAGCCACATCTAACTTCCACTGTAAACACATGTATGATGCGAAAACAAAACCATCGAGCGAAATACCGGAGTGAACATGGCTGTGAACGACTTTTGTAGATTATGTGAAGTAAATCTACGCATCCACGGTACAATCAGCGTCTACGTCACAGCTCTCAGCCCGCCCTCTGTTCGTTGATTGGCCGGCTGTTTTCAGGCCGGAGGAAAACAGAAAGCTATTACGCTGTCTCAGACTGAGTACAGAAGCGAAATGAAATTGAGTGGAAGTACGAAGTCTGACGTAGTCAGACTACCAGAGGGCGGCCTTATATGTATATATATATATATAAATGTAACATGCAGATAGAGACATTTTGACTAATGAAACATGAAGACAATTGAAGACTACTGAAAACTAAAATTTAATAATTTAATATAATTTCTTTATTCAATATTATGTGTTTGTGTTCTTATTATTTATTAGTATTCATAATCAGTTGAATTATCTTATGGAGTTTAAAATGCATTAGCTAGATACAGCTTGCATGAACATGTGTGTGCTGAGGAGAGCTAAGAGATTAGACATGCTATTTCATGCATACTGAGTTTTTCACACTGTTAAAGAGTTGGATTCCCATGCTAAACATGGACAAAGTTTCAAAAATTAAATTTTACGTTTGATGGAGTATTTCTGTGCCAAAAATGCTCCTTCCGGTTTGTCACAAGTTTCGGAAAGTTTTTTTGAGTATGCGCATGTGTGACGTCAGATGGGGCGGAATTTCCTTATACGGGTCCTAAGGGCACTTCTCCCGGAAGGGCGCGCGCGCACCCGTAGACCAGAGCGAGAGAGCGAAAGCAGTACGCCATCAAAGCGCTGTGCTCATCTTTAGGGAAGTGGTGCTTCATCGGCTGCACAGATTCCCAAAGAACCCAGCATTAAGGGACCAGTGGATGGAGTTTGTTTTTCCAGAGCATCAATGGAGTTGTGCAAGTGTTCTTGTTTGTTCCCTGCATTTCGACAATGATTGTTTTATAAACAAGGCCCAGTTCGACTCCGGATTTGCAGATCGTCTAATGCTTAAGGATGGAGCAGTCCCAACGATAAAGGTTCACGGTCGTGCGTTGGAACCGCAGGCGGTGAGTAAAACTGCTTCAAATGTCTGTGTGTTGTTAGCTATCGGCGCGTAAGCACCGCCCACACGGCACGCCTCCAGCCGCTCGTTTTTTTCCGGAAAGACTCGGAACAGCCTATCTTTCTTTTATAAATATAATAAAACTAAAGACTTTTTGGAGATATGAAGGATGCAATACTACTCTGTAGGTACTCAAGATTAACATGAGATTGACTGAAACTGAGTGTTTCACCCCCCCCTTTAATAATGTTCTCTAAATTAGCACAAAAACTGTAGTTTCTTCATCTTTAACACTCTTGAACTCATTAGCCATCGAGTTCATTCAACACTGAGGATTTTGCTTGGATCACGTCACTATAACTTTCCCTATTGGATTAATTAATACAGTTTTTTTTTTGAGGAGGACTTTTGAGTTGTTAATACAAACTAGGTTAAAATAATATTTCAGGAACATCATACGAACCTTCCAAAAAATAAATAATAATAATAAGCTCCACTAACACTAAGAAAAATGGACACTTTAAAGTTTCCATCACCAAAACAGAAATGTTTTTAAAAAGTTCTTAGAACAAAAAATGTGTAATCTGTGAAAACACTCTGGTCTGGGTTTGTGGTTTTGACTTCAACACTAATAATCTGTAAATCACGTCGTTCTCTCTGACTTCAGGACAAAACTCATCAGAACTGAACTCAATCGCTCAAGTCCTTTTCTATTCTCATGACACTCATGAATATCTCCTGTAACCATAGTGACAGTGACTGAATATTAAAGATGGAGACGCACATAAGACTGGAGAGTCACAATTTTATAATAAACCAAAACCTCCACAAAACACGCAACACACACACACACACACACACACACACACACACACACGGAGCAGGATGGAGCACACCTAAGATGGCTTGAGGGTGAGTAAATCATGGGCTAATTTTCATTTTTGTGAAATACTTTACAGTTTTTGCCCATTGCTTGAACACATTTTGCAAAACTTCGCTCATTGTGCCAAAACTCTACACACAAATAAACATGACACAACACTGGGAAATATACCATTCACATGTGTGTCAAATTGAAACTCTACTATCAAAACCTAAACTCTGCTATCAAAACCTAACCTTCCTTTGTCAAAATGTAACTCTGATGACAAAATGACACATACTTGCATCATATGCATACACTTTCAGATCAGGGGGAACACACTAGTCTACTTTATATAAAACACTGCAGTCTTTGATTTTCACAGTTTATTCAGAAGGCATATTTTCAGGAGGCACATTTTCAAACAACCAAAAAAGCAAATAGGCCTACTCAATATTGTACATTGCAGTAACATGAATTTGAATAAAGCAAATAAAAAATAATAATATAATGATAGAAAAAAACACTATACTGTAAACACAGAAAATCATGGCAATTGTGCATACGTGGGCTCATGGATCCTGCCGTCTGTTGGGGTCTGGCCACAGGACCTCATTGACATCACAAGCAATGTCTTCTGAGGAAAATATCCCCTTGCATGTCGAAACCCTCCATGGATTGCTGTCACCTGAATTTCGCCGCAGGCCTGTTCCATTGCCTGCAGAAGAGGCCTGCGGGCATGTGGTTGGCGGTCATATACGCGCCATCTCCAAGCCGAAATTAATTCCTCTATGGGGTTTAAAAATGGTGATTAAGGGGGCAAGTATACCACTTCAAATTGATTGTGGTTGGTGAACCAGGCCTGGACCAGAGCAGCCCGATGGAAACTGACATTATCCCATACCACCACAAACCTGGGCTGATCTGGTCTGTTCTGTACAACTATATTATGGAGAGAATCTAGAAATGTGAGTATATGTTGGCTATTGTATGGACCTAGTTTTGCATGATGATGCAGAAGCCCTCGAAGGCTTATGCGGCACACAATGTGATATTTCCCCCGCGCTGCCCCGTGACGTTCACAATTGCCCGATGGCCAATTACATTACGACCCCGTCGTCTTGTTTTGCTCAGGTCGAATCCAGCTTCATCAATGAAAATGAATTCATGAGGCTGTGCAGCTCCATCCATGGCCAAGATTCTCTGTAACAAAAATACAGAACCCTCACCCCATCACACAGGTACCTGTGTAGCTCTCCGAATGCATCCATGTGGTACTGATATGGTACATATTCAGCTGCTACTGGATTTCACCAATACTGTATTGTAAATATAAAGGACAGTTACACTTACCCGTACAAGTCCTTTGACCCTGACACTGTTCCTCTCAAATGGGACCCTGTAGAGCTGCTTCATGGTGATGTTGTGTTTTCCCAAGACGCGTATGATGGGGGTGATGCTCACATGGTTTATGTTGTTGAACACTTGCCTGTCTGCAAGTATTTTCTGTCGTAGCTGGTGGAGACGGATGGCATGTCTGCCCTCACTAGGTCCACAACGGCAAGTTCCTGCTGTTGTGTGAACAGGCGTTGGTGTCCTCCCCCAGAAGGTCTTCTAGTCATTCTAGAGAAATACAACCACAAATTGTCATCGGTTTGCTTCTTTTTCTTACAGTACTTTACTGTATATACTGTATCATCCACTGTACTGAAACATCTCAATATACTGTAAGTAATCATCATGGTATGTTTCCCAAAAACTACCACTTTGGCTGCAAAAGGAGCATTAGCACCCTGCAATACCATGTACACGTGATGTGGTAATGTGATATACTGTAGTACAGTGCTGTAAATACCATCTGAGTAGAGTAGAAGGTAGAGAGGTGAAGACATACCTGTTTTCTAGTCGGAATGTTCTTATTACAGATGCCACTGTGAAGCGGCTTAGATGTGGGTGGACTCTCTGCCCAGCTTCCCTCATAGTCAGTTCTTCCTCCTCCTTCTTCCTCCTCCTCCTCCTTTTTTTTCCCCCCGGTTGTGATCCATGGGATCAGCGGGCGCTCGGCGCTCATGTTTCCCGGCTGGATGAGCCTTTCCTCGGCTAACTTAGTTCTTCTGACGTTCGCCGCTGACGGTAGTGGTTAAACATGAGATATAATTCGTCTTGTGTAGACCTAACGGGCGATCTTTGGTCTCGTGAATATATAATTCGTTCCCTGTCAATCGTTTTGGCTGAGGGCTAAGTTTAGTTTCATATTCACGTTATAGGCTATTTGTATTTAACTTTACTGTTGTAATGCTAGACTAGATCGCTGCATTTGGATATTTGACTGAATTGTTTGCTTTGTGTCTTATTGTATAGCTTCTTTTACCTTTTACTTAAACTTTTATATTGGCTATTATTGATAAAACTCAAATTTTACAAAAATAAATATGGTTTCTTGTCAATTTTTTATTACAATATTATCACTGATGTTTATTGCAACATTTGTACAAATGCATATATTGCCTGAAATATTTTTTTTTTTTTTTTTTTTTTTTTTTTTAAACGAAGAGGCAACGTTAGGGTTGTGTTTTAAATTTCGTTTTGTTATGAATAGAATAACGAATAACGTGCAGTGAATAATCAATATGCGATGCTGGTTCTGTTGGCAGTAATGACTCACGTCTGCCACCCGCTGGTGCATGCGCAAATAACAGCTGTCTACAATCAGACAGTAGAAACTAGTAAAAACGCTTTCAATTAATGGATGCTGGAATCTGTAGAAATTAGGAGAATAGCTTTTTTAGTACCCAAAATGTCCTTTCTTAATCTCTTCTCTCTTAACGGGATGTTCGCTGTCCAGGTAACGTAGGGGAACTCACTGCCAATGGCCCAAGTTCAGTCAGGCAAATTACAGTTTTTTCTGATTGCTTAAGCACAATTTTTGTAACTATTGGCTATTTTTGCAAAACTCTACACACAAATAAGAAAACCTTTCACCCAATTATCAAAACATTGTAGTTCTCTTGCAAAAGCGAACACAGCTAGATTAACTCTTCACACCTTCGTAAAAATGGTGTTTTCGTATCAAACAGTAAACACAAGCCATCATCTACTAAGCACACAATGTGCCAACTACACACTGATGGTATGAATACAAAACACATCTGGCTTTTGCTTTCTCTGTGTACAGATGTCAATTTGAGGTCTTACTTTTGTCATAGTGTCATGTAAACATACAAGGATCCAAACTTCAAGTATTGGTGTTTATTCACACTCATCAAAACCAAAGACCAAAGACAAAGTCAGAACACAAAATATTAATTTCACAAAAAAAAAAAAAAAAAAAAAAAATCATCCTACATCATGTCGTCTTTCTGGGTCCGGCCACAAAATTTCGTCCACATCGCATGCAATATCCTCCAGTCCAAGGCACCGGGGAAAATATCTCCTTGAATGCCGTATCCAGGCCTGACATGATGCCTGGTCAATATCTCCACATGCCTCCTCCATTGCCTGTAAAAGGGCTACCTGTTGATGAGGATGACGGTCGTACACTTTCCAGCGCCAGGCAGAGAAGAACTCCTCGATGGGATTTAAGAATGGAGAGTATGGAGGGAGGTTGAGTGCCATGAAGGATGGGTGGTCTGTAAACCAGTTGCGGACCAAAGCTGCCCTATGGAAACTTACATTGTCCCATATGATGACATATCGGGTATGCTCTGGTCTCTGAACAGTGAGAATGTCATGTAAGGTGTCCAGGAATGCAATAATGTGTGCAGTGTTGTATGGGCCTATGGTTGCATGATGGTGAACAACACCATTTTGGCTTATAGCTGCACACATGGTTATGTTACCACCACGTTGTCCTGGGACATTGATGATGGCACGGTGTCCAATAATGTTCCTGCCACGTCTCCTGGTTTTACTGAGGTTAAAACCGGCCTCATCTACAAAAAGTAGCTCATGTCCCATGGCATCTGCCTCTAGCTCCATCACTCTCTGGACAAGACAAAACAAATGCAACACATCAGGCCCATGCACAGCACTACAGTATGCACTTCCAAATTCAGAACCAATGACACTATAGCTTACCTGCACATAATCATATCGCAGTTGCTTTACACGTTCTGTGTTTCTCTCGAAAGGAACTCTGTAAATTTGCTTCATTCTTATTCTGTGGCGCGCAAGTACACGACTTAGTGCAGAAATGCTTACACTGTGTATATTTTGAAAGATGGTGTCATTATCAATTATGCGCTGTTGTATTTCGCGCAGTCTTATTGCATTATTGGCAATCACCATGTTCACTATATGGGTCTCTTGCTCTGGAGTGAACATTCTTCCTCTGCCCCCAGCATCTGGACGTCTAGCAATTCTGTAAAGTAACAATTTCAGTATTTTTGCATGTATGGTACTGTTGTGTTTCTCATTAGAGTATGGCAATGCTACAAAGTACTTACCGATTCTCATTTCGAAATGTCCTAATGATGCTTGCCACAGTGTAGCGGCTCAAATTAGGCTGAACCCGTTGGCCAGCTTCCCTCAGGGTCATCCCATGGTTGATGACATGGTCCACTATTGTAGCTCTGATGTCATCAGTTATTCTATTTCTCACTCTTCTTACCCTTCCTCTTTCCCCTCCTCGTCCTCTTCTTGCTCCTCCTTGTCCTCTTCCTCTAACTTCCTCTAACCCTCTCGCTTCTTCAACTCCACGTCCTCTTCCTCCAACTTCTTCACCTCCACGTCCTCTTCCTCCAACTTCTTCACCTCCACGTCCTCTCCCTCGGCCTCCTCGGCCTCCTCTGATTCTCACTCTTCTCACTCTTACTGCTCCTTCCATTGTACTCCACACAGACAGCTTACCTGTGGCTTATTTATAGTGCTTAGGCTGATTGCAAAGTGAACTAATTATCTAAAACAGTTTTCACATGTGAAAGTGTGCCAGACAGTTGGCAAAATAGTGTTAATGATAGCCATACATGTGTATAATTTTGCTAGGAGTGTGTTGGAAATTTGGTAATTGAGTGTAAGCAGTGAGTTGTGTTTAAAGTTCTGCAAAAAGAGTGTTGTGCAGTGAATTGTGCCTACAGTTTTGCAAAGTGTGTGTTACAAAATTGCAAACTGAGTGCAAAGCAGTGTTTGTGCTTTTAGTTTTGCAAACTCAGTGAGTGGTTTTGCTGTAAGTATTAATAGTTTTAGAAATTGTGCTACAAGAATCACTATTAGCGCTTAAGCATTCAGAAAAAACTGTAAGAACGATCACGGCTTTATTCAACATGTAGGCCTATTTTAAAATAAACTAATAGATTGTGTATAGAATTTTTAAATGTTGTGTTTTTGTTTAATTTTTATTTCCTTGTACATGTTAGTTAAAAATAAAACAAAATAATCTGTAATTCCATACTAGCCACTAGATGTCTGTTTAGTCCTTTACATAAATATATATTCAGGGCTGTGAAATTCTTAATAAATATATATGTTGTTTGACAACAATTTGAATGTCAACAAGAAGTTACAACTCCCGGGATCGCTTGCACCTTTAAAGATTATTTTGATGATGACTTTTACTCCTATGTAGGGTAGAGTGGGGGAAAACGCCCCCCTTAAGGAAAATGACTATGGCAGGAGTTATTCACCAAATATTAAAATTGCTCAGCCTTCATAATTAATTAGTATTTTCACTGAAAATATTTTTGTACAAAGGGGGCGTTTTGCCCCAGCGGTGGGGTAAAACGCCCCCCAAGGTGGGGTAAAATGCCCCCTTTCTTACCAACCAGTTTGCTTCATAGATCAACAGCAAAATTAACAGACAATAGTTTTTAATCTCTAAAGGTAAAAGGCAAGTAATGTATCAACATGTATATATATTAATAATTATTTCAGCAATGTTCAAAATAGGCAAAATTAACTACCTTCCATCAGTGAGCTAACTGTGCTAGCAAGCTAGCTAGTTAATGCTCACTTGAGGTAATTTTTTCATTTTTTGTTCAAATATTTAGATTTTACCACCTAGTTATACTGCATTAAGTGTAAAACAAAGGATTTGATAGACAGAAATATTTTATTATGGTAATTATGATAGAGAAACTATGCCCCCAGGGGGGGGGGGGGCGTTTTACCCCTCAGCGTAGGGGGCGTTTTACCCCACAAGCTATGAGTTTAAAAAAATGTTTAATTTTTAAAATATAATTATATTCCTTATAAATAATATTATGATCTCAAACTACAGACTTCACTATTCATCTATCATACATCACTGCGATATCCTGCAGAACAATATTCTCTTAAACACTTATTTACTAATATCTGAAAATTATAGCATTTACCCTGTAATCCTCTTATCTTCAAATATGTCGCTGGTGTCAGCTTCTCCATAGATATTTGTATATCCCCGTTATCAACGTAGTGCATAGCAACAGTAAAAATGTATCTTGACTACTTTTAGTGGTTATTTTGGGAAAAACAGGTAGGGGGCGTTTTACCCCAGGGGGGCGTTTTCCCCCACTCTACCCTACATTAATGTGTAAAAATATCACACATCATTCCCAGCATTGGCATACTGTTTATTTTGTGATACATATGAAATGTTTTAAATATAAATAAAATGGTATTTTGTGATAACTTTGTCTAATTGGTTTGTATGTCAGTAGTACTTATGTAGGATACAAATAAAATTAATCTTATATCAAAATTATGAAATCTAATTTATATTTAGTACAAATAAAAATAATTACAGTAGTGTACTGATTAGCTTCGTTTTTACAGTAATGCACTGTATTACACAATTACAGTACTGTAGAACTGAAATACGGTTTGGTACTGTAACTCTTAATTACAGTAACTTACTGGCAACACTGTTACTGTAAAAAACCCTTGAAAAGTCTAACAGTGTAAATGAAATAATTTAATTAATTATCTTTGTTGAAGTAGCAAAAGTCATTTTCTCTTTCTCTTTTGTTGTTTGATTAACATTGGTGCGAGTATATTACAGGCTGAATGCACGGATCCAATATAATGAATGATATGCATCCGTTTTCTTTCTCAATTGTTTACAACACATAACAGGGTTTTTCCTGGGTCAAAAATATATATATTATTTTTTTCACCTCTTTAAAAAAAAAAAAAAGCTGTGATTTTACCACTGGATTTCATAGCTTTGTAAGATAAAAATCCTTCTTTGCTAGACCTGATATATATTTTTCTATATAATCATATCAATATCAAAAAGTAGAATAAAAAAGTAGCATTAAATAGTTTATTTTGACTAATAGTCTAATTTTCTACCATATACAACTAAATAAAATTACCAGCTAGCTAGCACATTTGCACTTTTCTTCTGGTTTTGCCTCACTCCAGTCTAAACTAGGCAAAATATTTTTTAGCTAATATAAATAACCTGAAGATACTGTAGTTCATTAAGGTTAAATCTTGCTAACCACTCTAGTAAATGATCTGTTTGTAACACTTTACGATATGGTTTGATTTGTTAACATTAGTTAATGTTTTAGGCTAATAACTAACATAAACTAACCATGAGCAATACATTTGTTACTGTATTTATTAATCTTTGTTAATGTTAGTTAATAAAAATACAGCTGTTCATTGTTACTTCACAGTGCATTAATTAACAATGTTAACAAACAAATACAACTTTTGATTTTTTGGGAAACTCAGAAGCGAAGACCAGGAGACTTGGTTGTATTCTTCAGCAGGATTCTTTATTGAGAACACGAGCTGTCGGTAGCTGCAGTCATGAAGTCTGACTAAGGCTGTGTGCCTTGTAGTTTATATACATTTCAAGGGGGAGGGATTTACATAAAGGTGGATACACTCTGAACACAGCATGCAAATGAAGTACACGAGTCAGCCCATTTCCCCAGTCCTGATCTCATCAGCATAACAGTGACATTCAAATGCATTGATGCTAATCCAATCAGCCCAACTATTCAACAACTGGGCCAGGGGCTCCAAGAGCCATCAAAGACAAAGGGTGCGAGTCTCAGTAATCTGACTCATTTAACTTACAATAGAGAGAACAGGACTGGCAGGAATTTCTTGCTGGACACTGCATAACCTTAAATGCTAAACACAATGTACAGAACTTTCTCAGTTTACATGCAATTGTATTACAACCTAGATGTAACATTACAACAGTTCCCCCTTTGAGAGTTCTAATAACTCTCACAAAATACAAATTTAGATACTTAAAAGTTCATTCTTGTAACTTGTGATCTTTACAGGCACATAGCACATGTTCTGTGTTGCTTATTTGTAATTGCATGCTGACACAGAAACAAACATGCAATTGTCTGTGATTGGTTGGAACACTATTTGTTTTGGTTTTGAGTGGTTGGTGAAAGCAACTGTTTTTGTGTGCAGATCTCAGAGCCTAGGCTGCCTACAGAGACAAGTTTTTTTTGACGGCATGCTTATGGGGCGGGCAGCTAGCGGATCGTTAGGAAAGATTAGATGAATGTGATAATTTATGTTTGGGCCTGAAATCGCCGATACAACCTTTAAACAGGGTGTCTACATATATAAACAAGTTAAATTTAAGAATTTTTAAGACCTTTTTAATGCCACTTTGAATGAAATTTAAGACCAAACCTGTGATGGAAATACACATTATATTACATGCGTATATGTAATATTTAACCTAAGTAATTGAAATAATTTAATATTCACTACTTGTTTATTGAACTAAAATCAATGTAATATTTGCAATCGTGAGAATATTCAGCAAAATAGCTCCTGTCATGTTATGTTACTCAGGGTTTTTCTTGGCTCAAAATGAGGCGGAGGTGGTAAAATCCTAATAATGTATTTTAATAATAAGATAATTAAATTTGTATTTTTTGTAGATCATCATATATCCTAATGTGTTTCCCACACTATTTTTGTGGATGCCAAAAAAATATTGGATGAAAATGGATGCCAAGAAAACACTATTTTTTTGTACCTTTTATAAAGGGCATTTTCCCCCTAATTTTATTAAATGTATGCTCCATCTTTCATTTCAAATTCTTAAATTTGATCAATATATTCAATTAAAATAATAAGACACTAGGGTGTTACCAATCAAATTAAATAACTTACATTGAAAAATTGAAAACGGTATTAAATTAGATTATTTTAAATATTTTTGAATATACAAATAAGGAATGTTGAAAAGAATTATACTTTATGGAACTAAACCGCCAGTAGGAGGTGACAGGCGACCGTCTTAATGAGCGAGTCATTGAGTCATTCATTCAAATGATTTGTTCAAACAGCTGATTTCTTCAGAATGAGGCAGTTTATGAATGTCAACACAGAAAACATTTAATCACTGGATAGGTTTTTTTCGCTTACTGTCAGCTGAATGTGCGGAATGCTTTTTTAGAGAAAATAAGGAAAAAAATGTTTTAGCACAATTCACACCCCGCAGTTATTCAGGAGAAAAAAAAATCTCCGAATGCTCTACGTGAGACTTCGGGGCTCTCTCTCTGCTCGTTCTTATATGCACATTCAATTCTACATCACTCACCGATCATAAAAGGGATTGGCGGGACAAAAATTTGCTTTGTGTTTGAAAAACCGACTGTGTTTATGAGGATGTTCACCGAGACAGGCAATCTGACTTAATTTTGAATTCTCGTGTCCGTTCAAGCTCAGAAATAAAAGAAAGAGCACTGATCTTTGTGTCTGCCCAGCTCTGTGCGCTCACAGAAAACAGCTCACAAGTTCCAGTGTTCTTGCGCTTTATGTTTAAAATGACAGGACTTAAAAACACATGCAAATGATCAAATTTCACTCTGATGGTCAAACTTTGCAATTAATCCTCGAATCACAAGCGTTATGGGCTGGGGGGCAGCTGGCCCATACGGATCATGAATCACAGACCAGCTACCTATTCTTGTCATCCCACATCCTGCGATGTGACTATTGTGGATGCGCACACCGCGATATCGATGCTAGAGGAAATTCCTTGGTATCCACATTGATATCAGTGTAAGTGACGCCTTTGTATGTGCCCTTGGTTTCATACGTAAACACACTGCCGTTCTTGCAGGTCATCTTCACTGTGCCAGTGTAAGGCAGGTCAAAAGTGGCTCTGCCAATAGAGACTGAAACATGCAGCTTCTTCCCTGGTGGCACATCTACATCTGTAGACAGAGTTTCGGTTCTCTCTTCTGTGTGCTCCTGACCATAAGTGCCTTCAAATCCAATGGTAACACTGAATCCTGTGGTACTTTCAGCAAACACTGGAATCCCAGCCTTCACTTTTGTACTAAATTTTAAAGATAAACTTCCACTCACAGACCATGAAGATGTTTTGATCACTTTCTTTGAGGTTTTAACTTTTTCTTTTTGAGTGGTGGATGAGCTGTTCCTGAAAGTGAGGGATTCGATTTCTTCCATTGTCACCTTTGGTATCAGTTGGTGGATAGTGGGATAGTGGACATTGGTGAGAACTGCTGATTCAACTGCTTTGAGAAACATGAATCCCATGCAGTCAATTTCCCAACCAGATCTTCCTACAACTCCCAAACAAAATCCAGAGCCGACATCCATGGGATATTCTGTTTTTAAACCCCAGCTTGTCATCTTTGCAAAAAATTCTCTCCCCTGACTGGTCTTGAATTTGATGGCTCCAAGACGTGTTCCTGCTCCGTTCCCCCACAGGGACAGTGAGGTGAAACGCTCACCAGGTGTGAACTTGTACTCTTGATACGGTCCTTGTGTATCAAAGGTTGGACTTCGTCCACCAAATTGATCAACTCTCCTATCTGTAAGCCAGACCTTGACAGCCTTCACCTGCGATTCTCCTTCCCAGACTCCGATCTTCTCTAAAGTGGCACCACTGTTCTCACCAGTAAATGAGAATGCATCACCTCCGCCTCCACCAATTAGCTCTAGAGTCATTGTGTCAGACATCAAATCTGAAAATAATATAAATACACAATTTTATAATTTAATATTATATTAATTTAATATAAAAATAATATCAGATCAGAATTAGCATCAGCTTTACACTTTATTGCAGTGTTTCCCAACCCAGTTTCTGGAGACACAACAACAGCACACGCTGGACTTCTTTCTTAATTGATCCATTCATTTCTGGTCTTGGAGTATCTACTAATAAGCGGACTTGAATCAGGTGTGTCTGAATTGGCAAACACGCTAAATGTGCAGTTCTGGCATGCCTCTGGGAACAGGGTTGGGAAACATTAGCCGCTTTTCCACTGTCAGGCCAAACGGATCTAAGAGTGGTAAGGAATGGTTAATGTTATATTTCCACTCAAGCTTGGTTCAGCACGGCCAGATTGCAAACCACTAACCATGCATGTTGTGACATCGCCACTGAGGATTGGTCACTTGTCTGTTGTCTGGCTCTCTGTAGCTGGTCAAGTGCGCTATTTGAGCATGGTCAACAACACTGGAGGTCCACCCGCAACCTCTGCCAAAAGTGTGTTCAGCATTTAGAATATAAAGCTTATGTGGCAAAGTGGGGAGGGGCAAACTCCATAAGGAGAAGCCTATAATGGCAATAACGGTCGACTACGCCACCCCAGAATATTGTGGAATAACAGCCCTAAGGGCACACAGGTTCTTGTCAAAGAATGGGTGAGGAGACGTGGGTCATATACAGGGGCGATTCTAGGATTTTCATTTTAGGGGGGCTCAGCCCCCAATGAGGGTATGATTTAAAAAAAAAAAAAAAAAGTTAGTTTATGGTCTAATGCTCATTATTAACTAGTTTCATTAATTCATCCAGTAACATGCATATGGCACAGTTTTATAATCACTGAGGTCCCGAATGTGAGGTATTTAGGGGGGTTCAGGGGGATGCTCATGAAAATGTTGATTTCTCTGATCTACATATGTGCATTTTAAGATGTTTTGAAGGCCATAAAAATTGGATAACAACAGCTTTAAAACCATGGGCAGCTGTTTTTTTCTCACCTCATCAGCATCACACTTTTTTTTAACTTTGTTTTTATCTTGCTCTGTCTTTTCCCTCCTAAAGCTGAGCTTTGACTGATATAGGCTTTTCATTTTTGTCTGTCAGTGAAGAAAGTAAACATTGGGTCATCTGACAAAGCTACCAGGAAAGCTAGGTAACTAAGTTTATTAAATTCATTCACAATATGTACACACTCATTATTGATCTAGGCCTAATACATGGCCGTAGACAGGGCATTATAATCAAAGAGGTCATAAATTTGAGGTTGTTACGGGGTTAAACATTTTTATTTCTCTGATATGTGTATTCCAAGACGTTTGAAGGCCAAAAAAGGATAAGAAATAGATTTAAAACCTACTCTCTCCTCATCTCCATCACTCTGTCTTTTTCTCTCAGTCTCCTCATCTTGTCCTGTCTCTTCCCCTCCTAAAGCTGAACTTTTTTAATTTACTGAAGGCTACAAATTGGATTATATTAATCCTCAACATGTACACATTCATTATTAATCTTGTGCCTATGAAAACGGCTTTGTTAATGTTTCTTGTCCCCTCACAATGACACATTCTATAGGCCTATTTTCAGCTCAAAATGGCTAAATTAGACAAAAGTGTATTAGTTTTCTAATTATTTTTGTCATTTTACTTACATCTTCTAAACTCGCACTTGACCGTAAACTGAGCAAAACAAAATAACTCCACATGATGTTTCTCTCTCTGGGCCATCTAGTGCTTTCAGACAATGATGTGTGTCTTTAATCATTTCTGTGCATGGCTGCATAATGTAATGCCGAAATACATAATAATATGTTTAAAATTTTAAAAAGTAAATTAAAATAAATGATGATCGTTTTGTAAAGTATGTTTTCAAGAGTGTTTATCACTTCATTTTTTTTTTTTTTTTTTTGGAAGAAAAAACAACTATCACACTCTGATAAGGGCTGAAGGTGAACGCAGCGAAACGTGTTGGTATTGGATGAGAAACCGAACCGTTCTGTGTTGCTCCCAATGCTCCAGCAACATAACATTATGTGAACTGCAATGCATTTATGACAAAGAACTGCTCCGATGCAGATGTAATATCATAGCAATCTATCAATAAATGCACTCACGACACACCTGGTACTCTCTGATGTTCGCTCTGCTTGGCACCCATGATTACACACGCGCCCACACACACGTGAGGATTGGATGCAAGAAAACACACGGCACTATGTGTAATCACCACACTAGCAGCTAGCCACCCCTCTCCAGAAACTCCCAGCTTCTGCAAAAAAAACAAAAAAAAACACAAACATACAAATCAACAAACTTATAAAACGCAATATAAGCAGAACACAGCAAAAGAAAACAAAGATTAAGAAAAATGCAAATGGATTTTCTCTTTAGGAAGAACAAATTAAATGTAAAGCACAATTCACTCAGACTTTCAGCAGTTATAAATTAATGCCCAGAGTGAATTATAAACCATAACAAAAAAAAATAAAAAAAAATACATACATAAACTCAATAACAAAATGCTGATGCACCAAGATTTAGCAGGTCGGCGAAGACAGACTGCACCACCCCCGACCAAGGCGCGAGACAGTTTCTATAATAATATACATAGAGGCAAAACAGCAACATAGCCACAACCAGACGTGTGTGACGATTTAATATTGATTTAATATAGCTACTCCACCCTGCTACACTTAGAAAAAATGTTTATTATATAAAAAAAAATTGTAAATGATAAATTTAGCGCTATAGAATCTGCTCTAACTAAATTTACAGTCAAGAGCCGCTAATAAATAAAGGCAATACCGTTTAAAGAGCACTGCTAAGACCATTTGTTTTTATCATTTGTTTTAAGTGGTTAGCCTTAAATAGGAGAGAGAGAGAGAGAGAGAGAGAGAGAGAGAGAGAGAGAGAGAGAGAGAGAGAGAGAGAGAGACCATAGCCTAATTAACAAATAGTACCACCAGAATCGTTCTGAAATCAGACTGATGTTTTTGAAAAATTATCATAAAGTTGCATAAAATCAATTTAATATCTATTCCATCTAAATAGTTATTTTCAGTTCGCTTTCCTTACCTGAACAATGTAAATGACCTGGAGCGAAAACCGGGGTGTTCCTGTCTTCAGAAATGGTTGATCTCTCCAACATCTCCCTGAGACATGCCTTTAAATAGTCTGTAGGTTTCACTTTGACAGATATGGGAGTGGCGAAGACAGTGGATTTGTGGTTTTCAAAAAATCATGTGTGTTATACTAAAACATAGTAAATAAAATTACTACTATTTTTAAAATAAAACGTCTGCTAAATAATGCAGCAGTCAATGTTTTTCACTGAACAGAACATGTCATTAAACACACTTTTGATCTGTTATAAACCTTGGGATGAGATTTGTGATAATTAATGATGATTGTAACATCATCCATAAACTCCCAACAGATTATCCACAGCATTTAAATCTGCTTTTATAGTCATAACAAGTGTGTCTTATAAACACACAGTTAAGGCAGCCAAAGAAAAACGAATGCTAAAAAGTCAAGGATCAAGAGCACAACTAAAGCAAACACCGATATCCATAATGGTGACTGTAAAACTATATTATTTTCAATAAAAAATCAACATCTAAAACTGTTAATTCTTATAAGAACTTCTGTAGACGTCTGACAGAAATAAAGTCAGTCTGGTTAGTAATAAGTGAAGCTGGTAATGGTGTTCTTGTTGTTTAATCCTCCTCTGCTGAGATATTCAGAGATCTGTGAGTGTTTAATGTTCTGTGTGGATTTAAAGTGTTTCTGTTGTGTGAGTTTTGTGGCTCAGCATTGTGCTGAAGAGTAGAGCCTGTGCTTCAGTCCAGGAGAAGAACAAGAAACATTGATCATATGATGCATGTTGCTTTATTGAACAGCCAGTAAATGTACTGCAGTGATGTCTGTTAGTTGCTTTGTTAAATGTATGTTTCAAGTTAATGAATTCAGTTAAATTTCAGATACACAAAGTATTTGAACAGTGCAGTTTAATGACTACAAATATTTACACATGTCTCTATTAATGTGAATAAGCTTGTTAAAATGTTTTGTGTTCAGTTTTGATGAGAGAAAAAAAAAGTTTTGGATGAGAGAACAAGTTTTGAAGGTTTTGAACTTCCAAAACGTTTTTTTCTCTTCAAACTCTCTTCAGAAATATTTTTTTTTCTCTTTTTAAAAATGTTTTTCTCTCTTCATAATTTCTTTCTCTCTCCTATGGAAGCTTGTTTCCGCCACATAAAAAAAATAAAAAAATTGCGACTTTTTTTCTCAGAATTGTGAGATATGAAGTCAGAATTCTGAGAAATAAAGTCGCAATTGCGAGATAAAAAGTCAGAATTGCGAGATATAAAGTCAGAATTGCGAGATATAAAGTCAGAATTGCGAGATATAAAGTCAGAATTGCGAGATATAAAGTCAGAATTGCGAGATATAAAGTCAGAATTGCGAGATATAAAGTCAGAATTCAACACGAGATTAAAAAAAATAAAATGGCTAGCTAACGCTAGCTTGTACGGTGACTGGAAAAAGAGACATGTTCAGGTCGATCAAGGCAACAGCCATCGTGACCAAAGCAGCGCTCTCATGAACTCATTCCCAGCCACTGGAACTAATTATGACTTTAATATCTAAAAAGCTGAAAGCAAACAAGAGATTAGTGCTGACCCAATGCAAGATCTTACAGTCTAAGCAAACTGGATTTAATGGTATGCATTAGCCCAGACCCGCTCAATGTGAGATGGAAACAGGCCTCAGATTAATGTGCGGAGGACAGCTACAGCTTGATTTCAGTGTGTGTGTGCGTGTGTGCGTGTAAGCTTGACAGCTAACAGGAAGCTTAATCAGGAACACTGACCAATGCAAATCTCCTAAATGGATTTCAGGCTGTGGAGGGGCTGCACATGGATTTTCACACACATACACACATACACACACACACACACACACACACAGCCTGAAATCCATTTGAGAGATTGGCATCAATCACTGTTCCTGATCAAGTGTCCTGTCAGGGGCTTTTGAGAGGACACTCCTGACAGGACAGAAGATCCAGTGAAAGTTGCAGACTAAAGCCAAGCTTCTGGATTCATGTGTTTCTTCTCTGAGTGCTCACAGGCACATTATTTAAAAGCTGAGGTGGTAAAAAAACTCTGCTTTGATCCCTACGGACTGAAGGCAGCAGAGTTCAGTCGTGAAACTGGTTACGGCAAATTATTTCACATTCAAAGGTGTTTTATGTTTGCTGAAAAAAAAATTTTTGTATGACTTGTCTTACAAGTAATTCATCTATTGCTTTTAAACAAGCTTTTGAACAGCAACAATGTTTTGTAGGAATGTAAATGTATCTTGTTTCTTAAATTAGTATTAGTTTAGGCATGTCCACACACTGGAGCTTTAAAGCTACACTGTGTAGTTTCTTAAGTTGATTCTTAGCAAAAAACACTTTGTTCTTTCAAAATTATATGTTCCACTTTCACCAACTAATAAAGTAAAATCTGCCATTTATAATACATACGAGCAAGTCGCTCGAATGGCAGCAGCCATGTTGCGCCTCCATCTTGAAAATACATTAGCCAAAGAGGGACATACCTGGAAATTCAAGCTTCGCCTTTCGTGCTTTTACACTCAGTGGCACCGTGACGAATGTGATGGGGAGATTACTCGCGACTGCCGGCAGATTTGAAAACCTGTTGAAGATTGAGGATCAAACCTATTCTCAGGTGGTCTCACCAATCCACTTGCACCGGCTCTGTTTTTTGGTTTTCCTTTAGCTTTCCCTCACACCTCCATCGCATCAAATGATCTCTGACTCTGCTCACGGAGAAAATGATGTAGCCTACGCTGTAAACATTGCATTACACTATTAATCTTGTACAATATACAGAATAACGACAGCACTGAAACTTTACTAACATTATCTTGCATTCGTTTGGGAACCTGTGAGCTGATGTTAGCAATGAAATGGTACCAACATAACGAAAACATAAAGCTATTATTAATTTTACATAGAGGTCATAACCTACAAGTGAACTGACTAAATAACTAAATGCAATATGTAATAGTTTTTAAAGTAACCTCATCCCTTGAAGGAACACTTATGGATGAAGTCGAACTGGAAGCCATGTTAATCTTGGAATAATACGGCCACCATAGGAGTTAAAACGCCCTCGAAATGGAAGGGGCTAGAAAGTAATATTCAGTTGGTATACAATTTCACCGCTAAATGGGAGAAAAATCCTACTCAGTGTAGCTTTAATTGTAATTGACAGTAGCACCTCTTAATACTTTATACGTGGTACTAAAATAATACTAATACGCATACTTTCACAGGTAGCTTTGCAGGAAAGTTTCTTCAAGCATCTTGGAGACGTTCCCGCAGTTCTTCTGGATTTAGTCTGTCTCAGTTTTTTTCTAAAATGGAACCGCACGGACAATAAGGAAATTATTTTAATCAAACCATATTGTTGATGAAAATAATACGAGAACAAAAAAATGCTAGTTATTAATAATGCATCAATGCTTTTCAAAATAATTTTTTTTTTTTTACTATTACAGTAATAGTAAACATCTTTAATATTAGGCTTACTGTTTCAGATGACATCATTGCGGTTTGAGCTGCGCGCGCTGAAGCTGAAGAGTACGAACATTAAACTGAATCGCTTTGCCAGAAGGTTAATCAACTCAACGGTTGCTGAAGAATGCAACTAAACCAAAGAATGTACAACTTTTTACTACAATAGTGTGTATACAATTATAATAATACGACAGTCCCAATCATATCTTTTAATGTTTTGCATTGCCGTTTGATCATGCCTTTTCTAGCAGGTTGTTTAAATCAACGAAACACACCCTATGTGAGATTAATCAGATATTTATGTTACATAAACTTAATATTACGACTTGTATATCTGCACAAAGTGACGTGAATGCACAAGTGAACTTGACTGTGCTGGTCAGAACGTGCAATCCCTGTTCTGGACGCGCTATTTCTACAACAACGCGCTGAAACACGGCAACTAAACCCAGGGAATTCACAACGTTTTATTACAATAGTTTTCTCATTATAATGGCATGTCTATGACAGTCCCAATTATAGTTATACATGTGCATTGCTCTTTGAGCTGCGCACGCTAAAGTAAAAGATGATCACCGGTACAATTAAGCACTTACTGCATCTTTCATTAACTCAACCAAATGCATCCTATATTAGATTAATCAGATATACTGTATACACACATAATTAACATATTACAACTTACAATGGCACAAAATGCTGCGAATGCCCAAGCGAACTTGACTGTGCTTGTCATGAAGGCTTAACTCCATAGACGCGCTCTTTCCACCACAATGCGCTCGTTGCGCTGAAACACTGCCGCACACGAATTCACAACATTCTTTTACAGGCGTGTTCTTATTCTAATGTTATAAATCTTATGTGACAGATTTGTTCTGCACATGTTGCACTTAACTGTATCTTCCTATTCAAAGAGATTGCAATCATTCAAAACCATCATCGCGAACAGCGCGCATCTCTCAACTGAAGTATATAATCTATTATCTATCGGCTTTTATATATCGGCCTTATTTTCTTATCGGATCGATAACGATAACATCAAATGACCATTTATCGGCCGATATCGATATGTGGTCGATATATCGTGCATCCCTAGTTACCATCAAATTTAATATCAGTATTAACAACTTAAGTTATACTTAATTAATTTACTTACCATACACAACGTTGAAAATACGCAAATCTTTAAACTTTTTTTTCCCATGACGGCCAAACAAATTGTATACCCAATGCCAGCAAATTTGAAAAGATGTATTTCATCATTCTTCTCTTTGCGTCATCTATACTTGTGTCGCCCACATCTGCCACCATGGACACCTAATGAGAGCCAAAGAAAGAAAACAAAGGTTTACATAAACTGCAAAAACAATAAGCTAAGATTAATCAAATCAATTCCTCAAAGTAGACTGAAAATTCAATGCAAAATATATATTTTTATATAAAATGGTACTTTGCAGTCTATGTACAAATACTTACTGATTCAAACTTTATTTTAGACTTATAAAAGGGTATAGCAATAATAAATAAATAAAAGTAAACCAGAAAAATAAACCACAACAATGCATCAATTAAAATAAAATTGTAGGCCTTGGGTGTTTTTGACCTCAGATGAAATAAATAATGTAAACTTACAACAGCAGACATGACACTACGATCCTCCAGCTTCAGATCAAGAGCCTCAAGGTCAGCCTGGGTTTTCAGAGGTAAGACCACTCCATCAGGAACCTCTACCATTGATCCATCTTGCTTTTTCAGCAGGGCATTCAACATCTTTCCATGAACACGTTGTGTCTCCTTCACTTCTTCCAAAACTGTACGAAGTTTAGTGAACATGGCTTCACAAGTGGGGCCGGCAACTCCTCGAGCTGTGGGATTTGACCTGCATTGCTCCAAATAACACCTACCTTTTTTCTCTTGAGATATTTTCTGTGTCTGTCAAGTCTGATGAATACTCAGCTTGGTGGAGTTTAACCCTAGCTTCAGCATAAGTTGCTGTAAAACACAATGATACACAATAACAGGAGTGAGACAGATTTTGAAATTCGCATTAGCGTTTCGTCCAAGGAATGCAACATTTGTTCCAGAATATATGCAAATAACTATAAATCAGATACATATACAAGTACATCTTATCTGCAAAGTAATATTGTGGTTGCACATCCTATCTATCAAGAGCACATATGATTTAATTAATAAACTGTGTCAAGCCTGGTGTGATCCAGCTTGGTAGGAGTGAAAACCTAGTTATATCAGCCCTTTATGTATTATTTGGAAAACAAAGATGTAAAGAAATGAACAAACATAAAGAGTTCAAGGGTCAAATAACTTATTAACGGAAGCAAAGTATAGCAGTATTTATTCTACTAGATTCAATAAAGGAAGAAAATCATTTACCTGCATTTCCCATTACACGCACATTACACGCTATACAGTTGCTGGCATGGTGGTGTGTGCTCTTTCACAGCCTTTGTCACATTGGCCAGTGAGGCTGGTGGCCACCAGCATACTTTTCTCTCTGTGCCCTTGAACCACTCGAATGGAATTATATCCATTTTCTTGCAGCCATCAGGGTCAACCTCATCCACAACACTGAACGAGAACACCCTGCAGAGTTCAATAAATCATGTACTGTGTAGCTGAGGCAAAGCCACAAACATATTATTAGGAGGCAATAAAAGCAGCGGTTTAGTGAAGTCTGTCACTGGAGCACTGGAAAGACAGGAAAGACAGGAAAGACAGGAAAGACAGGAACGACAAAGACAAAAGACAAAAGACAAAGACAAAACTGGAAAGACCGTTTTGATAGCAAACAGACTCCAAGAGATGTAGAATCAGTGAGGTAGTTGAAAAAACATGTCCCTGTCTCAAAAAGTTCATACACCACATGTGTTCCTCCAGTCACAGTGGAATGCACAATGTTCCGCACAATCCCAACTCTTGTTCAAGTTCAAAACAATTGGTACCAATGGAGCTTGAGATCATTGTGTGTTTGTACATTTTGTATTGAACATACTGACGCAGGGGAAATTCTGTCAGCATTGGTCCAAAATCATGAGGCTGTGTCAGTTTAACATTTTCAGGCATTTCTTTGGCCATGTGAGCAAATAATTTTTCATAAAATCATTTATGATTTCATAAACACACCTGACGATTTGTTGCACATGATTCTGTGGTCTTCTCACCATTTTTTTTCAACTGTCCCAAATAATTCTCAAATGGAAAACATGAAACTGAATCCAGAGGGCCATACTTTTTAGCATCATCTGCTAAATGTAAAAGACTGTGTGTATTGTTAACCAGAAATGTTGTCCCATATATCTCAGGGCTCCAGACTGCGACCAAAATTTGAGAGTGTGCGACTAAATTTTACATCCAGTCGCACATGTGCGACCAGTAAATTTCATCTCGTTCATAGTGGGCGACAACCGACGTCGCGTCTGCGATGCTTTGTTTACGACATCACGACAAGAAGACTAGCATGTTTAATTTTTTAACGGTCCTCCATGAAGGGTTCCGAGTGAATGAGTGTGTGTGTGCGCGCGAGTGAATGAGTGTGTGTGTGTGTGTGTGCGCGCCCGCGCGCAAGTGAGTGAGTGAGCGAGCGAGCGAGAGAGAGAGAGTGTGTGCGCAAGTGAGTGAGTGAGTGTGTGTGTGCGTGCGTGCGTTAGTCTATGTGCGTGTATGTGAGTGAGTGCGTGTGTACATGTGCGAGTAAATATGTGTGTGAGACGGCTCGAGATGACTGGTTGTAAAGCAATGTGTAGTGTAGTGGCAATTTTTCATTAAACAATCATCAACTGCGTAAGAGACACTCTGAAATTCAAATGATCATTAAAAAAGTATTTTATTCTTGCAAGAAGGCCCAGTTGCCACACAGAAGTCATTAGTACAGTCTGTGGAACAAGTGCGACGAAGGGAGGGAGGGCAGAGGAGCCTTTATATCTTTTCCAAGGTCTCTTACAGGCCGGCTCTTATCTATAGAAGGGAAGGTTTCTCTGCTAGTGACCTAATCCTGCTGAGTTTATTCCTACAAACTCAGAAGTCCCAAATGGGACCACCTCTGATCCCAAGGGGTCAGAGGTTCCCTTTACAGCTGTCTCCCCCTTTGTCTCACAGTGTTCACATTAATCATTATATTGAAAAATCAGGAGCACACCTAGAGTGTGAAAATTAAAATTCCCATTACAGTAGTCTGACAATGATTCTTGTCCAGGACAAGACAAGATTTTTAGGAGTCGAAATCGTGTAATCTGATACATTTACTATAGTAACAGACAAAACAAATTCGTATTCTGAACCAGGCATAACTATAACTATGGTATACTGGTTATGAAAGTAGCCTACACATCTTTTTACAGCACTTCAAAACTATATCCTATTAAATTTTTTTTTTTTATGTGTCGACCAAAACATTTTTGTTCATCCTTTAAAGATTGTCTCTATTTATAAAACTGAAAGTTTCAAGAAGTAGGAAAACTCACACTTATTTTTTTTAAAAAGAAGACTAAATTACCATTGTAAACAGCTGCTGAGGTGATTGGCTATTTTCACTCCCTAATATCTATTTTGTCACTCATTTTGCTTTTGAAATAATATTAAGACATTATGAAGGATAATAATTAAATGTAACTTTATCTATACACCTCAAATTTATCTCAGTGCTTTGTCATCCCACAGTGCTACCAAATACTTTCTGTAGAACTTAGAGCCGCGGCCCTCAGATGTTAGTCTGGAGCCCTGTGATCTTAAAATAAAACTGCACCATAATTTCTGTACGCTTAATCTATTTATTATCAAAGCATTTGTCTGTAATAGTTATTTAGGGGGAAAATGTGAAGGTGTGCCCCTAAATTTTCTGCTTGCGCTCCTAAAATTTTAAGTCAGGGGCTACAGCGCTCCTAATAAAAAAAGTTAGTCTGGAGCCCTGTATCTTCTCAAAGCTTGGTCTACACAGTTTCAAATGATTAGAGATAGCAGATAGAGTAGAAGACGAAACCCGACACTGCAATGGTCCCTTGAACCACAGAGCAATTAATTTCATGCCAATGCCTAGGCCCTGGAGAGGTGATTTAGAGTGGTGGTGCTCTTAATCAAACATTTGATCAAACTGAGTGTCTGTTCTTGGGCTTGAATCCATGTCAGGAAACATAACTTTACCATCAAGATAAATGCCATACTGCGTGCAACGCTCACAAGAACTGTAGAACTGTATTTACATGTTGTGATTTGTATAGTCACAGCGTGTACAAATAACAAGGTCACATGAGACACAGCCATCTTCTAACCGTATACATACTGGGCAGTGACGTGCGGTCTGGGTAGGCAAACTAGGCACTGCCTACCCTGCCAAAATTCAAAAATTTAAATGTTTATTTAATAATAAACTTGTATTTGTATTTTTACTGTTTATTCTTGTGATTTATATATGCAATATGTGTGTTATTCAAATTGTTTAGACGTTATGATGACAAATGTAGCAGTTATGCATAATCAAATAAAAAACAAACGGTAGAATAAGCAGTGCTTTTACTGTCCATTCATTGCAGACGACAAGCGAAAAACCCATGTTGGGTATGCGCACTTCGATCCTGTATTCTTCAACATGTACGGCAAAAAGCACAAATCTGCTGTGCCTTTGAGATGTTTACTGGCATAACATAATTACGTCCAGTTACATATCAGACATGGACCAATTAAAATCGAGATATTACTGGACATTTGCGCAGCTAATGTCATTAACGTTACACCACAGCTAGCCTACATGCCTAATCCCCGCCAAATTAAAGTCAAAATGACAGCACCGGCCGTCATCACAGAGTTAAAAAAAAAAAATTCCAAGCTTGATTTTAAATCTGAGTTAATAGCAAGAGGCAGGTCGTTTCAAACAGACTGGTATGGAAGAAAAGATTGGCTATGTGCAGTGCCGCTGCTAGCCATTTTGGTGCCCTAAGCATAATTCCTTTATGATTTTTGCCAGTTTAACTTTTTATTACCAAACATATAGCCTAACTCAATACCAATAACACAATAGCAGCATCACAGTATAAAACTTAAGAACACTAAAAAGAGAAAGTAAAATCTTAACAGCTTTGCTGACTTTGTAAACATATATGTAGAATAGCCAACACACACTACACATTTGAAAGTGCAAACTTTTCTTCAGTAAACAGAATAGCAAATTAAAAAAAATTATCCAAATAATCCAGACATGTTTTTCCCAAATTCAATGTCACTTTGAATAAATTACATTTATTAGACAAAATATTCAAATAAAGAATCTCATACCGGAAAAAATTATAAACATTTAAACCTGAAAGCATGGCAGCCAAGGAGTTATCCCCCTTTATTCCTTATTTATCAACTATTTGATAAATACAATATAATATAATATAATATAATATAATATAATATAATATAATATAATATAATATAATAATATAAAAGCATAATAGAATGAGGTGCAATAATGCACACAATTAAACAGTAGGCTATTGTTTGCTTTATATCATTCATAATGACATTTTATATTTTTTTATATATTTAACAGGAATTGTTAGCCTACCATGTGCACTGCACTGACTGCTAACGTTAACTGTTACTGATAAAATATTAACCACCGTCACGTCAAAATAAACCATAAACTACTGCTCAATATCTAAAGAAAGATAGTAAAGAAAGTAACAGCTAGCTGGCGTCAGTTATTTGTAAAATAGGTAATGTTTAACAGTAAAATCTCAATTTAGCTTGCACCGAACTTATAAGTTATAATAACATTGCTAACATTAACGTCAGCAAGTTAGCTAGACTAGAGCAATTAATAAAAGAATAGCAATTTCTAGACTAGAGCTATTAAATTATCTTGTTCCCCTTTTTTGTTACATATTGTTTTATGGTGTCCACACCTTCTACCTTATTTTAATTATTCTCAGGCTAAGGTAAAGTAAGTCGAATTCATTCTAAATAATAAGTATTTGAATGTCCATACTCACAACTTAGAAGAAAGACTTATCCGTGGTTTAGTTCAGCTCAACTCTCTCATAAAGCAGAGACTTGTGGCAAGTTGGTTCTTTTTATATCAATTATTAGTTTTTTTATTATTACAATAATAATTGTTTTACATATAATATCAAAAATCAAAGTAAAGTTCAAGAGTTGTCAGTTCACAAGCTTCGCCAGCAGGTGGCAGGCTTGGACCATCAAACAAGGGAGAGGCTGTCTTCCTTCACAGCGTCTGCCTCTCATATGTCTCACTGTACTTTTTATAATTAATTTCATCACACCCCTTTATTACATTTTCAATCACATATAGCCAATTTATCCAATCCCAGATCTGGAACAATTGTCAACTCCTTCAGTCTTTTTACAACTTCCATAAAAGACGCCATCCTTTGCCTTGTTTTCCTCTTAAGAGCTCGGGCCCTCAGCCGTCTTCTCTTCTTGGTCTAGAATACAACAACCAGGTAATACTTTTTCTTTCATTTCACTTAATATATGCTTTCTAATACATATATTATTTCTATCTAGCCTATTACTTCCTTTAATAAATGCTCAAAATACAGGATACATTTTATTAATTTCAGTATTGCATTACTTCAATAAAACAATTTCAAATAAAAACATGTTTCAGTGTCTTTACTATAAACCAATAAAATCATTTCAAATAAAAACATGTTTCAGTGTCTTTACTATAAACCAATAAAATCATTTCAAATAAAAACATGTTTCAGTGTCTTTACTATAAACCAATAATAATGGTTTTCCTCTATATTAAGATTTCCCTTATAAGGAATCTTTTACAGTGTTTTCCTCTTTATAAAGTTTTCATTATAGACAATACAAGCCTGTTTATATGGGTCATAAAAGAACAAATTGCATGTTTCACACAACAATATACATGGCTAAAATGTGCCTAATAATATTTCTATAGGCTAATGAAATAATATCGGCATTATAATTTTTTTTTTTTTTCGGCTATTTTTGGTGCCCCCTCAGCACTTGGTGCCCTACGCACAGCGCGTGATGCGCGTGGTGGGAGCGGCGGCGCTTGGGTACACCTTCACTACAGACGAGCCGATCCTCTGCCATGAGTCCTGCTGCCTTCAGCACATGTTTGATCATATTAATCACAGGTTTCCAGAGGATGAAGCTTCGGGTTTGTCTCTCCAGTACAGAGACTCTTCCTCTAAGGACGCTCAGTAGATGTGTGGCTCTCCTGACCTTCTCCTGAACATCACCTGAGATCTCCAGCTGCTGCTTCACCTCTTTAATGTCCTTCTGAATGTTATCCAGCACATTATTGGTCTTATAAATGTCATTCTGAATATTAGAGATCCTGGATTGATAATCAGACACCTTCCTGCTGTTCTCCTTCACTTGGGATTTGGTTTGTTTGAGTTCTTCTTCAGCTTCCCTGATAGCGTTTAAAGCCTTGTCGATTACACGAACTCCTTCATACATCATTATCGGACCTAGAGGACAGCAAGAAATCCTATCAGCCACACACTGTACTCTTTAATATGATGACAGTAGGGGTTCTTCTTACCAGCAATCCATCCAGCAATTGGTATCACGAGAACAGCGACTCCTGCTCCTGTTACCAATGCACCTGTGCCCATCCTCTCTTTCTCTCTGTTTAACTCATATTTTGTTAATTCTACTTGTTTTTCAGCTGTTTTCAAAGCTGCTCTGGAATAATTCAGGGATTCTTCCATAGAGGTCTTCTTGATGCGCAACTTATCCTTGCTCATGCATTTTTCTTTGTGCTGCTGCTCAACCTTTTCTTTTTCTTTGATAAGTTGCTCCATGTGTTCATCCAGATGTTTCAGTTTTTGTACTATCCTCATCTCTGATAGTTTCAGGCTCTGCTCTGCGTGTTCAATGTGTTCCCTGATGTCTTTGTAATTGGAGCACATGTCAGTATTGGGATCTACATCTGCATCCATAAGGCACTTGCTGATCTTCCAGATGGAGGCAATGCCCTCATTCAGAGGCCCAGCGACCGCCTCCATATCCATAACACTGAGAGTATGAAGCTATGGCGAGGGGGAAAGATGCTGACAATATGAATGGCATTTATCATGGACATACACTAGGGCTGCACAAAACTATGCAAATAAACCGAAACGGTGATTTGGCTCAGTGAGATTATGAAATCGAAAAGGCTGCAATATTTTTTTTCTTTTAAATTAAATAAATATACGCACAGTGTGTTAGAGAAGATGATCAGTAATAAACGCTGCTCTATCTGCGAGTTTGAGTCTATCGTGCAGTTGAAAAAGCAACACGTGTCAAACATCTTCCCAAACATGAGAAGCATTTATGAACCTCTTGTCCAACAAAATACAGCATTTAGTAATTTAGTATTAAGTTTTCTCCCCAAACTCACTTCATAATGTCAGTTGAGTGTTTGCAATAACTTCCTTTTGTGAGATAATGTGGCTTCTTATAGTATGAGGCCCACAACATATTATTTCATAGTATTCTATAAGTGATACAGGCTATGTTGATTAGCAATGTATTATATATATATATATATATATATATATATATATATATATATATATATATATATATATATATATATATATATATACACACTTTATTATTATGAAAATACCTAAGAAGGCTTGGGGAACTCAGATAAACCATTTGTGTGTTTATTAGTCGTGTTTAATGAATCTAAGTGTTTCTATCTTCTTTTATTCAGCTACAGTGATAGTATGATGCCCATAGGGGTTTCCTGGAAAAAACCTTGTGAGGTATATGTGCAGTTTCTGTGCGAGGGCGCCCTCTGGCTTCAGTGTGAATGAAACAGAAGTGTGTTTAACACACGGTAATGCTCACTACATCCTATTTTGTATAAACATAGAAAATATAATAATTATCTCTAAATAAATTTGAGGTAAACATAATGATAACATAAAGCGTTTCTTTAGTGTGCAGAAGTGTATAGTTTTTTTTTTTTTTTTTTTTTTTTCACAATAGATGCAGAAGAGGCTCATATTTCGTATTAAATACACTTTGATTTTGCATACCTTCTCACAAAAATGAATAAATTATCATAATTATCCAATTTATCATAATAATATAATATTTTAAACACTTAAGACCTTTCTAATGATTTACAGTCATGATGCCTGCATGTTAACAGGTAACCCTGCAGTTTTTCATTAAATACATGGACTTGTTATTATCATTATTTTCTAATTATTAGAAAATGTATATATAATTGTCATGTTTATTGAATATTATTAGCAATGATAATAATATTCAAGCACAACATTTTGGGCCAAATTGTGCAGTCCACACAATAAACCTGTTGTATCATTTTGTTTTGTTTATTTGTTTTAAAAATCGCAATTTTAACCAGAAAAATCCCGATTAGATTTTCGTGCAGCCCTATATGCATATCTTTTAATTTACAACACAAAATCAATAACGGATCATTTTTCACTTTACTTTGTGTATGGAGTTAAAAACCCTTACTTGGATAAGTGGAACGGTCTCATTTCATCTGTCACAGAGAAACACAATAGAAAAGTATTACTAATATTTAAGGTCATTCATCAGCAATGTTTACTTTCATTAAAACAAAGTGTTGGAGTTAGTGTAAATATTACTCTTTTAATTTAACTTAAATTCCCAATAACTCCATGACATAAGCCTGATGTTGCTTTAACACATGCAGTTCAATCAACAATCAAGTCAAGTCACCTTTATTTATATAGCGCTTTTTTACAACCGATTGTTTCAAAGCAGATTTACATTGATAACAGGAAAATAATGCAACAGATTTTGTTTTGTTATTAACGCTGATTGATGAATCTCTAGGAAAAGAGTTTTACTGCCTTGTATAAAGTTATTCATCACGTGAATAATAATATGAAAATAATACAAAACGAAAGTGTGTTTTTTCAGTCGATATTCTCAATTAACAAGAACTATTTCCTAAACTTCAGAGAGAACAACACTTTGAGAGCATAATAAACGGTAGGCTACAGTTGCGCCCCAAAAAAAAAAAAAAAAAAAAAAAAAATCTTACCAGAAAAACGCCTCATGTCAGTTCAGTCTGCGACCAGCTCGTTAGTTCAGTTCTGTGTCTTTCTTTAGAAAAATACACACAAAACAGACCGCTAATCCGTTATAGAGAAAGTGAAACCACGTTATGGGACGCGATGAGGGACAAAACTCTCAAAACGAAACGCGTTGCTGCATCGACTTTCATGATGCGTCTCAATTCACCTACTTGTACTACACCCCAAAAAATTTACTCTTTTTGTGAAGAAAAAGTAGATAATTTTGAGTGTGTAGCAGAAGAGTAGACAAGCTTTGGGACATACTTTCAGTTTGTCACACGCATGTCACACAAACTGGCCTGTCAATCATTTTGTCAAAGATAAAATCCTCCTCATTTCATTTAATTTGCTACTGTATCAGAGAGAAATGATGATCTGCAGTCGCAGGTCTTACATGCAGAAACTCAGCATATATAATGGTGAAACGGATCTTTATAAAAGTTGTTTTTGCAGATTAAATATAACTCGGAAAACATGAAATATATATATATATATATATATATACATATATATATATATATTTTTTTTTTTATCAGGTTAAACTTTGATTAGTCACAAACAAAGACGCGTGACACAAACTAGCTTTATGCTATATGCCCTATGTACTGTACACGGCATCGGCTGTCTGTGTGTAACAATGCCTATTGTATTGTCCCTGTTAAAATAACAAACAACTATTTTTTTTTTAAATAAAAACATTAAAATTAAAACAAACCTCTCACCGTCGGTCGCACATGTATCCGCCATGTTTTGTAGTTCTTCCTCCAAACGCAATGGGTTGTGGGCAATATTAGCGGTTCGGAGATCCACCGGGAATAGTAGATCATATTCTTCTGGCATACTTACTCTCTTCAACTTCCTATCCTTTGGGAACACACTTATTATAATCTCACACACTGTTTATGGTGGATAGTATGAACATTGAGACGCAGGTTTCACTCCAGCGATCTTCATTCAACAATGAACAGGGACAAGGCAACACAGAATGAAAAAATAATTACAATTAATAAGAGAAGGTCTACAAAACAGTAACATCACCCGAAAAACGGGAAGTCCCCCTGCATTGCAATGAGCTTTATTGCCAACTTTATCAGTATTTATGGACAATTTTCTGGGTAGATCTGTGCCACATCAAAAAAATTTTGCAATCATCATTCTCAGTATGGTTAAATGCTAAACAGTAAAATAAAATAAAAATAACAGAAGGAAAACATATACGACTTAAAACATTTTTTTTATTATATTTTAAAGGGATACCAAGTTATGAGGCTGATTCTCACAAAGCTGTACTTTAGGCAAGTAAAAATAAGTAAAAGGCAAGTATTTTATAAAATACTTTTTTTCTTTTTCATAATTCACAATTTATGTATTGTACAGTGCAACAGCAAAGCTGTGAGGGAAAAACAGGACCACATGGACACCAGCCGTTTAACCTTAGCCTACTGCATTTACACATCCGTGGGACTTTTTGGGACTGTTTAGCATTTAGCTTAGCCTTGATGTGTGCTATGGTTTCCTTGCGATATTTACACTTTTCAGTCAGGGCTGTTCAGCTAGTAATATCTGTGTTTGAAGATCTTGAATCTTTGCTTCACATTTTTAGATTGCACTTCTTTACATTTAGCATCTATATTGAAGATAGACATGTTGTTATCTCATGTAGCCGTGTACAACTTATGAAGTTTAAAGCCTCAATTATTTCACCATGTTTTGATTTATTTTGATGTTTTCCAATTGTGTCCCACCATTGGAGCATTTCCTCATCTAGACATGTAATCACAATGTACTCTTTCTTGAGTTTACACAAGCTAGGCTCAACTTTTTTTGCTCCATAAAGCAAACGATACATCACTGTTATATGGGATAGGTTTAGTATCAAAATGATTAAGTATCCATTAACTTGATAAATGTTGCATGTATGTTTTACTATCCACAACCAAATGCCTTTGGTTGCCTTTCAACTTGCATGTGTAAAATTCAAAATTGAATAAATGTGTTGCAATTTGTAGAAATAAAGACATTTTTGTGAATACAAATGTTTTCTTTTGTATTAGTGTATCATGATTTGCCAGAGCCGGGCCGTGCTAGTGCTAGCTAGCTGTCCTCCACTTCTTCCTGTGTCGCATCAGAGAAAGAGCAGTTTGAAAAAAGTGATGTGCATGTTGCACCTCTCCTCGTGGTCTCAGAGTGAGAAAATAAGAGGGGTTTGAGAAGGTGGTTTATTGTTGACAAAAGTTGTTTGGAGTTACCAGGGCTATTATTGATGATAGTGTAATAATACCTGGACCGTGCGTCCCTCAGAGCTTCTAGGAACTAGGTAATGCTAATAAAGAATAATTTGCATAATGTTACACTAATGTGCAATTTTGACACAAATTAATTAAAGCTACACTGTGTGATTTTTACCCCCATCTAGCGGTGAAATTGTATATGACTACCCAGTGAATATTAGTTTCTGTTCCTCTCAATTCCGAGGGCGTTTTAACTCCTAAGGTGGCCGTATTATTCCAAGATTAACATGGCTTCCAGTTATCGACTTTGTCCATGACAATAATAAACAATACTACGTCTAAAATGAATAAAACTACAGATGTCAGGAGGTAAACGTCACCCTTGGAATCGGCTATCCCAGCATATTCAGATTAGGCTAACGTTACAATGTGTACAAAGTAAAAGCAATTAAAAATAACAAAAATTTACAGTGTCCTTTTTTCTATATAGCTTAAAAAATTGCACCTTTAAAACTATTCATCACCTGTGATCCGTCGCAGCACAGATTTATGTTACAAGGTAAACAATACTTTTTCACCATTGACGCGAGGATCAAGTTATAGTAGAGGTCGTTCTGGCGTTATGCACAACCATGCTATGGTTAGACAAGCGAATAAAATGATTGGTTGCAGGAAGGAGGGGGGTTGACACCGCAGGTAACTTGAATGTTAAAATGACTCATATGCAAAAAAAAATGTATTTTACTACTTCCAAGCGGTACAAAAACATAGACAAAATACTGCAATAGCTCAATAAATGTGACGGTACTTATTGTTAGTGAAATTGTAATCACAACCAAAGAAAAAAGAAAAAATACACCATTGCCAGATACATTCTTACAGAAGCCCCACTAACTGAAAGCTATTTTCAAACTGCATGTTTTGCATGAGTTTGGCTAATAATGTTTAGTGGTATATTGTTTTCATACTTGCATTTAAACAGTTTTAGCCACTGAGCATGGACTCCTGTACCGTCACTACTGTAGCTGCTAGTGTAAAACAAAGTGGAAAGATGTGGCTAGCATTCGTAGAGTCCATTCCCCGTGTTTACCTCGAAGGTAACGTTACATACAATAGCCGCATTAGCAGTTAGCTGCTATTTGTTAACCACAGTAGAGCAATAAAAACACAGTCTTACCTTTTCAATTTCTGGCAAGTCCCTGATGGTTGGGATGGCACCTTTTCCCAAACGGAGCTTAGAGGCCAAGTTCGCCTGATACTGCCCCAAATTTGTAAAAGATTCCGGTGTAAAATGTTTAGCACACACACCTAACGATACGCCACTTGAAAGAGTTGTTGGGACAGCGTCATTAAAAATGAATTTCATCCACTGTTCCCTGATAGTTTCGTCCGGTTTTGGTAGATAAAACACATTTGCATGTTGTTTGTGGCAGTCACCCACAGAGCATCTCAGGTGTGCACTCGATTTCTCCATCTTTCTCGAGTCAACTAAACTGAATCTGAGGGGGAGAGGGGCGGGCTTCCCGCGGCATAGGTTTGCGGTGTCCATATTTGGTATATCCTCCCCCGTCTTGACGTCAAGAAGGGGAAGAAATCAAAATCTCGTTTTTTCGTGCGCGTGCACGTGGCCTATTTTACAAACCCCGAGGTAAACAAACACTTCACTTTTAAATATCGGCTTCCCGGCCAGTGTATAATCATTATGCAATCATAACATACATTGATTCTCGTGGAAAAGTGAAATTTCTACATTATGACTCCTTTAAAATCTTCTCCTCATGAGCTCTTTCCATCTGGGGAAAGTTACTCCAATATTGACTTTGGTCTTGCTGATGTGTCTGTCGCGTTGACGTTTTAATTCTCTCCTTCAAATGTGAGTACACACACACACACACACACACACACACACCACACTATCTTTCAAATCTGCCGGCACTCGCAAGCTCGCGAGTAATCTTCCCCTCGCATTCGTCACGGTGTCACTGAGTGTAAAACGCAAAAGGCGAAGCTTGAATTTACAGGTATGTCCCTCTTTGGCTAATGTAGTTTCAAGATGGAGGGGCAACATGGCGACCGGCATTCGAACCCCTCACCCGTATGTACTTTCAATGGCAGATTATAAACTTAAGAGAACACTTTATTACTTGAAAGAAGTAAATATACATTAATGAGCACATATATTTTTTAAAGAACTAAGTGTTTTTTGCTAAGAATCAACTAAAAAAGTTACACAGTGTAGCTTTAATAATGATCAATGTCACTTTTTATTGTAAACCTAGTGGTAATACATAGATGCTTGGGATTTAAATATTTAAGTAGGCTAAAAATACCAGCAAACGGACGCATTTAACATGTTTGTTTAGCGATCACGCTGTTTCTAGTGATTTCTTTCTGATTCGTTTTCTGATGAAAGTAACTTTCATTTGTTGGTGAAATGATGTGTTTGTGTGACGTTGCTCCAGAGAGGTGTGTTACGGGCGCGTTTTAGTGAAGCGCTGTGGAGCTTCTGGCCCGACAGTGGAAACGCAACAGATTTTGAGCCCGGTGCTCCTGGCCCGAGGCCATTAGCCCGGCTCAGCCCATTTAAAGCCCTGGCTCGCACTGGCCCGACAGTGGAAACACGGCTAGTGATGAGTCAATCTCATTTAATTCATTTGGATTTTTAGACTTTCTTATCACGGTTTTAAAGCATTTCACAACCCACACACAAACAACTACAAATGAATAGGCCTGGTGCTAATTATTAATGTGTGCAAAACTACCCATCTATTTGACAACAAATGTCTTTGTTCCTTTCAAATATCTTGTATTATTTTCAATTCTACACCATTGTTTTCTTGTAGGGGACCATTTTTCCCATCATGCCTCGTCACACGGCTGAAGATCTTTTTCGGCTACACTTGGTCCATTAAAACTAACTCTACTATTCTGTTCTATAAATACTATTTATTGTTCTCCTCATTTGTAAGTCGCTTTTGTTAAAAGTGTCTGCTAAATTATTAAATGTTGAGTGTAAATGTATAAACAACACTCCTTTTTAAGTTGCTTCATGTTTATTAAAGACACATTTTACATGACAATTCTGATCCAGTGAGGTGTAAGAAACAAAAAGTGGCAAATTACTAATTTTGCCATGATGATTAATTTAAGAACAATTAAGAATACAGTCAAGTAATACAGAAACATTATTTTTGTAAGTGTATTAGATATACATTAATCTGAATCAAGAGGAATATTGTCATCTGCAGTTTATATCGGAAACATATTCTATTGACAAAATTTTTGTATTATTCCTATATTTCTATTGTAATTTGACTTTTAAACATTTATACACAAATTACTAAAAAAGAAGTTTAAAACAACAAAAATAAATGTATATAACAGTAATCCATAAAAAAACATTTAAAACTGTTATACAAAACATTGAGTCTCAAACACTAATTTTGTACATACATTTTTATCTGAAAGCTGTACAAATGGCTTTAAATGATCAACACACACACACACACACACACACAAAACATATCTTAGTCTGTATTTAAAGGTGTTTATTGTACCTTATACTTTATACTTATTGCAGTATTTCAAAGTTCAGGGTAAACTCTACTGCATGTTTGCTGAGAGTGATGAAAACCTTTATATGGAGATTATTTGGGCATGTTTATGCAAATGACTAATCCCAGATGTGCTGCTCACAGAAATATTCAGAAATACAAAATGAATTAACTTTAGAACAAAATCATTTCAGAGAAGTTTTCCTGTACATATAAATACAAATAATCCATGCAATTATTAGTAAAGTTGATAGTTACAAAATAGAATGATTGCAATAGTCTGACTTCACACGTCGCCTATCTCTTCTATTGTGTGGCTCGGTGCAACATACTGTACATTTAAATTGTTTTCTGCAAAAACCAATTCACTTAAGCTTACATATAAATCAGTAGAATGTTGCTTGAGTCTCGTATCATATTTAAACAAAATTTCTGCCACCACTGGCCAATTCATTTCTTGTTTCTTGAATTACTCTCAAGGCCTCGCAAAGCTCTGTATGTGTTTTCCTCATCTGCGTGATGCCTTTGAGTACAGTGGATTTGACCATTTCTGGATCTACTCTTCCCTGTCTCATCCGGTGAATCTCTGTGGAATCTTTCACGATGAAGGCGACGTCAGCTATGACTAAGATTCCACTCAACACTCCTGAAGTTGCTGCTGCTGCTGCTGCTGCTGCTCGTCCGACACCGGCAGACTGAAGAGCGATTCTGCTTGCCAATATTCCAAGAGTCACAAACTCTGTGACACCTGCTACTGCGATTCTGCCTATTCTCCATCCCATTTGCACTTTATCAAGAGTTGAGCTAGGGACAAAATCACTGAACTCACGGAACTTTGCAAGTTTTATCATTACCTTTCTCAGTGTTTTGAGTGAATTGAGAATTGGTTCACTTGCTTTTTGGTAATCCTGCTGAATTTTTTTAAAGCTCTCACTGATTTTTTTTTGTTTTACTGTATTGGTAATGTTGGATGCAGCACCTGTTAGACCCCCTGCAACTCCAACACCAATCCCAACTCCTGCTACAATCAGAGATGTTCCGAATGTGAACGGTACCAAACATGCCCCAGCCAATGCAGTGATTCCTCCAGCTGCTCCGATCACTGCACCTGACAGACTGCCTACAGTGCAGTTATGGTGGATCTCCTCTAGTGAATCTGTTGTTGTTTTCCACTCACTAACTACAGTCTCAAAGTCATTATAGTGCATGTTGTAAGCCTCATTAAAGATACTGGTGGAAGTCAAGTACCTTTGCTGCAGTGCATCTGGAATTTCCCTATGTCTCTGTACTGCATTATTCAGGAATGGTTTTGCCAGAATCTTATCAGCTGAAGGTCTCGTATGAGGGTCATGGCTGAGCATCTGACAGATTAATCCCCTTAGATCATTCGAGTACCTATTTGAGATTGTGGGTATGTTTCCTCTCAAGCTATTGGCATGTAGAAAGCGACGCTCTATGATGTCTGACTGTCAGATAAAGGAAAAATAAAAGTCTGATTAACCTCTAGATTATTAAAAATATAGGTAACACTTTATACTACGACCCGCAAACAACTGCGTAAGTAAACCGAAACTACGGTGTACGTTTCTGTAATTATAGTGTACCTCCGTGTAGGTATAAGGGAACAATATGTTAAGTTTTGGGTAATAAAGGTGTAGAACCAGATATACAAGCAAATTATTTATAATGTAATTATTTTAAAACTAACAGGTACCTATTCTGTTAATATATTCCAGGCAAAAATTGTACGTCTGTTGTATATAAACGTTTTTATCACATTTCTGGCAAAATATGTTCTTGTGCAATGTAGTTACAGGGTAATTTTGACATCTGTGGGTTGTAAATTATATATATATATATATATATATATATATATATATATATATATATGGCTGTATGTAAGCACAGTATGATAAAAATTTAATCTGAAACAATTTTATAAACAGCTGATTTCGAAAAACATTGGCAATGCTGTTTATTGGCTTTTCTTACTAAACTACTTAACGTTTAGCCAAAATTTTGTTTTTTTCTGCTATGACGTTAATTTAGAACGTACCATGTACAGTAGTACTTAGTACTTACCTTATCACATTGTATTGCAATGACACTTAAATGTCAGGGCAAATATACTGTGTAATTAGAAGTTTTAAAAAAATTTTTTTATAAGAATAGCCTACCTTTCTCTGTAATTACTGTGCAAATAGTGTTGTTTCGTATTGTTACATAGTAAGTAGTGTTTGTTACCCGTTTCAACTGTGAATTTACAGGGTAAGTGTAACTCCTGCGGGCTGTAAATTAAAGTGGAGCTTGTTACCCCCTTGTTCTGTGTATTTACAGGGTAAGTGTAACTCCTGCGGGCTGTAAATTAAAGTGGAGTTTGTTACCCCCTTGTTCTGTGTATTTACAGGGTAAGTGTAACTCCTGCGGGCTGTAAATTAAAGTGGAGCTTGTTACCCCCTTGTTCTGTGTATTTACAGGGTAAGTGTAACTCATGCGGGCTGTAAATTAAAGTGGAGCTTGTTACCCCCTTGTTCTGTGTATTTACAGGGTAAGTGTAACTCCTGCGGGCTGTAAATTAAAGTGGAGCTTGTTACCCCCTTGTTCTGTGTATTTACAGGGTAAGTGTAACTCCTGCGGGCTGTAAATTAAAGTGGAGCTTGTTACCCCCTTGTTCTGTGTATTTACAGGGTAAGTGTAACTCCTGCGGGCTGTAAATTAAAGTGGAGCTTGTTACCCCCTTGTTCTGTGTAGTTACAGGGTAAGTGTAACTCCTGCGGGCTGTAAATTAAAGTGGAGCTTGTTACCCCCTTGTTCTCTGTAGTTACAGGGTAAGTGTAACTCCTGCGGGCTGTAAATTAAAGTGGCGCATGTTACCCCCTTGTTCTGTGTATTTACAGGGTAAGTGTAACTCCTGCGGGCTGTAAATTAAAGTGTAGCTTGTTACCCCCTTGTTCTGTGTATTTACAGGGTAAGTGTAACTCCTGCGGGCTGTAAATTAAAGTGTAGCTTGTTACCCCCTTGTTCTGTGTATTTACAGGGTAAGTGTAACTCCTGCGGGCTGTAAATTAAAGTGGAGTTTGTTACCCCCTTGTTCTGTGTATTTACAGGGTAAGTGTAACTCCTGCGGGCTGTAAATTAAAGTGGAGCTTGTTACCCCCTTGTTCTGTGTATTTACAGGGTAAGTGTAACTCCTGCGGGCTGTAAATTAAAGTGGAGCTTGTTACCCCCTTGTTCTGTGTATTTACAGGGTAAGTGTAACTCCTGCGGGCTGTAAATTAAAGTGGAGCTTGTTACCCCCTTGTTCTGTGTAGTTACAGGGTAAGTGTAACTCCTGCGGGCTGTAAATTAAAGTGGAGCTTGTTACCCCCTTGTTCTCTGTAGTCACAGGGTAAGTGTAACTCCTGCGGGCTGTAAATTAAAGTGGAGCTTGTTACCCCCTTGTTCTGTGTAGTTACAGGGTAAGTGTAACTCCTGCGGGCTGTAAATTAAAGTGGCGCTTGTTACCCCCTTGTTCTGTGTATTTACAGGGTAAGTGTAACTCCTGCGGGCTGTAAATTAAAGTGGCGCTTGTTACCCCCTTGTTCTGTGTAGTTACAGGATAAGTGTAACTCCTGCAGGCTGTAAATTAAAGTGGAGCTTGTTACCCCCTTGTTCTGTGTAGTTACAGGGTAAGTGCAGTAAATATACAATAAAGGATCCAATTTAATTTCTGACTTTTATTTTACAAAAACATTTCAAAACACTTTTTCATCTTAATAAAACATTATCTTTTCTACAGTATACTCAAACAACAAAGTAACACATTACCCCCCCCCCCCCCCTTTATTTGCTTCTCTTGCTTTTCTTCTTCTTTCTTTTCTTGCTCTTCTTTTTCTTAACTTCCACTGGGGACTCTGAAGTTGAGGAGTTGATGGAGTCCCATTGGTCTTGCTGCACTGCAAAAATATGAATATATATACATGCTCTTAGCAAGCTACACCTTCAATTTTAAGTTGTCGAACAATCCTCCACTCTAAAACATTTTGTGCCACCTGATATTACTGTAGTAACTGTAATTTTGAAGAAAACACATTTTGGTGAAGTTTGAGGCAGATCATGGGGGGGTTGTGATATTTTATAGTGATAATGACTGTAGTGCAGTAGAAGATGTTTTTTTAAAAAGGCATAGTTGTTCTGACAGCAAAAAAAAAAAAAAAAAAAAAGCATGAAACACCAACATGAGGGCTGTGGCACTATAGTAACAGTATATCTCTGTGCCATTGCAGATGGGACAGCAGACTTCATCTTTTCAGTTTCCTTTTTCAAAAAATCACACTCATCTTTGAGTAAGGTGATCTCTGCTTTAAGAGTGATAATCTTATCTTTGAAAGAAAGAAAGAAAGAAAGAAAGAAAGAAAGAAAGAAAGAAAGAAAGAAAGAAAGAAAGAAAGAAAGAAAGAAAGGTTAGACGTTTAAATTTTACTCCTGCCCTACTCCAGGGCTTATACTTGTGACCACTTTCCTATTTTTTAAAACATCAAATTGAAGAACTAAACATCACTGGTACTGTACATTATAAATGCACTTGTTAAAGGATTAGTTCACCCCAAAATGAAAATTTACAACGGACTTCATTGGTCACCATCGTTAAGTCCAAATCAATGCAGTTTCAAAAGTCTTTTAAGTGTTTAAACGGGCTGTACGCGATCACAGCTGAAGAATAGGTTGTTATCTAGCGAAACGATAGGTCATTTAAAAAAAAGAAATATATAATTTATAGACTTTTTACCTTCAATAGTTCGGATTGAGCTGATCAACAAACGGACAGGGAACTACGTCATCACGTTGAAAGGTCACGCCTGCGCCGGCAATACTATTTGAACTACTATTCATATTCATCAGAATGTTATTCATATACTATTCATATTCATATTCACTGAATACTATTTCTATATATATAATCGCAAACAATACTATTTGAATTATCCTCCTACGTACGGTCGCATTGTAAACAGTGGGGCGATACTTCGGCCGGCGCAGGCGTGACCTTTCAACTTGATGACGTAGTTCCCTGTCCGTTTGTTGATCAGCTCAATCCGAACTATTGAACTATTGCCACAGCCCTCAGGTTTGTGTTTCATGCTTTTTTTTTTTTTTTGCTGTCAGAACAACTATGCCTTTTTAAAAAACATCTTCTACTGCACTACAGTCATTATCACTATAAAATATCACAACCCCCCCATGATCTGACTCAAACTTCACCAAAATGTGTTTTCTTCAAAATTACAGTTACTACAGTAATATCAGGTGGCACAAAATGTTTAGAGTGGAGGATTGTTCGACAACTTAAAATTGAAGGTGTAGCTTGCTAAGAGCATGTATATACTGTATATTCATATTTTTGCAGTGCAGCAAGACCAATGGGACTCCATCAACTCCTCAACTTCAGAGTCCCCAGTGGAAGTTAAGAAAAAGAAGAGCAAGAAAAGAAGAAAAGCAAGGGACGCAAATAAGGGGGGGGGGGGGGGGATGGGGGTATAATGTGTTACTTTGTTGTTTGAGTATACTGTAGAAAAGATCATGTTTTATTAAGATGAAAAAGTGTTTTGACATTTTTTTGTAAAATAAAAGTCAGAAATTAAATTGGACCCTTTATTGTATATTTACTGCACTTACCCTGTAACTACACAGAACAAGGGGGTAACAAGCGCCACTTTAATTTACAGCCTGTAACTACACAGAACAAGGGGATAACAAGCTCCACTTTAATTTACAGCCCGCAGGAGTTACACTTACCCTGTAACTACACAGTTGAAATGGGTAACAAACACTACTTACTATGTAACAATACGAAACAACACTATTTGCACAGTAATTACAGAGAAAGGTACTCTTATTAAAAAAAAAAAAAAAAAAAAATTTAATTACACAGTATATTTGCCCTGACATTTAAGTGTCATTGCAATACAATGTGATAAGGTAAGTAGTAGTAGTACTAAGTACTACATGGTACGTTTTAAATTAAAAACATAGCAAAAACTATATATTTTTTTGGCTTAACGTTAAGTAGTTTAGTAAGAAAAGCCAATAAATAGCATTGCCAAAAAGTTTAATTTACAACCCACAGATGTCAAAATTACCCTGTAACTACATTGCACAAGAACATATTTTGCCAGAAATGTGATAAAAACTTTTATATACAACAGACGTACAATTTTTGCCTGGAATATATTAACAGAACATTATTTTACCTGTTAGTTTTAAAATAATTACATTATAAATAATTTGCTTGTATATCTGGTTGTACACCTTTATTACCCAAAACTTAACATATTGTTCCCTTATACCTACACGGAAGTACACTATAATTACAGAAACATACACCGTAATTTCGGTTTACTTATGCAGTTGTTTGCGGGTCGTAATATAAAGTGTTACCAAAATATATATATAAAAAACTAAGACCTTTATTTATGTGACTGAATTTATAATTCAGACACTTTTCTCCAAAGTAACTTGCCATATAATGACAAGGCAATTTGTTAAACAAAGCCAACAGTAGAACACAATTCCAGATTTTTTATACAGATTAAGAAGCAAACTATAGAGAAGAGGATAAATACAAAAAGAAGATTTATGTGTGTGCAAATTTAAACTAATATTTCCTTTTGGTACAAATGTCAAAATTTTCTATCTTAAAATAGGTTAGGACTTTTCTCATTGTTTGTACACTTTGGAGTTAATTGATTGAGCCATATGATTATTGTAATTAGCATTGACATGATTTAATGCACTGATGGACTGGCCATGTGTGCAGGATGTGTTTGTATCTATGGCCCTGTGACCATACAATAGAAAATATAGACCCAACATTGGAGACCCACTTAAAAGAATAGATGGATTTTTTTTTTTTTGAGAAAATAAATGTATACTCACCCACACATCCAGCATGCAGAGATCATGAAGCAACCATCCCAATGACCATATGTCACTAAACAAAGTCAGTATAATTTAGTTAGTTACTTCAGTTGATATAGTGTCACATCTATGTTCTGTTTTTCATTGAGATTTGAGCCCCGTTTACACGAAGGGAAGATATTTCCCTGCGGTTTGGCCTCTCATTTACACGAAAACCCAGTTTTTATCACAGAAAATGATTATTTCTAAAAACTCCACCAAACATTCATCAGGAGATTTCTGATAATGCTGGTTATGTGTTGCCATTTAGGTTCTCAAACAGAAACCAGAAAATGCTTAACGTTTGGCTACTGATCATGTACTGTTAATGTGGTGCTCATTTTTACTTTTGCGCAAACACTTTTGGCCTGTTTGCATTTGCAAATACAGCTGCTCTATTATCTGATTGGCTAACGTGGGCTTGAGCTTCTCGTTACACTGCCACCTACAGGTTTGGCATGCTCTTGACGGCATATACACGGGTTTGTGTAAACAAACACTTTTCTGAAAACTGAAGGTGTGCACAATGTTATTTTTGAAAATGGAGAGGGTGAAATGTCAGTTTATGAAAATAGCCGGCCACGTGTAAACGTAGCCTTGGTTTCCCATGTTTGCCTGCTAGATTGTGTTCTAGTTAATCTCCTTGATTGTTAATTAGTTTACACCTGTCCCCATTATGTTAGTTATTGGCTGCGTCCGAAACCGCATACTTCCCTACTATTTAGTATGGGAAAAAGAGTAGGCGAGCGAAAAAGTATGTACGAATCCAAAAGAGTAGGCGAGAATTACCTGGGTGACGTACTAATTATCGCGAGATTCGTATTTAAGTGCGTCCGAATATTCCTACTTTCCTACTATATAGTAGGCGAAAACAGTACGTGAAGGAAGCAGTACGTTCGAAACACCAGTATTCATAAAAGAGTAGGCGAGAAGTTCCCGGATGGCTTACTGCTTCCGGCCAGATTCTCGAGTGCTCAACCGATGGATACTCTTCTATCCCAGGAGGCCACGCGAGAGGATACGTCATTATCAAACATCACAGAGATTAGATTAGATTAGATTAGATTCAACTTTATTGTCATTACACAAGTACAGGTACAAGGCAACGAAATGCAGTTTAGGTCTAACCAGAAGTGCAATAGCAGCAAGTGCAGGATATACAGTGGTTCATAAGTGCAGAACATGGATATGTACTGAATAAATATAGAGTTGAATACTATTATAAACAAAAATTTACAGATAGATTGTCCTATGAATATAATATACAGATAACTATTACTGTGAACAGAATTTACAGCTAGATATGTACTGAATATAATAATATACAGATGGCTATTACTATAAACAGAATGTTTACAGATAGATATGTACTGAATATAATATACAGATGGCTGTTACTATAAACATAATTTTACAGATAGATATGTACTATGAATATATATACAGATGGCTGTTACTATAAACAGAATGTGAGCATAATATACAGATGGCTATTACTATAAACAGAATTTTACAAATAGATATATGTATAAGTTAGGCTAATGAGCAGTATAACAATGGATTTAAAGTAGTGCAAATAAAGTTTGGACAGAAGCTATCCGAGTGAGTGCAGTGGAAAGTAATTGCATATTACAGTTAAGGTACGATATTGCAATGTATATATAACAGTCGGTACTGTAAATAAACAGTCGGCAGTGCAAATGAGCATATTCCAGTCAAGGTAGTAGTGCAAGATGCATATGTAAACAGTTGTTACTGTAATAACAGTCAGCAGTGCAAATGAACATTATAGTATTGCAAATAACAAAATGGAGGCAGGTGTGAGGAGGGAGAGGAGAGTCAATCAGTATATAAGGGGAGTGGGATCAATGAGGGTTAGAGTTTAATAAAGAGACAGCTCTGGGGAAAAAACTGTTCTTTAGTCTGCTGGTCCTGGTCCGGAGGCACCTGAAACGCCTGCCGGAAGGCAGGAGAGAAAACAGTCTGTGGGCTGGGTGAGAGGAGTCCTTAAGGATGCTGCGAGCTCGATGCAGACAGCGTTTCCTCTGGATGTGCTCGATGGCAGGTAGTGGAGTCCCAGTGATGCGCTGGGCGGTTTTCACCACCCGCTGCAGTGCCTTGCGCTCTGCAACAGAACAGCTCCCATACCACACTGTAGCACAGTTGGTCAGGATGCTTTCTATTGCACAGCGATAGAAGTTCACCAGGATAGTGGAGGAAAGCTGATTCTTCCTCAGTGTCCTCAGGAAGAAGAGGCGCTGGTGAGCCTTCTTGACCAGGCTGGAGGTGTTGGTTGTCCAGGTCATGTCCGCCGAGATGTGGGTCCCCAGGAACTTGAAACTGGAGACACGCTCAACAGCCATTCCATTGATGTGGATGGTGTCGTGTGTGCCTCTTGACACTTTCCTGAAGTCCACGATGAGCTCCTTCGTTTTGGTGGTGTTGAGGAGCTGGTTATTTTCGGTGCACCATGTGGCCAGGTGCTTGATCTCCTCCCTATAGGCAGTCTCATCGTTGTTGCTGATGAGACCAATCACCGTAGTGTCGTCCGCAAACTTGACGATGGAATTAGATCCGTACACAGGCTTGCAGTCGGAGGTGAAGAGGGAGTAGAGGAACGGGCTTAGCACACAGCCCTGTGGTACACCAGTGTTGAGTGTGATGGATGTGGAGCAGTTGGAGCCTGATCGAACATTCTGGGGTCTGTTGGTCAAGAAGTCCAAAATCCAGTTGCACATGGAGGTGTTGAAGCCCAGGTCTCCAAGTTTGGCTATTAACTTAGTTGGGATGACAGTGTTGAATGCTGAGCTGAAGTCAACAAACAGCATGCGTGCATAAGTGTTCTTATTGTCCAGATGTGTGAGCACAGAGTGCAGTGCCATGGAGACTGCATCCTCTGTGCTCCTATTGCTACGGTAGGCAAACTGGTGTGAGTCCAATGTGGATGGTAGAGAGTCTTTTAGGTGTGCCAGGACCAGCCGCTCAAAGCACTTCATTACGATGGGTGTGAGTGCTACAGGGCGGTAGTCATTAAGGCACTTCGGGCTGGAGTGTTTTGGCACTGGCACAATGGAAGTGCATTTAAAGCATGTTGGTACAGTTGCTTGGGCAAGAGACAGGTTGAAAATGTCTGTAAAAACCCCAGCGAGCTGCTCCAGCGAGACCCTCCATCACTCCACCTGCCCTTACGAGACCCTCCATCACTCCACCAGCCCTTACGAGACCCTCCATCACTCCACCTGCCCTTATGAGACCCTCATCACTCCACCAGCCCTTATGAGACCCTTATCACTCCACCAGCCCTTATGAGACCCTCCATCACTCCACCTGGCCTTACGAGACCCTCATCACTCCACCTGCCCTTATGAGACCCTCCATCACTCCACCTGCCCTTACAAAACCCTCCATCACTCCACCTGCCCTTACGAGACCCTCCACCTGCCCTTACGAGTCCCTCCATCACTCCACCTGCCCTTACGAGACCCTCATCACTCCACCTGCCCTTATGAGACCCTCCATCACTCCAACTGCCCTTACAAAACCCTCCATCACTCCACCTGCCCTTATGAGACCCTCCACCTGCCCTTACGAGACCCTCCATCACTCCACCTGCCCTTACGAGACCAGCCCTTACGAGACCCTCCATCACTCCACCTGCCCTTATGAGACCCTCCACCTGCCCTTACGAGACCCTCCATCACTTCACCTGCCCTTACGAGACCCTCATGTAGCAACAATGACATCTGCTTTTCGCATTAAGTTGATCATGTGATGGCGAACACATCGTCTTTGCCCTCGGGAAGACAGCGCTGGTTAATAATTGCCCCACGAGGACCAATTTACCAGCACCCATGTGACTCGTATCCCCCAACCTTACAGCCTCATGACATTCCGCACACACACACAAACACCCTTTTGTGTATAACTGAGAATACGAGAAATATCTTTTCTTTTATTTTCATAATGTGTGTACATTCCTATATGCACGTGTAATAGAGGTGTGGGTTGCTAAGAGTAAAATCTTGAATTCTAAATGTTCACTGAAAGAAGGTTCCTCAATAGTGTCTTGTAAACCGACCCCGACATGGTCGTAAACTTAATGACTCCAAAGCTGCATCTTATCCAGTTCCTATGCAAGCCAACATTCCAACACATGGAACTTTTCAGGGAACTTTTCAGAGAAAACCCTTCAAATGTTTGATACGTATTCCTTTGTTTCCCAGGTGCCTTCACTTACCATAACGGAAACACTGACAATTTTATTGTGTGTTTAATCAAACTTTATTTGTGTGTAATCATGCATATAAATGTAACGTTATGTTTCCTTTATATTTACCTGTCATAATTGGTATCTGTCTGACCGTCCTGTTTTAATTCAACCAGTCACATATAGGAGATTACAGTAAAATGTATTGTTCTGTGTGTACAGTCGTAAGAGGAAATATGAATTATTTCTCTCATAAGACATATGGTAAAGGTAGGCGGGTCTTCTCCACACAAAGAGAATCTTTCCCGCCTCAGATAAGAAGTTCTGATTCGCTGTCGTTCCAGAGAGAAGGCGTAAACAGAGGTCTGTTAAAAGGCAGAAACCCCCTCATCTCGCTCTCTGATCCCTCTCTTCTCTCTTCGATCGCTCTGACCTCCTCCTCTTCTCCCCGGCTTCAAGAAACATCTGAAAGGCTCAGGCCTTCTCCTCGGACCAACACATGTTCGAGTCGTAGCTGCCGTTCTTTGCAACTAAGTTCCTATCGCCTTTCCCCTCGACAAGGGAAACGACTGAACTTTCTCGGTAACGTTAAATTCAAGTGAGCCTTTCAAGCTTCCCGCGACACCAGAAGACGCAACAGAAACCGGACACTGTCCGTGTTTCCTTCCTGTCTCAGCCTCACCCGAACAGAGAACAGACTTGCAAGTATCTTTTGATCTCTCTCTCTAACAGCTGATTCCTGGTGTCTAGCTCGTAGGTCTGTGAATTAAGTTACCGTCTATCTTTTATCTCTTTATTTCTTTCTTGCTTTCTTTCTTTCATTTTCATTTTATTCTGATCACATATTTTTCTTGTTTGTTTAAATGTTTGTGTGTTTTATTGTTTGCATTTTACGTACGTTTATATTTGTAGCTCATATAATCTCTTAGTGTGTGCCATTTTATTAATAAACCCATTTATACTTTTCACTGCCTCTGTGTTTGAAAACCCACTTTTTTTTTATGAAGTCAATGAAATCAAAGATCTTATTTAAGCTACAAGCTCGATATTAGACTACATTCAGTAGTTTTAATTTATAAACTCAGAAAGTTGGGTGTCCGTGGCCAGGACATGAAACTCTTTTGAAGTTTGTGAATACCTCTTCTTGACTGTAATGATTTTACATTTGTTTCGCTGGACGAATTAAATGTTGGTCAGATAGTTATAGAACAAGGTAATCTCGATAATTGATAAAATAAATGTACATGCGACTTATGAATTATGACCATGAGTCATAAATATTAATATTCCCAAGATTCCCCATATTCTTGAGCTAATTCATATTTACCCAGAGTCGTATTCGCTACACTCATCACTCCACCAGCCCTTCCGAGACCCTCCATCATTCCACTGAGACCCTCCATCACTCCACCTTCCCTTATGAGACCCTCCATCACTCCACCTGCCCTTATGAGACCCTCCATCACTCCACCTGCCCTTATTGCCTCAGATTGTGAAGCACAACACATCACGCAACAACCTCCGGCACGAGGGAACGGCTCACCTCTGGCGGTCAGCTGATTCATCAGAATAAAGCCGCAGAATGGGAACCGCTGTGTTGAGATGGCAGAAGGATGTGGGGTTCAGCGCCTGTAGCCTACATACATGACTGTAGTTTGAAGAAAGCTTTGTTTCATGTGTTGACTTGTATATGCATTTGTTTATTGTGTGATGATGACTTTCATTCATTCTTTTATTCATATTTCTCATTGTTGTCAGTAAATAAAATATAATTATTTAATTAATGCTTTATTTAATTGTTTGAATGAAAATGTAGATATGTTCACTATATACACATCTAGAGTGTATTCATGCATTGCTATGTCATATGACATACATTACATTTTGTTTTATTGAATTATATAATTTTCAGTAAAAAGTAATATAATTAAGTATTGGTCAGCATTTATCGTTGTTGTTATTATTGTATGTTTTGGGGTGGGATAGCAATGCAATTCATTCTGGGGTAATATTAATTTTTAATATTAATGATACTTACATTTTTCGTGTATAAAATCAACAGTTTCCTCCAAAGGCGAATCTTCGCACAGCTGCCCTTTGTGCAGACATTACAAACGCTGAGGAAAACCATTCTAGGTAAGGCTGTCGAGTTACTGATGTTATGAGGTGTATAATTATATTATATATATATATATATATATATCATGGGTTTGCATAGGCTACATAATATGAGATTTTTTACACAGGAAAAAACAACCTACAAGGTTGAATATCTTTATATATTTTCTAAAATAATTCATTATAATACATTTAAAAAAATTCATTTTTTGTTATTTATAGGCCTGAGGGATGGACCGAGAGTTAGATTTAACAAGAAAAATAGGAAAACATAAAGCAGCTAGCCGGATGAAAACGTTTAGATATAAAATAAATAAATTAACAACATATTCAAGAGATGACAATTTTGGGATTCCGTAATAAAAATAAATAATATTGTTAAGGATAAAACGGTGGGTCACATTAGTAGGGTTAAATATAAGAACTTAAATCAACCCTAAATGTATTCACAAAATAAATGGGCAGCAGTTTCTTCACAAAGACCACAAAATGAGCAAGTTTAATCAATATCAAGATATTTACAGATAGATTAATTAAACGTGTTGTTCAAATCTTTTAAGTTGTTGCGCGTGTGATAACGCGTCGTAAGTCACATGATAACCTCAACATGGCAGATGTCCGGTTTGCATTCATACTCAACGAGATCTGGCTATAACGTACCTACTCTTTTAGCGCTCGTTAAGTAAGTATTTATTGAAATTAAGTACCTACTCATTGAGTATGCGGTTTCGGACGCAGCCATTGTCATCCTCTGTGTATTTAAGCCTTGTGTTCTTTGATGGTGTTCGTGTTGTTTCAGTTTACTGGTCTTGTTTCTCTGTGATTCTCCTGTGGTTCTCCTGTCTACTCTGAATCTTTAGCCATTTTCAAGAAATGACTCGAGGTGCATGATTTTCATCAAATCCTGACTCATTAAAGGATTAGTTCACTTTCAAATAAAAAAATCCTGATAATTTACTCATGTGTGTTGGCAGTGCCTGTACACAACCATCATATAATGATAAAAATCAATCCAGTGGTTTTTTTTTTAATCTCCTTATGGTTTCCCGTCTCAAATCGAGCCGTCTGACCGGAAGTTGCAATCGACTTTATTTCAGTGTTGTGACGTATTTCCAAGAGAAACGGAATACTAAATGAGAAAAATAGTGGGCGTGGCTTTTTTCCCAACTGACACCAGGGGTGCTTCTCAATATCCCTCCTCGTCTCCTCTCTCCTCCGTCCTCCATCCTATATGAAGGTAAATCAGTAGCAAAACTCGAGAGCACGTAAATGTGAATTTGAGAACTTGTACAATAAATATTTGTATTTGTACATGAACATTTACACTCACAGCTTCAATGTGAAAACCTGTAAAATAAAAATCTGAAGTTGAATGTTGAAATTTGCACTTGCATACAATAGTCACAAACCTGTATTCTGAATTTGAAGCTGCAGACAAGTAGACACAAATGTGTAAAATGCCATTCACAGAAATACAACGACAGACACAAACTTGTAATATATATTTTGCGTTTAATCTTACGTTCACATTCGCGGTACTTCCTCAATTAGGCACTTACAACTTCTCAAATCTGTCACTGCAATTTCAAATTTCGCGCCTTGACTTTTGCTACTCTTTTAGCGATTTATTAGGTGCAAAACTAACTTGTGCACTTGAAACTGAGAGGCGGTGAGAGAGAAAGGGGGGCGGGAGGAGGGGGGGTCATAGGAGTCGTTTTATTGGTTGGCAGCTAGCCAATGAAATGGGACTTCGATGATGTCACGAAACCCGTGTGCACTGAAACGTTAACATGGCTTAATGATTAGACTGATATTAAAAGAAATAAACGATATTATCAAACTCAGTAAACACAATGCTTATAATGCATACTACAGAAAAGCAGATGAGCACAGAATATGACGAAAGAAAGCAAATGTGTGTTCAGTGCAAATAAACTTGCTGCCTGTGTTTTATTAATAATTTAACGAATTATGTGTTTTTTTTGTTTTTTTTTATATTTATTTTATAACTGTTGGTCCATTAAGCGTTAAGCGTTTTCTTGGTTTTTATACTACAGAAAAGCAGATGAGCACAGAATATGAACACAACGTGTTTAATTGAGACAGTGGTATTAAAAGACCAAACTCAGGAAACACCATACAAATAAAGCAAAGCAATTGAGCTCTGAAAATGGATGCAACGAGTTTAATTGTACGTTTTCCTCCCACAGAAAACCAAGAAAACGCTTAATAAGGCTTAATGGACCAACAGTTATAAAAAAAATAAAAAAAACAAATAAAAAAAAAAAACACATAATTCGTTATCATTGCCAACCAATAAAACGGCTCCTTTGACCCCCCCTCCTCCCGCCCCCCTTTCTCTCTCACCGCCTCTCAGTTTCAAGTGCACAAGTTAGTTTTGCACCTAATAAATCGCGAAAATAGTAGCAAAAGTCAAGGCGCGAAATTTGAAATTGCAGTGACAGATTTGAGAAGTTGTAAGTGCCTAATTGAGGAAGTACCGCGAATGTGAACGTAAGATTAAACGCAAAATATATATTACAAGTTTGTGTCTGTCGTTGTATTTCTGTGAATGGCATTTTACACATTTGTGTCTACTTGTCTGCAGCTTCAAATTCAGAATACAGGTTTGTGACTATTGTATGCAAGTGCAAATTTCAACATTCAACTTCAGATTTTTATTTTACAGGTTTTCACATTGAAGCTGTGAGTGTAAATGTTCATGTACAAATACAAATATTTATTGTACAAGTTCTCAAATTCACATTTACGTGCTCTCGAGTTTTGCTACTGATTTACCTTCATAATCCTATGACCCGGAAACCGATCGAGCACAGCCATCTTGAAGGACATCTCAATTCTCTAATTGCACCGCGAGGAGTCGAGGATCGAGGAGTGAGGAGGCTTCCAGAGGAGTCATGAGCGAGGATACACAGGTGTATCCTATGCGGAAGAGTTTTATCGACTAAAACGTGACGCACGTATAAATTCTCCTCCCCCTTCACATCGGTCACAATAATTTTGATTTATACTTTACTTTTGCAGTTTATATAAACCACACACCTCACATATTTCAACAGGGTATCTTTCTTTATTATTATTTATTATGAATTTCTTAAATAAACAAATTTCAACAACATGAGGGCAGATCCTCTGAGCGCTGCTGATGACGCGATGAAGTGACGCTCGAGTGATCAAGGATTCCAATGTATAAAAAAAGCTTTCATTTGATCCCTCCGTCCTCGCGTCTTTTCCTTGCAGCCTTCCCTCGCATCCTACAGGGGGCGGAGCTGAGACGCGAGGAAAGGAAGCGAGGAGAGGAAACGAGGATGCACAAATAAGAATTGAGAAGCACCCCCTATTGAATCTAGAAAAGTAGGCGTTTCATTTAGAAATGGAGGCAGATCAGTATTGAAGCTTATGTGTAGCAATATTCAATTTGAAATGTAATATGCAAAATGACAGTGCAATATGTAAAATGGCAATGCATTTCTGTATTTAAATTTGAATTTTCCCATCATTTGTGCAACGTTTGGTGCAAAATGAAAATGAAAATTCAATTATAAAATGTACATTTGCCATTTCATACACTAGTTTTAATATGTAAATTGAATACATAATTTAACGCTTTATAAGTTGCAAAATTAAAATTAAAATGTATTACAGAAATGATTAGATATGTTTGACATGTTCAAGCAAAAACTGTGGCAAAATTGTAATTTAAATGTTATTTTTTCTTAATTGCATTTACACTCACAGTTAAGACACTTGCAATTGCATTTCCATTAAGTGTCACGCAATGAATGTAGCAAAATTCAATGTGCAATTTGAAAATGCATTCTGAGCCGATCACGTGCCCGCCCCACCAATCACTGCGTGAAGTTGGCTCCGCCCCCAATCCAATGCAAAACGTGGGCAAAATAGGCCACATTCACCCAAAATAGACTCATGTTTGTTCTAATTTGCGCCGATAAACGTTTTTTTTGTGCTGCTTCGGTTTCTTAAATATTAAAATATTATTTATTGGTCATTCTGAGGTCACTCAGCCCCCCTACCTGCTCCACAATGACCCAAAATAGTCTTGTTTGTGCTGGTTAAAGTTCGTGTGCTGCTTCGTTGTTTAACATGCTCCACATTCACCCAAAAAAGGCTAGGTCGATGAATTTGACCCGTCAGATTTCGTGACCATGTACATATGTATTAATACCTTATCAATATGCTTTATAAAATGGAAAGGGACTCGCATATTTCTGCCTCATATTTTATGATTATACAGCTGAATAAACAGAGATGGTCACACATCACATTCGTCACTTTATTGAACATTACAGTCAGTTATAAATAAATAAAGAGCGGTCACATTTATTTTTCGGTAGCTATTAATACCGAATACCAATGGAGCTTTGTCATATTATGTGATCACAGGGTAATAGGCCTATCCATTTGTAAGGAAAAACTATAGGATCTCCAACATTATTGGGTATTACTGTTAATAGTAGGCTAATAAGAATAAAGATAAGCATGTATCAGACAATGACAATATTTTATACAAAACGAAACCATCAACACAGTCCAGCATTAGACAACAGCAGCGCAGCATGTTGACATGGGTGTCGACGACGCTTGATAAGGCAGAACATTCTCCCAGACCCAGATGGTCCAACATCGTACTGGTTCTATCACCTGCAGACGCGTAATAATCTTCGGAAACACTACCATTCTCTGTCCATGCTCCACTTCATCTGCTAGTGAATGTAACACTCGTATCAGCTCTGCCGCCGCCCTGTTTCCTTCCAACACCTCAAAATACGCACCAAAGCCTATGTTTACCTGTTGCCGAGCCACGCCTTCACGCAGTGATTGACAGGGCGGGACGGGCACGTGATCGGCTCAGAATTTGAATGCATTTTCAAATTGCACATTGAATTTTGCTACATTCATTGCGGGACACTTAATGGAAATGCAATTGCAAGTGTCTTAACTGTGAGTGCAAATGCAATTAAGAAAAAAATACATTTAAATTACAATTTTGCCACAGTTTTTGCTTGAACATGTTAAACATATCTAATCATTTCTGTAATTAATTTTAATTTTAATTTTGCAACTTATAAAGCATTAAAATGTATTCAATTTACATATTCAAACTAGTGTATGAAATGGCAAATGTAAATTATATAATTGAATTTTCATTTTCATTTTGCACCAAACATTGCACAAATGGTATGGGGAAATTAAAATTTAAAATCAGAAATGCATTGCCATTTTACATATTGCATTGTCATTTTGCATATTACATTTCAAATTGAATATTGCTACACATAAGCTTCCATACATCAGCAAAGAATTCGGACGCTGACATAATTATCACGCGCCAGAGAGCTCAGACAATTTGTCATAAACATTACCTACCCATCTTTAATATTTCCTTTTCTTGGCTGTATGAATTGTATGTAACAATTGTATGTATGTATTTTTCACGTTTATTGCGTTATTTGATTAAAAAAATATATAATAAAAACACTTGCTTGTCATATTTATTTACTTTTTACATTTACCGGTATATGGGAAAATTAAAGAGAACAAAACACTACACAACACATTTGTTTAATCAAATATAGATATAACGGTATATATAAATAAATAACCAGGCGTCTGGTCTTATAAATGATTGTTTTCTAACTCGCGTGCACCGTTGCCATGGTGACATTTTTGTTTATTTTTCATTCACGCTCAATCGCCTTATCGTGATGGATTGTGGGAAATAGTGGCTGTTTCTCAATTCCAAGAACGCAGAGAACGGACTTGTGTTCTCGTGGAGACCGGTCTTGACAAGCTTCCTTGGAAGAACGAACTCGGAACCGGCCGCAATGACTTCTGGGACACCAGGCGAGTACTATCTCAAGTCTGCATTCGATGCATCCTCGGTATCAAGAACACATCCGGGTTCTTTCATGCGTCCTCTGTACTTGCGTTCTTGAGAATTGGGTCTGAACTTCGACGGTTAATGATGACGTAAAACGAGAACACAAGGACGCAAGATCGCTGAAGAACGCATATTGAGAAACACCGAGTGTCTCAGCAAGTGTACATCGTATGTACACTCGAATTCAGAGAGGATTGTGGGTAAAAGTAGTGAAGAATGTAGGGAATGATGTCGTTCACTCAGAATTCGGACACCACTACAAAATGGCCGACACCCTAAATAGTGCACTATATAGTGGATAGGGAGCTATTTTAGAAACAGCTCTTGTCATCATGGAGAGCGCAGTTCACGGTTGCATAGCAACGACAGACGCCACAGGAGAACAAGCACTTGTGGAAAGGAGACAGCGGCGCGCTCGCGCTTTCCACTTGTTTTTACACATCTAATGTGCGTTCCATTCGACAGGGTCCATATGCAGTGCTCACTGCTCCCCTACTCCCTGAGCACAGTATATCAGTTGAAGTGGACTTCACTGACAATAACCGCTCATTTGAAACGCCCAGCAAATGTTATCAAAGAAAGTCAACGACGGAGTCGCGCAGATTATGATATAACAAATATATATAGGACTACATTCATATTTTAATTTTTATTATTATATTATATATTTACAATTATATTGCACTATTTTACAACTACCTAAAATAAAATCACTTTACCTCACAAACTAGCTAAGCAGGCTGCATTCACTGAGGTAAATTATAATCATCAAAAATAGTATATGTAATATTCACAACAATAACCGTTAAAAATACTGTCATTTGTATAACAATGGCGAAATGTATTACTTGCACACATACGTAAACTCCTCCATCGTTATGACCATTCTGACTGGTGATGACGTGGTGCGCGAAATGACAGTTGGGTGTGTGATCATCGCTCTCCACTTCCTGTGAAGTGATGTATCGATGTTCCCTTATTCCCTATGCCATGCGCAGTGCCCTTCGAACTAAACATGTTCGCTCCCTTTGGATTAGAATCTAACTTAAGATGGCGGAAAACCCTGTGAAGTCCACTTCGCAGTCCACTTATGGTCAAATGGAACGCACCTGTTGATTGTTTGAGCATGTGACTGCGCGTTTCTCCTTGTTTTCTATTGTTATGCGCAGCATATTTCCCGTACGCACAAACACAGCCACAGACAATTAATTGTTTGTTCGGTTAGCTAAGAAGAGCATGATGTATCTTGTATAAAGTTTTTTTTGTTTTGTTATTAACTGCTTTGAGAACTGGAAATGCACAATTCATGCATACAATTCTGTATATATTAATATACAGATGATGATTAAATTAGACCAATGCAAAAAACGAAATTCATGCCTGCATTTATTAAGACAAACCTAGTAAAAACGAATGCAGTATATACACTGACTTGGCTGCTCTGTGAAATGTAATACAACAGTGCCACCTACTGTCTAAATGCATTAACATTAAAAGTGTGAGGTGAAACTCTTGCATAGACATAGGTAAATGGGTTTGTCTATTAGCCTGAAAAAAAAAAAAAAAAAAAAAAAAAAAAAAAAAAAAAAACGGATCTTGTCCTTCCTCACATTGGCGTCTTGAGTTAATGTACAAAGTTTGATTTCGATATGTGACAGAGTTCCTGAAATATGAACTACTTCCTGTTTTGGCGACGACGCCGCTGATTTCGTTTGGCTGTGACGGGCAAACGCTTCCGAAATTCAAAAATCCTTCTAGTAACTTTTGTGAGGCTTGCTCCAAGGATCATGCACGTCCAGTTTCGTGAAGTTCGGACTAAATTTGTGACCTGTGAAAATTTAGTTTCGCTTTCTGTTCAATCCAGTGTGGCGGACAAACGACATGGACTCGTGATGTCATCTTCGCAAGCAACTTACACCGGTACTGACCGTACGTTTTAAAGTTGGAACGGTGTCTCTGTCTCAAAGGGCCTAGGCGCAGGAGCTGGCCAAAATCTTTCTCCCGGGAATAATAATAATAATAAGAAGAAGAAGAAGAAGAAAACTTAAGAAGAACTATAAGTGTGCTGCTTTCAGCAAGCACACTTAATAATAATAATACATTTTATTTATAGGTGCCGTTAATGGCACTCAAGGACACCTTACAAAATCCATAAAAGCAATGACATTAAATAAAAAAACAGTACAGCAACAAACATTAAATCACATAAAAGCCTGCCTAAACAGATACGTTTTTAGACGAGATTTAAAGACCGAAAGACTAGAACTGTTACGAACTTCAACAGGAAGTGAGTTCCATAAATGGGGAGCCACATAACCAAAAGCTTGTGACCCCATAGAAGTTGTTCGAGTGCGTGGAAGAACAAGTGTAAGTGCAGAAGCCGATCTTAAAGTGCGGGAAGGAGTATGTATATGAACAAGATCTAGAAGATATGAAGGAGCCAATTTGTTAAGTGCTTTGTAAGTTAAAAGAAGAATTTTAAAATGTACACGGAATTTAACTGGGAGCCAATGCAAATTTTGTAAAACAGGAGAAATATGTTCAGAAATGGAATTTTTGGTAATGACTCGAGATGCGGCATTTTGTACTAACTGTAATTTATGAAAAGATTTGGAAGGAAGCCCATAAAACAAAGCATTACAATAAATAAATGTTATTGAACCAGTTTGTTATTGTTGCAAATACATCTATTTGTCTACACTCAAGAGTATTGTTTTAATAGATCAATAAATTGACATACTGTGCTATGTAGAATAAAAAATGTAGTTGAGTACTAATAGGAAATATACTACAATCTAAACTAAACTGAATTTGAATTTCTTGTGTGAAATCTGACTCTTCCAGCAACTGTTACAACTAATCTCGCCCACGGGGTAAACTGTAACATTTGACTCTTGGCGCTTTTGGCGATACTGCCCATTTGTAGGAGAGGCTTTCATATTGTTTGTTTAAAAATATGGTTTGTCTAACTCCATTACTTTGTTAATTATTTGGCCAAATTTAAAAAGTGTTACTTTGTGCCCCGCGCTCCCCTACTAATCTGTATGTTTCACATAGTCTAAAGTCCATCCGCATTCTCCGCCAACGAGTTTTATCGGGATATCTGGCTCCATGTGTGGCTGGATATCGGGATATTAACCCCGGTGCAGCATGTTCTATCGTGAGTCTGCTTGAGCCTGAAGTCAAGGGAGAGTGAATGATAGTGTAACATTTTCTGTTTTGTTTTTAGGCGCGTGATGAGGGCAATGGCTGCGTTCTAGTCAAGTGCTATATGCTCTGATGCTCTCTGCCTCATTATAAAGTTGCTGTTCTGTTTCCAGCACGGGACCCAATGAGCTTTCCATGTTTTTAATTGAGATTTGCTCGTGCTGTTTAAGCTCTGGTTGCAGACATGTGTCTCAGTGCTATGCTTTAAGTTTCCTTTTTTTCCTTTTCTGGTTTATTTCTTTAATCGGTTTCAACGGTTTGGTATTTCTGAATTTGTATTTTGATTTCAATTCATTTACTGTGATTATTGAATATACTGTATATTGATTTCATTTAACAATTACTACGGTTGAGCTATACGGCCAAATTTGTTTAGTTATTTTTTTATAGTGGTTCTTTAATTTGAGTTTGTTTATGCTTAGTTTTTTTTGTTATTTGTGCTTTTGATTTGTGCAGACCCAGGTAGAACCGAGTAGTTGGTTCCTTCCTGGAACTGCATTTGAGCCATATTCTACATTGTCAAATTATTGTTTTGCTCATGCATATCTCTACTCCATTTTAACCTCTCTGTCTCTGTCTCTTTGTTGGCAGGATCTGGGCACCGGGGGCAGACGAGTGACCTTCTTTGGGTGGTGGCATCCTTCACTGTGTGTCGTGCTCTTCACTGACATTAGTGTCGGTGTGTGTGTGTGCTAGTGTGTATGCACTGTGATTTGAGTGATTTTCATTATTTAAGGGTGATTATTCTATATGAGACTGCCCCTATCAGTAAGCCCCAGTTCCTTTGCCAGTGATAATTGAACCTTCAAAGCGAGATGAGTGTGGCTGCTTGTTAATGTCCCCTCTTTCTAACTGTCAATAAAATATATTTTTGTACGATTACCTATGTCTCTTGCTCTAATGGTGATTCGAACCTATGCGTGCCTTTAGAGGGCACAGTTAATTCCTTGGGTGCAAATCCCAAGGTGGCGTAGTTGGAAAGTGATATCAACTTGAGTTTGTCGAGCACGTGTATAATTAGTGCTCCGCCCCACCCTATAACTCTTGCTTTGCCACATTAAGAATAGGTGTTATAACAGCAGTTTTAAGTGCGGTAGGAACAGTACCAGAAAGAAGTGAAGTATGCATGATATCAGTGATCAGAGGAAATGGTAAACCAGCTTTAACCAAGTGAGTCGGAAATGGGTCCAGTTGACACGTGACAGTTTTAGATTTTTGTACAATGAAACAAATTTCCTCAACTGTTAGAATTTTAAAAGTAGAAAATGAAAATAACGGAGATGGCACAAAGCTAGAATGAATTATGTTACAATCAGGGTTTGGTGAAACCAATTGCTGGTAAATAGGTTCAATTTTCTTATAAAAAAAAAAGAGCATGAAAGCTTCACACAATTCTCTAGAGCTATTCTTCATTTTGTGCTTTATTATAACAGCCACTCATTACATAGTTAATTGTGTTGTTTTGGATGACCTTCATCTGAATATTTAACTTTCATGTTCTTTAAACCCCGGCTTTGCAGACAATTCTCAAGTCTCAGACTAAAATGCATTATTGAGCTGTTTTTTGTTTTGTTTTTTTTCTTAGACATGTTTATAAAAGCTACTTAAATGTCCTAACTGAACTAAGGCCAAATCCTGGATTAATTTAAAATTGTCTGTGAAACCAGGCCTCAATGTATGTATTACCATATCTTTAACAGAAAGCATACCTTTTTGAATTGTATCTTTGTCTTGTATAGATCTCTGGGCTGATATAGAGATCTGCACCCACAACCGATGTTGCATATTCATCAGCTCTTAAACAGAAAAATCAAACATGTAAATTCAAATGGATGAAACTGACAAAATCCCTTCAAAATCCTATTACTCTTTAATTTCACCTTTGCAGCACTTTTGAGCATCCAAAATCTCCTAGGTTGATGTAACCATCCTCAGTAAGAAAAACATTCTAGAAGAACACCATAAATCATCACATGAACACATAAACACATTTGTCTTTCATGTTAATAAATGATTAAATGACCTTGGTCAATGTCTACCTGTGGTTTTATATCTCTGTGGAGAACATTGTTCTCATTAAGATACTGCAGAGCCAGACAAATCTGAACAAACCAGTCAATGATCTACACACAGAAGAAACAAGAAAGCAGTAATTTATTCAATGCATTGTATTTGTTTTATTTGGTATATTTGAGTTCTAAAAGGTTGCATATTTGCTATTAGTCTACCATAGTGAAAGAAAGTGTTTACCCCCAATGTATCATTCAGTGTTGAGTATTAACAGGGCTGAGCGATATTAGTTCTTCTCTGAAGTACTTTATAGCTAACTAAAAAACTGTAATCACTGGATAACTTTTCTGAAGTAAATGTGACATTAAGATGCTTGTCCACCAAAGTGTTTTAGCGTATTTTTTCAATTGTTTCAAAAGAAGCACAACTTGTTTTAAAGCATCTCTCTGGTTGCTATGAGATGTAAAATTGGGTAAAACCCTGTCACTTTTTACAAACCATCTAATCACAGCGGAGGACAAAGACCCAACGTCAGATTCTGTTACAACGGTAACAGATGACAATACAAGCACATTCATCCAAAATGTACTTTATATTGTTTTGAGATTTTTATATTTAAAAAACAAACTATTTGTGAAATCAGATGCTAGTAACAGTTCAGCAGATATTCTGTATCATAGCAACTAAAGTGTCTTAATGTGCTTTCCCACCGAACGCGAAACAATTGATCCCCTTCGTCAGTCACTACTACATAAGTCAAGACTGACGAATGGGGATCGCTTGCGAGAGCGAACTTAAAGTGAAACTAAATGAGCCAATGCACATTAGCATACGATAATCGCACCAGCTGCTGTGCATCGCGGCGCGAGCAGATAATTAGCAGCCGCTTCGGAGCCATGACGGGAAAAATGCTGTTCCTGCTCTGCAATCTCATCTGAGAGTGTTTTAACTTCAAAAGAGGAGTCTGCTTCTTCAGGAGAACGCCTCTTCAAGCTGGTGTTGGTGTTACACAGACAGCGCTGACCGAGATCTCACAGAGAGCAAAACAGCTGTTTTCACAGCTCAGGCTGTTGTGCCTTCAATGAGAATGTGAGCTCTCACATCCGGCTTGCACTATCGTCACTGCATTTGGTAGATATCCCTATTCCCCAGTGACTGACGAAGGGGAACGTCTCGGTTATGTATGGTAACCCTCGGTCCCCGCGGAGGGAACGGAGACGCGAGTCTCCTCGCCACAGTTGCTGAGCTTCTGCTGTACGGCCGAGTCACAGGTTCGGTTCCTCAGCAGAAAGACAAGGATGCGACGCACCTCCTGCTCATTATATGCTCCCGCCGCGATGCACAGCAGCTGGAGCAATTATCGCATGCCAATGTGCATTGGCTCGTTTAGTTTCTCTCGAAGTGCTCTCGCAAGCGATCCCCATTCATCAGTCTTGACTTATGTCTTAGTTCCCTCCTCGGGGAACAAGGGTTACCACACGTAACCGCGACGATTGCCTTCAGCTAATTCACGCCTGACCGATAAGTTGTGCTGACCAATAATGTATGTTCCCTTGTGTCTGTATCTTAAAGGTTTGTCCATTTGGCTGCACAACATACAACAGTAAATTAAGATAAAGTTTGGTACTACATCAGAAACAAACTATAATGCTTACGATACTTTTGACAAATTACATCATAAAATATAATTCAAGCTACAATTAGCATCACATACTATAATTAACAGCTCTAGAGCGAATGAGCTCTCTCTGACTCAACAGAGTGCATAAAACACTCACCTGTTCTTCTTTAAACAATCCTCTCTGTGTTTTCATTTTCTTGTATAGATCTCCTCCTGCACAGTACTCCGACACAATGTAAAAGTACCCAGATTCTTCATCATAAAAAACATCCAACAAATAAAACCAATTATGTATTTTTATGGAATATCTTCATTTACAAATATAGGAAACTACAAATGTATAAACTAGGTGACAGCGGAGAAAGTGACAGTAAGAACAACAAAAGAAACACTGTCTTGAATGTCTTCATGAACCCTGTTGTTCCTGTAGCCTAATCGAGAGTCATTCCAGTGTTTATTGTCAATGACGTGACAGCGGCCTCCACATTTATTGACAAGCTCCTGCAGTTTTGGACTCTTCTTCACAAATTTCTTGATGCTTTGACCATCTAGATCTTCACCATGAGTGAATAAAACCACTGCATGTTTAAAGGTATCCTCTCCACAATATTTAACAATTTTATCCAGAATCTCTTTTTCTTGTATTGTGTACTTTGAACTCTTAGAACGATGACAAAGGCATCAACAGCAGGAGCACATTCAATAATGGATCTAATGATATTAGATTTGATGATTTCCTCATCAAGACGTGTGTCAAAGATTCCAGGTGTGTCAATAACTGTGACTGTTCTTCCACCAACCATCACAACTCCTGATTTACATTCAGCTGTTAAAGATTCAGGTGAAGATTCAGTTGTGAATATTTGTTCACTGAGAATTGTATTTCCACTTCTGCTTTTGCCATCTCCTGTTTTTCCAAGAAGAAACATTTTTCTTGCAGATTTAGACTCTATTTGAAAAAAGACACTCTTGTAAGTTTGTTTTGAGTACTGTAAAAACAAAAAATTATATATATATATATATATATATATATATAGCATGTTAATACATATTAAACAGATTTGATTTTAGTCTTATTTTATAACATTGTTGGCCTAACAGTTGTAGCACAAGTATAAAACGTCTGTTATCATCCCTGAAAACAAACACAAGTAATGGAGTTCATTACTTAAAGAGGCACTGATGTTCAATAAAGGGCAAAAAAATTAACACCACAAACACATCTTACACCTCAACATTACACATCGAAGTAGAACAGATCTGTGGGCAGACATCACTAAAAAACCTCTTGTTTGAAAACTGTTGCCACACGCGACCACAGGAGGATCACCTTTTGAACTGTTAAGAGGAAGAAAGATGCACACAAAGTTAAACACTCTGTCAACCACAACAGCTCGTGGTGAGGAAGTGAGAAGGCATATGTGACTGTGTGCAGTGTGTTCAGCGAAAGATAAAACGTGGAGCTAGACCACCACTCTTCAAGTGTGGAGATTGTGTACGTGTAAGAAAGCTGCACGTACAAAATGCATTAGAGATAATCTGGTTAACCATGGGACTGAGAATGTTGTACTATAGTCAGTTAAGTAAGTAAGTAAATAAGTAAGTAAGTAGACTTTATTTATCCCACACCAGGGAAATCCACTTATTACAGCAGCTCCACAAAAAATACTAATAAAAATACTAGATAGAAAAAAATAGATACAATAAGAGCTACATAGTGTTGTTACAGCAGTGTCTTGCACTGAGGGTACACAGTCTGTTGCTGAAATGTTGATGTCTGTTGTTTAAGAGCACACGGGCTACACAGCCTCCTCTGTGGTTTAAAGACTACAGTAAAGGAAAAATGAGAAGAAAAAGAGTGAATAAGGGAACACTAGTGTTAGGGAAGTAATTGAACACATTTGTTGAATGTATATATTCATGTATACACGTTTTGATACCAGAAATCCATTCAAAAATGGATGGAAATTGGGCTGAAAACTTCATAGACTGCAGTACTGGACCAGTCCACTAGAGACTTGTGAGAGAGAATTGTCTGCTGTTAAAAAGTAGAAAGAAAATAAGTAAAGTGTTGACAATGTTGTGAACAAGTCGTCCTCTCTCCTTGTTTGTTTCTTTTTGTTACGAGTCCCAACATTACACACATCTCTACAACTAATTCTACTGTCACAGATGCTTAGATGTTTTACTTCAAAATACCTTCATAGTTCTGTCTCTTCTGCCTCTCTCTATATTGTCTATGGCATTTATGAAACACAATTCATTTGTCTACACAACTAATTTAAAGCATTTAAGCAGAAGCCTTTATATCAATAAGAATGTAAGATCATGAGAAACAATTTCTGTCAGATGTGGTCATATTTATATAGCCTAATGCTTTTACATAACACATACAAAATATCTTAGAATTTTTTTTTACTGGTTGATATATGTCTCATGTGATTTGTATATGATAGTTATGTGTTAATAGATAATGTAAATACAGTAGGATGATACTACTTTATTGAAAAATTGGTGAAAAATGTATGTTACAAGCAAGGCTTAGCTAAACTTAAGCAATATCTTTAAGGATGATTTAAGACGCCAAAAATGATGAATTCAGCCATGTGAGTTCAAACATGTCACTTAACACAAAGAGCAGTGAGCAACATTACCACCTCAAACCACTGTCAATAGCTTATATTATTACATTATTATTGTGTGATATTATATTATTGTATATTATATCATTCCTCCAGTCATAATGCATATGACCTGAATTTAGTAAATCTGCCTAGCAATTGTTGAGCAGTAATGAACAGGTAATTGTGATTGGTTAAACAATTCAAGCTCCACCCTGCTATGCCCAGTGTGTGTGTTTGCATGTGTGCATATGTGTGTATTTGTGTGTGTGCATGTGTGTGTGTGTGTGTGTGTGTGTGTGTGTGTGAGTGCAGCGAGAGAAGCTTACTCACTGTAAATCACTGTAAATGTTACACTGTTACTAGAAGCTTAGTATTAGGGTTACTGTCACAGGTCGGGATGGGCCAAGCCGGACTGCGCCCACCCCTGAACCAGGACCACCCTGAGGAGCGTGTCAGAGATGAGACGGAAACAGAATTCAAGGGAATAACAGTTCTTTTTATTAAAGTTAAAAGTAATTTGAATAACCTAAGCTAAAATCTTCCTTTCCTCTTCTTCCCCGGAATCGAGGCAATGCAGCAGTCTCCGGGGCCCACTCCCACGCCGATACAAGGTTCGCAATGGCCTGAGATGGATCGATGGATTTCCACGGGTGTGTATGCAGTCGGGGCTGTTCCTCTTCCCACACTGATGCGGGGTCCGCAGGGACCTACGACAGACAGGTGAGTTTCCACAGGTGAGTAGACAGTCGGGCTCTTCCTCTTCCCACACTGATGCAGGGTTCACAGGGACCGACGACAGACAGGTGAGTTTCTACAGGTGGATATACAGTCAGGGCTAATCCTCTTCCCACACTGATGCAAAGTTCACAGAGGCCTACGACGACAGGTAAGTTTCCACAGGTGAGTAGACAGTTGGAACTCTAGGGCTACAGCAGACTCGAGTCAACGGCTGAACGGAGCTTCTCTAGGACAGACATTTAGAACAGACAGAGTCAGCTTCAACAGCAGTATATAGGCCTCACGTGTGTTGCCGGGGACAGGTGACTCCACACCATGCAGATGGACCGGGGGCTATAGCAGACTCAAAGGTGCAGGCCGAGCGGAGCTTCTCCTGGACAGACAGAATCAACTTCAACAGCGATATACAACTCTCACGTGTGTTGCGGGGGACAGCTAACTTCGCACCATGCAGATGGACTTGGGATTGTAACAGACTCAAAGTCGCAGCTGAGCAGAGCTGCTCTAAGACAGACAAAATCAACTTCACCACAGTATACAGTTCTTACGTGTGTTGCAGGGGACAGATAACTTCACACCATGCAGATGGACCTGGGGCTATAGCAGATTCAAGTCGCAGGCTGAGTGGAGCTCCTCTAGAACAGACAGAATCAACTTCAACAGCAGTATACAATTCTCACGTGTGTTGCAGGGGACAGATAACTTCACACCATGCAGATGGACTTGGGGTTGTAGCAGGCTCAAGTCGCGGGCCGAGCGGAACTCCTCTAAGACAAACAGAATCAACTTCAACAGCAATATACAGTTCTCACACGTGTTGCAGGGGACAGATAACTTCACACCATGCAGATGGGCTTGGGGTTGTAGCAGACTCAAAGTCGCAGGCTGAGCAGAACTTCTCTAAGACAGACCGAATCAACTACAACAGCAATATACAATTCTCACGTGTGTTGCAGGAGACAGATAACTTCACACCATGCAGATGGGCTTGGGGTTGTAGCAGGCTCAAGTCGCGGGCCGAGCGGAACTCCTCTAAGACAAACAGAATCAACTTCAACAGCAATATACAGTTCTCACGTGTGTTGCAGGGGACAGATAACTTCACACCATGCAGATGGACTTGGGGTTGTAGCAGACTCAAAGTCGCAGGCTGAGCAGAACTTCTCTAAGACAGACCGAATCAACTTCAACAGCAATATACAATTCTCACGTGTGTTGCAGGAGACAGATAACTTCACACCATGCAGATGGACTTGGGGTTGTAGCAGGCTCAAGTCGCGGGCCGAGCGGAACTCCTCTAAGACAAACAGAATCAACTTCAACAGCAATATACAGTTCTCACGTGTGTTGCAGGGGACAGATAACTTCACACCATGCAGATGGACTTGGGGTTGTAGCAGACTCAAAGTCGCAGGCTGAGCAGAACTTCTCTAAGACAGACCGAATCAACTTCAACAGCAATATACAGTTCTCACACGTGTTGCAAGGGGGGGCAAACCTTCTCACCATACAGGTGGGTTGACAGGCAAGTAGCGAACTTAAGTCAACAGGCTGGACAGAGCTTCTTCTAAGCCAGTCAGAATCGCTACTTCAAAACAGAGAGGTTAGTTTGACTCACAGATGCTATTCCTTCTAGTCCTCAACAGATGGGGCCGATCGACATTATTAAGCTCCAGTTACTGACAGTAGACCAGCATGGCACGTGGGGAGTGCACGGCAAAAGAGAATAAATCTTCCACACACACACGGCAATTTCACTCCAAACATGCAACGTGAGGGGGGGAAACGTCAATTTAAGCACTGCAATCCACTTCAATAAGTGCAGATAAGGCCAGCACTCACCCAGGGGTCTCCGTGCCACAAGCAACGAGCTCCAATGTTGGGAAGAAGATGTTTCAGGGTTTTCCTCCACAGACATAGACGGATTCACATCACCGTTCCAACACGGGGGAAGAGGGCAAGAGATTGAACATGAATCAGTATAATTCACTCAGTGACGTTTAGATAGCACAATCAAAGCACTCCAATCCACCTCAAATTCAGTGTTGAAACATGCAGGTACGAGATACGATGGTCGATTACTTATCTCTCTCCCTTCCAGGCAAACGGTGTGTTTTCACAACTCTTCCACACTCCTCGAGTCCCCTCCAGCAGCACTTCCCTTTGCACCCCGCAATTCTTCTCTGCAACACTCAAATAGAACGACTTCTCACGGGAGAGAACCACGCAACAGTCTCTCTTCGCTGGCTTTTTATATCCTTCTCAATGCCCACATAGCTTCGTCATGGCTCTAGATTAATTCCCCACACCTGATGTCGATTTCCTCATCCCGGTTGGCAAGGCAACAGATACACATTTACACGGGGGGGGTGGTGTTTCCTTGTTATTATACCGGAGGGGACACAATTGCGGCGAACTTTAGTTCCGCCCTCATTTGTCACACCGTGACATTACACTTGCCTATAATGAGCATTATAACATTTGTTTATCTTATTTATTCAGTTCGTCCTCAACTTGGAAAAAGATCATTCCTACTAGATCCCCATCTTATATTGAATTATCAGTAATATAACTAACCCACAATTAATATAGCCTACAGAAGGCCTATATGTAATAATATTAGGTAACTTTATCAATATAACCATTAACTTAAATTAAGGATGATTTTTACATAATTTCACAACTCTGGATCGAGTAGAGGTTTTTTGCGTCTCTAGGTATACTAATAGGCCTATACAATATTGCCTTCTTCGTGAAGTATTATCATCCTAATGTATGCACACTGTAACACATAACACATACAGATCACACGAGAAATCAATGTGACGTGTGTCACATCAAGACAATCGGTTATGGATATTTGTTCACTGAGAATTGTATTTCCACCAGTGATGCGCGGGTCAATGTATAAACAACCCGCACCCGACCGACGTTTTCAAACCCGCCCGCAACTCGGACCGCTAAAATATATATATATATATATATATATATATATATATATATATATATATATATATATATATATATATATTGTACCCGACCCGCTTCCTGACCCGAGTTTTTTTAAAGTAGTAAATACATAGGAACTAGGCTAGTGTTATGTAATAAAGGCTTGATTTATTCATTTATTTCTTTTCATTTTCTTAACAATTAAGATGCTGCATGTGTTTATCCAGTCTAATCGAAGTGTGCGTTTCTCCCCCGACTTTGCCAAAAAATATCCCGCCCCCTCTCAGAAAATACATAAAACTGACATTACTGAGCTATATGCGTTTAAAAGTAGCCTATTAAAATGGTACAATGGCATTGCTCAGTTCAACGTGTTGGGAAATCGGGCATTTTGTCCCGCGTCAGCATTTACAGTATTCAAAAGTTAACGCTCAACATTCAAAAGGTAAATAAGGATTTTGTAGGCTATTAGGCTTAGGCTATTTTGCCACATGGATGCATTATTACTTACTTTCATTATTTCGGAAAATGTCTCCCACACTTTGCTCTTTCTATTTGTGTATTTGCGGTGCTTCCATGCCCCAGTCTTCACCTTTTCTCTGGCCGCCTCCATCTCTACCTGCAGACTGAGCTTGTGCGTCATCTTCGCGCCAGTTATTCAGCCAATAAAGTGTAGGCCTATGTTTATTTCATAGAAAATTAATTGTGTCTAGTACTATATAAATGACAGGTTTAATTGTCATCTTTATTTCAAACGACCCGACCGACCGCGACCCGAATATCATTAAAAATATTTTTGGATGACTCGTAACCGCAGGCACCCGCTCATTTCGGATCAACCCGCGCATCACTTATTTCCACTGCTGCTTTTGCCATCTCCTATTTTTCCAAGAAAAAAAAACATTTTTCTTGCAGGTTTAGACACTATTTGAAAAAGACAGGCTACAGATCTACAGGCTAAGAGTAGGCTACAGATCTTTTTTTCTTTAAACCTATGGCAATACAAATTAAAGAGATTTGATTGTAGTCTTATTTTATTAACACTGTTCTTATATTTCATTATGCGTGTACATTGCTGAGCTGAATGTCTGCAAATGTTGGAAATAATATTCAGGACATTATTAAGATTATTGTTACATTATTGATTTTCTAAATTGCTTAGACACTAAAAATCCAATTAAATATCCTTGAAAGCATAATGCAATTTTTTAAAGAAAAAATAATCTCAAAACTATTTATGTTTCATGCAGCTTGCAAACACAAATGTATTGGTTGGTGCAAGCAAATGCAAAAGCATTTTTTTTTTTTCATCACCATATCTAAAGCCAGATCGACCTCATATTGTGACATAGACAACGCCCTAGAAAGAAGAAATCATGCAAGAAGCCATCTTACCCAGGATGATCTGGTGTGACAAACAGAAGACTCGAGTTATCAGACAAATGGAGAAGCTGGATGTTGCATTTGCAGGAGAGGCTTGGGTCGTTTGAAGCATGATGCAAACTTGCCCTGCAACTAAAGTGTTTGTGCTTTTCTTTATTTCTCTGAATCAACAGCTCAGCAGATCTGACTTTTACCATTGTTTAAAAAATAAAAAGACTTGTAGCCTCTGAAAACCAGAGAGGAGAGCCAGACACAAGCTGGGTGAAGCAGGGTGTGGTTTTGACAGCTGCGGGTGAAGAAACAGTCAGATCTATATTAAGCTTTCAAGCGTGAGCTACAAAAAATAAGATGTATAGCTGCTTCTTGCAAACTTGTTATAACCTTGCACAATTTCAAGGCCAGTTGTTTACCTTATAAGGAATTGCTGCATTATAATGACAGCCCCAAAGTCTTAGGACAGCCCCAAAGTCTTAAGACAGCCCCAATAACAACAAACAATTTCTATGGGCCACAATTCGGGTGAAGACCTTCACGCATTTCTGTTATCTTTTTCTTTGAATCTATGAATTGTTGTCTTTGTATTATTCTGAAAATTTTTAAGTAAAACAAAACAATTTTTTTGGTGATTCTGAAAACTTTTAAGACAAGTCTCAGAGTGATTTATCCTAGAAATATCTTTATTTTGTTGTAGTTAAGATATTAATACTAAGCAAACGCCCAGTGCATCCGAATCCAGGACTGAGCCGGGACACCGCCGAGGACCCTGAAGCAACGTCTAGCATCTTTAACCTGCAGGTAAGGACAATTTATGATTGTAACAGGTTATGGGTTATTGTGCTTCTAGGGCACACCTTTAACATTCATCTTAACCTATTTTCAGTATTATTTCAAGTCATTTTTCACCATGTCATGCATCACTGCAATCTCTAGAAGTAAGGTAATAAAACAATTTCAACTCAAATTAATGTATCATTATGTTTAATGTATTTGACAAGTAATTATTGTAGTGTGATATAATGATCAATAATGATAACACATCTAAGCACATCTAGGCACTTTTTTACACCTGGGGTGGAGGATATATGGCAAAAATTATCATATCATGTTTTTTTTCAGGAAAATTACGATTGACGATTTTATCACAATTCTTTTTCATGTTGGTTTTACTATTTTGCAAGTGACTGAGCATTACAGCCTTAGGTAACAAAATATAACATAAAAAAGAATGGCAGACATTTAGGCCAAAGTGGCGAAGATAGAAATATTTGTCATTATTTTCTTTGTTATTAAAAATTAAGAACAAAGATACATATTACACACACAACTTAATATACTAATGAAATAAACAGTGCTTTATTTTTTCAGCTATAGGTGTTTTTAACAGTAGCATTGAAGAAAGTAATTAAATGAACATATGAAAATAAAACACAACAGACTTAAAGGAGAACTTGGTAACTTTTTTAACTTAATAAAACTGTCTAGAAATCATTTTGATGGTTAAACAACCTGTTCTGGTAATATTGGTGACTTTCCCCGCTCCCCCCAGCGTTCCCAGGTGGAAAACCAACCTTGCAACTTGGGGACTACCGTCCCGGTAAGACAGAAATTGGAAGTCTCGTGAGAAGCGAGAACAAGAACGAGCGCGAGCGCGAAACACGAATTGCTTTACGGCAATTCGACATAAACACACACGCATGTATGCTGTATTACCAGATTACCCACCTCGGTAGACATAGCTCCACACGATACAGTTGGCTTGCTCCGATCATAACAAACGCACATGAGCAGCGGTAGAGAGGGGGAGGAGGCTGACGCAAATGAGTTTTTTAAGACCGTGTTGTGAAATATACGCCCCACAGCTGTAGGGGGAGCTCGTGGGGAAAACATGCGACAACAAAAGGGAAAATCAGCCAAGAAGTGACCAAAGTACGCTAGAGTTGCCGAGTTCTCCTTTAAAGTTCTCAGTCAAGAGCAGTGAGTGATTTCCTCTTTGTGTTTTGTTGTTTTATTAAAGGGCACCTATTATGCCACTTTTCACAAGATGTAAAATAAGTCTCTGATGTCCCCAGAGTGTGTATGTTAAATTTTAGTTCAAAATACCCAACAGATAATTTTTTACAGCATGTTTCAATTGTCATTTTTTGGGGCACAGAAAAACACGCTGTTTTAGTGTGTATCCCTTTAAATGCAAATTTAACTGCTGCTGCTGTCAGCACAGGGGGCGGAGCCTCACGAGCTCGCGCTCAGAGCCAGGACAATCTCATCTGATAATATCAGAACAGAAACTCTCAGTAGTGGTGTTCATTTCGACTTGGAGTCGGACAATAATGCCCACAGAGCCAGAGACTATATGCTGTATGGAGATAGAACAGGAATAGCTTAGTTTAATTACGGTTATTTGTCATCTGCTTTTATCCACTATTAATACACGCCTGCTGTAGCAGACCCCGTCCAAATGGTGACCAAAATATACTGATGAGTTCAATTAAGTTTATTGTACCTCACACAAAAGATGAAGCATTAGTTTTACACCAGAAAATCACTGTAAGAGCCGAATAAACACAGTATATAATGCCTCATTTCCACTGAGCAGTACTGTACGGTACGGGACAGTACGGTATGGTTCGGGTCTGTTAACCATGATCTGGCTAGCGTTTCCACTGCCAACAGTACCCTTACTTGATAGGCGTGGTGTTTGGATCGACGTCATTTTCGCGCGAAGAAGAACATAGTAAACTACAATGGATGACATACAGCAGATCTTGTAATAATAGCCAATATAAAAGTTTAAGTAAAAGGTACAAGAAGCTATACAATAAGAAATAAAGCAAACAATTCAGTCAAATATCCAAATGCAGCGCTCTAGTCTAACATTACAAGTAAAGTTAAATACAAATAGCCTATAACGTTAATATGAAACTAAACTCACCCCTCAGCCAAAACGATTGACAGGGAACTCATTATATATTCACGAGACCAAAGATCGCCCGTTAGGTCTACACAAGACGAATTATATGTTTAACCACTAACGTTACCGTCGGAGTCAGAAGAACTAGCCGAGGAAAGGCTCTTCCAGCCGGGAAACATGAGCGCCGAGCCCCGCTGAACGCATGGATCTCACAGCCGGGGAAAAAAATATCTTCATAAATAAACCACAGATTTGAGCTTTAAACAACTACATTCTCGCCTGAAAAACTCTTAAAATTACATTTCGTGATCCAGTAACAGTAGTATTATATTAAACTGTATATAAAAAAATGGCGCTTCTTATGTTGTCATTCTCCTTGTAGCACGCGCAAGTGACGATTCTCTGTCAACCAATCAACATCCTGCAGTGAGTTTAGCTCCACCTTTTAGTACCGTTCCACTGTGCTAGGTACCCCAACGGAAGGGTACCTAAAAAGTGGTACGGTACGGTTCGGCATTTTGGTACCATTCACAACTTTTGATAGTGGAAACGCAAATAAATGCGTACCGTACCGTACCGTACCGTATCGTACCGCTCAGTGGAAACGAGCCATAAGTGCGCATTAAAGTCTTATCCATAAACTCTCTCTCTCTCCCTTTCATTATCATCAACATACACAGCGAAGTAAACAAAACACTCATTTGAACTAACAGTAAACAAATATATACACACCTTTTGAGTGGGTGCTTAATCAACTGGTAAACTGTATATCCAAGACCCCCCCCAGCCCCCCCCAAAAATAAATAAAAATAAAATAAAAAATAAATAAATAAATATTCATCATTTACTCTCTTAAGTTGTTTTAAAGTTATTTGGAAGAATGTGGGTAACCAAACAGTTGATGTACCCCAGTGACTTCCATAGTATATTTGTTTCTACTATGGAAGTCAATGGGGACCAGCAACTGTTTGGTTTTGGGTGAACTATCTCTTTAAGGATACACGGCAGCATTTTTACTATTAGGCCGGCGACACACTGGTTGCGTGGCGTGTCCGTTTTTATTTCGGCTCCCATGTTAACAAGTTAGAGCTTGCACACTTCCTGCAGGACGCGCGTCTCAGGCACGGCTCAAGCCGCGCGAAAAACGCGTGCATGCTAGAAATAGAACCGACGCCTAATTTTCACGTGACACGCAAGCGTGTTGGAAGCATTTCCAGGCAAAACAGAATAGGAAAAGATGTTTATATGTTATTTTGACACGAATACATATTAATAAATGTCATTTTGATGTTTGAAAGTCTCTAGGTTTTGACATGAATGCAAATATAAATGTAATTAAAAAAATATATATTATCAATTTTCAAATACTGCACCAGTAAATACAGAACGAAATATTCTATAGCCTATTTTGCCAAATATATCAAATTGTCAAATATATCACCAATGAGGCTTATCATATGTCACCTATGCAGCAGCGCCGCGTCACGTTTCTGGTGTGCAAAGACTTGGAAAACGCCATGCAACAGAAACGCCACGCTCACGCCATGCAGCCAGTGTGTCGCCGGCCTTAGTAGCATTATCTGCCACTGTCTCTTTAAGACCTGCACGTGACGCGTCTAATATACACGCATTTGACAAGCAGTCAGATTTTCTCTTAATTTTCTCTGTTTGCTTTAGACAAAACCACCTCAATAACAACATCTGTAGATGTATGACACAAATAAAGTAATACTGGTTATTAATAAGTGTAATGTGTATTGGCTGGAAGTCAGTTGTAGTTCTTGTGTTTCTCTATTTTCTGTTTGTGTTTCTCTTTCTTTCAGTGATTCTGCTTGTTAACAGCATGTGTTCACCACTAATGCTCAACAATCACTTACATATTCACTTTAATATCTCAATGCAACACTGCATCAATGTTATTTTTTACTCTTTGTAGTGTGGCTGTTCCTGTGGGGTTGAAAGGGTTAAAAGTGTAAGATAAAAAAGACACACCCATGAAATGTATTTTAACAACCAGGGGCCGTATTCACAAAGAATTTTAAGGCTAAAAGTAGCTCCTAACTGGCGAATTTAGGAGGAACTCCTAAAAATAATGGGCGTGTCTCTCGTAACTTTAGGACTCCTAATTTTTTTGACTAAGAGTAATTCACAAAGCATTTTAGCCCTAAAAGTATCACCTAAGCCTGGGACAGCTTAAAAGAAGTCGAGAGGACTCCTAACTCACTAAGACCTATTCACAAACCGCTTTTTGTGGCATTTCACGTCGCGATGTTTTGAAATGCGTACGCGGCGGCTACAGGAGCTTCCAATCGCGAGGGAACAATTTTGCATTGTAGGCATAATAGGGATGCAATAACGCCACCAACAACAACCAAAACTAGGCTACTCATTCATTGCATGTTAACTAATTGTAACGTTTGATTGTGAATCAAATTAAAATGTTCTTCTCTTTGCAAACGTAGGCAGAGGCATATAGTGACAGATTAATTCAACAATGTTGCAAAGATATTGCATCAATCCATATGTTTCATTAGGCTACTAGGCTATTTGTTTTTCCTTACTCTTTATTCATTTAGGCAATTTATTCAGTTATTCATCATCTTCCGTCCTTCGCACTACTTGTGTAGCGCACGCATTCTCAGACCTGTCACCTGTCAATCATCATCGTAGGGGAGGGGTTTGGAATCATTCCCGCGTTACAATCATCAGCCAATCAAGGTGGTCACTTCAGTCAAGCTCGTGCATGAGTAATGACGTCATCCATAGCAACAAAGATTCACTCTTAGTTTAGGAGTTGTCATTTTTCTTTACTAAGAGTAGGTCTGAAAGGCGTTGTGAATAACTTTTAAGAGAAAACTCCTAGCTAAAATCTTTTAGTGCGATTTAGGAGTACTCCTAGTGGTAAGATAAAATGCTTTGTGAATACGGCCCCAGAGCTAGAAGGTCCAAAATAACCAAGGCAAAGAAAACACATGTAAGTTTGAAAAGATCGATGCTGAAGAGACGGGCACGTTCACAGAAAATCTGGTGCACACACACTGACGAGCACGAACTCGACGGGAGGGTGCTCGGTGGTAATGGGGGAGAGACATGAGAATTGAGGACCGGGACAGGCGGATTAATACGAGAATGAAACACGGGTTTTATTTTGGAAACATGGAAGGCGGGATGAATCCTCCTGTACACTGGAGGGAGTTTGAGGCGGACTGCCACCGGGCTAATGATCTTGGTGACAGTGAACGGGCCGATAAATTTGGGAGCAAGTTTATTAGAGACGGAGCAGAGAGGAATGTTCTTTGTAGAAAGCCACACTTTTTGACCAACGACGTATACGAGAGGCCTAGACCGGTGGCGATCGGCTTTAGCCTTGGTCCACGCTCCCACTTGGAGAAGAGTCTCACGGGCTCTAGTCCAAGTGCGATGACACCTCTGGACGAAAGCGTGAGCGGAGGGGACCGCGACTTCGGATTCCAGACTAGAAAAAATTGGTGGCTGGTAACCTAGACTACACTCAAACGGAGATAGGCCCGTAGATGACACTGGTAACGAATTGTGGGCGTACTCCACCATTGACAGTTGTTGGCTCCATGAGGAAGGATTCTTGGAGACCAGACATCACAACGTTCTCTCCAAATCCTGGTTGGCTCTCTCAGTTTGGCCATTGCTCTGGGGATGAAACCCTGAAGACAGACTAACAGTCGCACCCAGTAATCTACAAAACTCTTGCCAAAATTTGGACACAAATTGGGGTCCTCTGTTGGAAACCACGTCCGTCGGGAGGCCATGTAACCGAAAGACGTGGTTAACGACTGTTAACGCTGTCTCCTTGGCTGAGGGTAATTTGGGCAAGGGAATGAAGTGGACCGCCTTCGAGAACCGGTCCACCACGGTCAAAACTACCGTGTTACCCTGAGAGGGTGGGAGGGCGGTGACAAAATCTAGTGCAATATGGGACCAGGGTCTCGAAGGGATCGGCAGCGGTTGAAGGAGCCCATCTGGGGGTCGATTGGAAGTCTTACCAGTGGCACAAACTGAGCAAGCCAAAACAAAACTGTGAACGTCGCAAGCCATACGTGGCCACCAAAATCGTTGCTTAACTAAAGATGTAGTGCGACTGACTCCTGGATGACAAGCCACATTGGAACAATGCCCCCACTGAATAACGTCGGACCGCAATCCCTCTGGCACAAATAAACGGTTCGGTGGACAACCGACCAGAGGCGTTACCCCTTGTAAGGCCGTCTTGACCTTCGATTCGACCTCCCATGTAAGTGTGGAGATAATTAGGGTCTCCGGAAAAATGCACACGGGAGTAGACGGGCGATCGGAGCGGTCAAAAATGCGTGATAAAGAATCGGGCTTGATGTTTTTGGAGCCCGACCGGTACGAGAGAGTAAAGTCAAAACATCAGAAAAAAAAATGCCCACCGAGCCTGCCTGGAGTTCAATCTTTTAGCGGTTCTAATGTATTCCAGATTCTTATGATCGGTCCAATCGATAAAAGGTACCTCCGACCCTTCTAACCAGTGACGCCATTCTTCCAATGCTAACTTGACTGCCAACAACTCTCTGTTATCAATATCATAATTACGTTCGGCAGGGGACAAACGGTGAGACAAAAACGCGCATGGATGCATTCTGTCGTCTGCAGGAGAACGTTGGGATAGCACTGCACCTACCCCCACCTCTGACGCATCAACCTCCACCACGAACTGACGTGATGGATCAGGGGTAACTAAGATGGGGGCTGAAACAAAGCGGCCTTTCAGTTTGGCAAACACAGCCTCAGCTGCGTCTGATCACCTGAACGTAGTTCTGGGGGAGGTCAAGGCTGTCAGAGGTGAGGCTAGTTGGCTGAATTGCGAATGAACCGCCAGTAGAAATTGGCGAACCCCAGAAACCTCTGTAGGGCCTTACGGGAATCTGGACTTGGCCAATCCACCACAGCCTTAACCTTCTCAGGATCCATACGCATTCCTTCAGACGACACAATGTACCCTAAGAAAGGAACAGACTGTGCATGAAAAGCGCATTTCTCCGCCTTGACAAAAAAAAAAAAAGCCCATTCTCTAGCAGCCTCTGAAGTACTCGTCGAACGTGCTGCACGTGCTCCTGGAGAGAAGAAGAAAAAATCAATATGTCATCCAGGTAGACATATATGAACGTCCCGGGTTACGTATGTAACCCTAGAAAATGATATCTATGAGAAGTTTCAGTCTGGTTTCAGGCCGCACCATAGCACTGAAACTGCGCTCGTTAAAATCACAAATGATTTACTTTTAGCTTCTGACCAAGGCTGTATCTCAATACTAGTTTTACTTGATCTTAGTGCTGCGTTCGATACTATAGATCACACAATACTCTTAGATCGACTACAAAATTATACTGGTGTTCAAGGACAAGCATTAAGCTGGTTTAGATCATACTTATCTGACCGCTACCATTTTGTCTATTTAAATGGAGAAAAATCGATCATAACTCCAGTAAACTATGGAGTGCCGCAGGGATCTGTGTTAGGCCCTCTATTATTCTCAGTATATATGATGCCACTTGGAAATATTATAAGGAAACATGGAATTAGTTTCCATTGTTATGCTGATGACACTCAAATATATATTTCATCACGGCCAGATGAAAACGCTAAATTATCCAAATTGACAGAGTGTGTTAAAGATATAAAAGATTGGATGACGCGTAATTTTCTTTTATTAAATCCAGACAAAACAGAGGTACTACTTATCGGTTCAAAAAACCGCCCACAAAACCTCTCGCAATACAACTTTAATATAGTAGGATGTCCTGTTACTTTATCCTCTACAGTAAAAGACCTGGGTGTTATACTCGATTGCAACCTGTCTTTCAAAAATCATATTTCATATGTTACAAAAACCGCCTTTTTCCACCTTAGAAACATTGCTAAGCTACGTAATATGCTATCAGTTTCTGATGCAGAAAAGTTAGTTCATGCATTCATGACCTCGAGACTAGATTACTGTAATGCTTTATTAGCCGGTTGTCCTGCATCCTCAATTAACAAGCTACAGTTAGTCCAAAATGCCGCCGCTAGAGTTCTTACTAGATCAAGAAAATATGATCATATAACACCGATTTTAGCATCACTGCATTGGTTACCTATAAAGTTCCGTATTAATTACAAGGTATTGCTACTGACTTATAAAGCCCTAAACGGCTTAGCTCCAGTCTATTTAACGGATCTTCTATCGCCCTATAATCCATCGCGCTCTTTAAGATCACTAAATTCAAGGCTTTTGGTCATACCTAGGATATCCAGAACCACCAAAGGAGGGAGAGCATTTTCACATTTAGCTCCAAAACTCTGGAATAGCCTTCCTGATACTGTTCGTTGCTCAGACTCGCTCTCCCAGTTTAAAACTAGATTAAAGCCGCATCTCTTCAGCCAGGCATTCATATAATATTTTTAATCTTACAGTTCAAATTACAATCCGGCCTCTAGTTAATAAACGCCAGAGGAGAACTGGCCCCCGACTGAGCCTGGGTTCTCCCAAGGTTTTTTTTTCTCCATTGGGTCACCTGATGGAGTTTTAGGACACTATTAGGTCACTTGATGGAGTTTTTCGGTTCCTTGCCACTGTTGCCTTTGGCTTGCTCAGTTGGGGATATTCTGGGGATATCTAATTTGATTTTATCAATAAATTCCACTAGAAACAAACCTTGTTGTATTATTTTAATTTAATACTGTGAAGCTGCTTTGATACAATCTGTATTGTGAAAAGCGCTATACAAATATACTTGACTTGACTTGACTTGACTAGTTCCCCGAAGGGACGGACGCTGCGTGTAATCGCAGTGGGAACGCCTCCAGCGTAGTGCGTCTGAAGCATGAATGAAATCAGTCCAATGACGAGACTAAGCGTCACAGTGAGTGACGTCATCGACCAGGAAACTATAAAGCACCCCTGAATCCACAAGCAAAACAGCTTCGGATGTTACTGAAGCAAGCGATCCAAGGGGATGCCGGGAGCATGGCAGGACATGCAGCGTCCGTCCCTTCGGGGAACTAGGGTTACATACGTAACCCGGGACGTTCCCCTTCAGGGACTACCGCTGCGTGTAATCGCAGTGGGAACGCAATACCCACGTCCCCATGCGAGCAAGTCTCCGTCGTGTGTAATCAGGGCGCACAGGCTGACGAAAGAACTTGCGCCCCAGGATTGGAGCTAAAATCGAGACTATAAAATCTGACGAATGTGTGCGGTGAGGACCAGCCTGCCGCATCACAAACATCCTGAAGAGAAGCTCCTGAAAGGAGAGCTTTAGAAGCAGCCATACTCCTGGTAGAGTGAGCCCGTACAGCCAAAGGTGAAGGCTGACCGGCCGACTCATAAGCAAGTGAGATGGCCTCAACCACCCACTTGCTCATCCTTTGCTTAGATGCGGGGCACCCCTTATTGGGCGACCCAAAACAAACAAACAGCTGTTCAGACTTCCTCCACAGGGCAGCTCTGTGGACATAAGCATCTAAAGCCCTAACTGGGCAGAGCAAATTGAGTTTCTCCTGGTCCGACGTCAGAAACGGAGGAGGACAAAAAGCCTGCAGTATGACAGGTCTAACCACAGTGGTTGGAACCTTAGGAATATAACCTGGCCTAGGATAGAGGAAGGCCTTAGCCATGCCAGGTGAGAATTCCAGGCACGAGGGAGCAACCGAGAGTGCTTGAATGTCTCCAATTCTTTTGAGAGACGAAATAGCAAGCAGGAAAATAGTCTTGAGAGTAAGGAACTTCTCGGAAACCTCTTCGAGGGGCTCGAAAGGAGCTAGGGAGAGACCCTCTAGGACGATGGCCAAGTCCCAAGATGGCACCCTCGTGCGTACTGCCGGCCTCAGCCTCAAAGTGCCACGAAGGAAGCGAGATATAAGTGGATGTCTCCCAAGAGAAACTCCACTTAAAGGGGCGTGGTAAGCAGCCAGGGCCGCCACGTACACCTTCAGTGTGGAGTGGGATAACCCCGTGGAGAGACGAGCCTGCAGGAACTCCAGCACTGTACCAACCGGGCAGTTAACTGGGTCCTGTTGGCGCTCTCCACACCAAGAGGTGAAAAGTTTCCACCTCGCGGCATAAAGTTTCCTTGTAGCGGGAGCTCTGGATTGAAGAATGGTCTCAACGACCTCAGTCGAGAGACCGGATTCTATGAGCTGAGCCCCCTTAGAGGCCAAGCCCACAGTCTCCAAAGCTCTGGGCGGGGGTGAAGGATCGACCCACTCGCCTGAGAGAGTAGGTCCCTCCTGATCGGAATCTCCAGGGGAGAGCCGTCGAGGAGGGACACCAGGTCCGAAAACCATACTCGAGCCGGCCAGAACGGGGCTATCAGGAGTAGGCTGACTCCGTCCCGGCGAACCCTTTCCAGAACTCCTGGGAGCAGGGCAATCGGGGGAAATGCATACAGACGTGACCTCGGCCACGCCTGTACCATAGCGTCCAACCCAAGTGGGGCTGGATGGCTGAGAGAGAACCACAGTGGACAGTGTGATGTCTCTCTGGAAGCAAACAGGTCTACCTCGGCACGACCGAAATGTTCCCAAAGGAGCTCCACCACCTCGGGGTGAAGTCTCCATTCCCCGGGCCTCGGCCCCTGCCTCGACAGGATGTCTGCCCCTCGATTCAGATACCCCGGGAGATAAATCGCTCTTAAAGACAGAAGTTTCCCCTGGGACCATAGAAGGATCTGACTGGCTAATTTGTATAATGGACGCGACCGCAGACCCCCCTGATGGTTTATGTAAGAGACCACCGATGTGTTGTCTGAGCGGACAAGCACATGGTGGCCCCTCAGGTCTGGGAGGAAGTGTTTCAGAGCCTGAAACACCGCCAACATTTCTAAGCAGTTTATGTGCCACGAGAGATGATGGTCCTGCCACAGACCCTGAGCTGGGCGACCACTCATGATCGCCCCCCAGCCCGTGAGGGAAGCATCTGTCGTTAGCGTTACGCGACGACAAGGAGCTCCCAACACGGGACCTTGGGACAAGAACCGAGGATCTTTCCACATAACCAGGGCGCGAAGACACCGTCGCGAACTCATGATCGTGCGGAGCGGATTTCCCCTCGGGGAGAATCCCTTGGTTCTGAGCCACCACTGAAGCGGTCTCATGTGCAATAGGCCAAAAGGAATAACGTTGGACGCTGCTGCCATGAGACCTAACAGTCTCTGAAACTGTTTCACAGTGAGTAGCTGGCCTAGCTTGATCTGATTTGCTGCAGCGAGAATCGAAGCAATACGAGCAGGGGAAAGTTGTGACTGCATCGTCGTCGAATCCCACACCACACCGAGAAAAGTGGATCTCTGTACTGGAGAAAGCACACTCTTCTTGGCGTTGAGCCTCAACCCCAATTTCTTGATGTGAGCGAGAACGACATCTCGATGCCGAACCGCCTGAGACTGCGACTGAGCTAAAATCAACCAGTCGTCGATGTAATTCAGAATGCGGATGCCCTGTAAACGCAGAGGAGCTAGAGCCGCATCGATACATTTCATAAACGTTCGGGGTGAAAGTGCTAGGCCGAACGGAAGAACCCGATATTGGTACGCTTCGCCCCCGAAAGCGAACCTCAGGAACTTCCGATGTTGAGGAAGAATAGACACATGGAAGTAGGCGTCCTTTAGATCTATCGTGACAAACCAGTCCTCGGACCTGATTTGTGACACGATCTGTTTGAGAGTAAGCATCTTGAACTTGAGTTTCCCTACAGTGCGATTTAAGAGACGCAGATCCAAAATCGGACGCAACCCCCCGTCTTTCTTTGGAACAATGAAGTAACGGCTGTAATAACCTGACTCCCTGCTGGGAGGAGGAACCCGTTCTATAGCTCCTTTTTGAAGAAGAGTCATAACCTCCTGTTCCATTACCAGAGCCTGCTCGGGGCCCACCACATTGAGAAGAACCCCTCTGAACCGAGGCGGACGAGACCTGAATTGTATAGCGTAACCTCTTTCGACCGTATGCAGGACCCACTGAGACACATTGGGAAGATTTTTCCACTCCACTAGAAAATCTACTAAGGGTACCAGCCTCTCGAGGCTGGCCTCTGGTTGAATATTCTGCGTGACAGACACAGCGCCCTGTAACGGCGCACCGGCAGGGAACAACTGGTCTGAGCACTCCAGAGCCCTCCTTGGAGGGGGCGAGCGTCCCTCGGGAAAACACTCGCCGGGCCCTTCTACGCCCTGTTTCGGCAGGGTTAGTAGAACAGACCCCTGAGGGCCCCGAGGGAGACGGGGCACCTTTAAAGGAGGTGAACACGAGTCTCTCTCGGTGGGGACCACCCTCAGAGCCCTGACGGCGTAAGCGTCAGGACCTTTTAGACGCGGCCTTCTTGGCGACAATGACTGTCCTCAGATCAGCCCTGCCCCGCGAAGGCTGCGCCTGAGAGCGTCCCGTCTCGTCCCTCCAGTTTCTCTGCGGGGGGGCACGAGACGCGACGCTTTGTTTTTGCTGCGCTCTCTGCGATGTACTCGGCGGCTGGGACTGTCCTCGCTCAGCAATCCCAGAGACAGTTACTTTTAGCGGGATAAATTTATTAAATGCGGCTGCCTGCTTTTTTTCTTCCTGAAACCTCTCAGTGACAGAGTGGAGAGCATCACCGAAGAGGCCCGCAGGGGAAACAGGGGCATTTAAAAGAAGAGACTTATCTTTTTCTTTCATTGATGTCTGATTTAACCATAAATGCCTCTCCGTGGCCACCAGGGCTGCCATAGACCGGCCGATAGATTTTGCGGTCTCCTTGGTGGCCCGGAGAGTGAGATCAGCTGTCTGCCTGAGCTCATTAATAGTCTCAACAGAAATCTCTCCCCCTTCACTAGCTTCCTTAAGCAGGTCGGCCTGATATGCCTGCATGATAGCCATAGTATGCAGGCACGCGGCCGCCTGTCCCGCCGCCGAGTAAGCCTTTCCCACCAGCGCTGATGTATTTTTTAAAGGTCTGGTGGGAAGAGCCGGTGCTTTAAGTGACGATGCCGATTCGGGAGAGAGATAGCTCGCGAGCGTCTCCTCCGCCTTCGGCAACGTCACATAACCAAATGCTTTAGCTCCCATGATGTTACCATAAGCATTAGACTGATTAGTGTAAATACGACTGGACACTGGTCTAGCCCAGGTCTTCGACACCTCGGTGTGAAGATCTGGGAAAAATGGTAAGCACCGGCGAGAAGGCAGAGAACGTGACGGCAGAAATCTTTCATCAAGTTTACTTTTTGGTTTAGACTCCTGCCTATCAGCTGGCCACTCAATGCTGAGCTTCTCAATAGCACGAGATAAAACATCAGTTAATTCATTTTCCTCATTTACATTTGTGTGTTGGTGTACAGTGTCTTCTGTTGCAAGACTTTCAACATCCAGCTCCTCAGAACTGGATAGCCGAAGTTCTTGAACATCGTGTGCCTCAACCGGAACGGAAGTAACCGCCGACCGTGCTTCCAGAACCGGGGGAGAGGCACTAGATATCACCGGAGAAGGCTGAGATAGGGCGGGGCCCGTCTCAAACCCCGCGGTGATATCCATCTGCGAACCCCAAGACAAGCGCCGCCGCTCTGCCTCGACAGAAGCGGGACCCGAGCCTTGGGGAGCGCGCAGCGAACCGCCCTCCTCGAAGAGCGATCGCCGCGAGCGCAGCGTTCTTAAGGGAAGACGCTCGCAATGCTCACAATCAGCCCCCTCGAGAGCTGACTGGGCATGCGGCATCCCCAAACAAGCATGAGAGAGTAGGTCCCTCCTGATCGGAATCTCCAGGGGAGAGCCGTCGAGGAGGGACACCAGGTCCGAAAACCATACTCGAGCCGGCCAGAACGGGGCTATCAGGAGTAGGCTGACTCCGTCCCGGCGAACCCTTTCCAGAACTCCTGGGAGCAGGGCAATCGGGGGAAATGCATACAGACGTGACCTCGGCCACGCCTGTACCATAGCGTCCAACCCAAGTGGGGCTGGATGGCTGAGAGAGAACCACAGTGGACAGTGTGATGTCTCTCTGGAAGCAAACAGGTCTACCTCGGCACGACCGAAATGTTCCCAAAGGAGCTCCACCACCTCGGGGTGAAGTCTCCATTCCCCGGGCCTCGGCCCCTGCCTCGACAGGATGTCTGCCCCTCGATTCAGATACCCCGGGAGATAAATCGCTCTTAAAGACAGAAGTTTCCCCTGGGACCATAGAAGGATCTGACTGGCTAATTTGTATAATGGACGCGACCGCAGACCCCCCTGATGGTTTATGTAAGAGACCACCGATGTGTTGTCTGAGCGGACAAGCACATGGTGGCCCCTCAGGTCTGGGAGGAAGTGTTTCAGAGCCTGAAACACTGCCAACATTTCTAAGCAGTTTATGTGCCACGAGAGATGATGGTCCTGCCACAGACCCTGAGCTGGGCGACCACTCATGATCGCCCCCCAGCCCGTGAGGGAAGCATCTGTCGTTAGCGTTACGCGACGACAAGGAGCTCCCAACACGGGACCTTGGGACAAGAACCGAGGATCTTTCCACATAACCAGGGCGCGAAGACACCGTCGCGAACTCATGATCGTGCGGAGCGGATTTCCCCTCGGGGAGAATCCCTTGGTTCTGAGCCACCACTGAAGCGGTCTCATGTGCAATAGGCCAAAAGGAATAACGTTGGACGCTGCTGCCATGAGACCTAACAGTCTCTGAAACTGTTTCACAGTGAGTAGCTGGCCTAGCTTGATCTGATTTGCTGCAGCGAGAATCGAAGCAATACGAGCAGGGGAAAGTTGTGCCTGCATCGTCGTCGAATCCCACACCACACCGAGAAAAGTGGATCTCTGTACTGGAGAAAGCACACTCTTCTTGGCGTTGAGCCTCAACCCCAATTTCTTGATGTGAGCGAGAACGACATCTCGATGCCGAACCGCCTGAGACTGCGACTGAGCTAAAATCAACCAGTCGTCGATGTAATTCAGAATGCGGATGCCCTGTAAACGCAGAGGAGCTAGAGCCGCATCGATACATTTCATAAACGTTCGGGGTGAAAGTGCTAGGCCGAACGGAAGAACCCGATATTGGTACGCTTCGCCCCCGAAAGCGAACCTCAGGAACTTCCGATGTTGAGGAAGAATAGACACATGGAAGTAGGCGTCCTTTAGATCTATCGTGACAAACCAGTCCTCGGACCTGATTTGTGACACGATCTGTTTGAGAGTAAGCATCTTGAACTTGAGTTTCCCTACAGTGCGATTTAAGAGACGCAGATCCAAAATCGGACGCAACCCCCCGTCTTTCTTTGGAACAATGAAGTAACGGCTGTAATAACCTGACTCCCTGCTGGGAGGAGGAACCCGTTCTATAGCTCCTTTTTGAAGAAGAGTCATAACCTCCTGTTCCATTACCAGAGCCTGCTCGGGGCCCACCACATTGAGAAGAACCCCTCTGAACCGAGGCGGACGAGACCTGAATTGTATAGCGTAACCTCTTTCGACCGTATGCAGGACCCACTGAGACACATTGGGAAGATTTTTCCACTCCACTAGAAAATCTACTAAGGGTACCAGCCTCTCGAGGCTGGCCTCTGGTTGAATATTCTGCGTGACAGACACAGCGCCCTGTAACGGCGCACCGGCAGGGAACAACTGGTCTGAGCACTCCAGAGCCCTCCTTGGAGGGGGCGAGCGTCCCTCGGGAAAACACTTGCCGGGCCCTTCTACGCCCTGTTTCGGCAGGGTTAGTAGAACAGACCCCTGAGGGCCCCGAGGGAGACGGGGCACCTTTAAAGGAGGTGAACACGAGTCTCTCTCGGTGGGGACCACCCTCAGAGCCCTGACGGCGTAAGCGTCAGGACCTTTTAGACGCGGCCTTCTTGGCGACAATGACTGTCCTCAGATCAGCCCTGCCCCGCGAAGGCTGCGCCTGAGAGCGTCCCGTCTCGTCCCTCCAGTTTCTCTGCGGGGGGGCACGAGACGCGACGCTTTGTTTTTGCTGCGCTCTCTGCGATGTACTCGGCGGCTGGGACTGTCCTCGCTCAGCAATCCCAGAGACAGTTACTTTTAGCGGGATAAATTTATTAAATGCGGCTGCCTGCTTTTTTTCTTCCTGAAACCTCTCAGTGACAGAGTGGAGAGCATCACCGAAGAGGCCCGCAGGGGAAACAGGGGCATTTAAAAGAAGAGACTTATCTTTTTCTTTCATTGATGTCTGATTTAACCATAAATGCCTCTCCGTGGCCACCAGGGCTGCCATAGACCGGCCGATAGATTTTGCGGTCTCCTTGGTGGCCCGGAGAGTGAGATCAGCTGTCTGCCTGAGCTCATTAATAGTCTCAACAGAAATCTCTCCCCCTTCACTAGCTTCCTTAAGCAGGTCGGCCTGATATGCCTGCATGATAGCCATAGTATGCAGGCACGCGGCCGCCTGTCCCGCCGCCGAGTAAGCCTTTCCCACCAGCGCTGATGTATTTTTTAAAGGTCTGGTGGGAAGAGCCGGTGCTTTAAGTGACGATGCCGATTCGGGAGAGAGATAGCTCGCGAGCGTCTCCTCCGCCTTCGGCAACGTCACATAACCAAATGCTTTAGCTCCCATGATGTTACCATAAGCATTAGACTGATTAGTGTAAATACGACTGGACACTGGTCTAGCCCAGGTCTTCGACACCTCGGTGTGAAGATCTGGGAAAAATGGTAAGCACCGGCGAGAAGGCAGAGAACGTGACGGCAGAAATCTTTCATCAAGTTTACTTTTTGGTTTAGACTCCTGCCTATCAGCTGGCCACTCAATGCTGAGCTTCTCAATAGCACGAGATAAAACATCAGTTAATTCATTTTCCTCATTTACATTTGTGTGTTGGTGTACAGTGTCTTCTGTTGCAAGACTTTCAACATCCAGCTCCTCAGAACTGGATAGCCGAAGTTCTTGAACATCGTGTGCCTCAACCGGAACGGAAGTAACCGCCGAGCGTGCTTCCAGAACCGGGGGAGAGGCACTAGATATCACCGGAGAAGGCTGAGATAGGGCGGGGCCCGTCTCAAACCCCGCGGTGATATCCATCTGCGAACCCCAAGACAAGCGCCGCCGCTCTGCCTCGACAGAAGCGGGACCCGAGCCTTGGGGAGCGCGCAGCGAACCGCCCTCCTCGAAGAGCGATCGCCGCGAGCGCAGCGTTCTTAAGGGAAGACGCTCGCAATGCTCACAATCAGCCCCCTCGAGAGCTGACTGGGCATGCGGCATCCCCAAACAAGCATGAGAGAGTAGGTCCCTCCTGATCGGAATCTCCAGGGGAGAGCCGTCGAGGAGGGACACCAGGTCCGAAAACCATACTCGAGCCGGCCAGAACGGGGCTATCAGGAGTAGGCTGACTCCGTCCCGGCGAACCCTTTCCAGAACTCCTGGGAGCAGGGCAATCGGGGGAAATGCATACAGACGTGACCTCGGCCACGCCTGTACCATAGCGTCCAACCCAAGTGGGGCTGGATGGCTGAGAGAGAACCACAGTGGACAGTGTGATGTCTCTCTGGAAGCAAACAGGTCTACCTCGGCACGACCGAAATGTTGCCAAAGGAGCTCCACCACCTCGGGGTGAAGTCTCCATTCCCCGGGCCTCGGCCCCTGCCTCGACAGGATGTCTGCCCCTCGATTCAGATACCCCGGGAGATAAATCGCTCTTAAAGACAGAAGTTTCCCCTGGGACCATAGAAGGATCTGACTGGCTAATTTGTATAATGGACGCGACCGCAGACCCCCCTGATGGTTTATGTAAGAGACCACCGATGTGTTGTCTGAGCGGACAAGCACATGGTGGCCCCTCAGGTCTGGGAGGAAGTGTTTCAGAGCCTGAAACACCGCCAACATTTCTAAGCAGTTTATGTGCCACGAGAGATGATGGTCCTGCCACAGACCCTGAGCTGGGCGACCACTCATGATCGCCCCCCAGCCCGTGAGGGAAGCATCTGTCGTTAGCGTTACGCGACGACAAGGAGCTCCCAACACGGGACCTTGGGACAAGAACCGAGGATCTTTCCACATAACCAGGGCGCGAAGACACCGTCGCGAACTCATGATCGTGCGGAGCGGATTTCCCCTCGGGGAGAATCCCTTGGTTCTGAGCCACCACTGAAGCGGTCTCATGTGCAATAGGCCAAAAGGAATAACGTTGGACGCTGCTGCCATGAGACCTAACAGTCTCTGAAACTGTTTCACAGTGAGTAGCTGGCCTAGCTTGATCTGATTTGCTGCAGCGAGAATCGAAGCAATACGAGCAGGGGAAAGTTGTGCCTGCATCGTCGTCGAATCCCACACCACACCGAGAAAAGTGGATCTCTGTACTGGAGAAAGCACACTCTTCTTGGCGTTGAGCCTCAACCCCAATTTCTTGATGTGAGCGAGAACGACATCTCGATGCCGAACCGCCTGAGACTGCGACTGAGCTAAAATCAACCAGTCGTCGATGTAATTCAGAATGCGGATGCCCTGTAAACGCAGAGGAGCTAGAGCCGCATCGATACATTTCATAAACGTTCGGGGTGAAAGTGCTAGGCCGAACGGAAGAACCCGATATTGGTACGCTTCGCCCCCGAAAGCGAACCTCAGGAACTTCCGATGTTGAGGAAGAATAGACACATGGAAGTAGGCGTCCTTTAGATCTATCGTGACAAACCAGTCCTCGGACCTGATTTGTGACACGATCTGTTTGAGAGTAAGCATCTTGAACTTGAGTTTCCCTACAGTGCGATTTAAGAGACGCAGATCCAAAATCGGACGCAACCCCCCGTCTTTCTTTGGAACAATGAAGTAACGGCTGTAATAACCTGACTCCCTGCTGGGAGGAGGAACCCGTTCTATAGCTCCTTTTTGAAGAAGAGTCATAACCTCCTGTTCCATTACCAGAGCCTGCTCGGGGCCCACCACATTGAGAAGAACCCCTCTGAACCGAGGCGGACGAGACCTGAATTGTATAGCGTAACCTCTTTCGACCGTATGCAGGACCCACTGAGACACATTGGGAAGATTTTTCCACTCCACTAGAAAATCTACTAAGGGTACCAGCCTCTCGAGGCTGGCCTCTGGTTGAATATTCTGCGTGACAGACACAGCGCCCTGTAACGGCGCACCGGCAGGGAACAACTGGTCTGAGCACTCCAGAGCCCTCCTTGGAGGGGGCGAGCGTCCCTCGGGAAAACACTCGCCGGGCCCTTCTACGCCCTGTTTCGGCAGGGTTAGTAGAACAGACCCCTGAGGGCCCCGAGGGAGACGGGGCACCTTTAAAGGAGGTGAACACGAGTCTCTCTCGGTGGGGACCACCCTCAGAGCCCTGACGGCGTAAGCGTCAGGACCTTTTAGACGCGGCCTTCTTGGCGACAATGACTGTCCTCAGATCAGCCCTGCCCCGCGAAGGCTGCGCCTGAGAGCGTCCCGTCTCGTCCCTCCAGTTTCTCTGCGGGGGGGCACGAGACGCGACGCTTTGTTTTTGCTGCGCTCTCTGCGATGTACTCGGCGGCTGGGACTGTCCTCGCTCAGCAATCCCAGAGACAGTTACTTTTAGCGGGATAAATTTATTAAATGCGGCTGCCTGCTTTTTTTCTTCCTGAAACCTCTCAGTGACAGAGTGGAGAGCATCACCGAAGAGGCCCGCAGGGGAAACAGGGGCATTTAAAAGAAGAGACTTATCTTTTTCTTTCATTGATGTCTGATTTAACCATAAATGCCTCTCCGTGGCCACCAGGGCTGCCATAGACCGGCCGATAGATTTTGCGGTCTCCTTGGTGGCCCGGAGAGTGAGATCAGCTGTCTGCCTGAGCTCATTAATAGTCTCAACAGAAATCTCTCCCCCTTCACTAGCTTCCTTAAGCAGGTCGGCCTGATATGCCTGCATGATAGCCATAGTATGCAGGCACGCGGCCGCCTGTCCCGCCGCAGAGTAAGCCTTTCCCACCAGCGCTGATGTATTTTTTAAAGGTCTGGTGGGAAGAGCCGGTGCTTTAAGTGACGATGCCGATTCGGGAGAGAGATAGCTCGCGAGCGTCTCCTCCGCCTTCGGCAACGTCACATAACCAAATGCTTTAGCTCCCATGATGTTACCATAAGCATTAGACTGATTAGTGTAAATACGACTGGACACTGGTCTAGCCCAGGTCTTCGACACCTCGGTGTGAAGATCTGGGAAAAATGGTAAGCACCGGCGAGAAGGCAGAGAACGTGACGGCAGAAATCTTTCATCAAGTTTACTTTTTGGTTTAGACTCCTGCCTATCAGCTGGCCACTCAATGCTGAGCTTCTCAATAGCACGAGATAAAACATCAGTTAATTCATTTTCCTCATTTACATTTGTGTGTTGGTGTACAGTGTCTTCTGTTGCAAGACTTTCAACATCCAGCTCCTCAGAACTGGATAGCCGAAGTTCTTGAACATCGTGTGCCTCAACCGGAACGGAAGTAACCGCCGAGCGTGCTTCCAGAACCTGGGGAGAGGCACTAGATATCACCGGAGAAGGCTGAGATAGGGCGGGGCCCGTCTCAAACCCCGCGGTGATATCCATCTGCGAACCCCAAGACAAGCGCCGCCGCTCTGCCTCGACAGAAGCGGGACCCGAGCCTTGGGGAGCGCGCAGCGAACCGCCCTCCTCGAAGAGCGATCGCCGCGAGCGCAGCGTTCTTAAGGGAAGACGCTCGCAATGCTCACAATCAGCCCCCTCGAGAGCTGACTGGGCATGCGGCATCCCCAAACAAGCAACACATAGTTGGTGTGAATCCCCGCCTGTGATGTATCGAGTACAGGGGGGAACACACTTCTTCATATTGCTGCTCGTTCGCCATGCACGTTTGACAAATCCACTGCTTCCTCCTGAAACGCAGAAACAGAAACAAACGAACAAGCAGACACAAGACAGGACTCATGACATTTACTGCTCCACTCCAACACTGATCTATGCTGCCAGTCAATTTTGGGGTTGTGTTTAATGAGCCAGGGGTGTCCGAGAACAATGGGTGCGAGGGGGGAGTCCAGAATGTAGAAATAAGTAATTTCCGTGTGGTTGCCAGATACGATGAGTGTGATGGGTCCAGTGGTGAATGAAATGGTGGGAAGAGCTTGGCCGTTGAGAGCGTGAACTGCAATGGTACGGGTGAGGGGTAGAAGGGGGGCCTGAATCTGGAGTGCAAATGTGTAGTCCATGAAGTTACCTTCTGCCCCGGAGTCCAGTAGTGCTCGACAGTCGTGAGTGTGGGCTGACCATCTTAGTCTTACCGGGAGGAGTGTAGATGTTGATGAGGTCTTCTCAGCAGAGATCCCACCTGACAGTAGCCTCAGATTTACTGCCGGGCTTGCCCTTTTACCGGGCAGTTATAGGCAAAATATCCGGCTGCACCACAGTAAAGGCAAAGGCCCTGGGATCTCCGCCTTTCCTTCTCCTCCCGGGAAAGCCGAGCTCACCCGACCTGCATGGGCTCGTGATCGTAGACGGGGCTGATCGCCGCCGCTGACTCGCATAGTCTCAGCCGCTCCAGAGACCCGAGCGGGTAACCTCAGACGTTCGACTTGGGAGAGTCGGGAATCCACACGAAGCGCCAGTTCGATCAACTCATTGAGTCTAGTGGGTAAGTCCAGCCCATGCAGGAACATATCCCACTGCGCCTCCTCATTCCACTGATACTCTGCCGCCAAAGTCCGGAACTCGATAGAGTAATCAGATACAGATCTCTCGCCTTGCTTGAGGTCCGCGAGAATCCGTGCCGCTTCTCTTCCTGCGACCGCGCAGTCGAATACCCTCTTCATTTCGGCGGCGAGTGTCTGGAACGAGGCACAGCATGGATCTTGGTTCTCCCACACCGCCGTCCCCCATAGCGCTGCCCTCCCAGTCAGTAGCGTGAGCACAAACGCCACCTTGCTCTGTTCAGTGGCAAAGGTCCTGGGCTGCAGAGAAAAGTGCATTGAACAGCATGTTAGGAATGCTCTGCAAAAGTTTGGCTCACCGTTGTATAGCTCGGGAACAGGTAGGCGGGGCTCTGACTGGGAGGCGCTCTCTGGTGGTACGGGGGGAGCGGGCGGTGTGGGTGGCGCAGTGGGAATTCGTAGATGTTGCAATTGCTGGGTGACCTTAGACATCTGCGCCACAAGAGCTTGAATAGCCCGACCCGACTCGTTCATGTTCCTTTCCTGGGTATCCATCCGTGAAATGCTGGACTTGATGAATTGCTCCAGAGGAGAAGAGGGTCCACTTGCTGCTTCCATCGCTTGGTCAGATCGTTCTGTCATAATACCCAAGCGGAAGCAAAGGTGCAAGTAATACTCTTTACTGGTAGGTCGCAAGACAAGAACAATACAAAAACTCAGGAACTCGGGTGGGCTAGTGGCGCAGGGACAAGACGGTCAGTGTGCTGGTGAAGAGTGGTGACGGTGAATCTTGTGCAGGTGAACATCCAAACGAGACGAGACGAAACCCACGAAGACACCGAACAGGAAACTCGAATCAGGAACAGGACTGTAGACGGCACACGATGACACACACTGAGGACACCAAACAACGATCTGACAAAGAGAGGAGAGTGCGATGAGCCTTTATAGGTGAGTGAATTGGCAGCAGCTGGTGCGGGGAATGAGATCAGCTGGCCCGCTGATCAGCTGCAACGAGCGGTCACGCCCACTCACACACACCCACACACACAGAACAACAAATACACGAGACACGAAGAAAACAGTGAATTCATGAACCGTGACAGTACTGGGACTTCTGCTTGCTTTAGATGTGATCAGTGAACTAGAGGTTCTAAATGCATCTCTCCAGAAAAACACTCAGACAGTGGAGGGCATGCTCCCTGCAGTCTCTCTTGTCCAAGAAAGCTTGAAATCCAAAAGAAACACTGAAGAGATATTCTGGGCAGGCTCCTGCATACACACCTGGATCAGCTGTGGGTTTTTACAGAGTAGAGTTCTACCGTGTCCTTGACACAGTAGATGCACAAACTACTGAGAAGTTTATGCAACCAGGCATTCAAACTTTAAAAGAACTGGAAAACTCACTCCTGACTCCCATTACAAATAATGCAGCAGTTTGGAAATTATATCCTGAACTGAACGAGGAAGACTTGAAAGTCCAATTAGCCATGTTTAAAAACAAGTACAAGGTCAGCACAACTGCAGATGCTGTGCATGTTTTGAGAGAAATTCCCCCTGAAATCAGGAGCCTATTTGATCAGGTAGAGACATTAGTAAGATTGTTGATGGTGGTGCCCATATCATCTGCTGAGGCAGAGCGCAGTTTTAGTGGGTTACACAGGTTGAAAACTTGGTTGCGATCAACCATGACTCAAAAAAGACTCAATGGCATTGCTGTGTGCCATATTCACCAAGAGAGGCTTGACAGACTGGACAGACAAGAAATTGCCCAGCAGTATGTTCAGGGTAATGAAAGGAGGAGAGATGTTTTTGGGGTCCTTCATTGAGTAAATTTGTTTGGCTGCACTAGACGGAATTTCTCATACTCCGCATACTTACTTATTTTTATTTATGTAAATATGTTGTTGTTATTTTATTTTATTATTATTTTTGCACATAGGTTCTTTGCTTTTTTTGTTCATAATGATAGACTTTGTTGAGATAAGCAAATGTTTAAATAAAACATACTTTGCTGAAGACATGAAGTTTTGGTGGGTGATTGGCATACTAGTCAAATAACAGTCTGATCATGCATTGCTAGTTGTGATCAGGTAGGCCCTTGGCTTTGTTTACCCTGGTTCATTGTTGTTTATCCATGATTTCAAATAAGAATCCCCCAATGGATTTTTAGTGCAAATCATTAGCCCAAATTACGCAAAGTAACTACTTGAGCACTAGTTAAAGCCATAATTACACAAAATAACGAATTGAGTTTAAATCATTTGCTGACAGCTTGGTCCCCCCAGTTAAAAAATCCTATCTGCGCCCCTGTGTGTGTCTCTAGTTCTGAAATCTTCTCTGTCAGAGAAGGCTATGCTATACACTCTAAAAACTCCTGGGTTATTTCTTCAACCCATTTTCTGGGTTATTTGTGTTGGGTTAAAATTATGGGTTATTTTTTCAGAGAGTAACCATTTTCTGGGTTATAGGGCTAATATTTTAACCCAATTCATGGGTTGTTTGGGTTTCTGGGTTATTTTTCAAAGAGTAACCCATGTTCTGGGTTATAGGGTTGGCTTTCTCTCTCTCTCTCTCTCGCCCGCCCCCAGTTGTTCTGGAATTTTCTCACAACAGTCGTTTGAAATAACCGTCACTTCGCGCTCGATCCGTTTTGGCCTGTGCTTCATCAGTGCATCTTCATCTATATTCAAGGTAAGAGAGTATTTTCAGTGTTGATGTAATGTAAACTTTTCTGTGTCCATGTCCCTGTTGCTAGTTTAGCACCATTTGCTAAAAAATACGTTGCTACGTTGAGACTAGCGTTAGCCGTGGTAATTCTGTGGTTGGCATGTAGCTGCGGCTATAACGACAACATCTAGGACAACTCGAGGTAAAGTTATCGCACACCGGACGCGATTTTGAACACGGTCCTGAGCCATTGCTGGGTGCCGCGGACAGTGTGTCTACACTCATAGAGAATAATGTGTTAGAATTTTAAAGACGTGGTGCTGCGCTTCTCGTCCTGTGTGTGCGAGCCCCTTGAGAGAGTGCACGTCCGGTGAGCGATACCTCGAGTTGTCCTAGACGCGACGCTGCGCTTCTCGTCCGGTGTGCGAGCCCCAAAGCCGCGGCTACAGAGCGACGAGGCAACACAATAGTTGAGTTATATTATGTTTACCAGCTGCACTGTGCTTATCATATTATACAGTGCTCTATTGGCTGAAGTAGTGAGAGTTAAAGAAGCGGGTCAAGTCTTTGAATTGTTGCTAACCTCTATATTGCTATTTTTTCTCCAGGTCATTTTGATCCATCATTATTTGTTAGCTTGATAATGAAAGAGTGTCTGGTGAGTGGTTCACAATTGTCTCGACTTATTAACAATACTCATGTTGTCTTGTTTTCTGTTTTTCAGATGAAGACATAGATGAGGAGGCATTTCTTCTCTTTGACGAGGACACTATCAAAAATCTTGTCCCCAAAATTGGCCTCAGGCTTAAATTCCTGAGGCTCTTCAGAGAATTGTTGTTTATTTTTCTATTTTTTTATTTCTAATATTGTTATTACAGTGTGACCTAAAATAAATAGGAAAATAAACATGTCCAAGTGTGTGTTTTTTCATATAGATTTTAATTTAATGCAATAAAAATGTAAAAGTGCTTGAAGTGTGTAATATAATGTAAAATATAATGTTTTCTGAAATAAGGCACACTGGGATAGTGACCCAAGTAAGGTTATTTTTGACCCAACTCCTGGGTTAAAAAAGGATCAACTAATTTTTGGGTTATTTCTACCCAGATATTGGGTTTTTTAAACCCAACATTTGGGTCAGGTATTTAACCCATAATTTGGGTCAAAAAGAATAACCCAATTTTCTGAGTTGAAATAACCCATAAATTAGTTGGTCCCTTTTTAACCCAGGAGTTGAGTCAAAAATAACCCATTATGGGTTATTTTTGACCCAGGAGTTTTTAGAGTGTGCATATGACATGAAGTGCAAGTGACAATAATAGGAGAAGACATGACTCACCATGTTTGTTGACTGATCTTACCTACCACAGTTGTTTGATGGACTCGAAAGGTGCGAGATAAAAAAGGCAAACACGGATGGCAGATTAACAGGCTAGCTCGTTTTGCGAGCGATAGTGATTTAGATTGAAGCTAGATTGTCTAGCTTGAAAACAAAACAAAAACTACCCCAAGGGGGAAAACAGGACTTGACGTGCAACACATGCGGTAAAGTACAACTTTTGACAATGATCTGGTAAAGGACTGCAAACACAAGGAGAAAAGAAAGGGAGCAAAGAAGGCAGGTAACGAGGGCAGGTGGGGCAAACTAACTAATAATCAGGTAACAAGATGTGCAGGGTTAGACAATCAACTGGAGAGCACATGGCAAGAGGAAACACTGGATAAGCCATGTGCTCACCCCAACTAGACAAAAACAAGCACATGGCCAGTAAAAACAAATCACAAGCCATGTGCTCGCACAAAACCAGACATGAACACCCAGCAAATGAGAACTCATAAGCATATGACAACATGAAAGCACACAGCCAATGTAAATCACAAGACAAATCAGGACATGAAAGCATGTGGCTGGTGTAATCTCAAACCTCTACACAGAACACAAAAACGCACAACGCATGCTCACACGACAGAACAGAGCGCAACAGAACGAGTGTAAGATCACCCTGTGCGCTCACAACAGAATACAAACACACGGAGCACGAGTGTCTGATACCCGACACAGAACCGAAACCAAACTAGACCGAAGTGCTAGGATGTACCAAGGCATATACAGACGAGAGCGCACGGCTCGAAACCGCCAGCTCAGACGAAGACAAGAAAATACAGGAGTGTCAGGGCTCTTCCACAAAACCAAGAAATAAACTAGACAGAAGTGACAGAACCCTGACAGCCTTTAGCCCATATTTAAACCTGTTAGAAAGATGCTGACCACAGAGTAAATGTTCATGTGTTATTCTCCTGACATGTTATTTTCATGGGAGATATATTTATATACGCCTAGGATACAATTTGTAAAAAAAAATTATAATAAAAAAAACATTGCATTTAAATGGTATAATAATAATAATCAATAAAGACTTTATTTAAAATATTAAGAATACATTTTCTTTTACATGTGTAAAAAATGTTACAAAAACAGACCAAATTTTTTTTATTAAACGTGCTAGTTTGGACATAGGCTACTGTAAACCTTTAACATAGGCTATCTACTTTTTTAATATTTTTATTTTTATTTTTATTATTATAAAATTTTTATTTATAAGAACCAAGTGTGTGCCAGTGCTATTTCACCGTTAGATAAAAGCCTACATATCATGCATCATTAATCGTAGATTTATCTTTATCTTTAACAAATAAGTTCATTTGCATTATTTGGCTGAGGATGAGAAGCTCCTCCTCCTATGTAGTTTGATCATCAAAAACTCCTTGGACAAACTTGAGAAGGCATTTTTACATTTGGAGTGTTACAGTACACAAGTTACGGAAATCCAATGTATGTTTCGAAATACTTTGAGTTACGTTGAAAATGCATCTTAATAATACCTTATCATATTACCAAATAATATACAGTATGACAAATATAAAACAATTTTCATGATATAAAATAAAAAAATCAAAACTACTTTTGACCTCTGTGATTGTCCTTTGACTTTGTACAGTAGTTACATTTGTTGTTCTTTTGTTTCATATTGGTTCATAAATGTGTCATATTGGTTTCAGATGCAGATTTTGTCCTTAAAAAAAAAAAATTCTCAAGCCTCTCCTGTAACTGAAGACAGACACACTATAAACAGGTCTACCGCTGGAACCAAGAAATTAAGGTAATTATAATGCATTGTTGTAAGTTAGATTACTAAATTATATTATCTAAATAAGTATTATGTCACTAATTCTGAGCAGTTGTTAAATTAATGTATACATTTGTTGTTTAGAACATGGAAACTCAAGATGCTGCTGTTGCTGAGGCAGTAAAGGCATCAGGCGAGTCCACCCTGGAAAAAGCTACAGCAAAAGCTAAAGAAACATTTGATCAGTTGTTAAATGTCTCACTTAACATCGCCGTGACTGGAAAGACAGGATCTGGGAAATCCTCCTTTGTAAATGCACTTAGAGAGATAGATAAAGATGATGAGGGAGCAGCACCTACTGGAGTTACTGAACAAACAACGGAAGTCACCATGTATGAGCATCCTACAATGCCAAATGTGAAGATCTGGGACCTGCCTGGAATAGGATCACCAACCTTCAAAGCAGATAAATACCTTAAATATGTCAAATTTAAGGACTATGATTTCTTCTTTATCCTTAACTCAGAAAGGTTCACACAGAATGACATCATGCTGGCTAAAGAAATAAGAAAACAGAAGAAAAACTTTTACTTTGTTCGTTCCAAGATTGACAATGACATCAAAGGAGAGGAAAGGAAAAAGGGATTTGATGAGCAGAAAATTCTTTACGAAATAAGAAAGGACTGTCAAAAAAACCTAAAAGATGTGGGAGAACCTAAAGTCTTCTTGATATCGTCTTTTGACTTGGAGAAATATGATTTTGCAATACTTCAAAACACTCTCGAAGAAGAGCTTCCAGACCATAAGACATCTGCTCTTCTACAAGCCTGGCCAGTGTGCTCCACAGCATCTCTTGAGAAGAAGATCAGATTCTTCGAAGGCATGATCTGGGCTGCATCTCTTGCCTCTGGTGGGATAGCAGTGGTCCCTCTGCCTGGTCTGTCAGTAGCATGTGATACAGCCATAGTGTTGGGTTTCCTCTTAAGGTGCTACTATTCATTTGGTTTGGATGACAGATCACTGTCAAGGCTTTCAGAAAGAGTGAACAAGCCCCACCTGAAAGATATGGCCAAATCAAAGTTTGTTGCTGCCATCAAAGAAAAAGCTGTGACCAGAATTTCTGTTTCTGCTTCACTCACTACCATTGCTACTGTTGAATATTTATTTAGTCTCGTTCCAGGTGTGGGCAGTGCTGTTGCAGCAGGAATGTCCTTCATGACGACTCAGTACCTCTTGAGAGAAGGATTAAAAGACCTGGCAGAAACTGCTCGAAATATCAGAAAAGAAGCTGGGCTGAATACAGCCTAAAACTAATTAGGCTTACTAATTACTAATTACTAAAATAATCATTGAACATAATTCATCCTAAGAATGTATGTGGTCCTTTATCTTCATTGATTTATGTCCAATAAAGCATGAATTGTTTTCTGTTAGACTGCGTGGGGCTTTAGCAAAGAGATATTATTAAAACAACCTATGCTAATGTGCATGTAAACTATATACTGGAATATATGATAACGTTAAATAGTTGAGAACTGAATTTTTCCATTGGGTTTTTTTCCATTATTTTTTTTTTCCCAGTCATTTATGTCTCGTTTATCATAGAAAAATAATAATAAATGTTTTATGTACTTTCAATTGAAATCTGGATTCTTTTCCACATTTAATCATGTAATAATGTCTCATACATAAAATAAAAAAAATGTGTTTCTATAATTTTTTTGACAACTTTTTATGCAGTTCAACTACTCCGAATATTTTTATAATAACAATAATAAAACATATTTTATATACACATACAAACATATACACAAACAAACATATATATATATATATATTATAATATTGGCAGAGGGGGATTACAAATTAATTTAAAAAAATAATAAATGAATTTCCAGAAATGAAGAAAAGACAGATAATGTTCCTAATAGTTCATCTTAACGATTTGTATTCAAACAATGATGAAATATTTTATTTATCCAATAAAAAACAATTGTAGAACTATTTTGAACACAATAAAAGCCAGATGTGTTTGAGGCCTCAATGGCGTGTGATTACAAAGGTCAAGAGTATCTTGCGTGGCCACTGCACAGTTTTTGCTTAGTCAATGATTTTTCCAGTAAATAACCCTAAAAATGCTAAGTATACTTGCAGCCAGACTAATTATCATTATACTTAAAGTGTGTTAATGATTAGTTAACTTGAAGTGTGCTATTTTGAAACAACTAATTTTGTACTAAGTATATTTTAGTTGTAATAAAATTGTAGTAAAGCATAACTTTAAGTGTATTTAGTGTACTTTTGTGTACTAAATTAGAACAATTTCAAGTATACTTAGTATACTTTAAGTACATGCCTGTGTAGAGACTAATTACATGCTTGATTAGTGATATTAAACTACCATTTAATTTACATAATATTATATAAATATCAATATACAATTATGTGAATAAAAATTAGAAGGTAGAAACAGCTGTGACAGTTAACACACACACACACACACACACACACACACACACACACACACACACACACACACACACACACACACACACACACACACAAACAGGATCAGTTGCAGCCCGCTTCACTTTATTTTAATGAATGGTTGTTGAGAGAAGTCTTGGTTTTTACTTCATCACGGCTAAGAAAGGCCAGTAAGACAGTAAGAGTTTAGATATGCAAATCACAAAAGACCCTCACAGTCATTGTTATAGGAGAATTCAGACTTTGTATGACTAATTACACTCACCTGCTCTTGCTGTTGCTCTGCTATCATTTTCATTGTCTTGTGCTGTTATGAAAATAGGAAAAGAGGTTCAAATTCAAGGCAAGGCAAGGCAAGTTTATTTATATAGCACATGTCATACACAATGGCAATTCAAAGTGCTTTACATAGAAGAAATTTAAATAATAAAAAGAAATAACAACAGTTAAGAAAAATAAAATAAAATAAAATAAAATACAGTACAGTACAGTCGGACGAACAGTGGCACAGTGCTCATTCAGTATGCATAGCTAAACAGAAGTGTTTTGAGTCTGGATTTGAATGTGACTACTGTAGGAGCACATCTGATCTCCTCTGGAAGCTGGTTCCAGCATAATAGCTAAAAGCGGACTCGCCATGCTTAGAGTGAACCCTTGGTATTTCTAGCTGATATCATCCTAGTGATCTGACTGATCTGTTGGGTTTATATTCAGTGAGCATATCTGCAATGTATTGAGGTCCTAGGCCATTGAATGATTTATATACCAGTAATAATACTTTAAAATCAATCCTAAATCTATCTGGGAGCCAGTGTAAAGACCTGAGGACTGGTGTGATGTGTTCATATTTTCTGGTTCTGCTCAGAATCTTGCCGGCAGCATTCTGTATGAGCTGCAACTGTCTTATGGTCTTTTTGGGAAGGCCAGTGAGGAGTCCATTACAATAATCCACCCTGCTGGTGATGAAAGCATGAACAAGTTTCTCTAAGTCTTGTCTGGAAACAAAGCATCTAATGCTTGCAATATTTTTCAGATGATAGTATGCTGATTTAGTTATTGCTTTGACAGGACTACTGAAACTAAGGTCTGACTCTAGTGTCACACCAAGATTCCTGACTTGATGTTTAGTTGTTTGACCCCTAGAGTGAAGGTATGCGTTCACCTTGAGAACTTCATCTTTGTTTCCAAACGCAATGACTTCAGTTTTGTCTTTGTTTAACTGAAGAAAGTTTTGGCACATCCAACTGTTGACTTCATCAATGCATTGGCACAGGGAGTCAATGGGGCTGTAATCGTTAGGCGATAGGGCTAAGTAGAGCTGTGTGTCGTCTGCATAGCTGTGGTAAGCAATTTGGTTCTTTCTCATTATTTGGCTCATTGGGAGCATATACAGGTTGAACAGGAGTGGTGCAAGAATTGAGCCTTGAGGGACTCCGCATGTCATGGATGTCCACTCAGACTTATGATCTCCTATACTCACATAATAACCTCTCCCATCTAAGTATGACCTGAACCATTTTAGGACTATCCCAGAAATCCCCACCCAGTTTTCCAGCCTGTCCAGAAGTATGTTATGATCAACAGTGTCAAATGCAGTACTGAGGTCGAGTAGTACCAGCACTGATAATTTGCCTGAATCAGTATTTAAGCGAATATCGTTTATTATCTTTATGAGCGCTGTCTCTGTGCTGTGGTGCGGTCGGAAACCAGATTGAAAATGGTCAAAGTATCCATTCAAGCTCAATAATTTGTTCAGCTGATTGAAGACAACTTTTTCAATGATCTTGCCTATGAAAGGAAGATTTGAGATCGGTCTATAGTTGCTTAATATGGTCTTATCCAGATTGCTCTTTTTCAGGAGGGGCTTGACAACTGCAGTTTTCAGGGAGTTTGGAAAACTCCCAGAGAGAAGTGAAGCATTTACCACTTCTAGAAGATCTGCTTCTAAACTGTTAAACACACTTTTGAAAAACGATGTGGGAAGTGTGTCAAGAGCGCATGTTGATGTTTTAAGGTGCTGTACGGTTTCTTCCAAAATTTTGCCATCAATTTCTTTGAAATCAGACATAGTAACTACTTTCTCAGGTGGTTTGATCTGTCTGACCCCAGTGCAACTCAAGTATGTGCTGATCACCTTTCTGATATTGTTGATTTTCTCAGAGAAGAATGAAGCAAACTCACTATACTTGTTGTCTGAGAGCATTTCACTGGGAATCTGGCTTGGGGGGTTTGTCAGTCTCTCTACAGTAGCAAAAAGAGTGCGTGTGTTGTTTAAATTGCTGTTTATAATATTTGAGAAGAAAGTCTGTCTAGCTTTGCCTAGCTCCATATTGAAAGCATGAAGGGTGTCTTTGTAGATGTTATAATGGACTACAAGTTTTGTCTTCCGCCACATGCGCTCTGCTTTTCTGCATTGTCTTTTCATATTTTGCACTGCTGTTGAGTTTCTCCAAGGTGCTTTTTGTCTGCCACTCTTCTTCCTGACTTTAACAGGAGCAATATCATCAATTACACCTTTAACTTTTGAGTTAAAAGAATCAAGGAGAAAATCAACAGAGTCTGCAGATATGCTTGGTGTTAAAGATATAGCCTTCATAAATAGTACACTAGTGTTCTCATTTAAGCATCTCTTCTTGACAGACACAGATTTAGCTTCAATGGCAGGAGAGATCAATATATCAAAGAAAATACAGAAATGATCAGACAGTGCTACATCCTTAATAACAATCGATGAAATGTTTAGACCCTTACTGATAAGTAAATCTAGAGTGTGTCCATGATTGTGTGTGGGTCCATGTACATGCTGAGTCAGATCAAAAGTTTTTAAAACAGTTTTGATTTCTTTTGCCATACTGGTTTCTGCATTATCTATGTGAATGTTAAAATCTCCTGCAATGGCAAAACAGTCAAACTCTGAGGTAATCGTTGATAACAGTTCTGTAAAGTCCTCAGCGAAGGCTGGAGAGTATTTTGGAGGCCTGTAAATAATGATAAGTAAAATGCGTGGAGCACCTTTCAACACAATACCCAGATATTCGAAAGAAGGGTAATTCCCAAATGATATTTGCTTACATTGATAGATATCTTTAAAAAGAGCAGCTAGACCCCCACCTCTCTTACCAGCTCTGCAGACACTCATAAAAGTAAAGTTAGGAGGGGCTGCTTCATTGAGGACTGTTGCACTGCAGCTGTCTTCTAGCCAGGTTTCATTTAGAAGCATAAAATCCAGGTTGTTTGTGGTTATTAAGTCGTTGACTAGAAGTGATTTATTTTTAAGTGAGCGGATGTTTAAAAGTGCTAACTTAACAGTCTTACTTTTTGTCCCCACATCAATCTTACTTTGACGTGTAATAGGCACCAGATTAGTTGGGTTTGCTGCACAGCTATTGAAGGCCTTAGACTTTCTATCTTGTAATAGAACAGCAATAGAGAAAGATACAGGCACACTGGGTTCCCGCTTGTTCTGTAAACATTTGAGAAAGTTATTGTTATCAGAGCGGGGACCCAAAACACATCACTGAGAGCTGGTATCAGTTGTTTTTGGTTCACCTCAGTACTTTATAGATTTTTTTATTTACCTTACTTAGCTCATTTATCTAATGTAAACAGTGTTGACAACAGTAACACAAGGAACCGTGTTAACACAAGGAACTCACATTTGAAAACACCCCTGATCTCCTCGATGTTCAATGATGACGTCTCCTGTCCCGTGGCCTCCTGGGATAGAAAAGTATCTTTCGGATGCACACTTCAGAATCTGGGCGGAAGCAGTAGGACATCCGAGGATTTCTCACCTACTCTTTTATGAATATTGATGTTTCGAATATACTACTCCTTTCACATACTGTTTTCCCCTAGTATATAGTAGGTAAGTAGGCATATTCAAACACACTATTCGGCTATGCACGTCCGCAAATCTCACGATAATTAGTACGTCAACCAGGTAATTCTCGCCTCCTCTTTTATGAATACTAAGGATTCGTACATACTTATTTGCTCGCCTACTGCTTTTTCCCTACTATATAATAGGGAAGTATGCGGTTTCGAATGCAGCCTCAGAATTACTGACTCCTAGAGTGCATCGCATACAATTAATAAAATTAATTTAATTTAATAGTTGCCATTGTTGTTTTGCCTGCTGAATGTTGAAGTCTGTGTGTGACTCGAGCATGGTCAATTGCAAGATATTGTCACAAATATAGAGGGATTATATCAACCCAATTAAAAGTTTCACAAGGTGTTTATGACATAAGTGTTAACAATTCAACATGAAACATATAGATTTAGTTAAAAGTTAGGTAACCTTTTAAAAGCAACATATTTATTACTTTCCTTCCTTTGATATCACTGTGATTTTTTGCTGCATCAATAGGAAGAGAATTACAATAATATAAATTAAGTTCAAGTGCCCAACCAAAGGGAACACTGATCACCATAATGGTCGGTTCAAACAAAAACATTTTAGGAAAAAAAAAAAAATTGTGTAGTCAGCTTATGTGGTTAATTTATTCAGTTGTATTGACATTTGAACATTCAAGATGACTTTGGAAAATTATTGAATACAAACAGAGAAAGATAACTGCAGAAGTGGAGGAAATGAGTGAAAAGTCTATTAAGAATCTACACACCTCTAAAACAGCCATATCACCCTGTAGTCCAAGACTGCTAGCTAAGCAGGGCTAAGCCTAGTCAGTACCTGGATGGGAGACCTCCTGGGAAAACCAGGCTGCTGCTGGAAGAGGGGTTAGTGAGGCCAGCAGGGGGCGCTCATCCTGTGGTGTGTGTGGGTCCTAACACCCCAGTGTAGTGACGGGGACACTATACTGTCAAAGAGCACTGTCCTTCGGATGAGATGTTAAACCGAGGTCCTGACTCTCTGACTGTAGTCATTAAAAATCCCATGGCACTTCTCGTAAAGAGTAGGGGTGTAACCCCGGGATCCTGGCCACATTCCACCCATTGGCCCTTACCAATCATGGCCTCCTAATAACCCCCATCCACTGAACTGGCTCGATCACTCTCTCTCCTCTCCACTATAGCTGGTGTGTGTGTGTGTGTGGTGAGCGCACTGCGCTGTTGTTCTGTGGCTGCCGTCTCACACTGGTGGGGGTTGAGGAGAGATCCCCTGATATGATTGTAAAGCGCTTTGGGTGTACAGGTGAAAGAGCTATATGTCTCATTCATTCATAAAACAACTGTTGGATTTCACAGTGTATGTGCGACACCGAGGGAACTCTCTACATCGAGAATTAGCACAAGTAACTTGAAGAAACACCTGGACCGGTGCCACAATAACACTAAGCTAACCGAGAGAGCTGCAGGGTCGGAGAAGAGACAAAATGTGGTGGACGAGAGCAAGACAAAGCAACACATTTTTGTTTAGAATTCACAGTTTTTATTTTCTCTTTCAGATTAACAAAAAATTACATTCATTCAACAAACATAGGTGTTACATCAAACCCCCACCCATATTCAAAGCAACAAAAAATTAAGTTTATCTCAACAAAATATATATTTTTTTCCGTTTTCATCTGTAATAGATTTTGTTAATTATATTGTAGCCAGAAGTACAGTCAAACTCATGACAGTTCTCTTCACAGTGCAGGTTGCATTACATTACATTACACAATGGTATCATAGATAACAAAAAACAGCAGCTAAAATGGAAACATGCAGATTTTCATATGTAGTTAAACAAAATCCAAACCCCAGATCATGTGATTTATTTGTGAAGAGTTACTCCGAAGAAACACAGAATAAGAAAAACAAGAACAATGATGATCAAAACGATGCTCTTTAAAAATAAAACATTACTGTTGCCTTTGCGTTTTTGCCTAGCCAGGAAAGAAGTGCCATTTTTCAACTCTTTCTCAAATTCTTTGTTAGCAATATCTCTAGCATACTTAATTTCATCTAGAGCCTTCTGAAAATGAGCAGCTGTTTCTCTCATCTGATGAATAAATTTCAAAGTGTTTGATTTGGTATTTGTTGCATTTCTTTTGTCTGCTGATTGATTCATTTCAGAGATCTCTACTGAATTTTGAACAATACAAACAACATCAAGAACAACAAACAAAGCTGAGACTACTCCATTGACCGCCAATGCCAAACGGGCAGCTTTTGCAGTCTGTGCAGACATACGGACAGTTTTGGCAGCTTGTGAAGACAAACGAGCAGATTTGACAGCCTTTGAAGACAAATTAGCATTTTTGACAGTCTCTGAAGATGAACGAATTTTTTTGACTGCGTTTGAACAAAACTGGATGCCTTTGAAAGCCTCTTTAGACCAATCAACAGCTTTGTCAAACGTTTTAGCCTCTTGACTCTTTTGAGGCATTTCAGCGTTAGGGAGTTCTGAAAAGGCTGAAATGCCTCTCACTTTACCCACACCATCATCTTTTACCATCATCCTTGCTGGTATATAATTAATCTCATGCTGCACCAGCTGTTTAACGTCTTATGTGCTGTTATTAATTGTACACAGATTCTCAGTCATTGCATTGATCGTGTTCAGAGAATCATCAATGATCTTCTTAATAGTCTCACGTAGGTTTTTCTGCTTGGTGTTGTTAATAATGTTACATGTTGTACCTGTTGCTCCTCCAGCTACTCCAACAGCAGCACCAGCAGCAGAAAGAGCTAAAGAAACACCTAATGTGAACGGAGCCAATGCCAGACCCACTATGGATATGATTCCTCCCGCTGCTCCCATTGTTGCTCCTGTCAAACTGCCTACCTTAGTTTTCTTGTGCATGGATTCAAGTTCATCAGTGATGATATTGAGTTTCTTTATTTGACCAGTGAGTTTCTGATGCTTTCTGTCAAAATCCAAGTTCAATTCGTTCATCTTTGTTTTCAAGTCATCAAAAATGTGAAGTTTCCTGGAATATTAGAGAGTATTTTAAATTTGTTTTGTGCAACTTTATAGATTGCCAGTGTTATGGATCAACTGGGGATTGTGTTAGCTTGGGACATGCACGTATATGCGAAAAGTTTTACCTAGATTCCCAGCAGATTGTGCTGACAGATGTGTTGAATGTGATTTTCCAAGGAATACAAATAAAAAAAAAATGTGACATTGTTTTTAAATGTTTGTGGATTATCATTAATAAACACTGTAATACAACAGCCACATTCTGACAGTAACATACAATTTTCCATTAAAACAGTAATATGCCATAGAAAACAATGCATTTTGCGTAATATTTGTCGGTTTTGAGAAAGCAGCCTACAGGAATATACTGTGGATAAGCAGTGTTCAAAGTTGTCACTGAGAGGCTGTGTTCCAAATCACGCCCTATATACCCTCATTCACAATTTTACACATGACATGTGATTGAAGAAGAGAGTTAATTCAGACACTGATGGACACCTGCTGTTGACAAGCAGATTTACTGAAGGACAGAGAAACAAGACCAGAAAAAAGAGAAACACAAGAACTACAGCTGACTTCCAGCCACAGCCTTAAAGCCCTTTCACACTGAGTGTAACCAGTTTAAAAACCAGTTTGACATTATTGCTTTCATACATGTGTAACAGAGTTAGAATTGTATTTTGTTTTATTGTGAATCCTCCTGAATTCAGCAGCAGTTATTAATTTCATGTTAAAAAAGTGTCCTCAAGTGGTTTGTTTAGAAGTTGTTGGTATGTGTTCATGCTCAGTCTGATTTTGGTAATATTTTTTTTGGTATATATATATATATATATATATATATATATATATATATATATATATATTGTTAATTTTATATTTTATTTAGATGTTAATGTCTGCAGCAAAACACCACTGAGAGGATGTTTAATTTCACTTTTTATGTTTGTTTGTTTATATATATATATATATATATAGTGCAATGCATAAGTTAATACACCCATGCTAAAGTTGACTAAAAAAAGGAATAAAAAATCATCTTTTGGAAACTGAACTTAATGCCTTAATTTAAAAAATTAGGAAAAATCCAACCTTTAAGGACACCAATTTTCTTTGTGAATGAATAATGTATCGTAAATAAATAAATGTTCTTCCTTAAAATACATGGTGCATAAGTGAGTACACCCCTATGTTAAATTCCCATAGAGGCAGGCAGATTTTTATTTTTAAGTATTTAAAAAAAAAAAAAAAATTAGGACACTATGCATCCTGATGAAGTTCCCTTGGCCTTTGGAATTAAAATAGCCGCACATCATCACATAGCCTTCACCATACCTAGAGATTGGCATGGGGTACTTTCCATAAGATCATCTCTCAATGCAAATCAAACTAGCTTTTAGGCTAACTGAAATAAAACCATGCCAATCTCTAGGTATGGTGAAGGCTATGTGATGATGTGGGGCTATTTTAATTCCAAAGGCCAAGGGAACTTCATCAGGATGCATAGTATCCTAAAAAATTGTTTTATTTAAAAATACTTAAAAATAAAAATCTGCCTGCCTCTATGGGAATTTAACATAGGGGTGTCCAGACTTATGCACCCTGTATTTTAAGGAAGAACATTTATTTATTTATGATACATTATTCATTCACAAAGAAAATTGGTGTCCTTAAAGGTTGGATTTTTCCTAATTTTTTAAATTAAGGCATTAAGTTCAATTTCCAAAATATGATTTTTTTATTCCTCTTTTTAGTCAACTTTAGCATGGGTGTATTAACTTATGCATTGCACTGTATATATATATATATATATATATATATATATATATATATATATATATATATATATTTGTGTTTATTATTGCTTTTGCTTTTATTATTACATCATGTTTCATACGAAATGTGGTCGTAATGTCTGCAGCGAAACACCATTGAGAGGATGTTCCCTTACGAGAACGTTCTCTCGTACTGCGTTGCAAACGCTGTGGGAAAACTCCTTTTCTCGAGAATATTGAAGCCTTTATTTTAAAACGCATTGCTGCAGCATAAGCGAGAGCAACAAGCTCGCGCGAGCTAGCTGATAGGCTGTGCTGCAGGCAACTGCACGAACCAATGGCGAGAGAGCAGAGGCGCGCGAACCAATCAGAGAGCTTGGCGCCCTGCCATACTCGAGCGCGCCAAATAGGGCGTGGCAGGAGAGTATAAATACAGAGAAATCTCGCCATAAAACAGATCTAATCTCCTTCAGCTTCGAGACTCACCTCTTCGCTGAAATCTCCAGAGAGAAGCCGCTCGTCGTGGAAAAGCCCTTCAGCGGAACAGCTTCGCGTCTTGGCAGATCTTCATTGCATCGCCGGCTGAGCGTTTCCCTGTGGCATCCGACGAGTATCCTTTTTTGCTATCTCACAAAAGAGCAAATCGCTGTTTTCACAGCGCGCAAACGGCGTTGATTCTAATGCCCGTTTGTGATTCCTGCGGGGTTTCCCTGCACGTGTCTGATAGACACACACTGTGTGCTGTCTGCCTCGGTCCTGAGCACACCGAGTCAGCGCTCACTAAAGGCGGCTGTCCACACTGTGACAGCATGACCATGGCGGTTCTCCGGTCACGTTTCACCCTCGCTACTTCAGAGGGTGAACCCGCTTCACTTCCGTCTTCGGCGCCCCACGAGCCCCGTAGGAAGAAGCGACGAGATCAGAGGATCCCTGAAAGCGGTGAGGTTGAAGAGCTCACGCCGGGTCTCTCCCCGCGTGCTTCGCCCTCCCCCCCATCTCCGGTTCTGTTCGCGAGGAGCGATCAACGCCCCTCTCTCGAAGCGGTGGGACTCGTTTCCTTTGGCGGATCCGCGGAGGATGATGACGCAGTTTCGGTGGCGGCATCTGAGAGCGAGGAATGGTCGGGCTCTGCGGACCCCACCCCCTCCTCTCTGTGTGATCGTCCTGACGCACGTGCGAGCATTGACGCCGAACTTTTCCGTGTCATGTCTCGCGCTGTCGACGAACTAGGACTCAACTGGCTTTCCCCAGCTGAACCTACGAGAGGCCGCCTCGACGAGTGGTACCTGCCGGGCCGCCAACAGGCCCCCCGTCAGCGCGCCGCCCCCTTTCTGCCGGAGGTTCACGAGGAGCTCACTAAAAGCTGGCGCGCGCCCTTTTCAGCGCGAACGCGCTCTTCAGCTTCTCATACTCTCTCCTCTGTCGACGGCGCTGAAGAGAAGGGCTACGTGTCTCTTCCCCCCATCGAGGAAGCGGTCGCCGTTCATTTGTGCCCTCCCACTGCAGGCAGTTGGAGGTCCAAAATGGCGCTGCCTTCTAAGCCTTGCAGGGCTACCTCAGCTTTGGCCGCCCGCGCCTATACCGCCGCTGGCCAAGCTGCTTCGGGGATTCACGCCATGGCCAGTATGGCCAGTTTGATTGTGCTTGAGCGCCACCTGTGGCTCAACTTGACGGAGATCAAGGACGCAGATAGAACCGCCTTCTTGGATTCTCCGATCTCCACATCTGGTCTCTTCGGCCCATCTGTTAACGGCTTCGCGGAGCGTTTCACTGAAGCACAGAAGGCTTCAAGTGCTATGAAGCACTTTCTCCCCAAACGCTCCAGCTCGGCTTCACGGCGCCCCAAGAGCGCGCCGCGGCCAGAAAAGTCAGTGCCTCAGGTTCACCAGCCCCGCCCAGCGGCTGAAACCGGTCAGCACCTAAAGCCGGCGAAACGGTACCCGTTCCCCAAGCGCCAGGGGCCCAGGCCGAAGCTCACGCTCGACCACGAGCCTAAGAAGCCGTCCTAACCGACAGGAAGAGGGGTTCATGTCCCGCCGCGGCCGGACCAGCCCCGAAGATCGCTCGAACGCTTCTCACAGCCCCCTCTTCAGCTCAGGCGGCTGGAGTGGTTTTAAATGCAGAAATAGGGCCTGTTATTCTTCATGCACCTCTGCACACAAACGCTGTTTTAACAGCGACCCACAAAAAGCACAAATCGAGCAAAATTTCACTTTCATGTCTAGTCGAGCCCCCGTCTCCAGGCGCTCAGTCTTCAGACATGATTATACCTCTGGTTCATCGGGTTATGGCGTGGCAGGCCATACCCGGAGTCTCAGAGTGGGTAATGAACATTATAAAGCGCGGTTACTCGCTTCAGTTCTCCCGCAGACCACCACGCTTTCGAGCTGTTATTCAAACTTCGGTAAGGAGCACATTGTCCCACGTCCTCCGCACCGAAGTACAGGGTCTGCTGGCAAAGGGGGCTATCGAGAGAGTTCCCTCCGCACTAAGCGAGTCAGGGTTTTACAGCCGTTACTTCCTCGTTCCGAAGAAGGACGGCGGCTTAAGACCCATTTTAGATCTCAGACATCTGAACAAAGCCCTCATGACACGGCCGTTCAGAATGCTTACAACCAAACACATCCTGGCGCAAATTCGCCCAGGCGATTGGTTCTTCTCAGTGGATCTAAAAGACGCGTACTTTCACATACAAGTGAACCCCCACCACAGGCCATTCTTGAGATTCGCCTTCGAGGGGCAGACATACCAGTACACAGTTCTACCTTTTGGACTGGCACTGGCACCTCGTACGTTCACGAAATGCATGGATGCGGCTCTCTCCCCCCTAAGACAGCGGGGAATGCGCATCCTGAACTACCTCGACGACTGGCTCATTTTGACTCAGTCAGAGGCGGAGTCCAATACTCACAAAGCCTGGCTTCTCAGTCATCTGGAATGCCTGGGGCTCAGAGTGAACTTCTCCAAGAGTATTCTGTCGCCCAGTCAACGTATCACGTTCCTGGGAACAGTTCTAGACTCCGTACTTATGAGAGCATGGCCCACATCAACCCGTGCTCTCTCGATCCAGCGGCTCGCCGCGTCGTTCACGAAGGGCGCTTATGTACCCCTTCGAACGTATCAGAGGATTTTGGGCCTTATGTCTTCGGCAGCTTCAGTACTCCAACTAGGCCTACTGCGCATGCGTCCTCTTCAGCTGTGGCTAGCACCTCGGGTGCCCCCTCACGCTTGGCGTTCAGGTATCTTGAATATCAGGGTGGACCAGCATTGCATCCTAGCACTGGCCCCCTGGATGAACGCCAGCTGGTATCAGCAGGGCGTAAGCATGGGAGTGGTCTCAGAAAGGAGGGTCATTTCGACAGACGCCTCCAACTCAGGTTGGGGAGCCCTGTACGAGGGCAGGCCTGCCTCCGGCCTCTGGTCGAGCTCGGAGAAACGCCTACACATAAACTGCCTCGAGATGAGAGCAGTTTTTCTAGCCCTAAAAACCTTCCTTCCACACCTGGCAGGACACCATGTCTTGGTCCGGACGGACAACATGTCGGTGGTGTCCTACATAAATCGCCAGGGCGGCCTCAGATCCCGCAATCTGTTCGCCATAGCGACTCAGCTGCTACTATGGGCTCAGACCAATCTGCGCTCGCTCAGAGCAGCTCACGTGCCGGGCACGTTGAATATAGGAGCAGACATGCTCTCTCGGGGCAACGTTCCCCCAGAGGAATGGTCACTCCACCCCCAGACAGTTCTCCTATTATGGGAAGTCTTCGGGCAGGCAGAGGTAGACCTCTTCGCCTCAGAAGACAACTGTCACTGCCCAATCTTCTTTTCGAAGAAGAGGGACGCGCTGGCCCACGACTGGCCCAATCGTCCCCTTTACGCGTTTCCTCCGGTCTCGATGTTACCTCAGGTCATCGAACGGATCAGGAACACGGGGTGTGCGACCCTCCTGATAGCTCCTCTCTGGCGGTTCCGATCTTGGTTCCCAGAGTTGATGCAGCTGTCTGTTTCAGACCCTTGGCCAATTCCTCTGAGGAGCGACTTATTGGCTCAAGCGAACAGAAGGATCTGGCACCCCCGTCCCGACTTGTGGGCCCTTCATGCTTGGCCACTCAACGGCTACCCCAGGACCTCCCAGAGGGCGTCCTGAATACTATTCTGGAGGCTAGAGCTCCGTCTACTAGACGTCTCTACCACCTTAAATGGTCAGTGTTTTCCAGCTGGTGTCAGGCTCGAAACCTCGACCCGTACACTTGTGAAGTGCCAATGGTTCTTTCCTTTCTCCAAGAGATGCTGGACGCGGGACGTTCCCCGTCAACACTCAAAGTATACGTGGCAGCCATCGCGGCTTTTCACGTTCTGGTGGCTGGCTCTTCTTTGGGAAAATGCGACCTTATTGTTCGCTTCCTTAAAGGAGCTAGGAGGCTCAACCCGCCTCGGCCGCCCTCAGTGCCGGCCTGGGATCTTTCACTGGTTCTACGGGCCCTGAAGGGACCTCCCTTTGAACCTTTAAGGTCAACGGACCTAAAATCCCTTTCCCTGAAAACCGCTCTTTTACTGGCACTGGCGTCAGTCAAAAGAGTAGGGGACTTACACGCGCTTTCCATAAGCGCTTCCTGTCTTGAGCTTGGCCCTAACGACTCTAAAGTCCTTTTAAAGCCAAGACACGGTTATGTGCCTAAAGTGCTCTCTACTCCGTTCAGAGCACAGGTAATTTCGCTGTCAGCTCTCCCAGCTTCGGGGGAAGACAGTGATGCTCACACGCTCTGCCCTGTTAGAGCGTTGAGAATTTACTTGGAGCGTTCAGCCTCATTTAGACAGTCTGAACAGCTCTTTGTCTGTTTCGGGGGCCGAACCAAGGGGTTGCCGGTCACGAAACTCACGCTATCCAGATGGATAGTTGATGCTATTGCTCTTGCATACACCTCACTGGGCCTCTCCTGCCCCATAGGTGTCAGGGCTCACTCTACGAGAGGCATCGCCTCCTCGTGGGCTTGGACTAGTGGTGTCCCTATTGAAGACATTTGTGCGGCGGCAGGCTGGTCAGCTCCGTCCACATTTGCAAGATTTTATAACTTAGAGATCCCGGCTTTACAAGCACGAGTTCTCTCCATCTAACCCTGGCTCTCTGGATCCAGGTTAGTTCTCTAAGTTGTAAGGGAACTTTACATAGGCTGGCCTTTTTGCCCTAGTCTATGTACACGCTATATATCTTTAGGCCCGATGTTCTGGTCTGTGGTATTCTGGCTACTCTTTCTATCCCGGGATCCCTGGATTAGAGTAGTCACGAGACTTAGCACGGCGTTTTAAAAAGTGTTCCCACAGCGTTTGCAACGCAGTACGAGAGAACGTTCTCGTAAGGGAACGTACTTGGTTACTTACGTAACCTCGGTTCCCTTAGAGATAAGGGAACGAGTACTGCGTTGCCCTGCCGTGCTATTCTCGAACATCAGGTATTTTCGTTCAGTCGATTAGACCTGTTTTATGGCGAGATTTCTCTGTATTTATACTCTCCTGCCACGCCCTATTTGGCGCGCTCGAGTATGGCAGGGCGCCAAGCTCTCTGATTGGTTCGCGCGCCTCTGCTCTCTCGCCATTGGTTCGTGCAGTTGCCTGCAGCACAGCCTATCAGCTAGCTCGCGCGAGCTTGTTGCTCTCGCTTATGCTGCAGCAATGCGTTTTAAAATAAAGGCTTCAATATTCTCGAGAAAAGGAGTTTTCCCACAGCGTTTGCAACGCAGTACTCGTTCCCTTATCTCTAAGGGAACCGAGGTTACGTAAGTAACCAAGTACGTTTTATTTCATTTTTCAGTAAACACAGATCGATCTGGGTTACTTGACGGTAACCCTGTTTCCTAAAAAGGCAAAACGAGATGCTGCGCTGCGTGACCAGCTGTGCATATATTGTGTGTAACACGTCAATAGAATTGACCTGGAGGTATTATAGCCTCAGTCAGTGACGTCATCGGTGCGCACCCGCGACGCAAGGCTATAAATAGATGAGCCGCAGGAGCATCATCAAGATATTTTGTCTGAAGAGCAGTTCTGGGACATCTTCAGCATGGCAATGCAGCGCAGCATCTCATTCCCATTTTTCAGGAGACAGGGTTACAGTCAAGTAACCCCGAGCATTCCCTTTCAAAAGCTACAGTCGACGCTGCGCTGCTCAGCGCATTGGGAACGAGAAAACTCACGCCGCTGTGCTTGAAGGTGTCTGGACCCCTTAAGGTAGTGTAGGTGTGCTCACAAGAACGCAAGAAGGCTTCAGACATTAGCTTGTGATGTCGACCCAAGGACATGAGAGCCCGGAGTGGCATGAACATCCAAACTATAAAATCTTATGAATGTGTGCGGAGAGGACCAGCCTGCCGCATCACAAACAAGTTGCAAGGGGGGCACCTCTTGGAAGGCAGCAGAGGAGGCGACCCCCCCCCACCCTGGTAATGCAGATTACAGCAAAGAACTTTACAATTAACGGTAAATTACTGGCAATAGTGTTGCCAGTATTTTACCATTAATTTACAGGACAATGTTTTACAGTGTTCTCATGTATTTCACACAGTTTTAGCATGGGCGTATAGTTTGGGGGAGGCATGGGTTTTTTAATATACTTTGCGGGATATTACATGCAACAAATCTGTCATTGTCTAACATCTGCTGGAAAGCCAGATAAAATTATTTGCATGTATGCGCATGTCCCCAGTTAACAGGATCCCCAGATGATCCATAATACCGGCATTACCACAGAGAGATCATGCTATGTTAAAGTACATTGTGTGTCTACATTTTAACAACTAACCCCCGGTTTAACAGACAAGGCTTCATCTAATCCTAGATTAAAATGCATGGTTGAGCTTTTTTAACTGAAAGCAACTTGCACTGACATATCTTAAAATATGTCAGTGCCAATGTTTGACTTAAGATGCTATCTAGTAATGTTTTTTATAGGCCACATTTATAAAAGCTACTTAAATGCCCTACTTGAACTAAGACCTAATCCTAGCTTAGTCTAAGCCCTGTCTGTGAAACCGGGCCTAAAAGTAATACTTGTCATGCTATCACTAAAAATACAAACAGACATTACGTTTGGGGTGGGCGATACAACCAAATTCTTATTTCACTATAATGAAATATACCACAAAATAGCTATATTGTGTTATTTGATCTAATTCCTGTTATTAAAAATAAGAAAAAAAGCAAATTACAAACAGTAGGACAAATACAAAATAACAAAAGTTTGAATTAAACAAACGAAGATTTTAAGGATAAATAGGTTAATTTAACATGTACTTAGAATTTGTATTAGGCTGCTGTCACGCTAATACCAAACACACAGATCCATTATACAGATACACATGTAGTTTACACCCAACTGTTTACTTTCACTTAAGACATAACCAGCTGTGTTTACATGAATAATCCACAGGGCATTTTGAAAAAATTGCATGATTATTCGACCATTCAAGCACAAATATGCCATGAAAGAGAACTGAATTCACAATCGCATGCTGAGAGATGCGTCTTTTTGTCGTGCGCTTACGCTGTGTGTCGGTCAGTGCGTGACCGCATTGAGCTCTTTCTCACTGCTTATTGTGCTTTATTACGCTTTTTAACATCGAGCATGTCCCACATTCACAATCTCCTTCTGAGAGAGGCAGCTTTCTGTGTGTGCACTTTGGCAGTGTACCATTCAGCACAAGCACAGAGTTCCTTTTCAGGATTTATTGCACTTATAACTCTTTTTAACATCAAGCACGTCCTGCTCTTTATATTCTCGTTCATGAGAATATTATATATATACTATAATATAATATAATATTCTCATTCATTCATTCTTTAACGATAGACATTTTATACCGTGGTAATGATATACTGTATCGTCATACCGCCCAGCCCTACATTATATATAAATAACACATTTAGAAAGTCGAAGTTTAGAGAAAGAAATGCTTACCTTTTAATTGTCTCCTCTGGTCGACTCCCATCACCTGTATTATAAAACATTTTCAAAGATTATAACAATACATAATTGACAATGTAAATATGTCTATACTTTGAAATTATATTATATTATTTGTGACATACAATTTTGATTTCTGAGGTTTATTTGCTGCTTTATGTGAACTCAATAAATGTGGTTAAAAATGTATTTAAAAATTCTTAAAGGGATACTCCACTTTTTTCGGAAATATGCTCATTTTACATCTCCCCCAGAGTTAAACAGTTGAGTTTTACCGTTTTAGAATCCATTCAGCCGAACTCCGGGTCTGACGGTACCACTTTTAGCATAGCTTAGCACAGATCATTGATTCTGATGAGTCGCATTTCTTTCAAAATGACCAAAGAGTTTCAATATTTTTCCTATTTAAAACTTGACTCTTCTGTAGTTAAACCGTGTACTAATATCGACGGAAAATGAAAAGTTGCGATTTTCTAAGCCTATATGACTAGGAACTACTCTCATTCCGGCGTAATAATCAAGGAACTGTGCGGCTGTACCATGGGTGCAGCAGGTGTAATGATATGACGCAGCGCCTGAAAATAGTCCCCAGCTCGGTAACTTCTTCCAACGTGACCGGGACTAAGTTTGTCTAACCTATTAGACCTATTTTCAGGTGCTGCGTCATATCATTACGCATGCTGCACCCATGGTACGGCCGCACAGTTCCTTGATTATTACGCCGGAATGAGAGTAGTTCCTAGTCATATAGGCTTAGAAAATCGCAACTTTTCATTTTCCGTCGATCTTAGTACACGGTTTAACTACAGAAGAGTCAAGTTTTAAATAGGAAAAATATTTAAACTCTTTGGTCATTTTGAAAGAAATGCTACTGGACTCGTCTGAATCAATGATCTATGCTAAGCTATGCTAAAAGTGGTACCGTCAGACCCGGAGTTCGGCTGAATGGATTCTAAAACGGTAAAACTCAACTGTTTAACTCTGGGGGAGATGTAAAATGAGCTTATTTCCGAAAAAAGTGGAGTATCCCTTTAATTTACAGACTCACAGTTAAATGAATGATCAGTATTGTGATCTGAAGCTCTGCCGTCATCACTGCCCTCAGAGTGTCTGCGATGGAGAGACATCTAAAGGAAAAAGTTTCACTGCCTCTTAATCAAATGTATGTATTATTAAATAACATTAGTTGAGCCTTATTAATTTATTAACAAGGTATCGCAAAATGTATAAAAAAATAATTAAAAAATTCGTATCGTACTAAATTTTTTGACACCTTCACAGCAAAACCCCAGTGTTAAATTAACTCTCCTCAGAGTTTGAGTCCACACTCAAGAGTGTTAAAATGAACTCTGAAGCAGTGTTGAAGTTTAGTGTTAATTTTAACACTCCTGAGTGTGGACTCTTGTAGTGAACAACAGACAAGATGGTGTTGAAGCTTTATTTCTCTTTAATTTTGCCACTGTTTCAAATGAATACCTATGGTTTTGTTTGTTTTCTTCTAAGAGGTTTGAAAAATAAGCAGATTTAGCAGTTTTTATGACCTTTCTGTACTCAATCGTGTACTCCATGAAATGCGAAAAAAAACTTGCGAAATAGTTTTGTTTTCTTCCAGTTGCGCTCCATTTTTCTGGCTGCTCTCTTAAGAGCCTGAGTGTGCTCGCTGTACCACTGCGTTGAAATATTTTCTTTAATCTTCTTAAAGGGTACCGCCACCGGAAGCCAGTTATTTTAGTTTATAAAGTTTTAAATATGTATATTTTTACGACAAAACCGCACGGATTACCCTCAGAAGGCCTTCGTTTATCCCCCTGGAGCCTGATGGATTATTTTTGAGAAGGATGCATGTACATTTTTGGACCTGAAGCAGCTGGACCCCATTGCTTCACATTATAAGACATTTTCTAAAATAACTAAAAAAATGTGTTCGTCTGAAAAAAGATTGACGTATGCATCTTGAACGGCTTTAGGGTGAGTAAATCATGGCTTAAATATCATTTTTGGGCGAACTATCCCTTTAAGCGCAAAGGAGCAACTGTTTCTAAAGGGCTGAAAAAGAGAGAGTAAAAACGCCACTAGAGTAGGAAGGTGGGAATTCGTAAACCCCTCCGAAACTGGAAGGAATAAAATCTTTGCCAAGCGAACACACCCTCGTTCTGAGTTTCTGACCTGACCTGGGAAGGGATAACAGCACAACCAAAGTTATACTCTTGCCAGTAAACCTTCACAAGCACGGATCTTCAAGCAGCCCAGCCGCTTCTGCAGAGGACTTTGGCTCCAGCAATCAACACCTTACCTGCACGCCTCTTGCCGTTGTAACCTCCAGCCTGCAAAGGATCCTGCGGATCGACCACCACCTGACCTACAGTTCACCGGATTACACAAGGACCAGCAGCGAACCTCCAGCACTCAGTGCGGCTCTGCAACTGTTGGAAAGCAATCCAGTCTACTCCCACTGCGAGTGGAAAGATACCAGCGGAAGACATACCCCATCGCCAGACTGATCACCTGACCACGTAGAATGTAAATATAAGCTTACCAAACCTCTTCCCAAAGTCCTTGGCATTAAAGGACAAGTTCGGTATTTTACACTTAAAGCCCTGTTTACAGATCGTTTCTGATGAAATAGACCTGTTAAGATTAAAATTTGGACAAATGCTGCTGTCCCGAGAATTTTAGGTTTCTTTCGCGTTCCCCAAAACCTCCAGAATGGGTGTATAGGTGCACTCGAACAATCCTTCCTAATACGCATTAAACTTTCGTTTACAAAGACGTGAAACTCACAGAGTGGTCAGGGGTGTTCACTGATATGTTCACACAAAAATCGCTGAAAATGATGCTTTCCAACAGGTGTTTTACCATTCGTTGTAAAACTGTGGACCTATTTTTCCAAACGTCTCACACCCGTACATTCTTCCGTTGAGAGCTTGAATAATAGACACTCCAGCCCAGTTGGTGGCGATAATGCACCTTTGCAAGCAAACCACTGGCATTTCAGTTTGCGATCCGCCGTAAAAAAAAAAAAAAAAACACAAGAAGAAGAAGAAGAAAACAACCCCATTTCAGTATCCGCGCGGAGTAATACCGTACCTCACATCACATCCAATACAAGTCAATGGAGGAGACAAAAACTACGATAAAACCTGTTGGAAAGCATTTTTTGCAGCGATTTTTGTGTGAGCATATCAGTGAACAACCCTGACTACTCCGTGAGTTTTACGTCTTTGTGAACGAAAGTTTAATGCGTATTAGGAAGGAGGGTTCGAGTGCATCTATACACCCATTCTCGGGACAGCAGCATTTGTCCAAATTTTAATTTTAACCGTTCTATTTCATCAGAAACGATCTGTAAACAGGGCTTTAAGTGTAAAATACCGAACTTGTCCTTTAAGTTGTTGCTACATGATATTGCTATTTGTGTAGAGACTGTTTATCTAGGGTCAGCGTATACTAGGGTATGCACGACTACTGATTTCTGCTAGTCGATTTCTTATCAAAACAATACTCGAGTTTCTCGACTACTCGTGGTTCATGCTACTGTAAATGAAAAGACATGAAATAGTTCTTATCAATAAATGTTTGTTAATTCATATCCTAATGCAACAATTACATATGTAAACTCTCAAAACATTATGATTATGACATTACATATGTTAATTTTCATGTAACAGAGTAAAGCGAAATAAATAGCCATTCTTGCCTTTCATTTCAGACGCTATGTCCACATTTAGGGGCTGTTCACATATCGCGTCTTTAGCGTGCTCAAGTTTGTTATTTCAAATGTAGGCGTGCAGCAAGCGTGCTCATAATGGAAGCGAAGCGGTCACGATGCGCATGTGGTGCGGCGCATTCATTTTTCCCGGCGTGCATATGCTGCGGCAAGATGAAAACATCTCCACTTTTTAGAATGCTGCAAGCGCACCACAGGTTCAACCGAACAGCTGATCATAGCTGTACAGGGCGGGTTTTTATTTCTCGATTACGATTCGATTCAGGGCTATATCGATTGATTTATTGATATTTAGATGTGCTATTGTGATATATGTGATATTTAGAAAGTAGATATCTTCACATTTCATGTTTCAGAGTTAAACAAAACCAAGTAATTGCTGTGATATATAATAAAACACTTGGTTAATCTTTGTAACGTTAATCTCCTCAGCTGACATAGACGCCTGACAAACTTTGTTTTTGTGATTACACGTAATACAGGGAGCTTTTCCCTCATCACTAACCTTTTCACGGAATCTTGCTTTAGCGTTTTCCTTTTACGCCCCGAGAAGATATCACGGGTTCATCAAGTTCGTTGTAATTATCCATACTTGATCACTTTAGTCAGCTTTGACGAAACTCCTCTCAGCTAGCACCTCTTTGCGAAGGGACTAGCAGCCTTGTCACCTGACCTGAATACTGCGCGCTGATTCGCTAAAACAGACTTTTCGGTTTGTGTTCACAAACAACAAGTGTGCTGCTTGTCGATTTCTGCTGTAAAACATAAACTCGCTATGCCGTACCGGCTTTTGTGACAAAAGCGTTTAGCGTTCAGTCAATCTTGTCAGGCATCTATTTCAGCTGAGGAGAATAATGTTACAAAGACATACGAGCCCGTTCTCATCCTAGGGCGTCATATATTGACGCTCTTGACATTTCGTCTACATCGAACGCACATGGCACCCTTTAGCGTCAATATGAGACGCTAATGTCCAGCTGTAAAGTGTGTGTACAAGTTATTATCCTGAAGTTATGTTATCAGAAATCCTGTTTGCTAGTATTCTTCTTCATTGTGCTATTTCTACAATACACAACTGTGACAGTTTGCAGTTTCTGTTTGATTTAGTCAATCTTGCTTAGTAGTTTAGTAATTTTCCTTAGTAGTATTATGTGAGTGTGATATTTTACTCTTGTATATCTTTTTTTGTGAATATATTCATTCATATGTTATTCTTGTGTTGAGAAGCTCTACAAGCTCACCAGAATCCAAAGCCGGGTGCACACTCTGTGATATATAATAGTCCTTTACGATTGTTGCTTGTCAAACTGTACAAACATGATCATCACTGTAAGCCATATCACACTGTAAGATCTCAGTTGTCATTGATGTCAGACTGTACGGCAGTCAAGAAGCGTTAAAAACAGACGCACGCAAGACAACTCGTCCGGAGTTTTACATCATCAATCAATGACACATTCGGTGATGTGAGCTGCGTTACGCGCAGGATTGAAATGGTGGCTACAAAGAAATCTCTAATGTTAATTTTGGTCATGGCTTGTCTTGAAAAACAAAGATCATTTCTGTCTCACTGCAGGACTGTGAGTCAAATCTTCTGACACTTCCAGAATTTCGTCTGAGGTAAAATTGGATTGCAACGGTCATTAATCGGCTGTCGGTGAACACGTCAAACTAACAATCAAAGACTTCAGATTTTACCCAGGGATCAGAGGATTCTTTTATGATTTGCAAAATTTGTCTCAGACGGCCAATCTACGCCAAAATCGCACAGTGTGAACCCGGCTTAAATCCTTCAGATTGAACAGCTGATTCATTTATATCATTCTAATTCATTCAACGATCTTCCATGATTTTTCTTTAGTGTCAGGGTGAAGTTCCTTGTCTGGTGCCCCGTAATATAGGAAGGAATCATCTGACACACTAGCCTTAAGTGATGTCACGTGTGACTAAAAACTCAATATTAATACTAAATATTAATTTTCATATTCATATGTAAGACCCCAAATCACTAGACTCTGAGGAGTTCATTAAACACTGGGGTTTTGCTGTGTTGTTAATGAATTGTTGAAAACATCCTTAAAGTATTTCATCAGTTGATTTTGTCTTTTTTTCTGAGTAATTTAGAAACAATTCTGTTTTGCTTTTTTTGCAAACATGTGTAATGTAGAAAGAATAACAAAATGTAAAAATAACAATAACTCAAAAGGCAATTTAATTTTGTCATTGAATGTATATATAAAACGATGGAATTGTATCCTCCTTAAATGACGGACATTGATTAGAAGTGGTCCATCACTGACACAGATATATTTCAACTTCAGTCTCTGATAAAAGTTAAAATGAATGAACTCATCTACTGTATGATGCATCAGCATGAATATTGTTCTTAGAAGTATTTACCTTCAGATCAAGAAAAAAGGTAAAAACACATTTACAGTAATTGATGATTATGACAAAACAAGCCTGAAAATAATAATGCATGCATGGCTCCTTATCTTAAGTAATGCACTTTTTTTTCCAGAGAAAAGAAACTGGCTTACCTTACTGTTAAGCATATCCACTGAATTCACTTTGTTTTTCAGTTGATTCGATTATGGCCAGAGAAGTGGCCAGGTCTGTGATAAGTAATTTCATATATTGCAGATGTTGGTTAATAGTTTACAACAGTTAAGCAATATAACTCACTATCACGCCATTGAACTATATACATATATCAGGACAGCTGATATTCAGAACAAAAGCAACTGCAATATTGCCGTTATACAAATAGTTCAGTAAATAAGTTGAGATATTTCTTCTTCACTAATCAAAAGTTCTTAAAAAGAAAAGAAAACTCTACTTGTACCAAGCAACACAGTTTATTTTATGTTTTTTGGGGTTTTTGAAATGTACTTGTACATATTATTTTATAGTGTATATATATATATATATATATATATATATATATATATACTATATATTACTTATGCTCTTGCTGTGTGCTGTGTTGTCTTCGCAAGCTAGAGAGACATTAAATGTCTCCATATCAAGGGTTGTAACATCACAGGACAATGTTGTGAAGCAGTAATTTTACATTATCGTTGGCAGTATAACTCTTCTTGAATTTGTGCTGGTCAGAGTCAGGCTGAATGTTGAGAATGTTGAATGTTTTTACTTTCATTTAGCTCTTGGCCAGTGTTAACTTTGGACTTTGCTGTTTCAAATGTTTTGAAGGCAGTATATTTTCTTTCAAAATGTCCTGTGAACCTACCTTTGTTTATTCTTTTTATGATTATACAGGTGAATGAGTGAAAATATAGATTATGAGATTAGAAGATATGACTCAAAAAATGAGTCCAAAGAACAGAGGAGCCTTAATGGACAAAATGCACACAACAACAACAACATCTGAATGCAAAGTGCATACATATTTTCTGTTAACTTCACAAATGTTACCCTTAAAAAAAAATTGCAGCTCAATCAAGAACAATTTGGGACCCTAAAGTTAAGCCAAAGGGTCTCTAGATGGTCATTTGAAAATACAAAGTATTATATCAAAAAGTTATCAAATTCATCATTTTTAACTGGACTCTAATTTAGATTTTCTTTGTTTATCTGAGACATGGCTTCATGTAAACTCCCCGTCAGCTGCATTCGAAGTACCTGCTTTTAAACTGTATAGGAAAGATAGAGTTGGTTCTAAGGGGCGTGGAGTTCTATGAGAAAACTGGTATCCAATGTTATGAAATCGCTTTGTCAAATTGTATGGATTTGGAATGTATTGGTCTGAATCTTTAGCCTGGATGCCAGCCGAACTTAGCCCCGCCCACACAATTTTTAGGTCGGGAAGTTCGGTCTCGACTCGTTCCGTTGAGGAGCTATTATGCCCGAACAAAAATTGTTCGGACCAATCAAATTGTCAGGGCGGGCTTAATACGATGATGGACAGATGAGCAACATAACGTAATCATCCACGTCACCAACGAGCGCTTGGGTTGAATTTGTTTACAACAAAGATGACTGCCGCTGGAGAATTGTTATTTCACGAGTTCACACTTACAAATTATGGAAGGCCAAAACGTGTGAAACTGTCGTGTAAACACGTAATTACGCGTTAACGCGCAATTTACGTATTAACACGTCATTACGTGTTAACGCGTAAATGACGTGTTAACACGTAAATTGCGTGTTAACGCGTAAATTGCGTGTTAACGTGTAAATTGCATGCTGGCACATTGGAAACCATGGAACTACTGGCTGGTATGGCTATCTAAGCACAAATAACAAACAAATCCTGTAAATTGCAGGATTAAATCTAAAATAAAATTTGAACAATGTCTTTAAAAATGAACAACACATAACATTTAAAACAATACATATCCTAACACAATAAAAAGCATGCAACTGTGTGAATCAGAAAGTGGGAGGGGGGTTAATAGACCACTTACTGATATTTAGTTTTTCCTCAATCAAACTTCTTTATATGAATAGTTGCTTTAAAATCAATTAACACAACATACAAAAAACACCCTTCTGTTGATGAAACAGTTCAGTATTCACTGCACTATGAAGCACTGCAGTCTATTAAATGATGTTTTATAAACAAAGTTCGGGAGGAGCACGTTCAAATAATCAATCCAATCTACTCGTCATCAAACAATTATGTCTACCCTAATCAGCATGACAAGAAGTATATATATATCCACTCTGTCAACTCACCTAATATTCCTTGACAGTTTTCCAGCATTTGGTCCCGCCCATTTGTCGTAATGTCAGAGATCGAAGTCGAACTCTTCCCGTCTGATGACGATGCCCTCGCTGCCCAGGATCCATCGCAGTTTCCCAGCACTGCAACGAGCTCCCAGGCTCAACAGGACACCGCAGCTGAACCTCCAGCTACACCGCGAGGCCGCCGGCCTAGCCGAGCTGCTTCCCGTACCCCGAGGCGCCGTGGCTTGCCCTCACCTCCACCATCAAGATTGCCACCACCATCTCCAGCTTCATCCTACACTTCAGCACAACCGACCATTCCGGCAATAGAAAAATGGACAGTATTGGGATTGAGACAAGCGCTAATCAGCGCTGATGTTCATTTTTCCAGGAGAATGAATAAAGCACAACTGTACAACCTGTATGTTTCACTCCAGTCTGCTTTCCCGTCTCCAAAATCCACTCCATCTGCAAAATCCGGAAAAAAGGCACGTTCCCAGAAAACTCCTACTCCCTCTCGCGCAGGGCCTAGTTTTCCACGAGCGTCAGGCCGCAGCAGGCCTTCTGCTAGCCTGAGCCGCGCCCCAGATTCAGCCGCCGCTGCCAGGCCCCAGTCTCCTCTCCGCTCCGCCGAGCTACAGACCGCAGCTTTCTCCAGCACCGCGCCCCCCGTCTCAACGCCATTTCTAAACGAGACAGGCGGCAGCGTGAGTATGCTTCCACCAATGGCGCAGGCTCAGCTACCATATAATTTTCCTGTCTCTTTTTCCAACCCGTTCCCCTGTCCGTGGCCTGCAGCCCCACCTCCAGACTCTAGCGCAAGGCTGCCTCAGCTAGAGCCGCAGGCCCAGACACCATTTATACCTCCCCAGCTCCCTTCCTTTCCCACTTTTTCTGTTCCTCCACAAGCTCCAGGGGTCGACCCAAGTGTGAGGTTGCCTCCACAAACGGCCCCGGCCCCGGGGTTCTTTCCTCCTAACACTTTTTCTCAAAATCGTTCTCCTTTCACTTTGTTTTCCGCAACGCCGATGCCCATCCCGCCGAACGCTACAGCTATGGAACCGCCCCCTGTTGCCAGTAACATCAGAGCTCAGATCCTCACAGGTGCGGACATCGATTTATCTTCCCTTCTCTCTTTACTTCCTCCTTCTGTGTCAAACCGTCAAATCGACTGCGGCGATTTTGAAGTCACCCTCAAAAACCCAGTTAATAATTCATCCCGCATTCTTTCGTTCTCTGAATTTGCTATTGCTTTCAGCCGTTATAGCAAAATAATTTGTGCCGCACTACCCCACAGGAGAAGAGAGCTAAACGATTATCTCGCGATAATACGGAGGAACCGTATTTTTACACTTACCATAAATTGTTCTCTGCAAGTAGCAGAGTAGCCTAGTCCGAGTAGCCTAGTGGAACCACTGGGGCGCTCTAGACACAGAGCTACACAATAGAGTGTTCCTAGGCTGCCGTAACATATCCTGCACGGTTTGCAGATCCGTTTCTCACTCCACCACAGCTTGTCCCTTGATTAACCCTCCTCCCCGCCCAGATCCATCACCAGCTGAAAAATCAACCAGTTACGTCCCACGGCCAGCAAACGTCAATTTCAACGACTCCGATTCCAAAAGAAGAAATTTCTCATCCAACAGTCAAGTTTGCAATAACTTCAACTCAGGACGTTGCACACGTCAACGCTGCCGTTATTTGCATGTTTGCAGCTATTGTGGCGGCACTCATGCCCGCACTATATGCCCTGTTAAAAGGTCCATAAATAAAGATTCAAAAAATTACTTGTCGACTCCTGTGAATATTTCTCGTCTGTCTTCTGAATTGTCCCACCACCCCAACACTGATTTTACCAACTATTTACTGTTGGGTCTCGAGCACGGTTTCAAACCCGGCGTTGAAAGCCTCCCCACTCAAAGTATCATATGCGATAATCTCCAGTCCGCTCTCGCTGAACCCGACGCAGTCGACATCCTGATTAAAAAAGAAATCGAATCAGGCTTTATGATTGGTCCTTTCAACAATCCTCCTTTCGAGTGTTTCCGCATCAGCCCCATTGGGGTGGCTACCAGGAAATTTTCAGGCAAGAAACGCTTAATAATCGATCTCTCAGCCCCACACAATTCTCCGTTCCCAAGCATAAACAGCCTTATTTCGCTGTAACAATTTTCTCTTAATTACCACACCATTGACCAAGCTATAACCTTGATTAAAGACGCAGGTTACGGCGCTTGGCTTGCTAAAGTCGACATCACCTCTGCTTTTAAAGTGATGCCCATTCACCCAGATTCATGGCATTTGTTCGGTGTACGCTGGCAAGAAATTTTTTACTTCGCTGTCCGTTTAACTTTTGGCTGCAAAAGTTACTTATACATACGATGCCATATCTTCGTAAAGGTAGGGGTGTAAATCTCCGAAACTTTCGATCACTGTGTTATGCATCACAGTCAGTAGCAGGTGACTCTTTATTGATCAAAATGGCATTGGTTAATGCGAGATCACTCTGCAATAAGACGTTTATCTTGAGAGATTTCCTTACATCGAAAATTACTGGATGTACTATTTGTGACTGAGACATGGCTATCTACTGGTGATTTAAGTCCTTTTGCCGACCTTGTTCCCTCAGATTGTAATTTTATAAATTCTCCTCGGGCTACAGGCAGGGGTGGAGGTCTAGCAACTGTTTTTAAAAACAGCTATCATTTTCGTCTTGTGGAAACTGAACTTTTTCCAAGTTTTGAACTGCAGACTTTTCAGCTTGAATTGGATGAGCCAGTGTTTTGCGGGCTGATTTATCGGCCACCTAAATTTAATAAAGATTTTATTCAGGATTTCTCTGAATTTTTAGGGGAAATTTTATTGAAATTTGATAAGTTTCTAATTATGGGGGATTTTAACATTCATGTGTGCTGTCTAGCAGACCCCCTGGTGAAGGACTTTTTGAATCTCATTGACTCTTTTAATCTTGTGCAATCTGTGAATGCTCCTACACATGAGCATGGACACACACTGGATTTAGTTTTGTCTTATGGCATGTCTGTATGTTATGTGGATGTTTGTGATGCTGTTTTTTCTGACCACAAACCAGTTACTTTTGGGGTTTCTTTTCCATGCCAGATTGATAAACCTCTACCAGGAGTACGCCTATGTCGTAGGATAAATACTAGCGTCATCAATGAGTTCGCTACGATGTTTGAAAATAACTTTAATGTGGTTGATCCACCTTTATCCTTTTCAGACCCTGAGTCTTTGCTGTTTTCCTTTAATTCTGTATGCAAAACCATTTTAGATGATATTGCACCTTTGAAGGCAAGGGATAAATGATAATACACGCACACTCAGACAAATCTGCAGGAGGGCAGAGCGTAAATGGCAGAAAGACAAACTCCAAGTGTCTTATGATATATTAAGAGACTCCCTGCAGACATATCAAGGTGCTGTTAAAGCAGCAAAAGCACAGTATTTCTCTGATATTATTGAGAGAAACTGTCATAGACCTAGAGTACTATTTAGTACTATAAACTCTATTATAAATCCACCCAATGTAATTGTGCCTGATATGTCGATGGATATGTGTGAAAATTGTAAAAAAAATTTGTTGCAAAAATTGATAAAATTAGGTCTCAAATTCCTCTGGCTGTTTGTGATATTATAGCTACACCATCTGTCTCTGTGGTGTTTGATCACTTTGATGTTCTTGATTATCCTAGTTTGGTAAAAATAGTAGAGCAGTTAAGGCCATCAGACTCCCCACTAGATATAGTCTCATCAAAGCTAATCAAACAGGCTTTTGATACAGTCGGTCCTAGTGTTTTAAATATAATAAATAGTTGCCTTGTATCAGGGTCTGTGCCAGACATTTTCAAACATGCTATGGTGCAGCCTTTAATTAAAAATACCAATTTGAACTCAAATGAGTTAAATAATTTTAGACCTATTTCAAAATTGTCATTTCTCTCAAAGATACTAGAGAAAGCAGTTCTCATTCAGCTGGAGTCTTTTGTAAATGAAAATTTGCTTTTTGAAAAATTTCAGTCTGGTTTTAGGAAACATCACAGTACAGAATCTGCACTTTTAAAAGTTCTTAATGATGTTTTATTGACTGTAGATTCTGGAAACGCGGCAGGTTTGGTGTTACTCGATTTGAGCGCGGCATTTGATACTATAGACCACAAAATTCTTATCGCACGACTTGAGAGGTTAGTAGGGATACGAGGCGTTGCTTTAAATTGGTTTAAGTCTTTTTTAACAAACAGAAGTTTTTCAGTTACCATGGGGGAATTTACATCTTCGTCTGCCCCTCTTAAATGTGGGATACCCCAAGGGTCCATCTTGGGACCCATTTTGTTTTCATTATACATGCTTCCTATTGGTGCTATCTTTCAAAAACACAGACTATCATTTCACTGCTATGCAGATGATACACAGATATATATGCCTGTAAAAAAGGAAGACAATCATTCATTAGGGCCCCTTTTAGCATGTCTGGATGATTTGAAAACTTGGCTGGCTGCAAATTTTCTTCATCTAAATGAATGTAAAACTGAGATTGTTGTGTTTGCACCTTCTAATGTTTCTGAGTCACCTTGGGTTGATGTAGGTTCTTTATCCATTTATTGTAAATCCATGGTGAAAAACATGGGGGTAATTTTTGATAACACACTAAAATTTGACAAACAAGTAAACGCTGTTGTGCGATCAGGTTTCTTTCAGTTAAGAACCTTGACAAAAGTCAAGTCATTTTTGTCATTTGAAGACTTAGAGAGAGTAATGCACGCTTTTGTGACCTCACGTTTAGATTAATGTAATGCCTTGTATGCAGGAATTAATCAGTCAACTTTGAGACGTTTGCAAATTGTTCAAAATGCCCCAGCTAGATTGCTGACAGGATCTCGGAAGCGGAGCCATATCACTCCGATTTTGTTTTCTTTACATTGGTTGCCTATCCGTTATAGGATTGATTTTAAGATTTTGTTGTTTGTTTTTAAATCTCTAAATGGTCTGGCACCACCTTACCTCTCAGATCTATTGCAGATATACTCTCCTTCAAGATCTCTTAGGTCTGCTGAACAGAAAATGCTAATTGTCCCAAGGTCAAGACGCAAACTTTGGGGTGATCGTTCCTTTTCAGTGTTGGCACCGAAACTCTGGAATAGGCTACCTTTGCATATTAGAACTGCCTCCACAGTGGTATCTTTTAAATCTTTTTTAAAAACTCATCTTTTTTCACTGGCTTTCCTGTCTAAACCAAATAGCTGAGTTAGTTGATTGTTTGTTTTATGAGAGTAGTTAGATATTTGTATTATGTTGTATAAATGTTTTTGTACATTTGCTTTTTGCATGTTTTTACAAATTGTACAGCACATTGGTCAACTACCCGTTGTTTTTAATTATGCTTTATAAATAAACTACCTTACCTTACCTTACCTTACCTTCTCACAGTCCAAAAAGTCTTCGCTGAGCTCGGGATTCCAATCGCCCAAGATAAAACTCTGGGTCCAGCCACATCCATTGAATTTCTGGGCATTAATTTGGACTCAGTTAACTTCCAGGCCTCACTACCCAAGGAAAAAATCGACAGGATTATTCTGGTCGCATCCGCCCTCCTAGAAAATCCACATTGTTCCAAACGAGAGCTACTTTCTCTACTCGGCCACCTAAACTTTGTGATGCGCATCATCCCGCAAGGCCGCCCTTTCATCTCACATCTCCTCTTCCTCGCATCATCAGTGCACGCGCTAGAGGACCAAATCTCCCTAACTACTTCATGTTGCAATGAGCTCAGTTTATGGATAACTTTCCTTAAACAATGGAACGGCCTGTCTTTTTTCTATAATGATCTGATTTCTCTCCCTGAGGATATCCAATTGTTTACTGACGCAGCTCCCTCCATTGGTTTCGGAGGGTATTACCAAGGCCGTTGGTTCGCGTCTACATGGCCCGCCCAGCTGTTAGACTCACCGCAGTCACTAACATCCTCAGCGCTGTTCGAGTTGTATCCTCTAGTGGTTGCAGCTTTCCTGTGGGGGAAAGAATGGTCAACTAATAGCATAATGGTGCACTGCGACAATGAAGCAACCGTGTGTTGCATCAATAAAGGCCGCTCAAATTCCCCCGCACTAATGCCTCTCCTAAGACGCCTCATTTGGATCGCAGCTTGCGATCAATTCATTTTAACTGCCAAACATGTTCCAGGTTCCAGAAATCAAATAGCTGACTCTCTCTCTCGTTTTGCTTTCCAGAAATTCAGGCTGCTGGCACCAGATGCGGACCCATTTCCAACCCCAGTACCTCACTATTCAGAGCTGATATTCCCATAAACCACCCATTGAAACCACTTCTCGATGCCTCTCTCAATTCCATTCTTCAAGCCGTCTCAACTAGCACCCTCCACTCCTACTTAACCGCATGGAAGTGTTTTCAGTCTTTTCACTTCATATACAAGCTGCCTTTTCCAAATTTTTCTCTGCTCACCATCACTTCATTCATAACCTACCTCGACAGCATCAAGAACCTCAAAGCCGGCTCCATCAAGGGTTATCTAAGCGGAATCCAATTCTTCCACAAACTCCTTTTTGGTTCACCCTCCACAGAGATAGCAAATTCTCAGACATCAATGCTCATCAAAGGTATTCAAAAAACCCAACCCACCCGCCCAGATGCCAGGAAACCTATAACGTTAGACATACTCACTAAATGCATCTCCACCCTCCGCAGAGGTTACCATTCCACCAACACAGCCCGCACACTGGACGCAATGTTCATTTTGGCTTTTTTCGGCTTTCTAAGATGTTCAGAACTCACCATAACTTCCAGCTTCAACCCAAAAATCCACCCCACAACAACAGATCTATCAGTGCTAGACAACGAAACCATCTCCTACTTCATTAAGCAAAGTAAGACAGATCAAACCAGGAAAGGCCATTTCATATATATTTTCAATCTCTCATCACCAATCCAACCATACCAAACTCTCTCAGCCTACTTGCTTTTCAGGAATTCACAGTCTAAATCCCCTTCTGACCCACTTTTCGCAGACGACTCCAACCGCCCCGTTCCACGCTTCTGGTTCCAAAAACACCTTAAATCCGTTTTGCTCCTTTCAGGCATCCCAGCAGACCACTTTTCCAGCCATTCTTTTCGCATAGGCGCAGCAACAACAGCTGCTCAAAAAGGCCTCTCTCAGCAGCAGATCCAATCACTTGGCCGTTGGTCATCGGAAGCCTTCAAAAGTTACATCCGCTCAAACCGCTTCCATATCAAAGAAGCCCAAAGAACCCTCATCAGCTAAATTCTTTTTACAACTCCTCATTCACGTTGAAGCAAGTCATTCCCAACACCACAGCAGCATCTTCTTCCTCCATTAGGAGCCTATTTTTTCCACCCAACTGGCTCTAGTTAGTTAAAAGCAAGTTAATCAAGTCTACCTCAGCTAATCTACTCCACTCCCGCAGAAGTTCTGTCACTCCGTCCGAACTTATTCCACTTCTGCAACAGTGTCATCTACTCCGCTCCCGCAGGAGCTCCATTACTCCATCTAAAATTGCTCCACTGCCGCAGCAGTGTCATCTACTCCGCTCCCACAGGAGCTCAGTTTCTATGTCCAAAATTGGTTTAGATATTTAAAAAGCAAATCTACTCCGCTCCCGCAGGAGCTCCATTACTCCATCTAAACTTGCTCCACTGCCGCAGCAGTGTCATCTACTCCGCTCCCGCAGGAGCTCCATTACTTCATCTAAACTTGCTCCACTGCCGCAGCAGTGTCATCTACTCTGCTCCCGCAGGAGCTTAGTTCCGTGTCCAAATAATTTGGATATTTTAAAGCTTTGAAAGCAAGTTTGGTCTGCTGCAGCAGCAACATCTCCTCCTCTACCGCAGGAGTTACGTTCCCCGTAGCAGTGTTTACTTTTCCGTCCTTTTGCTACCAGCTAGTTGGATAACAAGCCAAAATAAATTTGATCCACTGCCGCAGCAGTGTCATCCCTAGAGCTAGTTCTCCATCAACTTGCTTTCACTGCAGCGGTTATTCCTTTCTACTCCGCTTACGCAGAAGTACATCACATATGACCATCCCCAGCCTACCACCTTAAAGGCACACCTATCCAACGCCATGTTAGCTTTGCACTCTGCAAGTTTTGGGGGGTCACCAACATCATGGCGGCTGTCCGGCATTTATTTGCAGCTTTTGGGGGGAGTACTCTGGGTTCGGGCCGAATACCGAGCCCGGAGCCCTCTCCTCGGACAGCACGCCAAATACGCATTTATTCTATCTGACTTATTTGTAAGTGTGAACTAGTGAAATGATGTTTTATAAACAAAGTTCGGGAGGAGCACGTTCAAATAATCAATCCAATCTACTCGTCATCAAACAATTATGTCTACCCTAATCAGCATGACAAGAAGTATATATATATCCACTCTGTCAACTCACCTAATATTCCTTGACAGTTTTCCAGCACCCCTCCACCACCCCGACTCCTCACTCTTGGCTCAATCTTTACAGCCAGGAATACGGGGGGAGTACTCTGGGTTCGGGCCGAATACCGAGCCCGGAGCCCTCTACTCGGACAGCACGCCAAATACGCATTTATTCTATCTGACTTATTTGTAAGTGTGAACTAGTGAATGCATTTATTAAAAGTAGCCTAAATATATATCAACATATTCAGCTATAGACACACAAATACACTAATGAAATACATGTTTTTATATTTTTAATAATTAATCATTGTTTATTTCTATACTATATTGTATGAATCAAGGGGGTGTGGTTAGCCAAGTATAAATATCAGGGGTAGGAACGAAAAAGAGTAGGTGCGTTTGTTTCTGGCCGGCGGAAATAAATCAACACTCGTGGTGTTCGTATGCGAGAGGTTCGCATGTGAATTTGTTTGGATCTTGGAGACAGCTCTACGGAGCCCATTTGTTGCTCTTGTTGTATTTGATTTTTTTTGGTTTTGTTTGTTTGTTTGTTTTGGGTATATTGTCTAGTCCGCCCAGGCGCTTGAGCTGGTAATCGGGCCCAAAAGAAATGGGAAAGGCCCTTGGGGCGGACTAGTTTTCTTTTCCTTTTTTTTGTTGTTTGTATATTGTTTGTTCCCCCACTATTTATTATTGCAGCATGAGGATGCTACTGGTCTAGTGTTTGAACAGAGGAGCTATTTTTGCATGTATTTTACTTTGAGTTAACTGAGTGATTCACAAGTTTTTGTTTAATGAATTTAACTTATGGGTTTGTTTTGATTTTTTGATTTCCTTTTGCTTTGTGGTGTAAAGGCTCCTTCTGTTCAGGTAGTTTGTGATGAAAGCATCCTCGTGTGTGAGATATATCTTTGTGTAAGCCAAAAATAAATCTTGGGTATTTTTCTATATAATGAACCTGAGTCGTGCTTTGTTTACTTTAGGGTGGGTCCTGTAACACATGTTTTTCATAAAGTTTTTCAATTAAGGGTTTTTGTTATAAGTTTAACCCCTCTACCCCAAAGAATAACATACACTGTTAGACTTTTCTGTAATTTCTACAGTTATTTACTTTAAATCCCCCAGTATTATACTGCTATTTCTCTTTACAGTAAATAACTGTGATTCCCATTGCATCATGGGAATTTTCTGTGACGTCTAACACCACATACAGAGACTTACTGTATTTTTTAAATTTGCTGTATACTACTGTATTTGACGTAACTGCCTCTCTGGCTGGCACCATTCCATCGTGCTTTTTATTTCCTAATTTTTGCCTTACACCGCGTGTCTACAACGCTATAATAGCCAGAGGCTGTCTATATTGGACACAAGCGACCGGACCTTTAAATGCATACCTGTCTATCCCTTGTCAGAAATAGCGCGAGCGCTTGGACTCGTATCGGACTACGTCAGAAATATAACGGCCGCGGCGCATCACTACACCTATTTTTTACAGTCTATGCACTACACTGACTGTCTGGGATTTGTCGTGTCGCGTCAGAGCATCCAGTGTAGGTAATGGGGTCTGTCTTTTGTTGGATCGCGACGTTCGTGTCTGGCCCGGGGAAGAGACGGAATTCACTTCACCGAGAGAGAGAGATCAGCAAGCAAGGTAAAAAAAAAAAAAAAACATTCTGTGTGTGTTGTCAGGATTGTGCCCAGTTTAACCTATGTTATCCCTGCAAACAAGCCAGCACGGGCCCTTTACGGGCCCACTTAGGGCTAGCCTAAGGGCCCCCAGCGGGCTGCCAGCGCAGGGCCCATGAGAATTTGCTCATTGGCAAACCGTTGGCCCCTTAGCGCTGGCCCTGCACGGGCAGCCCTCACTTAGCCCCCAGGAAGCCCTCACTAAGCCCACACAGGGCCCGCACTATTAATCTACAACAATAAATCTGTTTCACTATAAATACTTTTCAGCTACTATAACTTATTCTATACATCTGAAATGGATGCAGTCACCACATAACTAATGTCTGTATTGTCAAAAAATGTACAGTAGTCAAAGGGATTTCAAATCAATGTATTTATTAATTACAAAATATAAAACATTCAATTCAGATTAATACAGGTTAATAAAGCTAATTTAACACTCTGAAAGGGACTAAAAATTCTCTATACAAATATTAAATAATTCAAATAAACATAAAAAAATACTGGTAACACTTTATAATAACATTCGATGAACTAATCATTTACAAAACATTCATAAATGATTAGCAAGTGATATACTAACATTTTATGTATGTTTTGTAAATTCAATTTACAAGTGATTAGCAAATGATTAACTAATTATTTACGAAACATGACTATGCGTTCATAAATGATTAAAAAGTGATATGTTAATTATTGTATGTATGTTTTGTAGATTCAGTTATAAGTCATTTACATTTGATTAGTTAATGATTGACAAAACATGAATATGCGTTTCATAAATGTTTAATAATTTTTTTTTTTTTTGTGTATGTATGTAGCAATTAGAGGGTGCAGAAAGTGTTGTAAATGCCTTGAATACACATACAGATCATTTCTAACAGGTAAGTGTTCAACACAATGTGTAAATGCATGAATAAATCATTTACAACACTCTCTGCATCCCCTAATCTAAAGTGTAAACTATTCATCACTTGTAAATGTGTTGCACATCATTCGTAGATTACCACTTCAAGACTCAATAAGGCATAAGATCAACGAATCTTATCTACGAATGATGTGTAACACATTTTCCAAGTGATGAATAGTGTACACTTTAGATTAGGGGATGCAGAGAGTGTTGTAAATGATTTATTCATGCGTTTACACATCATCTATAACAGGTGTTGAACACTGTAGTGTGTACTCACTGCAGTGTAAGTGCTGACTGGTGAGGGTATAGACAGCTGTCTTCTGTAGTGTGTAGTGTAGTGTGCACTGCAGTATATTCTCTGACACACATGGAGTCTTTAACCACTGTGCACCTGATGTACAAAAAACATACAAAAAAAGTAACAATTTATTAATTGAGGGTGGCTCGCTGGAGGAGGGTGGCTCTATGGTAGAGGATGGCTCGCTGGTGGAGGGTGGCTCGGGGTGGCTCGCTGGTGGAGGGGTGGCTCGCTGGTGGAGGGTGGCTCGCTGGTGGAGGGTGGCTCGGGGTGGCTCGCTGGTGGAGGGTGGCTCGGGGTGGCTCGCTGGTGGAGGGTGGCTCGCTGGTGGAGGGTGGCTCGGGGTGGAGGGTGGCTCGCTGGTGGAGGGTGGCTCGGGGTGGCTCGCTGGTGGAGGGTGGCTCGGGGTGGCTCGCTGGTGGAGGGTGGCTCGGGGTGGCTCGCTGGTGGAGGGTGGCTCGGGGTGGAGGGTGGCTCGCTGGTGGAGGGTGGCTCGGGGTGGAGGGTGGCTCGCTGGTGGAGGGTGGCTCGGGGTGGCTCGCTGGTGGAGGGTGGCTCGGGGTGGCTCGCTGGTGGAGGGTGGCTCGCTGGTGGAGGGTGGTTCACTGGTGGAGGGTGGCTCGGGGTGGAGGGTGGCTCGCTGGTGGAGGGTGGCTCGCTGGTGGAGGGTGGCTCGGGGTGGCTCGCTGGTGGAGGGTGGCTCGCTGGTGGAGGGTGGCTCGGGGTGGAGGGTGGCTCGCTGGTGGAGGGTGGCTCGGGGTGGCTCGCTGGTGGAGGGTGGCTCGCTGGTGGAGGGGTGGCTCGCTGGTGGAGGGTGGCTCGCTGGTGGAGGGTGGCTCGCGGTGGCTCGCTGGCTCGGGGTGGCTCGCTGGTGGAGGGGTGGCTGGTGGTGGAGGGGTGGCTCGCTGGTGGAGGGGTGGCTCGCTGGTGGAGGGGTGGCTCGCTGGTGGAGGGGTGGCTCGCTGGTGGGGGGTGGCTCGCTGGTGGGGGGTGGCTCGCTGGTGGGGGGTGGCTCGCTGGTGGGGGGTGGCTCGCTGGTGGAGGGGTGGCTCGCTGGTGGAGGGGTGGCTCGCTGGTGGAGGGGTGGCTCGCTGGTGGAGGGGTGGCTCGCTGGTGGGGGGTGGCTCGCTGGTGGAGGGGTGGCTCGCTGCTGGAGGGGTGGCTCGCTGGTGGAGGGGTGGCTCGCTGGTGGAGGGGTGGCTCGCTGGTGGAGGGGTGGCTCGCTGGTGGAGGGTGGCTCGGGGTGGAGGGTGGCTCGCTGGTGGAGGGTGGCTCGGGGTGGCTCGCTGGTGGAGGGTGGCTCGGGGTGGCTCGCTGGTGGAGGGTGGCTCGCTGGTGGAGGGTGGCTCGCTGGTGGAGGGTGGCTCGCTGGTGGAGGGTGGCTCGGGGTGGCTCGCTGGTGGAGGGTGGCTCGGGGTGGAGGGTGGCTCGGGGTGGAGGGTGGCTCGCTGGTGGAGGGTGGCTCGGGGTGGCTCGCTGGTGGAGGGTGGCTCGCTGGTGGAGGGGTGGCTCGCTGGTGGAGGGTGGCTCGCTGGTGGAGGGGTGGCTCGCTGGTGGAGGGGTGGCTCGCTGGTGGAGGGTGGCTCGCTGGTGGAGGGTGGCTCGGGGTGGCTCGCTGGTAGGCTCGCTGGTGGAGGGGTGGCTCGCTGGTGGAGGGTGGCTCGCTGGTGGAGGGTGGCTCGCTGGTGGTGGAGGGGTGGCTCGCTGGTGGAGGGGTGGCTCGCTGGTGGAGGGGTGGCTCGCTGGTGGAGGGGTGGCTCGCTGGTGGAGGGTGGCTCGCTGGTGGTGGAGGGGTGGCTCGCTGGTGGTGGAGGGGTGGCTCGCTGGTGGAGGCTCACTGGTGGAGGGTACAAAATTAAATTAACAAATATAACAATAAAACACTAGACTTCACTGTATAAATTATACATAGATTCTTAATAAAGCTACTGTGTTAAAGTTCTTATAGTTTTGTTATATTATGGATAGTTAACTGTTACCCCAAAAAATCTGTTATCATTTACTCTCTCAAATTGTTTTAAACCCTAATGATTTTCTTCTGTTGAAAAAAGTTATTTTGAAGAATGTGGGTAACCAGACAGGTGCTGGTCCACAGTGACTAGTATATGTTTTTTCTACATTGGAAGGACCAGCAACTGTTTGGTTACCCACATTCTTCAAAATATCTTATTTTGTGTTCTGCACAATAAAGAAATTAATACAGGTTTGAAACAACATTACAGTGAATAAATAATGACATTTGACATTTTTGGGTGAACTATCCCTTTAAGGATGTTCACCCACAGCATGTTTAATATTAGGATGCTGTCATTTTAAGACCAGTATGCTGCTCTATACAGCCACGCATCCAGTTTTCTCTCAAATGTTTTCTGCTAAAATGGCGTTTTTCGGGGACTAAAATAGGCCAAGGCCGCGCCCCCTTGGCGGGCTCTGACGTGTGCGCCAATGAGCTAGCATCACGCCATTACACGTCAGAGCCCGCCAAGGGGGCGCGGCCTTGGCCTATTTTAGTCCCCGAAAAATGCCATTTTAGCAGAAAACATTTGAGAGAAAACTGGATGCGTGGCTGTATAGAGCAGCATACTGGTCTTAAAATGACAGCATCCTAATATTAAACATGCTGTGGGTGAACATCCTTAAAGGGATAGTTCACCCAAAAATGTCAAATGTCATTATTTATTCACTGTAATGTTGTTTCAAACCTGTATTAATTTCTTTATTGTGCAGAACACAAAATAAGATATTTTGAAGAATGTGGCGCCCGCGCCATTGCGCCGCAGCAAAAATGCATTTTACATTTTAGGCTAACGTTACAGTAAATCAAGGAAAAGGAGTTTCCCCACTGTGTATGGGGAACTGAGGTTACGATCGTAACCGAGTAGTTTTCTCTCAAATGTTTACTTTCACTACATATCCCATAACCAACTGAATGCACTGATACTAACGTTACCATCTTCAAAAGCAGATCGTGGAGCCATTTTACTCGTCCACGTTCAAAATTCGAGCACAGCCGTTAGACGAACGTAGTTATAGCTTAATAATTTTTTTCCTTAGACTTTAGCAGTTTACTGTGACAATCTGACGTGGTAACATACAGAATATGGTAAACGGGGTGAAAAGGACAATATTTAGCCTATATAAGCTAACTAACGTTAGTTTATTGACAACCTAGCTGCTAACGTTACTCCGTTGTCGTTCGACAAAAATTGGATTAACAAAAAAAAAACAATAGGTACTGAAAATACAATAATAGCAGAACACACACACTATAGCAAGTATTTACTGTTAAAGATAATACTCAATTTACAATTAAAACTCACCTCAGTCAGGAGAATTCCACTGCGAAGGCAGAAACAACCGTTAGGAAGGCGGAAAGTGACGACTGCAGCCTGTAGCCCGATGATTAATCAAATACGTAGTTGATGTTCGACGCATGCGCGGAATTGGATACTTTTAACACGCTTTTATTAATCTTTTATTTTATGTAATTCAAACTGTAATGCCGAGTTGAGGATAGAAAAATAGATACTTAAATATATATTTCATTAGATTAATTATATTAATTATTATTAATTATTAAATGCAGGAAGGTTTCTTCAAGCATCTCGGAGACGTTCCCAGTTTTTTCTGTTTCTTATCAGACACGATGATGGTGAGATCAGATCATACCGGCTGTTGTCAGATTCCTTGTGCATACACAAATCTCACTGGTTATTACAATTAATGGCAAAAAGAATGTTTGGAAGTTAAACTGATAAACTGATATTTCCTACTGACACACTACAGCAAAATAAATAACCGACTTAAAACCTTTTTTTTTTTTTGTTAATGTAAACATAAATGTATATATTTAATACTATATATAAATATATATATATATATATATATATATATATATATATATATATATATATATATATATATATATATATATATATATATATATAGCATTGAATGCTCTACAAATTACATGAAAAATAGCACTCAAAAGAGCGCTCAATCTCTATCTCGGCAGACATTTTCCTTCTAAAATTTTTAAAATTGAGTGTATAGCCTAAAGTTAAACTTATGATCTCCAATGTTGCTTTGAGTGTTGTAGACAATGGTGTGAAAAGCAACTATAATGAATAAACATTTATTTGACTTGACTGAGGTGTTATTAGTCATGTGAACTTGTCTTTTCTTTCAATTTAATCTAATTTTTATTGTTGAAAATGTTTAGCTATATTAGAATGATATAAATGGCATTAGGCCTATACGTCTATGGGAAATTGTATAAAAACAGACAAAAAGAAGAGAGAAGTTTAATTTAAACTTTAAAATTAAAATTTAATTTAAACTCAACGAACTCTGCCAGAGTGATGGATATCATAATAACTAGTAATAACTTCTTCATATCTCTGGACCATCAATAACTTTACATTTTGACCTTCTCAAATAAATGAAAAGCCTATTGTTTTATTCCTGATATTACTCCTTTATTCCAGCCAGATTTTTACCACCAATTGCATGGTACACTGTTAATTTTGGATTACATTACAAACATCATATCCAGTAAAAATAATAGGCTTTTTAAAGTAAGATTTGTTCTTAGAGTTTTTAAGGGATCATGTGTTGTCTTGTAGACACAATCCAGTGCAAATAATGGATTTTTTCTTTTTCTTCCTGCTGAGCAGAGTTATAAATGGAAGGTCTTATTGAATTTCACATTCAATTTTAAAAAGCAGCCAAAACGTAATGAAAGTGGGCTACCTAAACAAAACCTGCATGGGCCCAAAGGTACAAAAGCTGCTCTGGGCCCGAACGGGCTGGCCCACAATGGGCCACCATGGGCTTAATGTGGGCAGCCCGCTAGTGTGGGCTGCTCACAGTTAGCCCGCGGTGAGCCCAAAGCTGTGGGCCTCGCCTGGGCAAGCCCACACTGGGCCTGTTTAGGTTTGGTGTGGGCTGGCCCTAGCCCACTGTGCCCGCAAAAAGCCAGCACGGGCCCCGCAGGGGCATGTTTGCAGTAACGTTAGCCTAACGTTACTCGTCGTCAACATGGCGGTAACGAACTTTACCATGGTAAACTGAGCTAACGTTTCATTTTACACACTTTGTTAGATTATTGAATTGTCGAGTTAAAATATGCCAACGAGCAACGCGTTTACATTAACAATAAATGTGAATAAACTAATGTGAATTTCTGTTTATAGCCTAATGTTGGCCTACTGATGAGAACCTTTATAGTTTTAGCATTAGTTTGCAAACTATACCATATTATACTTTTTTTTTTTAATGGAATTTAATATTTACTTCCATTTTTGTGTTTAAAGGCAACTGCAACAAAGCGCCAATTCGCGCCAGTGACTTAGCAAGATTCCAGAGGTAGGCCAGCCCATTTGTGATTTGTGCCAATTTGCTGAAATGATTAGCAATACGCTATGTGAAAATTGCTTTTGAGCCACTGGTGCAGACTAAGTAGCTTACAATATCTTACAATATCTTATAAAATCTCTATAAAATTGGCTAACTTTATATCAAATAAGTGACCTTTGCCTTATGTCTAACTTTATTACACAGCAAATGAACCAATCAAAAGATGGACCATTGTCTTTGTTCAGTCTCACCAGATTAAATGTATCCAGGTAAGCACTGCAGTAAAACTCTCACTAATTCATTCATACAAAATCTAGCATTCTAAACAACTTAAGTTTATATTTTTGCATTATTTTGATATTTTATTAGCCAGAAGACTCTACCATTGCAGTCCCACCTGACTAGGAAGGTCCTAACATCAGCACGCAGGTGGGTTAACTACTGTAGGAAGGAGAACGATCATCACACAGTGATTTCTTGCATGTGTCTTACTGTGTATTTGTCTCAAACAGGTACTCCTTCACTGCAGACAAGCTGAAATGGGCTAAAATCATCGATTTCAGTCGTTCTTTCTATGGATCTCAGCATTTTTGGACAGAATTTAGGATTTGTAAGTATTACAATTTAATCTGGCATAATTTTATTTAGTTCTTTTGTATGCTATTTATTGACAAAAGCTGTTTACAAATATATATTCTTAAGTTTTTGTGAAAATAATAATAAAAATTAACAAAAAAAGGAGGTTAAAAATAATGTGACACTAGGCAAGGCAAGGCAAGTTTATTTATATAGCACATTTCATACACAATGGCAATTCAAAGTGCTTTACATAGAAGAAATTAAAATAATAAAAAGAAATAAGAATAATTAAAACAGTTTAGAAGAATACAAAAATAAAATACAGTACAAACAGTCGGACGAACATTGGCACAGTGCTCATTCAGTAAATGCATAGCTAAACAGATGTGTTTTGAGTCTGGATTTGAATGTGACTACAGTAGGAGCACATCTGATCTCTTCTGGAAGCTGGTTCCAGCTGCGGCTGGCATAATAGCTAAAAGCGGACTCGCCATGCTTAGAGTGAACCCTTGGTATTTCTAGCTGATATGATCCTAATGATCTGAGTGATCTGTTGGGTTTATATTCAGTGAGCATATCTGCAGTGTATTGAGGTCCTAGGCCATTGAATGATTTATATACCAGTAATAATACTTTAAAAGCAATCCTAAATTTAACTGGGAGCCAGTGTAAAGACCTGAGGACTGGTGTGATATGTTCATATTTTCTGGTTCTGCTCAGAATCCTGGCGGCAGCATTCTGTATGAGCTGCAACTGTCTTATGGTCTTTTTGGGAAGGCCAGTAAGGAGTCCATTACAATAATCCACCCTGCTGGTGATGAAAGCATGAACAAGTTTCTCTAAGTCTTGTCTGGAAACAAAGCATCTTATTCTTGCTATATTTTTCAGATGATAGTATGCTGATATAGTTATTGCTTTGACATGACTACTGAAACTAAGGTCTGACTCTAGTGTCACACCAAGATTCCTGACTTGATTTTTAGTTGTTTGACCCCTAGAGTGAAGGTATGCGTTCACCTTGAGAACTTCATCTTTGTTTCCAAATGCAATGACTTCAGTTTTGTCTTTGTTTAACTGAAGAAAGTTTTGGCACATCCAACTGTTGACTTCATCAATGCATTGGCACAGGGAGTCAATGGGGCTGTAGTCGTTAGGCGATAGGGCTAAGTAAATCTGTGTGTCGTCTGCATAGCTGTGGTAAGCAATTTGGTTATTTCTCATTATTTGGCTCATTGGGAGCATATACAGGTTGAACAGGAGTGGTGCAAGAATTGAGCCTTGAGGGACTCCGCATGTCATGGATGTCCACTCAGACTTATGGTCTCCTATACTCACATAATAACCTCTCCCATCTAAGTATGACCTGAACCATTTTAGGACTATCCCAGAAAGCCCCACCCAGTTTTCCAGCCTGTCCAGAAGTATGTTGTGATCGACAGTGTCAAATGCAGCACTGAGGTCGAGTAGTACCAGCACTGATAATTTGCCTGAATCAGTATTTAAGCGAATATCGTTTATTATCTTTATGAGCGCTGTCTCTGTGCTGTGGTGCGGTCGGAAACCAGATTGAAAATTGTCAAAGTATCCATTCAAGCTCAAGAATTTGTTCAGCTGATTGAAGACAACTTTTTCAATGATCTTACCTATGAAAGGAAGATTTGAGATCGGTCTATAGTTGCTTAATATGGTCTTATCCAGATTGCTCTTTTTCAGGAGGGGCTTGACAACTGCAGTTTTCAGGGAGTTTGGAAAACTCCCAGAGAGAAGTGAAGCATTTACCACTTCTAGAAGATCTGCTTCTAAACTGTTTAACACACTTTTGAAAAACGATGTGGGAAGTGTGTCGAGAGCGCAGGTTGATGTTTTAAGGTGCTGTACGGTTTCTTCCAAAATTTTGCCATCAATTTCTTTGAAATCAGACATAGTAACTACTTTCTCAGGTGGTCTGATCTGTCTGACCCCAGTGCAACTCAAGGATGTGCTGATCACCTTTCTGATATTATTGATTTTCTCAGAGAAGAAAGAAGCAAACTCACTATACTTGCTGTCTGAGAGCATTTCACTGGGAATCTGGCTTGGGGGGTTTGTCAGTCTCTCTACAGTAGCAAAAAGAGTGTGTGTGTTGTTTAAATTGCTGTTTATAATATTTGAGAAGAAAGTCTGTCTAGCTTTGCCTAGTTCCATATTGAAAGCATGAAGGCTGTCTTTGTAGATGTTATAATGGACTACACGTTTTGTCTTCCGCCACATGCGCTCTGCTTTTCTGAATTGTCTTTTCATATTTTGCACTGCTGTTGAGTTTCTCCAAGGTGCTTTTTGTCTGCCACTCTTCTTCCTGACTTTAACAGGAGCAATATCATCAATTACACCTTTAACTTTTGAGTTAAAATAATCAAGGAGAAAATCAACAGAGCCTGCAGATATGCTTGGTGTTAAGGATATAGCCTTCATAAATAGGACACTAGTGTTCTCATTAAAGCATCTCTTCTTGACAGACACAGATTTAGCTTCAATGGCAGGAGAGATCAATATATCAAAGAAAATACAGAAATGATCAGACAGTGCTACATCCTTAATAACAATCGATGAAATGTTTAGACCCTTACTGATAAGTAAATCTAGAGTGTGTCCACAATTGTGTGTGGGTCCATGTACATGCTGAGTCAGATCAAAAGTTTTTAAAACACTTGATTTATTTTGCCATATTGGTTTCTGCATTATCTATGTGGATGTTTAAATCTCCAGCAATGGCAAAACAGTCAAACTCTTATGTAATTGTTGATAACAGTTCTACCAGAAAGACTCGGGAGAGTTATTTCAATAAACCATACATTTATTGACAGCTCAGCAAGCTGATAAACTACAAAGTCATTTGGCGTAGGCCCCGTCCGTAGTGCATAATCCGAGAGTATCGGATCTGCAATTCCTGCCTAGAGATGAAGGCAGGGGCGCAGCCGACCCCCCCTGGGAGATATGGACGGGACCATCCTGGTGGTGGTGGGGAGGATGGGGGTAATCGTCGCTTCAGTATCTGCGAACTCAAACATGTGTAAGTACCGTGCTTTTATACAGTGAGCATAAGAGTATGATTGGATAGAAGTGAAGGCAATAAGTGACGAAGTAATTGAGTCTTCCCAGCAGAACTTATGCTAAAGCTTTCATTTCTACCAGAAAGACTCGGGAGAGTTATTTCAATAAACCATACATTTATTGACAGCTCAGCAAGCTGATAAACTACAAAGTCATTTGGCGTAGGCCCCGTCCGTAGTGCATAATCCGAGAGTATCGGATCTGCAATTCCTGCCTAGAGATGAAGGCAGGGGCGCAGCCGACCCCCAAAAATAGGTGGAGTATGACTACACTGGAACGGGGCACGCCAACCCCCAAAAGATGGTAACTGAGTATACCCACCAGTCTAGAGTCCTGGGGTTCCTGAAAAATAGAGAAGGAAGAAACAAATGGTGAAGATACAAATTAGATGTGAAAATACAGCGTGCCTAAAGTTTAATAGGGGAGAAGGACAGATAATTCTAAAATAACTATGTTTTTATATGTTAAATTAAAAGTATTTTATTTTATTTATTTATATATTTATTTTTTAATTGCCAGTTCACTCCTAGGAAAACACAGAGACAAGGCCTCATTGGACCGGCAATGCCGCTTTTGGCTTGCATAGACAAGGCCACATTGGACCACACAGACAGCCGCCTTGGCAAAATAATAAACAGGCCTCCTTGGACCACATATAGCAGCCACCTGGGGCTGAGCATAACACAGACTCTGGCCTCATTGGACCACATGGCCTTTATAGACCACAGAGACGAGGCTTTAATGAGCCACACGGCCACAATAGACCACAGAGACGAGGCTACTAAGCCACAACGGCCGCTAATGCCACAAAGAGACGAGGTAAGACTGGACAACACATAAGGTTTTTTTTTTTTTTTTTTTTTTTTAACGGGATACAACAGCTTTAAGATCACGAAACCTATGCCCCGGGGGGCAACTGGCCACCATTGCATCTTTTAAGGACAAGACCGAGCCACTAGAGCCACATAAAGACAAACCACACAAGACTACGGCATCTAAGCCACATTAAACCTCTGCCCCAAAGGGGCCACTGGCCATTCAGGCATCTTTTTAAAAGGACAAGGCAAACATATGCCACAAGGCGCCAAGCCCCACATGTACACAAGGCCCACGTGGCCACAAGGCCACTAATGCCACACGTAGACAGACATACTTGAGTACAAGGCCACTAGGCCACATTTAACCATGCCATGAAGGCCACAAGACCACGAGACAAGGCCACATTAGGCTACACGGTCACAGTAGACCACACAGAACATAAAGGGTTCCAAACCATAAGCCCACACATAGACGAGACGTACAGACAACGGCCACTAAGCCACACGGAACGAGGCCATAGGGCCACAGCCTGGAGGCCGAACATAGGACATGGCGACATGGTACCACGAAGCCATGAGACCGCCACAGAGACGAGGCCCACCGGGCCACAAGGCTGCTAAGCCACACTGGACGAGGCCAACAAGACAGAGCCACTAGGCCACACAGAACCTGCCATATTTAATGGCCACAAGACCACGGGACAGCCACATTAGGCTACACGGTCACAGTAGACCACATAGAACATGAATATCGCATAAAATAGCCTTTTTTTTTTATTTTTATTTTTTTATTTTTATTTTATTTTCATTTTTGTTAATCAATTGACGAACATGTAACAAAGGCACAACGGCTGCTACAGCCACAAGGAGACGAGGCCACATTGAACAGAGCCGCTAGGCCACACAAAATAGTTGACTAGATCGTCATTGAGGAGTGCTAGCTAGAATAATAACAGGATGAAGGAAATAAGATTATGACACCACCACCAGTAGATGCATTAGTAATTACCTTATGGTTATTGTAGAGCTTGCTGGGCTTGAAGAATGGTTTGAGAATCTGGTCTTATGTAAGATTCGAAGGCCGAAGAAGACCATCTGCCCAAGATCTTGATAGCCGACGTGGAGATTCCTCGATCGGCTGCTGTAGTAGCTGCCCCAATTCTGAATGAGTGGCCGGTATAGAGAGAGGGGGAAAGACTGCAGCTTTTGACTACGGAGTTTAACTGGGCTCGAAACCAGCCTTTTGAAAGAGGTGCACCGTTAGGTAAGATAAATAGAGGGGCATGGTTAGAAGTTTTAGGGCGGATTTTAAGAAATTTAACCATGGAAGAGAATGGACAAAAATTGTTGTTGATTTTTGGAAAAGATAAGGTGACGCCGGAGGCTTTAGCGTCATTTTTTGAATGTTTAAGAATCAGTGTGAAGCTATTAGATGAGAAACAAATATCAGAAAAGGAGATGCCGCACGTAGGATCGAATTTATTAGTATCTGAGGAGAATTCACCTGGACGCATGAAGCCGTAAAAAGCAGCTAGAAACACTGCTTCTAACAGAATATTGATGTAAAAGGAGAAGAGACCGTTTCGGATGGAACTGATGAATTTATGCAACAACGGCAGAGTAATGGGCAGACGTTTGTCAATTTGTTTACTAGAGGATTTCGCGAAACCTTTAAGAAGTAAACGAATGGAAGTTTCAGAAAAAAGACTAGGAAAATTAGGATTATGGATTTTTGCATAGAATTGAATACCAGCAAGGAGACGACGGATGGAAGAGATTTTTTGATTTCTATTTTCGAAATTAAAGACGAGAAAGGAACAAACGGTCGAAATCAAAATGGGAAATACTGGAATTTGGAAGGCGAAGCAGAACATAGAAAAAGCTGACCATGCGGACGTGTAAGCTTTGAAAGTTGAGGGTGCGACACCTTTAGAAATATAATTTCTAGCCGATGTAAGCAGATCGTTTAATTTAATATTATTGCTGCTAGGGGAGGACAGGGTGCTGGATCCTGGTTGGCTAACGGGCAGAGCCGTCTGAAGGTCTGAAATCGAAACCGAGAGAGAGCGTCAGCAATAACGTTGCAATGGCCAGGGATATGTTCAGCTTTGATAATAAAATTAGAAACAACGGATTGCCAGATTAACCGTCTCACGAAAGGCATGATTGTAAGGCATGAAGATCTGCCCTTATTAATGATGGCAACTGTGGCTTCGTTGTCGCAAAACATCAAGATGCGTTTACGAGACCATGCGTGACCCCAAATCATGCTAGCGACGGCTATGGGGTAAAGCTCGTAGAGCGCGGATGAAACTGAACCAGAAAGAGTTTTAGGAAAATCGTTTGGCCATTTTTCGGCAAACCATTCCCCTTGGAAGAAGCCCCCGAACCCGATAGATGGGGCAGCGTCAGTGAATAATTGTAATTCGATCGATGATTCGAAAATGTCGTGGTAAAAAAAAGAGATACCGTTCCATTCGCTTAACAAGTGCTTCCAAAAATTTAAATCAGACTGGCACCCTTCATCGAGAAGAATTTGGTCGCTCAGTTTTTCGACAGAATGGGCCAAGGTAAGCAATCGAGAAATGAAAGCTCTGCCTTGAGGAATGATGCTCATAGCGAAATTAAGGTGGCCGAGCAGCGAGAGCATGTCGCGCTTGGAGACAGTTTGTAGAGAAGAAAACGATTCAAGGAAAGATCTAATTCTTACGAGCTTTTCGGAGGGAAGAGAAGCTTGCATTAGAACTGAGTCGAGGGAAATCCCTAGGAATTCTAACGAAGTAGAGGGACCCATGGTTTTTTCAGCGGAGAGGGGAACGCCGACGTCACTGAAAATCTGTTTGAGTGTGTCGAGAATTGAAGATTGTTGAGACGGAAAATCGATCAGCAGAAAATCATCGAGTAGGTGTAAAACGAATGGAAGCTTGCAGACGTTCAGCAGGATCCAGCACAATGCTTCAGAGAGGCTATTAAAGATGTGCGGGCTACTTCTACAACCGAATGTGAGCCGTACTGCGAAATAGAATTTTGAATTCCATTTAACGCCGAAAAGTGGCCAGTCGGAAGGGTGTATTGGCATCGTTTTAAAAGCGTCGGTAATGTCAGCTTTTGCCAACCAAGCTCCTTGACCGGCAATCTTGATTAAATGGATGGCGTTATCTACTGAGGCATAATGTAAGGAAAATGGTGTTAGAGGTATACATTCGTTGACGCTTGCTGTGGAGGCAGAATGGGGAGATGACATGTCGAAAATTAAACGTTTTTTGCCGGAGTATTTCCGAGTTGCAACGCCGATGGAATTAATCCGGAAGGTCGAGAAAGGAGGGGAAGCGAAAGGGCCTATAACATATCCTTTATTGACCTCTTTTTCTAGCAGGTTAGATACCACATCTGGTTCAGTAATAGCTGACTGTAAGTTCTTGGCTATGAAAGTAGTGGTGAGATGGGAGAGGATACCCACTCGAAACCCCTGTGACAGACCTGTGATTAAGTAATCGACAAAAGTCGGGTCAGGGTGATAAGACAGGTAGTTAGAGAGAATAGAAATATTAATGGGAGTTGAAGGGTGCTTTCTCAGAATTTTCTCCCTCTCCCTCTGGTTGGAGGTTTGAACCGGCGAGGGCAGACCGATTTCGGGTGAGGATCCTTGCAAAAACTGCAGACGTGATCATATTTACATTGAGAAAAAACACAAACAGATTCATTGAAATTAACGCAGGGAAAAACACTTCTAACGGGCGCGTAGCGTTTCCTGCTCTCTTGTGGAAACCTTACATTATCAGCACCCTGGACAGCATCCGGCGCTTTAGTAGCGAACGCTTTCGGGCAGAATGACGCTGAATGTCCATGAGCGCTACAAATGGGACACGCCAGCATTTTTTGACCCCCGAAGTGGCGAACAAGCAATTCCGTGTCGGTAACGGACCAGTCTAGTCTGGAGTTGTAGAGCGAGATGAAAGAAGCAGATTTGGCTGAAAAAGACTTGTGGTATTCGTAAAATAGGGTTCCCCCGTACCTTTGGTTAAAGTCAGCCATTAAAGCTAGATACAGATCTAACTCTTCCCTCCGATCAGGAAAAACCTGGCACAGAATATCTCTGTAAAGGCTGAATGCGATGACGAATTCGCCGAATGAAAGATTCCGGTTTAATCTGGGATCGGATGTTTTGAGGAGGACTGCCACGTCACCACAGTCTACCATTTTCCTGTCAATGGCAGGCGAGGGAAGCAGGAGTGAAGCCAAGTTAATGTCCTTACCTTGGACAATGTTCGCTCTAATAAGAGGAGACACTGTAGCTGCAGCTGGAGAGACGAAACGCCTACCAAAAGACTGAGCTGGCACGGCTGAAGAAAGGTTGAAGGAGGAAGTTTCGGGTGAAGCAGAGGCGTCCTGAAATGTTGACTCTATCGGCTGGAGAAAAGTTGGCATGGCTGAAGTAGATGGCACGTTAGATATATCGCTTAATCCGATGGCTGAGGGAGGAACCTGGGACATCGCGGAGACATTAATAGCTGGAACCGAGCTATTGGAATTATTGAGTGAGTGTTCGAACTTTGACATCTTTGACTCCAATGTCTTGACGGTTTTAGAGAGGCTTTGGACGGCTTGGAGAATTTGAGAGTTAACTGCAGCGGGCTCAGATGGATCCAGCGAAGTAGAAGCTTGAGAATGCTGCGTAGATCTTTTGGTTGGGTGTGGCGACGAGGATTTTGCGATTCTCTTCCTGGCGGCTTGTTTCGGCTGGCCGGGTGCAGGAGCGGTTGCTGGGCTGAGAGGAGCAGGTTCTGGTGGATTGCCCAGAGTGTTGAAAGCCAAGAGCAATAAATCCTCTCTGGATAAACCTCGGCTGATGGGGATACCGGCGGCCTCCACGGCAATAATTATATCCTCCGAAGGCCAGCTCGCCCATGGCGAGCCACGGCATTGAATGCGCGAGCTGCGACGTGTTGGAAGAGGAGAAGGCGGAATAAATTCGTCGTCGGATTCTGAGTAATCGCAGACGACGGGTGCGTCCGTAGACATGGTGGTTTTAGCAGGTGAGCAAGACGTAATCGTCGCTTCAGTATCTGCGAACTCAAACATGTGTAAGTACCGTGCTTTTATACAGTGAGCATAAGAGTATGATTGGATAGAAGTGAAGGCAATAAGTGACGAAGTAATTGAGTCTTCCCAGCAGAACTTATGCTAAAGCTTTCATTTCTGTAAAGTCCTCAGCAAAGGCTGGAGAGTATTTTGGAGGCCTGTAAATAATGATAAGTAAAATGCGTGGAGCACCTTTTAACCTAATACCCAGATATTCGAAAGACAAGTAATTCCCAAATGATATTTGCTTACATTGATAGATATCTTTAAAAAGAGCAGCTAGACCCCCACCTCTCTTAACAGCTCTGCAGACACTCATAAAAGTAAAGTTAGGGGGGGCTGCTTCATTGAGGACTGTTGCACTGCAGCTGTCTTCTAGCCAGGTTTCATTTAGAAGCATAAAATCCAGATTGTTTGTGGTTATTAAGTCGTTGACTAGAAGTGATTTATTTTTAAGTGAGCGGATGTTAAAGAGTGCTAACTTAACAGACTTACTTTTCCCCACAGCAATATTAGTTTGACGTGTAATAGGCACCAGATTAGTTAGGTTTGCTGTACAGCTATTGAAGGCCTTAGACTTTCTATCTTGTAATAGAACAGCAATAGAGGAAGATACAGGCACACTGGGTTACGCCCGTTCTGTAAACAATTGAGAAAGTTACTGTTATCAAAACGGGGACACGACACATATCACTGAGAGCTGGTATCAGTTGTTTTTGGTTCACCTCGAGCAGATGGAGGAGGGTGTGGGCCCTGGCGTTGTGGCAGAGGCCGAAGAGCTCTCACAGGAGGAGGGGGAGGGCGAGCTGGGCCCGCAGGCTTTGGTGGTAATGGTGCCTGTCTTTTTTTGGTTGGTATCTGGGGGCTTGCAGCAAAAGAGTGGGATAGTCTGGTTCCAGCATACACCAGTTCTTCCATTTTCTGTGAGAAGCACAGAAGTGGCGATGCTGGAGAGAGGGATAAAGTGTCTGGTGAAAGGGGCTGTTGCTCTGGTGTTATCGGAGGCTGTGATATGCTGTCCTGGCTTCCCTGGCTGTTTTCCAGGAAGTCGTCCTTGGGTGCTGAATCTCAAAGCAGTTCTGATATGTCTGTCTGTGGTGAGCTCTGTGGGCAGGGCTCAGCTGAGATTGTGTCCGTGAGCAGAGGTTGTTGTGGCGGAGTGATGTTATCATGTCCATTTTGCTGCTGAAGTGAAGTCCCGTCGTCATTCATACTGTGTCCAGGTGTGTGTGTGCCGTTCAGATTGATTAATTAATACACAGAACAAGGGGGTAACAAGCGGCACTTTAATTTACAGACGCAGGAGTTACACTTACCCTGTAACTACACAGAACAAGGGGGTAACAAGCGGCACTTTAATTTACAGCCCGCAGGAGTTACACTTACCCTGTAACTACACAGAACAAGGGGGTAACAAGCGGCACTTTAATTTACAGCTCACAGGAGTTACACTTACCCTGTAAATACACAGTTGAAACAGGTAACAAACACTACTTACTATGTAACAATACGAAACGTCTCGGTTACGTATGTAACCCTCGTTCCCTGAGTAGGGAACGGAGACGTTACGTCGGATGACGACGAATGGGGTTTCGCTTAGAAATCCTATCATCTTCGAGTATTAAAACACGAGCCAATGGCAAGGAAATGCCATGGGTCTGCGGAATTTGCATAGCGTAACTCCGCCCCACCCTGGGGGTATAAAGGAAGTCGCGAGCAACATGCAGATATGTCTTCGCTGAGGAGCCGAGACTGAACTCAGGCGTTCCAGCGGTACAGCGGAAGTGGCAGGGAGACGTAACGTCTCCGTTCCCTACTCAGGGAACGAGGGTTACATACGTAACCGAGACGTTCCCTTTCGTTGTCACTCCGAGTTACGTCGGATGACGACGAATGGGGTTCCCGTATAATCACGCCACCTCTCGACTGTCTTCCAGTGCCCTGCGTAAGTCTGAGCTCCCTGTCGTGAGACTGGCACGGACGAAGGACTCCTACTTAACACAGGAATACCAAGGTACACTGGGAAGCATATCTCAGTGGAAATATGCAATCATGCCCAACCCGAAGGGGGGGACTTGGAAAACACATATGACCCCGAAGGGCTGCATACGGAGTCACTGGGGTGTCCAGCCGCAGGTGGAATATTTCAACCCCAGGGGTGGCAAGGTGGCTTGCCAAGGGAAAAGACACATGCTCAAAGAGGCTTACAGTGGAATACACATGTGGGGGTCGCCCGGAGGGGGAACCATGCACATGGAGGCACCTAGCCAAGCGCAAAAGCTGCCGGTGGCATAACTCTGGCGTTGACGTCAACAGTGCTGGAGGAGACTCAGGGCTTATGAGGCTCACCTGAGGAAATATCGCACGTATCCCGTCCGTGGAGAGGAATGGCGAGCAAGCGAAGACACCTGAGCAGAATCTAGCACCGGCTAGTTGAAGCGAGTACATGAGAAGAAACTGGGTCAACTCGGAGATTGTAGAATCTCGCGAAAGTATTAGGTGTCGCCCAGCCTGCAGCTCTGCAGATGTCTGTTAGCGAGGCGCCATGCGCTAGAACCCAAGAGGATGCCACACTCCGGGTGGAGTGGGCCGTCACACCAAGGGGGCAAGGTCGACCTTGCTGCTGGTAAGCCAAAGCAATGGCGTCCACTATCCAGTGAGACAACCTTTGCTTCGAGAGAGCCTTTCCCTTCAGCTTCCCACCATGACAGACAAAGAGCTGGTCTGAGGTCCTGAAACACTGCGTTCTGTCTACGTAAGCACGGAGGGCGCGTACTGGACAGAGCAGTGCCAAGGCTGGGTCTGCCTCCTCCAAGGGCAGCGCTTGCAGGTTCACCACCTGGTCTCGAAAGGGTGTGGTGGGAACCTTGGGCACATATCCAGGCCGGGGTCTCAGGATCACGTGAGAGATAGCCGGCCCGAATTCCAGGCACGCTTCGTCAACCGAGAATGCCTGCAGGTCCCCTACCCTCTTGATGGAGGCCAATGCAACCAGGAGCGCTGTCTTCATAGACAGGAACTTAAGCTCCACTGATTGCAGAGGCTCAAAGGGAGCACTCTGCAGGGCAGTTAGAACCACTGAGAGGTCCCAAGAGGGAACAAGAGGAGAGCGAGGAGGATTTAGTCTCCTCGCTCCTCTCAGGAACCTGATGATCAGGTCGTGCTTCCCCAGAGACTTACCTTCAACTGCATCGTGATGTGCGGCAATAGCGGCAACATACACTTTCAGGGTGGAGGGAGACAGCCTTCGCTCCAACCCTTCTTGCAGGAAGGAAAGCACGACACTGATCGGGCATTTCGTGGGTTCTTGCTGTTTAGAAGAACACCAGTTGACGAAGAGGTTCCACTTCAACGCATAGGCATGTCTCGTGGCGATGCTCTAGCGGAAGTGATGGTAGCCACCACCGCTGGTGGTAGGGTACTCAAACCTACCTCCTCCCGTCCAGGAGCCACACGTGGAGGTTCCAAAGATCGGGACGAGGGTGCCAAAGGGTGCCCCGTCCCCGAGAAAGCAGGTCCTTCCTCAGAGGAATTGGCCAGGGAGGTGCTGTCGCGAGGAGAACTAGTTCTGGGAACCAGGTGCGGTTGTGCCAATACGGGGCAACCAATATTACCTGCTCCTCGTCCTCCCTGATCTTGCGCAAAGTCTGCGCAAGGAGGCTCACTGGGGGAAACGCATACTTGCGTAGGCCCCGCAGCCAGCTGTGCGCCAGTGCATCCGTGCCGAGTGTGCCCTCGGACAGGGAATAAAACAGGTCGCAGTGGGACGAGTCGTGGGAGGCAAACAGATCTACCTGTGCGTCTCCGAACTGATCCCAAATCAGCTGGACCGACTGGGGATGGAGTCGCCATTCTCCAGCGAGAGGCCGAACTCGAGACAGCTCGTCGGCCGCCTGGTTCAGGTGTCCCGGGATATAAATGGCTCGAAGCGACCTCAGATGCTTCTGACTCCATAAAAGGAGGTGGCGGGCGAGTTGCGACATACGGCGGGAGCGTAGACCACCTTGATGGTTGATGTACGCTACTGTGGCGGTATTGTCTGATCGGACTAGTACGTGTTGACCCTTGAGCAACGCTCGGAAGCGGTGCAGGGCAAGGCGTACGGCCAGCAACTCGAGGCAATTGACATGCAAAAGGCGCTGAGGACCTGTCCAGGAACCTGCAGCAGCATGTCCATTGCACATGGCACCCCAGCCCGTGGTGGAGGCATCTGTGGAGACAACAACATGCCTGGAAGCTCGTTCTAAGGGCACTCTAGCCCGTAGAAAATTGAGGTTCGACCACGGGGTGAAGGTCTGACGGCAGGTCGGAGTCACTGGGACTCGGAGCGTGCCGTGTTGCCATGCCCACCTCGGGACTCGATCGTGAAGCCAAAGCTGAAGCGGTCTCATATGAAGCAATCCGAGCGGCGTTACTGCGGCTGCGGATGCCATATGCCCCAGGAGCCTCTGAAATAGTTTCAGTGGAACCGCATTCTTGCCCTTGAATTGGCGAAGACAAGTCAGCAGTGACTACGCGCTCGCTCGTAAGCTGCGCGCACATGGCGACCGAGTCGATCTCCATACCGAGAAAAGAGATCCTCTGCACGGGGCAGAGTTTGCTCTTCTCCCAGTTGACCCGAAGGCCCAGACGAGCTAGGTGCCGGAGCACAAGGTCCCTGTGTTCGCAAACCTGGTCTCGAGAGTGAGCTAGGATCAGCCAGTCGTCGAGATAGTTCAGGATGCGAACCCCGTGTTCGCGTAGGGGAACAAGGGCTGCCTCGACAACCTTCGTGAAGACGCGAGGAGACAGGGCTAACCCGAAAGGGAGAACCGCGTACTGTATGCCTGTCCCTCGAAAGCAAACCGTAGAAACGGTCTGTGTCGAGGAAAAATGGAGACATGGGAGTAGGCGTCCTTCAGGTCGATCGCTGCAAACCAATCCTGCGGCCGCACGCATTCGAAAATGCGTTTGGCCGTGAGCATCTTGAACGGCGTCCTCTTTTTTGAAGGGAGCGGTTCAAGACGCGCAGGTCCAGGATTGGTCGTAACCCACCGGATTCTTCGGTACAATAAAGTAGGGGCTGTAAAACCCAGACTTCATTTCGGCTGGAGGGACAGTCTCGATCGCACCCTTCGCCAGTAGGGTAGCGACCTCCGCTCTCATGACAGGGGCATTGCCACCGGCCATAGTGAGCGGATTCCCCTGAGGCGGGGAGGAGACCACGCGAACTGAATCACGTAGCCGAGCCTGATGGTTCTCCGACCCGGCGGGACAGTCCGGAAAGCTCTAGCCAGGCCTCCAGAAACTGCGCCAGCGGGGTTATTCGAACCACAGACGTACTGTCGGGGGTGCAGCGAGGCGGAATGACCGGCCCAGGCGTGGGTGGCATAGCGGCCCGGTGCGGGGGCACGGCCATAAACCGCGTCCTGCCAGAGGAGGCCAGGGGAGGACCAGCGTCCCACGGGGGCGTGCTCTGGCAGGGGTCTGGCGACAGAGGTGGATGAGAGGAGCGTGGCCCGTGGGCGGCGCGTGCTGTCATCCACAGCCTCTTGGGGCTCAGAGAAAGAGCATTAGTTCTTTTGTAGAGATCTTCACCCAGCCCTCAAGCGGGGGAAGGAGTGGTCCTGCTACCAGCTCCTGAAGAACTGAGCCCTAACTCCAAGCTGCCTGTCTCAGGTTTGTGCTGCTCAGCCAGGTGTTAGCCGGCTAAGGGGCAGAGACAGGCGGTGCCAGCCTCCAGCGACCCCCTTGTGCTCAGGCCAGTGAAGGCTCGAGGGGAGGAGCCGCAAGGAGGCGGCGTCGGTGGGAAGCAGACTAAGCAGACCACACCGACGGATGACCGTCAGTGCAGAAGCCTCAGTCTGCTTGTGGATAGATCGAAGACTGTTGGGCGCAGTCCTCAACCACCCCGCCGACCAGGCTGCCCGCCTCAAGGTGCTGCTTAGGCTGGTGTGGCAGTCTAAGGGGCGGAGACGGGCAGCGCCGCCCTCCTGCGGCTTCCTCCTGCTCAGGTCCGTTTGCAGGCCAGAGGGGAGCAGCCGCATGGAGGGGGGCTTGGCGGGAAGCAGACTGAGGAGGCCGCACGGATGGATGACCATCGGTGCCGGACCCGAGTCTGCTTCAGGTGGTCGAAGCCACACCGCCAAAGAGCTCAGCCTGGGACATGGGGGAGCTGAGAAAATGAATTCTCAGACCCTGCCACATCAACCTGGCTAAGCCCATGTCTGGACCACATAGTGGACATCACCTGACCCAGGATCACGCAGGTACCGATGTCGCCCGAGAGCGAGGTCAGTAGTGTGCGTGGCGGAACAACCAGGCCGGGCATGGGAGGCATAGCGTCCCAGCGTAGGGGCTGGTTAGAATTTCCGCGTTCTGCCAGGGTTGGCCAGGGAAGGACTAGCGTTCCACTGCGGCCGGTTCGACAGAACTCCCGGGACAGCACTGCATCGAAGGCGCAGGCGACACACAGCACTGCATGACCGTGCCACTGTAGTGACAGGGAACATACAGACCATGATCGCCGTGCGATCGAAAGCAGCGAAGGCGGAGGACACCCGCGGGCCGCGAAAGTCACGTGGAGTCTCGCGCAGCGCAGGCGTCCTGATGCACGTCCGGGAGAAGCTTACAGCGCTCGGGGGGGAGGGCGGGGCCACTCCAGCCGATGCTTTCAGCTGCCCGGGAAAGCATGGCTGACAGCTCTGGATCGGTCCCGGCAACGATGGCACTCCCGTGGGAGGCAACGCAGTCGAAACTTCATTTCCAGAGGAATCAAGCCCGCCTTGTGATGCTGTGAGTGCATGGTCTGCGATGTGGAGGGGGGTGTGGCCCGAGGAATTGAATCGTCGGTTGTTGTGCCACACCAAACCCTCAGATCACCCTGGCCACCAGCCAAAGTATCCCTTCTCGAGGAAGAGATAAATTGGGGTGTGGCAGAGGGGACTCTACTCACATGGAGATCATTGAGTCTTGATCTATAAACATCGCGATGGTCATGTTCCCGCAATGAAAACATGACTCATCAACGAGCGCTGCCAAGCGTGATAAAGCCCAACACGCAAAACAGCGCTCGCGACCGTTAGGCAGATGACTGACGCACACACATCCAGAAAATACACGGGCGAACCGTCTTGAAAAAGACGTGCCGCGTGCAGCTCTTTTTAGAGAGTGGAAAAGCTCAGCAGAGTGCTGAAGCACCCAGGGAGAAACACACTCACTGTCGGCAGATTACTGCACAAACCAGCAGCAGGAAATGCGATCTCGCTGGAAGCGCCGTCACACCAACACACTGAAGAGCCGCTCGTCTCGAAGAGATTTGAGATGACACTCAAAAGGCTTGTGGAGTGAAGTACTGAACTTGGCTCCGAAGCGAAAACATATCTGCATGTTGCTCGCGACTTCCTTTATACCCCCAGGGTGGGGCGGAGTTACGCTATGCAAATTCCGCAGACCCATGGCATTTCCTTGCCATTGGCTCGTGTTTTAATACTCGAAGATGATAGGATTTCTAAGCGAAACCCCATTCGTCGTCATCCGACGTAACTCGGAGTGACAACGAAAGGGAACAACAATATTTGCACAGTAATTACAGAGAAAGGTACTCTTATTAAAAAAATAAATAAATTTAAAAAAAAACTTTTAATTACACAGTATATTTGCCCTGACATTTAAGTGTCATTGCAATACAATGTGATAAGGTAAGTACTAAGTACTACATGGTACGTTTTAAATTAAAATCATAGCAAAAACTATTTTTTTTGGCTTAACGTTAAGTAGTTTAGTAGCCAATAAATAGCATTGCCAAAAAGTTTAATTTACAACCCACAGATGTCAAAATTACCCTGTAACTACATTGCACAAGAACATATTTTGCCAGAAATGTGATAAAAACTTTTATATACAACAGACGTACAATTTTTGCCTGGAATATATTAACAGAATAGGTACCTGTTAGTTTTAAAATAATTACATTATAAATAATTTGCTTGTATATCTGGTTGTACCCCTTTATTACCCAAAACTTAACATATTGTTCCCTTATACCTACACGGAGGTACACTATAATTACAGAAACGTACACCGTAGTTTCGGTTTACTTACGCAGTTGTTTGCGGGTCGTAATATAAAGTGTTACCGAATTTAACTATTATGCACACAATGTAGAGTTAGTTTAAGCTTATGCGAGTTGCTTGATGCAGCGCAGGAGATGATGATAACTTGCTGTCAAACTTTAGTTTATGCTGCCATGTAACAAATCTGCTTCACAGGTAAAATTAAATGAATTGCTAATTACAACATAGAAATAAAAAGGTAAAGTCTGCACAAATACTTAACTCAATTTTATTTATATAGCACCATTAAAAACATTTGTTGACCAAGGTTCTTAACCTATAACACCATGTACAACATAAATTACAACACAGAATGGAGACACAGCACAAATCAGCTACAATTAAAAGCCAAAGCAAACAGCTAGGTTTTGAGTTGTGCTTTAAACTCATGCAGTGTAGAGGCGATTGTAATAAAAACAGGTTTACTGTATTGGCTGTTCCAACGTTTCGGTGCTGCAATGGCAAAAGCACGATTTCCTCTCAATTTCAGTCTCGTCCGAGGAACATTTAACAGTCTCTGGGTTAGTGCGTGTGCACATGAAGTGGGTGTGGAGCGTGTGGAGGAGAGAGAAGCATGAAGAGGGAAGTTTGAATTATGGCCGAAACATGACCAAAGAGACGACGTTCCGATGACCAAATTGTAAAGAAGAGGGACAAGGATATAAGGGACGCGCAAAGTACCGAATTTACATCGGAAAAACCTTTGAAAGGTGGCGAGAACTCCGGCGGCAGAAGGGCTTTCAGTCCGACACTCAGTTGCTCTGTTTGTGCTGAACAGGTAAATCCATATTTCTTTCTAAACTGACGTTCATGTTCGCTAAACCAACACAAGGATGTAATTACCTAGAACTATGCAGTCAGCGTTAACTTTGGTGACTACAACATATAACTTATGTTTCTAGCAGCTAATGTTATAGCGATCAATCTCTATTGTAAATGATCAAGCAAATTCACAGTAGGGTGACAATTTGTGTGAATGATTGTTTTCATCCACTGATTGTTATGAATTTGAATGTTCATTTATAGGCTATTGACAACTTTGACTAAATTTGTTTACGACGCTGCCATTGTTTATGCTCACTGGGAAATGCGAAGCTAACGTTATCTTGTTATTATTGCGTCCTTGTATGGGAGCTAGCTGCTAACGTATAGTTATAACCTCAGATGGCGAAACGATTTTAAGATAATATTTCTCTTTTTCTGCAATATACAAAACCCTTTATCTAACTTGGCGACATTACACATTGAATGAAGTATCAGTAAAACTTAACTTTGTTTTTACTAGTGCCTACTTTGACTTTCCTTTATGTTGGAAGGGAGGGGAGGAGGGAGGAGACGGGATGAGGAGGAGGGAGGGTCGAGCTAGCCTCAGTTTTGTTTGACAACAATTCGAATGTCAACAAGAAGTAACGTCTCCCGGGATCGCTTAGAGCACCTTTAACTCATCAAGCTGAAGTTGAAAAAACAACAACAACACAACTTTGGCTATGCAAATGATTTTCTATTCAGCTTTTTTTTAAAACCTTGTGACACTATTTCTGAACATGTCAAACACACAGGAAGATCATATTCCATCACAACTGCAGTGCTGGCAGGACTTTAGTGGTTTTGTCCACGATGACAAAATCAACAGGACTGGACCCACAGCTACATATGATGGTATTTGACCAGCTGAGAACTTGTGAAATGCTCGAAGGAGTCAAAACAGCTTCACACAAGATCTGCCTGTACTAAACTGTGATGGGCAACATCGTGACTATGAGGAGAAAAAAAACAGGTATGCTTGAGCATTCTGTTCTTCTAAGGGTCACATCATGTGACATCATGTCCCATTCTTTGGTTGGTTTATATGCCTTGGTCCATGTTGAGTTAATATTTCAGTCGAACTGCACCAGAGCTCGTTTGGAAGTGGACCAAGACTCATCTTTTCAGCGTTCTCGGTCCGCTTATTTGGTTCACACCAGGGTTCAGATGGCAGCATTCACGCTTATTCAAATGAATCACATTAACAGACCAATCACACTAGGGTTTGTTTTAATCCAACCAAACACACAGAGTGTGAACACACCATATGTGTCTGTATTAAAAACATGTTGAATGTATAGTTCCCCTGAACACCCAAGAAAATTACAGTTAAATAAAAAAGAAGAGTTGAATAGTATGAAGAGTTTAACTGTTCTGCATGGGATTTAATAATAAAACAAAAACAAATACAGGACTGTAAACAACTGGAGACCCTGAATTGCTTGTTTTCAAAAGTTTAAGTTACTTTAAGGGTCAAATCAAATAGAAATAGCGCATTAACGTTACAAGTTACAACTATATGATTAAAACCACATTGTTTCCCTTTTCAGGTCTGGTATAAAGACCGTTGCTCATGTGGCCGAAATGTTCGCCCAATAGAGAAAAATAATGAAAATAAGAAAATAAGTAGAGGAAACAATGCTTGCAACACAGGTTTTATTAAAAAAAAATGTCATTTGTTTTATTAAAATGTCATTTTAAACACATTATAACAGAATCCGTATCTAGAGATTATTTTAAATTGATTACACAAAGTATTAAGCTATATGAATATTTGTGTATTGGTATTATATAAGGTTATTTGAAAACAACAAATGTTGAATATATATATTTCCCCTGAACACCCAAACACCTAGCCTGGTTCTACCAGACTCTCGTACATTTCATTTGTACAGAGAAGTCTGGAATCTCTCCATTGAGAAACGTTTACTTCCTTGTAGGCGGGTTCTCTGTTAAAGTTCAAAACTATTGGATCTGCCCAGAGTCACTCAGGATCTGCCATAGCCAATCGCTAACGTGTGGTCGTGACGTATGTCATGCGCCGAAACCGGCCGGAAACATTTACAAATTCTAAATGTATATTTGACACTAAGGACAGTGATGTATTCAGTCAACTGTCGAAGCTGGGTCTAATCATTAACAATACGCCGCTGCGGTCGTTTCGGATCTGCCGCAAATGCTGTACAGTGATCACCAGGCTACTGCGCGATACGGAAACAACTTTTCTGCCTCCTTCACTTGGTCCTCCATTAGTGCAACAAGAGGGGAGACGACAACAACTATCGGCTTTGCATCCCTATCGTTCGCCTTAGCTAACTCATTCACCACTAGAACTGCCATGGCAGTCATTTTGACCGTTTTGAATTTTACATCTGCAATAACTTTGTTGAAAAAATAAATACAATCCTGCTGGTACCTGACTTTTCCTAAAAGTGTCTGTATTTTCATTTAAAATGTTTTTCATTTAAATTACCTATGTAAATGACACATAAGGCAAAAAAACAAACAAATGAACATATTTACCTATTTCGGCCATAAACGGTCATATTGACCGCACTGAATTTCGCGGTATTAGGCTATTATACCAATATATGCAACAATAAAATGTGGTAAAAAAATACACTAAACATATTCAACAACAAATCATTTAAATGTAATGATATTCAGAACAGAACAAGAATGAAAAAATAACTAAAGCCAAAATGAAATGCTTTTTTAAGCGAAAGTGAAAGTAAGCGGCGTTGGGCTCACGTAACTCTCTAATTAGAATCAAAATGTTTCAACATTTGCGATGTATTTGGATGCTAAACTAGTCTTTATCATAGGCTTTGAACTTCACTCACGTTCCAATATCGACGGAAAAAATCATCCACTTCACACAAATGGTATGAATTGTAGCCTACTAGTACTGAAACAGAGCAGTGGAATTTTTATATTAGGTTGACTATTATTATTATATTTTATTATGGCTATAATGCACAGGCTGCAATGCTGGAATATGGTGTGTCTGTGTGTGTGTGTGTGTGTGTGTGTGTGTGTGTGTGTGTGTGTCGGCGGGCGCGATCGAACCGTGGAAACATGAAAACATAGGCTATATTTTGTTCAGGGCATCTACGAATATTATTTCTTTATCAATTATAATTAAACTTGTTTAAATGTACAGTTTGGTGTTGTTTTGTTTTTAAAAGACATCCTAATACAATAAATGCATTAATCTCTCAATTGGGGATTTATCATTAAAGATATAGAGTTTTGAATAGCGATCAAAATGACCGCTTGCGGCAGTTCTAGTAGTTATGGAATTCTGGCACTTCTAGTGCTAGCGGAGTGAGCTGGAAAATCAAACTTTTCCCGAACCCCGTGGGGAGGAGGGCCACAACATCATGGCCACCAACAAAACTTAGCAAACATTGTTCTTGCTCCGGCTTTAACTTCTGTATATTCGGCAGTTTTGCAACAACGGACCGAATAGCTTTTCTCACGTCTTTCTCCGCTGCCATTATTCCAACTCAAACTGACGCACTACATCAACGTCATCGTTCTCAGCCACTCCCTCTGTTCGCTGATTGGTCCTACAAAAAAAATTATTTCTGGAAACCTAAGAATATACAGCAGTCCCAGACGTAGTACTGAAGTAAAATGAAATTGAGCGGAAGTACGTTGGAGGGCGGAGCCAGGCTACCAAACACCGGCCCAAAAAATACATTGAGGCCTGAATTTTAAGCAACTGATACATGATTGACAAAATTAGAAGTATTCAAATAACTTGTGCATTACATGTGCAATCTGTCTTGACATTACAGAGGAGATTCCTTGGTATCCACTTTGATATCAGTGTAATTGATTCCTTTGTATGTGCCCTCGGTTCCATACTCAAACACACTGCCGTTCTTGCAGGTCATCTTCACTGTGCCAGTGTAAGGCAGGTCAAAAGTGGCTCTGGCAATAGTGATGGAAACATGCAGCTTCTTCCCTGGTGGGATTTCTACATTTGTAGTCAGAGTTTCGGTTCTCTCATCTGTGTACTCCTGACCGTAAGTGCTTGTTGCTCCAATGGTGACACTGTATCCTGTAGTAACTTCAGAAATCCCTAGAATCCCAGCCTTCACTTCCGTTTTAAATGTTGCAGATAAACTTGCACTCACAGACCATGAAGATTTGTAAGTTATTGTCTTTGAGGTTTCAATTGTTTGTTTTTGTGTGGCGGATGAGTCGTTCCTGAAAGTGAGGGATTCGATTTCTTCTACTGTCACCTGTGGTTTCAGTTGGTCAAGAGTGGGATAGTGGACATCGGTGAGAACTGCTGATTCAACTGCTTTGAGAAACATGAATCCCATGCAGTCAATGTCAGTATCAGAATTTCCTACAACTCCCAAACAATATCCAGAGCCGACATCCATGGGATATTCTGTTTTTAAAGGCCAGCTTGTCATATATGCAAAAAATTCTCTCCCCAGAGTGGTCTTGAATTTGATGGCTCCAAGACGTGTTCCTGCTCCGTTCCCCCACAGGGACAGTGAGGTGAAACACTCGCCAGGTGTGAACTTGTACTCTTGATACGGTCCAGAACCTTCTCCAAAAGTTTCAACTCTCCCATCTGAAAGCCAGACCCGGACAGCCTTCACCTGCCATCCTCCCACCCAGACTCCGATCTTCTCTAAACTGGCACCATTGTTCTGACCAGTAAATGAGAACCAATTACCTCCTTGTCCACCAATTAGCTCAAGATTCATTGTGTCGGACATCTTGGAATTAAATCGATCTGAAAATAATATCAGATCAGAATTATTATCAGCTTTACACTTTATTGCAGTGTTTCCCAACCCAGTTTCTGGAGACACAACAACAGTACACGCTGGACTTCTTTCTTAATTGACCCATTAATTTCAGGTCTTGGAGTATCTACTAATAAGCTGACTTGAATCAGGTGTGTCTGAATAGGCAAACATGCTAAATGTGCAGTTCTGGCATTCCTCTGGGAACAGGGTTGGGAAACATTAGCCTGAGAGTGGTAAGGAATGGTTAATGTTATATTTCCACTAGAGTTTGGTTCGGCACGATTAATAACCATTCTCGGCTCGGAAGTCTCCGCACCATTGGCTAACCATGCATGTTGTGGCATCGCCACTCAGGATTGGTCACTTGTCTGTTGTCTGGCTCTCTGTAGCTGGTCAAGTGCGCTATTTGAGTGTAGTAAACAAGTTACTAACAGAAATATCCAATCATCCTCCGTGACGCAGTCACTATATTTGTATCTCGTCTGTAACTCTTGTGTTATAAAGGCAATGACTGACACATTAGAACACATTGCAAAGAGTGCTGGTATCAATCTCACATGGAAATTTAAACCATATCCATACCGGCTGGGCCGGATTGGCACGGAAAGGAGCAATTAAGCACAGAGTTTGGCCGATGGTGGAAAAGTGGCTATTGTTGTGTAGTCCTGTGGTACAGCGTATCTATAACACGAGCTCATGCTTTCATTCGGCGTGCTCTTCAGGCAGAAATCAACTTTTACAACTTTTACATGCTTCTGATACACAATATCCAGATCAGTTTCATTTTTTTATTATTATTATTTTTTTAAATTTATCAATAGTAAGTGGAATTATTAGGCTATTAGTATTCTTATTTCTCTGCTTTTAAACTTTAGTTTAAGAAAGAAACTTAGAGCATATTATGAAAGTAAATTTAATTTCATAATTTTACACTGCCAACCTTGTGTCTCCAAAGCTTTGTTAATTTATTCTCCTCTGGTGGAAGATATTAACATGTTTTCTCTAAAGCCCGAGACACACCAAGACAAAAGCTGTTGTTGCCTCTTGTCGGCTGTGTCTTAAAACTATATGGAATTATACTGCAAAATACAATGCAATATATTACATAATACATTTCCAAATATGGGAAGCTAGTGCTTATATTTTTCAATATAATGGAATATATGCATTGACCATGCTGGCTATAATATTAATACATATAACATATTTATAAATGATGACAAAAATAGCATTACATGTAATATTCACAAAAGGTTTCATCCTTTACATATATTGCACATACATGTTCCCATATAAATGTGAATGTATGTTCACACACACACACACACACACACACACACACACACACACACACACACACATATAAATATATATATATATATACACAAACATTCACTGAATGAGTTCCCAGCATGCTTTGCTTCAGACTGGAGCAAATGTTAAAAGTAAGTGTTATTTCATTTGTTTTGCTCAATATTAATATAGGGGGTGATCTCTTAGCGTTTAATGTTCTATTATTTTGGAATTTAAAAACTTTTCTGGTATGTGTGAGTTTTTGTGGTTACCATTGTGTTGAATAGCCTGTGGTTTGGTTGACGTGACGATTGGCTTAATGCTAGGGATGTTATATATAAAGCTTGTGATGCTTTAATAAAAACTCTGTGTTGGAGCTTTGAAGCTTTTGAAACAGTGCTCGACTTTGCCATCTGGTGGCCAGTAAAAATTCGTACTTCAACTTTGTCATTCAGATGTTTTGTTCTTTGAAATGTCATTGTAAGGTTTATCAGTATATTTAATAAGCAAGCATTTATCTCATTAGCAAGATGGCGGTGAGTGTGTGTGTGCAGCGATAGTTATCTAATTTTATTCTATTTTGCACAATACAATGACAATAAAGACATTCTGTTCTTCATGTTGTTGCACCCAGATCAAGAGTAGTACTTACCAGGGACTTTGTGTCAAAATGATTAATGACTTTGACCTTTGACCTTTTGACAGTTTGAACTTCCGGTGACCTTATGATTGATGTGTTGAACTTCCCGAATGAGGTCATGGGATTAACCTTTGCCCTATCGATCATGGGTTTTGACAGTTTGTTTTGCCCTATTGACCTTGCTATTCCTAAATCATAGTTTTGACGGATAGTTTAGTATGGAGAGAGAATTGTGTCTTTATTAAATGCAATCAAATAAATGATCTAAGAGGGAAAAAAAGTTTGAGAGAAAAAGTTTTCACACTGATAGCAAAAAAGCATTTCATGAGAGAAAAAAGAATATTTGAGAGAAAAAGTTCTCACACCAATAGCAAAAAATAATAATATTTGAGACTAAAAAAAGTTTTGAAAATATTTTCTCATAGAACATTAAAAATATATAATTTTTTTTTTAATTCTGAGAAAAAAAAAATCCCTCAAAATACTTTGAAAAAAACTCTTAAATATATATATTTTTTGCTATCAGTGTGAAAACATTTTCTCTAAAAAAAAAGTGTTTCTCTCAAAACGCTTTTCTTTGCTCTCGATGCAATTTCTTGCTCCCGTGTCAGGATTTTGCTTCTGCTGTGAAAATTGTGTCATGGGCGGGGCCATGTTCCTATTGGCCAGTCGGGTGAGCATCGTCTTGTCTTGGGAGTGGAACTGAATCATTACACCATTGTTTGGTTCACTAGGGGATGCGTGGGATTTCCCCCTTTCAGGTCAATGTATCCCTGCCTCTGCTTAATTATTTTTATCCCCCCTCAAAGTGATCAGTGATACTACACTAGTGGCAAGACGGATCACAAAACTTATCACGAATCCGTGGTTTAATTAAAGTCAATTTTATTTAAAAATGCACTACTTTGGCTGGCTCTGATGATATAGCTGCCGCAGCCTCTCTGTAATCACCACTCTGCAGACTTGACTGGTTACACCTCACGAGTAATAGCCTATCAACACTTGTGTGTCGAAAGGAAGGCAGCCTTCATCATATTACTAAGGCGGGAATAAACATCACAATCTGTTTATCTGTTTCTATGATGACAAGCAGAGTTAGTATCCCAGTCACACCACTGAGAATGGCCGAAGTTACACATACGGTGTTTCACTCAATTGAGGCTAAAGCAAAGGTTTTTTGATTACGCACTCACTCTTGAGCGTCTGGCGCGAGTGATTTAAATTATACGAACTTATACACATCTCCTCTACAACGTGTGTGTGATTTTTGGTTGGGTGACAGTTTACAGTTTGACAAAAGCACAATGTTGTGTTAAACACAAATATAAGTAGGCTAAACACTTTGCTGTTTTAATGATGTCCTGTGTGAACAAAATGAGTATGTTTATGTTTCCACTGTTCGATCGCGCCCGTGCCTCTCTCTCTCTGACACACATACACACATGCAGCATTGCAATCTTGACATCGCAGCCTGTTATTATGCTGCGTTCACACCAAACGCAAATAGAGCATCAAATTCGGGTCTATCGCGTCTATTTCAATGCTTGAACATTTTGAATCCATTCGCGCGTCCAAAGCGAATAGGACGCGTGTATAAAGCGAGCGTTTGAAGCGAAATAGACCTATATGGGACTCTACTACCCCCTGTTGCATGAGCGGTGTATTGCATTTCACGAATCGCCCGTGACGCTTGCGTCCACTGTTTAGACTATGAAAGGGAGCGCGTCGCTCACGTTGCTTGCTCGCGTTACTCGCGTTGACTATGTAGCGGCCCTAAAACTGGGCCATTTATTTTTGCCATACATAAAGAAGTGTTTTGACATGTCTAGCCGAGTGGCAATCCATGGTACTGGGAGGGGAAATTAATTCTTGCATGTTTTTTCGTTGTGCATGATCACAGTTCATATGTGTGGGGAAAGAAGCTATTAGAGTAAAAATGTTGCGTTAGGCTGTATACTTCATGAGTTAATAAGAAAAAATACTTTACCATTCCTGCAAATGCAGTGATGAAGTTCATGTTCTCATGATTTATTTTAATGAATAAAAATGTTTCAAAACACCCCCCCCCCCCCCCTCTCTGTTTTTTTTTTTTTCCACAAATCGCACCCAAGATGATGGCACACACAACTCGATGGGGTAGCTAGCTGAGCAAGTTCAGCATCACGATTAAACATTAAAAAAATAGCACTCATATTCATGAATGAGTATTATATTATTAGCTTGCTAATGTAAGAGTTAGTCCTAGACCTGCAATTTACCTCGTCAGCTCTAGACCTCGGCTAGATGGTAAAACATATTTAGAATAAGCCCTGTGTAGCTGAGTTTGCAAGCTACACATGCAGTGTAGCTAAACGTGTAGTGCAACAACCATACAAAGACTATTTTAAACAAAACTAGGTGGGACACTTTCAAACAGTATATCAATCACTGTCTAACGTCAGCTAGCTATGGGTTGCCACCTTCCATGCATACTAAAGTTAGTTGGAAGTTGTAACGTTACAGGAGGTTGTATATGATGAACAAGCAGTTACTCTTCAGGTGATTTGAGGCTAGCAAGTGCAAAGATACAAACTAGCTCACTACTCACTAAATTAGGAGTGAAAATATCTAAATCAAAACAGTTAAGTTGGCATTTGATTTAAAAATAGTATAAACCAGGTGAGTTTGCAAGTTTACCTAGCATGATGGCTAATTAGCGATTAGCAAGCTAATAATATAATACACATTCATTCATGAATATGAGTGCTATTTTTTTATGTTTAATCTTCAGTGATGCTGAACTTGCTCAGCCAGCTACCCATCGAGTTGTGTGTCATAATCTTACTCAAACATTGGAGTGTCCATGCAGCTAAACTATAGCCTGACTACGTCAGACTTCCTACTTCCGCTAATTTCATTTCGCTCCTGTAGTCAGTCTGAGATAGCAGCATATCTTTCAGTTTTCCACCGGCCTGAAAACAGCCGGGCCAATCAACGAACAGAGGGCGGGCTGAGAGCCGTGACGTAGACGCTGATTGTACCGTGGTGGATGCGTACTTGCGTAGATTTACTTCACATAATCTGCAAAAGTGGTTTAGTTTTTGCATCATACATGTGTTTACAGTGGAAGTTAGATGCGGCTGAGCATGCGCATAACACACGCCATAACCAAACGTTATGTGATTGGCTTACGGGTAACCAATGATTTTAAACTTCAGACAAGCGCCCCCCCGCGAGAGAGAAAACACTTCTCTATTATGCTATTCCAGACTCTCTCTACGAAGCAAAGTGAAGTAGCAGAGTCTGGTATTACCAGGCTAGCTAAACTAAGGCAGAGGCGACATCTATGCCTGTGAACCGAACAATGGTATAATGATTCAGTTCGAACAAGACGATGACAAGACGATGCTCAAAAGCAAAATCCTGACATGAGAGCAAGAAATTGCATTGAGAGCAAAGAAAAGAGTTTTGAGAGAAACACTTTTTTTTTAGAGAAAATGTTTTCACACTGATAGCAACAAATTTATATTTGAGAGTTTTTTTCAAAGTAATTTGAGAGAGATTTTTTTTTCTCAGAAATAATGTAAAAAAATTCAAATTTATATTTTTTATGTTCAATGAGAACATAGTTTCTCTCAAAACTTATTTTAGTCTCAAATATTATTATTTTTTGCTATTGGTATGAAAACTTTTTCTCTCAAATATAATTTTTTCTCTCATGAAATGCTTTTTTGCTATCAGTGTGATAACTTTTTCTCTCAAACTTTTTTTTCTTCTCTCAGATCATTGATTTACTCGCATGTAATAAAGACACAATTCTATCTCCATAGTTTTGCCCTATTTTAACCGAACAGATGTTTTGAATTTGGTGTCATGTTCTAGTTATGTGTGTGCGTGTCTGGTTATATGTTGTTTTACAGAAACAATGCCTTCGGCATCGCTCTCCCTCCCACCCTTTACATTCCAGAGCAGCGTATATAAATGGGGTCAGTTATTTCATATATGTATATGTCACATTCAGTTATTTCACATTTATATATAAAACATTGTATAATTTATATAATTTATATAATATAATCTAAAACAATTAAAGGTTGAAAAAAACATTCTGTTCTTTTTAAAAGAATATAAAATAAAAAGCTTACTAAAACCAATCGTTTTAGCTGAATAAAATAAATTCATCTTACATGTTTAGAAACTTACAACTCTTGAACTTACATGTTCAAGAAGCTCTTAAGAGAGTTGAAAAGTAGGTCCATACCATTCATGTCCACAAAAATAATTAAACTAAAGTTGAAAAACATACCTTTAAAAGTGTATAATATAAAATAAAATATCTTGCTAAAGTTGAAAAACATACTGTTCCTTAAAAGTATAATATAAATATCTTATTGATCCAATTGTTTTAGTTTTAGATGAATAAAAGTATATAAAAAAGCTTACTAAAACCAATTGTTTTAGTTTTAGATGTTAGAGTTAAAATTAACACATCAATGTCCATACCATTGATGCTCACAAACATAATTAAAGTTGAAAAACATACCTTTAAACTGTATAATATAAAATAAAATAATTTTACTAAGGTTGAAAAATATTCTGTTCTTTTTAAAAGAATATAAAATAAAAAGCTTACTAAAACCAATTGTTTTAGATAAAAGAATATAAAATCATCTTACCTTATTTTAGAAGGTTGAAGTATACCATTGATGTCCACAAAAATGCAATGTATGAATGGGTTCAAAATTGTTTTACACAACTGAATTCAAATAGTCATTCCTGAATGACCTCACACTGTCTCAAGGAGCGCGCTTCTAATGTATGTGCGTCAAAAAGTAAAACACGTGTGTGTGTGTGTGTGTGTGTGTGCGTGTGTGTGTGTGTGTGTGTGTGTGTGTGTGTGTGTGTGTCTGTGCGCACCCCCTTCACATGTGAGCTCTGTCATCTGAAACAGGATCCCCCTCCTTCGCATACCAGAGCACAGTGAAAGTGAGATTAAACAACGTTACACAAATAATATAATATACAATAATATAATATCTTACTAAAAAATCTACTGAAACCAATTATTTAGATTTAGATGAACAAATAAAATTCATCTTACATGTTTAGAGTTACAACTCTTGAACTTACATGTTCAAGAAGGTCTTAAGAGAGTTAACATAAATCACAGAGGTTCTCTCTCACACCAGCGTGTGTGAGAGACCGAATACACTGAATACACCCCTCTGACTCAGAGGGGTGTATTCAGTGATGGGGTGAGACATTGTGAATGTTGTGTTGAATTTACTTCAAAGTATAATCTTAAAAGGTTAAATGATATCTTTTAAAAATAAAAGATGTTTTAAATTATTAAAAGTCTTAATAAAAAAACAAATACAACGATGGTCTGTGGAAAAATTTGACTTGAACAAAGTATCTTTATTTATTTATCATGGGTATGTAAAATAATTAGAAATTTGAAGCATCACAAGTCATCTCACGCCTGTGAAATATTCAATAATTTCTTAAGTTGTATCTGTGAGAAAATGACAACCACATAGGCCTATCTTCAGAGAGAGCAACCATGAAAACATTTAGAAACTGGGAATCTTCCAGAAATAAGGTCCTTCTGATCAGCGCTGAAAAAGAAGTTACTTGACAATAATGATAGCTTCAGGATATCGGATGACAGACCGAGCCTCTGTGCATCGTGTCAGAGCGTATGTCATGTTACACTGCATGAAAATTGGGATTTCCGACCCCGTAAACGGCCGCAAATCTCCCTAATTTTCGGCAGTTAACGACAATTTACAGCCTGTGAACGTCGCGTTCGTCTGTGCCGAATATTGTCGGAAACGAACCATGACGTATGCAGAGCGCTCGCGCCGGAGGTGTGAATGGCTCTAATTACCATAGGAATAGCAGCTCCCGCCAGAGAAAGGCTTGAATTTCCTCACTCACTATTGGTTGAACCCACGTGGTTTAAACAAGAAAAATCATTCGTGATTGGTTGGCAGATCTGTTACTATTGGTCACCCTCGCTCATTAAAAACTCAAAAAATTATAATATTCATATAAATAATATATTAATTATTTTTTCTTATTCATAATATGCTATTCTGTGGTATATTCATGTCATTGTTAACCTATGGACTACACTATTATTACCATCAAGGACATGAATTTATAAAGGAATGGAAAATTTGCCAGGGACATGCTGTTTATTCAAAGAAAGAGCTTTATTAGCACAGACACAAAACAATATACACCTATCTAAGCATAGATCATCTGCACACACAACAAATTGGAAGCTCAGTGTCTGTTTTCATCTTCGGAGCTGTAGTAGGTGACTAGCGGCGTTCTCTCTGAATTCGATCCACTTTGAAAACGTCTGTGGTGCGTTGCCCTGTATTTAGGAGTCTCCTCTAATCTCGACTGCAGCGTAGCACAGAGCTCTGTGAGCTCCTGGCTGGTGGTTGAACTTCATCGGACATCAGATCTATGGTGGCGCACTTCCAAATGCCCACGTCATCCTCACCTAGCACAGCTTCGGCCTGCAATGCCAGATCTGGTTGTTTGTACCTGAAGCTCCTGCGTACTGTCTCGTAGTATGTCTTACAGGCAGCTGGAAAACAATTAAATGAGAGTGATATGAATAAAAACAACGCAAGTCACAGTAAAATGAAACAAGGAGAAAATAGTAAAAGTTCCTTACAATGTCGTCATGATCAGCGTCATGAAAATCTGGACTTGCAGACATAGCTCTGAGTAAATGTGAGGTTACTCACTCGTTATGAGGCGAGGTTACTCTATGGAAACAAAATGTATGATTAAGATCGTAAACTATAACGGATCTATTTTCTTATACAAGAGAATGAAAGCATATTCTTTGAATCTTAGGGCCCGTCCACACGGAGACGCGTTTCGCTGTATACGTATACATTTTTTATCGTATTGGCGTTTCGTCCACACGGATCCGGCGTTTTGGGAGACTGAAACCGCTATTTTTTGAAACCGGGTCCCAAAGTGGATAAATCTGAAAACGACACCCTCGCGGTTTCGTGTGTACAGCCAATCCGTATATTTTGTGAAACGATGATGTCATCACATCCCGTGTCGTCTGTGTCACGAGTAACAGCAACAACAATAAAGGCGGACTTATATGATCGTATTCGTGCTGCAGAAGCTACTAAGCCTACTAGCTTTATTACAGCAAAATCTATTGCTTCTCTGCAACTGTGGTGAGCAAAAAGCGATAATCTTTGTCTTCTTCTTCTTGGTTCGTATACAGCGCGCAAGGTTATGCGCATGCTCAAAGTCTTCTTCTCCGTGTATAGTGTATCTCTGTGGCAGAATTACAGCGCCCCATACTGGTCTGGCATATATACTACACCGTTTTCAGTCGGTTTCAGTGGTTTCGTGTGTATGCAGATATTTCTTGAGACGACGCCGTGTTTACGGAATTTTTTTTTAGAACGAGAAAAAAAAAAAAAATCGGATCGGGAACGCACCGGCTTCGTGTGGACGTGGCCTTACTTTTAAAATGTTTGTAAGTTTTTATGAAAGTAAAAAAATAAAAGAATGTAAGATTCTTTTTTTTTTTTTTTTTTACCTTGATCCAGTTCGTAGCGCCCACAATTTGTCTCAGAGTTGTGAAGATGGCATACTGCTTCCTGTAAATTACAGGATTATTTACAATTATTAAACAAATAATAGCCATCAATCCCATGACCTCTTGCTTTATGATGAAATCATGAAAAACAGAATATTCTTACATTTCACAAGGCCTGACAAAATACAGCTGCAGGTAACTAGCGGCATTCTGTCTGAATTCGGTCCATTTTGCAGACGTCTGTGGTGCGTTGCCCTGTACTTTGGAGTCGCCTCTAATCTCGACTGCAACGTGGTACAGAGCTCGGTGAGCTCCTGGCTGTGACAGGACGGAGGTCGCACAATCCATCCAGACACCCCGCCGAAGATGCCGTCTTCCTCATCAGACATCAGGTCTATGGAAGCACACTTCCGAAGGCCCACCTCATCCTCAGCTAGCACACTCTGACTCGCTTTTAGCAGCTGTTAAAACCAATAAAGACAATCAATACTGCGCAATGCACTGCGTATGGACAACACACATCTATTAATGCACCTGAAAAATAGTCACATTGACCAAAAACGAATCTAATCTAATAAATCTTACCGTCTTTCTTCTCGCTCGACTCCGAGCTGAATTCACCACAGCTTCTGCTTGCAATGCAAGATCTGGTTGTTTGTACCTGAAGCTCCTGCACACTGTCGTGTAATATGTCTTAAAGGCAGCTGGAAAACAATTAATTGAGAGTGATATTAATAAGAACAACATAAGTCACAGTAAAATTAATAAGAACAACATAAGTCACAGTAAAATTAATAAGAACAACATAAGTCACAGTAAAATTAAACAAAGGAGAAAAAATGCAACCGGGTGAAATTGCAGAAATACACACCGGAAGCAAACTATGCTTTTTGAAATTGGGGTTTTATTCTGACTGCCGTTTAAAATAAGTGACAGCGGTCAATGGAAGCACAATTAAACAGATAAAAGTCTGATTAAGAAAAAAGTTTGCCTTGTTCGAAGCGATTTCACAAGAAAAAAAAAAGATTTCACTAGTTAAAAAAAAAAGAAATTGTAGAAACAGTTTACAGTAAATTTGAAGATGACAATCAAATGTCACAAAAAGCTTAACCAGTGGATCAATGCCCAAATCCACAGAATACGTAACTCAATTCAAACTGAAATGCAGTGTAATACACTGCAACTGGTCAGATTTAAATTGATTTCTCCAAACCAAAATATGTTAGGCTACAATTAAATACGATAACACAAACTGAAATACGGCAGTGGCTGAGGTAACTTAGGCCTAAGTTACAAGAGAAATAAAAGCACTTTAACAAAGCCACAACCCACGTTTAATCATTAGATTAGATTAGATTAGATTCAACTTTATTGTCATTACACAAGTACAGGTACAAGGCAACGAAATGCAGTTTAGGTCTAACCAGAAGTGCAATAGCAGCAAGTGCAGGATATACAGTGGTTCCATAAGTGCAGAACATGGATATGTACTGAATAAATATAGAGTTGAATACTATTATAAACAAAAATTTACAGATAGATTGTCCTATGAATATAATATACAGATAACTATTACTGTGAACAGAGTTTACAGCTAGATATGTACTGAATATAATAATATACAGATGGCTATTACTATAAACAGAATGCTTACAGATAGATATGTACTGAATATAATATACAGATGGCTGTTACTATAAACAGAATTTTACAGATAGATATGTACTATGAATATATACAGATGGCTGTTACTATAAACAGAATGTGAGCATAATATACAGATGGCTATTACTATAAACAGAATTTAACAAATAGATATATGTATAAGTTAGGCTAATGAGCAGTATAACAATGGATTTAAAGTAGTGCAAATAAAGTTGGACAGAAGCTAACCGAGTGAAAGTGCAGTGGAAAGTAATTGCATATTACAGTTAAGGTACGATATTGCAATGTATATATAAACAGTCGGTACTGTAAATAAACAGTCGGCAGTGCAAATTGAGCATATTCCAGTCAAGGTAGTAGTGCAAGATGCATATGTAAACAGTTGTTACTGTAATAACAGTCAGTAGTGCAAATGAACATTATAGTATTGCAAATACAAAATGGAGGCAGGTGTGAGGAGGGAGAGGAGAGTCAATCAGTATATAAGGGGAGTGGGATCAATGAGGGTTAGAGTTTAATAAAGAGACAGCTCTGGGGAAAAAACTGTTCTTTAGTCTGCTGGTCCTGGTCCGGAGGCACCTGAAACGCCTGCCGGAGGGCAGGAGAGAAAACAGTCTGTGGGCTGGGTGAGAGGAGTCCTTAAGAATGCTGCGAGCTCGATGCAGACAGCGTTTCCTCTGGATGTGCTCGATGGCAGGTAGTGGAGTCCCAGTGATGCGCTGGGCGGTTTTCACCACCCGCTGCAGTGCCTTGCGCTCTGCAACAGAACAGCTCCCATACCACACTGTAGCACAGTTGGTCAGGATGCTTTCTATTGCACAGCGATAGAAGTTCACCAGGATAGTGGAGGAAAGCTGATTCTTCCTCAGTGTCCTCAGGAAGAAGAGGCGCTGGTGAGCCTTCTTGACCAGGCTGGAGGTGTTGGTTGTCCAGGTCATGTCCGCCGAGATGTGGATCCCCAGGAACTTGAAACTGGAGACACGCTCAACAGCCATTCCATTGATGTGGATGGTGTCGTGTGTGCCTCTTGACACTTTCCTGAAGTCCACGATGAGCTCCTTCGTTTTGGTGGTGTTGAGGAGCTGGTTATTTTCGGTGCACCATGTGGCCAGGTGCTTGATCTCCTCCCTATAGGCAGTCTCATCGTTGTTGCTGATGAGACCAATCACCGTAGTGTCGTCCGCAAACTTGACGATGGAATTAGATCCGTACACAGGCTTGCAGTCGGAGGTGAAGAGGGAGTAGAGGAACGGGCTTAGCACACAGCCCTGTGGTACACCAGTGTTGAGTGTGATGGATGTGGAGCAGTTGGAGCCTGATCGAACATTCTGGGGTCTGTTGGTCAAGAAGTCCAAAATCCAGTTGCACATGGAGGTGTTGAAGCCCAGGTCTCCAAGTTTGGCTATTAACTTAGTTGGGATGACAGTGTTGAATGCTGAGCCGAAGTCAACAAACAGCATGCGTGCATAAGTGTTCTTATTGTCCAGATGTGTGAGCACAGAGTGCAGTGCCATGGAGACTGCATCCTCTGTGCTCCTATTGCTACGGTAGGCAAACTGGTGTGAGTCCAATGTGGATGGTAGAGAGTCTTTTAGGTGTGCCAGGACCAGCCGCTCAAAGCACTTCATTACGATGGGTGTGAGTGCTACAGGGCGGTAGTCATTAAGGCACTTCGGGCTGGAGTGTTTTGGCACTGGCACAATGGAAGTGCATTTAAAGCATGTTGGTACAGCTGCTTGGGCAAGAGACAGGTTGAAAATGTCTGTAAAAACCCCAGCGAGCTGCTCCGCACATGCCCTGAGTACGCGTCCAGGGATGTTGTCTGGTCCAGCAGCCTTGTGCGCGCTGATCCTGCTCAGTGCATTGCAGACATCTGTGGAGGAGAGTGTGATCGGTGGGTGGTCAGCTGAGGATTTGAGCTTGGTGGCAGTTTCTCTGTTGTCTCTTTCAAAGCGAGCATAAAAGTCATTTAGCTCGTTCAGGAAGTTGACATCAGTGGCTGCGGGGGTGGAGTGAGAGGGTTTGTAGTCACTGATGGCCTGAATGCCCTGCCACATGCGCCGAGGGTCAGCGTTGGAAAAGTGTCCCTCTATCTTAAGCTTGTAGCAGTGCTTGGCCTCGTTGATGCCCCTTTTCAGATTTGCTCTGGATGTGCTATAGGCTTGTGCATCTCCTGATCTGAAGGCAGTATTGCGTGTCTTCAATAGGAGTCGCACTTCCCTGTTCATCCATGGCTTCTGATTTGGGTATGTGGTGATCTGCTTCTGGGTTGTAACACTGTCAATGGTGGTATTAATATAATCCAGTACAGAGGAGGTGTAGCAGTCAATGTCCGTGTGAGAGCCACTGGTGGCTTGAGAAGCAAACATACTCCAGTCTGTGTGTAGAAACCTTTCCTGGAGTGAGAAATCTGCCCCCACAGGCCACACCTTGATGGTCTTCACTGATGGCTTCACGCGATTGATCTGAGGTGCATATTTGGGGGTGAGGAACAAAGAAAGGTGATCTGACTGTCTCAAGTGGGGGAGGGGTGTCGCGACGTAAGCTTCAGCCATGTTTGTGTAAACATGGTCTAAGGTTTTGTTTCCTCTGGTGTGACAGGAAACATGCTGGTGAAATTTCGGTAGCACTGACTTTAAGTTTGAATGATTAAAATCACCCGCAACAATAAACGCAGCTTCCGGGTGAACGGTCTGTTGTTTACTGATGGCTGCGTGAAGTTCTTTCATAGCAAACTTGGCATCAGCATCCGGGGGAATATAGGCTGCAGTTATAATAGTGGAAGTGAACTCCCGCGGTAGATAAAACGGTCTACATTTAACCATGAGAAACTCAAGGTTAGCTGAACAATGTCTCCCAACAATAGCAGAGTTTGTGCACCAAGCTTTGTTAATGTAAATGCACAATCCACCACCTCTGGTCTTACCGGAGCCATCTAATGTTCTATCCGCCCGGAATGTATGGCGTCCCGCTAGCTCAATAGCGTTGTCCGGTATTCCGCTGTTTAACCATGTTTCCGTGAAAATTAGAACATTACAGTTCAAAAGTCTCTTGCTGTATGTGATGTTGAGTCGAATCTCCTCCATTTTGTTCAACAGCGACCGTACATTGGCAAGGAAAATGCTGGGTAAAGAGAGCCGGTGTGGTGTTAGCTTTAGCTTAGCTCTTAGTCCTCCGCGCTTCCCCCGCCTTTGTTTACGATCTCGCCGCCGCCTGCGAGCACTTCCGCCCGGCCGGGCAGAGTGCATAGCCTCGGGTGATCTGGCGATCTCAGGAAGGAGTCGAAGGTTGTCCATAAAACTGTCGGAAATTCGCAAACCAATATCCAAAAGCTCACCTTGGGTGTACGATGTTAAGGCACAACTGTTCTGGACGAACAGACCCGAAATGAGCAAGAAAAATACTGCTACTGTTTCAGCCGCTACATGGCGCAGAGAAGAACACCAGATCAATGGAAGACGGCCAAGACAGTGCTGTTGTACAAGAAGGGTGACCGCGAACAGCTGAGGAATTATCGGCCAATCTGGCTCCTGCCGAACGTGTACAAGGTTTTCACCAAGGTGCTGTACAACCGACTAGCCAGGCAGTTGGACGAACAACAGCCACCCGAACAGGCCGGCTTCGGTCTGGCTACAGCACAATGGACCACATCCACGTGCTGAACCAACAGCTCGAACGCTGCCAGAAGTACAAGATGCCCTTGGTACTGGCCTTCGTAGACTACGAGAAGGCCTTCGACAGCGTAGAGATCAATGCCGTACTGCTCGCTCTACAACAACAGGGCATCTCCTACAAGTACGTGGACCTTTTGCGGGAGCTGAACAGCGGATGCGCCACCAACATCACCTTGTTCGACTGGACACTTCCCACTTGAATGACAGGGTACAGCTGTGGCCAAATTTGAAATTTTTGCTGCTTCAGTTGTTATGATGTTGATTCACATTTTTCTAGATTATTGTGCAGAGTGATCAGAGGCATTTTACATCATTTCAAAAAGCTTTATCACAAAACCCCAAATTTTACTGTTTTTGTCCTTGGCACCAAATTACCAGCTAACATCATTTTACTAATCATATCATCAGCACATAATTGCTATAAGGAAGGGAAGAAGTGCTTCCAATCATTGTGTTCTTCTGTTAGCAATGGTTTCCTCCAAAGAAAGATGGAGGATCATCTTTGCATCAAAATGGCCTCCATTTACCAGATCATCAAGAGCTTCAAGAATAGAGGTTCGGCTGCAGTGAAGAAGGCTTTAGGATGTCCCAGAGTGTCCAGCAAGTACCAGGAACTTCTCCTCCAGAGGAATCAGCTAGGGAATCGTGTCACCACCAGTGCAGAACTGCTCAATATTGGCAGCAGGTGGGTGTGAGAGCATCTGCACACAGCGAGGCCAAGACTTTTGGACAACAACCTGGTGTCAAGAAGGGCAGCAAAGAAGCCACTTCTCTCCAATAAAAACATCAAATATTGGCTGAAATTCTGCAGGAAGTACAAGAATTGGACAGCAGAAGACTGGTGCAAAGTTAATGTATCTAATTAGAACATCTGGAAAATCGATTGTCCAGAGAAGAAAAGGTGAACGCTACCATGAGTCCTGTGTCGTGCCAACAGTGATGCATCCTGAGACTATCAATGGGAGTGTCATATTGACCCCAAACCTATCCTTGATAAAATATATTGTATAATATAATAAATAAAAAGCTATTAAAACACCAAAAATATAAATAATTGTAGAATTTTCGATAAATCAGTGACATTTTATAGTGATTTGCTAATTTGTCCATAGTCGTGCAATAGGTATTCTGGATGTATAAGGGGTGGGGGTGGGGGGTTGGTGGTGTTTTATTTTAAAGGGCTATTTAAGTAGTCAACAAAGAAACATAAAGTACCTGACTTAAACCTTTGGGGAAAAAATCTAATTGTGGGGGTTTAAATTGCTGGGGTCAAATTGACCCCAGTGGGTAAAAGATGTTGGTAGATTTGAGGGTAACAGGAGGGTTAAACTCATCGTTCATATAAAAAAATATATAATTGTACTTCACAGAGATCCAAAATCAGCACATGAATCACAACACACTCCTGTGTTCTTCAGTGAATATCCACTACCTCCAGTTGCCGTTCCTGTGATTTTCTGGTGCGCAATTGGTCCATTTACACATATATTGCCCAAATTGTTAATCATTTAAATTCTGTTTGTTAGCAGAGTCTGGTATTTAATAAAGACACTTAATTTTGAATCATATGATTTATGTCACTCGCTACATGTGGGTAATGTTCATTCACTCCCACCACCTACATTTCCTGCTGGTACTGAGACTCGAACCCACAAATTTCTTTCCTTCAGTGATACTGTTTATAAATATCTGGTGTCACTTAATATGAGACAGCGCCAATGCCACGTGACTGTGACGTATGCCATCAAAGTACATCGAGAGTGATTCGAGAGCAGGAGGACCCAGGATTTTAGGCACTATGAAAGTGATTCGGCTTTTAGCTGTGTTCATCGCCATAGTCATGGTACCAACAAACCTGATTGGATTGGTTTGGTGTTTGTCAACTCAAAACTAATCCTGCAACCCTGAGTTTGTTCAACTACCATCATGGTATGGTATTTAATACAGACACTTAATTTTGAATCATATGATTTATGTCACTCGCTACATGTGGGTAATGTTCATTCACTCCCACCACCTACACGCGAGTCTCATTCCTTCAGTGATTCTGCTTATTACTATCAATTCAATTCAATTCAAATTTATTTGTATAGCGCTTTTCACAATACATATTGTTTCAAAGCAGCTTTACAGAAAGTGCATTTCAGAAATGTACATAGAAAAATAAAGTTAATTAATCATGTATTAATTTAGGGCATAACAGTATATTATTTACTGCATTAAAACTTCCAGTAGTCTTTTCTAAAGTTATGTTTTATTGTTGCCGTCAAAATTAAAGAAATAAGGCAATGATCTGTCAATGGTGTGGCAGAAATGGAAACGTTAGTGGCAAACTCAGAATGTTCCTCATAAGCCAAAAGTCTATCCGTGACTTAGAGGTTCTATTAGGTTTGACCCATGAAAACTGAGTCTCATTAGGATGCTTTAACCTCCAGATGTCATTAAGGGAATTTGACAGGCAAAACTCCTGAATAATGTTATTAAAATAGTGACTTGTATAACTAGAAGGAGATCTGTCCAGGCACTCATCTGGTGCTAGATTTAAATCACCTCCAATTAGTACAAAATTTGTTTGAAATTTCGATTTAAACTGTCTGACAACATTGTAATATTAGAAAATACAATCTTGTTTTACCCACTACTATTATAACCATAAACATTAACTAAAATAAGAAAAGTCCCTTCACTGTTCACCACAGCAGTAAGCCAATGACCATGATGAGCATCAGACTGAAAAGTCACAATCTTCCCAGGGCAATTGTTAAGGCATATGGCGACACCTGCTGATCGATTGGAGCCATGACTAAACACAACTGTCTCTCCCCACTGTATCTTCCAAAAAGCAGCATCTTCTTCAGTAGTGTGAGTCTCTTGTAGAAAAACAAAATGTGTCTCCTGCCCCTTGCAAAACAAAAATATACCTTTGTGTTTTACTTTGTCCTTTAGTCCCCTTGCATTTAACAAACAAAAAGATAGACAAGATTTCAACGAGAACATACGCCCACTGGAACTCACAGTGAACGGATCGAGAGTGTCAATAAGCTATCGACAATGAGATCAGAAAAAGAAAAGTGCAACACTTTAAAAAAAAGCCTCTCAAAAAAACAACACATTTCCCATTTTCCAAGACTTCATGCAAAAATGTGCTACCCTTCAATGAAAGCAAAGGGACCATGAAAGAATGCCACTTTTCCTTCAGCTCGCGCTTGTTTAATCCGTGGCCAAAGTACTCCCCTAGCCTCTCTCTCTACTTTGTTTAAACACTGGATGAGATTAGTGAAAGTCTCGTACTTGTTACCATTGTACCAAATGTTACAATTTTGTATTATTAATTATAGCAAGCATGTAATTTTACAATATGAAGTAACCCGATTATCAACCCGATTATCACTTTCAACCAAATTCCAACATCCGAACGACATCTTGTGCCTGCTTGGTGGGGGTTGCTCTATCTAATCTGATTTTGTCAGTGTGGAATGTCATGTTAAGAGGATAATGAATGAGCAGATATTTAATAGTTTTCAGTATATTTTTGTGCGTGCCAATACACTCAATGTGTGTCCTGTTTCTTTGTCAGATCTTCTTCTTGTAATTTGTTGTATTGAATTGATTTTTGTCTAATTTAGAATCTGTCTAATTGTCCAATTTTGTTATTGTAATTATTTTATTTTTTTTGCCTTTTGTGCTTATATTGAAGAGCTATACTTGTAGCATTACATAATAAATGAACTGCCTCCCCTTTGAACAAACTTGCAAATAAATAGATTATTATTTGATCTGAGATCCGCTTCTTTTCATGTGGATCTTTCATTAGCCAATCAGTCAAACCAGGAGATGGACGAGTCATGAGGCGTCATGTCAAACAAATCAGAAAACGGCATACAATAGTGAGCGGTGAAACGCCCATGCCCGAGAGGATGGAGGAGCCTACCACTCTTCAGGTCTCAGATACAGTATTGGAGGTGTAGTGGATTTTTCCCCTAAAACCCGACTAGCGTCTACAAATCGACACTTAATAAAATAAATCTGTTGCGTCTACAATCAACACTTAATAACCTTTATACTCCAGCTCTTTGCGTCTTCAGTCGAAAACTGGCCGAGTCTCTTACCCTAACTTACTTGCTTCCCTAAACTGACCTGCTGCGCAGCAGAAATTAACAGACAGACTTTCAGCAAATGTCCTCTAAATGCTTTAATAACGGCCGGGAGAGTCTTCGAGCAGTTCTCAGAGAACTCTCCCAAGAAGAATCAAGGCCGGAGGATCTCAGACAAATTCCATTGAGTTTTTATGTCAGTTTTTATAGTATAGAGGTATGACATAAATGTCAGGCTGCATTACATAATTTCCCCACTATTTGATTGGTTCTTCATATGCAAACCCCTATGTTACTAGGTAAAGCAAACTCTGATCTTGCGGTGACTTCATCTGTTAATCACAAGATTCTAACAGACTGTCTAGTTTCATTTCCCAAAACTAAGTTATTTTTTACAGACATACGCACACGGTCAAAGACACAAGTTTTCAATTGGTGTCATACAGTACATCCTGTTCCAATGTTAGATGTTAAATAAGGTTAGATGTTAGAAACATGGTTATGAATATACAGTTTAAAATTTCCACAACAGAGGCCCTGCCTGCAGACTCTGCCGTCACCACTTCGGTCAGAGAGAGAATGACTGCTTCTGAGACAGCTCAAGCACACCCCTCAGTTGTTGAACAGACAAAAGCAGGAGTAGATCCACTACCTGCGCTGCGCCGTTCCGAGCGCACAAGACAGACTCCTGCTTATCTGAAAGACTTTGTGAAATAGTAGTGAGATCCCTCAAGTCAGAGCAAGAATGAGCTCTGGGACTCACTGGAAGGATGGTAGTCTACCCACCTTCCTAGTTCATTTGTTTGTTTTTTGTGTCTTAACTCTTTTCACGGAGTTTAATTATAAAAAAAAAAAAAAAGAAAGAAAGAAACATGTGAGAGTGCCAGACGGTGTATGTCTGTGTTAACTGTTCAACAAGGTGATCAGACTGTCTGGAAGAGTTTACTGTTGATTTGGTCTTATTTCTCTGTGTTAACAGTATTAAGTATAATGTCACCCTTACAGTACATTTGTGAGTAGTTTGGGGGAACATATGATGTTTGATCACTGGAGTATTTTTTTCTCTTAAGGGGGGAGGGATGTGGTATCCTGATATTTATGTTATAGTTACCGGCAATTCCACTCCACACCACAAGAGGTGCAGTTGACCTTCTGGATCATGTGGGTTCTGAGGGGGAATGTAAACAATATAGAGGAAGTGATAACTTGTTGTATGGATGCTCTGTTACACTAGTAAGTACAGTTATAGTGCATGATTCAGTCCTTATATTACTGAAGTTAGAACACTAATCCTAAACAGCAGGTGTGTTTGAAGAACCGAATTAGTCTGATCATGATTAGCGCGATGATATCATCTTGGATGTGTCATTTAATCTCGGATGTGATAAAGGACAAGTTCGGTATTTTACACTTAAAGCCCTGTTTACAGATCGTTTCTGATGAAATAGAACGGTTAAGATTAAAATTTGGACACATGCTGCTGGCCCGAGAATTTTAGGTTTCTTTCGCTTTCCCCAAAACCTCCAGAATGGGTGTATAGGTGCACTGGAACAATCCTTCCTAAAATGCATTAAACTTTCGTTTACAAAGACGTGAAACTCACCGAGTGGTCAGGGGTGTTCACTGATATGCTCACACAAAAATCGCTGCAAAAGATGCTTTCCAACAGGTGTTTTACCATTCGTTGTAAAACTGTGGACCTATTTTACCAAATGCCTCACACCCGTACATTCTTCCGTTGAGAGCTTGAATAATAGACACTCCAGCCCAGTTTCCGGCGGCGGAGTAATACCATACCTCACAGCACATCCAATACAAGTCAATGGAGTTGGACAAAAACTACGATAAAACCTGTTTTGAAAGCATCTTTTGTAGCGATTTTTGTGTGAGCATATCAGTGAACACCCCTGACCACTCGGTGTGTTTCACGTCTTTGTAAACGAAAGTTTGGTCTCTCTTTTTTATGTAAAATTATGAGTTAAAGACATAAATTTACATTTGATATACAGTAGGCTATATAAAAAAAAATATTCAGGCCTTTTGCCTCCTCTTTTTAAAACACCACCGCACACCACTAGTATAAGCCTATATGCACATAAAAGATGACTTTTGCACATAAAGAGCATGCCAAATGAAAACATGAACTCGTGCGATAGATACGCGGTGGGAGAAAATTGGGCTGGATAATCTCATGCAAATTATTAGAAACTGTTAGCCAGCTACATCTTAAGTCAAGTGCCCTTGAGTGATAGTATAATTACATGAATGACTGCAGTCTGAAACTCTTCTCAAGAGCAGCTCGTCTGGTCAAAGCTGGAAAAGTGTGATGTGTTTGGTCAGTCTGCTGCTTAAATACAGCTCTGAAGGGGACAGGCAGTCCTTAAAACACACCCAGAGTGATTGATCAATGATTCCCAGTGTAATCAGCTCCACCTTACTCAAACACTATCTTAACTCTTTCCCTGTCAGGGTTTTTTTTTTTAAGTTGCATTTTTTGACTATTTCACAACATTTTCATGGCCCCCAGAATATTCCTTTGTACGAATATCTGAACATGCAATATATCAAAAGAAAGAACCAACTCTTTTCAGTTTTATTCTAGCTTAATGCATTCTTTTTTTATCAACACTTGAATGTGGGTCAGTTTCATAAAGCTTTTTGAGTAAAAAGCTGAGAAAAATCACGTTTTTGTCAAAGACTTCATCCAGATCAGATTCAGACCGATGATCAAAACATAGATTAGAGTCGATCGAGTCCATTAACACTAAAATGGCACTTAAATAAAAACATGCACAAGCATTTGAGTCTGCAACGTTCACAAATCAGCACACTGCCACTATTATTATAAGTATTATTATTATAATTATAATAATTATAATAATTTACAATTATTATATATTATTATTATATTATTATTATTATTACTACTATTATAACCTGGAAATGTAATTGCGATTGCCATTAGGACGTGCAACTGATAACCCATGATCTTTATCCCTGTAAACTCAAAGTAAAAATAATTCAAGAACCTGTTTAGTAATATAAACATTCTGATAAAAGTTTAGGTCTGAATGCATATTTGAAAGCAAAAATATGCAAGAGTCAAATTAAGTAGAAGTATTTTTTTAACTGGTCGCCAGATAAGCAGAGGTCAGCCTCAATCACTAACTACAGTATAACTCAACTCCAGAGTCCAACAATGGCCACAGTCACACCTGAACTAAATAAACTACATACTCAGCATCACTACAAACGTCCAGTCAGGCGTGTTGGGCAAGATGGAGATACATCTGCTGGACATTGGCCCTCCAGGACTAGGAGCAGGTTTGAACACACCTTTCCAGACAGAACTGAAGATCAACTGAGAGTTAATACAGATAACTTGCATTATTGCTAACACAAGGGTTCACAATCATTCACCAACCAGCCAAACACTTTGAGGCGATCTTGATTGCAGCAAAGAAGATGATCTGAGATATGAATGTATCCTGAAAGTTTAAGTAACCACTTCACAAGAAAATAACAATGCACAATGGTATTAATGCACAACAAGACAAAGTTCACCCAAAATGAACATTCTGTCATCATTTATTCTCCCTTATGTCATTAAAAAAGTCAGGTTTTGTCCATTCAATTGATGTCAAAAATTGTTTGCTTCCCCATTACATTAACGTCTCATGCTCTCTGATTACTATGTACCCTAAACCCATACTCCACCCAGTGTTCTCCAGTGGAACTACAACAGCCATTTAAATAGAGCATAATGGCTCTTACACATTTATTATTGATCAATCTTATAACCACCATACATATTTCATATATCACCCACCTCTAGAAATAATGCTTGTAATGTATTTAATTTCGTTTGGCATTTGAAGAGCGAGTTGTTCATTTACTATTTGTTTTGGAATATGTAATATTTTTTGTGCTTATCTGGATTTAAACATTAATTTTGCAGGATCAGTTCATATTTGTTATTGGATATACAGTGTACAAGCAGTGTGGAATCACAGACCTGTATTGCTGAGGTGATGTTACAAGATTTATCATGAATTGTTGCCAAGACAGCACACCTTGATCAAGCTAAAACAGTGCTATCAAGTCACTGACTATCCCTATAGCTTGTAAACGCTTTGAATCTTTTCCATTTGCAAGTAATTAATTCCCACTTGTGCATTTACATATGCCAGTATAATCATCATATATTTACAGGTATCAAACAAAAGGAAGAAGGCTGCAGCATTACTGTGCCAACCGTGGTAGCCCAGAGGAACATCCTTCATGAAGATAGCTATGTGCGGCAAGCTCAAAATTCAAGATTACCTTTCTCAATTTGCATGGGTCTTAGGTTTGCATGTGTCATTTATCTATGTTTGTGTAATTGATAAAGTTATGTTTAATTCCCTGTAAAGTAGCAATAAAAATGTTCTCTATTTTTAATCACTTCAAGCCCAGTGTCAGTGAAGATGGCGTGGTCAGTGGAGTCCTGGTGTTTGTGGGAAATAGAAGAAGCCTTGCCCAGCACTACGACGTGACCCTGATGACTGAGGTAATTCATCACATCACACATTCATCAACAGTTAGCAGTCAAAGGTTTACGTACGCTGTGCAGAATAAACTGCTTCATCAGGGTACTACTCAATAAAAAGAGAACATATACATTTTTGTGATCCCTCTTATTGCTAAAATTATTAACATTTTGCAGATACTGCAAGGTGAATATAAACTTTAAAGCGCAACTGTATATCTATCACTTTCATTCATTTGAGCCAAATATAATAATGGACTGGATCTGTTTTACAAATGTTTTCCTTCTGTATTTTTTCTGACTTTCCTGCCTCTTTGAAACATTTCCATTCACATTTACTCTGGAGAGCTTCTGGGACATTGACATAAACAGCACTTTCCAACAACTTCAGAAAAATGGGTGACAAATGATTTTGGTCAAATTGGAAATCAAATTGATTCTTGTTTTTGTGCCTTTGGATTTCTTCAGTTTTTGATTTTTGTTTTTAGACAAACTTATATTCACTGTAATGCTGGAGAAAGCATTTTGTCCTGTTTAATGTTGGTGCTATGTAAAGGTTTAAGAGCTAAAATGAACAAGGTTCGGTAACACTTTAATTAGGTCTCATTTGTTAATATTAGGTTATGTATTAGCCAACATGTTTGTTTTTTTTTTTTTGTTTTTTTCTACTATGGAAGTCAATGGGACCAGGAAACTGTTTGGTTACTGACATTCTTCGAAATATCTTCCTTTCTGTTTTCAATTATGAAAGTATTACATTTGTATTAAAGTCCCATTTAAGTTGTTTTAAAAAAAACATAATTAGCAAAGAACTTAATTTGTGATACATTTGAAATTAAATACAAATAAAATGCACTTAAGCGGTGAAAACATTACATTTAAGTGTATTGTTAACTGACATTAAAGTACATTTTAGTTCACTTTAATTGCTTGTCAGTTCATTAAACAGTACACTTTATATTTTAAATACAATATATGCAATTATAAAAGTACTTATTACATTTGTATTAAAGTCCCATTTAAGTTGCTTAAAAAAGCATTCAAAAGTTCAACTAATTGCATTTAATATGAACTTAATTTGTGACAAATTAGAAATTAAATACAAATAAAATCCACATAAGCGGTGGAAACTACATTTAATTCACACTTAAGTGGATTGTTAACAGTACATTTTAGTTCACATTAATTGCTTGTCAGTGCATTGAGCAGTACACTTTAAATCAATTTTAAAGACACTAGAAGCAATTATGAAAGTAAATATAAAGTTGTATTAAAGTCCCACTTAAGTTGTCCCAAAAAAATCACTCTTAATGACAACTTGTTGCATTTTATTTCAACTTAATATGTGAAATATTTGAAATCATTTACACTTAATGTGTATTCAGTGCACAAAAGCATTGCATTTAAGTCACACTTAAGTGTATACATTTAAAGTATATTATTTGTATAATAAGTACACTTTATCAAAGTACACTAAAGGTCAGTGAGAGACTGATTCTGCTTCATCAGTTGAGTAAAAATCAATGTCACTCAAGTCTTCTTCATTGTGATGTGTTCTGGTGATTGGTTCTGAGCTAATCATACTGTCAGTTTCACTGTGTTAAGCTCGTTTTGGTAAAGTATATATGACCTCTGACCTAAGCATCCTTAGTCTGTATTTCTCTGTACATTTATTGTTGAAAATACCCATTAGCCTACATAAAATATTTCTATCACAAGACTCCCACAAAATATAGTGATAGGCTTTGCCTTTTCTGCTAAGCTTATCAAAACGTCTCTTTCTGTAGCATTTCATTAAAAGACCTGAGAGTAGAGAACTGAACTCAGTGGAGTGGTTTAAGATTTCCTGACTATAGATTAGATGAGATTTTGTCAAATAGAAGTTAAGTATCAAGTTAAGTTCATTTGTTTCTGTACTATGAATTTGTGAAGAATCCTAAATGAACTTGTCAGATCTTAACTTAAGACTTAAGATAGAAAGTTTCTGTAAAATGCCCCCTGGACTAAAGTTAGAGTTAGAGTTAGTGATTCATAGTTTGGCGAGGCTGACCTCTGTTGATAGTTAGAAAACTATTCTACTTTATTTTACTTTTACATGCATTCATATTTGCATTCAGACCTAATCTTTCATCAGAATGTTTATATTACAAGCTGCGTTCCGTATGGTTTTAATATGACACTCTACTTTGTGAGGTGGAGCTGATTACACTGGGAATCATTGATCAATCACTCGGGGTGTGTTTTAAGGACTGCCTGTCCCCTTCAGAGCTGTATTTAAGCAGCAGACTGACCAAACACATCACACTTCTCCAGCTTTGACCAGACGAGCTGCTCTTGAGAAGAATTTCAGACTGCAGTCATCCATGTAAGTATACTTTCACTCAAGGGCACTTGACTTAAGATGTAGCTAGCTAACAGTTTCTAATACTTTACATGAGATTATCCAACCCGGTTTTCTCCCACTGCGTATCTTTCGCACGGGTTCATGTGTTCAATTGCCATGCTCCCATTGACTTTAATTGGTTGTCTAGAACAGCATTCCAACAGGTTGTTTTAAATGACAAGTCAAAATATGTTTAAGTTAGTTTTAAAATGTTATGGGTAGGTTTAGGGAAAGGTTTGGGGTTATATTTACGAAAATAATGATCAGTCTGGATCTGGGCATTTCCCCTGATGAGGCAAGAGAGGCGGTGCCACCTCAAACAACTGGATGACGAAAAAATCCATATTATAAAAATAAATCAAAGCAAATATTACCAAATGTGACATTAAAAAGTGTATAAATCACTAGTTTTTCTAAAGTAACACTGTCCAATAGTGGCATCCGCAGGGTTACAGGGAGCGTCTGCTGTTTTCCTCTTGGCCACGACTCATGTTGAGGAGCTGTGGGAACATTTTAGGCTTGTTGGACTTGAACCGGCGCTGCACAGACCGATCGGTTTATGACATCAAAGTACCGCGAGAGCAACTCAAAAGCATAAGGAGCGTCTGCTCTCTCTTCACTCTCGCGGTACTTTGATGTAATTCACCGATCGGTCTGTGCAGCGCCGGTTCAAGTCCAACAAGCCTATTATCAGGGGTGCTGGAGGGCGGGACATGATAAACGCTTTTTGACTGTCTCAGTTTGTGTAAATCTATAGGGTTCAGAGTATTTATTTTTCCCCACATTACTTTCACACATGTCTAGAACAATTATGTGGTTTTGTTTTATTAATACAGTGTATACGTTTTTCTTGATATACCCCGATAGAATGGAAGTGAAATGTGACAACGTGCCCCATAGGTGGAGTTCATTGTAACATGACCATTTGACAGCTTATAATGGTATCTGATCTAATAAAAAAAAAATAATAATAATAAAAAAAAATATATATATATATATAGTAAACCTGTTGAGACTCCAAAACAACATTAGGAAACTTTAAAATAGCAGAATAGGGGCACTTTAAAGAAACATATCAGTAGTATTAACATATACCATGTGTCACTTTTGGGTTTATATTTGATTGATTTATGACCCCATGTCACTCGTGATTGACAGGGAATCGTGTGTCAAAAACAGGGTCTCTGATTTACAGCGCCAGGCTGTCTGAGATTCGCGTCCTGATTGACATGTGAATACTCACACCTCACCATATGCCAATGAAGTTTTTATGATATGGTCTTCCGGGGTATGCCTTTTCACACCTATGTCACTACCTACACCATGGATTAAATAAGGTTTAGGGGCTGCAGTGTTAGACACAGAAGACATTCGGCATCTTTTCCTGTTACAATGGCTGCTCCGGGAACTCCTAAAACCCCTAGAAAGGTTATGTGTATTTCGCCAACAAGAGGACCTGTTGAAATGAGAGAGGAACTAACTTTTGCACCAAGGAAAAAGCAAAATGTTAGCTTGACAAAGTTTCTTCATGAAGACATAGCTAACGTGAAATGTGATTTCCCATTGTCTGGTAAACGTGTGCTGAGATATGCTTTTGACAAGGTGCTGCGTATTGTGAAACTCTACACTGCTGATGTTGGAGACGAATTTACATGGCATACTCCATGTCTGATTTTTCAAGACAAAGACTGGTTTCTGTTTTTCAACTACGTATGGAGAGATTTGAACGACTGTGGTGATGATCCATTATATGTCGCCGAGTGGGATGGATCAACTCCTAACACAAGATTTCGGGTGGTCGGGGACCACAGTAAAAAGCTACCAGACGATTGTGTTTATATTTTTTGCTGTAACGACAAGACAAAGCTCAACGTACATGAGTGGCCTATTCGAGAATCTGAGCATCACACATGCTACGACATGAAATTTCTATTTCAGTGGAGAGATGTTCGTATGCTTGACAATATATTTACAAGCATAAACAAGATGTTTAGATGGTGTGACATGTATGATCGTTACAGTTCTGTAAAGATGCAATTGTTTCACCCTGAGAAGGGCGTTACCAACCCCGAAGACCGCCTCTTAAGCCCACCCACATATTACAGTCATTAAAAAACGCGTACGGATCGGTACAATCGCAACATTCATTCACCATGTCTCACGGATCTACACCTATCTACTGCTACAGCAACACCACTGAGACTGCCCCAGCGATGCCTGATGACAATGCCACACCACTGGAACCCCACCCCCAAACCTGTGACAACAGTTGGTTGGATAAATTTTGTATGGATCTAGGATATCACAACCTGACCTTCCTTACAACTCCATACGGCAACACCGGTGCAATAGCTGGAGCTGCGGCCTTAGCAGGAATTGATGACACAGACAGTTGTATCCGTTCTGATGGGTTCAAAATCATAAAAGCAACAGTTGTTGTCCTTCTGGAGCACGTCATCAACAAAAAGCTGAAAGAAATCTGTCTGGGGTGTGAAGTGGATCACCCCAGTCAGATTAGACATACCTGTTTGTTTGAACCGGACCCCTATTTCTTTGACGCCTACTTTGAGGAGCTGACACGTAATTTGGTGAGACCAGACCTTAAGCACATCGTTGCTCAAGCATTGAGTCGTTGTGGTTTAAGGGTTCACCCTCAGAGGATTCAGGGGTCAGTGGATGCTATTTTACACGAACTGCGTGACGAGGTTTTCATTGTGGAGAAGCTTCGCGAAGTCAGAGAGAAAGTTGTGGACGGCAGCAGTGAACAAATTGTCTATGACGCTGTGGACACCTGGAAAGGTATTGTCCAAGTTGACTGTTTGTGACAACAGCATGGGGAACACTTGTTTTGCAACTGGACTGGCTAAGTGTCTACTTAAACAACGTATTAGATGTGAGATGACCACCTTGTTGTATAACAACATTAATGAATGTGCCAATGTATCGGTTACTGTAAACAGATGTGGTATTGATGCCAAACGTTTTACAAACCTTAAGAAACAAATGTCTTTTGTAAGAAATGTGTCAAATGAATGGTCTGATATGATGCGATTATGTGTTAATGCTGGTGATCCAGTTTGTGTAACCATCAGAAAAGTTTTAGACCTGATGACTGAATGTGGTAGCTTTATTAGAATAGCTGATATATTATGTTTGTGTACATATGTATCAGATCTTTGTGTGGACATGTTGACAAGAAACAATCAGACTGATGTATGTGAAATTGTTGAAACACTGGTTGATTACATTCTTGAGAAAAATATTGTGATGTGTATAAAATTTCTACACTACATTGATGCTGTATGATACCTTTTGTATCCTTTTAATGTTTAAGAAATAAAACCCGAACCACTTTAACCACCCATGTTATTATTTTGTGGAGCGTGAAGTGTCAATATGTCAGAAGAAATGAAAAAGATTTATTACACACCGTCTAACCCTGGTTCTTTAGGGGGTAAAAAACGTTTAAAAGAAGGTGTTTTAAAAGAGACGGGGGTTCGTTTAACCGATAAAGAAGTTTCAGACTGGCTCGCTGGTGAGGATGCGTATACACTACACAGAGGTGCACCACTAAAATATAAAAGGAATCGGGTTTTTGTCTATGGTGTTGATATGCAGTTCCAAGCCGATCTAGTAGATATGTCTGCATATGCCAAGGTAAATGACAACAATCACTTTCTGTTGACATGCATCGATTTGTTTAGTAAGCACGCATGGACACGGGCATTAAAAAACAAGAGTGGTGTAGAGGTCTCTAAAGCTTTTGAATCCATACTGAAAGAAGGCCGCGTACCACAGAAATTACAGACAGATAAAGGAAAGGAGTTTTTTAACAAACACTTTCAAAACGTGACAAAAAAGTACAATATTAACCATTTTGCAACAGACACAGAATTAAAGGCTTGTGTTATAGAGCGGTTTAATAGAACCTTAAAAGGAAGAATGTGGAGATATTTAACAGCTATAAACTCCAAACGTTACATCGACATACTTCAAGACATTACACAAGGATACAATGTGAGCTACCACAGAAGCATCAAGATGAGACCGATTGATGTGGGAAAAGAAAACGAATCTGTGGTGCTACATAACTTGTATGGAGATACCAAACCTTACAATGTTAACCCCATATTTAAATACAAGATCGGTGATGTGGTTCGAATTTCTAAAGTCAGAGGCCCATTTGCAAAAGGGTATGAGGAAAACTACACACAGGAGTATTTTACTGTATCAGCGCGTATTCCACGAGACCCCCCTGTTTACAGATTGAGTGATTATGACGGGGATGTTATCAACGGTGTTTTTTATGCTGAAGAATTGCAAAAAATATTTGTCAGTAAAAACAAGACATTTAAAGTTGAAAAGATTTTGGATAAGAAGACGAAGGGTCGCAAAACATTAGTGCTGGTACAGTGGCTCGGATGGCCTGCAAAATTTGCGTCATGGATCGATCAGAAAGAATTAGTCGACGTACAGGTGCCATAAAAACAAAGGACAAACACAGACTGTCTGCAGTTGTATAAAAACAGACATGGCAGAGGGTGGTTTTTATGTCACACTACCATGCAATGCTTCAAGGTCTGTATACCCTGATAATACAATCTCTAATTATAGAACAAGGATGGCTACTCCTATAAATATAAAAGGAGAATGGGAGGTGGGCCTTGTTCAAATCGAATATCCTAGAAGTTGGTACACGTTTAACAGCAAAGATGCCATTTTTGAGATAAACATCGAACCCACCACTATAGACGACGAAAAAAACACTAACAACATACGCCGTGGTGCAGATGTGAAGAAGACCGAATTATCGAGACAACGCATACCGATAAAAACAGGTTATTACGATAAGGTCCCATCCCTTGTTAGTGTGATAAATGATTTACTAGCCCCTCACGGGTCATTCGGTTATGATGTTGTAAAAAACAAAGTATTTCTGAAAGCAAAACCTAACATTTCAATAACCTTCCATGGAAAACTAGCCATTATTTTAGGGTTGAAACCAGGTGTCCCGATAGGAGATTCTATGCGACAAAAAACAAACCCTGGAAAAACTAATTTTGAAAAGGATGTTGTAACATATGCAATGCATCAGGCAGACATACACGGTGGCTTCTATACTCTTTATATATACACAGATATTATCAGATACCAGTCAGTAGGTGATGCCTTCGTACCACTCCTGGAGTGTGTACAAATAACAGGTGATAACAATAACACAGTCAGTGTTCGATACGACAAACCCCACTACGCATCTATCAACAAATCGGTCATCACAGATATTGCTATAGAAGTGAAGGACGACCAGAATCAACACGTCCCATTTTCTTACGGGAAAGTGTGCATTAAACTACACTTTAGGCCAGTAAAAAATTTTCATTAAAATGGTATATTTCAACAATCACAATGTTGATCCCATGCGTTATGTGGCCTATTACCAGAATCAAGCGGGAAATGGACTTCCAGGGTATGCAGGAGGCGGAGTTATGTATGGCGCTGGTTTGGGCGGACTTTTTAGGGGTCTCTTTAGAATGGCTATACCACTACTAAGACGTGGATTTAACATAGCCAAGCCACATCTTAAATCAGCAGCGAAAAACATACTAAGTGACGTTGTTAGTAATACGTTATCGCGATCTTTTAATAACTATCACGATACTCAAGACGGATCCGGGTTAATGGTGATGGCACGCAAAAGTGTACCTAGGCCGCCGGGAGTGCGGAGGAGTGGCCAGAAGCAGAAGAAAACAAAACAGCCCCCCAAGAAAACATCAGTTGTAAAACGCAAGCGCAAGGAGACAGCTAAGCGCAGTGCTTCAAAAAGATCAAGGAGTTCTGTTAAAACAATATTTTAGATCATGGCGTTACTACACAACATGTCAGAAGAGTGTTTAAAAACCGAACTGGATCTGTTTACTGTACCACTGACTCAAACCGCTATTGAAAAAAACACTTACATAGAAATACCACCATTATCAGCGATATCTGACACATCCCCTCTGGAATTTTTTATTGCGGGGAATGGAGAGGATTACGTGGATCTAAACAACACATTGCTGTTTATGCGTCTCAAAATCACTTATGCAGATGGAACGGATATTGCAGACGGAGATCCCGTAGGGCTTGTTAACTATCCGGGAGCCACTATTTTTTCACAAGTGGACGTATCGCTTGGAGATCGTCTCATTTCACAGAGTTCTAGCACATATCCATACCGCTGTATGATAGAGTGCCTTACTAATTATGGTAAAGACACCCTTGAAACCCTCTTCTCAGCGGGGCTCTTTTACAAAGACAAGGCGGGGCACATGGATGTGTCGGACCCCGCCGGAGAAAATAGTGGCCTGACAAAGAGAGCAGCCTTTACCAATGCTAGTAACGTGGTCGAACTACTCGCACCAGTTCACAGTGACATCTTCTTTCAAGATAAACTTTTACTCAATGGATTGGACCTTAAAATTAGGATGACTAGAGGTAAAGATGAGTTCTGTCTGATGAGGAGCAATGACAGAGCCTACAAACTGAACATCCAGACAGCATCGCTATTTGTGAAAAAAGTGACAGTGTCACCAGCTGTGAGACTGGGTCATGCGCAAGCCCTACTATCAACCACTGCCAAATACCCCATCGACAGGGTGTGTTTGAAAAACTTCTCAATACCAGCCGGATCACGAGTCTGTAATCAAGAAAACTTATTCTTAGGACCTTTACCAAAATCTCTGGTTCTAGCGATGGTTGATAATGATGCATTTGTTGGGGCATATAATAAAAACCCTTTTGCATTTAAAAACTACGATTTAGAATTTTTAGCTATTTATCTGGATGGTCAACAATACCCCTCGAAGCCTCTGCAGCCTGAATATGAAAATGGTTCTGCAGTGCGGGAGTTTTACCAGTTAGCGCTGGCTTCAGGAAAGCATCTTAAAAACCAGGCTCTGAGTATCGATAGGGAGGATTTTCTGCATGGCTATACACTCTACGCGTTCAATTTTACACCAGACGAGGAGTGCAGCCAGCATGTATCACTTATCAAAAGTGGCAATATCAGACTAGAAGCGCGCTTTAGACAACCACTACCACAGACTGTTAACTTAATTGTTTACGCTTTATTTGACAGCATAATTGAAGTGTCAAATAGACGACAGGTACTTGTTGATTACTATTAAGGCGTTAAAATGAACACCGTACAACTTACGGGTGTCATGGATAAGATATCGTGCAATACTTATTTTCTTGGTGTACTACCATGTGACTATCTACCGAAAATCCCTTTAAGAACATTACCATCAATGGTTTTAATCAATACAGATCCATCAGGACTCCCAGGCCAACATTGGTTGGCCATCTACATAAATGATGAGAGCGTAGGTTGTTTTTTCGATAGTTTTGGTAATAAACCAGATTACCAAGGCTTTCACCCTGTTATCAAAGACTTTTTAAATCTCAATTCTAGTGAAGTACAACATTCCACTGTGCAAGTCCAAGATTTTTCATCAGACACATGTGGTCAACACTGTGTGTTCTTTCTCTACCACATGTCAAAGGGGTTTGATTATGATTATGTGTTGAAATTGTATACCAATGATTTAATTAAAAATGATAAAATGGTGTCAACATTTGTGAAAAAACTAAAACATGTTCCATGTAATGACAATGTTTTCAAATGTATTCAGTGTGTGCAATTGGGTGAGATGTACATGTGTCATGCTTAATATCTTTAAATAAAGATACTCAAGAACAGATCTTTCTTTAAACTCTTTTTTTATTACACATACACACAACATATTCAACAATACATGTCATAAGTTCTCAAAACAAACAAATAAAAGAGAGAAAACAATAGGCCACACACAAACTGGGAGATTAAAAACTTAACCATCGACTCTGGTCTAGACTGGGTGATTTGAACAAGAGGTCTTCTGGATGTTTTGAATGTGTCGGTGTGCTCAGATACACTTTCCGTTTTTTACTCTTCTTAGGTAAATCGGCTACAGTTGGGGTCGATTTGGTTTTGAATGAGTTAATTGCTTGTCTGACATACTGGTTTGGTACCACAGAGTATGGCATATTTAAATTAGCAAATGCCTCCAGAAACTCGTGCCATCCGCCAGGTCTCCGCTCATCAACAATCTTATGCGGAGCTGTGATGCTTTTAACCAGGTCAAGCATGTGTGAACCAGGGATTGTTCTGCCTTTAAACACAAACTCCCCCGACTCAGTCCACGACGTAATATCTTTAGTTTTAGACATTTTATCTAAAATGTAACGGACATTTTTCACGCTCCTCTGTGGAATATTTTTTAAAACCTCATCTGCAAAATCATCTAAACCATCGCGGGCTGTAACGCTGTCTGTCGGGTGTGGTCCTTCTTTTACAAGGCTGTCAGGCTGTGGAAGACTTAATGTTAATGTGGAAGATTCCCTATCCCCCAGTCTAGCGAGTGTTAAAAACCTCTGTAAAACACCGGTGTACATCTTTGCTTTTTCGTGGTGATCTATGTCAGACCTTTGCAATATATTTCTTATAGTCGTATCCAAATCGTTCTCCACAACATGCTGTATAGACTCACGGGTGTTAGAGGATTTCAGTTTATCCAACTGGTGTTGCGGGATTAAAAACATCTTCTCAGCATACTCCATCACCTTATTTAGATGTAATTAAACTGGTTATAAATGGAATTGCAACGCTTAACAAAGGTAATAGAAATCCACCTTGTTGATTGATTAACCGTCTTTTACGTCTAACGCCAACCTTTTTATCTGCAACAATTTTGATCTCGTTTCTTTTTCTCTTTAGTTTCTGATATTGTTGTGGTGATAGTGGAATATTTCCATGGACTACGTTAAGAGCTACTTCACACAACGTCACAATGAGTTCGTCTGCAGCAGCCTCTAAAATAACACGTCTTTGTTTAGGTGTAGCTTTTAATAACAGTTTTAAAAGAGGCAGGTTTCTTAAAAGTCTTGCAGACATTTTCAAAATCCGTCTAACAATGTCAATGTTTTCTTTTCTGAACGTACACAACTGGATATTGTGACAGAATGTCTGTTCTGAGACGGTACTGCTCTGGTGTTTTTGCTTTAAAGTCAATCAAAAGGTACCCGAAAGGCATGCTGGTCGCATTTTCATAACACTCCATAAAATTTTTTGTATTTCGGGGGTACATTTGGCGTGCTAATACATTAATTTGTGTATTGTCTCTGGGGTTTTTGAACAGCACCAGATAATTGGTGTTCAAACTGATGGTCCTGCTGGATTTACCTTGAGAAAACAAGTTTTGTACAATATACAATGCACTCAGGTTTTTGTGGTGTACATACATTGTGAATAAACGTTGGATTTCAGAATTGTTACTAGCATCCTGCATCACATCATCTAAAATAACAAAATTATTCTTGTCGGGGGGAAACAAATGATCATCATTCAGAGTCTGGGGGATACCTTCAATAAATTTAATATCATACAGTTTCAACAATTCGTCATATAAAGGTTGCCAACAATTATAAATGTATACAATGTTTTCAACATTTTTTGAAATGACACTTTTAGCATTTTCCAACAACATTTTTACAAAAAATGTTTTTCCTGAGTTAGAAGGACCACTTAATACACAAGAAAATGGGTGATCCAATCTGAAATCGAATCCAGCGGTGTCTACCACCCCTCGATGACCAAAAACGTTGTCAGTAGCCATATGGTAATGTAGATAGGTCAGGTAGCAAAACACGCTTGTTGTACACAACTTGGAATTTTTTCACAACTGACTTGTTGTGTAATGTGAACTACTTTTTGTTCCTCACTATACTGTCGGTGTGTGCAAGAATATAACTGCTGTCGCCCCGCCCCCTCACATACTGATCAACAAGTCCTATTAATGAGTCTAGCCTGATGGCCTCAGAGTTTACAGCATTCAGTGTGATGCCTTTGGCCTTCATACAGACCTTGCCCTCGGCTGTACGATACCCGTAACTTTTAGGACCACTCGAGGAGAATTCAACAATAAAATCGGCGCCCCCGACTTCATCAGTAAGGTCGCCAAGGTATGGCCCTAGTGGGGGTTCGTATTCACCGTCTTTAGATATGTACACAACACTATCGGTATCGCAATAAATCAGCCTGTCCCCCAACCGGTCCATAAGATCATAAAGTTCCAACCGGGCGTGGGCAGTCGTAAAAGCGCCTAGAAAAATATTAATGTCACGAGTCTGAGCTCCTTTCCCATCTGCGTAAGACCATTGCACGATTGCTACGGTGTCTGACACAAATGAGAAATGTTTCACGTCATACTCAATGCCAAAAATGTGTCGGGCAAACTGTTCAGGGTCTGTAAGTATTTCAGTTGTCGGGAGCTGTTCGCGCATAGAGAACCTCCCCCACAATGAATTAAGAATAAGCTTCATAATGGATCTGCGTGCGGCATTAAACTCGATCTTGTCCAGATTCAGCTTAATCCCTTCTTTCTCAAAGTAATCTTTAACATAAGATTCTTTGTCGGCATCAGTCACAACATCTTTTGGAAAACCTGAACTTTCCTGTTTGAACTGCAAAAATGTTTTAACATAATCACAAAACAATGTTTCAGATCGTTGGGGAAAATGCCAAACCTCATCGATTTTTGCCACTACATAACCCTTCTCAATTGCTTTTAACAGCTCGATGCTAACCCAACAACCGTGTATAGCCCTTTCCTCATCTGTGTGTACACATGGCTGTGTCTGGTTTTGTTGTTCAGCACACAACCTACAAAGTGGAAACATTAACTTCCCACCTGTCCTATAAGGCAATACAGGATGAAGCAGCTTCCGCGGAGGGATGACGGTAGCCTTGACAAAGCCATAATAATTTTCAAGGTTTTGAAAATCCTTGTATATTATTTCAGGATGGCCAATTGGATAGCATTTTCGCGCTTGGCAGAAGGGATATAACGAGGTAAAATCTACATACCTAATACGCTCGCCCTCCGTGACTTTGTGGTACAGTTTTAACGCATTAGTTCGTCCGCCGAAAAGTGCTTCACGAGGTTTCAATCTTTCAGGGTGGTTGTAAGTAGCCATGAAGTCCATCACTGCTGTGTCGGTCTGTTTAGCACGGACCCAATCACACTCCCAAACCACCTCGACCTGAAGACCGTACGCACGCTCCAAAATTTCAAGTTTGTCATCACATTGTCTTTTCAGAATACCATAAGGTACTTTTGATAACGGATTGAGATCATTAGGGTTATAACAACGTTCGCAACCATGAAAAAAACACCCGAGAAATTCGAATGCTTTTTTCACGGTACCGTCGCCATAAAAACCATCCACATAGTATTTTCCAAATGACGCCTCACCACGGTTTAGAGCGTGTTGAACATCTATGGACCGTGATGTTCGGATATATTCAAGCCATTCAATTGAAATGTTTGAATATGTCTTGTTCTGGTTGATGTACGCATTGTTGCGTGTTAGCGCTATTGTGTCTTTAGGGATGAAGTGTGTTTTATACGTAGCCATACATGTGGCTGCCAAAGTAGTGTAATTAAACGGATCAAGGCCTGCACACAGAATGAATTCATCGCGATACTTCATACATACGTCCCTCAGCAGAACGATGTCGTTTTTACCATAAATCGCCAGTTCTTTTTTAAAATCAAACACTTTGTCGGAAGTGGTACTGTACCAGTTATCAAATGCCACTCTGTCTTGACTTGACATAGTCGAGTACCCGTAAAATTTCTTGTCAGGGTACGGTCCTATGTAGTTGTCATTTTCAACGCGGTTAAAGTGATGCGGGAAATATCCTTTCTCAGCATTAGGCAGATTAAATGCAACGGGTGTCTTGGCTAACCGCATGGGTATGAAGGAGTATGAATCAATAAACCGCTGTTTGAATGCCGCGTCATACATCAAGATTAGACGACAGCCTTGCATCGTAATTTTAGGGGCAAACCCCTTCTTAGTAAAGTATTCCAAAAGGATGAAATGATCAAACCCCGAAGCGTTATGCGCAATCCACGTGTAATTACGGTAACGAGGATGTCTGAATTTTTTAACGAGGCGATCCACACAATCTGGTCCTTCAGCCACGAATTCGTCGCCAGCAAACGTAATAGCGCATACGAAATTAGCGATGTGCCTTCCGTTTTCATAACGGGTCTCAAAATCGTAGAAAATGTAACGATCGTTTGGCACCTCCGCCTTAACAGGCTGGATAAAACATTGATGCACACCATCGGTAACCAAACTCTCACCACAGTGCACACAACGATCTGCAGGGCATTTATGGGGTTTGGGTTTAGGGCCGCTGACATGGTAGCGTCTATTACATTTTCCGCAATATTTAGTCACATCACACTGCGCATATTGCATACCTTGAGGTGGTTTTTTATGCATCTCAAAACAGTAGTCAGACTTACAATAACGCAGACAGTCATCGCAATGTTTTGGCTTTTTGGGGTGTTTATGACATTCTGGGTCATTACAGACATCACAGACGTACCGACATCTGTGATCTCTCCTACAGGTGAATCCCTGGTAGCAAAACTCACACACATATGGTGTACCAATAAATGCGCGTAGATTTTTAATCATAAAATAATGATTGTCGTGCAGGTACAAAAATACTGTTTTAGCATGCGGGTCGTCTGTGTTTGTATACTTCTCCAAAACACCTGTATCAGACCGATAGAAGACAACTATTTTAACATTCAGCATGCGTTCAAACTGTCTGATGTCATTAAACGCTATCTTGTGTTGATCAGCATATCCAGCTGACTTCTGCAATGAAGATGCAACTGACTCTAGCTCAGCGTGCGGTTTCTGTGGGTTTAGGAAATGTGCCAGGCAGATTGCAAAACAAAGGTTGTTTGAAACGTTCGTGGGGCAGAACAGATTAAGTCTGTTTTTACCAATCACTTCATTGTGAGCAAGGTCACGTAACTTACGATAAGCACCGCCACGTTTACTTCTTGCTATCGACACTCTTAAATTCATTCTCTCATCAAACTGCACATCAGAGTTACTCTGCATTATTTTTTCAAGCTCGTTTATAAATAGATCAACACTGTAACCATTGCTACCTGACAAAAGTGTACTAACATCTGATGTCAAACTAGGACCCCTCAAGGTGATACTGATTAAACTACCATCTCCGCCTAACAGTCTGGAAAACGCCACTATTTCAGAAAGGGTGTCATGTAAAAACACAGTGTAGGCTGCTAAATCTGTAGAAGATATTTCCCGCAGATTTATAAGCCTGTGGATTTCCAGACCATTGAACCGAGTTCTTGGCAGCACAGTGTACCCACTCACATCACCACCCTCTCTTACAAGTGATTCTATATCATCATGTGTGAGACCCATGTTGGGTGCTTCAGGATTGAGTGTGGGTTGTGACTGGGTACACACCCCTTCTCCTGACTGTTGGGGAGTATCAAAATGTTCAAAATCAGAATTTGGTTCTGGAGTAGGTTCAGACAGCTCTCCTGACTGTTGGGTAGTTTCAAAATGTTCAAAATCAGAATTTAGTTCTGGATCTTCATCTGACATATCCCCTCTATGTGGTGTATTCACAAAATGTTCAAAATCAGAATTTGGTTCTGGATATTCATCTGACATTGTGTTCATGATGTTTAATAATTCTAGCAATGTATCTGTTGTAGACCTAGGCCTATTAATTTCATCCATTGTCTGTATTAAATAGCGCAAAGTTTCTGTGGTACTGCATTGATCAAGGCACACCACACTGCCATCATCTCGTCTAAACCTTGCTACCCGATCCTGATCAAAATCATCTGACTCCCGACAACGTTTGGCCATTTTAAATCAATTTTTGTTTTGTTTTTATTTAAACACACGTAGGTTTTACACATGAAATAACTACGGAAAATAAAACAGTGAAAAAAGAAAGAAAACCAACTAACCAACAACTATACAATCATAGCGATAACACACAGCTTGGGATAAATGTAAAAAAAAAAAAAAAAAAAAAAAGAAAAAAAAAAACATTGTATAAAAGAAAAAGTATAACACACCCAGCAAAAAGAAACTTAAAAGACAACTCACCGGTGATTCTTTTTTGCCATGAACACGACCTTCTTTAACAATTCCACCGACAAACATTGATCTACGGCCGCTTTTTGGACAGATCCGCTATGCAGTCGTTGTGCAGCTATGACCTGCTTGAATGAAATACCATGCTGTTGTTGTGTTGCCATGAGCTGCTTAATCCAAACACCATGCTGTTGTAGCACTGTAGCTGTAGAATGTGCGTGAGCATCAATCTTTTTCTCAATTGCATGTATCGCTCTGATTATTTGTTGAGTGTCTATATTGGGCTGTGATTCCTGTCTGAAAGCCTCCTGATTTGAAGGCAGCTGTTCAGGGTCAGATTCTTCCACAGCCACCACACGTTTGCTGGATGGAACAAGTCGCTGTGTTTCGGGTTCGGGTGTAAACACACAGTCATCCCACGATTCTATCAGTCCATCACTCCAGCTCTGTACATCATTTATATCGGGAACCACATTGTCATCCACGACCACATCTGTTGAGAAAAGAGATGGGAGAAAAATAGAATAATTTATGCGTTAAAAGATTAACTTTATTATATATATATATATTTTTTTTCAACATACCTATTTATAAAGGTATTTGAGAAGAGACACTTTTACACAGTGTTCACCACTACAGCCTGTTAAAAAGATAGGCTAAAAGCATACTCTAAGAGATATGCATGTTTACGTTTTAAACATTATGCGTGTCAACAACAGTTTTAAACTATTGCAATAGATCTACGCGTGCGTGCACGCACACACACACACACACACACACACAAACACCCAGAGAGAGAGACATGAGCTCTCTCTCTCTATTACATCCAAATAAAAACAATATCATACTCTACTACATTGTTTGTATCTGATTTAGTATAAAGAGAAATCATTCCACCAGTTTTGTTTGTTCACATACTTTTAACAGCTGATCGTCTTGGCTTCTTCCGACTCGATGTCTGTGGTTTGAAATCAACTGGTACTTTTGCTTTTGGGGCGATGTTCACACCAGCTTTCCGCTTGAGTCTGTTTTTCGGCTTTGCCTCTATTCCACGCGAATTAGTCTTCGCAGCATCGTTAGTGGATTCAGACGCACCAACACGGTTCACAACGTTTGATAAGCCTTCTGGAAACACATAATGAAGTTTTAAACTAAAATCATCACACCGTAATAGCAAATAGTATAATGATCGATAATGTCGAAATACACTCACGGATTGGGGGAATGTGCACATTGTCACACGGTGCTCTAGTATGTACTAAAGCTGTGACAGTTTCCCGTTTCGGTCGGGCTGGTAAAAAAGATAGAGAGAGAGAGAGTGAGATACAAAGAAGATACGATATTTTTCCTACGCACAATACAGTATATGAAGCATGTGTTCTCACACACATCGCATACGGATCAGTTTTAGGAAGCAGAACACTTACGATGCACAAGGACATCCGCGCGCTCTGGCAAAGGATCCTTTACAGTGCTAGATCTCAGATTCGGAGCTCCTCCTAATATATATATATATATATATATATATAAAAAAAACGTTTATGCATCACACGCACATACAAGCATACAAACAATATTAACATTTAAACATAAAACGTAATTATTACGTACCACTCGCTTGATTCAGGAAATTAATCTCCTCAACGATATCGAAAAGACTCATATCAGTCACACCACCTGAAGCGTAGAAAACCTGTTTTAAGTAACGCAATAGAACTGTGACTCTCGTAAGTTTCTTAACAATATTTACTAAATAATAAAACACACTTACTGTTAAGACCGGCGTCCATCTTCTTGTGAACAACACTCACGTTTCCAATAACGAAATGCAGCGCTGAAAATTGTAGTTTGAGGACGAGACAGGGACGCTGATGCGAGCTGTTTGTTGAATGAAATAAACCCCTATTTTTATACAGGTGGTCGCATGGCCTACGCATGGTCAAAAGTGTTAAATGTAGGCTGTTCCCTCACAACGCCATTTACGCACCTACCATCACAGAAAATATTGCAATACACATCGCGCGTCCTGTCCAGACACCTTCGCCCCATCAGACTGGAAGGAGTCAGATACCAATCAACAAATGGCTAGACAGTATGGCACTGTAAATCAGAGACACATCTGTTTGATCTGTTTGATCTGTTTTTGTCTTTTAAAACATCCCCACCGGACATCACCACGTGTGGATATGTGACAACGCAGTCACATGTCAATCAGGACGCGAATCTCAGACAGCCTGGCGCTGTAAATCAGAGACCCTGTTTTTGACACACGATTCCCTGTCAATCACGAGTGACATGGGGTCATAAATCAATCAAATATAAACCCAAAAGTGACACATGGTATATGTTAATACTACTCATATCAACTGTTAAATAACATATTGGAGATTAAAATATTATCAGATTTGTCTAATTTAAAATCAATACCAAAAATAGAGATGAGAAATTAACATAAGAAAGAAATGTACTTTTGCTATGATTAAATGCATGTTCTTTGATATCTCACAAAGATTTCTAAATTTTGGCTCGTTTCAAGCCGCAACATAAAAGAGGGATCATACACCAACGTTTAATGAATACTAGTTGTTTTATTTTCTTTAACAAATACAACAATAACCACAAAATCAAACATAAGTATAGGGGGAAACAAAGAAAAAAAAAAGTTTCCCTTTTTAATATAAAAAAACATAATTTTTATAAAAGCGTCACAAGTGTTATATATCTCATCCCTAGCATTAAGCCAATCGTCAGGTCAACCGAACCACAGGCTCTTCAACACAATGGTAACCACAAAAACTCACACATACCAGAAACGGTTTTAAACTCCAAAATAATAGAACATTAAACACTAACATATCTCCCCCTATATTAATATTGAGCAAAACAAATGAAATAACACTTACTTTTAACATTTGCTCCAGTCTGAAGCAAAGCATGCTGGGTACTCATTCAGTGAATGTATGTGTATATATTATATGTGTGTGTGAACATACATTCACATTTATATGGGAACATGTATGCAATATATGTAAAGGATGAAACCTTTTGTGAATATTACATGTTATGCTATTTTTGTCTTCAGTTATAAATATGTTATATGTATTAATATATAGACAGCATGGTCAATGCATATATCCCATTATATTGAAAAATATAAGCACTAATTTCCCATATATGGAAATGTATTATGTAATATATTGCATTATATTTTGCAGTATAATTCCATATAGTTTTGTTCCGTAAGGGAAGACACAGCCGACAAGAGGCAACAACAGCTTTTGTCTTGGTGTGTCTCGGGCTTTAGAGAAGAGGAGAATAGAATAGGTTAACAAAGCTTTGGAGACACAAGGTTGGGAGTGTAAAATTTTGAAATTAAATTTACTTTCATAATATGCTCTAAGTTTCTTTCTTAAACCAAAGTTTAAAAGCAGAGACATAAGAATACTAATAGCCTAATAATTCCACTTACTATTGATAAAAAAAAAATTAAAAAAATGAAACTGACCTGGATATTGTGTATCAGATGCATGTAAAAGTTGATTTCTGCCTGAAGAGTACGCCAAATGAAAGCATGAACTCGTGTTATAGATACGCTGTACCACAGGACTACACAACAATAGCCACTTTTCCACCATCGGCTAAACTGTTCTCGGTGCTTAATTGCTCCATTCCGTGCCAATCCGGCCCAGCCGGTATGGATATGGTTTCATTTCCATGTGGGATTGATCCCAGCACTCTTTGCAATGTGTTCAAACGTGTCAGTCATTGCCTTTATAACACAAGAGTTACAGACGTATGAGATACAAATGAACTCACTGCGTTACGGAGGATGATTGGATATTTCTGTTAGTAACTTGTTTACTATGTTCTAATAGTGCACTTGGCCAGCGACATAGAGCCAGACAACAGACAAGTGACCAATCCTGTGTGGCGATGTCACAACATGCATGGTTAGCCAATGGTGCTGAGACTTCCGAGCCGAGAATGGTTATTAATCGAGCCGTGCCGAACCAAACTCTAGTGGAAATATAACATTAACCATTCCTTACCACTCTTAGATCCGTTCGGCCTGACAGTGGAAAAGCGGCTAATATTTCCCAACCCTGTTCCCAGAGGCATGCCAGAACTGCACATTTAGTGTGTTTGCCTATTCAGACACACCTGATTCAAGTCCGCTTATTAGTAGATACTCCAAGACCCGAAATGAAAGGGTCAATTAAGAAAGAAGTCCAGCGTGTACTGTTGTTGTGTCTCCAGAAACTAGGTTGGGAAACACTGTATTAAAGTTTAAAGCTGATGTTAATTCTGATCTGATATTGCTTTCAGATCCATTTAATTCCAAGATGTCCGACACAATGAATCTACATCTAATTGGTGGACAAGGAGGTCGTCCATTCTCATTTACTGGTCAGAACAATGGTGCCAGTTTAGAGAAGATCGGAGTCTGGGTGGGAGGATCGCAGGTGAAGGCTGTCAGGGTCTGGCTTTCAGATGGGAGAGTTGAAACTTTTGGAGTAGGTTCTGGACCGTATCAAGAGTACAAGTTCACACCTGGTGAGTGTTTCACCTCACTGTCCCTGTGGGGGAACGGAGCAGGAACACGTCTTGGAGCCATCAAATTCAAGACCACTCTGGGGGGAGAGTTTTTTGCAAAGATGACAAGCTGGGGTTTAAAAACAGAATATCCCATGGATGTCGGCTCTGGATATTGTTTGGGAGTTGTAGGAAGAGCTGGTTCTGACATTGACAGCATTGGATTCATGTTTCTCAAAGCAGTTGAATCAACAGTTCTCACTGATGTCCACTATCCCACTCTCCACCAACTGATACCACAGGTGACAGTAGAAGAAATCAAATCCGTCGATTTCAGGAACGACTCCTCCACCACACAACAACAAAAAGTTGAAAGCTCAAAGAAAATAACTAACACATCTTCATGGTCTGTGAGTGCAAGTTTATCTGCAACATTTAGTATGTCTGTGAAGGCTGGGATTCCAGGGATTGCTGAAAGTACTGCAGGATACAGTTTCACCGTTGGATCTGAAAGCACTTATGGTCAGGAGAACACAGATGAGAGAACCGAAACTCTGTCTACATATGTAGATGTGCCACCAGGGAAGGAGCTGCATGTTTCAGTCACTATTGGCAGAGCCACTTTTGACCTGCCTTACACTGGCACAGTGAAGATGACCTGCAAGAACGGCAGTGTGTTTGCGTATGAAACCAAGGGCACATACAAAGGCGTCACTTACACTGATATCAAAGTGGATACCAAGGAATCTCCTCTGTAAAATCAAGACAGATTGCACATGTAATGCACAAGTTCTTTGATTACTTCTAATTGTGTCAATCATGTATCAGTTGCTTTACATTAAGACCTCATTGTATTTTTTGGGGTGGTGTTTGGGTGTTATGGGGAAATATATATGTTCAATATTTGTTGTTTTCAAATAACCTTATATAATACCAATACACAAATATTCATATAGCTTCATACTTTGTGTAATCAATTAAAAATAATCTCCAGATACTGATTCTGTTATAATGTGTTAAAAATGACATTTAATAATACTTAAAAATATTAAGTATTAAATAAACCCTGTGTTGCAAGCATTGTTCCCTCTTCTTATTTTCTTATTTTCATTATTTTTCTCTATTGGGCGAATATTTCGGCCACATGAGCAACGGTCTTTATACCAGATCTGAAAAGGGACAAAAAGTGGTTGAATCATATAGTTGTAAGTTGTAACTTTAATGTGCTATTTCTATTTGATTTGACCCTTAAAGTAACTTAGTGATTTAATAATAATATACAGTATCTCTGTCGTTCTATGATGCTGTAGTTCATTTGAATGTGCAGAAATGCTTAGGGTTAGGGTTGGGATCTCAGTCAAGGAGCAATTTCTCACAATATAGTGACACTTTATAGTTAACATAATGTATTACTTACTTACATGAAGCGCCTTTTTATATGGATATAATAACCCGTCCTGCCACATATGGATTAAAAGAGAGTCCAATCACAGCGAGTTCTGCGATAAAGTCACAGCCAATGACAACCCATCTGAATAGAGGCGTCACATTTACTAGTTTATTTATGGTAAATGATGACAGATCTCTTTCACGGCTGAAGGGATTGATTCCTTAAATATTTAATATTTAGACTGTTACATTGATTTTTTCTCTAATTAAATAAGGCGGTTCTACAGTGAATTACACCCTGGGCGAGATCCCCTTCGAGCTAGAGATGAAATGGCATGAACATTTCATTTATGATTATAGTGACCAAAATGATCACGGTTATCACAGAATCTTGTTAAAAAAAAATACTAATACTACACAATGAAATCAATTCACCAAGTTTTATGTCGAAAACCAGCAAATAACAAATAAAATTAGCATCAATATGCACTTTTTGTTTACATAAACATTAAAATAATAACATTAAAGATGATGACCAGATTTTAAAGGAGTGTCTTGCTCTTGCAACATTTTATCTACTAACATGTACAAGTTCAAATAAAGTTTTGACAAAAAAGGTTTTATAAAAAGATAAACCTCATTTCAGCCTTTAACCTGCCATCCGTGCTTGCCGTCTCTTGCGCGCTCTTTTATGAGTCCATCAAACAACTGTGGTGAGTAGGATCAGTCAACAAACACGGTGAGTAATGTCTTCTCCTGTTATTGTCACTTGCACTTCGTGTCACATGTATAGGCCTTCTCTGTCAGCGGTGAGGACTACACGTGATAAATGCAGGGAGATAGTCAGGCTGACGGAGAAGATTTCAGAACTAGAGACACGCATCCAAACTTTAATCGAGGATGGTAAGAATGCAAGGGCTTTAGATACTGCTTTGGATGCAACTAGCTTAGTGAATTCTGTACATTGTTCGGTTCCGGCTGAAGTAGAGCCCGTGCAGTAGGGCAACTGGGTGACCGCAAGACGCTGTAGTCGCGGGACAAAACACCGCTCTTCCGTTCCAATTACCATAACAAATAGATTCTCCCCACTCAGTGATACACCCACTGTGAATCCTGTTAGATGTGCCCTAGTTATTGGTGATTCTATTACACGGAACGTGAAAATAAAGACACCAGCCACCATAGTCACATGTTTGCTGGGAGACAGAGCGCCTTACATCAAAGCAAACTTAAAAGTGCTGGCTAATGCTAATAGTAAATTCTCTAAGATTATTATTCACGTCGGCACTAATGATGTTCGACTCCGCCAGTCGGAGATCACTAAAATTAATGTTAAAGAGGTGTGTGAACTCGCAAGTACGATGTCAGGCACTGTAATTTGCTCTGGCCCCCATCCTGTTTGCAGGAGTGATGAAATACTTAGTAGACTGTCCTCACTCAATGGTTGGCTGTCTAAGTGGTGTCGGCAGAATAATATAGGGTTCATAGACAATTAGAAAAGTTTTTGGGGCAGACCTGACCTGTTTAAAAGAGATGATATTCATCCCTCCTGGGACGGTGCCGCTCTTCTCTCTAGTAATATGGCACATAGTCAGAGCTCAAACATGAATTGGGGCTCAGGTCAGGAAGCAGACAGACTAGCTCACGTCACATCACTGAGGTCAGATAAATCCCATCACATAGAGACTCTTTCACCTAGATATCATCACATAGAGACTGTGTCTGTTCCCTGAATTAGGAAATACAAAAAACTCCCAAACCCATTTAAGGGTAAAAATTGAATCGTTGTTCAACAAATAAAAAGTAAGATATAATACAGATAAAACATATAATACTCGGGTTGCTGAATATTCAATCCCTTACTTCAAAAGCACTTATTGTTAATGACATGATTACAGATTATAACCTAGACATGTTGTGTCTGACAGAAACCTGGCTAAAACCAGACAATTACATTACTTTAAATGAGTCCACCCCCAAGATTGCGGTTATAAAAAACGAGTCACGTCTGAAAGGCAAAGGGGGTGGTGTTGCTGTAATCTATAGTAATATCTTCAGAATTACTGAGAAGTCTAGTTTAAAATATAATTCTTTTGAAGTGTTTGTGCTTAATGTAACAATATAGTGTAAATGATAAATTGCGCTTGACATTTGTGCTGGCTATACTGTATACAGGCCACCAAGGCACCATACAGACTTTATCAAAGAATTTGCTGATTTTTTTTCTCTGAGTTAATACTGGCTGCTGATAAAGTCCTAATTGTTGGTGATTTTAATATACATATAGATAACGAAAAAGACGCATTGGAATTGGCATTTAGAGACATTCTGAACTCTATTGGAGTTAGACAACACGTGTCAGGACCCACTCATTGTCATAATCATACTTTAGATCTAATATTGTCACACGGAATCAATGTTAATGCCGTTGAAATTCTGCAGCAAAGTGATGACATCTCAGATCATTATCTAGTCTTGTGTATTCTCCATTTAGCCAAGGCTGCAAAGCCGACTCCGTGTTACAAATATGTTAGAACTATCACTTCTGCCACTAAAGATTGCTTTATTAATAATATTCCTGATAAATTTTTATATATATAAAAATAAATTAACTAAATTAATAACTTTTTTCAAAACAAAAATTAAACATCACTGAACTTACTTCAGCTGGACTGTGACGCTATTTTCTTCTGGAAGCAGAAGTGCATTTTCTTTTAGCATTATTTTCCTGTTATCTCTGTAAAGCATCTTTGAAACAATCTGTATTGTAAAAAGCGGTATATAAATAAATGTGACTTGACTCGACTTGTAAGACAATGCAATGACTTATGGTTTCTTCTCTCTTTTTTTTTTTTTTCTTTTTTTTTTTTGGTAGTGAATCCATTCAATCAAGCACATTCTGTCTGTCCGTGGCATATTGTGCATGTATTTGCCGCACATTAATAGTCTGTGCACTGTTGAGTGCTCTCGGGGCAGAAACAAGCCGTTTGATGGAGTGCTAGGGACACACACATGCTGACTGCTGCATCAAGGGACTGGAGTGTCTTTGAGGGCACATGTGCCTGGAGGCTAGATAGACCAGCAAAGACTCGCTGATTAGATGGAAACAGAAGCAAGGAAAAGGATGGCACTTTCTCCATCACAAGGCCATGTGGACAGATGCCAGATGCTGAGACAAAGACAAACTTGGCTTGCTGTCAGGGAAAGACTGAACTCATCCTACAATGTTGCTCTCCTTCCCAGAAACATTGTCTGCTGACAATAGCACAGGAAGTGAGGATCCGTTAGTGCAGAGGTTACAGGGATGACAACTCCACGGCGACCCCGCAGACAGATGCCTCGCTCTCTTATATTGCGTTTTGCCACATTGTAATTTAACCGAATGACTCTTCAGAGATTGAAAAATGATTGACAGATTACAAAGCAAATGAAGGAGGAGAACTGCAGCTATAAATTAAAGTAACAAAAATGCCTGTCAAAACAACAGGGGTGGAGAGCGCCAAGATATGCAGAAACAAAGATAGAGATGACAGACACCAGTGGGGTTTGGGGTCTATTCTCTTTCCAAGATTTTTGTGAAAGACAAATATCCAACTGGCATCCTGTACATCACATGAAAACACCCAATAGGAACATTATGAACAAAGCATTACTGGCAGAACTATTTAAAAAAAATGTTTGAGTTTTGGAAACAACTAAAACACTCCCTTTTGAACCTCTGCTAAACCAAAAGCTGGATACAACAGCCAACCTACCTCTGGGCTGTTCCTGAGTCCCAGCTCCTCTTTGTTTCTTTTTTAACACACTCCAGATTGCAAACTAAATGACAATCTACTAAAACTAAGTCACTCAAGTAAAGTAAAAAAAAAAAAAATGTCAGATCGCTTAATCAAAGTGGCTGATAAAATCTTCGATGCACCTTCAAAAGCAACAGATGTAAAGACACTATCTGAGTACAAAGAAACACAGGCATAAGAAAAGACTCAAAAACATTTTTGAATAAAGCTAATCATGGACAGACAGCAAAATATTTCAAAAGAGTTACTTTGAACTCAACAGAATTTCAGGAGAAAGAGTTTGAGAACATTACACACAGTGAAGCTGCTTGAAATGCATATTAAAAGAGAGAGGACACATGGCAAAGAAGGTATTTTTAAAGATGAAAAATATAAACACAAAGGATATGAAGAGCCTGCAGTCTTTTGCATCTTTATTGGTTGATTTTGCTCTGCTTTCATTCAGCTGTGTTGGAAGGGACTCAAAAGTTGCATACAGTGTGTTCACAGTGAATGCTTTGCTGGTCTTGACTAATAGATCAATAGATTAGAAAGCTATTCGTTAGCATTTACAATAATCTCAATAGCAGTTGATATGGGATCTAAAATCTACACGGTTTGATGAACACAATCTATATGCAATTTGAAAAATGCCATCTTTACTCATGGGAGCTCAGTTCTTGACAGTATTTGAGCCAATCACCTGAGCTGTAAATGTCATTGGACTGATGTACTACTCATCATCCTGAAATATCACATCAAATGAGGAAGAAATGGAAATATAACAAGTCACTTGTAGTAACATTTTTGTAAAATAACGAAGCGGATGACACCGGAAGCCCCGCACATTCAAGTTACAAATGGCACCCACTTTAAAAAAAAAGGTAAAAAAAAATTAAAAAAAACCTGCTGTAGTGTTCATTGGCCCCAAAGAAATTACAAATGTAAATTGTTATATTTATATTTAAGATTTTAAATGTTTATTATAGCATAGTTTTTACATTTATTATTTGTTTAATATTATTAAAACATTTTAATTGTACATTTTCCCTCATATATTTTTTCCACTAGGGATGCACGATATATCAGCCACCATATTGGTATCGGCCAATAGCCGATGTTAATTTCTAATATTATCGTTATCAGCCCAATAAGAAAATCAGGCAGATAATATTAAAGCTGATAAATAATGAAGCTGAGACACTTCAGATGCGCACTGTTCTCTATAATGGTTTTGAATTGCTTTAATTATGTTTGGAATCACTTTGAAAAGGAAAATACATTTAAGTGTAGTGCAATTCTGTCATATTTGTCAGGGTTGAGGTTAAGGGATGAGGCGATGACTTGACTTGACTACACACAGAGGGAACATTCAACAAAGAGCTGGCAAACACATGGAGAAAAAAACAGGGAGCAAACAAGGCAGGTAATGACCAAGAATGGGTAGGGCAAATGCACCAATAAACAGGTAACAAGATGGGCAGAGTTAGACAATAGACAGGAGGAGAGCTCAACTTTGGGTTTAGTTGCCGTGTTTCAGCAGGTTGTTTTGGGAAGAGAGCATACATAAAAGGAGTTACACATTCTGACTGGCACGTAACTTAATTCAAGTGCATCCTGGTGCCATCACTTTCCCAGGTAAACAGCACTATGTACACGACCGTCCACATGATGTTAAAGAAAACGGGACTCATTAGACCAGGCAACCTTTTTCCACTGCTTCATTGTCCAGTACTGATGCTCAAGTGCTTTTGATGGTGGACAGGGGTCATTCATAGGCACTCTGATTGGTCATACGCAGCAGAGTGTGATGCACTGTGTGTCGTAAAACATTCCACCCATAACCATCATTACAATTTGTGACTTGTGCCACAGTAGACCTTCTGTTGGCTCTAACCAGAAGAGATAGTCTTCGTCGCCCTCGTGTATAAGTGAGCCTGTCGCCGGTTTGTGGTTCGTATCTGCTCGGACCACCGTTGGTAAATTTTCACCACTGCTGACCGGGATCAACCCACAAGCCTTGCCATTTCAGAGGTACTCTAACCCAATCACCTTGCCATAACAGTTTGGCCCTTGTCAAAGTCCTTCAGATCTTTATTCCTGCCCATTTCTCCTGCATCCAACATGTTGCTCACAAGAACTGATTGTTTGCTTACCATCTAATCTGCCCAGACCTTAATATGTGGCCTTGTTAGGAGATGATGAAATTGCGTTCCTTCTGATCCTCATATATATAGCATTAAACAACCCAGCACCTCCATATTTAGCGAACCTTCTTTGAGTGGATAAACTGGACCTTATGGTCAGCAAGTAAGATAGAAATTACAATCGGACCACAATGAATTTGAGGGGTGACCGCTTATTTGCCAGTGGTGGCTCCAAAGCACTGGAATAACTTACTGCTTCATCTAAGACTAGCTCCCTCACTGTTTTTTTTTTTTTTTTTTTTTTTTTGTAGTGAAACTTCATCTACTCGCATTAGCATTTAGTCCAAAAGGCTAACTAAATATTAGCTTATTTTTTATAGGAACTTGTCTGTTGTTGATTTTGTGTGTCATGTTATAATGTTATTGTTTATAATTCTATTTAAATCATTTTTATAAAAAGAATGAGTCAAAAAAAAAAAAAAAAGATTGCACATTAGCTTATCTTTATTTATAGAAAAAATCGGTCCGATTTTCCCGTGGTGTCTGTCGTCTGTCGTTGCAACCATGAACTGCGCTTATACAGAGAAGAGAAAAACACCCGTAGTGTTTGGGTGCTGTCACTTTTCTGTGTTTTGAGTTCTGTTTTGTGATCTTGTTTTCCCCTGTCTTTGTGATTTTGGTTTAATCCTGTTAGTTTTTCCCTGTCTGTTTAATTAGAAATTCCCATCACCTGTGTCTTGTTAATTATCCTGTGTATTTAAGCACTGTGTTTTCCCTCAGTGTTTGTTGGTTCTTGTCTTTGTATGGTTGTATTTTCCTGTAACTTCCTGTAACCTGAGTTTGTGAATAAACCAGCGGCATTGAAATTCTGTTCCCTCGTCTTCAGCAACCTGCACAAACCTGACAGAAGAACCGACCATAAAAAATAAAAAGATGCAGAACCCCACGGAATCCACTATGTTCAACCAGAATGGTAGGACTCTGGAGGAATTTGTTAAAGTTTTCCTTAACTTGTACCAGGATGGGAGCTGGGATGAGGACTTCTTACAACAGCAGTTCTGGAGCGGGTTAGACGATCCACTCGCCCAGATACTGCTATTAGATGATCTCGACCTACCTCTCGTCAAATTCATGGACCGCACGCTGTGGGTGTGTGGTTCCTCACTCACTGTGGGAGACATCCAGTCAGATCTTCGCTTCCAACCAGATCTTCACGTCCAGCCCAATCCTCACCTCATCAGCCCTGCCAAACCTGCTCACACTGTCAACCCAAACACCCACAGTACCACTCCCCGCTGAACACTGTATCCGTTCCGGACCAGTGGCTGAGATCACATGGCCCAGAGCACGAAAACTGATTTCAAACAGTGCGGATCTGGCGTCTAAAGTGTTTGATCCCGTTCTGATGTCTGTCCGGGGAGCTCGCAGATCTGCTCCATGTTCCACCAAATCCACCGAGCCAGTTGTCTGCCCAGCCGAGCCAGAGCCTGTTATCTGCCCAGCCACATCGTCTGCCTAGCCGAGCCACCACTCCCTACAACGCCCCTTCGCCGACGTAAAAGGAAGAGGACCTGTCAGGCTCGCCAGACTCCGGAGGACGTACCCGGAGTCCTCACCCTGTCAGCCCTGCCTCGGTGTCACGCCAGTCCAGCCGAGCCTGCACTTCACGCCAGTCCAGCCGAGCCTAAGACTGAGAGCGTCATGCCCCCGAGCCAGAACCAGTCGTCAGTCCAGACGAGCAAGAGCCAGAGCCAGTCTTCGAGCAAGAGCCAGAGCCAGTCTTCGAGCAAGAGCAAGAGCCAGAGCCAGTCTTCGAGCAAGAGCCAGAGCCAGTCTATACCAGTCTATATAGTATACCTGCTAGGGGTTCCCAGTGCTACCATGGCCACCTGAAAAAAACATCTCTGCCATGGCCACCCGAAGGGTCATCTCCGCCATGGCCACCTGAAGGGTCATCACCACCATGGCCACCCGAAGGGTCACCTCCGCCCTGGACGCCCAAGGGTCCGACAGCTCCGCCGTGGCCACGCCCACAGCCTGTTCCGCCCTGGTCCCCTGACCAGCCTGCTCCGCCTGGACCTTCCTGGAGTCCAGGATACCCACCCTCCCGCCCCTTTGGATGTTATACGATGCGAAGACGCGCCTTCGGGGAGGGCACGTTTCTGTGTTTTTGAGTTCTGTTTTGTGATCTTGTTTTCCCCTGTCTTTGTTATATATATATATATATATATATATATATATATATATATATATATATATATATATATATATATATATATGTGTGCGCAATGCATAAGTGAATACACCCATGCTAAAGTTGACTAAAAAGAGGAATAAAAAATCATATTTTGGAAATTGAACTTAATGCCTTAATTTAAAAAATTAGGAAAAATCCAACCTTTAAGGACACCAATTTTCTTTGTGAATGAATAATGTATCGTAAATAAATAAATGTTCTTCCTTAAAATACATGGTGCATAAGTGAGTACACCCCTATGTTAAATTCCCATAGAGGCAGGCAGATTTTTTTTTTTAAGTTTTTTTTTTTTTTTTTTTTTTTTTTTTTTTTTTTTTTTAGGATACTATGCATCCTGATAAAGTTCCCTTGGCCTTTGGAATTAAAATAGCCCCACATCATCACATAGCCTTCACCATACCTAGAGATTGGCATGGGGTACTTTCCATAAGATCATCTCTCAATGCAAATCAAACTAGCTTTTAGGCTAACTGAAATAAAACCATGCCAATCTCTAGGTATGGTGAAGGGTATGTGATGATGTGGGGCTATTTTAATTCCAAAGGCCAAGGGAACTTTATCAGGATGCATAGTATCCTAAAAAAAAAAAAAAAAAAAAAAAAAAACTTAAAAATAAAAATCTGCCTGCCTCTATGGGAATTTAACATAGGGGTGTACTCACTTATGCACCATGTATTTTAAGGAAGAACATTTATTTATTTACGATACATTATTCATTCACAAAGAAAATTGGTGTCCTTAAAGGTTGGATTTTTCCTAATTTTTTAAATTAAGGCATTAAGTTCAATTTCCAAAATGATTTTTTATTCCTCTTTTTAGTCAACTTTAGCATGGGTGTATTCACTTATGCATTGCACATATATATATATATATATATGTGTGTGTGTGTGTGTAATTTTTTATTTTTTTTTATCCTGTTAGTTTTTCCCTGTCTGTTTAATTAGAAATTCCCATCACCTGTGTCTTGTTAATTATCCTGTTAGCCCCTGTGTATTTAAGCCCTGTGTTTTCCCTCAGTGTTTGTCGGTTCTCGTCTTTGTGTGCTCCTGTGTCCCTGTATTTTCCTGTGTCCCTGTATTTTCCTGTGTCCCTGTATTTTCCTGTAACCTGAGTTTGTGAATAAACCAGCTGCATTGAAATTCTGTTCCCTCGTCTTCAGCAACCTGCACAAACCTGACAGGTGCACCCCCATACAATTTTTTTTTGCCCCTGGAAAAAGAGCCTAGTCTTCTCTACTCACTTTCAAAATGAATTTTCTTTTTAGTTTTCTTTTGTTGCCTGTCTTTAGCTTGTGTGAGATGGACCCTGTTTACTCCTTGCATTACTGGAAATATGCTATCTTGTTTTTTTAGTCTATGGTGTGAACACACAAAAGGCACATTTATAATAGGCATATATGTATGTAAATCTCTCTTTCTAAGTAAAGAGTTGAACTGCACACTCAGAAATATTTTGATTAGCCTATTTCCAACATCATACATGATAAAACCCACATTAAAAACAGTTCCCATATGGTTTGAATGTAGATTCTGGTTTGAGTTGTTTCTTATAAATGAGATGATCTAATTTAAATCGTAATATACATTTTTCTTAAAATAGCTTACTGACCTGGACTAAAATGCAGGCTGTGCACTTAATGTGTGTTTTATCACACTCTGTCTTTACCAAGTTCTCTTTAACTTGCAACATAAAGGTGTGTGTTTGCTTTAGCTACTCAAGGAAATGAAAATCTCTCTCTCTCTCTAAACTTATCAACACCCATCTATTTTTATTAAGACTTACAAAATAAACGACTCACAGAGACATACACTGTAAAAAGTGAACAGTTGGATCAACTTAAAAAAATTACTTCAATTGGTAACACCTAAAGAAATTAAGTTTTCTCAACTTAAATTATCACGTTTTTCACGATAAAACGTGATAATTTAAGTTGAGAAAACTTAATTTCTTTAGGTGTTACCAATTGAAGTAATTTTTTTAAGTTGATCCAACTTTTCACTTTTTACAGTGTACATGGACATGTTTTTGATGTCATTTTCAATTTTCTCTGCACAGTCCATCATCAGTGGCCAAAAGAAATCAAAGTGGCTTGACAGTTTTTCCAAAAGTGTTCCACCAACAAGTGCATGTGCTGTTGTACTTTGAAGATCAGGAGCAAATTGATGCAATCCACACTCACCTGACATCAATTCTGGGCAGCACACCCACACACACACACGGTGCCAAGATCAAATTCACCATGGATGTCTTTTTAATTTTTTTTTAAGATTTCTATGCCGTTATTTTCCTGTCAAATGTCGAGAGCGCATTATTGTAGCGCGAAAGTACATTAATATAATGTGCGAGCGCGAATCTCTCTGCTCGCACGCGGGAACTGGGCGCGCGCTCTCAGATACACGCTGCTCTTGTAAGAATTTTCTCTGGGCTCGCTCAGAGAATATGCCTGCACTTAAAACGTGTTCAGTGCAATCTCTCCTCTTCGCTTAAAGTAAGCGTGTATGTGCTTAGACTGTGTCCCGTGTACTCTGTACTCTTCTCTTCGATTTCTTTCTCTTTGCTCTTGGCATAAACGCTGTCAAAACGGCAGGAAAATAACGCCATTTGTTTCATTTATTTATCAGTGAGCAGGAGCACTTTGAAAGGAGGATAGAAAAACAATTAGAGAAGAGTGGCAAGCCATAGGGGAGTCATCTACGGGAGTCATCATAATTCATAAATGGTGTGAATAATTTTTTTTTTTTTTTGTGAACAACAATATTGTCTCTTCTAAATGGCCCTTGGAATTTTAGAAAATGAATAAATTGTGTTTGTCTTCATAAAATGCTATGTAGGACACTGTTTTGTAGCTGTATGACGACCAATAGAGAATAGTACAGCAGATATTTAATCGAGGATCCATAAGATTACATGGTACTGTATGTCTAATGGGATAAATATGGTTAATATCTAAATGCAATTTTATATAAATTGACAACAATATATCTTCCGTATAACCTACGTCAAATATAACTATTCTATAGATCATATATCATTACTTGTCATCTGATCCATGTGTATTAATAATGTTTTAATTCACAAAAACAAAAAGTCTTCTGTAGGCTGAGTGAAGAGAGTGAAGCCCAACTGAACATCTACAGATATTTTAATATGTAGTGCAGATCTACACTGTAACGTTTATATTTAAATTAACAAGAAAAGACAAAATTGGTCAAAGTCTATGGACAGGATGGTTATAAATGTAAGTTTTGAGCGTCGATTTAATGATGTTATTTCACAGTATATCCCCCTTCTGGACACATCAGGAACAACAGGGGCATAAAACTGCCTGGGCCGTATGTCTACCAGCTCGAGTAGCATCTGCCTGCAAAATCGGAGGCTGCATTTTCAGGACCCCACTTTTAGGACCGCATTTTTAGGACCCTAGGTTTTTAGTGACAACGCCACCTACCGAATTAGAGGACCAGCGAAGATGGATGACAATCAGAGTGTGAGTATCAAATGCGAATCAATTTTCATTTGTTTAACTTTAAAAACAACTGTGATGCATTTCATTGGAAAGTTAACGTAGCCAACGTGATGGGGATTTGGTAAATAAATAGTCTTGAAATGCATAGCCATGGCGAATCAGTACACAAATTATTTATTATTAAAATATTTATGTCGTGATATGATGCTGGCCTACATAAATAATGTATTTAACGTGTTTAATGAGATAACATATTGATAATCTGCTGACCGAAGATAAGGGCTACAGACAGAGTCGAGACTCCGGATGATATTCGTGTGCTTCAAGCTGCCCAAAACAACAGCTGTATGAAAGCCTCCTAACGCCCATCACTGATGCTGATTTCATTGAAGTCTTGTTTAGACTGTTCTCTTACGAGAGGTTCTCTCGTATTGCGTAAGTTTAGCTTACGCTACGGGGTAAAGTCATCTTTTCTCGAGATATGAAGCCAAAAATTATCCTTAATTTTTATATCTTGTCAACGCAGTGCGGCAGCAAGCAGACCTAGAGCAGGCATTCTAGCGTGCTCATAGGCTGCTCCGCGGCAACTGCAGCAGCCTATCGCTGAGCCCTTGGCGTGACGTCACGCCCAATGAGCGTGAGCAGCGCGCCTACGCGTCACGGCCCATCAGAAGGGGCGTGGCAGAGTGTACAAATATGGGCTGAGAGGCTGCCTTCACTGATTTTTGTCTCTTCAGCGAAGCTCTAGGCATCGCTGATCTCTGAGGAAGCCGCCGTTGAATCCAGCGCCTTGCAAGCCGAGGATTCTGCCTGAGGAAGCCGGCCGCCTTCGCCGCCTTCAGCCATCCCTGCCTGCTTCGCTATCCGGCACTATATCCTTTCTATTATTGTATTGTACAGGCGTTTGATACAAAATGCCCTGCATTTCATGCAAAGCTCCGCTCAGCGACAGAGACCGCCATGTTATCTGCGCTCTCTGCCTGGGACCGGACCATGCAGCCCTCGCTACGACGAGCGGCTGCGAACTATGCGAAGAACTGCCGATGTCGACCCTGCGGGCTCGACTCGCCTTGTTCGACGCTCCCGCTGTCTAGCGGCAGCTGAGCGCTCGCCGGAGCCCCTCCCGCGAGCCTCGCTATCTCCTTCTCCCCCCTCTTCCCGACGCGCAGCGGCCGGCTTTCGCCCGCACTGCCGTCGCCTCAGGGGATGAAACAGACGACGCTGCTATCATGGACAGCTGCCCCCTCTGTCAAGCCGCGCAAACGGCGCCGCTCACAAGGGATGTCAGATACGGACGGTCACGGGCTATAGCTTCCTTTACGTTACAAGAAAGCTACCCCCCCGTCACTGGCGAAAGGAGAAAAGAGTGTTTAGCCCCACCCAGGTCGGACTAACCTCCATTCCCACATATTTCTCAGTCCCCTCCTAAGCAGGCGACTGGAAATACATTTATTGCAGTAAACGAGCCTGTTTTAATTACACGCACGCCTGCAAACAAACGCTGACGCAAACATGATGACGCTCGCGCTTTCCCCCTCTGTTCGAGCCGCGCAAACGGCGCCGCTCACAAGGGATGTCAGAAGCGGACGGTCACGGGCTAGTTTCCTTTACGTTATAAGAAAGCTACCCCGCGTCTCGTTGGCGCGCGTCACTCACTGGCGAGAGGAGAAAAGAGAGACCGGCACCTCTATTTCTCACACATTTCTCAGTCCCCTCCTAAGCTCAGGCGACTGGAAATATCAATATTGCAGTAAACGAGCCTGTTCTAATTACACGCACGCCTGCAAACAAACGATGTCACAGCACATGATGACATCTTCCCGCTCTCTCTCCCTTTGTTCGAGCCGCGCAACTGCGCCGTTCTCAAGGGATATCAGAGCGGACGTCACGAGCACCGGCGAAAAGAGGAAGTGAGAGTGTTTTCGTCCCGCCTAGACCGGACTAACCTCCAATTTCTCACATATTTCTCAGTCCCCTCTAAGTTCAGTTGGCTGGAAATACTAATACTGCAGTAAACGAGCCTGTTTTAATACACGCGCGCCTGCAAACAAACGCCGATACAAAACACGACGCTCTATCATATGCTCGCGCTACGGAAGGCTTATATGTTCCCCTGTGGCTCAGTGGCAGAACATTAGGTTTCTGTGCCAGAGACCCGTGTTCGAGTCCGGCTCTGGCGGCAGATAAAAATTTATTTTTCTGTTTGCTTCTCCGAGCTCGCGGCCAGCTTTCTTACATACAGAAAGCGAACCCGCATCTCGCACCCTCCCGCTCTCAGGATGGTGCTAAATTCCGGCTCACGCCGAAGGTGTTTTGAGTGTAGAAAATGTGCCCACACCCCCGTGCTCACCACTACACACAAACATGATCTCCCCGGTAACGCTCACAGAGCGCATTCTCATAAAGCGGGCACGCGCCGCTCGAGTGCTGAAGGTAGAGAATGTGCCCACCTTTCCGTGCCCACACCTACCCACTGCCCGCTCTGTCACACAGTTATCCCGGGATGCAGATCCTCTAAAGCTCCCTTACACTGGCCGTGTTGCATATGTAAGCCTTGTGCCCGCTCACGAGCGCGCGCACTTACTAACAAACACGTAAAACCCCATGCCGCTCTCGCGCCACGGGTTTCTAGCATCGAAATGTGCTCCGTCCCCAGTGACCGAGCCGCTATGTGCTGTACAGCCAGCTACCATTGTCTGCGAGCCCCGTATTCGAGCACCGGCAGCGCGCGCGCCGCCCCGTCCTCTCTGATAGAGGTTCCCCATCCCGCCCAGCGCGGCGATCTGAACCCAGAGATCATTCGACCCCTAGCTATGTGTGCGAAAGCATGGCAAGCTATCCAGGGCGTGTCAGAATGGGTGCTGAATACTATAATGCACGGCTATTCGCTTCAATTCGCTCGCCGTCCCCCGCGCTTTCTAGCACGGACCGAGACGAGAGTGGATACAGAAGTAGCGCATCTGCTTCAGGCAGAAATAGCAAAGCTGCTGCACAAGGGGGCTATAGAACAGGTGCATCCTTCTCTGAGCGAGTCGGGCTTTTACAGCCGTTATTTCCTCGTACCCAAGAAGGACGGAGCGCTAAGACCTATTTTAGATCTGAGACATTTGAACAAAGCTCTCATGAGACGGCCGTTCAAAATGATCACAACCAGACAAATCCTCGCGCAAATTCGCCCGGGAGACTGGTTCATCTCTCTCGATCTGAAGGACGCATATTTCCAGATCCAGATAATACTCCGTCACAGGCCATTCTTGAGATTCGCCTTCGACGGTCGGGTATATCAGTACACCGTCCTGCCGTTCGGTCTATCTTTAGCACCCCGTACATTTACGAAGTGCATGGACGCGGCTCTTTCTCCCCTGAGAAGACGGGATGTGGATACTGAACTATCTGGACGACTGGCTAGTTCTCGCGCAGTCAGAGGCAGAGCTTTTGTCTCACAGAACAGCGCTTCTCAGCCTTCTGGAATGCTTGGGTCTCTCGGTCAACTGGACCAAGAGCTCATTACTGCCCCGCCAGTCAACTTCCCTTCTCGGAATAGAACTGGACTCGGTGGCTATGACGGCCAGATTGTCAGAGCAGCGCGCGCGCCGCATTCGACATCTCGCCGCGTCTTTCAAGACGGGCAGTCAGGTTCCGCTGAGGACATCCCAGCGAGTCCTGGGGCATATGGCCTCAGCTGCAGCAGTGCTCCAGCTGGGCTTACTGCGCATGCGCCCGCTTCAATGCTGGCTGAAAGCGCGAGTGCCTCACCGAGCCTGGACGGCCGGCGGCTTACGAGTCAGGGTGGATCATGGCTGTGTTTCAGCCCTGCAGCCCTGGCTGGCAGCCGAATGGTATCGCACGGGAGTGACGATGGGAGTTGTCTCGCACCGGAAGGTTGTCTCGACAGATGCGTCCAACCTAGGTTGGGGAGCGCTATTAGAGGGCAGACCGGTCTATGGCCTTTGGTCAGACCAGGAGAGTCACCTTCATATAAACTGTCTAGAGATGCTGGCGGTCGAGAAAGCGCTCAAGCACTTCCTCCCATACCTATAGGGCCACCACGTACTAGTCCGCACGGACAATATGTCAGTGGTGGCCTATGTGAACCGTCAGGGCGGTGTCAGATACAAAACGCTCTGCGCCCTGGCGGAACGCCTCCTTGTGTGGGCTCAGCACTCACTGCGCTCGCTGAGAGCCGCGCATGTGCCGGGTCTCCTGAACGAGGGTCCAGACAGACTGTCCAGGGACAATGTTCCCCTGGAGGAGTGGTCTTTGCATCCCCAAACAGTCCAGTCACTGTGGCGCCGTTTCGGCAGAGCGAAAGTCGACCTCTTTGCGTCAAAAGACAACGCGCACTGCCCACGGTTCTTTTCCAAGAGCGAGGACGCGCTGGCCCAAACCTGGCCCAGCGGCCCGCTCTACGCTTTTCCCCCGGTCTCTCTGTTGCCACAAGTCATCGGGAGAATCAGGGAAGCGCGCCACACGGTGCTCCTCATAGCCCCGTATTGGGAGAATCAGACGTGGTTCCCAGATCTAATACGGCTGGCGGACACACCCCCCTGGCCGATACCGGTGAGAAGAGACCTTCTCTCTCAAGCCCGCGGCTCGATCTGGCATCCTCATCCAGAGCGCTGGTCTCTGCATGCATGGATAATCAACGGATACCCGTTGACTTGCCAATAGGGGTTGTGAACACGATCACACAGTCTAGAGCTCCCTCGACGAGACGGCTCTACACATCTAAATGGTCTGTGTTTAATAAATGGTGCACCGCCCAAGGGCTGGATCCACAAACATGTGGGGTGTCGCGTGTGCTTTGTTTCCTCCAAGAGCTGTTGGACATGGGCAGGTCTCCCTCCACGCTCAAAGTTTATGTTGCGGCCATCTCAGCTTTTGCCGACTCGGCGCTGGGCCGCGCATTAGGGAGGAACGAGTTCATTATCCGCTTCCTTAGAGGAGCTAGGAGGATGAACCCCCCGTGACCCCCTTCGGTTCCTATTTGGGATCTTTCCCTGGTCTTAGAGGCCATGAAAGCGCATCCCTTCGAACCCATGGATAATGTGGATATGAAATACCTCACGCTCAAAACCGTTTTTCTGATAGCCCTGTCTTCAGTCAAACGTGTGGGTGACCTGCACACGTTATCAGTTAACGCTGCATGTCTCGAGTTCGGACCTAATGACTCTAAAGTCATCCTCAAACCGAGACACGGCTATGTCCCCAAAGTGTTGGGCACACCCTTCAGAGCACAGGTCATTTCTCTCTCAGCTTTGCCGGCAACCGGCAGCGAGGTTGACAGTAATCTCCTTTGCCCTGTCAGAGCGCTGAGAAATTACATTACGCGCTCCGCCGCCGTGAGGCGCTCGGAGCAGCTTTTCGTTTCGTTTGGTGGGCGCACCAAGGGTCTCGCCGCCTCGAAACACAGTCTGTCCAGATGGATAGTGGACGCTATTGCAGCTGCTTACGCGTCTAAAGACCTGCAGTGCCCTTTGGGCATCAGAGCCCACTCTACTAGAGGCATGGCCTCGTCATGGGCTTGGTCTAGCGGAATTTCTATTCATGACATTTGTACGGCGGCGGGCTGGGCCTCCCCGTCTACATTTGTTAGATTTTACAATCTAGAAGTTCCCGCCCTGCAGGCTAAACTTTTATCAGTCTAAATCTCGCGTAGGCCGGCCCACTTCTGTGCGCGGGCTACTGCTGTTTGATTTAGCTCTCCTGGTTGAGCTGTACAATATAAGGGTTGGTTAGTCAGACCGGCCGCGCCGCTCTGTTCCCCCTACTATGTGCTTATGTACTTGCGCTAGCCATACCTTTGGCCGCCTGGCTCACACTCTTGTGTTCCCCGGGCTTTCCCTGGGACTCATTCAGTGGATGCCGGGCGCGCACGGCGTTGACAAGGGAGTTCCCGTAGCGTAAGCTAAACTTACGCAATACGAGAGAACCTCTCGTAAGAGAACGTACTCGGTTACCTAACGTAACCTCTGTTCTCTCTAGAGAGGGAACGAGTATTGCGTAACCCGCCGTGCTCGCGCCACGAGCTCACTCGCTTCTGCGACAAAAACCAGTGAAGGCAGCCTCTCAGCCCATATTTGTACACTCTGCCACGCCCCTTCTGATGGGCCGTGACGCGTAGGCGCGCTGCTCACGCTCATTGGGCGTGACGTCACGCCAAGGGCTCAGCGATAGGCTGCTGCAGTTGCCGCGGAGCAGCCTATGAGCACGCTAGAATGCCTGCTCTAGGTCTGCTTGCTGCCGCACTGCGTTGACAAGATATAAAAATTAAGGATAATTTTTGGCTTCATATCTCGAGAAAAGATGACTTTACCCCGTAGCGTAAGCTAAACTTACGCAATACTCGTTCCCTCTCTAGAGAGAACAGAGGTTACGTTAGGTAACCGAGTACGTTTTCTGAGCACACACATTACGCGTTCAGGCTTTTATCAACTGTTCCATTAAAACTATCCATCAGATTTGAGCACGGCTTTTCCCCGCGGCTGATGCTCGCCTTGGATTTGGTCTGACGAAGGCAAAAGTAACGTTTCCTCTTCGCGTTTTTTAGTCTCTAATGAAAGCCCAGAACCTCTGCTTGATGTTCACTTAGTTTTGATTGTGACAAGCTATTTAACAGCTCCAGTTTTGCTCCAAATGTAAGAGAAGAAAACACAAGCGTCAGCGAGCAGCAGACACCGAGCGGGGCAGGTTGAGTCTACGAGGTTCTCATGTGTCATTTAAGACCGCAGCGCCGCTCGAGCGCTATTCATTCATTGCTGAAACCAGACAGAGTTTTTCAGATCCGATCAGAGAGAGAGAGAGATGGCAGAAACCGCCCCAGCCCCCGCTGCTGCCGCCCCGGCCAAAGCGCCCAAGAAGAAGTCCGCAGTGAAAGCCAAGAAAGCAGGTCCAGGCGTCGGCGAGCTCATCGTCAAGGCTGTGTCCGCATCTAAAGAGAGGAGCGGTGTGTCCCTTGCCGCCCTGAAGAAAGCGCTCGCTGCCGGTGGATACGATGTGGAGAAGAACAACTCCCGCGTCAAGATCGCCATCAAGAGCTTGGTGACTAAAGGCACTCTGGTTCAGGTCAAAGGGACCGGTGCCTCAGGCTCCTTCAAACTCAACAAGCAGCAAGCAGAAACCAAGAAGAAGCCAGCCAAGAAAGCGGCTCCTAAAGCCAAGAAGCCCGCAGCCAAGAAACCCGCTGCCGCTAAGAAGCCCAAAGCTGCAGCAGCAAAGAAGCCCGTCGCTAAGAAATCCCCGAAGAAGGTGAAGAAACCCACCGCTAAGAAGGCGACGAAGAGCCCCAAGAAGGCAAAGAAACCGGCGACTCCTAAGAAAGCAGCCAAGAGCCCAAAAAAGGCAAAGGCAGCAAAACCCAAAACGGCGAAACCTAAAGCAGCAAAACCTAAAGCCGCCAAGCCTAAAAAGGCAGCTCCCAAGAAGAAATAAATCTAACGTTACTGTTTGTTCCTCAACGGCTCTTTTCAGAGCCAACCACTGACTCTTGAGTAAAGAGCAAAACTCATGTTTGAATGATTTGTTAATTCTGGAATCAAATAGCCAAATATGTGACTCAACAAATTTAGGATTGGTAAAACTCAAGTAAATCATTTTTATTCGCAAGAAATTGATTGAAAATGGCCAAAAAGCTTGTTAGATTTCAAAGCAAACAATTATCATAGTACGACTCAAGGATGTTGATTAACAGCACATATTAGAATTTATACACAAACCATAATGCTGGAGAAACATGGCAATTCAAACAACCCCACAAACAATAATGGCAGTGATAAAATTATAATATTACATTAAGGGTAATAATACTCTGCAGTATCAGATCTGGTCAGTGTGAACAAGTAGTGTGTGAAATGTGTAGCACTTTTGGTAGGAACAGCGTATAATATCCATTGTTGTACTTATTTGAATTTTCTATCAAACATATCGGTGATTCAATCTCTGGATACATTATACGTTTATCTCTGTAAAGCTGCTTTGAAACAATCTACATTGTTAAAAGCGCTATATAAATGAGGATGACTTGACTTGATTTAATCTCTACTGTCTAGTCAATACATGTGATCGTTCCAAAAAGGGGGTTGGGTTTTTGAGGGAAGTTCAGTGATTGGTTTAAAACTTATCACAGTGTATACCAATGGGCGACTGGCACTCTCGTTTAAAGCTGGTATGAGCCGTCACTGATGATCTTCTTCATTCCATTAACTTCGTCAGGATATTCTGTTTTAGTTTCTGATTTTAATAATGAGTGGAAGAGGTAAAACCGGGGGAAAGGCTCGCGCTAAGGCCAAGAGTCGCTCTTCCAGGGCGGGACTGCAGTTCCCCGTCGGCCGTGTCCACAGGCTTCTCCGCAAAGGCAACTATGCCCAGCGCGTCGGTGCCGGAGCTCCGGTGTATTTGGCCGCTGTGCTCGAGTATCTGACCGCTGAGATCCTGGAGTTGGCTGGAAACGCCGCTCGGGACAACAAGAAGACCCGCATCATCCCTCGACACCTGCAGCTGGCGGTGCGCAATGACGAGGAGCTGAACAAGCTTCTGGGTGGCGTGACCATCGCTCAGGGTGGTGTGTTGCCCAACATTCAGGCCGTGCTGCTGCCCAAGAAGACCGAGAAGCCCGCGAAGGCCAAGTAGACTGACGGAAGCTTCTCTTCAGACCAAAGGCTCTTTTAAGAGCCACCCAATTCCCCAAGAAAGAGTGATTTCATTTACCCGGTTTTTATTTGATTTTCTATTAAAGTCCCTACGATAAAACTAATAAAGTTGCTGCAGAATGCACATGAATAGACTTTTATGAATAGTAACCATGAATAGTTATTGTACAATGCTGACATAAAAAAATATGTATACATTATACAATTTAACTAGAAATACACATGGTCCCCAAATATATATATTTTTTAAAGTAAAGCATTTTCTAACTAACCACTACACATTGTGATGGTTAAATGATGGCATTATGAAAATGTAGTTTTATTGGCATTGCTAAAAATATTTAAGCTGATATATTGATAAAAAATAATTAACTATATTATTTCCACAAGTCAAACTGTACGTCCAATTAGTTTTTAAGAAACAAAAAAATCACCTATTTTGGTTTACACATTTAAAACTGATTTCGCCTAATCTATTTTCGTGGATACACCATAGACTGTAAAAAATGGATACACAGAAAAAGCAAAGTACGTTTGGGCGGGAACCACAAACTGACGTCACTTGTTTGAAAACAGCCATTGGCCAACTGTCATTTACAGACGCCAGACAATAACCAATCGAATGCATCTGAAGCAAAGCCATCCAATGAGCGCCTGGCAGCCCTGGGCTTAAATACGCGCTGTGTTCGACTGCACTGTTCAGTCTTGATTAAATCAGCATCTGAACATTTTTAAGTAATGGCCAGAACTAAGCAGACCGCTCGTAAGTCCACCGGAGGAAAAGCCCCGAGGAAGCAGCTGGCCACTAAAGCCGCCCGTAAGAGCGCACCCGCTACCGGTGGCGTTAAGAAGCCTCATCGTTACAGGCCCGGTACCGTGGCGCTGAGAGAGATTCGCCGTTACCAGAAATCCACTGAACTGCTGATTCGCAAACTGCCCTTCCAGCGCCTGGTGAGAGAAATCGCTCAAGATTTCAAGACTGATCTGCGCTTCCAGAGCTCGGCTGTCATGGCCCTGCAGGAGGCGAGCGAGGCTTATTTAGTGGGTCTGTTTGAGGACACCAACTTGTGCGCCATCCACGCCAAGAGAGTCACCATCATGCCCAAAGACATCCAGCTGGCCCGCCGCATCCGCGGAGAGCGCGCTTAAACCCATAGCAGTCACACAAACCCAAAGGCTCTTTTAAGAGCCACCTCATTAACTCTATGAAAGATGATTTCTATATTGTGTTTTGAAATCGGAACTTCATATGCCACGGTGGTCTTATAAAATGCTATTTTTATGTATTACTTAAATCTAAAAGCAAATGTAAGGAAATTAACGGTGGTTTTAGTGTTATAACATTATAGCATAAATGCTACTATAGTTAATATGTAGTCAAAATGACTGAAGCCAGTTTTTTTTTTTTTCTTTTTCTTTTTTTTTTTTTTTTTTTTTTTGTAAGGGGTTTTATATATTGTATAGCTAAATGATAGTTATTAATATTACTTCAATTCTATTTCCACTAGTATCAAACATCAAAAGACTGACCTCGACTTGGCAATGTGTAACTGGTGACGTACTAGAACCGCCCATTAATGTGGTTTCAACTAGGTCCGCTAGCTGACTATAATTCCTCTTCCCTAGTGGTTTTACTCCCATCTGTTGTTGTGACTTGAAGAGTATCTGTCCTCATGTCTGGAAGAGGAAAAGGCGGGAAAGGACTCGGGAAAGGAGGCGCTAAGCGTCACCGAAAGGTTCTTCGCGATAATATCCAGGGAATCACTAAACCCGCTATTCGTCGTCTTGCTCGGCGTGGCGGCGTCAAGCGTATTTCTGGCCTGATCTATGAAGAGACTCGCGGTGTGTTGAAGGTGTTTCTGGAGAACGTCATTCGTGATGCTGTGACTTACACTGAACACGCCAAGAGAAAGACCGTCACCGCCATGGATGTTGTGTACGCGCTGAAGCGACAGGGACGCACTCTGTACGGGTTCGGGGGTTAAGAGATCCACGAAGAAGAAAAACACAACGGCTCTTTTAAGAGCCACACACATTTACACACAAAGAACAAGTTACTAACTGGTGAAATTGTATTTTTGTAATATATTAATTGTGCGTTTCCTCAATTATTTATTAAGCAAATACAAATAATACTTACTTTATTTTACTGTTATTCTCACGATTGTGCTTTGCAGTTAAAACAAGCGTTGCGATATTTTTATGTAGCTCATTATTGTTCTTACATTTGTATATGCATGTCTTTCAAAATACAGTTTATTCTTCACTGTAGTGGACCTTATATTTTAGTGAATTTCTAACACAGCACGTGTTTTTCAGCCTGGCTGTCCTGTAAAGTCAAATTCATTCCACAGATACCAAATGTTTGGAGGTTTTATCATGACTACAACTTCTGCTTAGTCTTTAAAAATGACTGACATTAATTTAGCACTCTTATGGAAAATTTTAATATTTTGTAATTATTTAAATCAGACTTGTTTTCAAGTTGTTTGTCATAAATCAACATCTCAGGAAAAAATATATGGTGTTTTTGGAGACGAGGTGTAGGCTATAGGGAAGGAAATTATACATCGATTTTCCTTTGAATGTAGAGCACTTTTGTCATGTTGACCCAAGAACACATTAATATGCTAATTGGATCCAGATACATTGTGTTGAATGGGAATGGCATTTATGGCCATGTTTACAGGCATAATTAAGTGCATGAAGAATTCTTTACATTATATCTTTCATAACATAGCTGAGAAACATCTTTGCACAACGTTTGATTAAACAAATCCTGAAACTTCCCATAGTTTTTGCCTAAACATGTAATTTCTAAATGAAACAAAGGAATGGAGTCGATGTGGGGGATGGACGGTATTTAGAGATGGGCGTGATTCATATTTTAAAGCTTCTGATTGGTCCGCCTACAAGTCAGTGAATGTGTAATGTGGCCAATGAGGTCATCATATGGGTAGACTCACAATCAGAGCCTCGTTCTTCCCTTTTGAAATTAGCATAGAGCAGCGCATAAAGCCCGCCTGCAGTGATTCAGCTGTATTGTTCTCTGAGTTTTACTGACTGAAGCATCATGCCTGAACCAGCGAAGTCCGCACCCAAGAAGGGCTCGAAGAAGGCCGTCACTAAACCCGCCGGCAAGGGCGGAAAGAAGCGCAGAAAGTCCAGGAAGGAGAGCTACGCGATCTACGTGTACAAAGTCTTGAAGCAGGTTCATCCCGACACCGGGATCTCCTCCAAGGCGATGGGAATCATGAACTCTTTCGTCAACGACATCTTCGAGCGCATCGCCGGTGAAGCGTCTCGTCTCGCTCACTACAACAAGCGCTCCACCATCACATCTCGAGAGATCCAGACCGCCGTGCGTCTGCTGCTGCCCGGAGAGCTGGCCAAACACGCCGTGTCTGAGGGCACAAAGGCGGTGACCAAATACACCAGCTCCAAGTAGAGGAGTCGCTCAACACACACACACAAAGGCTCTTTTAAGAGCCACACATATTATCTGTGAAAAGAGCTTTGATCATACACTGTTTTCTCATACCAAAGTAAAAGCTATTATCCGTCCTTGTGTGTTTATGCTGTTGAGCATCAGGTTTAGCAGATGAACAAGTTACAAACCTTTCTTTAAGATGAAATGTATTCACTCTAACAGCTTATTGGCTTTGATCTTCAGCTAATGCAATTAAGTTCAAAACATTTTCAACATTTAGCTTTGAATATTGTTTTTCTGCACAATCAGCTTTGTTTTACAGTAGCAGAAACTCTTCTGAGAAATACTCTCAACACTATTGTTGATCCTGTAGAGCAGGGGTGTCCAAACTCAGTCCTGGAGGGCCACTGTCCTGCAAAGTTTAGCTCCAATCCCAATTAAACACACCTGAACCAGATAATCAGACCTTGATTGAAACGAATAATGAAACCATTATGACACTTTATTCTTTTTTTCTTAGTTGTCTACCCTTTTTTTAATTCAATTGCTTGTTCTATGTGTCGTGTGTATGACTTGTACAGTATGTTTCTATTTATTCCTGTAGCCTCTTGGCCAGGGCATGTGTGTACATGGATTAGTGGTTCTCAAACAGTTTACCTGGATAAATAAAAGATTAAAAAAAAATTAATAATTTTACCCAATGCTTCTCTTTTAGTCTCTTAGTCAAGCAAAAAAAAAACCTTCATTAAATTATTTAACAAAGTAATTTGATTATAGTCTTGATCAGAGGCAAGTATTGCTGGTTCAACTCTTTCTGAGAGTTTGAGTGAGTTATAAACTGCAGTCAAATATATTTATTTTCTTTGTCCCCGAGTGTCTTTAAAGGGAAACTGTCAACAAAGAATTTGAAGGATGAAATGCTTTCAAATGATTTAATTACAGACATTAAATATATAAATATGTATTATTAAATTAAGACTGAAACTTTAAGACATTGTTTTTGAAATAGATGATGGTTTACAAATGTGAAAAACACCTCTAATAAACACTTAATTTCAACAGTTATTCATTTATACAGAACATTTGATACAGAATAAAACTGTTATGTAAGTGTAACGAGGTTAAAATGGTTTTATTTATTTCACAAGATTTTTCTGTTATTATTCATTTAAGGATGTTCTACTATTATTTACACAATTGTTTATATTCATTAAATTCATTAAAAAGGGTCTGTAAAGAGGTGATGGTTCGACCGTTCCCCCCCTCCTCTTTACAACAAAGTGGTTCGGTCCAGGCAGCTATATCCGCTGTATTGATCATTGAGCGGTCTTTTCTGCCTTTCTCCCGAACTGAGGTATGCTGTATTCCATGCTACCAATTAGTTGTTAGCATTGGTTGAAAATAAGTCACACACACGATGTTTAAGTTGTTTTATTTATTTTATTCACAGATGTAAGATATGTATACAATATTTGGGAATGTTATTTTTGTTTGGCAGTGTCACTGTGATTTGAGCTGAAGCTGGCGTGACGGCCTGTTTATAAAAATATATTCTCTTATGCAGGTATGCATTGACAAACCCTATTTTTGTGTTTAAGTTTATATTATCGGGTTTCATTTTTAAGTGGATGGAGTTACTGCGTTTTCTCCGTCTCTGTGCTTTTGTTTTCTTTGCTTTTTCTTTTCCATTGCTTTTTCCTGCTTTTCTGCCTTTCTCCCGAACTGAGTGTCACTGTGATTTGAGCTGAAGCTGGCGTGACGGCCTGTTTATAAAAATATATTCTCTTATGCAGACCCAATCCGGCGCTCTCCTGTCTTCTTTTGCACTTAATACACAACACAACGCAGACAGAAGCATACGGTTACATAATTACTCAAACAAGCGAACTAGAACAAGCACCAGTATCATTGTCAAGCTTTCACTAACAGACTAACAACACAAGGTTATGACAAATATAAAGCTTATATAAAGAACAAACTACAATATTTTCAAACCATGTTAAAGGACAAATAAATGCTGACAGAACATTCACACATGTGGACAGAATTAACTCTTTAATATCAGATTGAAGTTTCTTCCTCTGTTACGGCGTACTGACTCTGGTCTTCAGCAGATGAGACTGAAATACACATAAATCATTGATTCAATGAGGGAGAGAGAGAGAGAGAGAGAGAGAGAGATCAGACAGAAGTTTTACCTCTCGCTCTGTAACATTTGTAAAGCAGCACGACTGTCGCTAGCAGAAACGGAGAAGCTGCCAGAAGAGAACTGAGGATTTTGAGGACAGAAATCTGACCTGAACGTGACACTGAAAAACAGAAACACAAGAACATTATTGAGCAACATTACAGAGCTCTGAAGGGCTTTCAGAAAGTTTCTCGAGGAACCCAAAGTTTGTGAGTGAATATAAAAGCTCATATTATTCCACCACCATTCCCCTCTTACAGCTCTGTGTTAAAGCAAGAGTTAATTCAAATATAAATAAATATATATATATATATATATATATATTCTGCCAAATGTACTGACCTTCATGCTGTTCAAACCTGTTTGAATTTCTTTCTTGTGTGGAAAATAAAAGATATTTTGAAGGAACTTTTAATTACATTGTATGGAAAAAAAACAACAACTTCCAAACATCATCTTATATAATCCACAGAATAAAGAAAGTCACACATGTTTGGAACGACATGAGGCTGAGTAAATGATGACATCATACAATATTAATATAAGTTATTCATTTTAATGTTTAAGAGGTACGTACAATTTATTTTTCCTATTGAGACTAAAACTGTATGTTTGACACTGAACATATATGAGTACAATCAGATTAATTCCTGCTTTCAAATGAAAAACTGAATTTATGAAGAGTCAGATTTTAACAGGAAAGTCTCTCACAGTCTCTTGATTTCATTGAATTGTGTGATGTTTTTTATAAGGTGTTGATTTCTCTATATTTCAGCATATTTTGCATGTGATTTGATAGTTCAACTTCACAGTTCTGTCATGAACTCTGAGTGTTTGGCATGGTTATGGATATGACAATGTTGATATGTTCGGTCTTGAAGGAATAGATCTGCTACAAAACACATGAATTACCCGTAGCAGATCTATACAGGTGGAGCTGGGGAAGATGGAGGGTTTCTGAAAGCGTGCGAGCTCATTGGCTGCTGATACAGCAGGAACCAATCAGCTGTGCCCTATAGAGAATGATGTGATTGCAGACTGAGTTAAAGACCGGTCCGCCAGCGCCATCTAGAGTTTCATGACAGAACTTTGTATTTGTCAATACCTGATTGTCTCCAGCAGAAATAAGAGACAGAGACTCATATATGAATAGTGTGGCGTATCTCATCAGATGCTCATGAATAAAATAACCTCTGACTGAGATCCAGCTGTGGAGTGACTGTCCTCTCTCTGTTTTACAGTAGTAGAAACCCTCATGTGACTTTGAGACAGTAGTGATGCTCATCTCTCCTGTCGTCTGATTCTGGATCAGTGATCCGTCTTTATAGAAATCAGCGCTGAGGATCGGGGAGTTTGTAGATCGATGTAAACAGTGTAGAGTCAGAGTCTCTCCCTCAATCACAGGATCAACAGAACTCTCCAGAATCACCTCACCGTCTACAAACACAAGAAATACATCAACAGATGTAGTGACGATACAGGCTGTGTTAATCAGAGCCATACTTCAATTATTAATAAGATCTGGAGGGTCAAAATGTTCATTACCTTTAATCTGAGAAACCTTTATTCAGCAAGGATTCATGATCAAATGTGACGCATTGATCAAAAAAGACATTTATGTTACAAAAGATTTATATTTCAAATAAATGTTGTTCTTCAAACTTTCTATTCATCAAAGAAGAAAATAAGCATCACGTTTCCCACAAATGCTTGCAACATTGATAATAATCATAAAGTCCCAAACTTCTGAATATTTTATTTTATTATAGAGTTTAAATCTTGATATTCTCTGTGCAGTTTTCTGATATTCAGTTAGTTTATGCATAATCGTATGACTGAATTCTCAATTATATTATTGTTTAATCTTGAACAGATTGTTATTTACTGTGTTTTATAGTTGTAAGCGTGATTTGACTCACCATGTACAGTGATGTTTCGAGGATGGTGTTTCTCTCCAGATTCAGACTCACACCAGTACACTCCAGTGTCAGATGTGCTGAGAGAGTCCATTACACATCCAGATCCTGTTTGTTTTGCACAAGTTTGTGTGTCTTTGTCTGTGTATCTTCTCACTGTCCATCCAGCAGAGTTACTCTGATCCTCACAGCTCAGAGAGAGAGAGTCCGATGAGAAGTGTTGACTTCTGCTGGGATTGATGACCAGAGACACTGAAGCAGAAACTCCTGAAAAGAGGAAAATCTCCATCAAAACTGACAGCACAGAGACTGCAGTGAAACACAGATCCGGATGAGCACGAGCATAAACCCTCACCAGTGAGCCACAGTGTGTGTGAGCTGCTGTTGTGTGTGTAATAGGCTGGTCGTCCTCTCTCTGCTCTGCACGTATAAACTCCTGTGTGCTGTAGAGCAGCAGGACTGAGAGTGTAAGATCCTCCAGCTCCTCTGCTGCTGTCTGACAGATGATCATGATCTCTGAACCAGCTGAACGTCCAGCCTTTAGAGGAGCCTGAAACCTCACAGGTCAGAGTCACTGATTCTCCTTCAGTCAGCCACGGCTGTGGAGACACTCGCACTGATGCCTGAGCTTCAGCTGAACAAAACATCACGAGTTACAGAGCCGTAGAGAAACTGATGGAGAAGCTGATCACAACAAACACACACTCACCTGAGACAGTCAGTGTAACAGCATCACTGCGCTGAGAGCTTTGAGTGTGTATCTGTCCTGTACAGGTGTATTTACCGCGGTGAGAGAGATCAACACTGCTGATGTTCAACTCTTGTGTTGAGCACAGGCTGACAGTGTTTTGGTTGTTGGTTCCCTCTATTTCCCATCTGTATGTCCACTCAGTGTCTCCTGCCCACTTTATATCACATCTGAGAGTGACTGTTTCTCCTCTAAACACTCGTTCATCAGGTCGTACCGTCACCACAGCTTTAGGACTCTCTGTACAAACACAGATTATTGCATTTATAGTTTCAGAAGTTGTGTAGATATTGTCTCTGATCTGTATTTGTTGCATCACACACTACAGTCTCTCTCACCTGTAACATTTACCCACAGTGCATCACTGTATTGTGTGTAATAGACTGGTTCCCCTCTTCCAGCTCTACACCAGTACTGGCCTCCATCAGACACTGAATCAATCTTCAGGCTGTAGTTTGTTTCTGTCTTCTCTGTCTCAGGGTTCAGTGTGTGTTTGTACCAGTAAGAGTCCCAGTTTCCAGTGGATGGATCCATGCGACAGGTCAAAGTCACTGTGTTTCCAGTCAGTGCAGCTCCTGCAGGATCTGATGTGAGTTCAGGCTTCGGCTTTAGATCTGCAGGAGAACAACAACAGATTCAGATCCTCAAGAGTCAAATAAATGAGCATTTAAAGTACTAAAATAATTGCTTCAGTCCTCTTATTGGAACAGATGTGGCTGATACAGAAGTGCATGAGAAAAGAGTTGAGCTACACATTACCCCTTCACTGTCACCCTTCTTTATCACAGAGACATGAACATCACTATCCAAACTTAAATAGTTGTAATTCAAGAATGCTTTGGAATATAGACCTATGGCTGCTCTTGTTTTAAAGAAGACATTTGGAAGAATATTGTAGAAGTAAAAATTATGAAAGTGAAACAGAAAAAAATGTATAGAAGTTTGAAAATGTATAATGTAAACAATTATTTAAAAAAAAAAAATATATATATATATATATATATTGTACAAAACATGTTTTACTTTAAAATTGCAAGAAAATCAAAGCCAAGTTGTGTTCCAGAATTTTAGGTTGATATCTCAAAAAATGAGCTTTTCAGTGAGATTTAGTTCGGGCGCAGTACCAAACCCTCTCACTAGATGTCAGCCAAGCTCTGTTAATGACCATATAAGAACGCCTCCATTTCCATACATGTTTAGAGTGATCTGAACTATATATTTCCATCATTTCATACAAGTTATGAAGTAGAGATCTATTGAGAAGTAGTATGGGCGGTTTAGCAGTATTTGATTTGAATTCAACCTCTAATAAACGCATAAAAAATACGTATAGCTCGCCGCCACATCACAAATCAAGAATCCATCTTTTGTTACATTATATTTAAAACCTTTTCAGACCTTTTTTCCACATAACATTTAATTGGTTTTATCTTTTGAACTGTTGGCATGAAAACGAGTTTCTACCAATCTTTCATGATTTTTCATGTTCATAGCTTTTTCAAAATAAAGGCCTGAACATGCCTAATGAGTATTAAATATTCTAGCTGAAAACTGATAAATTACTGCTCCTCTGTCATTTATTTTGAAAATCAGTCAGCAAGCTTTCAAATTATACACTCACCTAAAGGATTATTAGGAACACCATACTAATACTGTGTTAGACCCCCTTTCGCCTTCAGAACTGCCTTAATTCTACGTGGCATTGATTCAACAAGGTGCTGAAAGCATTCTTTAGAAATGTTGGCCCATATTGATAGGATAGCATCTTGCAGTTGATGGAGATTTGTGGGATGCACATCCATGGCACGAAGCTCCCATTCCACCACATCCCAAAGATGCTCTATTGGGTTGAGATCTGGTGACTGTGGGGGCCATTTTAGTACAGTGAACTCATTGCCATGTTCAAGTAACCAATTTGAAATGATTCGAGCTTTGTGACATGGTGCATTATCCTGCTGGAAGTAGCCATCAGAGGATGGGTACATGGTGGTCATAAAGGGATGGACATGGTCAGAAACAATGCTCAGGTAGGCCGTGGCATTTAAACAATGCCCAATTGGCTCTAAGGGGCCTAAAGTGTGCCAAGAAAACATCCCCCACATCATTACACCACCACCACCAGCCTGCACAGTGGTAACAAGGCATGATGGATCCATGTTCTCATTCTGTTTACGCCTAATTCTGACTCTACCATTGTAGCCTCTTTTTCCCATTTGTAGTGGAGATGAGTGGTACCCGGTAGGGTCTTCTGCTGTTGTAGCCCATCCGCCTCAAGGTTGTGCGTGTTGTGGCTTCACAAATGCTTTGCTGCATACCTCGGTTGTAACGAGTGGTTATTTCAGTCAAAGTTGCTCTTCTATCAGCTTGAATCAGTCGGCCCATTCTCCTCTGACCTCTAGCATCAACAAGGCATTTTCGCCCACAGGACTGCCGCATACTGGATGTTTTTCCCTTTTCACACCATTCTTTGTAAACCCTAGAAATGGTTGTGCGTGAAAATCCCAGTAACTGAGCAGATTGTGAAATACTCAGACCGGCCCGTCTGGCACCAACAACCATGCCATGCTCAAAATTGCTTAAATCGCCGTTCTTTCCCATTCTGACATTCAGTTTGGAGTTCAGGAGATTGTCTTGACCAGGACCACACCCCTAAATGCATTGAAGCAACTGCCATGTGATTGGTTGATTAGATAATTGCATTAATGAGAAATTGAACAAGTGTTCCTAATAATCCTTTAGGTGAGTGTATATAGTAATGTCAATATTATTTTAGGTTTTTACTAAAATATTATTGTTTAAAATATATAATGCAAATGTCCCACCTGTGGGTCATGTGACCCTGCAGTCTCTCGATTGGTTGTGTGATCATGATCATGTAGAGAGAGTTTATGAGGAAAATGATGTTCAACTCACAGAGTTGAACATCATTTGTTGAGAAAGAAAGAGAAAGTGAGAAAGATCATTTCTTGGGTCTTGGGTGCCACCCGCATCCAGCAGCTCTTGTAAAAAGGCGAGTACACTCGGTATCTCGCATGAGTGTGGGCTCAGGTTTCTAGCGGCACACCAGCTAGAGAACACTCTCCATTTCTGAGCGTACAGGCGTCTGGTTGAGGGCTTCAGCAATGTTTTTTGCCACTTTGTCTGGGAGGTCCCTGGGTACCCGTTGAGTGGCCATACGTGAAGGGCCCATAAGTCGGGACAGGGATGCCAGATTTCTCCGTTCGCCTGCATGAGGAGATCTTTCCTCAGTGGGATCGGCCACGGGGCTGAATTCAGCAGTTGTGCCAGCTCGGAGAACCATGGTCGGTTTCTCCAGAGGGGTGCTATAAGAAGCACTGCACATTTGCTCTCCCTGATCCGTTTGATGACTTGAGGCAGCATTGTGACCGGGGGGAAAGCGTACAACGGGCGGTTCGGCCATACTTGGGGGAGCGCGTCTGTAGAAAGTGTTCCCCTTTGACACATGGACTCTCCCAGTCACCCCTGTCATTCAGTGAAAAATGGACTATTCCAAACTTTCCACCAAGTTCGCGAAGTGACGGAGAAGAAAGTTAACGGATAATAACGGGAAAAGGGGATCGGCTGAATATTGTATATAGTTTGTAGAGTGGGATATAGTGTATTAGCCCAAATCGGAGAAGTTTTATAGATTGTGCGTGTGCGTGCATCACACTGTAAGTAATCACATAATTACTGAACAGTCTCAACTAAAGCTAATCCGCCTGTATCCGTGTTTACATTTAATGTTGTTTACTTAATTATATTCGGCTGCTGTGACATTACTGCTATGTATATTTATGTCATTTGTTGTCAGTATTAGTTATATTTATTCATTATGAACACCAATGCACGTTGTATCTCAGGTCGCGCGCATGCGCTCATAGTTGTTTACATCTCGGTTTGACCGCACATGCAGCAGTAGCCATGCTCGCATGCACAGCTCGTGCACAGCTTGTGTACAGTGTTAGCGCACACACATTAGCGCACACACACATCCATTCCCACTTATTCAAGTATTTCATCATAGAGATTGTATTGTTATATATTACCTTTATTCGTCAGTAATTTACCAAATAAGCTTTATTCATAATGTTCTTGTGTTTTATGTTTATATCCATATTCATATTTGTATTTTGTATTCACAGAACCACACATCTATGCACCTTTAATAAAACAACGATTTGGAATATAACCTGAGTGAGACATTGTTCTGACCGGACAACCTGTAGCCTTCAGCCAAACCTGAACTAGCAATTAGAGTGAATACTCACAAGATTTTTCATGGTCCTTCGAGCCGGATAAGTGAATTGCTACAGAGATGTCTCAACCCGAGAGAGAAGCGCCTGTCGTGCGTCCACGAAGACAGATCAACCCACCGGCTCATTTAGTGGATTATGAGCTTGGTGAGCCGTTGCCACATCGACAGCCACTCCCCGACTTCAGCCATAGCAGAGTCCAGTCACCAAGTATGGTAGGACGGACCCAATCGACTTCTCCTATCAGTCAAGACTTAGATCATGATAAGTGGACACTGAGAGATGAATGGCAAAGTGAAAGATCCGATGGGCGAGAAGAAGCAGAGCTTACAGCCATGCTGCAGGTGATGAAACGCGAGAACGCCGACTTGCGGCAACAAACCAGCCAGCTTCCAGAGATTATGTCAGCATTACAGGAGATGCGACAACAGAATGCCATGTTACATCAGGAACTTCAAAGTCTTAAGGCAGAAAGGAGAGCCCCCTCCAGGCCAGTGACTTTACCAGGGCTATCTCCAGGTCCCTTTTCTCCAGCGTTGAGCCCTGAGACTCCACAACGGTTCCGTCCTACTCCAGCCCCACGGACAAACCCACCAACTCCATCTATGGCCATGAGAGAACTGTGCCCAGCTAGAATGGATGAGCATCCTGGATTAGCTGAGGATTTCAGAAACATGGACATTTCCTCCTCAATACATGATAAAGTACCACCACAAGTGCGTTACAGTGACCCACCTCAACCCAGGTACTCTCATTCCTCCCAACACATTCCAGCTCATCAGTCAGAGTTTGAGACCCCAGCATATGAGCGTATGCCACCTCCGCATCCAGGCTACAGACAAGCGTATTATCAGCCTCCATCAATACAGGAGAAAATGTACAGAGGCCCTTCTCCAACCATTCCCTTCCTAACATCCCCTGATCCTAGAGAGTTTTCTAGACTGAGAATAGCATTGGAGAACATTTTGCCTGAAGATGCAACAGAGCGATTCAAATATCAGATCCTCACTGACCATCTTAAGTTGGAAGAAGCCCTACTTGTGGCAGACTCATACAGTAACTCAAGCTTTCCTTTCACAAACACCATGAGAGCCCTCAATAAAATGTATGGCCAGCCCCATCAGCTAGCCTTACAACGCATTGCAGAACTAATGGATGGACCAAACATTCGCAGTGGAGATGTGAAAACTTTTCGTATGTTCGGACTCCAAGTGCGTTCCTTGGTCAGTATGTTGGAACAGCTGGGTCAGAAAGGCAACGTTGAGTTGGAGTGTGGATCACATGTGTCTAGACTGATGAGCAAACTGCCACATGATCTCAGGTCCAGTTTTAAGAGGTACACACATCCTCTTCATGTCACTATCCCCACATTATTGGACTTTGCGGACTGGCTTGAGTACGAGCTACAAGTTCAGGATGACCACACTGACTATACCAGTCAGTCTAGAGTTTCGACAGTGCCGAGGAGGGAGCTGAGGAGAGACTCTAGGCAGCCCCGCAAACCCACTACCATCCTCCTTGGTACAGAGAAACCAAAGGCCAGCTCAGCATCACCAGTTTATCCACCCAAACCAACTGCTGCTAAGAGAGAAGGGGTGAATGTTTACTGTCCATACTGCGACAACAACAGACATTTCCTGAATGGCTGTGAGAACTTTAAGTTACTCAACAAAGAGCAGAAGGTGAATTGGATTAAAGGCCAAAATAGATGCTGGCGCTGTGGGCGTGGTCATCATGCTGCCAATTGCACACTGAAAGCCCTCTGTCCATCTTGTAACAGAAAGCACTTGCTGGCCTTACATGATGTAAATGACCAGAGCAGAGCTACAGAAGAATCGGTTCCAGCCAGCGCAGTATTGTATGTGGATCGTCCAACCTGTGACAATAAAATTCTGCTGAAGGTGGCTAAAGTTCTGCTCCGAAATGGCAACAAATCCATGGAGGCATATGCAATTCTCGATGATGGGTCAGAGCGGACCATCATCTTACATGAAGCTGTGCAGAAGTTGAATCTGAAGGGACATCCAGAGGACTTGGTTCTCCGTACAGTCAGGCAAGATACACAGACCATTAATGGGGCGGCTGTGACCTTCACTGTGTCTTCAGTGGCTAACCCTCGTAAGGCTTTCAGAATACGGAGTGCATTTACAGCCAGCAGCCTGGGTTTAGCAGAGCACACGCATCCCGTCAAGGTACTCCAGAAGAAGTACAAGCACCTTGCAGGCCTGCCACTACAGCACCTTCACAAAGTGAAACCAGTAGTTCTCATTGGTTCTGACTGCCCTCATCTCATCACACCCATAGAACCAGTCAGACTGGGTCCACCTGGTGGCCCTGCTGCTGTGAGAACACGCCTAGGATGGACACTACAGGGCCCAGCACAAGAACTAACCAGCAGACTTTCCCCACAGCAATGCCTTTTCACCAGCTTACAGCCCAGTAACGACCTTTATGCGAATGTGGAGAAACTGTGGAAAATGGACATTCTTCCATATCGAAACGAAAAGGTGCTGACAAGGTCTAGACAAGACCAAGAGTCCATCCAACTTCTCCAGGACAAAACCGTGAGAGTGGATGTTAAAAGAATCCAGCGCTATGCAACCCCTCTTCTACGTGCCAAAGGTATGCCATGTCTACATGCACCCAAAGAAGCTGTCCTGCCACAATTAAGGGGAATAGAGAATCGTCTGAACAAGGATCCCGAACAAGCAGCGGCCTACCAAGAGGAGATAGTCAGGTTACAGCAAGCTGGCTACATCACAAAACTCACTCCTAAGCAGGTGGACTGTTCCAAAGAGAGCTGGTACATTCCACATCATTTGGTGGAGCATAATGGGAAGAAAAGGGTTGTCTTCAACTGTTCGTTTGCTTACCAAGGCCACAACCTGAATGAGTACTTACTCCCTGGTCCACCACTCAGTCCTTCTCTTCTGTCAGTTCTTCTGCGATTCCGAGAACATTCCATCGCCATTAGTAGTGACATTCGTGGGATGTTCCACCAGGTACGCCTTTTGCCGGAGGACAAACCACTACTGAGATTCATTTGGAGAAATCTTCAAAGAGACAAGGCACCAGACGTGTATGAATGGCAAGTACTTCCATTCGGAACAACGTGCAGTCCTTGCTGCGCAACATACGCGTTACAGAAGCACGTTCTGGATCACAGTGAGTCTGAAGACACACAGTTCTCAGTTGAGAAATCATTTTATGTTGACAACTGCCTTCAGAGCTTCACCTCAAGTGAAAGAGCGAAAGGTCTTGTAGACAGACTCCGCAGCCTCTTAAGTTCCGGAGGCTTTGACCTGAGACAGTGGGCGAGCAATGATCCATCAGTCATCAGCCACCTGCCAGCTGATGCTCGATCTCAAAGTAGCATCCAGTGGCTCAGCGAAGGTCATCAAGATGCACAAGAGTCAATTCTTGGGTTACACTGGAATTGCTCATCAGACACTCTCTCCTATAAGCAGCGGCAGACAGACCACCCACTTCCAACTATGCGGAGCATATACCATATCCTTGCTAGACAGTATGACCCCATAGGTTATATTGTGCCATTCACAACACGGGCCAAGGTGATCGTACAGCAGTTATGGGACAAGAAAAGAGAGTGGGATGATCCCCGTCTGCCTGAGAACCTGTTGAATTTGTGGAAAGCATGGGAGAGTGAGCTGGATGGTTTACAGCACATTGTTTTGCCGAGGTCTTACTGCGGTAAAGAACTGGATCAGCCTACCAGCATGAGGCAGATCCACATTTTCTGTGACGCTTCAGAGCGAGCCTACGGTTCTGTGGCCTACTTACGAACTGAAAATCCTGAAGGTAGTGTGGAAGTTTCCTTTGTAACAGGTAGATCTCGGGAGCACCGAAAAAGCAGCAAACCATTCCACGGCTGGAGTTATGTGCAGCACTCACAGGTGCACAACTCGCAAAAGTTCTGAAGACGGAGCTAACTTTGCCCATCCATGGTGTTACTCTGTGGTCTGACTCCACAACTGTCCTTACCTGGCTGCTGTCACAATCATGTCGCTTTAAAGTTTTCGTAGGCACTAGAGTGGCAGAAATCCAAGAACTCAGAGTCTGATAACTGGAGATACGTGCCATCAAAGGAGAACCCCGCAGATGACATCACAAAGGGAAAACTGCTCTGTGACATAGGCCAGGAAAGCAGATGGAATAAGGGGCCAAAATTCCTCAGACAGACAATTGACCAGTGGCCAGAGATGCCACCACTTACGACCATTGATCAGGACAGTGAACTGAGAAAGCCGATTTTCGTTGGTCTTTCAATCTCCACTCCACCTCCTCCCGATCCACAGAAATACCATACGCTTTCAGAGCTACTGAAGGCTTACATTCAGTATGACAACGGGGCGGCCACTGATATCTCAACAGCAGATGACCACAAAGAGGCAGAACTTGCAGTACTTCGTCAGATCCAAACTGACTCATTTCCAGATTAACTGTTTGTCCTAAGAGCAGGTAAATCCTTACCAAAAAATAGTCGTTTGCTGTGCTTAGCTCCCGAATTTGATGAGGACACCCAACTCATACGCGTTGGCGGTCGTCTCCGTCAAATCAGCCAGCTAGAGGAAGATACGATACATCCTATTGTCCTCGACTCCTCTCATCCGACTACCAAACTGATAATTAAGGACTATGATGATCGACTACATCACCCAGGACCAGATAGGGTGTTTGCTGAACTTCGGAGGAAATACTGGGTGATACGGGGACGGGCTGCAGTCAGAAACCACCAACGACAATGTGCAGAGTGTCAGAGATGGCGGGGACAACCACATCCACCAAGAATGGCGGACCTCCCATCTGCCAGATTGAGGATCCATCAACCTGTCTTCTACTCAACAGGTGTGGATTGCTTTGGACCTTACACTATAAAGGTGGGACGCAGGAATGAAAAAAGATGGGGAATCATCTTCAAATGCATGACTTCTCGTGCAGTCCACATTGACATACTCACCAGTATCGACACAGATTCCTTCTTGATGGCTTTACGACGATTCATCTCCAGACGTGGTAAACCCTTTGAGCTTCTGTCAGACCAAGGCACCAACTTTAAAGGAGGAGAAAGGGAACTGAAAGAGTCATTCATCGCCCTTCATCCTGAGCTTCAAGCCCAACTCGCCAGCCAACAAATAAGATTCATCTTTAATCCACCCAGTTCACCCCATTTCGGTGGATGTTGGGAGAGAGAAATCCGTTCTTTAAAGGCAGCACTTCACGTCACCATTGGCAGCCAGACAGTTACAGAAGAAGTGCTGAGAACTGTCTTCATAGAAATAGAAGGAATTCTCAACTCCAAACCCATTGGCTACACCTCTTCGGACATCGCGGATCCAGATCCAGTAACTCCTAACATCTTGTTGATGGGGCGGCGAGATGCCTCATTACCGCAAGTGGTATACCAAGACTCTGAACTCCTGAGCCGAAAGAGATGGAGACATAGCCAGCTCTTGGCTGACCACTTTTGGAAGCACTTTATTCGGCATTACCTACCCAACCTCCAGATCAGACAGAAATGGAAGACCGAAGAAGCTGACCTGCAGGTCGGGGACACAGTCATGATCGTGGACCAACAACTGCCCCGCGCTCTTTGGCCTGTTGGTAGAATTGTTCAGGTTTTTCCTGGGTTGGACAAGAGAGTCAGATCTGCGGAAATACAAGTTAACGGCAAAACCTACACCCGTCCTGTAGCCAAGATTATTTGTCTACACTCTCTTCCCAACTAGCTTTAAATTTAATGTAGCAAAGACACTTAAAGTCGGCAAATTCACACTGTGAATTTGGGGGCGGCTGTAGAAAGTGTTCCCCTTTGACACATGGACTCTCCCAGTCACCCCTGTCATTCAGTGAAAAATGGACTATTCCAAACTTTCCACCAAGTTCGCGAAGTGACGGAGAAGAAAGTTAACGGATAATAACGGGAAAAGGGGATCGGCTGAATATTGTATATAGTTTGTAGAGTGGGATATAGTGTATTAGCCCAAATCGGAGAAGTTTTATAGATTGTGCGTGTGCGTGCATCACACTGTAAGTAATCACATAATTACTGAACAGTCTCAACTAAAGCTAATCCGCCTGTATCCGTGTTTACATTTAATGTTGTTTACTTAATTATATTCGGCTGCTGTGACATTACTGCTATGTATATTTATGTCATTTGTTGTCAGTATTAGTTATATTTATTCATTATGAACACCAATGCACGTTGTATCTCAGGTCGCGCGCATGCGCTCATAGTTGTTTACATCTCGGTTTGACCGCACATGCAGCAGTAGCCATGCTCGCATGCACAGCTCGTGCACAGCTTGTGTACAGTGTTAGCGCACACACATTAGCGCACACACACATCCATTCCCACTTATTCAAGTATTTCATCATAGAGATTGTATTGTTATATATTACCTTTATTCGTCAGTAATTTACCAAATAAGCTTTATTCATAATGTTCTTGTGTTTTATGTTTATATCCATATTCATATTTGTATTTTGTATTCACAGAACCACACATCTATGCACCTTTAATAAAACAACGATTTGGAATATAACCTGAGTGAGACATTGTTCTGACCGGACAACCTGTAGCCTTCAGCCAAACCTGAACTAGCAATTAGAGTGAATACTCACAAGATTTTTCAGCGTCCGTGCTCTTTGAATAAAATAATCGGCAGTGAGCGTTGTCTTCGGAGGTGAAGAGGTCGACCTCTGCCTCGCCGAAGGTGCTCCATATTAGCTGAACCGTCTGAGGGTGAAGAGACCATTCCCCCGGGGAAACTTTGTCCCTTGATAGCATATCTGCACCCTGGTCCAGAATGCATGGCACGTGCGCTGTCCTCAGGGAGTGCAGGTTGTGCTGAGCCCACAGAATTAGACTCCTGGCAATGGTGTGTAAGGTGTTTGACCTGAGGCCGCCCTGGCGGTTTATGTAAGCCACCACTGTCATGTTGTCCGTTCGGACTAGGACGTGATCGCCCTTCAGGTACGGGAGCAAGGCTTTGAGTGCTAGAGCGACCGCTCTCATCTCCAGACAGTTTATGTGTAGGCGCTTCTCTGGGCTCGACCAAAGGCCTTTCTCCTCGAAATCACACCTAAACTCACGCCCGACTGGTACCAGTCGACAGCTTTCCAGGGAGTCAGGGCTCTGATGAAGCCGCGACTCGACTTGATTAGTAAGTGAGCTCACGCGTGAGCTGGTACACGGCTGTTTAGCCAGTGTTGGAGAGGGCACATTTGCAGTAATCCGAGCTGAAGCACTGCTGATGCCGAGGCCATAAGACCCAACATCCTCTGGAATCTTTTGAGGGGGGTGCGGGCGTTTGTGCGCCATTCTGTGACAAATACATTACACTGGTCTTGGTCATATGGTGATAAATATACTTTTGCAAAAAGGAAGAGAAAGTTGGCAAACCATAGTTTGTTACACAGTTACAAAAAGATATATATATATATATATATATATATATATATATATATATATATATATATGTATTTCATGTTCTCAGCACAGGTGAAGTGTCGAGTCTAATGGCCATTGAGAACATGAGATACATGTGTTTCTATTATTGGAGCTGTGGTGTGCAACTTTCTCTTCCCTTTGGCAGTTTCTGTGGTTGAGATCCTCACAGAGTTTGTTTTGTCCACTGGATGTGTGCATTTTGTGTTGAACCTTTATGATAAATGTACTTTTACCACAACCATAACCAGCTAAGAGGGAACATTAACTTTGGCTGACGTTAAGGATCTCTCAAAGTTATGAACAAAAATTCTTCCAGTAACGTCAATAAAATGTTTGTTCAATGTTATCTTGTCTTTAATAATGTTCTCTAAATTAGCACAAAAACTGTAGTTTCTTCATCTTTAACACTCTTGGACCCATTTAGACATTGAGTTCATTCAACACTGAGGATTTTGCTGTCTATCACGTCACTATAACTTTAATTAGTGAAGTTTTTTTGATGAGGACTTTTGAGTTGTTAATACAAATTAGGTTAAAATAATAGGTCAAAACAAAAATGTTTTAAAAAAGTTCTTAGAACAAAAATGTGTAATCTGGGAAAACACTCTGGTCTGGGTTTGTGGTTTTGACTTCAACACTAATAATCTGTAAATCACATCATTCTCTCTGACTTCAGTACAAAACTCATCAGAACTGAACTCAATCGCTTAAATCCTTTTCTATAGAGGGTTTTCACCTACGTCACAATTTGGTCAGTTACCCGGATGCGCGGCCATATTGGAGGCACTCGGATGTAAACAATGGCATAGATTGCACTGTTTATGTACTACTGAACACATTGTTACACTAATTTCTGATGTCTAAACCACGGAAAAAAACACATGGAAGCTGCAAAATCATATAGAGAAGGACTTAGTAAGCAGGAAAGAGTTCAACATTTTGACAAACTTAAGGTAATATGTGGTAAAGATCTGAACGAGCTAGCTTATTTAGTCCTTACTGCAATTCTTCCTTTTATTTCGTATCCCGACATTGACTACGTTCAGATTGTCAGTCCAAAAAAAAAAAAAAAAAGCACATGAAATCTGTTTCAAGCTACATCCATTTTAAAATCCTATTCAAATCACATATCAGGAAATCCACTTCAGTCTGAACGCGCTTTTGCGTGGTTTATGTGACTTTCTCACACCACGTAAAATGTAAACATCAGATGTTGTTATAGGGAACATGCTGAAAGTTGCTGCCGAAATGAGGCTTTGTTGTTGCAATGTGCCGGACGAGCAGAAAATTATTATTTTTGAAAAGTATTTTAAAACCGGCGTGGAAAAAGAGTTGTGCATACCAGCCTCCTACAGTTCTGCAGCCGGCTCAAGACTTTCGGCAGTCTATAGAACTAGAAATGTTTTTTCTCGGTGCGACCGATTAGTACAGACCAAAACTCGACCATTTTTCAGAAACAATAATCAGCCAAATGTGCGAGTCCGTTCAGTTCAGTGGCACTGTTTACGTTCAGTGCCTCCGGCCGACTTCCGGATTGATGACGCGTCGTGGAAACCCTCTATTATCAGGATACTCATGAATATCTCCTGTAATAGTGACAGTGACTAAATACTAAATATGGAGATGCACATAACACTGGAATGTCACAATTTACATGATTTTATAATAAACCAAAACCTCCACAAAACACGCAACACACACACACACACACACACACACACACACAAGACGTGTGCAGTTACTGAATAATGACTAAAAGTGAATTTCTTCAGTCCTCTTATAACAACAGGTGTGGCTGAAGATTATAAGTGTTGACATATTAATTTAAATGATCATTAAACAGATGTGAATATGAAGACTCACCTGATACAGTCAGTGTAACAGCATCACTGAAGTCTGTCCATGAGTCTGATCTCTCTCCTCTACACCTGTATTCACCACTGTGAAACACACGATCAGCTGTGAAACTGAACTCTGCTGTTGGTGTATCTGGATATAAAGTGTATCCATCTGTAAACCAGCTGTATGTCTGAATGTCTCCTCCTCCCTGTATGTCACATGTGAGAGTGACTCTCTCTCCTATGAACACACGCTGATCTGGCTTCACCGTCACTACAGGTTTCACTGAGAAACACATAAGTAAATATTGAAAAGCATTGCAGTATCAAGATCTCTGTCATGAACTCAAAACTTCATCAGGAGAAAAACACTTAAAGACCCACTCCGATGAAAATCATGTTTTTCTAGGTGTTAACATGTTCTTGTGGCATTTTTCTGATGCTAGAGGACATATCTTGAGAAAAATAAGCTCAAAGTTGTATTTTTGAGTATTTCTGCATTCAAATGGCTGTGAATCAGTAGCAGACGCTAAAATGCCGGCAAAAATAGACTGGAGTTGTGACCTAGTAACTCCACTGGGTGGGGCCACAAGCTCCTACTCCCCTCCGCCCCGCCCGCTCAGGTTCTGAGGAGTAGAGAAGACGATGGCGGATCAACACCTATGTGCGGTAGCGGGTTGCAATGCTAAGAGGAGAGATATTGGTATTAGCTTTCATGCTTTACCAAAACATGTTGCTGTGAGAGATGAATGGATTACGTTCCTTGGTCACGGCAATGTTAAAAACCACACATCGGTTTGCGGTCAGCACTTCACAGAGGGCAGCCAGCCTCCTCCAGCCAAGCAACAGGCGACATTCGTGCATGTGAAATTCCGCGCTCGTTCAAGTAGACTTGCACACGCCGGGTGGCGACGAGTTTCGTCTGTCGCTGTCGTTTGTCCCCTCGTGTGTCAAGCCCATCACTCGTGAGAGAGTCAGTCAGTTTTTCAGATAGAGCGGTGACAGTAGCATCTTAATAATCCCGAAATTCCGAGCAATCCACTGATTCTAAATATGTCCTGATTGATCACTATGGGAGGGATGAAATATCGAGGCGAAGTCGAGCTGTTTTTTAGGGTCGTCTCCGTGCCAACGGCTCCGCCCACAACGCAGAGGCGAATTGCTAATGAGCTACTGCCGCTCTGCTGAAGCGAAGTCCCAGAAAACGGCACAGGTTTTGTGATTTTGGCTAAAAACGGCATAATCATAATTTAAAGACCACTGAGAATGTTTAAAAATAGCTCAAAATATGATCGGAGTGGGACTTTAATGCCTGGTTCAGATTACACGATTTTAGCCCGATTTTGGCACGATCCGTCTGACGTAGGGTGTCGTGGGGATTCGCAAACGACAACGGGCGTCGGGACGCAAGATTCGATCGTTTCATCTCGTATAGTGTGTCATAGTGGGCGACAACCTACGTCGCGTCTGCGATGCTTCACGACATCACGACAAAAAGACTAGCATGTTTAATTTTTTAACGTCCTCCACGACGGTTTGAGTGTGTGCGTGTGCGCGCGAGTGAGTGAGTGAGCGAGAGTGAGTGAGTGTGTGCGCGAGCGAGTGTGAGTGTGTGTGTGTGCGCGAGCGAGTGTGAGTGTGTGTGTGTGCGCGGGGAGTGAGTGAGTGAGTGAGAGTGAGCGTGTGTGTATGTGAGTGAGTGCATGTGTACAGTATATGTGTGAGAGAGTGAATGTGTGTGTGAGACGCTCGCGATGACTGGTCGGAAAGCAACGTGTAGTCTGACATGTTTCTTGTCCATGACATGACAAGATTTTTAGGAGTCAAAATCATGTAATCTGACACAGTGACTATCGTAACAGACAAAAAAATCGTGTAATCTGAACCAGGCATAAATTAAAAATCTAGTTTGCTTATAAATTGTAATGATTACATCAAAATGTATGCATTTGTAAAAAACTAACTGAAACTGATGTATTTATCCAGTCCGCATGTCCTTTGTATTATTGATCTTCCAGTTCTGACCAGTAGATGATGCTGTTTACAGTCTGAGGGTGTATTCACACCTGCCTTGTTTGGTTCGATTGAATCGAACTCTAGTTTGTTTCCCCCCTTGGTGCGGACCTTTTGGGCAGGTGTGAATACAGCAATCGAACTCGGGTGCGGACCAAATAATCGAACCGAGACCCAGCTGAAGAGGTGGTCTCGGTACGGTTCCAAACGAACTCTGGTACGGTTCGTTTACGGTGTGAACATGAACCGACCCAATTGCAGAAAACTGCGCCTTTTTATTTGATTACGGACTTATTGCTCGTTCAAGCGTGAAAGAGAAAGAGAATTCCTGCACGCGATACTGTTGAGCGTCTTTCTGCGCGTCGTGTGTGCATCAGGACATTCACAGACAGAGCGTTCTCTTTTGTCTTATCGTGCTTAAATGGTTTAAAAGCTTGTTCTCTCTGCCGGAACCGTCTTGCAGCACATCGTCGTCTTCTCTAAATCCTAACATCGTATAGATGACATTGTATCATATGATGCTCATTAGTTTCTTCATATTGCGTTTGTAGAGAATAACACCAAATCAGTAAAATAACAAATATTACATAACGAAATATCGCCATGCTGAGCCTGTTTGTGCACTTCCTGCTTTTCCCTGCTTGAGAATTCCTGTCCAAAGAATGGACAACCTTAGCACACGTGTGGTTTTGTTTACACATTTTGGTTCACTTGCAAAAAGAGCAGTTTGAAAGCGAACCGGACCAAACAAAAAAAAAATCAACATTCTATTTGGTCCGGACCAAAGCAAGTGAACTATCGGACTTTCCTGGTGTGAATACACCCTTGTTTAAAGATCTGAACTGAACTTACTAACTTCAGTCTGTCTGTTCTCAAGCCCTTTTCTCTTCCAGCCCTTCCAACCAAACCACACTGAATAAATAAAGCTAAGCATTGGTGCTCAAGATCTTAATGACACACAGTCAATAATTAATAAAAATGAGAAAAAAACTCACTGTGCAGAACTCATTTCTGTTTTATACAGTGGATTATGATCTTTTGAAATCAATGTCTGACTGAACTACTTTACGACTGCAAGACTGTTTGTTTGATTGATTGAATAAATAGCAGATTTCTGTAATGTTTTGCAGCATAAGGAACTACAGTCAGATGATTCGGTGAAATATGCAAAACATGGACATAAAACTTCAGCAAAGAGACAAATGTGGGATCCTGATGTAAACATGAAGATAATATGGTTATACACAGCAAAATCCCCAGAGTTAAATTAACTCTGCTCAGAGAAAATTTGGTCCCTCTCTACAGAGACTTAAAACAACTCTGAAACAGAGTTTAAGTTAATGAGATACTTAAGTGATTAAACAACTCCACAAACAGCATTACCAGCTTTACTTATTACTAACCAGATTGACTTTATTTCTGTCATATGTTTACAGAAGTTCGTATTGAGAATTAACCGAGCTTTAGATGTTGACGATTTATTGAAAATGTTTGGTCACCATTATCGTGATGAGTGTTTCCTTCAGTTGGGCAGTTTGACTCTTAGCTTATTTTTTTGTGTGTTTGTGGTTTTTGTAACAGCTTTTACCAAAACATGTAATTTGTTGCAAAGAATACCAGAAGCAAAGATGTTCAGGTGATCTAGTTTTCAACAATAAAAAGTAGAATGATGCGCTTATATCATCACTGTCCAAAAGTGGTCATTTGATGTTAATAGATTATATTCACTGACAATACTGTCTTGCCACAGATTGGACATTTAGAATTTTTTAAAAACATAATGGGGGAATTTTTTTTTCCTAAGACACAGACATCAAGAATCAGCATATGAATCTCAACAATGGTGACATGTTTCATGCCGCAATGCATCCTGGGAGCCATGAGTTTTATACTATTGTGGCTCCCAGCATGCATTGCAGCATGAAGCATGTCACCATTGTTGAGATTCATATGCTGATTCTTGATGTCTTTGTTTAAAAAACAAAACAAATCCTATAATGTATTTTAAAAATCTAAATCCAGAATGTCTGATCTGTGGCTAGAGAGTATTGTTAGTGAATATAATATAACATCAAATAATCACTTTTAGACAGTCATGAGAGAAGTGCATTTTTTTACTATCTGCTGTTAAATCTATATCACCTAATCATCTTTGTTTCTGGCTTTCTTTGTAACAAATTACGTGTTTTGGTAAAAGCTGTTACAAAAACCACAAACTCACAAGAAGAGTCAAACTGCCCAACTGAAGGAAACACTCATCACCATAATGGTGATCATACGTTTTCAATAAATCGTCAACATCTAAACCTCTGTTAATTCTCAATAAGACCTTCTGTAGACGTCTGACAGAAATAAAGTCAGTCTGGTTAGTAATAAGTGAAGCTGGTAATGCTGTTTGTGGAGTTGTTTAATCCTCCTCTGCTGAGAACTTGTTGACTGCAGGTGTTCATCATCAATGCCCAATCATCACTTAATTAATCACTTAAGTATCTCATTAACTTGTTTTACTTATTTTAACTCTCTGTAGAGAGGGACCAAATGTTTTCTGAACAGAGTTAATTTAACTCTGGGGATTTTGCTGTGTAGTAAACCATATATAGTAAACTACTATAACACAATTCACATTAGTTAAAAACTCAAATGTACTGCAGTAAAGCACAGTACCTTGACTGAGTCCAGAGTGAACGAGGGACATCAGCACTAAAAGCAGAAGAAACAGATATGAATCATTTCCATTCCTTCAACACAATGCAAATCACACACTGAAACATGTCTAGAGTTTATTCTACATGAACTGAAAGTGTTTTTCTGTTGTGATGCTCATTCAGGGGAACGGATGGATTATTCTCCAGCATTTAACATCATCACACACACTGACGTCACAGGACTCGTGAACTGATAAGAGAGTCGATTCAGTGATTCACTGTTTGATTCACTGTTTGATTCACTGTTTGATTCACTGATTGATTCATTGTTTGATTCACTGTTTGATTCACTGAAGCTCAACAACAATTAAGCAGTTTGAACACTGAGCTTCACAACATAACATCATATGACATTATAGGCTAATGTAGAAGATTTTATTATTTAGAAAAGAAGTAATTTAGCTATATATTTGTACACTATTATTTCCTCTGTGTGTGACTTTGGTTTGACTTTCTGAAGCCTGAAGAAAGCAGAAAATTATATTCATATTCTAGTATGTCTATTATATTCTAGTATATCACACGGTACAAAGACCTTTTACCCAAAAATATCTATAGAGTGTGTTACCATCTTTGGAAAAGGATGTATGGTATATATGTGTGAGCTGAGTGGTTTTCTGCAGGAGACGCTCGGCTTTGTTGCAAAATAAAGTCTAATATTTCTGGCATCAAAGATCTCTGAGAAGTGATTCTTCACAAAAGAGAGAAACCAACACATCTACTCATCAATAAATGTGATGTCAGTGTATTTCTGTTACTCTGTCTTCATAGTTCTTGTTCTCTTGTTTTGTGTTTGTTTTATTTTATTTAATTTATTTTTGCTCCCTATTGAATTTTGCCTGAATAACATGTTCCTAACCCTAACATGAAGGACCCTATTAAACATGTATAATAGAATTATGCACCTTTCACACCACTACAATGCATTATATCACAGTATAAAAATACACTTTATGAATAAAGACACTTGCATACACATGTTAAAAAAGAAAATATTAACATTAAAGGAGAACTCCGGTCAATTTTAACATTGAGCTCATTTTTTTTGTACATTTGGAGTGCTGTCAGTACAGAGAACAACGACAAAAATCGGTGTTGCCTACACCGTGTTATCCACTTTTTAAAATTTGCACCCTGTTGACTTCAATGGGGCAAGTTTTAAACCTGCTTTTAGCCTCTTAACATGACACATGAAGGATGTTAAGAGGCTAAAAGCAGGTTTAAAACTGGCCCCATTGAAGTCAACAGGGTGCAAATTTTAAAAAGAGGATAACACGGTGTAGGCAACACCGATTTTTGTCGTTCTCCTTTAATGTGATTAACGTTTCACATCACTGATTCTTCACAGAATGAGCATCAGAACCAAATCAGGCCAAAGTGTTTGAGACACACGACATCCCTTGTGACTGTATAGTGGCTGCAAAATAATTTGGACACTTCGTGTGTTTCACATATAGTACACTTTAATGACCCAAACCCAGTTCAGCTACAGTGAACCAGAAAGAAAACTTCATGCTTCTTCTGGCCTAAGAGTATTTTCACACCTCGTTTCAAAATTAAAATTTTAATTAAAAAAAATATTAATAAAAGAAATATTGTTAATTAAATAATACAATAAGCAGTGAGACTGTGCATACTCTCCTACACAACAATCATTATCATATCCCATCTTCAGCTGAATACATTGCATTAGGAACAGAAAACAGAAGATAGTGAAGAATATGATCAGATACTCACAGATGAGAGGCAGTGCACAGGAGCCCATACTGTCACATTAATAGACAGTTTTAACAGCGCTGAGTGTTAAAACACACACTTCCTGTGTTTAAAAGAAGAGATGAGGGAGGAGATAAACTCTACACAGAAATACACAGATAAAGAAAAGAGAGATCCAGTCTAATATATTTAGCTGCTAATTTATTCCAGTTGTTACAGCTCTGTTCATCTACTTGAAAATCATATTTTCCAGATCAGTTCTGATGGAGATTGTTCTCACTGTTATTGTGTTCGTTCACACAGTCACACATAGAAGACAGACAGTGATTAAAGGTGAACTAAGTAACTTTTTTACCTTAACCGAACAGCTTCGGAGTCATTGGAATGGTTATATTACTTATTTCGGGTTGAATGGTGGTCGTTTCGCACCCCCCTGGTGCCCGTGAGCGGAAAATACGCACTTGCAACTTTGAGACAGCGGGCCGCCAGCCACCGTGATATCAGGTCTCGCGATGTAAACAACTGCTTTACGGCCAAAAGAAATCTGCTCAAATACTGTCATTATTGCGCTCCCTCACGCTGTTCGAACCTGAAGGAAGAAGACGTTTTAAAGAATGTCCCATCTGCTTTGATGTCGTTGATCTACTAGCCTCTGGTGTCTGAGAATCACCAAAGAGTTTTTACAACAGTGTTGACAAATATCTATACCGAAGCTGTGGGGGGAGCTCTAGAGAGAAACCTGCGAGCGAAAAGCGAGAATACAGCGAAGAAATCCCGAAGCTACTGAGTGCTGCTTTAAAGTCAAATCACCACGTGACATCTAATGTGTGTCTAATGTAACTCTACAACATATCAGTGAATGAAGTATACAGCCTTTTTATCATAAAGTTCCATAAAAACTAAAATGCTGCTGGTCAAAGGTGTTTTCTGTTCCTCAGCGCTTCGGCTCTCAGTATAACAGGCCTCGACTCGGTGGAACTGAAGAAATTGTTGGAGAAACAGAATCACAAAAGGCCAGAGCTTCTTTAAGTTAGGGTTAGTAGTTATAAGTTAATAAAGTGAACAGGGCCTTTGGAAAATGAGTCCTGACCTTTAAAAAAGTTTCCTTAATGTCTGTTAACAGATCCTGAATATGGAGAACATTAGGACCCTGAAACACACAAGCTGTCGACCAGTGATCTGCAGTCAACATCACAATCCATGGTGCTGATAAAGTGGATGCATTTAAAATAGCTTGTTTGTTTAACAAAGCTTTTTTTACATGAAGATTGATAGAATAAACAAGTAATCAAATGTCATTCAATTCTGGCAGAATCTGCATATTTTCCATCCTTTTTTATTTGATTAAAAACATTCTTTCTGTAATATGAGGAGATACAAATCTTCAACTGCTTTGCTGTCATGAAAGTGCATTGAGAGTGTGTGCACGCGACAGGATGGAAGTGCGCAAGACTGTCCCATGTCTTAAAAATGGCAAGTGCAGTGCCCTTAAATGGCCCTGGGATTAAAAATTGCAGTTTTAATGGGTTTCAATGGGGACATTTTTGTCCAAAAGGCGCTGAGAGGAGCTATTTTGTGTCCCTAGAGCAGGATTCTCATTAAAGGAAATGACGGTGAAATAGTAAAATTCCAATGAAAATACACACCTTTGCCAAATTTTATGCAATTAGCATTAACAGGCAAAGTGATAACAAAAAAAAAAAAAAAAAAAACCTGAAAAAGACAAAATTGTCCATAAGGATGCACAACATGGTTTAGGTTAATCAAGCGAGTGTTCAGAGTATGTTTGATGGTAAGATAACCTTGCTTTCTTTCTTGATTATTTTACCTGAAACTGATATTTTGGCAACTAACATTATGGCAAAATGTACGAAGTCACAACTTGTATGATAAACTTGAAAGATTAGGATGTGTCACATGTTCTCTTTTGCAATTCAACCATAGTTTATTTTTTTTTATTTTTTTTTTTAAATCAATTAATTTTCTTTCTTTAATGGGACAAAACATCCTGTTGAATCATTTAGCAAAATACCCTGGCTGCTCCTCTCCCTCTTTCTTTGCATTGATTTACAAATGTGTTTGGTTGAGTGTTTTGTCTCAGTGGGAATACTGGTTGAATGTTTGTGTTTGAGCTCACTGATAAATTAAAGATTTGACTTACTCTTTACCATTTGTTTGTGTGTAGTTTTCTGCAATACTCACAGTTGAGACTGTTAAAAAGATACTCACATCTTCCTATGAATCTCTTCCTTGAGGATCTTCGTCAGCTGGTAAAAGACACACTTCAGACAGATCCAGCGAACCGCCCGTCTGTCAGTGAGATCCTGACCAGGCCTTTCATCATTAATTGTCTTAGAGAAAAGGTGAGTTATCTTATTAAAATATTTAGTTGTTCTTTCTATTTGCTATAAAAAAAATACATATGGAAATTTGCCTTTATTTTCTCCAGAACATACAAACTATTTTGTATCTATACTCTTTATAGGATATTAGAGAAACTGCTGAAACAGCTACAGGAGTTTTATCTGCACTTTTTGTAGCTGTTGACGTCTTCTTCGTTTTTCTCGACTCCAGAGAAATCCACAACATCCGCCAAGATTACGCTTTAAGAGCGAGTCAACGAGAATCAGAATCCACCAGCAACCAAACCACTGGGTCGACTGAGAACACGTCAGATAACAGCGACACCGCAGATCTGCTGCAGACACTCAACAAGCAGAAAAGCTGAAGTCTGAGACCATGACATTTGTCACAAAAATAAAGGAGACAACAGAGGAGCTTCAAGCGATCCTGGATACACTACGAGAAGCAATGCACCCAAATTCTGATCCGACAAACACACACAACTAAGAATTATTGAATGAGAGGTTGTAACGCTCAGCCTAGATTATAGGTGATAATACACAAATAAAACTTTACGGTCTTGACCCTTCTTAAATGTTATGTCTGAATGTTTAGCAAAAAGAACTCACGGAGAACATCCATTCAGTTTAACCCAAAGTGTATTTACAAAAAATAAAATAAAAAATAAACACCAAGTTGTACCAAAATATATACATACATCTCATGTCAAGAAAACAAAAAATACCTCGTAATTTAAGCAGGTAAATTGTCCGTATTAGTCCCGTACAATGTACTGTACGTGTGTGTGTGAGTGTGTGTGTGTGTAGTTGAATCGGCCTCACCGGCTAATTCCTACAAGTCCGGGAGCTCGATGTGAAGCAACACTGTCCTGTGACGGAATCCCAAAGGCAAATAATCCAAAGTTCTGATAATTCCACAATGAAGATTTTCCAGTCACAGTCTTGAACAGTTTGATGAGATATAATCCAGTGATCGATCGCAAATCTCTGAGCACTGAAAAGTAGCTACTGTACGCCGGGTTTTTTCCGCTCCTTTAAACGGAAGTCCAGTGAAAACAGCTGATTCGAATGACGTCACGGGGATTCCCTGGAGCTGTGCGACAGAACTCTTTTCCGGGCAATAAACACAGGTAGAATAATTATAACATAGCAGCTGGCTTATTAGATTAACTTGACTAATATCCTGCAATATAAATATTCTTCCCTTATGTGGCCGCGCTACATAAATCCCCCCCCCCCCCCCCCCCCCCCCCAGCCAGCGGCATCGGAGGAGAGCGACCATAATAACGCTTCAGGTTTACCACATTTAATACATCGGTTCTAGGTGGGTTGCCCCAGCACACAGTGTAATTTATTGGCCCTGTTTTACTCTTTATTTCTGCTGGACCCTCCCACTTGGGCGCTAGCTTGGCAGAGAACTTGTTTGATGAACTAGAGAGGGGATGTGTTTTAATCCACACCAGGTCACCGATTTGAAACTGCGCATTTTTTCTACGGTAATTATAATACCTGGCTTGTTTGGCTTGGCCCATCCTCATTCTATTTTTCACCTCATCCGTCATGATTTTTTGTCTTTCAACCAGGGAATAGGCAGCTTGATCTGGAGAAGGGGGTCTGTGGATAAGACGTTCCAATGGTCCCAGAATTTGCCTACCGAGCATGAGTTCAGAAGGTGTTTTTCCAGTGGTTTCTTGCTGTGCGGTGTTAATCGCATAGCGGAATTCTGGCATCCACTGGTCCCAGGTCTGATGTTGTTGATCCACATATGAAGCAATCATAGTCTTTATTGTCCGGTTGAACCTTTCTGTTAAATTGGACTGTGGATGATAACTTGTAGTGAGTTTCTGAACACAACCCCATGTTTTACACAGATCGCCCAGAATGCTGGAGGTGAATTGGGGACCCCTATCTGACACCAGGTATTTGGGTACTCCCCACCGTGTAAATATCTCCTCCCGGAGGATTTTCACAATTTTCTGGGTCTTGCTGTTTCTCAGTGGGAACATTTCCACCCACTTAGTGAAATAATCCACAATGACAAGGAGGTACGTGTTCTGTTTTTTGCTGCTAGGTAATGGTCCCATTAGGTCCACCCCTAACATGTGTCCAGGTTCTGTGATCGGAGTACTCTGCATAAATCCAGAAGGTTTGGTATTGCTGGGTTTATATTTCTGGCATATTTCACAGCTTTTGACGTATTGGCACACGTCCTTCCTGATGGACGGCCACCATGCCACGTCTAGGATTTTAAGCAGAGTTTTTAACTGTCCAAGATGGCCTCCAAGTGGATTATCGTGGTAATAATGCATGAAGTCAGAGGTTAATGATTGTGGTACTACCAACTGATACTTCTCTCCCTTATTTCTCATAGGGACTTTGCGATACCACACCCCTTGGAGGTCTTCAAAGGTGATGGGTTGATCTTTGACTGATCGAGGTTTGAGGCTAGACTGCAGTTGAGTGATGGTAATATCCAAACTTTGAGCTTTAGTAATTTCTTCCAGAGAGTGAGGTAATGTAGATGCATGATGAGACGATATGGATAGGCAAGGGGCAGCATCTACACCAGGCATCTCCTCGACCCGGGACAACGCATCAGGTCCCATGTTGAGGCAACCTTTCCGGTGATGGACCTGAAAGTGGAACTGTTGCAGGCGAAGTGTCCATCGGGTTAGGCGTGAGGAGGTTTTAGGGCAGTTGAACGCCCATGCCAGTGCTGCGTGGTCAGAGAAGACGTTGAAGGGTCTACCCTCCAGGTAGTGTCTCCACTTTTCGACAGCCCAAACCACTGCCAGACATTCCTTTTCAGAAGTGCTGTAATTTTTCTCTGCTCCAGTTAAGGTCCTTGATGCATATGCCACCACTTTTTCTCCCTCCTCTGATTGTTGAGTGAGGATGGCACCCAATCCAACCTCACTGGCGTCTGTGTGAACCTGGAAGTCTTGGTTAATGTCTGGTTGTATTAACACTGGTGAGTTTTGCAAAGCTTGTTTAAGTGCATCCATACTAGTTTGACACTCTGGAGTCCATTCCCACTTAACTCCTTTCTTTTTGAGGTGGTTCAATGGAGCAGCAATGTCAGCGAAGTGGGAAATAAACTTATGATACCACCCGGCCAGACCCAGAAATCGTTGCAAGGCTTTGAGATCTTGCGGTGGAGGGAACTCCGCAACGGCTCTGGTCTTCTCTCGATCAATCTCCACTCCCCTCTCAGAGACTATATGACCGAGGAACTTGAGCTGTCGCTTGAAGAAATGGCATTTCTTCATGTTCAGCGTCAGGTTGGCTTGGGTAAGTCTATGGAGAACCATGTTGAAATGTTGAATGTGTTGTTCTATTGACTTTGAATAGATGATGATGTCATCAATATAAACGAAACAAATCTTCCCCCTCAGATCAGACAGAACTCTCTCCATCAAACGCTGGAAGGTAGCAGCGGCATTTCTGAGCCCATACGGCATCGATTTGAATTGAAATAGCCCCTTGGTGGAGATAAAAGCAGTTTTCTCCTTACTCTTTTCATCCATTTCAACCTGCCAGTACCCCGACTGCAGGTCCAAGGAACTAAACCAGGAGGCTCCTTCCAGGGATTCAAGGATGTCGTGAATCAACGGCATTGGGTAAGCGTCAGGTACGGTCTTGCTGTTAAGCTTCCTATAATCCACACAGAACCTGTATGAGCCATCAGGTTTGGGGACCAGGACCACAGGTGAAGACCAAGGCGAGAAGGAAGGTTCAATGATTTTATCTCGCAGCATCTGATCGACTTGTTCCTCAATGATCTGCTTCTTAAGAGGAGAAACTCTGTACGCTCGGGATTTGAGAGGTATGTCATCTGCTAATGTGATTTTGTGCTGTACTACTGACGTCTTACCCAGGATGTTAGAGGTGGTGCGTGGCCAAGCAGAAATCAACTTCCGTAACTCCTCCTGATTGTCGGAGTCCCACGTAGTGATCTCGGGGGGAACAGACATGAGTTCGGGAAGTCTGCCACTTGATGGTAAGGCATAGTATAAGTTCAGCTTAGCAGTCATATGAGAAAGGTCTTGACTAGGCAAGGTAACTGGCCCTGTTGGAATCTGCGATGGCAAGAAAGGGTAATAGGTGTATCCTTTGTCGGATCTTAACCCATATCTGCTTAGTCCCACTTCCAGGACCGCTCTCGTAGCCCTCAGGAAATCCAGACCAGCGATAAGAGGAAAGGCGAGGTGAGTATCTTTTAGGATATAAGTATCCATATTGCATTCGTGGTCATGCCATTGAAACCTAATCTTTTGCAGGTCTCTGGACTGGTGAATCGTTCCGTCCGCCATAATGAACCTCTGTGGGCTGGAGGTAACGACTGAGGGAATCTCACCTTTCAACTGTTTCCACAGGTTTTCTTGCATTAAAGTGTAAGTGCTACCTGTGTCTAATACCGCCTTCACTTCTTTGCCATTCACCCTTACAGGCACCACTAGGAGAGATGACACTGGATGGGGTTGAGCTATTGTTACTCCGGCCAGGTTTTTGTTGAAGGTACGTTCAGCAGATTTCTTGTTGGTCTTTTCTTTGCCACTCTGAGTGCCGACTTTTTGCCAGTAGTCTTTGGCTCCCATGTGGTCCTTTTCCACCATAGATCCAACTTTCACCAGCTGCTCAACCGAGTTGACTGTTCCCCTCATACACCCGGCAACCCTGGGGTTGATGTTGTTAAGTATACGATTTACTAGTTCCTCCTCCGAGATCTCTGGTTTCCATTTCAGACATAGGGCCCGGTAGTCATATGCGAAGTCCCTCAGGCGTTGTCGTGGCTGCTGAACCATTGTCCTCAGTTTTTCCTCCACTTCTGAGAGGTAATCGTCTGAAAGAAAAGCAGCCATGAATGCCTTTTTGAAGGATCTCCAGTCCGTTACCTTGACCTTTTCCGCCTTCCACCAGCTCAGAGCGGGTCCCTTCAGGACTGTGCTCAAGGTTCCTAGGAGTTCAGCACTGGGTAGGGGTCGGATCTCCAGAAAGTTTTTACATTGCTCGATGAAGTTGAGCACCTCAGCCGTCTCACAGGAGTCGCCGAAAGAGGGGAAATCTATGCGGACAGGAGGTCGGCCACTACTGAGGAGGTAAGCACATTTGGGATTTGAGCAATCCTAGGATGTTGAATGTCATAAGTATCATTGAGCGGTGTATGAATGGGAATGGTCTCTCTAGATACCGGAACTAAGGTCGGTGGATGATGGACAGAAGAAAAGTGGGAGGCATCAGGCGAGAATGCCCGTAATCTGGAGAGGGTGGGAGTGCTAGTGAGCCTCAATTTTCTCATTTGACTTTCCCATTTAGCATCTCTCCTAAGAAAACAATCTGTTACGGCCCTTTCTAATTTTTCCAGCGCCTTTACAAAATAATCCTCCAACCCTGCCAAGCTAGTATCTACGGCCTGCCTGAAGCTTGTTTCCCGATTTACTGTACTGTCCATTGACTGTTTGAAATCTTGTTCTAAAGTATGTACTTTGTTATTGAGGGCCAATAAATCCACTTTACATTGAGTTATTTCTGATTGTAATGATTGTACCATCTCAACATTTTGCAGACAACTCTCATCATCTTCATCATCATCGGAGTGTTCAGAATCAGAAATGTACAATGAGCTAATCATTGAAGTTATTTCTGCAGTAGGATTACGCCTGGTCACAAATGGGCCTGCAGTAAAATCTGCCGCATCAGTATCATTTTGTACATTTTCAGATGTAACTGGGTCATCAGTATTAACATCAGCAGTATTAACAACTTCTGCAACTGCATCAGAATTATTCACATCCATATTGCAAATTGAAAACAAAAAAAGAGAAACTCCACAAACAAACACAATAATAAAGGGTCCCCGTACGGGCCACCAATATGTAACGCTCAGCCTAGATTATAGGTGATAATACACAAATAAAACTTTACGGTCTTGACCCTTCTTAAATGTTATGTCTGAATGTTTAGCAAAAAGAACTCACGGAGAACATCCATTCAGTTTAACCCAAAGTGTATTTACAAAAAATAAAATAAAAAATAAACACCAAGTTGTACCAAAATATATACATACATCTCATGTCAAGAAAACAAAAAATACCTCGTAATTTAAGCAGGTAAATTGTCCGTATTAGTCCCGTACAATGTACTGTACGTGTGTGTGTGAGTGTGTGTGTGTGTAGTTGAATCGGCCTCACCGGCTAATTCCTACAAGTCCGGGAGCTCGATGTGAAGCAACACTGTCCTGTGACGGAATCCCAAAGGCAAATAATCCAAAGTTCTGATAATTCCACAATGAAGATATTCCAGTCACAGTCTTGAACAGTTTGATGAGATATAATCCAGCGATCGATCGCAAATCTCTGAGCACTGAAAAGTAGCTACTGTACGCCGGGTTTTTTCCGCTCCTTTAAACGGAAGTCCAGTGAAAACAGCTGATTCGAATGACGTCACGGGGATTCCCTGGAGCTGTGCGACAGAACTCTCGCGTGAGTAAACGGGAACTCAATCACTTTTCCGGGCAATAAACACAGGTAGAATAATTATAACATAGCAGCTGGCTTATTAGATTAACTTGACTAATATACTGCAATATAAATATTCTTCCCTTATGTGGCCGCGCTACAAGGTGGTGGATTGTTACTCTCGGTATGTTCTTCAATCATAGATATATGTGTCAGGGTTCTCAAGTTTTATCAAAAGCTTGGAGTGAGATCACATGCGGTTGGGGGAGGAGCCCTAATGGAGCCCCGCCCCCACCTGGCCCCGCCCCCCAATTTTACCCATTGTTCATAATTAACCAGCACAAATTGAAAATATAACAATTGGTAAATCTGATAAATGACAGAGAAATTCATCACATCAAATATAGCCTACTCTTTAATGTTATATTTATAATATCAAAATTACAAATAAGTTATGCAAATTACAAAAATATAACAAATTGCTGCATATAGTTTGAACAGTGTCTAGTTGAAATGGTATAATGATTTATTGTGTGGTGGGACATTGTGAACAAATAACATATTAGAGTATTATTAAGGTGTGTGTGTGTGTGTGTGTGTGTGTGTGTGTGTGTGTGTGTGTACACACAAGAGTACACACTCCAGCTTATGAAATGTGTTTTGTGTTGTAAGTGTTGGAAAAATACAAATGGCAATTAATATGTTTTGACAGGATATAAAATATTAGAGTAACTGTTACTCTGCTTTAATACATAGCCTTAATGTAACTAGAAAGACTATTAATACAGTATAATATATAATTTAAAATAAAATAAATAAATACATTTAAATGTATTTAAAATAAAATAAAGAAATACATCTTCATTCCTTCCCATACCCACTAACATTTCCCTTAGTTTCAGATAACGTAAGCTAGCCAAACTGAGCCAAAGCTTCTGGCCTGGTTGCAAAGTAGTTGTAGAGTTTTTGACTGTGCACATCAATAATAATGTATACGATGGGCTATATATTAAATGTTCTAGCCTAAAAATGTTAGACGAGCTTTCTTCCAACTTACTTTCTCCATCATTCACGACGTGTGTTCGCGCGATGTTGTTGGTTACCTAGTAACGAACGTACGGTGGCCGAGAATGTTCCGTCAACTTCCGTGTGTTCGCGCGCCTATTAACGAACGCAATCTGGCCGAGATACGTGCTGGCGGTAGTAAACTTCACTTTGTGTGCCCGCGCCTCGTATTCAACGTTATATATAAAGCTTGCAGGACAACTTGGTTGACATTGCCTTTTCAGCGTGAGAAATACACGGTGTGGCGTGTGAGCGTGTGAACTGGTTGAATTGCGTGTGTCTCACGGCCAATGCGTGAGACTTGAGAACCCTGTTGATAGTAGTAGCAAAGGTTATGTAATGATATCAGTACATTCTGGGGTTTCTTGATGAAATATCTAATCAATATCAATAGTTTGAGTAACAATCAGAGAAGCTTTTTATGAAGCAATAAAGGAAGCATTTAAGCTCGCTGCACTCTCACTTGGTGTTTTGGTAAATACTTGGTATTTTCTTTGGTTTCAATTCTCTACATTTTAATTGGCCAGCTTGTTCATTGTTACAACATTATTTGTTTTTATCATGACATGAATTCATCCTTCTGCATGTTTCAAGTTCAGGTCTGGCGTGATAAAGAAATCTGATTATGTAGCAGTTTAGACATTTCCTGTAAACATATTTAAGATATGACATATCATTATGACAATCAGCATCCTCAAACCTTATCAGAAATGGACAATTTCCCTGTTGCCCCAAGCCACTACTAAAGTCAGGACTAGTCTGTGGGGCTGAACAAAGCAAACAAGTATCTCAGCTGTAAAGGATTGATGGATGATTATTGTAATCAAGGTAAAGACGATTACAGTGACATACAGGAGTCGTATATTAGGCACGTGTGATTCTGATATCCTTAATGCAAAACAAACTGTGTTTGTGTGTTCTCAGCACACTGATAGCTTTACACACAAGCACAATGCAGTAGATCTGGTGAGTGTTTTATATAGGAGTTCATGAGGGTCATTGGTGTTTATGATGGTGAATGTGATTTCACCAAGTGCAACATGTTCCAATAATCAAACAATCAGATTTGAGGGACCAGTTTACAGTTTGTGTCGAGGGCTTACAACCAGGGTTAGGAGCTTCTACACCATTCTTAATCATCTATCTTTTCCCTTTCATTTTAGTGATAACTTGTGTGACCGTGTACAGAAGGGCATCAGACACTCCAAACACAGACACAAACACTCGCTCTGACAGGTAAACTGTTCACTGATGATGTCGAGCCGCATTCAGATCGCCACTTTCGACACATTCAGAATGTTTTTGTAACGGGTTTTAGTGAATACAATGCAAATATATGTATTGTTTGCTTTTTCACTAAAATTCTTATTATTGTACTACTTATTTATTTCTGTTTTTATTTGAGCAATATATGTTGATTCCGCTATTATGTGTTTAGAGACTTTTATTTTGAATTTTGTTTTTGCCGCTGTCCTGACGCCATTTTGATGTGAGTGTGCGCCCGTTGCTCCTCGTCTTATGAGCAAATGAAGTTTACAAAGTGTATAAATTGATTCAATTTAATCTATTTTTGTATTCTTATATTGTGTTAATATTACGTATCCAATGTTAATGGGTATTTTGTTTAATTGTTACACATAATGAGTTTGTTTTGCATACGCTGGGGAGAGGAATTTGTCATCATGAAATGCCCACGAGTGATATATGAACTTCATGATGTAATCCACAGATGGTGACCAGTTCATGTTGGGTGTGACTGTCAACAAACCTCCTTCAGTGAATGGAAGGGGCAAGTGTTCTGGTCTTTATTGTACACAACACAGAGAGAAACGTAACAGCGGTCAGCTCCAGGCCGGTTGCATTGGGGCCGTGACCCGGATCTGAAGGATTGTCGAGTTCACGCGGGTGATCATAGGTAACTAAGCAATAGTGGAGAACTCGACAATCGACTACTGTGGTCTTCGACCGAAAACAGGAAGTAAATACAGGTATGTGCGCTGGCTGAATTAACGTCACTTTTATTAATATCTTTCACATCTACTGCAGTCAGATTCACCCGTGTTCACTCTGAAGGAATCACTCACATGGCTGGTGCACTTGTAATGACACATGAAGGATGTTAAGAGGCTAAAAGCAGGTTTAAAACTTGCCCCATTGAAGTCAACAGGGTGCAAATTTTAAAAAGAGGATAACACGGTGTAGGCAACACCGATTTTTGTCGTTGTTCTCTGTACTGACAGCACTCCAAATTTACAAAAAAATGAGCTCAATGTTAAAATTGACCGGAGTTCTCCTTTAATGTCCTTCTGAATGTTATCCAGCACATTATTGGTCTTATAAATGTCATTCTGAATATTAGAGATCCTGGATTGATAATCAGACACCTTCCTGCTGTTCTCCTTCACTTGGGAGTTGGTTTGTTTGAGTTCTTCTTCAGCATCCTTGAAGTTTACTTTCAAAATACATTATAGTATACAATATATTTTGTACAAAGTATAGCTAAGTTCTATTTGTCTTATAATGTACATTTGTTATTGAATACAAAGTATGGAATTTGTAGTTTTTGGAATAAGCCAAAGGTATTAATGAGCCTATAGTTTTTACTCATATTCATCACTCCACGATAGCCTCATGGGCAAGTGTGCTGATGTGCTGCGGGAGACCTGCTCGTGGATCTTTCCTGATCCCGTCTCTCTCTCTCACACCTCACTTTCCTGTCAAAACGCCAAAACTATGTTTTTAATATCACTAATCAAGCATGTAATTAGTCTCTACACAGGCATGTACTTAAAGTATACTAAGTATACTTGAAATTGTTCTAATTTAGTACACAAAAGGACACTAAATACACTTAAAGTTATGCTTTACTACAATTTTATTACAACTAAAATATACTTAGTACAAAATTAGTTGTTTCAAAATAGCACACTTCAAGTTAACTAATCATTAACACACTTTAAGTATAATGATAATTAGTCTGGCTGCAAGTATACTTAGCATTTTTGGGTTATTTACTGGAAAAATCATTGACTAAGCAAAAACTGTGCAGTGGCCACACAAACTTCTCAGATACTCTTGACCTTTGTAATCACATGCCATTGAGGCCTCAAACACATCTGGCTTTTATAGTGTTCAAAATAGTTCTACAATTGTTTTTTATTGGATAAATAAAATATTTCATCATTGTTTGAATACAAATCGTTAAGATTAACTATTAGGAACATTATCTGTCTTTTCTTCATTTCTGGAAATTCATTTATTATTTTTTAAATTAATTTGTAATGTTTGTTTGTGTATATGTTTGTATGTGTATATAAAATATGTTTTATTATTGTTATTATAAAAATATTGGGAGTAGTTGAACTGCATAAAAAGTTGTCAAAAAAAATTATAGAAACACATTTTTTATTTTATGTATGAGACATTATTACATGATTAAATGTGGAAAAGAATCCAGATTTCAATTGAAAGTACATAAAACATTTTTTTTTTTTTTTTATGATAAATGAGACATTATAAATGACTGGGAAAAAAAAGAATGGAAAAAAACGCAATGGAAAAATTCAGTTCTCAACTATTTAACGTTATCATATATTCCAGTATATAGTTTACATGCACATTAGCATAGGTTGTTTTAATAATATCTCTTTGCTAAAGCCCCACGCAGTCTAACAGAAAACAATTCATGCTTTATTGGACATAAATCAATGAAGAGAAAGGACCACATACATTCTTAGGATGAATTATGTTCAAGGATTATTTTAGTAATTAGTAATTAGTAAGCCTAATTAGTTTTAGGCTGTATTCAGCCCAGCTTCTTTTCTGATATTTCGAGCAGTTTCTGCCAGATCTGTTAATCCTTCTCTCAAGAGGTACTGAGTCGTCATGAAGGACAAACCTGCTGCAACAGCACTGCCCACACCTGGAAGGAGACTAAATAAATATTCAACAGTAGTAATGGTAGCGAGTGCAGCAGAAACTCTGGTCACAGCTTTTTCTTTGATGGCAGCAACTAACTTTGATTTGGCCAAATATTTCAGGTGGGGCTTGTTCACTTTTTCTGAAAGCCTTGACAGTGATCTGTCATCCAAACCAAATGAATAGTAGCACCTTAAGAGGAAACCCAACACTATGGCTGTATCACATGCTACTGAAAGACCAGGCACAGGGGCCATTGCTATACCAGCAGAGGGAAGAGATGCAGCCCAGATCATGCCTTAAAGAATTTGATCTTCTTCTCAAGAGATGCTGCGGAGCACACTGGCCAGGCTTGTACACTGTAAATGCAAACATGGTATTTAATTAAAAATAGTAAATTGACCTTAATAATTTTTTTTCAACCTGCTATTAACACTCACTTTTAGTAAGTTACTTGTACTTTGAGGTTGAAAAATCTTACCAGCTCAGTCTACTTGAGCTGGATTCATTTAGAAAAAGTAAGTTTAGGACCTGTGGGCATGCGCAGATCAGTCCTCTCTACGCTAGACGGCGATATATGGCCACGCCAAGACTCGCCCTTCAATAGCTACTATTGGCTGAAGGTGAAAACCGTAATTTTAAGCCACCATTGTGGTGATTAGTGTTTGTTTTAGTTGGGCTCTTGACCCTTATATCATTAATTTAACATTTTGTTTAGCTGCTGTATCTGAGTTATATCAGCCAGATGAACAAATAGAAAAGGTGATTTGATGGTGATGTTTGTGTTTAAACTTAATCGTTATTTCACAATCATTTGACTTGATTCACTGAACTCATATAGAGCCCAATTTCTGAGTTAGGTTTACTTTATTAATTATAGCAGCACTGTCCTGGTACAGCATGATGTTTTTATCCATTTCAATGAAATCCAAATAAATAAATAAAAAAAACTTTTTTATAAACTTTTTTTGTAGGCACACACAGACATCAAGAATTAGCGTATGAATCTCAACAATGGTGACAAACAGATCACCTCTGATCATAAGCTCATTATTTATTCATGCAGCAATGCATGATGGGAGCCATGAATGAGTTTTGATTGGTTGCACCCAGAATGCACTGCAACATGCTTTATAATTGTCACCATTGTTGAGATTCACAGGCTGATTCTTGATGTCAATGTGTCTAAAAACTAAAAAAAAAAAAACTAAAAAACTAAAAAAAAAAGAAATTCTAAATATTATGCTGTACAAGGACAGTGCTGCTATAATTAATAAAGTAAACCAAACTCAGAAATTGGTTTCTTTAATTTAAGTGAACTTGAAAAATGAGTGAGCAGAACTAAAAGTGTTAAGTTGTAGGTATTTAGTAATTCTAAGTGGGGTTAAATTTACATAAAGCAATCCACACAAAATGAAAAAACTAAGTTAACACTAATCATGGCTATTAAGTTACATGAACATAAAAAAAAACGTGCTAGTGGCACTACTTGATTTAGTACTGCACACTTAAAATAAACAAGCTTTTCTAACTCACTAATCTTAAGCTTACTTTGCTTAATTTTTTTGAGGCAACGAGTTTGCATACTTTTTTTAAGTAAGGTCAACTAATTACATTTTACAGTGTAGAAGAGCAGATGTCTTATGGGCTGGAAGCTCTTTTTCGAGAGTGTTTTGAAGTATTTCAAAATCATATTTATCCAAGTCATAAGATGATATCAAGAAGACTTTAGGTTCTCCCGTATCTTTTAGGTTTTTTTGACAGTCCTTTCTTATTTCGGAAAGAACTTTCTGCTCATCAAATCCCTTTTTCCTTTCCTCTGCTCTGATGTCATTGTCAATCTTGGTACGAATAAAGTAAAAGTTTTTCTTCTGTTTTCTTATTTCTTTAGCCAGCATGATGTCATTCTGTGTGAACCTTTCTGAGTTAAGGATAAAGAAGAAATCATAGTCCTTAAATTTGACATCTTTAAGGTATTTATCTGCTTTGAAGTTTGGTGATCCTATTCCAGGCAGGTCCCAGATCTTCACATTTGGCATTGTAGGATGTTCATACCCGGTGGCTTTCATTGTAGTTTCTGTAACTCCAGTAGGTGCTGCTCTGTGATCATCTTCATCTATGTTTCTAAGTGTATTTACAAAGAAGGATTTCCCAGATCCTGTATTTCCAGTCACGGCGATGTTAAGTGAGACATTTAACAACTGATCAAATGTTTCTTTAGCTTTTGCTGTAGCTTTTTCCAGGGTGGACTCGCCTGATGCCTTTACTGCCTCAGCAACAGCAGGATCTTGAGTTTCCATATTCTAAACAACAAATGTATACATTAATTTAACAACTGCTCAGAATTAGTGACATAATACTTATTTAGATAATATAATTTAGTAATCTAACTTACAACAATGAATTCTAATTACCTTAATTTCTTGGTTTCAGCAGTAGACCTGTTTATAGTGTGTCTGTCTTCAGTTATAAGAGAGGCTTGGGAATTTTTTTTTAAGGACAAAATCTGCATCTGAAACCAATATGACACATTTATGAACCAATATGAAACAAAAGAACAACAAATGTAACTACTGTACAAAGTCAAAAGACAATCACAGAGGCCAAAAGTAGTTTTGTCATATATTATTTGGTAATATGATAAGGTGTTATTAAGATGCATTTTCAACGTAACTCAAACTATTTCGAAACATACATTGGATTTCTGTAACTTGTGTACTGTGACACTCCAAATGTAAAAATGCCTTCTTAAGTTTGTCCAGGGAGTTTTTGTTGATCAAACCACATAGGAGGAGGAGCTTCTCATTCTCAGCCAAATAATGCAAATGAACTTATTTGTTAAAGATAAATGTAAAGATAAAGATTAATGATGCAAATGTATTGTAGGCTTTTAAATATTTAATCTATATATTTTTAAAGGTGCATTGCGCAACATTTCATGTTAAAAATACCCGTTTTTCTAACCCATACATGCTTAAACAATTGCCTGATGGGCTGAATGAGCCCTTCTATGATCACTGCGATTGCCTCTATAATCCTGTACAGTAAAATAAATAAGAGGGATTCGGGTCGGAATCGACTGGGCGTGACGTCACGCTCACCTGGCTATGTCTGGCAGGTTTGTGTATTCGCCGCCATTATCCGCATCAGCGAAGACAACTCAAGCGACTTTTGCAAAAGTAGAAGATGGATTCAAAGAGACCGGCTTCTAGTTCATCCCAAACCCCAACGTAACCGCGTGCACAACTCTGGTTGCAGTTTCGCGTGTCGCCAGAAGGGGGCATAGTTCTGCAAAAACTCAGAGACTTGCGCAATGCACCTTTAAGTAGTTAAAAACGTATTTGTAGTTAAAAAAAAAAAAAAAACAGTTTAATTCCTCATAGCTTGTGTGTACACGTTTTCACTCATTTCATTGAGTGTCATTGTGAAGAAGCGGACCGGATCTGGCGGTGAAATAGCACTGGCACACACTTGGTGCCTATAAATAAAATGTATAATAACACAAATAAAAATTAAAATAATAAAAAAGTAGATAGCCTATGTTAAAGGTTTACAGTAGCCTATAGTGTCCAAACTAGCACGTCTAATAAAAAATAATAAAAAATTGTTGGTCTGTTTTTGTAACATTAGTTACACATTAGTTACACATTATGTAAAAGAAACGTCTCAGTTACGAATGTAACCCTCGTTCCCTGAAGAGGGAACGAGACGCTGCATCGAAACGCTGTGGGAACGCCCCTGCGTGAGTGCGTCATGAAGCACGTATGGAATCAATCCAATGGCGAGACGGAACGTCATAGGCGGGTGACGTCATCGACCAGGAAACTATATAGCACCCCAGAAAACACAAACGCGCTAGCTTCTGATAGGCTGAAGCAAGTTAATCACGGGAATGCCGGGAGTATGGCATGGCGACGCAGCGTCTCGTTCCCTCTTCAGGGAACTAGGGTTACATACGTAACCGAGACGTTCCCTTTCAAGGGAACTCTAGCTGCGTCGAAACGCTGCGGGAACGCTAATAGCCACGTCGCCATGCGAGCAAGTGACCGTCCGTGTGAAATCAGAGCGTACATGCGGACGAAAGCGCCTGCGCCCCTGGAGTGGAGCTGAGGTCAAGATCATAAAACCTGATGAATGTGTGCGGTAAGGACCAGCCTGCCGCATCACAGACATCATGGAGTGAAACTCCTGACAGTAAAGCTTTAGAAGCGGCCATACTCCTAGTAGAGTGAGCTCGTACAGCCAAAGGTGAAGGCTGACCAGCCGACTCGTAGGCAAGTGAGATAGCCTCAACCACCCACTTGCTCATCCTCTGCTTAGATGCAGGACATCCCTTCCTGGGTGACCCAAAACAAACGAACAACTGTCCAGACTTCCTCCACAGAGCAGCTCTGTGGACGTAAGCATCTAAAGCCCTAACTGGGCAGAGCAGATTTAGTTTATCTTGGTCCTACGTCTGGAAAGGAGGAGGACAGGAAACCTGCAGTACAATAGGCCTAACAACATTAGTTGGAACCTTCGGAACATAATCTGGTCTGGGATGGAGAAAGGCCTTCACCATGCCAGGCGAAAATTCCAGGCACGAGGGAGAAACCGAGAGAGCTTGAATGTCTCCAATCCTCTTGAGAGACGAAATAGCAAGCAAAAAGATAGTCTTAAGAGTGAGAAACTTCTCAGGAACCTCCTCAATAGGCTCAAACGGAGCTAGGGAAAGACCTTCCAAAACAATGGCCAGATCCCAAGTCGGTACCCTCGTGCGGACTGCTGGCCTCAACCTCAAAGTGCCAGGAAGAAAGTGTGTTATAAGTGGGTGTCTCCCCAAAGAGACTCCACTCAAAGGGACGTGGTAATCCGCAAGTGCCGCCATGTACACCTTCAGTGTGGAGGGGGATAACCCTGTGGAGAGGGGCTGGATAGCTCAGGGAGAACCACAGTGGACAGTGCGATGTCTCCCGGGAAGCGAACAGGTCTACCTTGGCACGACCGAATTCCGTCCAAAGGAGCTCCACCACCTCGGGATGGAGTCTCCATTCCCCGGGCCTTAGCCCCTGCCTCGACAGGATGTCTGCCCCCTGATTTAAATACCCTGGGATATACATAGCCCTCAATGAAAGTAGTTTCCCCTGGGCCCACAGAAGGATCTGGCGAGTCAGCTTGTACAAGGGGCGCGAACGCAGACCCCCCTGATGGTTTATATAAGAGACCACTGATGTGTTGTCTGACCGGACGAGCACATGATGACCCCTGAGGTCTGGTAGGAAATGTTTCAGAGCCTGAAACACCGGCAACATTTCTAGACAATTTATGTGCCATAAGAGATGATGGTCCTGCCACAGACCTTGGGCTGAGCGACCACTCATGATCGCTCCCCAGCCCGTGAGGGAGGCATCCGTCGTTAGCGTGACGCGATGACAAAGAGCTCCCAGCACGGGCCCTTGGGAAAGAAACCAGGTTATAACCAGGGCACGAAGACATCGTCGCGTGACCATGATCATGCGGAGCAGGTTTCCCCTCGGGGAGAACCCCTTGGTTCTGAGCCACCAATGCAACGGTCTCATGTGCAACAGGCCGCAAGGTATAACGTTGGACGCTGCTGCCATGAGACCTAATATTCTTTGAAACTGTTTTACAGTGAGTGACTGGCCTAGCTTTGCTTGTTTCAACGCTGAGAGGATCGAAGTGATACGAGCAGGAGACAGACGTGCCTGCATCGTCCTTGAGTCCCAAACTATGCCTCTGTAATGGAGAAAGCACACTTTTCTTGGCGTTTAGCCTCAAACCCAATCTCTTGATGTGAGCGAGAACGACATCTCGATGCCGGACCGCTTGTTGTTCCGATTGAGCTAGAATCAACCAATCGTCGATATAATTTAGAATGCGAATGCCCTGGAGTCGCAGCGGAACCAGAGCTGCATCCATACATTTCGTGAATGTGCGGGGAGACAAAGCTAGGCCGAACCCGATACTGGTATGTTTCGCCCCCGAAAGCAAACCTCAGGAACTTCCTGTGTTGTGGAAGGATGGAGACATGGAAGTAGGCGTCCTTTAGATCTATCGTGACAAACCAGTCCTCGGATCTGATTTGTGACACGATCTGCCTGAGAGTGAGCATCTTGAATTTGAGCTTCCCTACTGTGCGATTTAACAGGCGCAGATCTAAAATTGGCCATCCTTCTTCGGAACTATGAAGTATCGGCTGTAATAATCGCCTGGAGCATCAGGATTTTTTCTTAGTCGAAGCCTTTTTGGCAATAATAACTGTCTTCAGATCAGTTTTACCCCTCGAAGACTTTGTCTGAGAGCGCCGCGCCGCGCCCCATTCTTTCTGTGGTGGAGCGCGAGACGCGACACTCTGCTTTGGTTTTTTTTTGGAACGGCGCCGCCTCTTTTTTTCTCTTCCTGGAACTTATCGATGACAGTGTCCACTGAGTCACCAAATAAGCCCCCAGGATTAAGCAGGGCGTCCAAGAGAAAGGATTTCTCTCTTTCCTTCATGCCAGAAATATTTAGCCATAAATGCCTCTCCGCAGCCATCAGGGCTGCCATAGAACGGCCGACTGATTTGGCCGTCTCCTTGGTAGCACGGAGGGCGAGATCTGCTGACTGACGTAATTCTCTGACAGTATCTGTACTGACCTCCTCACTCTCGCTCATATCTTTTAACAAATCAGCTTGGTATGCCTGCATGATAGACATTGTATGAAGGCATGCCGCCGCCTGACCTGCCGCCGAATAAGCTTTGCCCACCAAAGCCGAAGTGTTACGAAGTGACTTGGTGGGTAACATAGGTGCCTTAAATGATGATGCTGACTCAGGTGAGAGGTGACTAGCTAGTGCCTCTTCAGCTTTCAGCATCGACCCATACCCGTACTGACTAGCCCCAACAATACTGGAATATGTGGAAGTCTGAGGTGTATAAATACGGGAGGAAACCGGTCTTTTCCAGGACCTCGACACCTCAGTGTGGAGGTCTGGAAAGAATGGTAGACACCTGTGTGGAGGCTGCAAACGAGATGGCAGAAAACGTTCATCTAGTTTAGATTTTGTTCTAGACTCCTGTCTATCTGCTGGCCACTCAGTATTTAATTTTTGCACAGCTCTAGTGAGCACCTCCATTAATTCCTCACTTGCAGGAGACTGGGGTGATGAGTCCTCAGTATCTCCTGTACCAATACTAACAACATCCAGCTCCTCAGAACTGGATAGTTGCAGTACTGGGACCTCAGCCCGGGGGGGAAGAAACCGCAGTGCGTGCTTCTGAACCCGGAACTGAGGCACTGGATCTGACAGGTGAAGGCTGAGATAAGGCAGAGCCCGTCTCAAACCCCTCTGTCAGATCCATTTGCGAACCCCACGACAGGCGTCGCCGCTCTGCCTCGACAGAAGCGGGACCCGAGCCGCGGGGAGCACGAACCAAACCACCCTCCTCAAAGAGTGATCGGCGGGAGCGCAGAGTATTAAGAGGAAAATGCTCGCAATGCTCGCAATCAGCTCCCTCGAGAGCTGACTGGGCATGCTGCACTCCCAGACAAACTACACACAGCTGGTGTGTATCCCCACCCGTAATATAGCGAGTGCAAGGACGAACACACTGCCTGTATTGTTGTTCACTCGCCATCTCTATATGTAGTTTTATATATATATCAGAGTTTCCGCTAGAAAAAAATGGTGCCGGTCAAAGTGACCGGCAGAGGTTTCGTTTTCCGGACATTTTGATGATATGCCGGTCAAATATCGCCTCTTAATTAAGGAGGCGGGATTATTACACGATTTATTATTTATAATAATAATATTACCATCTTATGTGTTACGGATGCGTCGCGACCGTTCAAAGCGGCACTAAAAGACTGCTTTAAAACTTTCACGAGACCTCAAACAGAAAGCACAAAGCCTTTCTTTAAAACGAATTTCGTTTTGTATTAATTGTATCTTAATTTGAATCAGTGTTTCATTATCCAATTTTCTCGATTTAATAAATAAAAAGTAAATATAGCAGACAATAAATAATCACGACATGGAGGCGCCAGCGCCTGAACTGGAGCTAACGTTAAGCTATCATCCATGAACCGAAATTTAACGTATAAGGTAGCCTACTCGCCTCACACACCTAAAAAAAAAAAAAAAAAAATATATCTATTATCTACAGAAATCTTTACTTTTAAACAGAACCATTCAAAACTAAATAAAACGATGTAATCCGTATGAAATGTGTATTTCTCTCCGGCGCGTTCACTACTGCGAAGATCGCGAGACAGACTTCATATTTGCAGCCGACACAGAAAACACTTCTTTATTAATAGACAATTAAAATGTCTCACTGCAATATTTTACATATTCATAATCATTACTTTTGCTGGTTCTTTGTGACAGCTTTTAGGTGCCGTTTACATGAACGCGTCACTGCATCAGCACCGAAAACAGAGAGAGAGAGAGAGAGAGAGAGAGAGAGAGAGAGAGAGAGCGTTATGAAAAATTGAGTGTGAGGGATTTGTTCACTTCACACAAAAAGATCTTGGAATGAGATGGCTAACTGTAGTAGCGTTTAGTCCACTGCCTATAATAGCCTAATTTAGAGATCACTTTTTTTTTTTTTTTTTTTTTACGACCGCCGACAACTTTGATCGGTTAACGTTGATACGGTCAACCATCGATCAAACAGTTATCGGTTAACATCCATACTAGAGAGTAAACTTGACGGCACTCGCAAGAAAATGGATAAGTAGCTACATAATAAAATTCACAAATATTAGGCCTACACCATTTAAAAAATACATAGGCTACTGAGTTACTAAAACATTCTTTGTCAAATAATAGGCTACACCTGTTTGTTCACAGTTTTAACGTTCATGTTTCCATTTGTTTAATTTCAAGATCTGAGGTGAATTATATCCATTGTTGCTTTTACAGCTACAACGCTGGAGCACTAAATGATATTCAAAGTCTGATTTCACGCTTTTAACATTAAATAAAGCACATAAACAGTACCAGAGAATATCATTGCCAGTTTGCCACACTTTGTGTTTGATGTTCCAGCGCGACGTCGCAGAAAAATAGAAACCGTTTCTAAATTAGAAATGTCGCGTGTCGCCATCGCGTCTGGTCAGGACAAACTCTGATTAACATGGAAAAGATACATTTTATCGCGTGTCGCGTCGCGTGTAGTCAGATAGGACACGGTGTTAGGCAATTTTAATCGGACAATTTGACCGGAGAGATTTAATTTTGTCGGACATTTCTTTTTTTTTTCGGCCAATGTCCGGCAATTACCGGACAACGGAAACCCTGATATATATATATATATATATATATCTATATGTGAAAAACTCCTGTTTAGTGACACTAAAGACAGACAAAAACACTTCGACAATTTAGAGACAATATGATTCACACACAGAGCGCTTGCTGAAGTCACAGAAGCTAGCGCGTTTGTGTTTTCTGGGGTGCTTTATAGTTTCCTGGTCGATGACGTCACCCGCCTATGACGTTCCGTCTCGCCATTGGATTGATTCCATACGTGCTTCATGACGCACTCACGCAGGGGCGTTCCCACAGCGTTTCAACGCAGCTCGAGTTCCCTTGAAAGGGAAATGTATTCTTAATCTTTTAAATATAGTCTTTATTGATATTATTATTATTATACCATTTAAATGTAATGCTTTTTTTATTTTATTTTTTACAATTTGTATCCTAGGCGTATATAAATATATCTCCCATGAAAATAACATGTCAGGAGAATAACACAAGAACATTTACTCTGTGGTCAGCATCTTTCTAACAGGTTTAAATACGGGCTAAAGGCTGTCAGGGTTCTGTCACTTTAGTTTACTTTTGTGGAAGAGCCCTGACACTCCTGTATTTTCTTGTCTTTGTCTGAGCTCGCGGTTTCGAGCCGTGCTCTCTCGTCTGTACTATTCCTTGTTAAATCCAGGCACTTCGGTCTAGTTTGGTTTCGGTTCTGTGTCGGATTTCAGACACTCATGCTCCGTGTGTTTGTATTCTGTTGTGAGCGCACAGGGTGAGCTTACACTCATTCTCTTGCGCTCTGTTCTGTCGTGTGAGCATGCGTCGTGCGTTTTTGTGTTCTGTGTAGCAGTTTGAGTTTACACCGGCTGCATTCTTTCATGTCCTGATTTGTCTTGTGATTTACACTGGCTGTGTGCTTTCATGTTGTCATGTGCTTATGAGTTCTCATTTGCTGGGTGTTCATGTCTGGTTTTGTGCGAGCACATGGCTTGTGATTTGTTTTTACTGACCATGTGCTTGTTTTTGTCTAGCTTGGTGTGAGCACATGGCTTGTCCTGTGTTTCCTTTTGCCATGTGCTCTCCAGTTGATTGTCTAACCCCGCACATCTTGTTACCTGATTATTAGTTCATTTTCCCCACCTGCCCTCGTTACCTGTCTTGTTTGCTCCCTTTCTATTCTCCTTGTGTTTGCAGTCATGTACCAGATCGTTGTCAAATGTTGTACTTTACCGCATGTGTTGCATGTCAAGTCCTGGTTTCCCCCTTGGGGTAGTTTTTGTTTTGTTTTCAAGCTAGACAATCTAGCTTCAATCTAAATCACTATCGCTCGCAAAACGAGCTAGCCTGTTAATCTGCCATCTGTGTTTGCCCTTTTTTTTTTTATCTTGCACCTTTCGAGTTCATCAAACAACTGTGGTAGGTAAGATCAGTCAACAAACATGGTGAGTAATGTCTTCTCCTATTATTGTCACTTGCACTTCATGTCATATGTATAGCATAGCCTTCTCTGTCAGCCCAAGGGCTTTACATGTGATAAATGCAGGGAGATAGTCAGGCTGACGGAGAAGATTTCAGAACTAGAGACATGCATCCAAACTTTAATCGAGAATAGTAAGAGTGCAAGGGCTTTAGATACTGCTTTGGATGCGACTAGCTTAGTTAACACTGTACATTGTTCAGTGAAACACCCACTGAGAATCCTGTTGATTGTGCCCTAGTAATTGGTGATTCGATCACACTGAACGTGAAAATAGAGACACCCACCATAGCCACATGTTTGCCGGGAGCCAGAGTGCCTGACATCAAAGCAAATTTAAAAGTGTTGGCTAATGCTAATCGTAAATTCTCTAAGATGAGTATTCACGTCGGCACTAATGATGTTCGACTCCGCCAGTCGGAGATCACTAAAATTAACGTTAAAGAGGTGTGTGAACTCGCAAGTACGATGTCAGGCACTGTAATTTGCTCTGGCCCCCTTCCTGTTCGCAGGAGTGATGAGATAGTTAGCAGATTGTCATCACTAAATGGCTGGCTGTCTAAGTGGTGTCCGCAAAATAATATAGAACTCATAGACAATTGGAAAAGTTTTTGGGCCAGACCTGACCTGTTGAAAAGAGATGGTATTCATCCCTCCTGGGATGGTGCTGCTCTTCTCTCTAGTAATATGGCACATAGTCTTAGAGCTCAAACATGAGAATCTGGGCCTCAGGTCAGGAAGCAGACAGACTGGCTAAACCGACCATCTGCTAGCGGCCTCGCGTCACCCAGGTCAGATAAATCCCATCACATAGAGCCTCTTTCACCTAGATATCATCATATAGAGACTGTGGGCCCTATCTTGCACCCAGCGCAATTGACTTTGTACACCGACGCATGTTTCATTCCTATTTTGCACCCGCGCAAAGCGCGCTTTTCCCTCCACAGAAGCACGTCGCTAAACTAGGGAATGAACTTGCGCTCCCTGGGCGGTTCAGCGCAAAAAAGGAGGCGTGTTCCGGCGCAAACAATCCCTGGTGCTATTTTACTGTTCCATAAAACAATTGCGCCACTGGCCAGAAAAAACCTAGTCTAAAGTCAGTGGCGCGTTGCGCGTTGTTCATTATGCTATTTTAAGGGCGCGTGCTTGACCATAATGTATAGCGTGCACAACGCAATTTGATTCTCTAATCTACACAGAAGCAGCAGTTTTCATTTTTGCAAATCATATTATTACAAACGATAGACAGAGAGATAGAGAGATAGATAGATAGATAGATAGACAATTTATTATAAAAGCATACATCTAGCTTACACATTTACCCACATTATTATATATATGCCTGTTTAACCAAAGCTAATTTGGGTGTGTTTCTCCATCCCCAACGTCACTTCTCTCTCTTTTACGGCCGTGACGAGAGCGTTGCTCTCCTCGGCTGTGAACCGCTCCTGGCGCGCGCCTGGCAAATCCGCCGTGATAATAGCAATACGCCAAGGAAAAAGTGCATTTGCTCTTAAAGGGAATGTGAGATGATGCTCTGATTGGTTTATTTCACGTTACGCCCAAACCACACCTATGAATAATGAAGCTACTTCAGACGCAACAGCGCCGAGACCCGCCCACAAAGTTACTTGCGCTTTGCGCTTTGACACTTGCGTTTCAGATCGTTAAAATAGGGCCCTGTGTCTGTTCCCCGATTTAGGACATACAAAAACAATTCCAAACCCATCTAAGGGTAAACATTTAATTGATGTTCAACAAATAAAAACAGATATAATACAAATGAACAAATGATAAAACTCGGGTTGCTGAATATTCAATATCTTACTTCAAAAGCACTTATTGTTAATGACATGATTACAGACCATAATCTAGATGTGCTGTGTTTGACAGAAACCAGGCTAAAACCAAAAAATTACATTACTTTAAATGAGTCCACCCTGCAAGATTACTGTTATAAACCTTAACCTCGTCTGAAAGGCAAAGGGGGTGGTGTTGCTGTAATTTATAGAAATATTTTCAGAATTACTAAGAAGTCTAGTTTCAAATATAATTATTTTGAAGTGTTGGTGCTTAATATAACAATATATAGTGTAAATGATAAATCACGTTTCAGATTTGTGCTGGCTACTGTATACAGGCCACCAGGGCACAATACAGACTTTATCAAATCATTTGCTGACTTTCTATCAGAATTAATATTGACTGCAGATAAAGTACTAATTGTTGGTGATTTTAATATACATGTAGATAATGAAAAAGATGCATTGGGTTTGGCATTTAAAGACATTCTTAACTCTATTGGAGTTGCACAACATGTGTCAGGACCTACTCATCGTCGTAATCATACTCTAGATCTAATATTATCACACAGAATAAATGTTGATGCCGTTGAAATTCTGCAGCAGAGCGATGACATCTCAGATAATTATCTAGTCTCGTGTAAACTTCATTTAGCCAAGGCGGCAAAGCCGACTCCATGTTACAAATATGTTAGACCTATCACTTCTGCCACTAAAGATTGCTTTATTAATAATATTCCTGATCAGTTTAATCATCTTAGCATCCCGGATAGCTTAGACGAACTCGATATTGCGACAGAAACTTTAAACTCTCTCTTTTCCAGCACTTTAGACACAGTTGCTCCATTGCACTTAAATAAGATTAAAGAAAATAGTCCAATGCCATGGTACACCGAGCACACTCAGCCCCTTAAGAGAGCAGCCAGAAAAATGGAACACAACTAGAAGAAAACAAAACTAGAGGTATTTCACCATTCCATGGAAAGAGAGCTCGATTACATACAGAGAGGCTTTAAAAGCTGCTAGATCTGCTTATTTTTCAACCCTATTAGAAGAAAATAAACAAAACCCTAGGTATTTATTTGAAACAGTGGTAAAACTAACGAAAAATTATTAAAAATTGATAATATCAGGGAGAATATTATGACTATGCAACCGTCTACTACAGTATCACATCAGGCAGTGCATTGTAGTCTCCCTGAGGAAAAATTTTATTCATTCATTGCTATAGGAGAGGAAGAATTTTCTAAACTCGTTAAATCTGCAGTTGGCAAGTCTGGCGGATTGAGAGGATTTAGCCAAAATTTTTAATGTTTACAATTCTCATGTCTCTCCCCCATTACCACCGAGCACCCTCCTGTCGAGTTCGTGCTCGTAAGTGCGTGTGCACGAGATTTTCTGTGAACGTTCCCGTCTCTTCAGCATCGATCTTTTCTAATTTGCATGTGTTTTCTTTTCCTTGGTTGTTTTGGACCTCCTAGCTCTGGTTGTTAACCGAGGAATTGGAAGTTTGTTAGTAGATTTTCTCTTCTCCATCACGCTTTATACAATCCAACACACGGCGAACTCCAGGCGTGTGCATGTGATGACGTGCGCGAGGGGGTAGGGGGGATCTGTGGTGTGTGCACGAACTGTGATTGACAGGCAGATTTCACACAGCCCTGCGCTGATTGGACCAGAAGAACCGGGAGCGGTGGGTTTTTGCCAAACACATAACAGGCTCTAGGTGGAGGTAGCGTGGTTTTTTTTTCTAAAACCATCTGGTGTATGCTTTTCTGTCAGAGCATAGTTTCGGTTTAAGTGAATATGATCAAAAAAATCTTGCCGACTCCAGCTTTAAATCATCTAAATCGACAACATGTATGTTAGACTCTATACCGATTAAGCTAATGAAAGAGATGCTTTCAGAGGTCATAGATCCTCTTCTTAATATCATTAATTCATCTTTGTCTTTAGGATACATACCAAAAACTTTTAAGCTGGCTATGATTAAACCGCTTGTTAAAAAAATGCAACTTGATCCTACAGAATTATTCAATTACAGGCCGATCTCGAATCTACCTTTTCTGTCAAAGATATTAGAAAAGGCAGTATCTTCACAACTATGTTCCTATTTAGAAAGAAATTATATCTGCAAGGATTTTCAATCAGGATTTAGACCGTACCATAGTAATGAGACTGCTCTCATTAGTCACAAATGATTATCATCCGATCGTGGTTGTATCTCCTTATTAGTGTTACTCAATCTTAGTGCTGCATTTGACACCATTGACCACAACATTCTTTTACATAGACTCGAAAATTATGTTGGCATTAGTGGAATTGCACTAGCATGGTTTAAATCATACTTATCTTTCAATATCATACTTATCGTTATCAGTTTGTAGCAGTAAATGAAGAGATGTCTTATCGATCACAAGTTCAGTATGGCGTACCACAAGGCTCAGTACTAGGACCGCAGCTGTTCACTCTGTACTACCATTAGGAGATATCATTAGGAAACATGGAATTAGCTTCCACTGTTATGCTGCTGATACTCAGCTCTATATTTCTTCACGCCCCGATGAAACTTACAAATTCACAAAATTAACAATGTATAGCAGATATAAAAAACTGGATGACTAGCAATTTCCCAAGTTTTACTATTTAACTAAATTATACTAAATTAGCAATTTTACTAAATTCGGTAAAAACAGAGATTCTAATTACTGGACAAAAAACTTCCTCGTAATAACCTAGAATACTGTCTAACACTTGATGGCTGTTCTGTCAAGTCCTCGTCGTTGGTTAGGAACCTGTGTGTGTGTGTGTGCTCTTTGATACCAATCTTTCATTTGAAAGTCACGTGTCTAGTATCTGTAAAACCGCATTTTTCCATCTTAAAAATATATCTAAATTATGCCATAAGCTCTCATTGACAAATGCGGAACAATTAGTTCATGCGTTCATGACCTCAAGGCTAGATTATTGTAATGCTCTACTGGGTGGTTGCCCTGCACGCTTAATAATCAAACTACAGCTGGTCCAAAACGCAGCAGCTCCAGTTCTTACCAGAACCAGGAAGGGTGACCATATTAGCCCGGTTCTGTCAACACTGCACTGGCTCCCTATTAAACAACGTATACATTTATAAATATTGCTGATTACTAACAAAGCACTAAATGGTTTAGCTCCGCAGTACTTGAGCGAGCTCTTAACGCATTATAATAGGGCTGAAACAATTAGTCAACATTGTCTGCAGCGTCGACAATAAAAAATTAAAGTAGTCGTTTAGACGTAGACGTGACCTAATGTAAGGGCCTGCAATATCGTGATTTGACCACTACGGCGCTGTAGCGCTAGTGTAATTCAGCCGTTACAAATGCTATTGCGGTAGAAACACAGCGCGAATTATGATGGAGTGCAAACGAATCCGAACTAGCAAGGTGTGTGAAAGTTTCACAAAACTTCAAACCAAGAATGCTGTCATGTGCAATACATGCAAGGCGGAACTTACTTTTCACGGGAGCACAACATGCATGTTAAAGCACTTAAAGAGGAAACAAGAGGAGCCGGTGAGAGGTGAATGTTCTCCAGCTGGAGCTAAATAACTAGCAGTAAATCACATTATTATGAATGCAATACTACTAATACTAGCAATAATATTAACAATAATAATATAATTACAGTAATGTGATTTATTTTTGCATAGAATAAAGCTTGATCGAGCTTAAGAGTCAGGGCTGTTTTTATTATTGTAACACTATTAGGTATTACAGTCTTATCACTTCCCTGTATTTTGTTTCATATTCATGAATACTTACAAAAGGAGATGTTATCACGTCAGTTACTTTTTCATACTGTAAATTAAGAGGTGAATGAGAATGTCTCTGTCAGCTCAATTGTCATGTCAATTTGTATTTTATTTTATTCTTATAATAATTGTTTGCAGATTAAGTTTGTGTGTAATGCATCTGATTAATTTTTGTTTATTTTTTTCTATTGAAAGAGAACAGAATATTTAAACAATGCTTAGAGAGCATTTGTGTGTGATTTGAGTTGGAAAGAAATCTGAAAACGTAAAGAGAATGACCTGTTTAGTTGGCTCAAAGTTCATTAAAACAACCATTTCAAAAGCTGAAGTGATTTTCTTTTTTATATATTATAGTTAGAATATGTATAACTCAGTGTTTTAACTAATTGAAAAAGCTGAATAATCGTTCCAAACTTACTGATTAGTCAGCAAAATAATCAATGATTAGTCGATTAATCGTTCTAATAATCGTTAGATTAATAGATTATCAAAATAATCATCTGTAGCAGCCCTACATTATAGTCCTTCACGTCTATTGCGATCTCAAAATTCCGGCCACTTAATAATACCTAGAATATCAAAATCGACTGCTGGCGGTAGATCCTTTTCCTATTTAGCAGTCTTCCTAACATTGTCCGGGAAGCAGACACACTCCGTCAGTTCAAATCTAGACTAAAAGCACATCTCTTTGACCTAGCATACACATAACACATTACAGACTTCTATAATTCAATCTTAGGCTGCATAGTTTAGATCAGCCGGGACTGGGAACACTTCCCATAAATCCTGATGTACTTGGTACATCATAAGAAGGATGGCGTCTGCGCTAATATTAGTATCCAGATCTGATGAAGGACCAGCGCCAGGACACGACAACAACGCAGTCCTGAAGTGTCAACTAGTCTCTTCCCTGTGAAGGCCTCCTTCCCTTTACCTCTATACAGATAAAACGTTGTCGGGATAATTCCGGTTCGCATGGCTACGCAGACACGACAAACATTTTCTGAATTATAATTTAAGGCATAACAAGTAGTTTGTTGAGGGTGGATTTGTGTTGATTACCTATCGACCGAACACATGATGCGCATGTCCGCGCCGTCTGCGTTTTCGCGGGTTTGTGTTTTTGAGGTTTGCGCAGAGAAAACGGATAATCGTTTGCACCTTCGAACCTATTTCAGGGAGTGCGTTCTCGAGACACCAGGCACTTTTTGTGCAAATGAGCAGCCGGAGCGTGTTAAGGGTTTTCTGTTAGAACGGTGTCGTGTTAGCGGCCACTAAGTTAATAACTCATGATCTTTACAACTTCACTGTTACGCTAATTTCTATTATCACTGTAAAGCTGCTTTGAAACAATCCATACTGTTAAAAGTGCTATATAAATGAAGGTGACTTGACTTGATTGTTGTCATTTTAGTAGCCTCAAGCCCACCGCTTGACAAAGTGGATAAAAAATTTCATTTGTAGTTCATGATTAAAGTTCCTGATAAATAAGCCTTAAACGTTCTTTTCAACTATGTTTTTTTCCCAATTTACCTCATACTACACATATCCACGTGTGTGTGTGTGTGTGTGTGTGTGTGTGTGTGTGTGTGTTTACCTCAGCAGACAAGCACTAAAATGTCAGAAACTGTTCTACCTTTTATGTTTAAACTGGAGTCGGACAATGATGGAGAGACTCGAGAAGAAGTGACAACATGTAGAAGCAACAGGACGTTTCTGAATGGTTATATGATGAATTTACGATGTGGAGTTGACTATCTTCAAGTCTTTGATTAGCATATGCTTCATGATAATCTATAAAATCCTTGTGTGAGGACTGTTGTAAAATGCCGACAGAGTGACATGCTATTGCATACGTGTTACGTACTGTATAGCATGTGAAAAGACGGATGCAACAGCTTGAGCAGAATCACACATGTGCTCGACTACAACAACTCTTTCTCTTCTCAACATGGACTGTGTTCCCGGGGCAGGATTTATGTAAACTTTAGGGTTGGTGATGTCACTAACCCGGGAGGAATGTTGTGTAGTCCCTACCAGCCGTTTGTTGTAGTCCTTATGTAGCAGGATGCAGTTGTTTGGCTCATACTTCCCTAAGTAACACATAATTTACTGTGCTGTGAGTGGTTCTGGGCAGTTAACTCTGAGCCAATCGCGAGGGCTAAACCCCTTTATAAACCGGGACTTTTCTTTTGACAAGTGATGTCACCGGTAAGCGACTGGTTGTCTTGTCTACATGCCCAGCGACCTGATGTCTGCCTTGGTTATTTGTTTACCGTAGCGCCGCAGGTATGGTTAGCTTCGTTTCTCTTTCCACTCGTTGACTTCATAACTTGGGCTTATATGGAATGTTTCGTGCTATAGAATCCCCAGTGCGGCAGCAGCCCTTTCACCAGCTGAGTGTGCGCCCCGCTATCAGTGACCAGAGCTCAGGGCCTGTGACGCTACGCTGTTAATCATAGGGAGTGCTATTTAACCGGGGATGCAGCCGCCAGTTGGCTACATCGACGCTGAACATCTGCTGCTTTGCTTATGCTTTTCACATTACGTGTTCACGGATTTTCGTCGTACCCGGTTGCCTTTTCACACTGGACCAAGGATTATTGAACTCAATGATTAGTTTAAGTTAACAGGCGGCTGGCTGGCGGGTTACATCGATGCCTGTTTAACACTGTTTGATCCTTCTTCCTGTCTTTGTTGTGAATCAGTGTTTGAGTGTAGAGTGTTTGATGGACTGACACCACGTTAATTGTTTTGTTTATTTCTTTTAACTCTTGTATGGAGGCCTTTTCTTGCTGCTGATATCCAAGAGGATTGGCCTAATTTTTTATTTCTTTTGTTTGACCTTTTTTTGTGATTTGTCCATGTTTAATTGTTTATTTTGACTTATTGTGTGATTGTGAGTCTGTTCATATTGCTAACCCAAGTACCACCTTGGGCTTTAGAACGGGTGGCTTATTAGACATTGTTTATTGTAATTTGTGTGTAATTTTGTTTAACTTTCATGTGTCTGTCCTTTGTCCAGGTGCTGAGAACTGCCAGTGGGAGCAGTGCCCCTTGTGGTGGTGGGTCCCTTGGTGTGTGCTGTGGCTGCGTGTTCACCAAGTGTGGTCATTTCTCTTGCGGTGTGTGTGAAATTTGACACATGTGTTTGGGGTGTTTTTCATGGATGCTCATTGCTCGAGCCACTAGCCTCCCACTGGTAAGATTCCGCCCTATTGTATGAAGGTAAATCAGTAGCAAAACTCGAGAGCACGTAAATGTGAATTTGAGAACATGTACACTAAATATTTGTACTTGTACATGAACATTTACACTCACAGCTCCAATGTGAAAACCTGTAAAATAAAAATCTGAAGTTGAATGTTGAAATTTGCACTTGCATACAATAGTCACAAACCTGTATTCTGAATTTGAAGCTGCAGACAAGTAGACACAAATGTGTAAAATGCCATTCACAGAAATACAACAACAGACACAAACTTGTAATATATATTTTGCGTTTAATCTTACGTTCACATTCGCGGTACTTCCTCAATTAGGCACTTACAACTTCTCAAATCTTTCACAGCAATTTCAAATTTCGCGCCTTGACTTTTGCTACTCTTTTCGCGATATATCAGGTGCAAAACTAACTTGTGCACTTGAAACTGAGAGGCGGCGAGAGAGAAAGGGGGGCGGGAGGAGGGGGGGTCAAAGGAGTCGTTTTATTGGTTGGCAGCTAGCCAATGAAATGGGACTTCGATGATGTCACGAAACCCGTGTGCATTGAAACGTTAACATGGCTTAATGGGGGAGGGGCCAAGATGGTGACCGTGTAAGGTATCTTTTAATGAGCGCCTGCATAAAAATTAAAATATATCTGGAAAAACTGGCCAACCAGCATACATACGAAGTACAGACGAACTGGAAACCGTAGGCCCGCATAACAATCTACTGCAACCTAATGTCGAATCGTGGAAGGAAAAGACTAGGCCTACATAACGTCCAAAACGACATCCCTGAGGTCCAAGGTAATGCTAGTCTGATAGCACAGTGTCACGACTACAGCAGCATGTCGACACACAGTTGTACCCGAAGAGTTTCCTGCACTACCTGTAACCCCATGCAAGTCCCCGGCGGCGAAAAAGGTTCTTTACGGACCGGGAGATGTATCTGCAGAGAATAATATTGTCATTCACACCCTGTCCAAACTCATCAATGAGCGATCAGATTCGTTGGAAAAGAAAATAGACGGTAATACTCTAAAAATAGAGGGCCTGAAGAAAACGTTGGATTTTGCGTGCAATGAGATTAAAGACACACAGAGGAGAGTAGAAAATGTCGACGCTCGACTAAAAAAAGAAGAACAAAAGTTGTCTAAGCTCCAAACGCAAATCTCTGATATGGAATCATATGGCAGAAGGTGGAATCTAAAGCTCTACGGACTTAAAGAAAGCCAGAATGAAAACGTCAAGAAGAAGGTGATGGAGCTATGCGAAACTATCCTCCCAGAAGAAAAGCCCAAAACTGCCGAGGCCGTCGACATCGCACATCGCCTTGGGAAATCGGGGCAAATAAAGCCAAGAGCCATCATCATCCGGTTCTTTCTCCGATCCTACAGAGATGCACTTTGGAAGGCTGCAAAAAACCACCCATTCCTGCGTGACAACAAGCTCCGTTTCGCCGAAGATTTATCACAGACGACCAAAGAGGCAAGAGTGAAGTTCTGGCCCGAGATAAAGAAGGCGCGGAGTGAAGGAAAGCCTGCCTTCTACGTCGGTGCCCGTGCGTTTATCGATGGACGAGAGCTGACCTGACTGTAATTTGCAATGAGGTGGCTACCCCTTGCCCCTTGCCATTAAGACTTTAATGTTTCTTGAAACTGCGAGTTTCTTATAAGTACAATGTTTGGACATTTTCAGGTTCAAGGCCTACAGGTATGTTTGTACAGTTGGTCTGTCTGTCTCCAGCCTGGGTTCATATTTGGCTTCGTTTTGATTATTACATTGCGATCATGCAGTGCTGCTCAGTGTTTCGATTTCTGATTCTTGTTGTATATCTCGAGTTAATTCTCTAAGCATTTCATTTTCAATATTTTCGTTAAACGCCAGGGGTTTAAGAAATATCATTAAACGTAAAGCTCTATTTTTATTTGCAAAATAGCAGAACACAGATTTATGTTTTTATCAAGAATCTCATTCGGTTTCAAAGGATGTTAATTTTTGGAGAAGTCAGTGGGGTTTTGATTTATGGTTCTCTCATTGTAGCGAAAGATCAGCAGGTGTGTTAAATTTAATACATAAGTTTAACGGCAATATTATACATACAGACACAGACTCAAAGGGTCATTTCATCTGTCAAATTATAGATTACAATAAGGTCATTATTATTGTTTTAAATGTTTATGGGTACAACTCAAGTGCAGAGAACATTCAAATGTTTGTGGAAATAGAAAGCAAACTTAAACATTGGTTACTTAAATTCCCTAACGCTCTAATAGTATTAGGGGGTGACTTCAATGAGGTTTTAAATCCTCAAATAGATAGATGGCCACATGTGTGCGGTAATAAAATCAGTTTTCTAAAACCTTTCATGGATAAATTTCAATTGGTAGATATATGGAGAATTAAATTTCCTGATACAGTTATGTTCACCTGGAATAACAAAGATCTTACAAGGCTTTCCCGTATTGACTTTTGGTTAGTCTCAAAGAGCCTTAAAGAACAAGATATCACAGTAAATATTTTACCATGTCCATTTAGTGACCATAAAGCTATATCGATTTCAATTAATTTATTCCCCTCAAATAGTCATATTAAAGCCAATTATTGGAAACTAAACAACTCTTTACTTAGTCATCAAGAAGTAAAAGACAATATAACTCGGTTAATTACGTATTTTTTCACAAAAGCCAAACAGGAGCAGTCATTTTGTCTAAACTGGGAACTTTTTAAATATGAGTCCTCTAAATATCTTAGGAAGTTTGGAAGTAACCTTGCTAAGATTAGGGCTTCTGAGGAACAGAATATAATTTCCAAAATTTCGTTGCTTACTCAGATGTCTCCAGACTTGCTAACAGAAGAGAACAAAATTGAATTATCTAACTTGCAGGAGAACTTGGATGGGGTGTATAGAAGGAGGGCTGCAGGTGCTTTCATCAGATCACGAAGACAATGGCTAGAGGAAGGAGAGCAGAACTCTACTTATTTCTTTAATTTGGAAAAGTATAGGGCCAAATTGAACACTATTAATGAACTTGAAATCAATGACACTATAACTGATGATCCGAAGCTTATCTCAGAGTTTTGCGACACCTTTTATAAGGCACTATATAAAACGAATTACTCAGAATGTGATGCGCTAAATTTTGTGGATTCTCTACAGAATATTCCTAAACTCTCTGTGTCAGAAAAAGATGCTTGTGATTTCCCTCTTTCTCTAACGGAGGTTAAGAACTGTATAAATGGGTTGAAGGATAATAAATCACCGGGAACAGATGGGTTAAGTTCTGAATTCTATAAGTTATTTTCTTTAGAATTAGCACCCTTTTTATTGCAAGTATTCAATGAGAGTTTATCAGCTAATGTATTGCCATGGAGTATGACTCAGGGTTTAATAACCTTAATTCCAAAACCAAATAAAAATTTACTTCTAATAGATAATTGGCGCCCGATCTGCTTATTAAACAATGATTACAAAATTTTGGCCGTCATCTTTGCCAAAAGAATTAAAGTCGTGTTAGCATCCATTATCGATGAGGCTCAATCAGGGTTTATGCCCAACAGACATATTTCTGACAATATTAGGCTGGTTTTAGACCTTATTGATTACTCAGACTTAATTTCGGAAGAGAGTTTTATTTTTTTTTCTTGATTTCCGCAAAGCCTTTGACACCGTGGAGCACAATTTTCTTTATCTTTCTCTTAAAAAATTTGGTTTCGGTGACTTTTTCTGTAATGCTATAAAAACCCTCTACACTAATGCGAACTGCTCTATAAAGCTTAAACATGGCTCTTCAGCTAGATTTGATGTACAGAGGGGTATCCGCCAAGGATGCCCTATCTCGCCTTATTTGTTTCTACTTGCAGCCCAACTTCTATGCACCTACACTGTAAAAAAAACCTGTAAATTTACAGGAAACTGTATTTTTTACATAATTTTGCCGTTTTGTCATTATACAGTGAATACCTGTTATTTTACAGATATTTGTTGTAATTTAAAGGTCCACTATTAAATTTACAGGTAATTGCTTTTATTTTGGTTTTACATTAATTTTACGTTTTTTAAAGGAAATTCTCTGTAATTTTATAGGGTTATGTGTAATTTTACATAAAAAAAATAAGTAATATTTTACAGATTATTTCTGTGGAATTAGAAAACAAAGAAAATAAGGTATAACTGCAGAAATCAGCAGTCACTTAACATGTTTTCCTTAAAGATTATTAAGCATGTGGGGGTTAAAGTGAGTTTTAAGATTTGTACACGCATTAGGCAGGCCTATTTAATTATTTATAGTCTTTTAATTTTGTCTTGCAAATAGATGCAAATAGAATCATTTTGATCATCATTTGTATTCGCCCTTAAATTTCATTTAGGCCTATATTATTTTATGTATTTTATGAATCTTTTTCCAAATCTGCGTTGCTGCACATTGCGTGGCTTTGTGTGCGTTTGTATGTTTGTATGTATGTATGCATGTATGTGTGTGTGTGTGTGTGTGTGTGCCCGCGCGCGCGCAGATTCAAATTATCCGCCATTACGTTTCCGTTGCTTAGTCCCGCCCACAACGGTTAGCTAGCTGCAGATCTGTCTCTGTCGTCGATCTGTGTCAAGGGCAAGCGGGAGATTTGAACTCAGTCTACGCTCGTGAAGTGGTCGTAGATTGTGATCACAGTTTTTCAAAGCTATAATCGTATTCGACAGAATACGATTATAGCCGTGATAAGCCGTGAGCAGGAGCGCTGAACAATATAGTCCGGGTGTCAGTCAGTCCGGAAATAACGCGTCCTTTTTCAGTGAGCCTGGTTCGTCACAGCAGAGCAGACCTCATTCCGACCGATCAACGGCTGAGGTAAGAGTCTCATATACTAGCTACATGTGAACGATATTTTGTATTACATTTGTGTTAAGTGGTTAGACAGTTTCCATGCTAACGTTAGCATTCTTAAATGATGTTCAGTCATAACTGGCGTCGAGGGCAAAACACTGAAAATGCAGCATGCGTCTTTCAATTATCGATCGGTGTTAAGAAAGATCAGTTGAACCCACATCTCTAGCTACTTGTTAACTTAAAGACCTAAAACAAGCTTTAGTAGACTTGTTATTCATATTAAAGTCCATTATTGTGTATAAAATCTTCCTTATGATAGTCAGTAACATAAATCTCTTAAATGGCGGGACATTTTGAAACACTGTCTGGAAGCTGAAAACTTTTCTCTTAAAAAAAAACATACTTTATTTTATTATAGTAAAATTGTAGTAAAAGCGTTTTTGGCTGATTTTTTTACCGTTGTAATAACCACAGTTTTACTAAAAATAGGCCTACTGTGTTTATTTTGTTTATTTCGTAATAGTTAACGTGACTAACTTTATGATTAAGACCATTAAGAAATCGAAATACTGTAACGTACTTGTTGATAATGATACAGGAAAGCCTAGAACAGGAAGACTAGAAGATGAATACAACATGCTGAACCCCTAGGTGTAACTGATGCAGCTAGGTCACAGTAAATCATATTCATCTAACGTTAACGTTACTTTCTATAAATGTAACTTAGCTAAAATCACATGGCAGCTCAAAATATTATTGTTAGCCTTTCCAGCTCAGCTTCAAGATCATAGTCAGTTGAGTTTTTGCATTGTCCCAATGGAACATATTCTGACGTGTAAATCCAATACTGAGTTTTAAAATAACTTTAGCTTGTGTGTGTGTGTGTGTGTGTGTGTGATTTCAGGTCACGTGGAAAGCAGATGATCATGGCAAACAAGGTATGGGAAGAATTCATTAAAAAATATAAATCATAATGGTTCTGATTCCATATGATTGCACTAAAAGTATGCACAAGGTTTGGATTTGCTACAACAAGATCACAATTGTGTTAGATTCCACCCATCTTTCTTTGTTTTTTTTAACTAGGCTGAGGCTCTGTCATTTAGAAACATGACTTTTCCTATCACTACTATCTTAATGACACATATCTCTACCTTTTATTCCAGCCAGATGATCTGACGGTTGCTGCTCGCATCTCAGCCTACCTGATGGAAAATTCTTGCTGGATGAATGACCTTCACCTTTGAATCAGCCTTGCCAAGACAGAACTGCTTATGGTTCAACTTTCAGCCATAACATACTTGCTGTGATCCTGCTGATTTGCCTTATCATTTGGAGGATCAGGACCTTCTTAACGAAGCTACACAACTCTCTTGTTCTATCCAGACTGGACTATTGTAATGCTCTCCTGGCAGCTCTTCCAGTATCAGTCAAACCTCTGCATCTGATCCAGATGCTGCAGCAAGAGTTGTCTTTAAAGGTAGCCCTATGCCTAAACTCACTGCTTCAGATCTATGTGTCCTCCAGAAGCTTGTGTTCTGCAAGTGAACGGCGCCTTGTGGTGCCATCATCCCAAAGAGACACAAAACCACTTTCACTGACATTTACCTGTTTCCTGGTGGTGGAATTCACTGCATGAAAAGTGGGATTTTCGACAGTTACCGGCGCTGTAGATTGTCGTGGAAGTTCAGGTTTACGACCGCAAACGGCAATTTACAGGCAACACTGCAAACTGTCGGAAATTGTCGGAAATTGACGTGGGACTTGCTTGCCCCGTGACCCCCCTCCCTCTAATGCTTTAACATGTAAATGAGACTGCTGTGAGCTTTACAAATGCAAATGAGGGTAGCAGGGGGAGTTTTATCCCAGGTGACTCAAAGGTATTAACTTAATTCTAAAAAAAATACAATATTTATTTATAACGCAAAATTAAAAACAGCCAAGGCTGACCAAAGTGCTGTACAGGGCAATAGATAAAATGCAGGGCAGAAACAGGACAATTAAAAAAAAAAAAAAATAGTTGTGTCAAGGGGTATTAAAAGTTTTCAAGGATGTTTTGAAGATGGAAATTAAGGGAGCTAGTCTGATATAGAGAGGTAGACTGTTCCAAAGTTTTGGGCCTGCAGTCGCAAAAGTGCAGTCGCCTCGTTTTTTAAGTCTGGATCTGGGCACGATGAGAAGACAGTGATCACTGGATCTCAAAGTACGAGATGGAGTGTACGGGCAGAGGAGATTGGTCAGATATTGGGGGGGCGGTTTGTTAAGAGCTTTATACACAAATAGTAAAATTTTAAAATCAATCCTGAATGTGACAGGTAGCCAGTGGAGTTTGAATAAAATAGGGGTGATCGACTCATATTTGCGTGTCCCGGTGAGAAGTCTAGCCGCTGCGTTTTGAACTAGCTGTAGACGAGAGAGAGAGGCCTGAGATCAGGGGCGCTGCTAAGGATTTTGGGCCCCATGAAAAGAATCTTGACAGGGCCCCCAACACAGCTGAGACTTTTTTCATATTAATTTACATAAAATCATGGTTTATGGTATTTTGACCATTGTCACAGGCGTTCCACTAACAATTTAGGCCTACTTACAAACCCACCTTTTCTTGTGAAATATTGGGTAACATACTGTCGACCCTTTGCCTCTTTCCAGGGTTTCCCCAGGTTTGATCACCCCAAATTTAAGACTTTTTTAAGACCTTTTTAAGACCACTTTAATGAAAATTAAGACCTACATCGCATCCATTATGCAGTCGTAAAACACCAGATCAAATCCCAATAATGACTATTACTAACAAATGTTTTAATTAAAAATACATTTATTATAAAAAAAAACTCATTCAACAACACACTGCAAAGTGATGTTTTTGGTAAATATCAAACATTCATAACAATAAACAGATAAACTAACTTTTCAAATCGTCTTAGTAAAGTTTCTCAGCATTCAAATTGCTTCAACCATTGCTTCAGAGGGGTAGACAGATAGGTAAGAGAGATATAGATAGTAGGGGTGTAACGGTTCACAAAATTCACGGTTCGGTTCAATACGATACACTTGTGTCACGGTTTGGTACGTTTTCGATACAGCAAAAAGAAATAAATGCCAGAGAATTTTTACTAACACACTTTGACCAATGATGGAGCTATAATAGACTCTTCTTAGGAGCATAAACAAAACAGCTCCTTGGAAAAAATGAAATGTAACCTAATATTGTAGTAGTTATAAACAAAGGTCTATTTTTAGTTCAGATTAACATTTGAGGGCAGCAATGTATTCATAATGTCAAAATAAAACCAACGTAACGTTACTTGAAATCATTGTAGCCTACTATTCCTGCCAAACTTCCATGGTTGCAGTTAGTGTTACTACAGTAAATCCATGGTAAATGTTGCTGATCTGTGGACACTGGATAGTTCATTCATGGCACAATGTTTCTTCCTGGCTTCCACGCTCTGTTTGATCCGTTAAAAACGGAGAAATGTGAATGTTTCTCACTAGATCTCACAGCGTTGTTATTGCTTCTGTGGCGAATTCAAATGATTTATTTTCTGGATCTCTTATTACCGCTGTGTAACAGTGTCGCTTGATCAAGATCGCTCAAGCTGCACTGGTCCAAACTGATAAGCGGTCCTTTAACCACACAATAACGAGTAGCCCAGTTTCGTTCCGCTTACATTACGTTTGCACATTTGATGTTGGACATTGGACAATGTTGTGGTCGCGCCGGCGTCTCTTACATTATGAGCGCGCTTGCCACGCGCAACTCGCATTTGAGGCATTTTCACTTCCTCTTCCGTCAAGTTGATATTTATTTGTGTTGCCTGGATACAATTTGGGCGGACTGAACCATTTTATGATAATCGAGAGGGGGAGAGGGGCCCACGGACGTTTGTGTTTCCTAAACAAATAAAAAAAATTGACACCAGGAAACAGCAAATAGAATAATTTAAAGTTAATAATTTTTACTATCAAATATATTTTTTTAGCACCACAATTTTATTGGGGGCTTCTCTGGGCCCCCTCTTAGTCATGGGCCCCGAGAATCGTCATCGTTTACCCCCCCTTTACAGCGCCCCAGCCTGAGATAGCCCAAAATAATGTGAGTTACAATAGTCTAAGGCCATCCTTAAAAATATTCTTGTTTGCCGTAACCCGACCGACCCTGTCAATTTAGTAGCCTACCGACCCAATTATTTATTTTTTCCCCCTTTTAGTCCGACCGACTTGCCGGCTGAAACTTGTGTTAAGACCGACCGCTTTTTTGTAACTCTTCAAACAACTAATATAAATGCAATAAAATAATATTAGTTATTAAGTATTGTGAATATAAATTCCGTAGGCCTGCATACAAACATAAGCTATAGCAGTGTGATTTTTATTTCAAAATAAGAGATTTTTGTTTAACAGTAACACCAGTGACACAACTCCAGGGGACCACTACTTTCATTATAAATTTTATAATATGTATTCTGCATTTTTTTTATATATATCATTTACATAATATATTTGATAGTTATGTATACATTATTGTATTTTAAATGGTGTAAAAATCTGTTATTGACCTCAAAATAAAGCATTTTCCCTCTGTACATGACTGTGGGGACGAGCACTTCTGTGGTGCTTGAAATTCTATATAATTCATAAAAATCAAATATTGCCACATTGATGGCTCAAGAGGGTGTAATTGTTCAAATAACATATTGTTTTATTTTAAAATGTAAAGAAATTGTAACCCTAAAGTGTTTTTTAAGTGTAATATTTCTGTAAAGGCTAGGGACAGAAAAATGGACATTTTCATAGAATGACCCTCTTACATTTTAGCATAAATTGATATATTTAATGAAAGTAGCTAGATTAGTTACTATGTGTCATTAGCAATAGCCAATGTTATGTAAAAAAGACACAAAACCATTTATTTCAACAATTAATTTCAATCAGGCTTTGCCACAAAGGTAAAATGTGCATTCCATGCAAACAGCATCATAATCTCTTAGAGCCCAACCACTGTGCATAATACAACACGAACAGAAGATTGTATTTGACTCATGCTGCATACACATACGTAATGACAAGAATTATGCCTACTGTACATATAGAGTTACAACTACGATTAGAGTTGTTTACATAAAATGTACCTCGTTTCTATTTTGCATTAAAAATGTTTGTGGCCCCTTTAAGAAATCCCTCTCTTCTCGCGATACTATTCACTTGTGCTGGACGCGTGCGCGCGACCAGAGAACGGCAGCCATTTTTCATTGTTCAGGAGAGCTCCATGACGGTGCGTGCATCGATCGGATTCTGTGTTATATGGTCTTCTTTCTTGGTAAATATTACTTCAATATCTTTAATATGCACAAATAAGTTGTGAAGCGAAGTTAAAAGAACATTTGATGTGTTCATTTTTGTTTATAGATTTATTTGGAGCGCATGTGTGACGAGTGAACCTCGTGGTGATCGGACGGTAAAGGATTGGGTATGTACGTTTCATGGTTTATGGGGGAAATTACTGATGGCATGTTTATTTGATAAATCTGTTAATGAGTTGAATCTATATTCTGTGATTATACAGTATAACTTAATGGTTAAATGCATATTTCTGGTTCCGCATGGCATGATTAGCCTAAACGTGGGTTGTGGCTTTGTTAAAGTGCTTTTATTTCTCTTGTAACTTAGGCCTAAGTTACCTCAGCCACTGCCGTATTCCAGTTTGTGTTATCGTATTTAATTGTAACATATTTTGGTTTGGAGAAATCAATTTAAATCTGACCAGTTGCAGTGTATTACACTGCATTTCAGTTTGAATTGAGTTAAGTATTCTGTGGATTTGGGCATTGATCCACTGGTTAAGCTTTTTGTGACATTTGATTGTCATCTTCAAATTTACTGAAAACTGTTTCTACAATTTCATTTTTTTTTTTTTTTAACTAGTGAAATCTATTTTTTTTTCTTGTGAAATCTCTTCGAACAAGGCAAACTTTTTTCTTAATCAGACTTTTATCTGTTTAATTGTGCTTCCATTGACCGCTGTCACTTATTTTAAACAGCAGTCAGAATAAAACCCCAATTTCAAAAAGCATAGTTTGCTTCCGGTGTTTATTTCTGCAATTTCACCCGGTTGCATTTTTTCTTTTATTGTTTAATTTTACTGTGACTTATGTTGTTCTTATTAATTTTACTGTGACTTATGTTGTTCTTATTAATATCACTCTCAATTAATTGTTTTCCAGCTGCCTTTAAGACATATTACACGACAGTGCGCAGGAGCTTCAGGTACAAACAACCAGATCTTGCATTGCAGGCGGAAGCTGTGGTGAATTCAGCTCGGAGTCGAGCGAGAAGAAAGACGGTAAGATTTATTAGATTAGATTCGTTTTTGGTCAATGTGACTATTTTTTAGGTGCATTAATAGATGTGTGTTGTCCATACGCAGTGCATTGCGCAGTATTGATTGTCTTTATTGGTTTTAACAGCTGCTAAAAGCGAGACAGAGTGTGCTAGCTGAGGATGAGGTGGGCCTTCGGAAGTGTGCTTCCATAGACCTGATGTCTGATGAGGAAGACGGCATCGTCGGCGGGGTGTCTGGATGGATTGTGCGACCTCCGTCCTGTCGCAGCCAGGAGCTCACCGAGCTCTGTGCTACGCTGCAGTCGAGATTAGAGGCGACTCCAAAGTACAGAGCAACGCACCACAGACGTCTGCAAAATGGACCGAATTCAGACAGAATGCCGCTAGTTACCTGCAGCTGTATTTAGTCAGGCCTTGTGAAATGTAAGAATATTCTGTTTTTCACGATTTCATCATAAAGCAAGAGGTCATGGGATTGATGGCTATTATTTGTTTAATAATTGTAAATAATCCTGTAATTTACAGGAAGCAGTATGCCATCTTCACAACTCTGAGACAAATTGTGGGCGCGACGAACTGGAGCAAGGTAAAAAAATAAAATAAAAGAATCTTACATTCTTTTATTTTTTTACTTTCATAAAAACTTACAAACATTTTAAAGGTAAGATTCAAAGAATATGCTTTCATTCTCTTGTATAAGAAAATAGATCCGTTATAGTTTACGATCTTAATCATACATTTTGTTTCCATAGAGTAACCTCGCCTCATAACGAGGGCGTAACCTCACATTTACTCAGAGCTATGTCTGCAAGTCCAGATTTTCATGACGCTGATCATGACGACATTGTAAGTAACTTTTACTATTTTCTCCTTGTTTCATTTTACTGTGACTTGCGTTGTTTTTATTCATATCACTATCATTTAATTGTTTTCCAGCTGCCTGTAAGACATACTACGAGATAGTACGCAGGAGCTTCAGGTACAAACAACCAGATCTGGCATTGCAGGCCGAAGCTGTGAAGAGTTCAGCTCGGAGTCGAGCGAGAAGAAAGAGGGTAAGATTTTTAGTCAATGTGACTATTTTTCACGTGCATTAATAGATGTTTTGTGTCCATACACAGTGCATCACAGTACTGATTGTCTGTATTGGTTGTTTTTACAGCTGCTAGAAGCGAGACGGTGTGCTAGGTGAGGATGACGTGGGCATTTGGAAGTGCGCCACCATAGATCTGATGTCCGATGAAGTTCAACCACCAGCCAGGAGCTCACAGAGCTCTGTGCTACGCTGCAGTCGAGATTAGAGGCGACTCCTAAATACAGGGCAACGCACCACAGATGTTTTCAAAGTGGATCGAATTCAGAGAGAACGCCGCTAGTCACCTACAGCTCCGAAGATGAAAACAGACACTGAGCTTCCAATTTGTTGTGTGTGCAGATGATCTATGCTTTGTACATAGGTGTATATTGTTTTGTGTTTGTGCTAATAAAGCTCTTTCTTTGAATAAACAGCATGTCCCTGGCAAATTTTCCATTCCTTTATAAATTCATGTCCTTGATGGTAATAATAGTGTAGTCCATAGGTTAACAATGACATGAATATACCACAGAATAGCATATTATGAATATAAAAAAATAATTTATATATTATTTATATGAATATTATAATTTTTTGAATTTTTAATGAGCGAGGGTGACCAATAGTAACAGATCTGCCGACCAATCACGAGTGATTTTTCTTGTTTAAACCACGTGGGTTCAACCAATAGTGAGTGAGGAAATTCAAGCCTTTCTCTGGCGAGCTGCTATTCATATGGTAATTAGAGCCATTCACACCTCCGGCGCGAGCGCTCTGCATACGTCATGGTTCGTTTCCGACAATATTCGGCACAGACGAACGCGACGTTCACAGGCTGTAAATTGTCGTTAACTGCCGAAAATTAGGGAGATTTGCGGCCGTTTACGGGGTCGGAAATCCCAATTTTCATGCAGTGATTACCTGCCCAACTCAACACATTTTCAAGAAACTGCTAAAGATCCATTTTTTTCATAAACACTTCACCCAATAAAACTAAATCTTTGTAAAAAAAACTTGCTGTGTGTACTGTGCTAGACTAACTGGGACTTGTCACTGCACTTGTTGCTTTTTATTATCTTTAATTATTATCTTAATTGGTAAGTCACTTTGGATAAAACTTAATTGTAAATGTTAAAATAGCCTAAGTTATACTGTAAAGGTATAATTGCCTTTTATTGTGGATATTTTTACATGTTCTAAATACTAAGCTTCTATTTCCTATCAATCACTTATCTTGATGTTTAGTGTTTGTTCAATTACTAATACTGTAAATGTGCAGGTATTCTGTACTCATACATTTAGTTAATTTGAAAGAATTTGACTGTACATTTGCTATTATTAAGAACTTAATTAGAGATTGATCAAAGTTGTGAAATTGGATCTGTACAAATAAAAAATTAAACTGTAAATTAACAAACATTTGTATTAGAATTGATGTACTTGTGTGCATTTTAATACATAATTTTATTGTTATTTTACACAGAAAAAAACTATATTAAAGAAAATGACTGTAGATAGACAGCATTATTATATAAAATAATTTTATAAAACCTTAAATTTACAGTATTTAATTGTTTTAAAGGTGTATATGTCTTTTTTTAAACGTTAAAAATCCCAATAATTACATAAGATTTAATGTAATATTAAAGATACAATCTGTTATTTAATTGTGGAAAATTACTGTATTTTAATGTGATTGGTTTTTGCCGTTTTTTTACGGTAATTTTCTGGCGCCCCAGCTGCCGGAATAATACCGTTTTTTCACATTTATTTTTTTTACAGTGTACATTAAATCAAGCACCTTACAAGGTATCACCATAGCTAATAAAACTATTATTATTAGTCAGCTGGCAGATGACACCACATTGTTTCTAAAGAACAAATTACAAATTCCTATTGTCACTAGCCTCATGGAATCCTTTTCAATGGCATCTGGGCTCCATTTGAATTTGAAGAAATGTGAACTATTAGCTATTAAAGATTGTAATGTTGACTCAATTATGAATATTCCTGTGAAAAATTCTGTAGTTTATCTTGGAGTTACTATAAACAAACATGATACTCTCAGGTGCTCAGTTAACTTTTCCCCAATTATTGAAAAAACAAACAAAAAATTAAACCAATGGCTTCTTCGTGACTTATCTTTAAGGGGCAGAATCTTACTCTCTAAGGCAGAGGGAATCTCTAGATTAACGTATGCAGCTCTCTCGTTAAGTGTAGATACGCAGACATGCAAAGCTATAGACAAGATTCTGTATGACTTTGTATGGAAAAACCGCACCCATTATGTGAGAAAGTCAGTCTTAATGAATGAGTACTGCAAGGGTGGCCTTAATTTTTTAGATTTCTCCACACTGAACCACACCTTTAAAATAAATTGGATTAGGCGTTTTCTCCGGTGTCCAACATCTCTGTGGAACTTTATCCCACACCATATTTTCACTTCACTTGGTGGTCTCAATTTTGTTTTATTGTGCAACTATAATATTGACAAGATTCCAATCAAACTTGCTTCTTTCCACAAACAAATGCTTATGGCATGGTCAATGATTTACAAACACAATTTTAGCCCTCATAGATTCTACATATGGAACAATAAGCATATTTTGTTTAAAAACAAATCACTTTTTTTAAAACAATGGTTTGAAAACAATATTTTTTTGGTTAGCCAGTTGTTTAATCAGGATGGTCGGCTTTATTCTTACTCTGAATTTCTCACTACATTTGGCATCCCTGTCACCCCAAAGGATTTTTCTGCTGTCTTTGATGCCATCCCTACAGGTGTAATATCATTATTTAGAGGTGTTTTGGGAAATGACAACCCCCCTGTATTAGGGAATGTTTTGGAAACACATATTGGTAAAAGCTGTCTTTCAGTTCAGAGTAAAAGTGTAAATAAAAACATTCGCCGATCTTTTCAGCAAGAAATTATCACTGTACCATCATCAGTGCCATATTGGTCTAATTTTGTTGGTGATATGTGTTGGAATAAAGTATGGCTGCTGCCGCATACGCTTTTTTTTAACTAATAAAGTTAAAGAAATTTCATTTAAGATGCTTCATAGGTTTTACCCAACTAATCATTACCTACAGAAGCTTAAAAAAGATATTGATGTTAATTGCTCCTTTTGTGGAGATCAAAGAGAAACACTTGTGCACTTATTTTGGATGTGTCCTCATACTAGGCTGCTTTGGAGTAAACTAAGTAAATATATTGCCGACCATATTTATCTTGACTTTATGCTGAAATGGGAAAATGTACTGTTTGGTTTTGTTACCCATGACATGAACTTTACCTCTGAGTTTTATCTAATTAATCTAATTATTATTTTGACCAAGTTTTACATTCATAAATCGAAATTCCAGAATAAGAAACCTACCTTTATTGAACTTTCTGTTAATGTAAAACAATACATCTCCTCCATTTCCTGCTCTACGAATAAGAAAGCTGTTAGGTCACATACAATGTTTTTGCTTTACAATGCATTTGTATGATTTATGTATTTTTATTTTCTTCTTTTATTGTATGTTATTTTAGTTGTCTTCTCCCCTGGCGTGATTGTTACTGTTTGTACACAAAAATTGTACTTGATGTACTTGTATTTTGATGTTTAAAAAAAAAAAAAAAAAAAAAAAAAAAAGTTAACATGGCTTAATGCATTAGTACGGACTGATATTAAAAGAAATAAACGATTATCAAACTCAGTAAACACAATGCTTATAATGCATACTACAGAAAAGCAGATGAGCACAGAATATGACGAAAGAAAGCAAATGTGTGTTCAGTGCAAATAAACTTGATGCCTGTGTTTTATTAATAATTTAACGAATTATGTGTTTTTATTTTTATTTTATTTTAATAAAAAAATATTTTTGTATTGGACCACTGTCTCTGGCTATCCATCAACGAACATGAGTGCCTGGTTGAACAAAATACTTAATTCTTTGGGTGTAAGTCCCATCGTGGCGTAGTCTGCAAACTAACTGGGCCTAAGCCCTGAAATGTGTATTCCTTCTGCCACACTTAAAAAACAATTTCTTTAAAAGCAAATATTTACTTTACTTTTGAGCGTTGTAACTTTGCAGATGTTGTTTATGCTCAAACAGCAACATTTCACATCTAAAGTTCGAAAAGTGAAATCATAATCAACCACCCCTTTAATGGTCATAAAGTGTGAGATGATGCAAGTAGCTAAACTAAACATTTCATAATTGACAGCTGTTTTAAGATATAATTGTTAAAATGACCAACAAAAATAATCAGGCAAACTAATACACTTTTGACTGATTTCACCATTTTGAATTGAAAATAGGCCTATATAATTTGCATTACATCAATTTCTGTAATAATTTTAGTAACTGTCATTGTGAGAGAACAAGAAACATTAGCCAAGCCGTTTTTCAATTTTAGTTTAAATACTCCTCTGAAAAGCCTTATAGTTATGTTGTGTTTGTTTTATGTTTGTGAATAGACATGGCTTTATTGTTCTCTCTGGAATTCCTCCACAACTTGTAATATTAAAAAAAAAAAAAAAAAAATTGTTGTAAACAGCATTTGTAGGCAGAAATATAGAGTTCTGTGCGTGTGTCGTGTATAATTAAAGCATGTCAATCAACATTACCACTCCAGTGAAAAAAAGTATACTTTATTGTAGGCCTATTTGAAATATAGGCTATTACCTTTTTTTTAATAATCTACATTGCAAAAAAAAAAAAAAAAGATATATATATATATATATAGGCTATATTAAAAGTAGATATTAGCATCATGCTTTTACCTATTTTCACAATACAACTTTTAACACACTTTATAATTGTAAGATTTTCCTTACCTGAACAATGTAAATGACCTGGGTGCTGTATTCAGAAATGGTTGATCTCTCCAATAATATCCATGAGACATGCCATTAAATACAGCAGTTAAGTTTCACTTTGACAGATATGTGGGAGTGGGGTTTGTGGTTTTCAGAAAAATCACGTGTGTTATACTATTCAACAGTTGTTATTCAACTGGCGGCCCGCTAATCATCTACAGAGGTCAAGTGGACCGCACGTTGAAAATACACGGTCCAGCCGTCTATCTGTGTGTGGTGAAGTGAGTGACTCGTTGCCACGTCACCCTCATTACATATATGGCCAATAGGGTTCTGCCCCTTGGGGTATATAGACTCTTTGGATGCTCCCTGGGATACGTCATTGAAAGCCCGCCCCTTTGTCATTCATTCCAAGAGACCGCGGAGGTATGTGTGTCAGCCGTGTAGCCGGTTGTTTTGATGTTAGTATTAAGTGATGTTTCATTGTGCCTTCATCTGTATCTGTTTAGTGTGACACTCGGCCATCGAGGCTGTGCACGTTCTCGTGGCGACACCCACATTGTGGTAAGTTCTAATGTTAGTTTTTAACTTTTTGTGTAGTTTGTTTGTTTGAGCGACCTGCAATGCGTTTTAGTGTGGCGTGCCTTCGGTCTCCCATTGGTGTGACGTCTCCTCATAGCTGCGTCGGAGTATCAGCTGTTTATTGACTCACTAACATCGGATGACTGTCATATGATTTCCGTGTGCCTGTGATTGTGTGTGTGCGCGCGCCGAAATTGAATCAGGGTGAGTACATTTACGATCGTTTCTATTAATCTGCAACTGTTTTTAATTAGATAGTTAATGAATATTTGTGTTTAGGAGTTCTCTTTTGCCCGTGTTAAAGCCAGGCTGAGCAGCTACTTTAGCAACTTGCTGTCAGCAATCCATGCTTCATTGAGCCACGTTTGCTGCTTTGTGGAAGCCGAACATTACTGCTGGACTCCACTTTATCTATTGCTCAGGCAATTTATTTGTTCTTTCGGGCTCAAGTGGGCCAGAAGGATTACTTTATTTGGTCTCATAATTTCGTGTTTTTTTTGTTTATGTTGTATGAATGTGGCTGGTTTTGTTACCAGTCCTTAGCCGCATGATCATCACTGTTAAATACCTGTGATTTATTACATGGAGTGATAATTAGCCTACCAAACTGGTCCCATCATTTGTGTAGGTTGGATTGATTGTGTGATTTTTGTGTTGTGACCGTTTGAATGGTTTATATTTATTTTCTTTGTCTTTATTATAGATGACCATTTATCTTATAACTTGATTTTTGTTTTCATTATTTGTCTCATTGTGATTTGGTTTATCTCTAATCATTTCTATATTTATTTCTTTTCTGTATTCTGCAGGAGCTGGGTTTTCCTGGAGGCAGGCTGGTGGTTTTAGCTGCAGGCCTTCACCCTAAGTAGGGGTTATAAGTGTGGTGTGACTTTTTATCACTATTTTGTAGTGGAGTGATTCTTCAAAGTGTGTTTGATTGCCATATGCAGCTATAGCTAGCCTGCTTCTCTGTGGTCTCAGCCCCTGCAGTGATCATATTCTTTTTGTTTTGGTTGCCTTTTTGATTACGAAATGACACAATTGATTGTGTTATTTGTTTAATTGCTTTCTTTAATAAAAATTGCCTGTTTCAATGTGAACTCACGTCTCTTGCCTCTCCTGAGTAAACGGACTTGTGTCCTATTTATTAGATTATTTCCCCGGTAATTCGGGGTGGCGTAGTCACTACTAGACGGCCACGTATTGCTACAAGTGGCGCAGTCGGCAGGGTCGCACAGAATATCTGGCAGAGACGTGAGTTGTATATTTTGTTCTAATAATTTAATTTTCTTTTTTTGTGTGTTTGGTGTTTCTTTTTCTTTTCCTTCAGGGAACAAAGCAGCAGACGTGTGCTCAGACGATTGCAGTTTTTGGCTTGACCTCCATTTGTTGTGGGTGCTGAGTTCTGCTAAATTAAGTAGGTACGTGCTATTAGAATGGAGGGAGAATTACAAGAACTAAGAGAGCTTGTAGCTCAGCTTAGAGCTGACAATGAGAAATTGCGACAAGAGAGGGCCTCTGAATTGCAGGGTGTCAATGTGGCGGGACCTAGCACCTCTGCCACAGTTACTGCTCCTATACTTCCAGCGGCGACTGGTAATATTCCAGTTACTGATAGGCTGGTATTTGTACCTAGAGATAGAAGGTGTCCAAAATTTAGTGGGAGGGCTGGGGTAAATATTGATGAATGGGTGGAGGAAGCTAAAGCTTGTATGAGAACCCGTCATTTATCCCCTGCGGATCAGGCCTTCTTTCTCTTTGACCACTTGGAGGGGGAGGCGCGAGAAGAGATCCGATATCGGTCAGAGACAGAGCGAGCGGACCCTGAGAAAATTATTAAGGCATTGCGTGAATTGTATGGATGTTCAGTGTCATATGTAGCCTTGCAGGAAGCTTTCTTCTCCCGGAGACAACAGGAGGGGGAAACACTCTTGGAGTTTTCCCTCGCCTTGATGAGTCTACTGGAGAAGGTTAAGCAACAGTCACCGAACGTAATGGCAAATGCTGAAATGTTGTTACGTGATCAGTTCGTTGAATATGTCAATAACAGTATGTTGAGACGTGAGCTTAAACAGCTGGTGCGCCGACAGCCCAATTCTACTTTATTAGAGGTGAGGAGTGAGGCCCTGCGATGGGAGCAGGAAGGGATGCCGGGGGGTGTGAGGGCCCGAAGTTTATCCGTTCCAGTGGCACACGGAATTCAGTATGGCGTTCACGGAGATTCATGGGTGGTAGCTCGTAGTTCACCCCAGACGTCCGAGTTGGGTGAGTTAAGGGAAATGCTGAAAGCACAGCAAGAGCAGTTAAATCGCCTCACTCAAAGTTTCGCTCGACTGTCAGGCCCAGAGATGCGTAATCGAGTCCCTCGTAGTGGACCTATAATCTGTAGAAGGTGTCAAAAACCAGGCCATTTTGCCCGAGAGTGTAATGAGGAGCGGGTTCTTCAACGCGCTCCTCATTCCACTGTACCTATTGCTGGAGATAGGCAGTTATCTACTTCCGTGCAGTCGGAAAACTAGTGCCCATCGAGCTGCGGAGTCACAGCTCGATTGGGGACATTACCGGCTCAGTTTTACCGACGGGTTCTGTTGCGGCGTCTAGTTTAATGTCGTCCTGTCCTCATCTTGTTGTTTCCATAGGTGGAGTATCGGTGCCGTGCTTGGTTGACACCGGCTCAATGGTCTCCACCATTACGGAAAGTTTTTTTCAGCGACAATTTGCAACATGGGGACAGGAGCGACTTAAGTCATGTCAGTGGTTACAGCTTCGCGCCGCTAACGGTTTTGCCATTCCTTATATTGGTTACATAGAGCTGGATATTGAGCTCTGTGGCCAAGTCGTTTCCAATTGTGGGGTTCTTGTTGTTAAAGATCCTCCTGGTGGCTTGTGTGATCGGATTCCAGGGATCCTTGGAATGAATGTTTTAAAACGATGCTACCAGGATCTCTTTAGTCAACATGGCCCCGCTCTCTTTAACTTGCCTGATGTGTCTAAAGCTCCGCAACTCGTATCTCAAGCATTACAATATTGTAGTGTTAATGTATCTGGCACAAACCATATAGGTAAGGTCCGTGTACGGGGCCGTAGGCCTTGCCGTATCCCAGGGGGCATGCTTAAATTTGTTCCGGCAACTTGCTCTGATGAATTCTCTGCGGGAACCGTACTCTTTGAGCCTCCTGAATCCGGTTTGCCCGCTGGGTTATTGGCTTCTCCTGCAGTAGTTCGGGTGAGCCAAGGGACAGCTTATATACCTGTTGTTAATGTTGGTGTGACTGATGTAGTGCTCTATCCACGGTCAATCATGGGCACGTTGAGCAGTGTTTATGTGATCAGTTTACCCACAGGTGTTACAGAGGTCCAGCCGGTTGTTGCTCTTGTGGGGTCGCAAAGCGCAGAAGTAGCACCTACTGTGCAGGAGCAGGTGGAGGCCATGGACTTGTCGATTTTGTCAGAGGGAGAGCAGAGTCAGGTGAAGTCTTTACTCCGTAGATTTCAGGCAGTGTTCTCTACTCAGGAGACGGATTTAGGTTGTACAAATTTAATTTCACATGATATCCCCTTGGTGGATGAGACTCCAATTCGGCAGCGTTTCCGGCGCATACCCCCATCGGAGTACGAGGTAGTAAAGGCCCACATAAATCAGTTGCTTGAGGCTGATATAATTCGAGAGAGCTGTAGTCCATATGCCTCACCAATCGTACTGGTTAAAAAGAAAGATGGTGGACTGCGCATGTGTGTTGACTACCGTCAACTTAACGCCAGGACTAGGAAAGACGCGTTCCCTTTGCCCCGAATAGACGAGTCCCTTGATTCTCTGAGTGGTGCAAAATGTTTTTCGACCCTCGATTTGGCCAGTGGGTATAATCAGGTTCCAGTCACGGAGAAAGATCGGTTTAAGACAGCTTTTTGTACACCCTTTGGACTCTTTGAGTGGAACCGTATGCCATTTGGCTTGTGTAATGCCCCTGGCACCTTTCAGAGGTTAATGGAGCGTCTGTTCGGGGACCAACAGTGTCAATCCTTGCTCTTATACTTGGATGATGTGGTAGTATTTTCCACCTCTGTAGCACAACATCTGGAGCGGTTGGAGGTGGTGTTGAGTAGGTTAGAACGTGAAGGACTTAAGGTCAAGCTAGGTAAGTGTGCGTTTTTCCAAAGAGAGGTGAAGTATTTGGGCCACGTTATATCAGCTGAAGGGGTATCAACAGACCCTGCGAAGATTGATGCGGTAGCTGATTGGCGAATTCCATCTAATGTGGCAGAGTTGCGCTCGTTTCTGGGTTTCGCCAGTTACTATCTGCGTTTTGTGGAGGGGTTTGCCAAATTGGCAGCCCCCCTACATAAGCTGGTTGCAGTGTGTACTGGTTTGGGATCCAGAGAGCGAGGGGATCAGGGGTTTGCTGGTGCTTGGACTGAACAGTGTCAGCTAAGCTTTGAAGGGTTAAAGAACAGGTTGTCTACTTCCCCCGTGTTGGCATATGCAGACTTCTCCCTGCCCTTTATATTGGAGGTGGATGCAAGCCATAGTGGGCTCGGTGCCGTCCTCTCCCAAGAGCAGGGGGGTAAGGTACGCCCTATTGCTTATGCCAGCCGCGGCCTGAGGCCCACTGAGCGCAACATGACTAACTATAGTTCCATGAAGTTGGAATTTGTGGCGCTCAAGTGGGCAATGACCGAGAAGTTTAGGGAGTACCTATTGGGTCAGAAGTGCCTTGTCTATACTGACAACAATCCCCTTAGCCACCTGACATCTGCTAAACTGGGAGCTACCGAACAACGTTGGGCGGCCCAGTTGGCCGCCTTTGACTTTGAGGTTCGGTATCGTTCTGGCAGGAGCAACCGAAATGCTGACGCTCTTTCTAGACAGAATTTGGGTTGTCAGGAGATTCGGGAGAGTTTCTTACCGGGGACCATAATTCCAGCTGTGGTAAGGCAGGTGGCAGAGGCCGAACCGGTAGTACAGGTGAATCAAGCAGTAATTGCAGCATTGCCCAGTTTTTCTCTTGAGGATTTGAGTTTGTTACAAGAGGCGGATCCGGATATTCAGAAGGTTTTGGCATTTTGGGAACAGGGTTCTTTTCCCAGCTCTGCGGTGCGCCAGCAGCTCCCAAAGTCTGTTCTAACATTGCTTCAGCAGTGGGACCGTCTTTTAAAAAAGGATGGGGTCCTTTATCGACGTGTGTCACGCCCTGATGGGGGTGAGGAGGTGCTACAGTTGATTTTGCCGGCAGCTTTAAAGCATGAGGTTTTGACTGAGTTGCATCAACATCATGGACACCAGGGTGTTGAACGCACTACTGAATTAGTGTGTCAGCGGTGTTACTGGCCGGGGATGTCGGCAGAAGTGGCACAGTGGTGTCGGGAGTGCGAACGATGCCAGCTGGCTAAAGACGTCCAGCCAACTGCTCGGGGTTTTATGGGTCATGTGTTGGCGTCTAGGCCAAATGAAATCCTAGCTATCGATTTTACCCTGCTTGAGCCCTCCAGTTCTGGACATGAGAATGTGTTGGTGTTAACGGACGTGTTCAGTAAATTTACTCTGGCTGTCCCCACTAGAGATCAGCGAGCTGAGACAGTAGTACAGGCTTTGGTGACCGAGTGGTTTTTCAGGTTTGGGGTTCCAGGTCGTATTCACTCCGACCAGGGCCGGAATTTCGAGTCTGCCCTTATGAAACAACTCTGTAGGTTCTATGGGATCGAAAAATCTCGAACTACACCTTATCATCCGGCAGGCAACGGCCAGTGTGAACGGTTCAATCGAACCCTTCATAACCTTCTTCGCACTCTGCCGACCTCCCGTAAACGGGACTGGGCATCTTGCCTTCCGCAGATCTTGTTCTGTTACAACACCACCCCTCACCAGAGTACAGGTGAGTCTCCATATCTCCTGATGTTTGGTCAGGAGCCTAGACTCCCTGTGGATTTTCTGTTGGGTAGGGTCCAGGAATCTGGAGGGGGTGGGGTTCATGAGTGGATGGTAGAGCATCAAGCTAGGATGCATGTGGCATTTGAAGGGGCACGAGGGCGTTTGAAGGTTGCTGCTGAACGACGTAAGAGACTGCATGACCAACACGCTCGCGATGCACCACTGAGGGAGGGTCAGCTGATTTATCTCCGGGATCACAGCGTGAGAGGCCGTCATAAAATTCAGGACCTGTGGAGCTCAGTGGTGTATCAGATTGTGAGAGCTCCTATAGATGGAGGGTCTGTATATGCTGTGGCACCTACGGACGACCTGAGTAAGATCCGGCACGTTCATCGTTCGTCAATGAGGACTCGTATCCAACGAGAATCTCCAAGAGTTGTATCTTCTGACAGCCCTTTAGTAGGGACGCCGTCGTCATTGGGGGATGTAGAGGAAGTAGACCTTTGGGTGGCCGTTTCTGACAATTGGCAGGCTGGGTCAGGCCAAACCGTAGCATTACAACCAGCAGCCGTATCTAGGTGCCAGCCACCGGCATCACCGCCGCCGGAAATGGTGGGGCCACCTCCAATAGTGTCTGCTCCCTCTGTAACTTGTGGGTTGGCACCGGATGTTGATTCGAGCCGGGCAGGGGTGTATTCCTCAGCCAGTTCAAAGAGAGGGAGATGGTGTTGGAGCAGTACGACGAACGAGACGAGCTACTGCTGGTCAACACCCTAATATTTACCATCTTCCTCGATCAGTGGAGAGTGTGAGGGATGTCCCGTGTGTTCCAGGGTCTATATCCAGCATAACTTCTAGGTTGTTTAGGCCTTGGGACTAATACGTAGTGATTTGTAGTCTATCGTCGGGGCGACGACACAAAAGGGTGGGTAAAATGTGGTGAAGTGAGTGACTCGTTGCCACGTCACCCTCATTACATATATGGCCAATAGGGTTCTGCCCCTTGGGGTATATAGACTCTTTGGATGCTCCCTGGGATACGTCATTGAAAGCCCGCCCCTTTGTCATTCATTCCAAGAGACCGCGGAGGTATGTGTGTCAGCCGTGTAGCCGGTTGTTTTGATGTTAGTATTAAGTGATGTTTCATTGTGCCTTCATCTGTATCTGTTTAGTGTGACACTCGGCCATCGAGGCTGTGCACGTTCTCGTGGCGACACCCACATTGTGGTAAGTTCTAATGTTAGTTTTTAACTTTTTGTGTAGTTTGTTTGTTTGAGCGACCTGCAATGCGTTTTAGTGTGGCGTGCCTTCGGTCTCCCATTGGTGTGACGTCTCCTCATAGCTGCGTCGGAGTATCAGCTGTTTATTGACTCACTAACATCGGATGACTGTCATATGATTTCCGTGTGCCTGTGATTGTGTGTGTGCGCGCGCCGAAATTGAATCAGGGTGAGTACATTTACGATCGTTTCTATTAATCTGCAACTGTTTTTAATTAGATAGTTAATGAATATTTGTGTTTAGGAGTTCTCTTTTGCCCGTGTTAAAGCCAGGCTGAGCAGCTACTTTAGCAACTTGCTGTCAGCAATCCATGCTTCATTGAGCCACGTTTGCTGCTTTGTGGAAGCCGAACATTACTGCTGGACTCCACTTTATCTATTGCTCAGGCAATTTATTTGTTCTTTCGGGCTCAAGTGGGCCAGAAGGATTACTTTATTTGGTCTCATAATTTCGTGTTTTTTTTGTTTATGTTGTATGAATGTGGCTGGTTTTGTTACCAGTCCTTAGCCGCATGATCATCACTGTTAAATACCTGTGATTTATTACATGGAGTGATAATTAGCCTACCAAACTGGTCCCATCATTTGTGTAGGTTGGATTGATTGTGTGATTTTTGTGTTGTGACCGTTTGAATGGTTTATATTTATTTTCTTTGTCTTTATTATAGATGACCATTTATCTTATAACTTGATTTTTGTTTTCATTATTTGTCTCATTGTGATTTGGTTTATCTCTAATCATTTCTATATTTATTTCTTTTCTGTATTCTGCAGGAGCTGGGTTTTCCTGGAGGCAGGCTGGTGGTTTTAGCTGCAGGCCTTCACCCTAAGTAGGGGTTATAAGTGTGGTGTGACTTTTTATCACTATTTTGTAGTGGAGTGATTCTTCAAAGTGTGTTTGATTGCCATATGCAGCTATAGCTAGCCTGCTTCTCTGTGGTCTCAGCCCCTGCAGTGATCATATTCTTTTTGTTTTGGTTGCCTTTTTGATTACGAAATGACACAATTGATTGTGTTATTTGTTTAATTGCTTTCTTTAATAAAAATTGCCTGTTTCAATGTGAACTCACGTCTCTTGCCTCTCCTGAGTAAACGGACTTGTGTCCTATTTATTAGATTATTTCCCCGGTAATTCGGGGTGGCGTAGTCACTACTAGACGGCCACGTATTGCTACATGTGCACTTACGGGTGCTGGATTTAAAGACTATGCATTCGTTTTTTTTTATTTTTTTTTTTATCAACATTTGAATGTGGGTAAGTTTAATTTAAAAAAAGCAACATTTTGATAAAGCGGAGAAATTCAGAAGGATGATCAAAACCCGTGAAACTTTGAGGGTGTTGATGGACTCAATCTACTCCATCTGGTGCTGTGCCAACTTTACCAAGTCAAAGTGAAACTAACAGCTTTATTTAATGTTCTATTCAGTAAAAAAAAATATTGACCACTGCATTTATTTATTTTTTCAGACATTTTATAGGCTACTAAATTACTTTAAAAAGAGGAATGCTTTTGTACAACACACGTGATTTCAAAAAAAAAAAAACTAATAAAAAAAAAACTAAAACAAAACACGTTTTTCCCACTCCCAAATATCTCTCAAAGTGAAACTTAACCGCTTAATGACACATTCTGTTCAGTGAAAAAAACAAGCAAACATTGACAACTGCATTTAGCTTACTTATTTTATTTTATAACTCAATATAAATGACTCAAAGAAAGGAATGTTTTTTGTTCAACACGTGATTTTTTTGAAAAACACTTAAACCCTCTGTATTTGCCAATCGCTAATAGGCTATCTGTCAAAGTGAAACTTAACCACTGTATTTAATGGCATGTCTCAGAAATATTATTGGAGACATCAACCATTTCAGAAGACAGTACAGAATTTCGCTCCCAGTTATTTGCATTGTTCAGGTAAGGAAAATTAAACTGAAAAGAACTGAAAATTAAACTGAAAAGAACTATTCAGATGAGATAATTAATATTGTATCTTTGTATGTTTTATATATTAAACATCACACTTTCCATAGAAAGCAAACCTGTGGATAGCTGAAGAAAATTCTCTTCTCAAACATTTTTTCTTTGCAGAAATATTCAGATATGGGGAGCAATCAGTCAGCTCTAAAAGACAGTGGCTATACATTAGTGAGCGAACAGAAGCTTTTCGTCAGCTGTTTTCAAAGTCAATGGCACCATTTTTTCCTTTTTATTCAGTGTTTGCCATAATTGACACAAAAACACAAAATACTCTCGTGTCATGGTGACATCATGTTGTTAACATGTGAAGATGATGTGTGATTGACTGGAATTGGGAACATTTTGTTTTGTCTTAAGATCTGTTTTATATGTTTGTATGGTGATTGTCTTATGCTTTTATCCTGCAACCAAATTGCCCATGGGAAATGAATAAAGATGAACTGAACTGATTTCAGTTATAGCATATTCCCACGTCTAACCTAAAAAGAGTGGCATGGCCAGTTGTAACTTGAATGTGTGAGGCTTCTGGTTTCATTCGCTTCCAGTTATTTTACCTGTTAAAAAAGTCCATTATGCAACTTTATATTGCAAACTTTTAATTATCATATTGTTTCAATTCCTTCATCATAGTCATAAACACACTGGTTTGTAGTGCATTAATTTAACCAGAAGTCTCATACAAAATCTCATAAAAAGGACTTACTCACCCAATCAGTATTTTGATTTTTGATGCATTGCAAAATAAGGTGGAATCATTTTTTATCAGCTGTTCTCACTGTTTCCTGCTTTCATTACCGGGGGAAAGTTGTGTAAATGTTTTACTAGTACAAATACTATAACTGTAAATATAAAAACCGCTTGTCACGAGCAGACTGTATAAAGTGTGGAAAAACAACATGAAGGAACTTCAATAAGAAATTGTTACAATTTTTAAAACAGTTGTTAACATTTCCTGTAAAGCTATAATTAACATCTTTGTCAGAAACATTACACATCAGCACACTGGAAAACTATTTATCATCTATTGGCTTGTCTACTGATACATAATATTGAATAATAAAAAAACAATTGTTCTGAACAATTAAACATTTGTTTCAGTTTGTAAATAGTTTATAGAATAAAATGCACCTCAAAATGGTTTTCATAATAAATAAAGGTTTGATTACTCAAAGTAATTGATTCACTATAATAGTTTTGGTGTGTTTGTTGTTAAGTCGTGCTTTTGCATTTTAAAGCGTTTACATTTGTTTTGCATTTGTTTTATTGCCACTACTCAATGTTCTTCTTTCTGTAAGCATTTCACAGTTAGATGATCAGTAATAACTGTCATGTTCAGAATTATTGGGTGAGTCGCATAAAGCCAGCAGTCCTTCCATATTCTCCCTCAGAGCATTAATGAGGTCTGGTACATCTTCACTACAGACGAGCCGATCCTCTGCCATGAGTCCTGCTGCCTTCAGCACATGTTTGATCATATTAATCACAGGTTTCCAGAGGATGAAGCTTCGGGTTTGTCTCTTCAGTACAGAGACTCTTCCTCTAAGGACACTCAGTAGATGTGTGGCTCTCCTGACCTTCTCCTGAACATCACCTGAGATCTCCAGCTGCTGCTTCACCTCTTTAATGTCCTTCTGAATGTTATCCAGCACATTATTGGTCTTATAAATGTCATTCTGAATATTAGAGATCCTGGATTGATAATCAGACACCTTCCTGCTGTTCTCCTTCACTTGGGAGTTGGTTTGTTTGAGTTCTTCTTCAGCATCCTTGAAGTTTACTTTCAAAATACATTATAGTATACAATATATTTTGTGCAAAGTATAGCTAAGTTGTATTTGTCTAATAATGTACATTTGTTATTGAAGACAAAGTATGCAATTTGTAGTTTTTGGAATAAGCCAAAGGTATTAATGAGCCTATAGTTTTTACTCATATTCATCACTCCACGATAGCCTCATGGGCAAGTGTGCTGATGTGCTGCGGGAGACCTGCTCGTGGATCTTTCCTGATCCCGTCTCTCTCTCTCACACCTCACTTTCCTGTCTAGCTACTGTCCTATTCCAATAGAAGGTGATAACGCCAAAACTATGTTTTTAATATCACTAATCGAGCATGTAATTAGTCTCTACACAGGCATATACTTAAAGTATACTAAGTATACTTGAAATTGTTCCAATTTAGTACACAAAAGTACACTAAATACACTTAAAGTTATGCTTTACTACAATTTTCAATTAGTTGTTTAAAAATAGCACACTTCAAGTTAACTAATCATTAACACACTTGAAGTATAATGATAATTAGTCTGGCTGCAAGTATACTTAGCATTTTTATTTGGGTTATTTACTGGAAAAATCACTGACTAAGCAAAAACTGTGCAGTGGCCACACAAGATACTCAGATACTCTTGACCTTTGTAATCACATGCCATTGAGGCCTCAAACACATCTGGCTTTTATAGTGTTCAAACTAGTTCTACAATTGTTTTCTATTGAATAAATAAAATATTGCATCATTGTTTGAATACAAATCGTTAAGATTAACTATTAGGAACATTATCTGTCTTTTCTTAAATTACCGGTAATTTGTAATCCCCCTCTGCCAATATTATAAAATATTTATATATATAAAATATGTTTTATTATTGTTATTATAAAAATATTTGGAGTAGTTGAACTGCATAAAAAAGTTATCACAAAAAAAATATAGAAACTTTTTTTTATTTTATGCATGAGACATTATTACATGATTAAATGTGGAAAAGAATCCAGATTTCAACTGAAAGTACATATTTTTTATTATTATTTCTATGATAAATGAGACATTATAATTGACTGAAAAAAAAAACGCAATGGAAAAATTAAAAGTGCAATTGTAAACTATTTAACGTTATCATATATTCCAGTGTATAGTTTACATGCACATTAGCATAGGTTGTTTTAATATTATGAAGAGTGGTATTCTCTTTGCTAAACCCCCACGCAGTCTAACAGAAAACAATTTATGCTTTATTGGACATAAATCAATGAAGAGAACAAACTAGGACCACATACATTCTTAGGATTAATTATGTTCAATGAGCTTGTAGTTTTAGGCTGTATTCAGCCCAGCTTCTTTTCTGATATTTCGAGCAGTTTGTGCCAGGTCTTTTAATCCTTCTCTCAAGAGGTACTGAGTCGTACCGAAGGACAAACCTGCTGCAATGGCACTGCCCACACCTGGAACGAGACTAAATACATATTCAACAGCAGCAACGGTAGTGAGTGCAGCAGAAACAGAAACTCTGGTCACAGCTTTTTCTTTGATGGCAGCAACTAACTTTGATTTGGCCATATCTTTCAGGTGGGGCTTGTTCACTTTTTCTGAAAGCCTTGACAGTGATCTGTCATCCAAACCAAATGAATAGTAGCACCTTGAGAGGAAACCCAACACTATGCCTGCATCACATGCTACTGACAGACCAGGCACAGGGACCACTGCTATACCACCAGAGGCAAGAGATGCAGCCCAGATCCTGCGTTCGAAGAATTTGATCTTCTTCTCAAGAGATGCTGCGGAGCACACTGGCCAGGCTTGTAGAAGAGCAGATCTCTTATGGACTGGAAGATCTTCTTCGAGAGTGTCTCGAAGTATTTCAAAATCATATTTCTCCAAGTCATAAGACGATATCAAGAAGACTTTAGGTTCTCCCGTATCTTTTAGTTTTTTTTTACAGTCCTCTCTTATTTCGTAAAGAACTTTCTGCTCATCAAATCCATTTTTCCTTTCCTCTGCTCTGATGTCATTGTCAATCTTGGTACGAACAAAGTAAAAGTTTTTCTTCTGTTTTCTTATTTCTTTAGCCAGCATGATGTCATTCTGTGTGAACCTTTCTGAGTTAAGGATAATGAATAAATCATAGTTCTTAAATTTGACATCTTTAAGGTATTTATCTGCTTTGAAGTTTGGTGTTCCTATTCCAGGCAGGTCCCAGATCTTCACATTTGGCACTGTAGGATGTTCATACATGGTGACTTCCATTGTAGTTTCTGTAACTCCAGTAGGTGCTGCTCCCTCATCATCTTCACTTAAGTCTCTAAGTGCATTTACAAAGGAGGATTTCCCAGATCCTGAATTTCCAGTCACGGCGATGTTAAGTGAGACATTTAACAACTGATCAACTGTTTCTTTAGCTTTTGCTGTAGCTTTTTCCAGGGTGGACTCGCCTGATGCCTTTACTGCCTCAGCAACAGCAGCATCTTGAGTTTCCATGATCTAAACAACACATTTATACATTCATTTAACAAATGCTCAGAATTAGTGACATAATACTTATTTAGATCATTTAGTAATGCAACTTACAACAATGAATTCTAATTACTGTAATTTCTTGGATCCAGCAGGAGACCTGTGTGTCTGTCTTCAGTTACAGGAGAGGCTTGAGAAAACGCTGGCAAAGTTTTTAGGACAAAATCTGCATCTGAAACCAATATGAAACAACTATGAACCAATATGAAACAAAAGAACAACAAATCCAACTACAAAATCAAAAGACAATCACAGAGGTCAAAAGCAGTTATTATTTTACATGTAGGCTATTTTAACATTATTGAAGTGTAAATTATTTGTAACTATTATTTCATGAAAATAGTTTTTCACAAATGACATTTGTCATATATTATTTGGTAATATGATAAGGTGTTATTAAGATGCATTTTCAACGTAACTCAAACTATTTCGAAACATACATGGGATTTCCATAACTTGTGTACTGTAACACTCCAAATGTAAAATGCCTTCTTATAGGGTCATGAAACCCCCCTCTTTCAGCTCAAGTCTAGCTCTCAATCTTTTTGAAAAATGCAGCTTAAATGGGCGTGCATGGCTTTGAGAAGAAGGGAGGGGAGTGGGTGTGGTACGTACGGCAGGGGGGATAATATCGACTGTCACTAAAAAATCAGTGGTAAAACATGAGGAAATGCTAGATTTTTTATAGCTGGCAAAGTTAAAGTCTAATGAAATACACTGACACCTTATTTTTTGTCCTTTTAAAAGTAACTGAATGCCCTGCTACAGTAATCGTGATTATATGTAAAACATATGAATGTACAAGTATAATTACGTCATTATAAAATATATATTTGTTTATATACACACTATAAATGCATATATTTTAAAATTATTAATTTCCAAAGACATATGCCCAAACAAATTTAAATATATGACATATTTAATTACATTAATTAAGCATACGTTCCGTACAATTGAGGTATTATCGAAATGTCTACATGTTAATAACGAGTGCTTATTTAAAAGGCAAGTAAAACTGTCAGGGTTACATTTTAGACACACACATACTTCTGAAGGGATAGAAAAGTATTTTTTATTCCATTGTGTAGTTTCGATTTCCTTTTAGAAATTTGAAACTAGGCAGCAACTTATTGTAAACTGTAGACAACATTAATAACCCACACACACATTCCGTTACATTAATATTATTACATACATACCTTAGGCTACAGTCCTGATCAAATCTTGTTTTTGTTTTCTTTGTTGTTTTTGGTGCACAAATGAAGGATGCGATGAAACAGGAGAAGCTTGAGCTTTAATTCCACGTACTAAAACGGGAACTTTATACTTTACAGCCCAACGATAAAAACTGAAGTGCTCTTAACATGCAGGATCTTTCCTCCTCTCTATGTCCAGTCCAGTCAGAGTTGCCACTATATGCTATTTGGGCTTCTTTTATAGAAGTTGCTTACATATTTGGCCAGCAAAACCTGGCAGCAAGCCACATTAATGTTCTTTACTGCTTGCCTTCCTGGCAACATCGCTATCTCAACCAAATATGTAATCTATTTTTTGCAGAAATCACGTGATTTAACGGAATACTGGTTTTGAAAAACAAAAGATTTCGAAAGATTTGAAAGGGAATGAAGCAGGCAGGCTTGGGAGGGTTACTTTAAAAATGTATTCCATTACATGTACAAATAGTGCACAAGTAATGTAGTACCTATTACTTTTGGATTACTTCAAGGTCACACATATACAGTCATGCAAAAAGAAATATTACTACAAATTCTTATTCTTATTATTTTTTATTAAGAATTTGGTCCAGTGTACAATATTTGCTAAATATACACACATCACTGAATATATATCAATGTAAAGGGCTATATAGACATGCTAAAGTATGCTAATACAGATTATTTTGTTTTATTTTTAACTTACAAAAAAAAAAAAAAAAAACATTTCTACACAATAGTTTATTTTAAAATAGGCCTAAATGTTGACTAAAGCCGTGATCTTTCTTAAATTGCCTGACTGAACTCAGGGCAGTGGGAGTTCCCCTGCGTTACCATGTTGTAAACAACCATGTTCTTTGCATTTTCTTCTTTGAAAACCATAATAGCAGAATTTCCATGAATTTAAAGCGTTTTCGTTTCTACTAGCAGCAGTGATTCATTCTGCGTCTGATGGGATTGTAGACAGCTATTACCAGTGGGTGGCACACATGAGTCATTACTGGCAACAAGTCAAGTGACCTTTATTTATATAGCGCTTTTTACAATACAGATTGTATCAAAGCAGCTTCACAGTGATAACATGAAAATAATACAACAAAGTTTGTTTCTAAAAGAAAATTGCATCATCGTCCACCTTAAGGTCGATCAATAATATTTCATTAATATTAAATGTCCTTAACTAAGCAAGCCAAAAGCCAAGGCAACAAAGGAACCAAAACTCCATCAGTGACAGAATGGAGAATAAAACCTTGGGAGAACCCAGGCTCAGTCGCTCAGTTCTCCTCTGGCCGACGAGCGAACAGTGTATGATTCTTATGAACATTCAGAATAGTCCAGCTGGTTGTAAGTCAGAGTCATCACGCCGGTATGGAGACAAGTTTGTTGAGGATCAGTCGTGTCGATGGCCTTCACAGGGCGGATGAGGCTGGCACTTCAGGGATGCGTTTTGGACGGGTACAGGCGTTGGTCCTTCATCAGATCTGGATACGGCTGACTTCAGTAAACCTCAGAATAAACAGAAAGACTAACATTAGCGTAGACGCCATCCTTCTTATGATGTACCAAGTACATCACGGTCCCGGCTGATCTAAACTATGCAGCCTAACATTGACTTATAGAAGTCTATAATGTGTTATGTGAATGCTAGGCCAAAGAGATGTGTTTTTAGTCTAGATTTGAACTGACAGAGTGTGTCTGCTTCCCGGACAATGTTAGGAAGACTGTTCCAAAGTTTAGGTGCTAAATAGGAGAAGGATCTACCGCCAGCAGTCGATTTTGATATTCTAGGTATTATCAACTGGACGGAATTTTGAGATCGTAATAGACGTGAAGGAATTTAGTGCGTTAAGAGCTCATTTAAAAATGTATACAATGTTTAACAGGGAGCCAATGCAGTGTTGACAGAACCGGGCTAATATGGTCATACTTCCTGGTTCTGGTAATCATTATTATAATTTATTACAGACTCAAGGTGCAAATAATTATTATTATACTTTATTACAGACTCAAGGTCCAAATCTTACGCACAACAATACATGAATACATATCCATAAATGCTCATGCATACACACACCTACACATATATATAAAAAATAAAAAATTAAAAAATTAAAAAAAATAATAATAATTAAAGCTGCAAGCAGCATTTATCTGGGTTCAAGCATTTAAGGCCTTTAAGCACATAAGCATTTAAGACATTAAGTTTTATTTAGCAAGCATGTAACCACTGACATAATAGATGGAAAAGACCATTTACCAGAGGTGGACGAAGTGGACACAACTTCCTTACTTGAGTGAAAGTATAGATACTACTGGTCAAATATTACTCCGTTACAAGTAAAAGTTGTAAAGACCTATTTTTACTTAAGTAAAAGTACAGAAGTACTCGTTTTTAAGTATCAAAAGTAAAAAGTAAATGTCAATGCATTGTTTTATTATTGTTGCATTGTTGTATGTAATACTTAAAGTACCGTATGCCTCTGAATCTATGCCTGCCTACCCTCATGTCAATATCAATATCAAATTTATTTCTAGAACACAGTTCCAGTGGGACCGAATGTTAGATTGAATAAGTGCACTCAATAACATCCACAATGGTTTCAGACACCCAAATGGCTGTTCCCTCAAATATTGCCCTATTTCAAGTTTTTTGGCTTTTAGTATTAATATGTTAGCCTTACTGTTGTCTATAAGCTAGTGTGCTCCAAAAAAGTGACAATTCGCATTTAGAAAACCAAACCCAACGTTGAAAATGAAAATCAGGGTTATGTCGGAATCCAATGTCAGATTGACGTTGATCTCCAACATTGGACAGACGTTGTATTGTGGTTGAAAATGAAAATTGGGTTGACGTCAGAAACCAACATCAGTCGAGTTCTGACGTCAACCCGACTTTTATTTTCAATCAATATCCAACGTCAATCAACGTCTATCCAACGTCAATCTGACCCCAGCCATTAGGGAGGCACAAGCCAGTGCACTCTTAGTGCCGGTCCCAAGCCCGGATAAATGGGGAGGGTTGCGTTAGGAAGGGCATCCAGCGTAAAACATGTGCCAAATCAAATATGCGGGTCACGAATAAGAATTTCATACCGGATCGGTCGAGGCCCGGGTTAACAACGACCGCCTCAGGTATCGTTAGCCAACAGGGTACCGGTGGAAATTGGGCTACTGTCGGCCGAAGGAGGAGGAGGAGAGGAGGAAGACGTCTACAGAGGCGACGGGGAAAGGAGATGTGTAGGAGAGTGGAGGTTCGGGTTGGTACTTTAAATGTTGGCACTATGACTGGTAAAGGGAGAGAGTTAGCTGATATGATGGAGAGGAGAAGGGTAGATATGTTGTGTGTTCAGGAGACCAAGTGGAAAGGGAGTAAGGCCAGAAACATTGGAGGTGGGTTTAAACTGTTCTATCATGGTGTGGATGGAAAGAGAAATGGTGTAGGGGTGATTATGAAGGAAGAGTACAGTAAGAGTGTAGTGGAGGTGAAGAGAGTTTCTGATAGGGTGATGATCGTGAAGGTGGAAGTTGAAGGGATGATGATAAATGTCATCAGTGCCTATGCTCCACAAGTCGGCTGTGAGATGGAGGAGAAGGAAAGATTCTGGAGTGAATTAGATGAAGTGGTAGATGGTGTACCTAGAAATGAACGATTGGTGATTGGGGCAGACTTTAATGGACATGTAGGTGAGGGGAACAGAGGTGATGAGAAGGTTATGGGTAGGTATGGCCTAAAGGAGAGAAATGTGGAAGGGCAGATGGTGGTAGATTTTGCTAAAAGGATGGAAATGGCAGTGGTGAATACGTATTTTAAGAAGAAGGAGGATCATAGGGTGACCTATAAGAGTGGAGGAAGGTGCACACAGGTGGACTATGTTCTATGTAGGAGATGCAACCTGAAGGAGATTGGAGACTGTAAGGTGTTGGCAGGGGACAGTGTAGCTAGACAGCATCGGATGGTGGTCTGTAGGATGGTTTTAGAGACGAAGAAGAAGAGGAGGAGAGTAAGGACTGAAAGAAGAATAAGATGGTGGAAACTGAAGGAGGAAGACTGTAGTGTGAGGTTCAGGGAAGAGGTCAGACAGAGGCTAGGTGGTGGTGAAGAGGTGCTGGATGATTGGGAAACTTCCGCAGGAGTGATGAGGGAGGCAGCTAGAAAGGTACTTGGTGTGACATCTGGAAATAGAAAGGAAGACAAGGAGACGTGGTGGTGGAATGAGGAAGTGCAGGGGAGCATAAGGGGAAAGAGGTTAGCAAAACAGAAGTGGGATCGACAGGGTGATGAGAAAAGTAGGCAGGAGTACAAGGAGATGCGGCAACAGGTAAAGAGGGATGTGGCGAAAGCCAAGGAAAAGGCATACGAGGAGCTGTATGAGAGGTTGAACACTAAGGAAGGAGAAAAGGATTTGTACCGATTGGCCAGGCAGAGAGATCGAGCTGGGAAGGATGTGTTGCAAGTTAGAGCAATAAAGGATGGAGATGGAAATGTGTTGACTAGTGAGGAGAGTTTGTTGAGAAGATGGAGGGAGTATTTTGAGCAGCTGATGAACGAGGAAAATGAGAGAGAGAGAAGGTTGGATGATGTGGTGTTAGTAAAGCAGGAAGTGGATAGGATTAGTAAGGAGGAAGTGAGAGCAGCAATTAAGAGGATGAAGAGTGGAAAGGCAGTTGGACCAGATGACATACCGGTAGAAGCATTGAGATGTTTAGGAGAGATGGCAGTGGAGTTTTTAACCAGATTGTTTAACAAGATTTTGGAAGGTGAGAGGATGCCTGAGGAATGGAGAAGGAGTGTGCTGGTACCGATCTTTAAGCATAAGGGAGATGTGCAGAACTGCAGTAACTACAGGGGAATTAAGTTGATCAGTCACACCATGAAGTTATGGGAAAGAGTAGTGGAAGCCAGGCTGAGAGAAGAGGTGACCATCTGTGAGCAACAGTATGGTTTCATGCCGAGGAAGAGCACCACAGATGCCATATTTGCTTTGAGAACGTTGATGGAGAAGTATAGAGAAGGACAGAAGGAGCTGCATTGTGTATTTGTGGATCTAGAGAAAGCGTACGACAGAGTGCCAAGAGAGGAGTTGTGGTATTGTATGAGGAAGTCAGGTGTGTCAGAGAAGTATGTGAGGATGGTGCAGGACATGTATGAGGACAGTGTGACTGCAGTGAAGTGTGCAGTAGGAACGACAGACTGGTTCAAGGTGAAGGTTGGACTGCATCAAGGATCGGCCCTGAGCCCTTTCCTGTTTGCAGTGGTGATGGACAGGTTGACGGACGAGGTCAGACAAGAGTCTCCCTGGACTATGATGTTTGCGGATGATATTGTGATTTGTGGTGAGAGTAGTGAGCAGGTTGAGAAGAGCCTGGAGAGGTGGAGGTACGTGCTGGAGAGGAGGGGAATGAAAGTCAGTAGGAGTAAGACAGAGTACATGTGCGTAAATGAGAGGGAGGGCAGTGGAGTGGTGCGGTTACAGGGTGAAGAGGTGAAGAAGGTGGAGGAGTTCAGGTACCTGGGGTCAACAGTGCAAAGTAATGGAGAGTGTGTTAGGGAAGTGAAGAAAAGAGTGCAGGCAGGGTGGAGTGGGTGGAGAAGAGTGACAGGAGTGATTTGTGATAGTAAAGTATCTGCAAGAATGAAAGGAAAAGTTTATAGGACTGTGGTGAGACCTGCGATGTTGTATGGGTTAGAGACAGTGGCATTGAGTAAAAGGCAGGAGGCGGAGCTGGAGGTAGCAGAGCTGAAGATGTTAAGGTTTTCGTTGGGAGTGACGAGGATGGACAAGATTAGAAATGAGTTTATTAGAGGGACAGCGCATGTTGGACGTTTTGGTGACAAGGTGAGGGAGGCGAGATTGAGATGGTTTGGACATGTGCAGAGGAGGGACATGAATTATATTGGTAGGAGAATGCTGAGGATGGAGCCACCAGGAAGGAGGAAAAGAGGAAGACCAAGGAGGAGGTTCATGGATGTGGTGAGGGACGACATGCAGGTAGTTGGTGTAAAAGAGGCAGATGTAGAGGACAAGGTGGTATGGAGACGGATGATCCGCTGTGGCGACCCCTAATGGGAGCAGCCGAAAGAAAAAGAAGAAGATCCAACGTCAATCTGACGTCGGGTTCTGATGTCAATCAGATGCAGGTTTCTGACATCAACCCGACTTTCATTTCCAACCAAAATGCAACCCCTGCAACCACAATCATCCACTGACTGATGTTACTTTCTACTCATGACCTTGACAGAATTGTAGTGGAGTAAAAAGTACGATATTTGTCTTTCAAATGTAGTGAAGTTAAAGTAAAAAGTTTCCAGAAAAAAGTATACTCAAGTAAAGTACAGATACTCAAAAAGTGTTCTTAAGTAAATGTACTTTGTTACTGTCCACCTCTGCCATTTACAGCCAATACAGGCAATGTACCATAGGAAATATGTTTTTCAAAGCTTTTTAACTGTTATAGCGCCAACTATGGTCCGATCTACATGAAATTGTGCATGCTTGTTTAGAATGTTATGGCACATATGCTCACCAATTTGCGTGAATTTCTGAGTTTTTGTTTATGATTTATATGCCTTTTAGTGTATTTTGCCACGCCCCTTTTCTAAATGACCCTATTACAGCCATCCAAATGCAAAAGTTCAACTTTTTTTGATAATTATTGATCTAGAGAGTCCAGAGAATTGTCCTAGACTGGTCTGGTTCCGATCGGGCGAAAAACCTAGGACTAGTTCGAAAAAAAATTGTTTTTTAACGTGTTCACGAATATTTAATGAACGGTTTGATTGACAGCAATGGTTCTTCAGGCAAAGTTGTTCGGCATGGGCAGATCTATCAAATGATATGCATATTGTGAAGAAATTTGTTACACCACGTGATTACAGAGCCATAAAACTCGTTAGCGCTGACTAGTGGCCGATTTCTTTCAAAATTCTTACAGACCTCTAGGGCCATGAGTCGAACATGCCCATCGAGTTTCGTTTCGATCGGCCTCCGTTAACCTTGTCTAATAGGTGCTCAACTTCATTGGCTGATGGCGGCCATGTTTTTCGAGATACGCCAATGTCCTCATAGATATACATGGCACCTTGGAGCAAGACAATGCATACCAATTTTCAAGTCAATCGGACTAACGGTCAGGTGGTTATAGCCTGTTTTATGTTTTTTTTCATGTTATAGCGCCACCATGTGGTCAATCGCCGCGTTTTTTTTTTTACTGTGACTTCAGATTGACCTCTTACATGTGTACTGAGTTTGGTGAAAATCTCATTTCGTTCACGAGTTATAGCCATTTTAGTAAAATCAGCTCCGCCTCCTACGAACGTTTTGACGCCCCTTAGCGTCAGTGAATAAAAATTTCAACTTTTTTTTTAGATAATTATTGATATTCAGACTCTAGAGAACATTTCTGCACTGGTTTGGTTCCGATTGGCCAAAAAAAACCTCTACTAGTTCACAAAAGTAGGTTTTGGACAAAATTCAAAATGGATTTGGAAAAAAAATGTGCATACCGGAAGTAAAAATTGAAGATCACATTTTGTCCGTCTTGAGCCAAGGATTACAGTGATATAAGACACTTGGACACTTGAAGTGTTTTCCGCCTGGTGGCGAGGGTAGGCCTTGGCGTCTCTGTGTGCTGGGACCCGTTTGTTAGGCCTGACGCCTGCGAGATAACACCAGAAGATTGTGGCAAAGAATCCTCGAGGACGAAAGATTCTTCATCGTACATAAGAGCTCGATTCAGAGAAGTTAGGAAGGTATGGCCAAATGCTGAAAACGATCAAGCATGCTGATAAACTGTCAATTAACACAGGTAGGTCTGCTGTGTATTTATACCTTGTCATTGAGTTGATTACTGATTGATCTCCACTTGTGCTAATTGGGTTAATTATCTGAACCTGCTCCTCCCGAACTTTGTTAAATAAAACATCATATGGGAAACTAGTGCTTATATTTTTCAATACACTGCAATATATGCATTGATCATGTATGCTATATATTAATACATATAAAATATTATTTTACAATTTATTTGTATTAATTTCATTATTAGACCTAATAGCAACGTTAGGTCAAATTCACTGTAAAGATGTACAATTCTTAGTTTCATTCATGATGGTGGTAACATGAAAAATGAGCCATTTGGAAGATTGCTGCAATCTCATGGACAACTAACACTTAATGTTAAAAAGTTTTTACATTTTACAATTTAAATAAAAGCCACTAGATGTCATACATACAAATCAAGTGTGAGCTTAGTCGTCAAGTGTCATGCCATTTAAATGAATGGATTTTTTTTTTTTTTTTTATGTAAGCAAACTTCAAGAATTTGTAACCTTTCTCCAATTTCTATCTTTTCACAGCTCCCTGAAAACTATCAACAAAACGGACAACATCTGTTATTCTTACTTTTGGCAGATAAATGAATAAAAAACACGCTGTTCACAGTCCATTTTGAGAATTAATGGTGATCATAGCTGGCGGCGGCACGACCGGAAGTATCGCTACTCTACTTCCGGTCGCGGAAGTAGAGTAATTTGTGAAATAGGCCTATTGGACCTGTTTAAAATTTAATAATTTAATATCGAAATAATAATGATACGATTATTTATTTTTTCAAACTCAGACTCATTGGCCTTGGCTCATTTTCTGTGAAGAATATAAATCAGAACACATTTTCAATGATCACACACTGTACACCCCCCCCCCCCCCCCCCCCCCCTACACTGTAAAAAATGTCTAACCCTCCCAAATCAAAAATTTCAAGTGACCGATAACATCTAAATTTTTCAATTGGCCCAAGTGAAAATCTGTAAATTTAATTTTATAATTTACAGAATTTCACTTGGGCCAATTGAAAAATTTAGATGTTATCGGTCACTTGAAATTTTTGATTTGGGAGGTTTAGAAATTTTTTACAGTGTACACATTTATATTACACACAGGATGTTTGAGTCCACTGGACCCGGAAATAATAAAAGTGTGGAAATTGTATACACCTTTACTCTGTCCTCCTCCTGTCAGGGCCTGCTGTTAGTGTGTGTGTGTGTGTGTGTGTGTGTGTGTGTGTGTGTGTGTGTGTGTGTTCTTGTATATGGTTTATGAGGACACATGTGTATAATGACATGGGTATTACAACATGGTTTATGACGACATCTGTGTCCTCATAAACCAAATGGCTTAAAAAAAACACATACTAAATGGTGTTCTCTTACGAGAGATACTCTCGTACTGCGTAGAATACGCTAGGGGAAAATCCTTTTCCACGAGAATACTGAAGCCAAAAAATTATCCTTTAAAGACCCACTCCGATGAAAATCATGTTTTTCTAGGTGTTAACATGTTCTTGTGGCATTTTTCTGATGTTAGAGGACATATATTGAGAAAAATAAGCTCAAAGTTGTATTTCTGAGTATTTCTGCATTCAAATGGCTGTGAATCAGTAGAAGGCGCTAAAATGCCAGCTAAAATAGACTGGAGTTGTGACGTAGTAACTCCACTGGGTGGGGCCACAAACTCATACTCCCCTCCGCCCCCGCCCGCGCAGGTTCTGAGGAGTAGAGAAGACGATGGCGGATCAACACCTATGTGCGGTAGCGGGTTGCAATACTAACTGTACGTTCACACCGCCGCCGACTTGAGCGGCAAAGAAGCTCTGGCCGCCCTGTCAAGGACGCTTGTCAAAAAGTACGAGGAAGCTTGTTGACGCTTTGGCCGCTCTGAAGTAGCAGCATTCTATGTTCGATCATGGGAGAAGAGAAGTGCCACACCATGAAAAGTAAACAGAATAAACAAGCAATACATTGACACTAGAAACCTTTTATAATGACAGCATTTGTATAACCGTTTTGGTCACATTATTATTTATAATTATTAGTGAGTGCGCGCGCGCGGCCGGGGCTCTCTCTCTCTCTCTCCTCGTTCTTATATGCCCTGTCAAGCGCGCCCTGTTAAACTGGCAGGAGGACTTAAAAACACATAATGATAAGCTTTCACTCTGTGATGGTTAAACTGCAATTAATCCGATAATGATAGGAAACCCAGCAACGGCGATGATCAGCTTCTCCTCCGTTTTCTCGGAAGCTCAAGTCGGCGCCGGCGGGTGTGAACGTACAGAGGAGAGGAGGGGGAGGGTCGTCTCCGTGCCAACGGCTCCGCCCACAACGCAGAGGCGAATTGCTAATGAGCTACTGCCGCTCTGCTGAAGCGAAGTCCCAGAAAACGGCACAGGTTTTGTGATTTTGGCTAAAAACGGCATAATCATCATTTAAAGACCACTGAGAATGTTTAAAAATAGCTCGAAATATGATCGGAGTGGGACTTTAATTTTGTATTAATGTAAAACGCGTTGCGGCAGCATACAGACATAGGCGAGGCAGCTTGCGCGCCTATTGGCTGGTCTGCTGGCAACTGCTTAAGCCTATCGAGCGAGACCTAGAGTGACGTCAGACCCAATGAGGGCGCTTCGCGCCCTCTGCGTCACGTCCCGCCGAGACGGGCGTGGCTTAGGTCTATAAATACCGCTCGCAGGCATTATTTCTCTGATTTTTCATCCTTCAGCGAAGCAACTCACATCGCTGGATCCGAGAAGAAGCCGCGCTGTTGAAGAAGCACCTCAGCGGGACGAGTCGACAAAGCTGCTGGCCGCGCCGCCTTCATCGCCTTCCTGCTGCGCTATCCAGCGCCCATATCCTTTTTTGCACTGTGTGTGTGTGTTCGCCGGCGCGACTCACACTATCTAAAAGAGCTGCGTCTTTTTCAAGATGCCTGCTTGTGGCTCGTGCAAAGCCACACTCAGCGACGGGGACCGCCATGTCATCTGCGCTTCCTGCCTGGGTCAAGAACATGCAGCTCTCGCGCTCGCTGATGGCGGCTGCCATCACTGCGAGCTGTTGCCATTAGCGACTCTGAGGACTTGCTTGGCACTGTTCAACGAGACTGCGCCCACACCTGCTGTTGTGCCGCGCCGTAAAAAGCGCCGCGCTCAGCGAATCCTGGAGCCCTCTCTCAGCCGTCAAAGCTCGCCGGTGCGCCCGCCTGCTTCTCCGGTTTCATCAGCTTCACTTCCGGACGGACAGCGGCCGCGGTCTGCCGCCGCTTCTGTCGATGACGCTGATGAGATCGACGCGCTGCTACGAGAGGGGGATTCCTGCTCTCTCATAGCATCAGGCAGTGAGGATTGGGCGAGCTCTGAGGATCCCGCCCCCCCTGCCCGTGCTTCTACGGGAAAGAGAGCGAGCATTGAGGCGGAGCTCATGCGCGTGCTCACTCAGGCCACGGCGAGCCTCGGCCTCGAGTGGATTACGCCTGAGCAGCCTGCTCACAACCGGCTGGACGGCTACTTCCTGCCTGGGGAGCGCGTTTCACCTGCATCCAAGCCAGCGCCCTTTCTTCCTGAGCTTCATGAAGAAGTCGCTAAGTCTTGGGGCTCCCCTTTTTCGGCCAGGACACGATCCTCTGTCTCTTTGGCATTCTCCGCTGTCGACGACGCAAAGAACAGAGGCTACCACTCCCTACCGCCGGTCGAAGAGGCTATTGCAGCGCACTTATGCCCGCCCTCTGCTGGACGGCGTGCTAAGATGGCGCTGCCCTCAAAAGCCTGCCGCACGACGTCAGCCCTGCTCCGCCGCGCTTTCTCCGCCGCCGGGCAGGCCGCGTCAGCGTTGCACACTATGGCCACGCTCCAGATATACCAGGCCGATCTCCTCCGCCAGCTGGACGAGAGAGGACCTGACGCAATCTGCGTGCCGGACTTGAGGAGCGCTACAGACTTCGCTCTTCGCGCCACCAAGTCAGCAGCACAGGCCATTGGACGGAGCATGGCTTCGCTCACCGTGTCTGAGAGACATCTGTGGCTTACGCTCTCTGACATGACTGAGTCAGAACGCACCGCATTCCTCGACGCGCCGTTTTCCCCTGCCGGCCTCTTCGGAACCTCGGTCAAAGATTTCGCCGATATGTTCGCTGAGGTGCAGAAAGCGACCCAGGCCATGAAGCACTTCCTCCCGAAGCGCTCCGGTTCTGCAGCAGGCCGTGCGAAACCGTCTGCTCAGAGCTCACAGCCTAAGCCTCCGCCCGCCGCCTCCTCTTCTCAACGCCGCCAAACCCAGAGCTCGAGACCACGCTCTCGCTCATCCGGCCGCCGCCCCACCCCGCGTGGCCCGCGGCAGAAGATTGCGTTGAAGCCAGAGGCCCCGAAATCGTCCTAGCACGCCTAGGAAAGCGACGGTGTCCAAGTCCCGCTGCGGCCGGACTTCCACCAAAGCTTGCCGCTCGTCCAGTTCCAGGAAATGTGACTGGTCCAGCGTATTTAGCAGCCAACAAGCCGGTTCCATTACCCGCTTGCCTGCACACAAAAGCCGTTTTTACGGCTACCCAGATAAATCCCTTAAAGAGTGTATTTTCTGGTGTCCCGGCCACGGCCGACGGTGTTTCATGTGTAGAAAAAATGCCCACTACTCAGTGCCCATTCCTACACACAAGCACAGCCCTTCACACAGGGCCCGCGCACATAAAATCGACTCAGATCGATTGCGCTTCAAATGTAGCAAAAGTGCCCACTACCCAGTGCCCACAAACGCTACTTCCCACATGTCTCACGGTCCCTGTAAACACAGGACCAGTATGCATATGCTCTGCTCACGCGAGCAATGCTGTAAAGGTGGTGTATGTGCCCGCTGCTCTGCGCCCACGCCCACACACAGACATGAAACCAGCCCAGCCCTCCTCCTCTCAGCTAAACACTGCGGAGGAGTCGAGCGCGGGCATTCTGCCCGCTGTTATCAGCGCGCCCCCTGCCTCAGATGTCATGAGCACGACGCTTATGTCACAGCACACAAAAGCCGCTGTATCGCGAGCCGATCAGAGCATGCTTCGCATCCAGCCCCTAGCTACTCGCGCACCTGCGTGGGAAAAGCTTCCCGGGGTTTCGAGATGGGTGCTGAACATCATAAAAGAAGGCTATTCGCTGCAGTTTCGCCGACGCCCTCGCCGCTTCATGGCGCGCGTCGAGACCACGGTAGAATCGAAAGTAGCTCATCTACTTCGAGCCGAGATTTTGAAACTGTTGAGCAAAGGGGCTATAGAACCCCTATCTCAAGCTCAAAGCGAAGGGGGGCTTTACAGCAGATACTTCCTGGTGCCCAAAAAAGACGGGGGTCTCAGACCCATACTAGATCTGCGGCAGCTGAACAGAGCGCTTATGAAGCGCCAGTTCAGGATGCTCACTAGGCTTGGGAATCGGTTCCAGGTTCCGGTTTGGAACCGGTTCCAAACGTTCCGATCCATCGGAATCGTACACGTCCACACGTTAACGATTCCACTAACGATTCCTAATTCGTTCCGTCCATTCCTGCGTCGCGGCAGGACGTCACAGTATGCGAGGTGGTAATGGTGGTGATGCTGTCGGCTCGCGCGCTAGTCTGTTTTGATCTTCTTTACCGCCAACAGAAGTAAACTAAGTAAACGAAGTCAATCCAACAGTGTGATAAGTGCGTGCCGTCAGATTTATATTCCAAGTTCACATTTTCATAGCCTGTTTAGATCGAATCCGTGAACCGCATTATTACACCGTTTTCTAAGGCTACGCGATCTATTTAAAACAATTTACAATCATAAAATAGCAGAGTGCTATCATGAAATCGTAAAGGCTGTTTTTTACAGAGAAGCACGACGCTTTAATTATTTATATGCGTGCAGATTGTTAAAAGTAACTCAGCTCTGTTCACTCAGTCTCCTCATGTGCTGTTTGTTTAGGTTTCCGATAATGTACGTTTGGGAATGCAAAACCTTGGACGCATGTTTCATATAACTGTCATCATTTAAATGCGTGTCAGCATCTCAGGGGGGAGCACAACAAATATGCTCAAATTAAATACCAGGAGTGCACTATATTTGACAGCCTGCGCTCCACAAACAATGGTAGGTTGGCTTATAAATTATATCAAAACATTAATGCTAGATGTAAGTAACCAATGATCAGCCTGGAGAGATCAAGGATCCTCCCAGAAAAAGCAGACATGCTTGTTTTTCTGCACAAGAACTGCTAGAAATGTTTAAATGTTAAATGATTAATTGATGAAGTTGTGAAAACAATAAAAGTTAAAGTTAAAATGTAAACCATAGTTTAGCACACACGACTAAGTGTGATTACAATACAAAGCTTTGTTTTAGAAATGTTTACTTTTTTTAGAAATTTCAAAGCAATCAACTTCTGTATTGATATTGCACACTTTGTTTTCATTCTCTAAAACCACTTTAAATTAGACATTCAAAGCCAACAACTCTCAAAGCCACCCTGTAAGTGTTCAGCAAATGGTACAGGAATCGATATGGGAATCGATAAGGAATCGCATCGATAAGCAGACTCGACAATGGCATCGATATCGATAATTTCTTAACGATGCCCATCCCTAATGCTCACAACCAGAAAAATCCTCGCGCATGTCCGCCAGGGGGACTGGTTTGTGTCAATAGATCTAAAGGACGCGTATTTTCAAATACAGATAGCGTCACGTCACAGGCGATTTCTAAGATTCGCCTTCGAGGGCCAGGCATATCAGTACACAGTCCTGCCTTTCGGCTTGTCCCTGGCACCCCGTACATTTACGAAGTGCATGGACGCAGCGCTCGCACCCCTCAGATTACGGGGCATACGAGTGCTGAACTATCTGGACGACTGGCTGATTCTAGCCCAATCTCACTCAGAGCTCGTAGAGCACAGGACCATTTTACTCGATCACCTCGAGAATCTCGGTCTCGCAGTGAACTGGGAAAAGAGCTCGCTTTTCCCCAGACAGATTATATCTTTTCTGGGAATAGAGCTGAACTCGCTGCTAATGACAGCACGCCTGTCATCTCAGCGCACATTGGACATTCGGCGCGCAGCCGGCTCGTTCCGCTGCGGCGCGATAGTCCCTCTCAAAGCCTTTCAAAGGATGCTCGGTCTGATGGCCTCAGCATCTTCAGTTCTCCAGTTGGGCCTTCTGCGCATGCGCCCACTGCAGTTCTGGCTCAGAAAGAGAGTACCACGCGCAGCGTGGGCCTCCGGTCGGCTTCGCGTCAAGGTCAATCAAGCATGCATTGCAACTTTGAAACCTTGGGAGGCAAAAGACTGGTACCAATCAGGTGTAAGCCTGGGGACTTCCTCGAGAGTGATGGTGGTGTCCACGGACGCATCCACCTCGGGATGGGGAGCGCTGCTCGAGGGCAGACCGCTTTTTGGCCAATGGTCAAAGCAGGAGAAGCTCTTACATATCAACTGCCTCGAAATGTTGGCAGTGAGCAAAGCGCTCACGCGCTTTTGTCCCCTCATAAAGGGACACCACGTGCTAATACGTTCAGACAACGTCTCAGTGGTGTCCTACATAAATCGCCAGGGCGGCCTCAGGTCCCTGACTCTGTACAGGCTAACCAGGCGCCTCCTGATATGGGCCCGCAGCAATCTGCTCTCCCTGAGAGCAGCGCACGTGCCAGGGCTCCTAAATATAGGACCAGACAGACTGTCCAGGAACCAGGTTCCGACAGGAGAATGGTCTTTGCACCCACAGACAGTCCAGCTGCTGTGGAAGAAATTCGGCAGAGCGGAAGTAGACCTGTTCGCGTCTCAAGAAAACGCTCACTGTCCAGAATTTTTCTCGAAGAGCAAGGACGCGCTGACCCACGAGTGGCCTCGCCGTCCTCTCTACGCTTTTCCCCCCGTCTCCCTCCTGACTCAGGTGGTAGAACGGGTCAGGGAAGAAGGATGCTCAGTGCTGCTTGTAGCCCCACTTTGGATGAGCCAACCTTGGTTCCCAATTGTGATGCAGTTAGCGAGCACCGCCCCGTGGCCAGTGCCTCTGAGGAGGGATCTCCTCTCTCAAGCCAACGGCTCGATTTGGCATCCTCACCCAGAGCTGTGGTCCCTCCATGTGTGGGCCATCAACGGGTACCCGCTGACCTCCCACAGGGAGTGTTAAACACTATCACACAGGCCAGAGCTCCGTCTACGCGACGTCTCTATGCCTCAAAATGGTCAGTGTTCTCTAGCTGGTGCACAGCTCGTGGTGTGTCACCCCTGCATTGCGGTGTGACGGAGGTTCTCTCCTTCCTACAGGAGCTGTTGGATAAGGGCAGGTCCCATTCCACGCTCAAAGTCTATGTAGCGGCCATAGCAGTGTTCTCTTCGACCACGCTCGGCCAGTCTATTGGAAGGAACGATTTAGTCATTCGCTTCCTTCGAGGAGCTAAGAGACTGAATCCTCCCAGACCTCCCACAGTCCCTATATGGGACCTTTCTACGGTACTGGGAGCCATGAAAGGTCATCCATTTGAGCCCTTGCAGAAGATTGATCTTAAACACCTGTCTTTCAAGACGGCGTTTCTTCTGGCTCTCGCTTCAGTGAAGCGCATAGGGGACTTACACGCGCTCTCAGTAAGCGCGACGTGCATGGAATTTGGGCCGAATGACTCTAGAGTTATACGCAAACCTAAGCACGGTTATGTTCCTAAATCCCTCAATACACCGTTCAGAGCACAGGTCATTTCCCTGTCTGCCCTGCCGGTCACTGAAGGAAATATGGACGAAAGCTCCCTTTGCCCAGTCAGGGCGTTAAGAGCTTATGTGTCTCGCTCGTCTGTTTTCAGACAGACGGAGCAGCTCTTTGTTTCGTTCAGCGGGCGTTCTAAGGGACTAGCCGCTTCGAAACAGACCCTATCCAGATGGGTAGTGGACGCAATAGCGCTAGCTTACACAACCAAGGGCATGCAGTGCCCGCTGGGTGTCAAAGCGCACTCCACGAGAAGCATGGCTTCATCGTGGGCATGGTCAAGTGGGATTGCCTTGCAAGATATTTGTATGGCGGCAGGCTGGGCCTCTCCGTCTACATTTATAAGGTTTTACAACCTAGAGGTTCCCGCACTACAGGCCAGACTACTGTCGGTCTAGTATGGCCAAAATCTCATAACTGGCGCTGTCAGTTATGCAGCTATTGAGTATTGCAATCCTTGCTCTATGCTGCTATAAGGAAGATAGTGGCTAACCCCCCTCTCTTCCAGGATTCCCTGTGAGTCCCCTGGGTGATTATGTACTGTATGAACTCCGGGCTGTCGCCCTTGAGTCTATGGTATCAGATCCCAGCACGCACGGCGTTTTACAGTAGGTTCCCCTAGCGTATTCTACGCAGTACGAGAGTATCTCTCGTAAGAGAACGTACTCGGTTACTAACGTAACCTCGGTTCTCTCTAGAGAGAGGAACGAGTACTGCGTATCCTGCCGTGCCTGCACGCGCTCTGGTTGCTTCGACTATGAAAAACCAGAGAAATAATGCCTGCGAGCGGTATTTATAGACCTAAGCCACGCCCGTCTCGGCGGGACGTGACGCAGAGGGTGCGAAGCGCCCTCATTGGGTCTGACGTCACTCTAGGTCTCGCTCGATAGGCTTAAGCAGTTGCCAGCAGACCAGCCAATAGGCGCGCGAGCTGCCTCGCCTATGTCTGTATGCTGCCGCAACGCGTTTTACATTAATACAAAATTAAAGGATAATTTTTTGGCTTCAGTATTCTCGTGGAAAAGGATTTTCCCCTAGCGTATTCTACGCAGTACTCGTTCCTCTCTCTAGAGAGAACCGAGGTTACGTTAGTAACCGACTACGTTTTTTGAAATTCAAAATTTTGATTGGTAGGTTTAGTGGTAGGGTTAGTGTAGGGGGATAGATTATACAGTTTGTACATTAGAAAAACAATTACGCCTATGGAGAGTGACCATACACCACATATCCAAGTGAGTGTGTGTGGGTGTTTGTGTGTGTGTGCTTGTGGGTGTGTGTGCATGTGTGAGAGAGATTGTGTGTAAGTGTGAGAGAGTGTGAGTGTAAAAGTGAGTTTTGTGTTTCTTCCCCTGCCGTTCCTGCACAAGGTTGAAATTCTTAAATGTGATCTAACAAAGCTAAAGAGAAAAAAATATATATTTAATTTGTAATATTATATATGAATTATATATGCTGTTTATATTCCATTTAATTGGGATGAAGTAAACATCTGTTGAGTATTTTAATATAAAACTGATTAATTGTGTTGAATTAAAAACCCCACAATGCAGCGGGTCCACCAGACCCACGAACACTGGCTGAATAACACAAATATGAACAACACACAAGGGTTAAATTGCCCATACTCCTCCCTGATAGGACACTACCACTATCACTCAGTTAACTAATTCTGTCACATTAGTACTGCACAGTAAATTCACAGTAGCTGTGTCCCAATTCGCCTACTTATGCTACGGCCTAAAAGTATGTAGGCCTACTCTTTTTGTGAAGAAAAAGTACATACTTTTGAGTGTGTAGCAAAAGAGCAGGCAAGCTTTGGGACACACTACTTTGTCATCTTTAACGGACAGCTCTGTCGCGTGCGTCACTGTAAACTGACCTGTCAATCATCTTGTCACAGTTAAAATCCTCCATTCAATCTAATTTCCTACTGTTTCGGAGAGAAATGTTGAAGCACGTTGATCTGGCAGTCGTGGGTTTTTCATACAGAGACTCCTCATGTGTTTGCAATTTTAATATAGTGATGCATTTAAAAGTATAATCACTAATATAGTGATGGCTAAACATATCTTTACAAAAGTTCACACTGCTGCTGCAGATGTAATATACTGTAATGTGGACAACATTAAATTAATACATTTTCGTCAGGTTAGATACTGATAATTAATCACTCAAACCCCTTTATCTAAACCTGTCTACATAACCGCCGGACTCGCACATCCTCCATGTCTGTAGTTTTTTTAATACTTTTCACTCGTGTTTGTAGTTCTAAACGAATCCTCGTCGACCGCGCGATGAACAAATAGTGTTCCGATGAAACACTCTGACTAACCGGAGAGAAAGCCAGTCCTCACATGAAATCCCAAAGAGACAGTAAAATAGTCTCTCAGAAACAAATGCTCAAAATCCGGACGAGACTCCCATTTTTATGTTACGGCTGGCTCCCATACCCCAACATAAAAGAGGCAAACAACAAATGCTTTAACAATAAACCAACTTATTGTCAAACCAAGCAAACAATTATTAAACAAACAAAAGAAAACCGACTAGGGGAAAAACACGCGTATGTGGTTACTAAATAAACAATCTCTGGCACTAACAATAAATATAAGAAAGAAAGAAAAAGTTCGATGTCAGACCCTTAATCTTTCGGATTTGGGTCTGGATTTCCAGGATAACTGACTTCAGTCACAGCCTTAGATAAATTCAACTGAAGATAAAACACATAAAATCTCTCAAGATCTCATCAGAGGATTAAACAACTCGCATTACCAGCTTCACTTATTACTAACCAGATTTACTTTATTTCTGTCATACGTTTACAGAAGTTCTTATTGAGAATTAACAGAGGTTTAGATGTTAAGGTTTTATTGGTCAATAAATGATGCCACCATCATGTTTACATGTCTTTGGTCCGTGTTGCATTCATATTTCATTTGGACTGCACCAGAGTTTGTTTGGAAGCGTCTTGTTTTGGAAGCCATCTTTTCAGTGGCCTCTGTCCGCTTGTTTGGTGCACACCAGGGTTCAAATGGCAGCGTTCACACTTATTAAAATAAACCGCACTAACAGAGCAATCACACCAGGGTTCATTTTAATCCAACCAATCCTGCACTGTAAAACTTTGCTGTAAAAAAAATGGCCAAATTCTGACAGTAACATACCATTTAGCATTACAGTAGAAAACAACGCATTGTAGGTAATATGTGTCACTTTTGAGAAAATAGCATACAGGAATATCGTGAATTAACATAGTCGACACACAGAGGCTGTGTACCAAATCACACCCTATACACTCGTTCATTATTCCCTACATTAGTTCACTAATATAGACCACTTGACATAGTGAATGAAAACAAATGTGTGAATCCAGACACCGATGAACACCTGTTGTCACTGAAGGAAAGAGAAACAAGAACAGAAAAAATAGAAACACAAGAACTCCAACTGACTTCCAGCCACACTGAGTGTGAAACCAGTTTACAAACCAGTTTAACATGATTTCTTTCATACATATACAAAAGTTCTTATTAAAAATTAACAGCTTTCCTGTAGCTCAAATAGTAGAGCGTTGGCGCTTGCAATGCCAATGTCATGGGATCGATTCCCAGGGAAAGCAAGAACTGAAAAGAATGTAAATGTGTTGCTTGAAATGCAATGTAAGGCACTTTGTATAAAAATATGTTAATGTTTTCTTGAAAATAAAGTGTTTGCTTTAGTTGACATTTGACTCTTTCACATTAGTTTTTCTCTGGCTGCTGTAACAGTAAGTTTATAAAGCACATTTGTTACGGCAATAAAAAGCCACAAGGAAGTTGATCAGGTGTTTATGGCTGTTGCAATCATCATGGTCTCGTCTGATTCACTGTTCTCTTTCGGTGTCTAATCTTTGATTTTATGGTTATTGTAGTTTTATTTGTATTGCTTATCGTATATATTATAGTATATACAGTATATATGCTTATCAATATTGCCTATCACATTAATCTTACATTGCTAGCTTTTAACTAAATTGTAATCGCTTGCACAACACGCTAGTATCTTGCTTGCCTGTTAACCTGTCATCCGTGCTTGCCGCCTTTTACGAGTCTATAAACAACTGTGGTAAGTAGGATCAGTCAACAAACACGGTTGAGTAATGTCAGAGCCGATCAGCCCGATACGCTCACTACGCAAGTTGTGTAAGGCCTCGCAAATTACCCAAGCCCCGCCTCCCTCTCGTGTCAAAGCGAGTCAATCAAAACATTGATGAGAAAATTAAGCAAAACTATCCTTCTGGTCATGAAAAAGAGAGAGAAAAAAACCACCATGATAGTGAATTGAACAGCAATCATGTAGACTTGTGTTCTCTCCTCACCAAGTGTGATGTCGACAGAGAACAGTAAAGTTAAGTTAATGTGCATCTCTCTCTAGTCTGTCTTTCTCTCTCTCATCTTTTGGTCTGTCTCGTCTTGCTTGCCAATGCAGGCCACTTCCAGGACTGTGTTCTGTGACTTTGTGCCTGACATAAAACATTACAGTGAAATACAACAATTTATTACGTTTGATAAACGACAAAGGCCGTTTGTTTATAAACTGCAGCTCGGAAAAGATAACTGCGTTCATATGCGCGTGCATGAAATGAAATGCACACTTTCTAGCAGAAACATCTGTGGAGACCAGTACAATATATGGGCGTGATGGCACTCCTCATTATAGACACATACTTTTAAAACAAGACAATGATTATGTAGCGACAATGCCTGACATGCGGTCACATGCTGTTCCAATTAGTAATTCCTTGTTTCCAAACACATCCTTCATTGTCTTTTTAGACAACGGGTCTGTCCACGGCGTCACTAAGTCTGCTTGGACATGTCAAAATGGCAATCTGGTGTTCCCCAGAGGGACATTTGAGCCATAAAGAGGACCCTGTTTTTAAGAACCCCTTGTAAAACCCCCTAGTTCAGCTTGGACTTTCTGTGACTTTACAGCCTTGTGACATTCCACACACACACACACACACACACACACACACACACACACACACACACACACACACACACACACACACACACACACACTCGTGGACTTTCAACCAGAAACCCACCACGAGATGCAACTGAAGCACATTTCCATATATGGACTTCCACATAGTAAAATTTCATTTTACCATTCATTACAAATTTATAATAGAGGTGTGACTTGCTAGAGTAAAATCTTTAATTCTGAAGGTTCATGAAAGAAGTTCCTCAATAGTGTCTTGTGGTAACCCTACCTCAGACCATAAAACTTTACAACCCAGGAAAACTAACATTCCAGCGAGTCACGTCCCAAACGCACCACACACACACACACAGATTTCCCATTGACTTACCCACATAGGACATTACCAAAATGCTGATATATTTCTGAGGTGCCTTTTGTTATGACCATGTCATATTGGGGTGTCTACGATTTTGTCATGTGGTAATCAAAACTTTAAATGTGTATAATTCTGCATATCTCCTGTAACTTTGCAGTTCTACAACCTTCGTGTGATGTGTCTGATGTCTATGGAATTCTCTCAATATAACAGAGCCAAATTCCAATAGCAGAATGCAGTAATATACATTGTTTACACATTTCATATTTCTGGAACTGGAAGGTTTAAGTCAATCGTCCCTGTAACTCGAGCCAGGAGATCGTTCCAAACGAACAAAGGATCTTCCCGCTGGAAAAGATCTGTACATGGGACACTGATAAAAGTCCAAACCTTCAGTCTCTTCTCTCTCTTCTCTCTTCGATCCCTGACCTCCTCCTCTACTCCCCGGCGCAGCGCTTCTCCAAGGATCATCTGAAGAAGGCCTTAGTCTTCTCTATCGAGCGAGCACATGTCCGAGTCGTAGCTGCGTCCCTTGCAACAAAGACTTTAAACCTCTCCCATCCAGGGAGATGAATCTGATTTTCCGGTAACTTTGCATTCAGTGAGCCTTTTCGAACTTCGCGGCACCGGAAGACCCAGCAAAAACAGGACGCCACCCTCAGCATCAGCCTCACCCGAAAGGGCACAGAATCGCAAGTACATTGTCTGATAAAAGCTGTTTCCCGGTGTCTCGTGAACCTAGGTTTCTGTATGTAATAATTACTAGCTTTTCCCTTCTCTATATTTCTTTCTAGCTTTCTTTCTTTCATTTTCATTTTATTCTGATCACATATTTTTCTTGTTTGTGTAAATGTTTGTGTGTTTTATTGTTTGCATTTTTACGTACGTTTATATTTGTAGCTTATAATCTCTAGCGTGTGCCATTTTATTAATAAACCCATTTATACTTTTAACTGTCTCTGTGTTTGAAAACCCACTTTTTATGAAGTCAATGAAATCAAAGATTTTATTTAAGCTACAAGCTCGATATTAGACTACATTCAGTAGTTTTAATTTATAAACTCAGAAAGTTGGGTGTCCGTGGCCAGGACATGAAACTCTCTTGAAGTTTGTGAATACCTCTTCTTGACTGTAATGATTTTACATTTGTTTCGCTGGACGAATTAAATGTTGGTCAGATAGTTATAGAACAAGGTAATCTCGATAATTGATAAAATAAATGTACATGCGACTTATGAATTATGACAAATAATATGATAAATGATAAATATTAATATTACCAAGATTCCCCATATTCTTGAGCTAATTCATATTTACCCAGAGTCGTATTTACGTTACAGTTTTGGTGGAGAATTTTTAGGCAGTTTCAAACTTCATATTGTGGTTGGACAAATTCAGTTTCAGTGAATGTGTATTATTGGTATTAATAATTGTAACGTTACACGCGCGTTTTGAATTGTGAGGTAAGTCGCTAAGGCGAACTCACCCAGCTGAAGGCAGGCACAAAGCCAGCTCAGCTCTGCTAAAACTGCAGTTCATGACATTACATCTGTCTCTGTAAAGACGAAGCAAAACTCTTTGCAGTTGATACATGTAACATGATTTAAACCGACTAAATGAAGACGAAGGATCTCTTTTAGGACGAAGACGTAAATCTGATAGTTTTTCAGTCGTAATAGGCCTTATGATATACAATACGTTAACGATAAACTCCTGGTCAGAGATTGGCCTCGCGATCCAATTTCGTAAACCTACGCAAAAATCATAAAAGTGCTATTTTGATTAATGCTTATGGGAGATGAGCAGATGATAAGTCCTGCTCACAGCTGTTTTGATGCCTGTTGTGCTCACAGCTTAAGTAAATAGATGTTCAATGCCTGTTTGCTCACAGTTTCTAGTGATTAAAACAAGAAGTTTTAATACCTGTTTCTATTGTAAACCATATGTAATGTGTAATTGGAGACCAGTTTTATGAATTAAGAAAACAGATGATAATCCCTGTTCTTCTTCTTTAAACCGTCTCATGTGTATAATATATAATGTGTAATTGGAGACTAGTTTTATGAAATAAGAAAACAGATGATAATCCCTGTTCTTCTTCTTTAAACCGTCTCATGTGTATAATATATAATGTGTAATTGGAGACTAGTTTTATGAAATAAGAAAACAGATGATAATCCCTGTTCTTCTTCTTTAAACCGTCACATGTGTATAATGTATAATGTGTAATTCCTGTTAGTCACATGTTGTGAAACTTGCGTCAGTTTTCCGCATGCAACAGAAGCGCAAAACACCACGTGATTCCACAGAAAAAAAAATCTGCTGAATTACGCCACTGACCGACACTAGAGGGCAGCCTCTAAGGTGTGGCAGTGCTCAAATTACGCGCCCCCCACCGACGTCATCCTGCGTGAGCGTCGCCCCCCACTGACGTCAGCCTGCGCGAGCGCAACTACGCCATCTCGTGGCGTTCTAAGATAATACCTGCTTTCAATTTCTTTTTCTCTGCATTCATTTTCTCTCTCAAATACTTAACTGCATTCAAAGCTTAGCTTATGCTGATATTATTTGGAGTTAGACAATTCTCTTTGCTATTTTTGACTGTCACACTTTAAGTTAAGTTCAAAAAAAAAAAAAAAAAAAACTTTTCGAATTAAAAACTTAGATTTGATTCACTCAGTTCATTGATAAGTCCACCCAGGAAGAAGCACGCCACCGTGTGGCCATCGTGGGTCGACTCATCAATATCTGTTTCACCCCCAAGTCTCATTGAAGTGTCTCAACATTGCTACCCTTCTCGTTTGATTATTTTATAATCAATACCAATAACTTCAGTGTTGTTGTAAGGATTATAGGAAGTCATTCTGAATTTCAGTTTTGATTATTTTTAGTATTGATACTCCCCTGTTATCATTCTAATTTTCTTTCCTTCCTTATTATAATTATTTTGGACCTCTCCTTGCATGCTTGTTTGAATTTTAATTCAAACAAGTTTGCATTTTAATTCAAATTGTGTCTACTCAACCAGGTGGACCACTCAGAGGAAACACGCCCCTCACCTTTGTGGCACAAACCCTCTGCCTGCGTCTCAAGCCTGTGTTGTTATTCACATTTTATTTCATTGATAATTTTTCTCTTCCCTCTTTTCTCCCAAAAAGGGGGGGGGGGGGGGGTGGGGTAGTTTATTCTGATAAATCACCATCAGTGATCATAATTTCTTTTTTTTTGTATCACTATTCTAGTAAAGCCTTCGCCTCGGACTCCTGCATACATATTTACTCAATTTGATGACACCAGAAAGCCTTAATTTACATTAAGTCTAACATCTTAATCCCTTATTGTGTATCTATTGGAAGGACTCAGTCAGTGTTTAGGTTTAGGCCTCTTTATTTTTATTTTATAACACTCCCCGTGTTATTGTTTGTGACATTTCATTGCAGACCGATTCACTTCCTTGTGTTGTGTTTCCCTCTGATCTTCCCTACCTTCAACCTTGTCTCTTTCTCCACTCTGTTGTGATTTGTTTCTTTCATTTCACTTACAGACAGAACCTAAGAGAGACCCCAGGAAAGCGAATAGAGTAACGATCAAAGCCAGCGTCTTTAGACGACTCCCAGGCTACCGCCTGTCAAAATCTCTATTGTGGGTTTAGCCATACCCACGAAATTGGCTCCGCTAACTGTCGGCATCAGTTAGCCCGAAATTCTCATAAACGGCCTAGCCCGTATGAGTATAGCTCATTTGACCCTAAAACAAACTTGCATTTTGTCTCTTTTTTGTGTGTGCTGTGCTTCTCTCGCCGAGATGTCGAGCTCACCCTGTCCTGCAGTCCGCTGGGACGACCTTGAGGCATGGCTGAGGGACATAACAAAGACCGTGCTGCCCCAGGACCCACATCGCTCGCGCCAAGAGCAACGGGACACAGACCTGAGCCAGTTCGAGTCCCATGATCCAGCCCAGACATACAGCCACGAGCAGCTGTCCAAAATCTTCGAAAACCTCGCACTCAAACTCGTCGCCTGTCAGCCAAACTCCAAGAGCTGTAAAGGGTCAGAATCCTCTCCAGACGGATTGGGCCCCCAGCAACAGCTCTCCTCCAACAAGCCTTGACAAGCTGGCCAGAAACATTCCTACGTTTGCCGGAGACCACAGTGTTCACGCATACCTTCAAGACATTGACTTTCACCTGCAAACTGTCGCCAACGCGACAGCTTGGGACAAATTGTACCTGGTAAGAATAACCTCAAGCAGAGAAGTGCGTAGTTTTCTGGATCGCCAACCAGAGCCTGTCAAAGCAGATTACAAGCAACTGCGACAAGCTTTGATCCGCGAATTCTCTGACCCAGAATCAGACCAAGGGTTTATCACGGCATTTGTCGTCAAACAGGCCCGACCTGAACACCCACACTCCTACTATGGCCGACTCCGACAAACGTACTTCGGAGCAACCAACACCCCACATATGGAAGAAGATGTAACCTTCAGAACTTTGTTTCTGCGAAATCTACATAGCACTGTGAGTAAACATCTCGGTGTGCTCGTCTGCCCACGAACCATGTCTACTCGAAAACTCAGAGACTTAGCCCACAAGGCTTACACCAAGCAAAGGGCTATGGATGAAATGACTGTCAAAACACACACAATTTACTCCGTCTCTGAGAACTGCTCAGAGCCAGACAGCAGGTGGCAGCACGACTGTGACGGTGCTCATCCAGAGCGTCGGACCGAACGCTCAGAAAGATTCTGGAACCAGCATCATCCGCCATCCAGAACTCCAAGCCCAGACCGTCGAACCTGCAACCTCTCTCCCCAGAACACTGGTGAGCCTGAGTCTTCTTACACGACAGATGAAGACAGTGCAGCCACGTCTGACACCGACACAGAAAACGAACACTGACACCTGCTGCTTCAAGGTCATCTCTGACCTGCAGCTGTGCAACCAGACCAATGTCTGCGCCACATACCTACCACCATCACGATTGCAGTGACTACACAGCACAAACAAACTTTACCAACTACACTGCACGCCTCAGAGCCGCTTACGCCACCTCCGCTGTGTACAAAGAAAGGTCATGCGGGCCTCTGATGAACAGACCTTTCCTATACCAACCTCAGCGAAGCAAAAGGGACCGTCCTACCAACCAAGGACAACCTTCGCTGAAAATGTTCCTCCCTTCCTCTCTCTCTCTCTCTTTTGCCTCTAACAGGATGCTGTGGTGGTTCGCGAGAAAGCAGCCACAATCGGAAATCACCAGGTCCGGCATCCGGCATCGCATTAAGAGAGAACACCCCCGACTCCTGATCACCAAGGCAGGACTCACACTCAGAAAGTCTAACACGGTGATGGGCATCACCACGGTCACCGACCACGCCCTGACACTCGTCTTGGCTTTCATCCTGTACCAGACTCAACGAGACGTGAGCATCCACAGCCAAGCTCACAAAGCCGTGTCTGGTAATTTCCTACGAACCCTGGAAAAGGGGTGGTCCCACACCATCGACCACCTCAACCTCACTTGAGCTGGGTCATCAGCCTAGCAACCACCTGCTATTTGACCAACATGATCCACCTGCTATCCATTGTGCCCATTTGTTGTTCGACGAAGTCCATCCCGGATTTCGTCTAACAACAGGGGGGATTATGTAGCGACAATGGCATCTGCTTTTCAGATTAAGTGAATCATGCGATGGCGAACACATCGTCTTTGTCCTCAGGAAGACAGCGCTGGTTAATAATTGCCCCACGAGGACCAATTTACCAGCACCCATGTGACTCGTATCCCCCAACCTTACAGCCTCATGACATTCCGCACACACACAAACACCCTTTTGTGTATAATTGAGAATACGAGAAATATCTTTTCTTTTATTTTTATAATGTGTGGACATTCCTATATGCACGTGTAATAGAGGTGTGGGTTGCTAAGAGTAAAATCTTGAATTCTAAATGCTCACTGAAAGAAGGTTCCTCAATAGTGTCTTGTAACTCGACCTGGTTCGGTCTGGTAATTTGGTCATAAACTTTATGACCCAGAGCTGCATCTCATCCAGTTCCTGCAAGCCCACATTCCATACACTTCCACACAGGCAATCCAAGAACCATGTTTTTGATATGTATTTTTATGTGTGTATAATTTCCATGGTAGATTGAGATTTTCTATGTTCTATCATAATAAAATCAATTGACTCTTAAAATGCTCAGAATCTTACATTAGAAATGCATATCTGTATTCCCATGTTCTGTACACCATGTCTGGTATCATTCTAATCGTAGTGATCTCACGGAATTACATATATGTATGAGATTACAATGAAATGTATTCTTACGGGTAGTATCTTGTCTGAAAGAGGAAATACGAATTCTATCTCTCACATGACAAAGTCAAAGTAGGCGTCTTCTTCTTCACACAAAGAACTGTTTCCCGCTTCATATCAGGAGAGCTGATTCGCTCTGTCACAAAACAGGGCGTAAACAGATGTCTGTTAAAAGGACGAGACCCCCACTTCTCTCTCTCTTCTCTCATCGATCCCGCTTGACCTCCTCCTCCTCTTTCTCCACGTGCAGCGCTGCTCCGGTTGGACAGGCCCTCGCCTCGGCCTCTGGGACACATGGCCCGCGTCATGTAAAAGCCTGCCGTCTTTGCAACCAAGCTTTGCAACCTCTTCCGCACGGAAGACGAACTTTCTCGGTAATGTTACATCCAGTGAGCCTTTAAACTTCGCGGCACCTGAAGACGCAACAGAAACAGGACACCATCCGCGCTGTCCTGCCAGTTTCAGCATCGCGCCGAACAGAGAACAAACGTGCAAGTGACGGTAACCTTATCTGATAAAACTGCTTTCCAGGTTGTCTCGCGAACTTTGGTTTCTGTATGTAATAATTACTAGCTTTTCTCTTCTCTTTATTCTCTTTTCTTTCTTTCTTTCTTTCTTTCATTTCATTCTGATCACTTATGTTATTGTTTGGTTATATGTTGTTTGTTTATTGTTTGCATTTTTACGTACGTTTATATTTGTAGCTTATAATCTCTAGCGTGTGCCATTTTATTAATAAACCCATTTATACTTTTAACTGTCTCTGTGTTTGAAAACCCACTTTTTATGAAGTCAATGAAATCAAAGATCTTATTTAAGCTACAAGCTCGATATTAGACTACATTCAGTAGTTTTAATTTATAAACTCAGAAAGTTGGGTGTCCGTGGCCAGGACATGAAACTCTCTTGAAGTTTGTGAATACCTCTTCTTGACTGTAATGATTTTACATTTGTTTCGCTGGACGAATTAAATGTTGGTCAGATAGTTATAGAACAAGGTAATCTCGATAATTGATAAAATAAATGTACATGCGACTTATGAATTATGACAAATAATATGATAAATGATAAATATTAATATTACCAAGATTCCCCATATTCTTGAGCTAATTCATATTTACCCAGAGTCGTATTTACGTTACAGAGTGAATTTACACCTTTGCCATTAACATGTTTATAAATAACTGAAAAAAGCACAAATGTCAGAGCATGTCAGAACATCTCAAGGACCCCAAAAACAGCTTGGTCCCCAGAGGGTTAAACAGATGAGTCACGCACCCACATCCAGTAATACACGGGACAACCGTCTTGAAAAAGACGTGAAAAAGACATGAAAAAGAGTGCAGCTCTTTTAGAGAGAGGAAAAGCTCAGCAGTGTGCTGAAGCGCCCAGGGAGAAACACACTCACTGTCGGCAGATCACTGCACAGATCAGCAGCAGGCAATGCGATCTCGCTGGAACACGCCATCACACAAACACACTGAAGAGCCGCTCGTCTCGTAGAGTGAAGATGATACAGAATGGCTTGTAGGAGTGAAGAAAACTCTTGGCTCCGAAGTGAAAACATATCTGCATGTTGCCGGCATACTTCCTTATATACCCCCCGGCGTGGGGCGGAGATACACTATGCAAATTCCGCAGACCCATGGCATTTCATTGCCATTGGCTCGTTTTATATACTCGAAGATGACAGGCTTTCTAAGTGAAACCCCATTCGTCGTCATCCGACATAACTCGGAGTGACCACGAAAGGGAACCGTAATTATGAGATGTCAAACTCTATCTACCAGGAGCTGTTCATGTCCTCAGACTCGGATCGATGTGTTTCTATGTTAACACTATCAACGCCAAAATGAATGAAATGAATCCGACGGGAGGCCCCCGAAGTCCGAGACCCCCAGATGCAGTTCGGCCTTCATTCTTAGTGTGGCGTTACATGACAAATTTTTTTTCACTGTTTCCACAAAGGCAGTATGCTGTTCCCTTTCGAAAGGGAACTCGCACTGCGTCGAATGACGCTTTGGGGGAATGCCTCAGGCGTGACAGGTGTCTGAAATCACTATCAAATCATGGCAATCACATTGACCGGCGACAGCCCGTGAATCATTAACGTGAATGATTAACGTGCGACCTGCAAGTATAAAAGGGCACCTTGCAAACATGACAAACATCTTTTCGTCTTCAGGGACTGTCTGTTTGATAATCGCTGGAGGATTGCAGCAAAATGAAACGCACGGAGAAGACTGAAAGCTTCCGGAAGTGTGCAGACCCGTGCCCAAGGTACTTGACGCCGGGTGATACACACGAACTGTGCGTTCTCTGTCTGGGAAGAGCACGCACAGGCGGCTCTTGAGGGAGCCGTCTGTGCAAACTGTGAGCGTTTTGCGTTGAGAACGCTCCGCTCTCGTCTAGCCCTCTTCTCGAGTGAGGAGGGCTCACCATCTGTGCCACGTGGCTCAGGTCCCGCTCGCGCTGAGGCAGAGCGGCGACTCGCGCCATGGGGTTCCCAGAGGGATCTCGCCGATCGTCTTTAGAGGGGTGTTAACCTCTCAGATGATTCGGCGGATGACGAGGGTGAGTTGCAGGTGGATAAAAATCTCTCTACAGACCTCGTTCCCTGTATAGGGCAATGGGGTCATGTCAATGTCATAAGGTAAGGTACATTTTTGGATTATTAAGGGCCCTGAAGTTCCCCTTTAGGTGGCTAGAATGATAGGAAGAAGCACCAGCTGTATGGGCTTCTCTTGTGTTAGTGAATCTGATGTTAACTAGCTGTTAGCCACCTCAGGGTAGAGTAGTTGGTCTCTCTCTAATATCATTTTTTACTTGAGTTATGACTGACGCTAGATCTTCAGATAGATCTTATGTCCGGCCCACGGGTCCTTGGACTTCTTCCCGAGTACTTCGCCCCCTTGAGCTCTGTTTGGGTTTCAGTGGGCTGAGCGATTCTGCAGCCCCTTTGTATGAAATATAGTAACTATTTTTCTAGCAGGGCTATGGCTCCTCCGAGCCCTCAGGTAGATCTATATCTGCAGGCAGGCCCTCACCAGGGCCGCCTCTATAGCTGGCCTAGGCTGTGCCAGGGATAGTGGAGGCGTTTCTGCTAAAAAAAACAAAAAAAACAAAAAAACAACCATTTCTGCCTCTGACCCTTCACTTTGTGAATGTAGGTTTCTAGCATCCCTGTATGACAGCCTCCTCCCTTGGGAGTCGTTAGGCCAAGGCCCGCCCCCTTCTCTGCATTCTGGGGCGATAAGATTAATGCAGCGTGGTGCAGAGGCATGGTTATGAAGTTCCTGGGGTAGGCCTCAAACAGGCCTCCCCGGTACAATGTGTCTTTATTGAGCAGGGTTAGGCCGTCTTTCACTTCATGAAGAGAATGGTTCTGTCTGCCCGACCCTGCCGTGCAGAACTGCTTACGGATCTGGGCCGCCAGTATAGGCTTCACTTACCTCGCTGAGCTATTGCTCGAGCGTCGGGTTGTAGGTGCTTGGCTCACAAACAAGCCCCGCTCCCCTAGGTTGGGCACAGATACATTTTCTGTCACCCCTAGAGCCGCTGGCAGGCCCGCACCCTGGTAAACCGCAGGGTGAGGTGGGAGTATTCCCCTGTGATACAGGGTAGGTCTGAGTCCTCACTTTCAGTTCTGTATTTTCCTACCTCGCACCACCATGGCTCGGGTCGAGCGGGAAGTTCTAGCCTTCGCTTCTTCTTTGGTTGAAGTACGCTCCCCTGAAGCCAGAGCATTGCCATGAGCTGACGCCCATGCATACAGATGGTAGGCCCCTGACTGTGGGGCCTCCGTTGAGGCAGAGCGGCGTATGCGGTACTCCCCTTGTTTTAAGGGTGCTAGCTCTCTTGCTGAGTACACTGCCATGGGCAATGTGATTAGGCACCAGAATGCTGTAGGCGCTGTGTAAACATTATTTGCCTACCTTTGTAGCAGTTTTGACTTGCTATCAGCTAGTAGGTCTGACCAGGCCTCCCTGATAGGCGAGTCCCCAGCCGGCTGGCCTTAGCAGGCCGCCTCAAAACTATCACCTGGATTCAGGGCTTCTAATTACCAGGTAGCCTGTGGTATCAGGTAGTAGGCCTCACCAGGCCTCCCTGAAGGTGAGCTCCCACTTGCTGTGGTTATCAGGTAGTAGGCCTCACCAGGCCTCCCTGTGAGTGGTTTCCTGACGATGCAGGGTTTTGGAAGCTAGTGGCCGCTCGCTATCAGTTCAGCTGGCCGTATTAGGCAGATGCTCAAAGCAAGCTTGTGCCCTGGCTCAACTAAGGTGTTCGCCTCTGCTACTAGTTCCCTCCCGGAACTTCTTCTTTAGCCTACAGCCTGGTTTGCCTACCAGGTGGACCATTGCTCCCCTCACTGAGGGTCATTATGAGTGTTTGGACCCCTGAGTCTGGTCAGACAGTCGTAGGCCTCTCGTGAGGCCTCCCAGTTAGATCAGCCCCTAGGCCTTCACAGTAGAGATGCGCGGATGGGCTATTATTTCATCCGCAACCGCATCACAAAACTCAACATCCGTCCCCCATCCATCCGCACCAACGTTTTTGACCAATTTTGGTGTATACATAATATTTTTCATTTGTTTGGTTCAACTGCCCGCCACCCGCCCGAATTTAATTCAAATATTATTTTTCATCACGTCATCCGCCCGATCCGCGGTTTATCCGCGGAGTCCGCGGCTGTAACCGCCAACCGCGCATCTCTACTTCACAGGCCTCCTCAGTGTCTTGAAACACAAACGCTGGGTAGATCCAGGGATCGAGTAGAGTAACTCCCCTCGCTGGCAAGGGTTGTTAAGCACTATGCTGAGTCATACTCTCCAGGATATCCCGTCTCTGAGATCCAGGCCGAATGGTTCACTGCCTGTTTCGCAGTCCCTTGGTTTGGATGCCTTCCTAAAGGCAAGTGTCCAGAGGCTCTGTCTTCAGACAGACAGGAAGTGGCCAGACTGTAGTGTCTCATGTAGTGACACCAGGTCAGGTCTGCCTGGTGGCATTTCATTCCTAGGCCCTCTCAGGCCTCCTCTGTGTTTTGAAACCCAAACACTGAGTAGATCCGTGGATCGAGTAGAGATACTCCCCTCGCTGGCAAGGGTTGTAAAGCACTATGCTGAGTCATACTCTCCAGGATATCCCGTCTCTGAGATCCGGGCCGAGTGGTTCACTGCCTGCTTCGCAGTCCCTCAGGGTGGATGCCTTACCTAAAGGCAAGTGTCCAGAGGCTCTGTCTTCGGACAGACAGGAAGTGGCCAGACTGTAGTGTCTTATGTAGTGACACCAGGTACCCCCAGGGACCCCTTCTAAGTTGAAGTTGTGGTCCTAGGCCCTTGAGCAGGCCCAGGAAGACCTTTCACTAAACTATGTTTATGGAGGTTTTCTGTGGTATCATATAGCTTGGGCTATGACCGTAGGGAGTGCTGTCACTGATAGCCCAGTGTGACCTGAGGGTAAGTGGTTCTAGCGTTTCATTTGAATTTGCTGGTTCTGACAGTTGTCACTGCCGCCTGGCAGGCACTCCCCTTAGCATGGTGGCGTTGGTATATCGTTCCCCAAAGCGTCATTCGACGCAGTGTGAGTTCCCTTTCGAAAGGGAACGTCTCAGGTTACGACTGTAACCTATGTTCCCTGAGAACAGGGAACGAGACACTGCGTCTCCTTGCCATGCCTCGGGGCCTGCCTACCAAACAGTCCCTTCAGACGATAAGGTGTTTGTCATGTTTGCAAGGCGCCCTTTTATACTTGCAGGTCGCACGTTAATCATTCACGTTAATGATTCACGGGCTGTCGCCGGTCAATGTGATTGCCGTGATTTGATAGTGATTTCAGACACCTGTCACGCCTGAGGCATTCCCCCAAAGCGTCATTCCACGCAGTGTCTCGTTCCTTGTTCTCAGGGAACATAGGTTACAGTCGTAACCTGAGACGTTAACTCTTGTAGCTGTTGTGCATTAGTTTTCTATGCTGATTACACTGAATTCAGGTAGGATTGAGTTTTATACCAAATCTTGAATATTTATCTTAATATGTAGGCTAATCATAATCTGTTGAACACGTATTATAGTTTTTTATGCATTTATTGAGATTTAATAACCATAAAAGTGATATCAACCAATGTTGGCAGCCATTTAAATAAATGTCATCATTGTTCCCAGTCTTAGTTCAGTTTCTCTCAGGTGGTTTAGCAGTAACTTTATAGCGGAAGTCACAGTATGTTGTGGGTTGTTTCCAAAAGCAGCCGTTCTTATATAATGGGTCTAACTTTTCGGAGGCCTTGGGTGGGAGAAAACTAAAATTAGATTTACAGCAAAACACATCACTTACATTTTCACATGTTGCAGAGGCTTCTTTCAGCTCACTGAAGATGTTCTCACTTTAGCAGCTGCTTGTAGTGCGAAAATGACTGTTTAAAGGGATGGTTCGGAGTAAAATCAACCTAGGGTCCTTTGCACCATGACCTCCAGCCAAACAGAGGTCATGACCCTAAAGATGATTGTGCTTTCACAGCCAACTCATTTCTTCAGGCCTAATAATAGAGTTGAGCTCATAGTTGTGGTTTGACTTCTGCTCTGTTTCTGCTCTGTGGTTTTAACCAGAGTAGAGGAAACATTTATGCATGGTCTGCATCTTTAGATTCATAAACCTCAAAATATCATCACAAGAGCAAAGATTCACAGACAGAATGTCTGAGTAATTTTCATTGACGTCCCTCTTTTAGAAATCCAAAATCATGTTCATTTCTTCTCTAAAAAGATGGCAGTGAGAAAGGGTTGTTTAGAAGTGATGAAAGATCTCGCCTCTAAACTACCCTTTCCACTATTATCATTTTTGAGATGTTTTTTTGTTTTGTTTTTTGTGAGGGAAAAAAAGTTCACCCAATTTTGCAAAAACTCAACTGGTTTGTTTTACAAATAAGAAGATAATAAATGAAGCTTTATGGACAAATAAAGGAAGATATGAGACCACTGTATGCAGATTACGGGCTATATGTGTTGTAACATCAAACATGTAACCAAAGTCAGACAGACAGTTGAAATTGGGCTAATAAATGGAGTTTCAGACTATCAGTGGCAAAAACTCAACTGGTTTGTTTTACAAATAAGAAGATAATAAATGAAGCTTTATGGACAAATAAAGTTATTAGACATGTAGAAGTCTGGCTAATAAAATAAAGTGATGTCGCATCATTAATAACTAACATGATCTATCAATGTAAAAAAGGGTTTTGATTTTGACTCTCTGACCCACTGAAGGTTTCTGTGATTCACACCATGACTAAGACACATTAAGGGACAAGCATTTACATCATTTTGTGAATGCAGTTTAGAAATTCTGAATCGAATCATTAATTGAATTGTATCTCATTGTGAATCGCCTCGAATCCAATCATTCTGAATTTGCAAAAATTGCTCCTGAATCGAAAAACTATGAATCATGAATCAAATCAATTCGCTGTCGACCCAAAGATTCACACCACTAATTTATTCCAGGAAACTGAAATATGCATGTTTTGTAAGTGACATCATATCCTAAATATCAACCAAACACACCAACAATCACATATACATTTTACATATTTATTACTATTTATTTGACAGTTTATTGTGACATCAATTCACTTCTGCCTTTCTAAGAATAAACCAAATTTAATTCTCCTGAGACACAAATAATGATTATTTTTAAGAGCTGCTGCTCACAGAATCATATTCAACAGTTTCTGATACAGATAAGATTAGTGAAAAACATAAAGACACATAAATATACCAGATATGCAAAGAGATTCTTAAAACACACATATATTGTGTTAGTATTTTAGACATCTAAATAATATTCAATGATGTCAGAAAACTTTAATAAGATCAGATTATGTTATGATAATTAACACAGAGAAATAATACAGACTAGTAAAATATAAATAGAAGATTCACTCAGAAATTATAAAAAACAAACAAACAAACAAAAACATATGAAAGTAAATAAGACGTCTTCTCACTTCTCATTGACGTCTTCTCACTCCTCAGATCTGCTGCAGATGAAGTTGAGTTTGTGAGTCTCAGGAAGGCTGATCCAGCGCTGATCTCCTCCAGACTGAACTGCTCCTTTTCTCTTCGTAAGGCTGCAGTCTTCCGGTGTCGTTCCGTTCCCTGGAGCCCAGTTCTGATAGCACACGATCTCTCCGCTCAACCAGAGCCACATGTTCATTTGGCAGTAGTTGTGTAAACCCAACCACACCGCCTCAGTAGACGCACGTTTAACCACATTCATCACACGACGCTGCATCTCGACTGAATGAACCGAGACCAGATCCGTATAATTCTGTCTGCAGTATCTCAGAGCTTCAGGCCACGTCAGAGTCTCATTGATCAGAATCAGTTTATCTGGACACAAAACAAACCACAAGCAAAAACTAGAGAGAGACTGATCAAAAACAACATGCAGAACAAACACTGTGGAGGAATCTGTCATGTCAGACATGTAGCGTGAACATTAAGGGCGCTCACACTTGGTTCGATTGCCTGTTCCGAACCCGAGTTCGATTGCTCCCCCTAAAGGGGGGGTAAATAATTAAACAATAATTTTGTTCAGGAACAGACTCATGCACACTTTGCACATACAAACTTTTTAGGCCTTTAGTTTACACAACTTTTTTTTTTTAAGGCCTTTACACATATAAACTTTTTTTAGGGCCTTTACACATTCACTTTTTTTTAGGCCTTTACACATATAAACTATTTTTACACGCACACCTGCGGCGAGTCGGCGACACAAATAAAGCACGAAAAGAGCTCTTTTCTGTCTGTGTCATACGTAGGTCACGTGCACACTATAATGTTCGCACGCACCCCTACACACAAGCACTGTTCCCACAGTAACCATTCCTCCAGCTCACGCTGCGAATGCAATAAATGTAGCCTACTGTAGGTCGCGCGCCCACTATAGTATATTAGTAGTCTGAACTTTATTTCTTTACAGGTGACGTGATTGTGTTGACAGATGAATTCGGCAACAGGCCGCGGTTTGTGTTAAAAAAAAAAAATCTTAAAGAGGAGTCGATTCCCCTAATGGAATCGATTCCAACCTTTGGAATCGACTCTCAATTCCCAACGCCTCGGAATCGAGGAATCGATTCTTTTTGGAATCGATTCCCAGCCCTACCTCAGACCACCTTTTTAATCGGACTCGAGTACGGTTCGCGGGTGCGCACCCGAGTTCGGAAGACAGCGTTCACATCATCCAAACGAACTGAACTCTGACGTCATTCGAACCCGGGTGCGCACCAAAAGTGCTAGTGTGAAAGCGCCCTAAGATATCTGGAGGTGATGGATGGAGTGTGTGTGTGTGTGTGTGAGGATCTGCTCACCTTCATGACACACAAAAGGAAATTGGTTGTTGCAAGAGATGTCATTCCATTGTCTCAGAGCATTCGATCTGATCACTGTACAGTTTTCATTTCCTCCATTATTATTGGGTTCATCAGTCCTCCAGTATCTGAAAGAGGAGTTACTCTGATCTGACCACTGCCATGAGTCTCTGAACAGACCGATCCAGATCTGTGATCCAGATAACCCAAGACCACTAATGAACTTCTTAACCTGTTGATTCTCATTCTGGTTCCTCACACTGACCAGATCAATGTGATTCTGTCTGCAGAATTTCTGAGCGTTTCTCCAGTTCTTCGTCTGATTGACAAAGACAAGTCCTGTGTTCGCTTTAAGAAAACAAAACAAAAAATCAGTTTGTTCCTTTTTTTTTTTTTGAACTGGACTTTTTTCATAAAAAAAATAAAAAATTCTATACAGAAATTGACTCGACATTGAAAGTGTGACATTTATCCACAGTCTGTTCTATATTCACTAATAAATTACATGAATTACATATAATAATTACGTTATTATATTTTACACAGTTAATCTGTTAAATTGTTATGCTGATAATATAATTTGTAAGGAAAACACTTTAATTAATATGGAAGTATTTCATTTCAAGTAAGTTTCCGAGGAAACTTAAAAACACAGACACACACACACACACACACACACACACACACACACACACACACACAGAGGGTGAGGCCAGAAATGGAATGGACTTTATAAAACAGGGAAGGCAAAGCATAGAGTATGAAAACGTACTCGGTTACTAACGTAACCTCTGTTCTCTCTAGAGAGGGAACGAGTATTGCGTAAGCTAGCTTACGCTGCGGGAAAGTCTCCTTTCTCGAGATACTGAAGCCAAAAATTATCCTTAATTTTTTAAATCTTGTCAACGCAGTGCGGCAGCCTGCAGACCTAGGGCAAGCGAATCGCGTGCCCATTGGCTGCTCTGCGGCAACTGCAGCAGCCTATGGCTGAGCCTTGCGCGTGACGTCACGTCCAATGAGCGCGCTTGGCGCGCTTAATGCGTCACAGCCCGTCATTAGGGGTGTGGCTTAGCGTATTTAAGCAAGGTACAGAGGCTGCTTCGCTGGTTTCTGTCGCATGAAGCGAAATGAGCTCGTGGCGAGAGCACGGCGGGTTACGCAATACTCGTTCCCTCTCTAGAGAGAACAGAGGTTACGTTAGTAACCGAGTACGTTCTCTTACGAGAGGTTCTCTCGTATTGCGTAAGCTAGCTTACGCTGCGGGAACACCCTTGTCAACGCCGTGCGCGCGCCCAGCATCCTGAATGAATCCCATGGGGAGCCCAGGGAACGCGAAGCGGAGCTGGGCGGCCAAGATACCACAGTACACAAGCACATAATATGGGGCAGGGAGCGGCACAGCCGGTCCAACTGACACTTTCCACATAGTGCAGCTCAACCAGTAGAGCTAAATCAGCAACATAGCCCGCGCACAGACAGTGGGCTGGCTACGCGAGACTTAGACCGATAACACTTTGGCCTGCAAAGCGGGAACTTCCAGGTTGTAAAACCTAACAAATGTGGAAGGGGAGGCCCAGCCTGCCGCTGCACAAATGTCATGAATGGGAATCCCACTGGACCACACCCACGATGAGGCCATGCCTCTGGTGGAGTGCGCCCGAATGCCCAAAGGGCACTGCAGGTTTTTAGATGCGTAAGCAGCTGCGATAGCGTCAACTATCCATCTGGATAGGGTGTGTTTCGAGGCGGCGAGACCCTTGGTGCGCCCACCAAACGAAACAAAGAGCTGTTCTGAATGCCTGAAGGCGGCGGAGCGTGAAATATAGCTTCTCAGCGCCCTGACTGGGCAGAGGAGATTACTATCTGCCTCGCAGCCAGCATTCGGCAGGGCTGAAAGGGAAATGACCTGCGCTCTGAAGGGAGTGCCCAAAATTTTGGGGACATACCCATGCCTCGGTCTGAGAATAACTTTAGAGTCATTGGGTCCGAACTCGAGGCACGCAGCGTTAGTGGATAACGCGTGAAGGTCTCCCACACGTTTTACTGAAGACAGTGCTATCAGAAAAACGGTTTTGAGCGTGAGGTATTTCATATCCACAGTTTCCAGGGGTTCAAAGGGATGTGCTTTCAGGGCGTCTAAGACCAGTGAAAGATCCCACATAGGAACCGAAGGGGGTCGCGGGGGGTTCATCCTTCTCGCTCCTCTAAGGAAGCGGATGACAAACTCGTTCCTTCCTAATGCGCGGCCCGGCTTCTGAGACAGAGAGCGCTGAAATGGCCGCGACATAGACTTTGAGCGTGGAGGGGGACCTGCCCGCGTCCAGTAGCTCTTGAAGGAAGCACAATACTTGCGAGACCCCACATGTCTGTGGATCGAGCCCTCTGGCAGTGCACCATTTGTTAAACACCGACCATTTAGACGTGTAGAGCCGCCTCGTGGAGGGAGCTCTAGATTGTATGATCGTGTTCATCACCCCTTCTGGTAAATCAATTGTATGAGTTCCGGGAACCAAGCTTGGTTCTCCCAGAACGGGGCTATGAGGAGCACTGTGTGGCGCGCTTTCCTGGCTCTCTCGATGACCTGAGGCAGCAGAGAGACCGGGGGAAAAGCATATAGCGGGCCGCTGGGCCACGTCTGGGCCAGCGCGTCCTCGCTCTTGAAAAGAATACTGGGCAGTGTGCGTTGTCTTTTGACGCAAAGAGGTCGACTTTCGCTCTGCCAAAGCGGCGCCACAGCGACTGGACTGTTTGGAGGTGTAGAGACCACTCCCCAGGGGAACGTTGTCCCTGGACAGTCTGTCGGGGCCCTCGTTCAGATGGCCAGGCATATGCGATGCTCTCAGAGAGCGCAGAGAGTGCTGAGCCCATACGAGGAGGCGTTCCGTCAGGGCGCAGAGCTTTTTTTTTTTTTTTTTTTTTTGATCTGACACCGCCCTGGTGGTTCACATAGGCCACTACTGATGTGTTGTCCGTACGGACTAGAACATGGTGACCATGGAGGAATAGGAGGAAGTGCATGAGCGCTTTCTCGACCGCGAGCATCTCTAGACAGTTTATGTGTAGGAGATTCTCCTGGTCTGACCAGCGGCCATAGACCGGTCTGCCTTCGAAGAGCGCTCCCCAACCTAGGTTGGACGCGTCTGTTGAGACAACTTTCCGGTGTGAAATCACTCCCATAATCACTCCAGTGTGATACCATTCAGCTGCTAGCCAGGGCTGCAGGGCTGAGACACAGCCCTGAGTCACTCTGATTAGCGAGCCACCGGTCGCCCAGGCTCGATGGGATACGCGCGCTCTTAGCCAGCGTTGAAGCGGGCGCATGCGCAGTAAACCCAACTGAAGCACTGCTGCAGCTGAGGCCATATGCCCCAGGATGCGCTGAAATACTTTCAGAGGAACCCGATTGCCTTCTTTGAAGGATGCGGCGAGGCGCCGGATGCGGCGCGCGCGCTGCTCCGACAATCTGGCCGTCATCGCCACCGAGTCCAGTTCTATTCCGAGAAAGGAAATTGACTGACGGGGCGAGAGCGAGCTCTTGGTCCAATTGACCGCTAGACCCAGACCTTCCAGATGGCTGAGAAGCGCTGTTCTGTGAGACACAAGTTCTGTCTCTGACTGCGCTAGAACAAGCCAGTCGTCCAGATAGTTCAGAATTCGCATTCCCTGACTTTTCAGGGGCGCGAGAGCCGTGTCCATGCATTTCGTAAATGTACGGTGTGCTAAAGACAGGCCGAACGGTAGGACTGTGTATTGATAAGCTCGACCATCGAAGGCGAATCTCAAGAATGGCCTGTGACGGGGGGTTATCTGGATCTGGAAATACGCGTCTTTCAGATCGAGAGAGATAAACCAGTCTCCTGGGCGGATCTGCGCAAGGATCTGTCTGGTTGTAATCATCTTGAACGGCCGTCTCATGAGAGCCGTGTTCAGATGTCTCAGATCTAAAATAGGTCTTAATGCTCCGTCCTTCTTGAGAACGAGGAAGTAACGGCTGTAAAAGCCTGACTCGCTCAAGGAAGGATGAACCTGTTCTATGGCCCCTTTGCGCAGCAGCTTCGCTATTTCTGCTCGAAGCAGGTGCGCTGCTTCTAAACCCACTTTCGTCTCCGTCTGCGCTAGAAGCGCGGGGGGCGACGAGCGAATTGAGGCGAATAGCCGTGTTTTGTAGTGTTCAACACCCATTCTGACGCGCCCTGAATAGCTTCCCATGCTTTTGCACGCATAGCTAGGGGTCGAATGGTCTCTGGGTTCAGATCGCCGCTCTGCGCGGGATGGAGAACCTGTATCAGAGAGGATGGGGCGGCGCGCGTGCCGCCGGTGCTCGAACACGGGGGCTGATAAACAGTATTGGCCGGCTGTACAGCGTTCAGTAGCTCGGTCCTGAAGAATGGAGCGCGTTTTGCTGTCAAACACCCCTGGCGCGAGAGCGGCGTGGGGGATATAGTGTCTGAAAGTGAGTGCGCGTGCTCGTGAGCGGGCGCAGGGTTTACACTTATAACACGGCCAGTGTTTTGGAAGCTTTAGAGGGTCCGTAACCCGGGGTAACCGTATGGCAGAGCGAGCAGCGAGTAGGTGTGAGCACAGAGTTGTGGGCACATTTACTACACTTAATACTCGAACGGCGTGTTTCCGCTTTATGAGAGAGCGCTCTGAGCGCATTACCATGGGAACCATGTTGTGTGAAGCAGTGAACACATGGGAGTGGGCACATTTTCTATACTTAATATCCCCTCGGCCTGAGCCGTTGCAACTCGAGCAGCGGGTAGGTGTGAGCACAGAGTTGTGGGCACATTTACTACACTTAATACTCTTGTCCGCCTATGAGAGAGCGCTCTGAGCGCGTAACCATGGGGACCGTGTTTGTGCGAAGCAGTGAGCACATGGGAGTGGGCACATTTCTACACTTATGACACCCTCGGCCGGAGCCGGAGTGTTTCGGGGCTTTAGAGGGTCTGTAACCCGAGGTAACTGAATGGCAGAGCGAGCAGCGGGTATGTGTGAGCACAGAGTTGTGGGCACATTTACTACACTTAATACTCGAGCGGCGCGTGTCCGCTTTAAGAGAGAGAGCGCTCTGAGCGCGTTACCATGGGGACCGTGTTTGTGTGAAGCAGTGAGCACATGAGAGTGGGCACATTTTCTACACTTATCTTCGGCTAGAGCTGGAATGTAGTGAGCTTTAGAGGATCTGCAACCCGGGGTAACTGAGTGGCAGAGCGAGCAACGGGTAGGTGTGAGCACAGAGTTGTGGGCACATTTCCTACACTTAGTACTCAAGCGGCGTGTGACCGCTTTAAGAGAGTGCGCTCTGTGGACGTTACCGGGGAGACCGTGTTTGTGTGTAGCAGTGAGCACGTGGGAGTGGGCACATTTTCTACACGTATAACACCATCGGTGTTATAGGAAACTGATAGAGCGAGAAGCTTTGATGGCTCATAAGTTTAGACGCTCATAAATACTCAAGCACCATCCTGCGAGATACGGGTTCGCTTTCTGTATATGAGAAAGCTGGCCGCGAGCTCGGAGAAGCCAGCAGAAAAAAATATTTATCTGCCGCCAGAGCAGGATTCGAACACGGGACTCCCGTGTGGAAGTCCAATGCTCTGCCACTGAGCCACAGGAGCACACATAAACTTTTAGTTAGTGCGAGCATATGACCGAGCGATGTTTCGTTTCGGCGTTTGTTTGCAGACGCGCGCGTGTAATAAAACAGGCTCGTTACTGCAGTATAGTATTTCCAGCCGCCTGAACTTGGAGGGGACTGAGAATATACGAGGACGAAAACACTCTCTCTTCCTCTTTTCGCCGGTGCTCGTGACGTCCGCTCTGATGTCCCTTGAGAACGGCGCAGTTGCGCGGCTCGAACAAGGGAGAGAGAGCGGGAAGATGTCATCATGTGCTATGACATCGTATGTTTGCAGGCGTGCGTGTATTAAAACAGGCTCGTTTACTGCAATATTGAAATTTCTAGTCGCCTGAGCTTAGGAGGGGACTGAGAAAATGTGTGAGAAACGGAGGTGGCCGGAGAGTGACGCGCGCGACCGAGACGCGGGGTAGCTTTCTTATAACGTAAAGGAAGCCAGCCCGTGACCGTCTACTCCTGACATCCCTTGTGAGCGGCGCGTTTGCGCGGCTCGAACAGAGGGGGAGAGCGCAGGGAGGGGCGTGCGTCGTCCGGGGGGTAGCTTTCTTGTAACGTAAAGGAAGCTATAGCCCGAGACCGTCCGTTTCTGACATCCCTTGTGAGCGGCGCCGTTTGCGCGGCTTGACAGAGGGGAGAAAGCAGCTGTCTAAGAAAACAGCGCTGTCTGCTTCATCCCCTGAGGCGACGGCAGTGCGGGCGAAGCCGGCCGCTGCGCGTCGGGAGGTGGGGGGGAGAAGGAAAAAGCGAGGCTCGCGGGAGGGGCTCCGGCGAGCGCTCAGCTGTCATAGAAGCCCAGGCAGAGAGCGCACACCACGTGGCGGTCTCCGTCGCTGAGCGCGGCTCTGCACGAGCCACAGGATGAGCGAGGCATTTGCAACAACGCCTCGCGCTCTTTTAGATGCAAGTGTGTCGCGGCGGACACACAAAACACACAACACAGAGCAAGAAAAGGATATATATGCCGGATGGCGCAGCAGGCAGGGAAGGCTGAAGGCGGCGAGCGGCCGGCGTCCTCAGGCTGAAATCCTCGGCGTGCTGGTCGCTTGATTCGACGGCGGCTTCCTCGGAGATCAGCGATGCGAAGAGCTTCGCTGAAGAGACAGAAATCAGCGAAGCAGCCTCTGTACCTTGCTTAAATACGCTAAGCCACACCCCTAATGACGGGCTGTGACGCATTAAGCGCGCCAAGCGCGCTCATTGGACGTGACGTCACGCGCAAGGCTCAGCCATAGGCTGCTGCAGTTGCCGCAGAGCAGCCAATGGGCACGCGATTCGCTTGCCCTAGGTCTGCAGGCTGCCGCACTGCGTTGACAAGATTTAAAAAATTAAGGAAAATTTTTGGCTTCAGTATCTCGAGAAAGGAGACTTTCCCGCAGCGTAAGCTAGCTTACGCAATACGAGAGAACCTCTCGTAAGAGAACTGAACACCAAATTGCCAAGAAAAAAATATATAATTACGGGAATGAACTACATTGACCGCTACATTGTTCCTCACTCACTCCTGAAATTGCTGTGATTGATTTTTTGCATTATTTACTTATTAGCATTAATAATTTGTTATTAAAGCTATTTTATAATAAATCCAATAGCAAAACATGAAAAGAGCTACATTATGAAGTGGCAAGAGCAAACAGAGTGGTTCAAGTATGACATCACTTTGTAGAGTTTAGCATTTTAGCACTTCTGGTTCCATCATCCCGAAGTCAAAGGTTTTTTGAATGGGATTTTGGTTAAATGGCTGAAATAAGGTCTGTGGTGAACACAAGCTTAAGACACTTTCACGTTTTATTCTACGACATAAAGTTCATCAATATTACGCCATTACGTAATTGTACATGTCTTGAAAAAGGCTGTTGCTAACAAGTGGCTAAATGGGACTACAGAGGCTGTCGGAGATGAAACGTCATCACGCCGAACAGATTAACTCAATCTGCTTTTACAGACTCATTATGCTTATAATTCTGCTCTTATAAACTATATTCCAACTCAATGTTCTGGGAACATGTTTTAGATAAAAACTGAAAGAGTTGTCAGAAGCTTTAGTGATGATATTTTATATTATATTGATATTTTATTGTCATAAAACAGGACACGTAATTGCCGATTGTTTATCTTTAAAGGAGCCGTGGGTTTGGAGACTCTGAAGGGAGAGTGGGACCTCATGCTTTCAAAGCCAGCTTGATATTGCTAGCCTCTCTGAAATGACCTATCCCACCTTTAATTTATAAGTTAATACTGTGTGTGTGTTAGTAGAAGACGTTCTGGAGCCGTTATATACTGTATATGGTGCATGGGCGTCGGAAGCAAAATAAAAATGTGGGTGGGTCATCCTCCAGAAGTTTTTTTACTGGAGTAGATTAGGGGTGTTCCCGAAGCCAATTACCTTATCTAAAATCTCTATGCAATAATGAGTGAGAGTAAAAATTAAGCGAGCGCAACTCCGTCTTTCAGAATTTGCGTCTTTCAGAAATTGCGTGCATCTTTCAGAAATCCGAGCTTGGCAAGAGTAATATCAACTCAAATAGGCTACTACATCATAGACATGTTCTACGAAATGATATTGTATATTATTGTATGCATATTTAAATGATTTAAGTATTGTACAATATACTCGAATGAATGGAATAGGCACAGCATGATCACAAATCAAACAGCGCCTTAATTGCCGTCTCTGCGCGTCTCCGCTCTAATAGACTATAATCAGTGGCGGTTCTAGGATTTTTCTGTAACAGGGGCCATTAAGGGGCCACATGTTACATTCAGGGGCCAAATACAGGGTACATTCAAGCACACAAAATAATTTATTCAGTACGGTGCAAATACATTTCGGCAGTCATTCCTTTTTCAAACGCTCTAATAAAAAATTATGAGCCAGTAAAGTTCTTAATGATTTTTTTTCATTTATTTATACTGTGCATAAAGGACACAATAATGCACTTCTTTCTGAATTCCACCTTTTAAGTTTCATAATCATGTCGTCGCTTATAAACAGTAAATTATTGTTAATTGTTTGGGGGTGGAATTGCATCTGTGATCGTTGTGAAGAATTCTGCGGTTGCTCTTCTCGTCGACGATTGATGGGTGGGAATCTCTAGGCACCTCATGATTCGATTCGATTACGATTCAGAGGGTAACGATTATCGATTATTAACGATTTCTTTTTTTTTTTTTACTACTTGGTACTTTTAAAGCAAAGTATTTATGATGACCCATAACGAACTTACTTCCAATACTTCCTATATTCATTTTATTATTAAAACAAATGGAAGTGATTTGGCAAGTCAACTGTAAGGTTACATTTGCCAGCATTTGTCCCAACATTGCAAAGAACCAACAGGAAAATAAATGTGTGCCTGTACTAGCAGCATACTTGTAATAAATTAATACAAAATTCAGCATATTCTGAATCTCTAGCATTTAATAATAGACATCTAACCAACATCCTCTTGTTATTTCCAATGAGCAATATAATCCTTCAGACAAAAAAAACAACAACATTTTGCTGTAGCAAATTCACAAACAGTTTTCGTTCAAAAATATAGAATGATGTACCAGCAGCTCTCATACAAACATAATGCTTGTGGACTAATGCATATTCTGAATAATTAGTAACATACAAAGCCGCTCTTATTCACAACTAAATAATAAAGAGTTATGACTTGAAATGTTTGCTGTATACCACAATCAAAAACAGCTTATACAAAAAAAGTGAATGAACATCTGCAGAGAACACAGTCAAAATGTAACTTTTTGTGACTGGCATTGCACATATTGCAGAGCAGTATAACGTATAACAGATCGGTTTACAGCATATTGATGTGAAAACTAAACAATACAGAAAGCAGCTCTCATACAAAAAATACTAAATAGGTAACAATGAAATTGCCAATTTTCCATACGTTAGCTTTTAACGAAGAGGATGCCGTTCGAATTTGGCGCTCAGCCATCATGCGTCTGTTATGTGCGCGTCTCTGTTATGTGCACACCACAGACTGTCCGCGCACTGCACGTCCGCTTTAGAGTTCCGCCTTTTGCGTTCCGTCAATATTACGTTATTAGGAAAATATATATTTTTTTTTTTTAGAAAATCGATTTTTGACATTTGTGAATCGATTCAGAATCGTCCACGTCCGCATCGCGATGCATCTAAGAATCGATTTTTTCCCCCACCGCTAGGAACGGGGGCCAATCAGGGGCCAATCAGATTTCAGCAGGGGCCAGGGCCCCTGTGGCCCCGCCTCTAGAACCGCCCCTGCCTATAATCAACTAAGATTGATATACATTAATTACTTCTTGATATGTCCATTTAAATGTTTTAAACTTCGTATGATGTGATAAACAACATGATATATTTCTTTGTCTCACTATCTCTTGAAGCTGAACCTCGTTGTCCCCGTGCGTATTTGGCGCTGTGAGTTTTTTTTCCCACTGCAACTTTGCTGGCTGCGCGTCGTCTCATTTTATTACGACTCTCAACTGTGTGGCTACAAAGTATATTACAATGGCATCGAACACAGCTCAGCCAATAATAATCAAGAACTGGAAGTGTCCGTTTTTATAACGTGTTTTGACACTTTTTTTCTTGCTGTAGCATTATAAAAAATGTAGCATAATGCTGAATTTAAAGAAGTTTATCACTTTGAACATTGAAAAAAAAAATCCCCTGGGAGAAACTGTCCTGCCTTCTAAATAAAAGAGCCAATCGCTGATTGGTAAAGTCATTGCGTCACTGCCTTGATCTGTTAGAAGCTCCGGTTCCCATAGGAACCTGAGACTCGCGCTTAGGACAGCACATGCGCATTGGCTCGTCAGGCTTGAAAAGTAAGGGTTTGGTCCATAGACAGTAAAAGAAATAGACACAGCGACTCCATAGACTTCATCGGAGAAAAGTGAAGTCAATGAGAAGCTCTCACTTCCTGATGGCTGAGCGACTGCGCAGACTCAAACTGAGCTTGACGACGTAGATGTGACGTGAGCAACCCGTCTGACAGTTGTAAGTCTTCTAGTAGCTGTGCCGAGAGAAATCTGAATCATTTCCTTCCGAAACTTGCAGAGACGGAGAGTGTGAGCAGGAGCTGTCCATGAGCTAGGAGCAGGAGAAACTTTATGACTCTCTATGGGCTTCTCCCTCGACTTTATGCCTCCCGGTCCCCCCGATTGCCCGCGAGCTTCTCCTCCTGTCCATACGGTAATCTCTCTACTGTACGACAGAGAGTCGCGTGGTTATGACGCAATCGTTAGCCTATTTTTACAAAAAACTGCTTCTACAGGGTCATAACGTAAGATACAAGGTAATGGAGCCTTTTATACATTGTCGTGTTTCTTTAGAAATAAACAGTGGATAAATAGAGTCTTTAAACGCCTCAGATGTAAAGTTATTCGGTGTCAAAGTGACGCCAAAATGAATGGGAGTCAGTGGAATGCTAACAGCAGGTGATGGCTTGTTAGCCAATGGCGGCCCCCGGGGAAGGTACGCTTTCCGGGTGCTGGATTACCCCCTTGGTTTGGACGGACTCTGAATGAGCCAAGTTGATTTGAGCAGCAACGTGGATATCAACGCTGTAGCTAAAACGCGTAATGGAGTTTCATTTATTAGGGCATTCCTCAAGTGGAATGGATTTGACTGACGGCGCTCTGAAGAGTGAACAGACATATGCGCTGAATTAGAGACGGTAAAAGTGAGTGGGTCCAATATCATTGGTCTTAAAAAGTGGGTGGGTCTTGTCCCACCCATATACAACGGTTCCAGCGCCCATGGGTGCATCTATAAATGAATGGTTGTAATTGTAAATAGCTGCACTCACTGTTGCAGATGAAATGACGAGTATCGCTACATGGCAAATCATGAAATTGTCCATTTCTCATCATAGCACACTCATCTCTGCCTTCAGGTTGTCCAGTAGCCCAGTACATTATCAAGTACTCTCAGTTCTTTTTTACTGGAACTCTTGTATAACTGAACTATTCTAGCTAAGCTTTGTCAGTACAACATACTATTCCTATTTCACTTTTCTTACTTTTTTTAAGGCAATTGGTTTGCATGCTTTTCAGTAAGTCTAACTAATTAGATTTTACAGTACAGAATATGGTGTATCTTTTATAAATGAATGTTTATTGTGATTGTATGGAGCTGCACTTACTGTTAGATGAATTGCAGATGAAAGTCAGGCTGTTACTACATGGCCAATCATGCCATTGTCCATTTCTCATGAAAGCACACTCAACTCCACCATCAGGTTGTCCAGTAGCCCAGTTCAGATAGAGCGCAGGTTCACCTGAAGGCCACTGCCATTTATCAACACCCGTCTTCTTCAGCCCAATCCAGATATTCTGACCAACTCCATTCACACTCTTCTTCAGCTCGTTCATGTCGTTCATGTTGTCAACGGTGGCCAGATCTGTGTATTTCTCTCTGCAGAATCTCTGAGCTTCAGTCCAGGTCTTGTTCACGTTTATAAAGTGATACTGACGCTGAACACATTCAGATACGGAGCAGAGAGCTGTGAAAGAGAGCGTTTGATTAAATGCTTTTCATAACAGGGTCAAACCTGACGAAACTATAAACCATAAATAATACACCAAACACACTCACCAATGAGAAGAAGAATCAAATATAGAGTTTGGTCCATTTCTGAAGAAGAAACACATAGAAAAACTCAGAAATCAAACATTCCCAGATTCATTTTGGAGTAAAATATGACAATTTCATTTAGTATTTCAACAGCAGCATGAATTCACTGTACATAATCATTGAGACAATATTAACATCTGAAAGTGTAATTGTGTTTGAAGAATGAACATGTTCTTACTTTAGAGGTCGTGTGTTTCTGTCCTGAGTCTGATGTTTCTGTCTGCAGATTTACACTACGCTATTATTATATCTGCTCTCATCCCTCATTCAGCTCATTACATCATTTGTGTATTTATCTAAAACTAATTTTCATGTTTTACTTCTTCCTTATTTGTGTGTGCCTACCTCTGTTTCTCTATATTTGCATATTGACGTCTGTGTCAGTATTAGTCTATATTAATATGAACCTTAATCAAAAAATTATATGAACATTTACGATTTGCATTTGAACATTCACAACTAAACAGCTGCTGTAAAGATATTGCTGGACTGCATAACTCGTGTTTCATCCCTGTTCATCTTGACATAAATGCCCGTTCCATTCTTGCGATCTTTGCACTTCACCATTTGTCTACGTGTGTAGCGGTGTCGGTGTGTTATCTGTGTTGTGTCTACTCAGATTCACTCTTAAATGCAGAAATTTGTCCCATCAAATTGTCGGTTTATAACATCTGTAGTAAAAAACAGATGATGAGGACTCGTGCAGCCCTTAGAGCAGTAATGAACAATGCTGAGAAAAATAAAGGATAAAATCAACGTAAAGAAAAGAATTTAAAGAAAGAAAATAATTAATAAAACATACATGTGTCCATCACAGAGGGACTTGAATTCACAATTACAGCAGTATAACCTATGAAACAATCATTTACAAGATTATGGCCTTAATAAATCAGCACGTAAACTTGCGTGACCCACCGCTGTGAATGCGCATGCAGACTGGGAAGAAGCAAAGTGTGTCACTGGCGGACGGAAAGAATGAGGAAAGCCCAAAAATGGTCATAGCAAGTTAATGCACTCCTGCTACACTTGCATGACATTGTCCTTGTGTTTGGCCCAAGTGTTCAAGAGGTCATGAAGACCGCAAGTGTGTGTAGAACTTTTGATTACCCGAAGGGACACACTTATGGTGTTGTAAAAATGCAAGTGTTTACAGAGCTTTATTTTGATTCTCAAAGGTTTGCATTTTTAAATAATCATCTAAAAGTCTGTACAGCAGTGCCTATGTAACACGATTTACAAGTAATGATGGTGCTTTTAATTAAAGCTGCAGTCCGCAGTTTTTCCTCTTTGTCGCCATCTCTGTTCGAAATCTGCAATTGCAGTTATTTGCGGAATTATCAACTTTACGTGCGTTGTGCCTCGGCACGGCACAGCGCGGATGAATCCAATGTTTTGAGGAGAATGTGCGGCTGTCAATCACCGCGCTGGTGGTGTGGATCCTGTCATTCGCAATCACAGATTCTACTTTTGGGAAATATGAACAACAAATGTCGTCTGAACAAGTAAGTAACATCCACTTTTGTTCTGACCAACTAAGGGGAAAAAAGCATTGCAGTAAATCGCGCCGATTAAATCTAACGATCGCTTATCATATCACGTCAAACCGTGCAAATTATTCTTTGTTCTCAAATTGTTAATGTTAACAACATCAGCATTGCGTGACTACATTTAATGCCCTCCTGATATTTGTCCTTGTTTTCGCAAAAGGTTGCAGTCTCTTTTTTCTCCGAAGTCCTAAGTCTTTCACGTTTTACAATGGGTGAATCTCTAGTTGTCACTGGTTTTTGTCGTTTGAACCTTTCTGGATCCGCCATCAAATTGAAAAGTTTAATTATATCAAGTGCTGTGAGAAAAGGCTACAAATCTCCACCTCCAACATCCTCACACGCAATATAGCCTACTAGCTGAGACTCTTCTTTATGTGGACAGATGTGACGTAATGACGCAAAGAAATGCTTGAATTTCCCGCGGAAATCCACCAGTACCACTGGAATTAAAAACATTATTACAAGCTTACCGTTTTGAATCGAGCTAAGGCAAGCAGAGAGTTTTGAACAGTGGCTGGTTATGTACAGTACTTGCTCAAAAAATTATTTTGGATGATTTTTTTACCCTAAAAAGCTACGGACTGCAGCTTTAAGTGATAAAAACCAGTTGCAAATGTTGTACAAATGACAAAATATACATACTCATGTTTGCACCAGTAAAATGTGCTCATTGTTGCGTGCACATGCTCTCTAGTGGCCAAGTGTGGGTATTTGGACAGACCCCATGTTTGAGTTTCTCTGCTTTGGGCCACTTTTATCTGTTGCTGTTTGAGCTGAACAGAGAAGGGTTGAGTTCAGTAGTGAAGACTGGTGATACTGGTTACTGAGAGCCTTTAAAAACCCACCGTTTGAGGCTCCAGTCAAATAGAAAGAAATGTGTGAGATGAAGGAGTGAGTTTGACCAGTGAGGGAGTTTGGGGCTTGAAGCATTAAAAAAGACATAATGAAGAATAAAGGAAGACAATTGTTTTTTTTTGTTTTGTTTTTTTGTTTTGTGGAAAAAAGGTATAAACTGTTTTGCTCATATTTATAGGCTTCTTCTTTTTCCTCTTCTGAGAGCTGAGATCGCTGGTGTTGAGGAGGAGATCACAGCAGACATTCCCAACAGAGACGAGATAAAGACATTAAAATGCTCATATCATGCTTTCATTCCCCTATATAGTCCATCTCTAATGTTAGTAAAGATTATTAGACTCATTATCCCACTGAAATAATATCATCATCTTCTTCTGCTGTTTCAGAATAAATTAGTCTTTATTTCCTCCGTCTAAATACTTGATTGTGATTGGCTGGAATGTGTTCATTAAACCATTGTTACATTTTTAAGAATCAGTCTTATTTTGAAAATTCTTATCTTGTTTCCTATCATACTCCTGCTGTTCTTTGTTAGTTTATAGAGCATGAACACATTTGCATGTAAACACATCCTCATCTCTCATTTGTTTAGGTCCACATTCAGACTTTCAGGGTGGACAATATTTGCATTTCTGATGTGAAACAGAAGCAGAAACAGTGTGTTATTGTTCTAGATATATTCCATTGTTTCATTCAGTCTTATTCATCTGTTTAGTTTTATTAAGTTACACTTAACTCTAACATTAGTTTTTCTCTGGCTGTTATAAAGCACATTTGTTATAGAAAAAAAGCAGTGACAAATGATTACGTAGTAGATGATTATTATGTATTGATGATAACATGTAGTGGCCTGAGGCCTAAACCATGAAGCCGGTTTAAGTTAACAAGGTGTTTCAGTTTAGTTTGCACCAACCCTGGATTTTAGGCACCATGAAAGTGGCTCGGCTTTTAGCGGTGTTCATCGCGACAGTCACGGTACCAACAAACCTGATTGAAACTAATCCTGTAACCCTGAGTTTGTTCGACTACCATCATGGTACGGCCCCTGATTAACTGATCTAATCCAGTGTTTAATCAGTTATCAGACATGTGTTATATTGTTAACACACTTAAATTATACATTACCACCACTGTGAAACTACAGCAATGAGCTATTATGTGGGATTTTTAACCCTCCTATTACCTTTGGGGTCAATTTGACCCCATTCAGATTCATAAAATTAACATGATGATAGGTGTTCAATGTTCTGTACGTACTTTTGTAGCATCGGTGTTCTTTGGGGTCAATTTGACCCCAGGCTCATTTTGCTGTATAAAACATAAGAAATATCACATTTTTTGTTGTTCACACATTGGTGATTAGGCACAAATCCCACATTTATTTTGGATGATATTGAGGTCATTATAAGTTGAGATTTTATGATCTTCAAAAACCTTCACTCTGCTTTAGGGCCCTAACCCGACATTACCCCATATAGGCCTACTTGAAGTATTGCGAGAACCACTGATAGTTCACACGATATATGAAGGGGGGAATCATAATTCTCACAAGAAATTAGATATTTCCAGTGCCAATTATATATTTCCAGGGAAGGGATAACATAATTCTTGCAAGAACTTTGATATTTTGTGCCGTGGGGGAGGGGAAAACATAATATAGGGGAGGAGCAAATGTATGAAAGCTTCCACAGAAGCCTTATAAACCATTTCTCTTTGAGCTTTGTGAGCTCTCTCTCAATTGAAAATTACCTCTTAGCAAAGTTTTTTGTTTTTTTGGGGGGGTTCTTAACGGACCCGTTCGCCAGCAAGACACCAGTCGACCCGTCCGTAATGCAGGACGATGCCATACCAGCCATGCCGTCAGTGTTGACCACTGAGGTCAGGCATGCGATCCAGAACATCCAGAAAGACCGGGCGCCAGGGCTGGACGGAATCGAGGCCGAGCTGCTCAAAGAGGGTGGACCGATGCTTTGGGCAGCATTGGCCAGCCGTTTCAGCCGCTACATGGCGCAGAGAAGAACACCAGATCAATGGAAGACGGCCAAGACAGTGCTGTTGTACAAGAAGGGTGGCCGCAAACAGCTGAGGAATTATCGGCCAATCTGGCTCCTGCCGACCGTGTACAAGGTTTTCACCAAGGTGCTGTACAACCGACTAGCCAGGCAGTTGGACGAACAACAGCCACCCGAACAGGCCGGCTTCCGGTCTGGCTACAGCACAATGGACCACATCCACGTGCTGAACCAACAGCTTGAATGCTGCCGGAAGTACAAGATGCCCTTGGTACTGGCCTTCGTAGACTACGAGAAAGCCTTCGACAGCGTAGAGATCAATGCCGTACTGCTCGCTCTACAACAACAGGGCATCTCCTACGAGTACGTGGACCTTTTGCGGGAGCTGAACAGCGGATACGCCACCAACATCACCTTGTTCGACTGGACACTTCCCACTTGAATGACAGGGTACAGCTGTGGCCAAATTTGAAATTTTTGCTGCTTCAGTTGTTATGATGTTGATTCACATTTTTCTAGATTATTGTGCAGAGTGATCAGAGGCATTTTACATCATTTCAAAAAGCTTTATCACAAAACCCCAAATTTCACTGTTTTTGTCCTTGGCACCAAATTACCAGCTAACATCATTTTACTAATCATATAATCAGCACATGATTGCTATAAGGAAGGAAGAAGTGCTTCCAATCATTGTGTTCTTCTGTTAGCATTGGTTTCCTCCAAAGAAAGATGGAGGATCATCTTTGCATCAAAATGGCCTCCATTTACCAGATCATCAAGAGCTTCAAGAATAGAGGTTCGGCTGCAGTGAAGAAGGCTTTAGGATGTCCCAGAGTGTCCAGCAAGTAGCAGGAACTTCTCCTCCTGAGGAATCAGCTAGGGAATCGTGTCACCACCAGTGCAGAACTGCTCAATATTGGCAGCAGGTGTGGTGTGAGAGCATCTGCGCATCTGCACACACAGCGAGGCCAAGACTTTTGGACAACAACCTGGTGTCAAGAAGGGCAGCAAAGAAGCCACTTCTCTCCAATAAAAACATCAAATATTGGCTGAAATTCTGCAGGAAGTAGAAGAATTGGACAGCAGAAGACTGGTGCAAAGTTAATGTATCTGATTAGAACATCTGGAAAATCGATTGTCCAGAGAAGAAAAGGTGAACGCTACCATGAGTCCTGTGTCGTGCCAACAGTAAGGCATCCTGAGACTATCAATGGGAGTGTCATATTGACCCCAAACCTATCCTTGATAAAATATATTGTATAATATAATAAATAAAAAGCTATTAAAACACCAAAAATATAAATAATTGTAGAATTTTCGATAAATCAGTGACATTTTATAGTGATTTGCTAATTTGTCCATAGTCGTGCAATAGGTATTCTGGATGTATAAGGGGTGGGGGGTTGGTGGTGTTTTATTTTAAAGGGCTATTTAAGTAGTCAACAAAGAAACATAAAGTACCTGACTTAAACCTTTGGGGAAAAAATCTAATTGTGGGGGTTTAAATTGCTGGGGTCAAATTAACCCCAGTGGGTAAAAGATGTTGGTAGATTTGAGGGTAACAGGAGGGTTAAACTCATCGTTCATATAAAAAATTATAATTGTACTTCACAGAGATCCAAAATCAGCACATGAATCACAACACGCTCCTGTGTTCTTCAGTGAATATCCACTACCTCCAGTTGCCGTTCCTGTGATTTTCTGGTGCGCAATTGGTCCATTTACACATATATTGCCCAAATTGTTAATCATTTAAATTCTGTTTGTTAGCAGAGTCTGGTATTTAATATAGACACTTAATTTTGAATCGTATGATTTATGTCACTCGCTACATGTGGGTAATGTTCATTCACTCCCACCACCTACATTTCCTGCTGGTACTGAGACTCGAACCCACAAATTTCTTTCCTTCAGTATCACTGAAGGAAAGAAATTTGTGAAAAAATCGTGGCATTGGCTTAGAGTCTCAGCCAATGCCACGTGACTGTGACGTATGCCATCAAAGTACATCGAGAGTGATTCGAGAACAGGAGGACCCAGGATTTTAGGCACTATGAAAGTGGTTCGGCTTTTAGCTGTGTTCATCGCCATAGTCATGGTACCAACAAACCTGATTGGATTGGTTTGGTGTTTGTCAACTCAAAACTAATCCTGCAACCCTGAGTTTGTTCAACTACCATCATGGTATGGTATTTAATACAGACACTTAATTTTGAATCATATGATTTATGTCACTCGCTACATGTGGGGAATGTTCATTCACTCCAACCACCTACACGCAAGTCTCATTCCTTCAGTGATTCTGCTTATTAATATCAATTCAATTCAATTCAAATTTATTTGTATAGCGCTTTTCACAATACATATTGTTTCAAAGCAGCTTTACAGAAAGTGCATTTCAGAAATGTACATAGAAAACGTCTCAGGTTACGTATGTAACCCTGGTTCCCTGAGAGGGAACGAGACGCTGCGTCGAGACGCGGTGGGAACGCCCTGCGTGATTGCGTCGTGAAGCACGTGTATAATCAGTCCAATGGAAAGACGAGACGTCATAGGCGGGTGACGTCATCGACCAGGAAGCTATAAAGCAGCGCTGAAAACAGACCGCGACAGCTTCTGAAAAGCCGAAGCAAGTCGATCACAGGCATGCAGGGAGTATGGCAGGGCGACGCAGCGTCTCGTTCCCTCTCAGGGAACCAGGGTTACATACGTAACCTGAGACGTTCCCTTTCAAGGGAACTCGAGCTGCGTCGAGACGCGGTGGGAACCCTATACCCACGACGCCATATGACAAATGCCTGTTCTGTATGAAGACCATGCGCACACTAGGAACAAGCACCGTAGACCCTGGAGTGGAGCCTAGGACCAAGTCATAAAATCTAACAAATGTGTGCGGTGAGGACCAGCCTGCCGCATTACAGATGTCATAGAGTGAAACTCCTGATAATAAAGCCTTAAAGGCAGCCATACTCCTGGTAGAATGGGCCGGGACAGCCAAAGGTGAAGGCTGTCCGGCCGCTTCATAAGCAAGTGAGAGCCTCAACTACTCACTTGCTCATTATCTGTTTAGATGCAGGGCAACCTATCTTACATGTAGGTAACCCGAAGCAGACAAATAATTGCTTTTATATATACACCACAGGGCAGCTCTGTGGATATAAGCACCCAAAGCCCGGACAGGGCATAACAGATTAAGTTTTTCCTGATCTGGGGTATAAAGGTGGAGGACAGAAGGCCCGCAGCACAAATGACCCGCAAATTTAGTAGGGACCTAGGAATACAACCCGGCAAGGGGTGAAGAAAGACTATCACCATACCAGGTGCAAATCCAAGTACGTGCCGGCCTTAGCCTCTATGTACCATGGAGAAGACGAAATAAGGATCTCTCCTCAGAGATAACCCAGCAAAGAAACATTCATTGCAGAAATCAAGTACTGTACCATAGGGCAGATAACAAGATTCAGAAGGCGTTCTCCGCACCAGGCAGAGAAAAGTTTCCATTTCAGTTCATATTCAGTCTTCTCGTGAAGGGAGCTCTAGACTGGAGTATGGTCTCCACGACCTCAGTCGAGAGACCTGAATCTATGAGCTGGGCCCCCTCAGAGGCCGAGCCCACAGTATCCATAACTCCGGATAAGAGTAACTCCCAGGAGCAAAGATATCGAGAAATGCGTACAGGTGTAGCCTCAACCACACCTCATACGTTGCATCCAGTTAAGCAGAGCTGGATGCGTCAGGGAGAATCACATAGGGCAATGCGTTGAATAAACGATGCGAAAGATAGACTTGAGTCTTGACCGAAGTTCTCCCAAAGGAGCTCCACCACCTCGGGGTGAAATCTCCATTCCCCAGGCCTCAGCCCCTGCCTCAACAGGATATCTGCTCTGATATACGAGACCATCAGTGTGTTGTCCAGAAGGACAAGCACATGGTGACCTCTCAGGTCTGGCCGGAAGTATTTGAGAGCTCGAAATACCGCCATCATTTCTAGACGATTTATATGCCAGAACGTTAATGGTCCTGCCAAAGACCTTTCGCCGAGCGGCCACTCATGACCGCCCGCCATCCCGTGAGGGAAGCATCCGTCGAAAGCGTTACGCGTCGACAAGAAGCCCCCAGCACTGGGCCCTGGGTGAGGAACCAAGGTTTCTTCCACATGACCAAGGCACGAAGGCATTGCCGCGTGACCTTGATCATGCGAAATGGATTTCCCCTCGGAGAAAACCCCTTGGTCCTGAGCCACCACTGCAGAGATCTCATGTACAGAAGGCCAAAAGTAATTACGTTGGACGCAGCTGCCATGAGCCCCAACAGTCTGAAACTGTTCCACAGTGAGTGACTGGCCTAGTTTTACCCCAGTTACGGCGAAGCCGCAACCCCAACATCTTTAAATGAGACAGAACGACATATCGATGCCGAACTGCCATCTGCTCAGATTGAGCTAGGATCAACCAATCATCGATAAAGTATAATACGCAAATGCCCTGGAGTCTCAGAGGAGCCAGAGCTGCATTCACGCATATTGTAAAGGTGCGGGGTGATAAAAAGGCCGAATGGAAGAACCCGATACTGGTATGCTTTGCCCCTGAAAGCAAACCTCAGGAACCTCCTGTGATGAGGATGGATAGATAAGTAAGCGACCTTCAAGTCTATTGTGACAAACCAGTCCTCGGACTGAATCTGTGACACAATCATATTAGCTTAAGCATACTTTGAACTTGAGATTCTGAAACCTGCTGTTTAATTGACGCAGATCTAGAATAGGACGCAACCCCTTATCCCCTTTCGGAACAATGAAGTAACGGCTGTAAAACCCTGACTGTCTGCTGGGAGGAGGAACCCCTTCTATAGCTCCTTTTGCAGAAGTGTTAGTACTTCCTGCTCCATAAGCAGAGCCTGCTCGGGGTCCACCACTGTGGGGAGGACCCCTAGAAATCTGGGCGGACGAGAACCGAACTGAATTCTGAAACCCTTCTCTATAGTGTGCAGGACCCACTGAGAAATATGTGGCAGTAGTTTCCACGCTGCCAGAAATTCTACTAGGGGAACCAGTCTCTCGAGACTGGCCTCTGGATTTGGTTGAACAGTCACTTTGGTGCCCTGAAACGGCGAACCGGCAGGGAACAACCGAACTGACCGTTCTACGCCCCTCCTCGGAGGATCGTATGGGGACGCTGACACCTCGGTGCCCTGAACGGAGAACCGGCAGGGAACAACCGAACTGGCAGCGCTGCGACCCTCCTCAGAGAGTCGCACCCCAGAGGGTGCCGAGGAGAAACGATTTCTCAAAACCGTCCCTGCCCCGGAGGAACCTTCAGAAGCCTGATAGCCTCAGCGTCAGGACTTCTTGTCTAAATTTTATTAGAGATAACGACAGTCCTCAGATCTTGCCTATACCTCTAACTAGCTTTGTTCCTACGACCCTCCTCGGAGGATCGTTGGAAAAAGCAGGCACCTCGGCGCCCTGAAACGGCGAACCGGCAGGGAAACCAAACTGACTGCTCTACGACCCTCCTCGGAGGATCGTTTGGGGACACTGACACCTCGGTGTCCTGAAACGGCGAACCGGCAGGAAACCGAACTGGCAGCGCTGCGACCCTCCTCAGAGAGTCGCACCCCAGAGGGTGCCGAGGAGAAACGATTTCTCTAAACCGTCCCTGCCCCGGAGGAACCTTCAGAAGCCTGATAGCCTCAGCGTCAGGACTTCTTATTTAAGTTTTATTAGAGATAACGACAGTCCTCAGATCTTGCCTACCTCTAACTAGCTTTGTTCCTACGACCCTCCTCGGAGGATCGTTTGGGTATGCTGACACCTCTGTGTCCTGAAACGGCGAACCGGCAGGAAAACCGAACTGGCAGCATTGCGACCCTCCTCAGAGAGTCGCACCCCAGAGGGCGCCGAGGAGAAACGATTTCTCAAAACCATCCCTACCCCGGAGGGGACCACCCTCAGAAGCCTGCAGCCTCAGCGTCAGGGCTTCTTACAATTTTGCTATTTTAGAGATAAAACAGTCCTCAGATCTTGCATATCCCTAACTGGCTAGACTGCGACCGCCACCCAGGTCCGATTGTGGATGAGCCTGAATGGCGAATCTCTGTTTTGCCGCACTCTATGCTGCGAGGAGCTTAGTAGGCTGAGACTGCTCCCGCCCAGCAGTCTCAGGAACATTAGATCGGTGAGGAAGAAACCTCTGGAACGCCCCTGAAGAGTTTATTTCTTCGTCTCTTGAAAGCGGAGCGTCCAGAAGAACAGACATATTTTATTATCTTTATTTTTCTTTACATCAGAAAAACTATATATATATACATATATATAAATATATATCACTCCGTGGCCACCAGCAGGAAACAACCGAACTGGCAGCGCTGCGACCCTCCTCAGAGAGTCGCCCCCCAGAGGACGCAGAGGAGAAACGATTTCTCGAATCCGTCCCTCCCCGGTATAGTCAGTGCTGACATCCTCACATTCATCCATGTTCTTATATACTTTACCCAGTGCTGCCTAATAATATTTATCTATTATTTTATGATGGCTGGTGGGTAACGTCGGGGTTATGATGACGCCGACCCGGGAGAGAGATAGCTCGCAAGCGTCTCTTTAACCCGAGGCACTGTCATACCAAGATACTTAATACCCATAGCATTACAATAGTAAAAGTTTAGGGATTAAACACAAATAGAAACCGGTTTATTCCATGATCTCGACACCTCAGTGTGGAGATAGGGGAAAACGGCACTCCCCGACGAGGAGGCTTGAAAGTTTTCCTTATATTTTCACTCTCATATTCGGCTGGCCAGTAATATTTAACTTGGCAACAGCACTAGATAAAACCTCCTTTTAAAAGCTCCTCTTTATTCAACAGAGTTATGAGCTGACTTTATTTATTTATTCATTGAAAACTCATAAACATCTGCTTTATTTTTCTTTTATTATTATTATTTTTTAAACAAAAACACTAACGATACCAATTCCTCGGAACTGGATATCGCAGGATGAATGCCTCATCCCGGGGAGGAGAAACCGCAGAGCGTGCTTCTCCCCGAGATAAAGCACTGGATTCAACAGGTGTTTGTTAGAACATAACCATTTGCGATCCCCAAGATGCGCGTCGACGCCGTGCCTCGGCAGCAGCGGGACCCGCGCCTCGGGGGGCGCGCACCGAACCGTCCTCCTCGAAGAACGGCCGGCGGGAGCGGAGCGTCCTCACGGACAGCCTCTCGCAATGCTCACAGTCAGCCCCCTCGAGAACTGACTGTTGGCATGCTCCACTCCCAAACAAGCAACACAAAGCTTTTTACTCTGGAGTGTGTGTCCCCACCCGTGATATAACGTGGGCAGGGAACAACACAACGCTTGCTTGCTCTCCTTTTTTGCCATAATATATATATATTGCAACTTGACAGACAACAATAAATATGACAAGGACAGAATACACAGATCGCTTGCTGAAGGCACAGAAGCTGTCGCGGTCTGTTTTCAGCGCTGCTTTATAGCTTCCTGGTCGATGACGTCACCCGCCTATGACGTCTCGTCTTTCCATTGGACTGATTATACACGTGCTTCACGACGCAATCACGCAGGGCGTTCCCACCGCGTCTCGACGCAGCTCGAGTTCCCTTGAAAGGGAAATAAAGTTAATTAATCATGTATTAATTTAGGGCATAACAGTATATTATATACTGCATTAAAACTTCCAGTAGTCTTTTCTAAAGGTATGTTTTATTGGTGCCGTCAAAATTAAAGAAATAAGGCAATGATCTGTCAATGGTGTGGCAGAAATGGAAACGTTAGTGGCAAACTCAGAATGTTCCTCATAAGCCAAAAGTCTATCCGTGACTTAGAGGTTCTATTAGGTTTGACCCATGAAAACTGAGTCTCATTAGGATGCTTTAACCTCCAGATGTCATTAAGGGAATTTGACAGGCAAAACTCCTGAATAATGTTATTAAAATGGTGACTTGTATAACTAGAAGGAGATCTGTCCAGGCACTCATCTGGTGCTAGATTTAAATCACCTCCAATTAGTACAAAATTTGTTTTGAAATTCCGATTTAAGATGTGTGACAACATCTGTAATATTAGAAAATAAAATCTTGTTTTATCCACTACTATAATAACCATAAACATTAACTAAAATAAGAAAAGTACCTTCACTGTTAACCACAGCAGTAAGCCAATGACCATGAGCATCAGACTGAAAAGTCACAATCTTCCCAGGGCAATTGTTAAGGCATATGGCGACACCTGCTGATCGATTGGAGCCATGACTAAACACAACTGTCTCTCCCCACTGTATCTTCCAAAAAGCAGCATCTTCTTCAGTAGTGTGAGTCTCTTGTAGAAAAACAAAATGTGTCTCCTGCCCCTTGCAAAACAAAAATATACCTTTGTGTTTTACTTTGTCCTTTAGTCCCCTTGCATTTAATCACAAGATTCTAACAGACTGTCTAGTTTTATTTCCCAAAACTAAGTTATTTTTTACAGACATACGCACACGGTCAAAGACACAAGTTTTCCATTGGTTTCATACAGTACATCCTGTTCCAATGTTAGATGTTAAATAAGGTTAGATGTTAGAAACATGGTTAGTTTAATATACAGTTTAAAATTTCCACGACAGAAATCTGCCGTCACCACTTCGGTCAGAGAGAGAATGACTGCTTCTGAGACAGCTCAAGCACACCCCTCAGTTGTTGAACAGACAAAAGCAGGAGTAGATCCACTACCTGCGCTGCGCCGTTCCGAGCGCACAAGACAGACTCCTGCTTATCTGAAAGACTTTGTGAAATAGTAGTGAGATCCCTCAAGTCAGAGCAAGAATGAGCTATGGGACTCACTGGAAGGATGGTAGTCTACCCACCTTCCTAGTTCAATTTTTTTTTTTTTTTTTTTTGTCTTGTGTCTTTTCACGGAGTTTAATAATAAAAGAAAAGAAAAGAAATACACATGTGAGAGTGCCAGACGGTGTATGTCTGTGTTAACTGTTCATCAGACTGTCTGGAAGAGTTTACTGTTGATTTGGTCTTATTTCTCTGTGTTAACAGTATTAAGTATAATGTCACCCTTACAGTACATTTGTGAGTAGTTTGGGGGAACATATGATGTTTGATCACTGGAGTATTTTTTCTCTTAAGGGGGGAGGGATGTGGTATCCTGATATTTATGCTATAGTTACCGGCAATTCCACTCCACTCCACAAGAGGTGCAGTTGACCTTCTGGATCATGTGGGTTCTGAGGGGGAATGTAAACAATATAGAGGAAGTGATAACTTGTTGTATGGATGCTCTGTTACACTAGTAAGTACAGTTATAGTGCATGATTCAGTCCTTATATTACTGAAGTTAGAACACTAATCCTAAACAGCAGGTGTGTTTGAAGAACCGAATTAGCCTGATCATGATTAGCGCGATGATATCATCTTGGATGTGTCATTTAATCTCGGATGTGTTAAAGGACAAGTTCGGTATTTTACACTTAAAGCCCTGTTTACAGATCGTTTCTGATGAAATAGAACGGTTAAGATTAAAATTTGGACACATGCTGCTGTCCCGAGAATTTTAGGTTTCTTTCGCTTTCCCCAAAACCTCCAGAATGGGTGTATAGGTGCACTGGAACAATCCTTCCTAAAACGCATTAAACTTTCGTTTACAAAGACGTGAAACTCACAGAGTGGTCAGGGGTGTTCACTGATATGCTCACACAAAAATCGCTGCAAAAGATGCTTTCCAACAGGTGTTTTACCATTCGTTGTAAAACTGTGGACCTATTTTACCAAATGCCTCACACCCGAACATTCTTCCGTTGAGAGCTTGAATAATAGACACTCCAGCCCAGTTTCCGGTGGCGGAGTAATACTGTACCTCACAGCACATCCAATAAAAGTCAATGGAGTTGGACAAAAACTACGATAAAACCTGTTTTGAAAGCATCTTTTGCAGCGATTTTTGTGTGAGCATATCAGTGAACACCCCTGACCACTCGGTGAGTTTCACGTCTTTGTAAACGAAAGTTTGGTCTCTCTTTTTTATGTAAAATTATGAGTTAAAGACATAAATTTACATTTGATATACAGTAGGCTATATAAAAAAAATATTCAGGCCTTTTGCCTCCTCTTTTTAAAACACCACCGCACACCACTAGTATAAGCCTATATGCACATAAAAGATGACTTTTGCACATAAAGAGCATGCCAAATGAAAACATGAACTCGTGCGATAGATACGCGGTGGGAGAAAATTGGGCTGGATAATCTCATGCAAATTATTAGAAACTGTTAGCTAGCTACATCTTAAGTCAAGTGCCCTTGAGTGATAGTATAATTACATGAATGACTGCAGTCTGAAACTCTTCTCAAGAGCAGCTCGTCTGGTCAAAGCTGGAGAAGTGTGATGTGTTTGGTCAGTCTGCTGCTTAAATACAGCTCTGAAGGGGACAGGCAGTCCTTAAAACACACCCAGAGTGATTGATCAATGATTCCCAGTGTAATCAGCTCCACCTTACTCAAACACTATCTTAACTCTTTCCCTGTCAGGGTTTTTTTTTTTTTTTTTGCATTTTTTGACTATTTCACAACATTTTCATGGCCCCCAGAATATTCCTTTGTACGAATATCTGAACATGCAATATATCAAAAGAAAGAACCAACGCTATTCAGTTTTATTCGAGCTTAATGCATTCTTTTTTTATCAACACTTGAATGTGGGTCAGTTTCATAAAGCTTTTTGAGTAAAAAGCTGAGAAAAATCACGTTTTTTGTCAAAGACTTCATCCAGATCAGATTCAGACCGATGATCAAAACATAGATTAGAGTCGATCGAGTCCATTAACACTAAAATGGCACTTAAATAAAAACATGCACAAGCATTTGAGTCTGCAACGTTCACAAATCAGCACACTGCCACTATTATTATAAGTTTTATTATTATAATTATAATTATAATAATTATAATTATTTACAATTATTATATATGATTATTATATTATTATTATTATTACTACTATTATAACCTGGAAATGTAATTGCGATTGCCATTAGGACGTGCAACTGATAACCCATGATCTTTATCCCTGTAAACTCAAAGTAAAAATAATTCAAGAACCTGTTTAGTGATATAAACATTCTGATAAAAGTTTGGGTCTGAATGCATATTTGAAAGCAAAAATATGCAAGAGTCAAATTAAGTAGAAGTATTCTTTAACTGGTCACCAGATAAGCAGAGGTCAGCCTCAATCACTAACTACAGTATAACTCAACTCCAGAGTCCAACAATGGCCACAGTCACACCTGAACTAAATAAACTACATACTCAGCATCACTACAAACGTCCAGTCAGGCGTGTTGGGCAAGATGGAGATACATCTGCTGGACATTGGCCCTCCAGGACTAGGAGCAGGTTTGAACACACCTTTCCAAACAGAACTGAAGATCAACTGAGAGTTAATACAGATAACTTGCATTATTGCTAACACAAGGGTTCACAATCATTCACCAACTAGTCAAACACTTTGAGGCGATCTTGATTGCAGCAAAGAAGATGATCTGAGATATGAATGTATCCTGAAAGTTTAAGTAACCACTTCACAAGAAAATAACAATGCACAATGGACCTAACCCTAACCCTAATGCACAACAAGACAAGGACCGGTTCACCCAAAATGAACATTCTGTCATCATTTATTCTCCCTCATGTCATTAAAAAAGTCAGGTTTTGTCCATTCAATTGATGTCAAAAATGGTTTGCTTCCCCATTACACCTAACGTCTCTTGCTCTCTGATTACATATATACCCTAAACCCATACTCCACCCAGTGTTCTCCAGTGGAACTACAACAGCCATTTAAATAGAGCATAATGGCTCTTACACATTTAATATTAATCAATCTTATAACCACCATACATATTTCATATATCACCCACCTCTAGAAATAATGCTTGTAATGTATTTAATTTCGTTTGGCATTTGAAGAGTGAGTTGTTCAGTTACTATTTGTTTTGGAATATGTAATATTTTTTGTGCTTATCTGGATTTAAACATTAATTTTGCAGGATCAGTTCATATTTGTTATTGGATATACAGTGTACAAGCAGTGTGGAATCACAGACCTGTATTGCTGAGGTGATGTTACAAGATTTATCATGAATTGTTGCCAAGACAGCACACCTTGATCAAGCTAAAACAGTGCTATCAAGTCACTGACTATCCCTATAGCTTGTAAATGCTTTGAATCTTTTCCATTTGCAAGTAATTAATTCCCACTTGTGCATTTACATATGCCAGTGAATAATCATCAATCATATATTTATAGGTATAAAACCAAAGGAAGAAGGCTGCAGCATTACTGTGTCAACCGTGGTAGCCTAGAGGAACATCCTTCATGAAGATAGCTATGTGCGGCAAGCTCAAAATTCATGGGTCTTGGGTTTGCATGGGTCATTTATCTATATTTGTGTAATTGATAAAGTTATGTTTAATTCCCTGTTAAGTATAGCAATAAAAATGTTCTCTATTTTTAATCACTTCAAGCCCAGTGTCAGTGAAGATGGCGTAGTCAGTGGAATCCTGGTGTTTGTGGGAAACAGAAGGAGCCTTGCCCAGCACTACGACGTGACCCTGATGACTGAGGTCATTCATCACATCACACATTCATCAACAGTTAGCAGTCAAAGGTTTACGTACGCTTTGCAGAATAAACTGCTTCATCAGGCTCAATTAAAAGAGAACATATAAATTTTTGTGATCCCTCTTATTGCTAAAATTATTAACATTTTGCAGATACTGCAAGGTGAATATAAACTTTAAAGCGCAACTGTATATCTATCACTTTCATTCATTTGAGCCAAATATAATAATGGACTGGATCTGTTTTACAAATGTTTTCCTTCAGTATTTTTTCTGACTTTCCTGCCTTTTTGGAACATTTCCATTCACATTTACTCTGGAGAGCTTCTGGGACATTGACATAAACAGCACTTTCCAACAACTTCAGAAAATTTGGTGACAAATGATTTTGGTTTTCTTGTTTTTGTGCCTTTGGATTTCTTCAGTTTTTGATTTTTGTTTTTAGACAAACTTATATTCACTGTAATGCTGGAGAAAGCATTTTGTCCTGTTTAATGTTGGTGCTATGTAAAGGTTTAAGAGCTAAAATGAACAAGGTTCGGTAACACTTTAATTAGGTGTCATTTGTGAATATTAGTTTATGTATTAGCCAACATGTTTTTTTTTTTTTTTTTTTTTTTTTTTTTCCTACTATGGAAGTCAATGGGACCAGGTAACTGTTTGGTTACTGACATTCTTCGAAATATCTTCCTTTCTGTTTTCAATTATGAAAGTATTACATTTGTATTAAAGTCCCATTTAAGTTGTTTAAAAAAGCATAATTAGCAAATAACTTAATTTGTGATACATTTGAAATTAAATACAAATAAAATGCACTTAAGCGGTGAAAACATTACATTTAAGTGTATTGTTAACTGACATTAAAGTACATTTTAGTTCACTTTAATTGCTTGTCAGTTCATTAAACAGTACACTTTATATTTTAAATACAATATATGCAATTATAAAAGTACTTATTACATTTGTATTAAAGTCCCATTTAAGTTGTTTTAAAAAAGCATTCAAAAGTTCAACTAATTGCATTTAATATGAACTTAAAGGGATAGTTCACTTTGAAATTAATTTTTGGTATGTTTTAGCTTACCTCAAAGGCATCCAAGATGTAGGTGTCTTTTTTTCCGGAGTAGTTTCAATTTTGATATTTTTAGGTCAAACCGTTCTTGTCTGTCAGTCATATAATGCAGGTCTATGGTCACTGTCTCAAAACAGCATGCACAAAGTCCAAATTAAACAATTCCCCATCGTCCAAATTAAACAATTCCCCATCGTAAGTACACATTGATGGCTTAAGACACGAAACGAGCGGTTTGTGTGAGAAAACGAACAGTATTTATATAGTTTTTGTCCTCTTGTAAACACACACACCCAAATGATCAGAGGACGCGGGTGCTTCGGTCTGCGCAAGCGCCGGAAAGCGACGGAAAAGGTCAGAGGGCGCGGGCGCTTCGATCTGCGCAAGCGCCGGAAATTATCTCTCGCGCGTGTACGTCACTCATTGTTTACACAGAACAGAGATTGTAGGTAAGACGGCTAATCGAAATGGTTCTAATTTGCGTTAATCCAGGATGTTTAAACCGACGTAAAAGAAAACAATTTCGTATGCTCGCGCGAACTCATCCGGGAGTGGTGAGTTTTCACGAATTCCCAATTTATAATCCTTCCCTCTTGAAGTTCTGGTTGATCGCTCTTCGGCTGGATATCAACACACCCATAAACGTACTAAAGTTGAGGAGGGTCTGCAGCGATCATTTTTCCCCTGATGATTTTATAAACCAAGGAGAGGATCGCATAGTACTGACATCATCAGCTGTGCCTATGGTGTTTTCTCATCCAACGGAGGTATGTGAACAACGTCTTTGTATTTGTAAAGCTGGCATTACATGAAATGAGCAAAAAAATGTATTTCTGCACCATATATTTGGTAAGAATGGTTTTACATGAGAGAGTTATAAGATATGTTATAAGAAGAGAAGATATGTGTAGCCTATACTAAGCAGCTGCTAGTCAAACCAATGTGAAACTATGTGTACTACTCATAAGGGTGCAGTCAATGATACTACTACTACTACTAGCCTAATAATAATAATAATAGTAATAGACAGTGTGGATTCATGTTCGTGTAGCTCTACTTAGTGTTGACTTTGTAATGACAAGCAATATTTTTTTAGGAAAGCGTACAGGAACCATACCAGCCAACAGAACATGAGTCAGATGAAGAGCAAACAACAGAGTGCCTTGGTGCATACATCGGACTAAAAGATGTTTAAATCTCTGTGTAAACAATGAGTGACGTACACGCGCGAGAGATAATTTCCGGCGCTTGCGCAGATCGAAGCGCCCGCGCCCTCTGACCTTTTCCGTCGCTTTCCGGCGCTTGCGCAGACCGAAGCACCCGCGTCCTCTGATCATTTGGGTGTGTGTGTTTACAAGAGGACAAAAACTATATAAATACTGTTCGTTTTCTCACACAAACCGCTCGTTTCGTGTCTTAGGCCATCAATGTGTACTTACGATGGGGAATTGTTTAATTTGGACGATGGGGAATTGTTTAATTTGGACTTTGTGCATGCTGTTTTGAGACAGTGACCATAGACCTGCATTATATGACTGACAGACAAGAACGGTTTGACCTAAAAATATCCAAATTGAAACTACTCCGGAAAAAAAGACACCTACATCTTGGATGCCTTTGAGGTAAGCTAAAACATACCAAAAATTAATTTCAAAGTGAACTATCCCTTTAATTTGTGACAAATTAGAAATTAAATACAAATACAATCGGTGGAAACTACATTTAATTCACACTTAAGTGTATTGCTAACAGTACATTTTAGTTCACATTAATTGCTTGTCAGTGCATTGAGCAGTGCACTTTAAATCATTTTTAAAGACACTAGAAGCAATTATGAAAGTACATATAAAGTTGTATTACAGTCCCACTTAAGTTGTCCCAAAAAAAATCACTCTTAATGACAACTTGTTGCATTTTATTTCAACTTAATATGTGATATATTTGAAATCAATTACACTTAATGTGTATTCAGTGCACGAAAACATTGCATTTAAGTCACACTTAAGTGTATACATATACCCCTGGTTTCACAGACAGGGCTTAAGACTAGTCCTAGACTAAAATGTAAGTCTGAGCTGTTTCCACTGAAATAAACTTGCACTGACTGATCTTAAAAATATATCAGTGCCTTTTTAGTTTTAAGATGCACATCGGTAATGTTTTTTTTCGAAGCATGTTTATAAAAATTACTTAAATGTCCTAATTGATCTATGGTCTAATCCTGGCTTAGTCTAAGCCCTGTCTGTGAAACCGGGCCTTAAAGTATATTATTTGTATAATAAGTACACTTTATCAAAGGACACTAAAGGTCAGTGAGAGACTGATTCTGCTTCATCATACAGTTGAGTAAAAATCAATGTCACTCAAGTCTTCTTCATTGTGATGTGTTCTGGTGATTGGTTCTGAGCTAATCATATGACTGTCAGTTTCACTGTGTTAAGCTCTTTTGGTAAAGTATATATGACCTTTGACCTAAGCATCCTTAGTCTGTATTTCTCTGTACATTTATTGTTGAAAATACCCATTAGCCTACATAAAATATTTCTATCACAAGACTCCCACAAAATATAGTGATAGGCTTTGCCTTTTCTGCTAAGCTTATCAAAACGTCTCTTTCTGTAGCATTTCATTAAAAGACCTGAGAGTAGAGAACTGAACTCAGTGGAGTGGTTTAAGATTTCCTGACTACAGATTAGATGAGATTTTGTCAAATAGAAGTTAAGTATCAAGTTAAGTTCATTTGTTTCTGTACTATGAATTTGTGAAGAATCCTAAATGAACTTGTCAGATCTTAACTTAAGACTAAAGATAGAAAGTTTCTGTAAAATGCCCCCTGGACTAGAGTTAGAGTTAGAGTTAGTGATTCATAGTTTGGCGAGGCTGACTGTTGATAGTTAGAAAACTATTCTACTTTATTCTACTTTTACATGCATTCATATTTGCATGCAGACCTAATCTTTCATCAGAATGTTTTTATTACAAGCTGCGTTCGCATGGTTTTAATATGACACTCTACTTTGTGAGGTGGAGCTGATTACACTGGGAATCATTGATCAATCACTCTGGGTGTGTTTTAAGGACTGCCTGTCCCCTTCAGAGCTGTATTTAAGCAGCAGACTGACCAAACACATCACACTTCTCCAGCTTTGACCAGACGAGCTGCTCTTGAGAAGAATTTCAGACTGCAGTCATCCATGTAAGTATACTTTCACTCAAGGGCACTTGACTTGTAGCTAGCTAACAGTTTTTAATACTTTGCATGAGATTATCCAACCCAATTTTCTCCCACTGCGTATCTATCGCACGGGTTCATGTGTTCAATTGCCATGCTCCCATTGACTTTAATTGGTTGTCTAGAACAGCATTCCAACAGGTTATTTTAAATGAAAAGTCAAAATATGTTTAAGTTAGGTTCAAAATGTTATGGGTAGGTTTAGGGAAAGGTTTGGGGTTATATTTACGGAAATAATTATCAGTCTGGATCTGGGCATTTCCCCTGATGAGGCAAGGGAGGCGGTGCCACCTCAAACAACTGGATGAGAAAAAATCCATATTATAAAAATAAATCAAAGCAAATATTACCAAATGTGACATTAAAAAGTGTATAAATCACTAGTTTTTCTAAAGTAACACTGTCCAACAGTGGCATCCGCAGGGTTACAGGGAGCGTCTGCTGTTTTCCTCTTGGCCACGACTCATGTTGAGGAGCTGCGGGAACATTTTAGGCTTGTTGGACTTGAACCGGCGCTGCACAGACCGATCGGTTTATGACATCAAAGTACCGCGAGAGCAACTCAAAAGCATAAGGAGCGTCTGCTCTCTCTTCACTCTCGCGATACTTTGATGTAATTCACCGATCGGTCTGTGCAGCGCCGGTTCAAGTCCAACAAGCCTATTATCAGGGTGCTGGAGGGCTGGACATGATAAACGCTTTTTGACTGTCTCAGTTTGTGTAAATCTATAGGGTTCAGAGTATTTCTTTTTCCCCACATTACTTTCCCACATGTCTAGAACAATTATGTGGTTTTGTTTTATTAATACAGTGTATACGTTTTTCTTGATATACCCCGATAGAATGGAAGTGAAATGTGACAACATGCCCCATAGGTGGAGTTCATTGTAACATGATAATTTGACAGCTTATAATGGTATCTGATCTAATAAAATAAAAAATAATAATAATAAAAAAAAATATATATATATATATATATATATATATATTTTTTTTTTTTTTATTATTATTATTTTATATATATATATATATAGTAAACCTGTTGTAGGAGACTCCAAAACAACATTAGGAAACTTTAAAATAGCAGAATAGGGGCACTTTAAAGAAACATATCAACTGTTAAATAACATATTGGAGATTAAAATATTATCAGATTTGTCTAATTTAAAATCAATACCAAAAATAGAGATGAGAAAATAACATAAGAAAGAAATGTACTTTTGCTATGGTTAAATGCATGTTCTTTGATATCTCCCAAAGATTTCTGAATTTTGGCGCAATTTCAGCTCGTTTCAAGCCGCAACATAAAAGAGGGATCATACACCAACGTTTAATGAATACTAGTTGTTTTATTTTCTTTAACAAATACAACAATAACCACAAAATCAAACATAAGTATAGGGGGAAACAAAGAAAAAAGTTTCCATTTTTAATATAAAAAAACATTTTTATAAAAGCATCACAAGCGTTATATATCTCATCCCTAGCATTAAGCCAATCGTCATGTCAACCGAACCACAGGCTCTTCAACACAATGGTAACCACAAAAACTCACACATACCAGAAAAGTTTTTAAATTCCAAAATAATAGAACATTAAACACTAACATATCTCCCCCTATATTAATATTGAGCAAAACAAATGAAATAACACTTACTTTTAACATTTGCTCCAGTCTGAAGCAAAGCATGCTGGGTACTCATTCAGTGAATGTATGTGTATATACTGTATATATGTGTGTGACCATACATTCACATTTATATGGGAACATGTATGCAATATATGTAAAGGATGAAACCTTTTGTGAATATCACATGTTATGCTATTTTTGTCTTCAGTTATAAATATGTTATATGTATTAATATATAGACAGCATGGTCAATGCATATATCCCATTATATTGAAAAATATAAGCACTAATTTCCCATATATGGAAATGTATTATGTAATATATTGCATTATATTTTGCAGTATAATTCCATATAGTTTTGTTCCGTAAGGGAAGACACAGCCGACAAGAGGCAACAACAGCTTTTGTCTTGGTGTGTCCCGGGCTTTAGAGAAAACATGTTAATATCTTCCACCAGAGGAGAATAAATTAACAAAGCTTTGGAGACACAAGGTTGGGAGTGTAAAATTTTGAAATTAAATTTACTTTCATAATATGCTCTAAGTTTCTTTCTTAAACCAAAGTTTAAAAGCAGAGACATAAGAATACTAATAGCCTAATAATTCCACTTACTATTGATAAAAAAAAAATTAAAAAAATGAAACTGACCTGGATATTGTGTATCAGATGCATGTAAAAGTTGATTTCTGCCTGAAGAGTACGCCAAATGAAAGCATGAACTCGTGTTATAGATACGCTGTACCACAGGACTACACAACAATAGCCACTTTTCCACCATCGGCTAAACTGTTCTCGGTGCTTAATTGCTCCATTCCGTGCCAATCCGGCCCAGCCGGTATGGATATGGTTTCATTTCCATGTGGGATTGATCCCAGCACTCTTTGCAATGTGTTCAAACGTGTCAGTCATTGCCTTTATAACACAAGAGTTACAGACGTATGAGATACAAATGAACTCACTGCGTTACGGAGGATGATTGGATATTTCTGTTAGTAACTTGTTTACTATGCTCTAATAGTGCACTTGGCCAGCGACATAGAGCCAGACAACAGACAAGTGACCAATCCTGTGTGGCGATGTCACAACATGCATGGTTAGCCAATGGTGCTGAGACTTCCGAGCCGAGAATGGTTATTAATCGAGCCGTGCCGAACCAAACTCTAGTGGAAATATAACATTAACCATTCCTTACCACTCTTAGATCCGTTCGGCCTGACAGTGGAAAAGCGGCTAATGTTTCCCAACCCTGTTCCCAGAGGCATGCCAGAACTGCACATTTAGCATGTTTGCCTATTCAGACACACCTGATTCAAGTCCGCTTATTAGTAGATACTCCAAGACCCGAAATGAAAGGGTCAATTAAGAAAGAAGTCCAGCGTGTACTGTTGTTGTGTCTCCAGAAACTAGGTTGGGAAACACTGCAATAAAGTGTAAAGCTGATGTTAATTCTGATCTGATATTGCTTTCAGATCCATTTAATTCCAAGATGTCCGACACAATGAATCTACATCTAATTGGTGGACAAGGAGGTCGTCCATTCTCGTTTACTGGTCAGAACAATGGTGCCAGTTTAGAGAAGATCGGAGTCTGGGTGGGAGGATCGCAGGTGAAGGCTGTCAGGGTCTGGCTTTCAGATGGGAGAGTTGAAACTTTTGGAGAAGGTTCTGGACCGTATCAAGAGTACAAGTTCACACCTGGTGAGTGTTTCACCTCAATGTCCCTGTGGGGGAACGGAGCAGGAACACGTCTTGGAGCCATCAAATTCAAGACCACTCTGGGGGGAGAGTTTTTTGCAAAGATGACAAGCTGGGGTTTAAAAACAGAATATCCCATGGATGTCGGCTCTGGATATTGTTTGGGAGTTGTAGGAAGAGCTGGTTCTGACATTGACAGCATTGGATTCATGTTTCTCAAAGCAGTTGAATCAACAGTTCTCACTGATGTCCACTATCCCACTCTCCACCAACTGATACCACAGGTGACAGTAGAAGAAATCAAATCCGTCGATTTCAGGAACGACTCCTCCACCACACAACAGCAAAAAGTTGAAAGCTCAAAGAAAATAACTAACACATCTTCATGGTCTGTGAGTGCAAGTTTATCTGCAACATTTAGTATGTCTGTGAAGGCTGGGATTCCAGGGATTGCTGAAAGTACTGCAGGATACAGTGTCACCGTTGGATCTGAAAGCACTTATGGTCAGGAGAACACAGATGAGAGAACCGAAACTCTGTCTACATATGTAGATGTGCCACCAGGGAAGGAGCTGCATGTTTCAGTCACTATTGGCAGAGCCACTTTTGACCTGCCTTACACTGGCACAGTGAAGATGACCTGCAAGAACGGCAGTGTGTTTGCGTATGAAACCAAGGGCACATACAAAGGCGTCACTTACACTGATATCAAAGTGGATACCAAGGAATCTCCTCTGTAATGTCAAGACAGATTGCACATGTAATGCACAAGTTCTTTGATTACTTCTAATTGTGTCAATCATGTATCAGTTGCTTTACATTCAGACCTCATTGTATTTTTTGGGCCGGTGTTTGGGTGTTATGGGGAAATATATATGTTCAATATTTGTTGTTTTCAAATAACCTTATATAATACCAATACACAAATATTCATATAGCTTCATACTTTGTGTAATCAATTAAAAATAATTCCAGATACTGATTCTGTTATAATGTGTTAAAAATGACATTTAATAATACTAAAAAATAATAAGTATTAAATAAACCCTGTGTTGCAAGCATTGTTCCCTCTTCTTATTTTCTTATTTTCATTATTTTTCTCTATTGGGCGAATATTTCGGCCACATGAGCAACGGTCTTTATACCAGATCTGAAAAGGGACAAAAAGTGGTTGAATCATATAGTTGTAAGTTGTAACTTTAATGTGCTATTTCTATGTGATTTGACTCTTAAAGTAACTTAGTGATTTAATAATAATATACAGTATCTCTGTCGTTCTATGATGCTGTAGTTCATTTGAATGTGCAGAAATGCTTAGGGTTAGGGTTGGGATCTCAGTCAAGGAGCAATTTCTCACAATATAGTGACACTTTATAGTTAACATAATGTATTACTAACTTACATGAAGCGCCTTTTTATATGGATATAATAACCCATCCTGCCACATATGGATTAAAAGAGAGTCCAATCACAGCGAGTTCTGCGATAAAGTCACAGCCAATGACAACCCATCTGAATAAAGGCGTCACATTTACTAGTTTATTTATGGTAAATGATGACAGATCTCTTTCACGGCTGAAGGGATTGATTCCTTAAATATTTAATATTTAGACTGTTACATTTATTTTTTCTCTAATTAAATAATAATAATACAAAGAAAAGAAAAATTCTAAGCAGTGTCCTACAGCAGGGGTAGTCTTGCAGTATTCAACTAAAGATAATTGCATTTACTAAAGTGCTTCTAACATTTACAGAGTATGTATAGTATATTAATGATATAAATGTAACCACTTCTTTGGAATTAAAATAAATGTAACAAACCACTGTATTAAAAGGTTTAATAAAGCTACATGCCAGGCATTTTTTAAGTCCATCTAAATATAAATGTAACAAACTCACAGATTATAGTCCAGTGTGTCATTTCTGTAATACTCTATCAGCACCAAACAGAATTCAGAAGGTTTTCCTGAACATCTTCAATCTTTCGGACAAACTCGATGATGATACTGTACATAACTGTGTTATTTCTTTCTGTACAGAGTGTTGCATAACTAAACGTTAAATGCATTTATGTATTAAGTTCACTGATATGTGGATATTTCCATTATTAAAAGTATCTCTTTATTAGCAAGCTGTATTCATATGAGTTTGTTAAAAAAAAAAAACACGATTTACATACAAGCGGGCCAGTTATCAGCAGTGTAACTGATCTGATTATGACAAAATAATCGAACATCTGTTGTCATTTCCACTCTTGCAAACAGAGGAAGGTTATGAGGCTGTATCGTTGAACATGAACAGACAGGGCAGTGGCGGTTCTACAGTGAATTACACCCTGGGCGAGATCCCCTTCGAGCTAGAGATGAAATGGCATGAACATTTCATTTATGATTATAGTGACCAAAATGATCACGGTTATCACAGAATCTTGTTCAAAAAAATACTAATACTACACAATGAAATCAATTCACCAAGTTTTATGTCGAAAACCAGCAAATAACAAATAAAATTAGCATCAATATGCACTTTTTGTTTACATAAACATTAAAATAATAACATTTAAAGGAGTGTTTTGCTCTTGCAACATTTTATCTACTAACATGAACAAGTTCAAATCAAGTTTTGACAAAAAAGGTTTTATAAAAAGATAAACCTCACATATTTCAGCCTTTAAATCATTTTTATAAAAAAGATAAATTACTGACATATGTACAATGCACATATCTTTTATTATTTATAGTAAAATTCGGTCCGATTTTTGGGCCCGTCATCGCTGCTCGCAGCTATATTTTTCTATTTGCTTCTCTGTTTTATCTCGGGATGCCCATCCTGAGGTAACTAGACAGTATGTCAGCTCCAATTTGGATCGAGCCTCTTATGAAGACTTCAGATGCCCAACACCTGTGAAGAGACGGCACCAACTCCTGTGAAGACTTCAGATGATGCAAACTCTGAATCAACATGCACCAATGCTACAATTTTCTATATATCCTATGTTAACATATGTTAACATGTATTTATCTCCAGAAATGTGGCTGGCCAGCGGAAGCAGGGATTACTAGTCAAAAAGCACGACAAAGGAGTTACACTCAAATAAGATTTATTTAATAATCCAAAATTGCTCAAAACACAGGAATACATAAAGGAGACAACACTTATCCAGACTTAACATTGACATTAACGGGAACCAACTACCTTGACTTGATATTAATACAAGGAACAAACAAAGGGAACTAGAAGAACACATTCAGAATCTGATTATCAATGATTAACCATAGCAACAAGCTAGAGATTGAATAAGTAACCTAGGGAACTAATATATGAACAAGAGCAAACAGAGTGAAAAACAAACCAGAATATACATTACACATAAAAACTTTTTTTTTGTTTATATTATACTATGCTAATTATTTATTAAACCTCTATTTTACATTTAAGGTCATAGGCAGTGAAATATAGCAATTAATATGTGACAAATTATTTGTAAAACATAATTGGTGTCATAATTAACACAAAAACAATTAAGAATACAGTCAAGTCTTTCAGAAATGATTAATGTATTAATAAGACATTAATCTGAAGAAGAATATTATTGTAATATGTGTACTTGAGATTTCCCTTGGAATTATTTAGATACAGGTTTGACTACTTTTTTTTTTACCCACAAATCACTAAAAACAAATATAAAACAAACATGGTTAAATACTTATATTTAATTAACTAATAATAATAATAGATAACTAATAGTAATCCATAAAAGCTAAACACTATATATACTGTATATCGGTTGAGATTCGCAGGCAATCACACCCATGCTGATATAGAGCCATATCGCACCGCTACTCATGTGATATTGCGTATATATATTTTTTTTTACACATTTGTCTTATTATTTACAACCTTGTTTCAGTCCCTTTCAACATAAAAGTCTTTGCTAACATCTAATGGTGTAATAATGTAGCTAACTCTCACTGAAGTCTAAATCACAATCACTAATGGACCCTTTCTTAATATCAAATATGGCATTTTATTCAAATTATTTATTGAAAAAAGATAAAGATTAAATTTAAACAATAGGAAATAAGCAAACAGTAAAGAATTTTAGTTAAATACAAATATAAAGTTATGAAACTTAACTTTGCCCTTAGCCAAATCGATTTGCTCTGGAACAAGTAATAGATTAATAAGTCCAAAGATTGTCTGCTTGATATACGTAAAATACCTAATTTTTCAACACTATCATGTTGAACAGCCAACGGTAAATTCCTGAAGGAGTGGCGGAGATTAAGCTGTTCTTGCGGCTACATGAGCACTGAACGACCGCTGACAGTCAGGAGCTCATATCTCTGAAAACGTCTAAACAAATTGTAAAATATATGCTATGTTTATAAGTCGCATATTTGGGGTCTAAATAACTACAGTACATTCTCGCCTAAAAACTCTTAAAACTACATTACGTGACAACAACAGTATTATTTGTAAAATGATGGTGGTTTGCTGTTCCGCCATGACACTCGCTGTGAGAAATGCTGCAAGCGAGTGATGTAAACGGTGAAATGGTTCCAGTGCTGATACTGGTAGAATATCGCATGGCTGGAAAAGGCTTTCAGCCAATCAGAATCAAAAACTAGAACTAACTTTTGTATATATATATATATATATATATATATATATATATATATATATATATATATATATATATATATATAAACTCTGCGTAAAACTCAGGCTACACTCTTGAATTCTGGTTGATTATGAGCAACATATTAACTATTTAGATCAAAAAACAAAAACAATCTTCTTCTTTTTTCTTCTTCACTCATGCTCATGGATAAATCAGTAAGATGTTGCATGAGCCTCCAACTGGAATCATATCTATAGCTTTAAACTATTTAAATCATTGTCTATTTCTCTGTCTCTTGCCAATTCATACTTTTTTAATTCCTCTCTTGTTTTTTCTATTTCCTTCTGGACATTGCAAAGATCATTGTGTGTTTTCCTCATGTGAGCGATGGATTTGAGGACACTGGAATAGACCTTTTCTGGATCATCTACTTTTCCCTGTCTCATCTGGTGAATGTCTACAGAATCAATCACTATTAAGGCGATGTCAGCTATGACTATTAGTCCACCCAACACACCTGCGACTGCTTCTGCTGCCACTCGTCCAACTCTTGCAGTCTGAGTAACAATTCTACCAATGTTTGCCAACAGACCTAAATTCATGAGTTGTGCGCCACAAATTTTTTTTCTTTTGTCTACATTGCATGCCATTCGTACATTGTCAACAGCCGGGTTGCCGAAAAAAACCTTGAACTTTGTAATTTTTCTCAGTACCTCACACAGTGTATTCAGTGGTGTGAAAATTGGTTCGCTTACAGCTTCATACTTCTGCTGAATTTGTTCAAGGCTCTCTCTGAATGATTTTTGTTGTACTGTATCAGTAATGCTGGAGGCAGCACCTGTTACACCACCTGCAACTCCAACACCAATCCCAACACCAGTTACAATCAGAGACGCTCCAAGAGTGAACGGTGCCAAAATTAAACCAGCCAATGCAGTGATTCCTCCAGCTGCACCGATCACTGAACCTGCCAGACCCCCCGCTGTGGCACTGTAATGTGCAGACTCCATCGAATCTGTTATTTTCCCCCACTCACTAACTAAACCTTCAAAGTCTTTATAGTGCTTGTCATAGGCCTTATTAAAGATATTGATGGACTTCATGAACCTTTGCTCAAGTGCTTCTGGAATTGTCTTATTTCTGTCTACTGCTTCTTTCAGGAATGGTTGTGCTAGAATCTCATCAGCTGAAGGTCTGTCTTTACAGTCACAGCTGAGCATTTGTCTGATCAACTCCCTCAGTTCCTCTGAGTATCTCTCTGAGATGGGAGGGGGGGTTCCTGTCATGCTGAAAGCATGTAGTGTGTGACGCTGCATGTGATTTGCCTGTGAAGAAAAAAAACAAAAAAAAACAATAAGTATCTGGTTAGTGTCAGCAGGGGTTGAAGAAAAAACTTAAATAAATTCTCTGGTTGCTGTAACTGTGTTTGTTATGGCAAGAACAGAAAAAGAAAATGTGATCAGATGCTGTCAGCTGATTGATGACTAGAACATAATCACGATATAGTGTCTTAATTTACTGATATTATGTCTAAGTTTTATATGGGTGATATGTTATTAGTTTTGTTTTATTGTTGTGTTGGTGTTCTACAGCAAGAGTCCAGCACAGTTTAATCAGAACATGAATGGATTTTAAAACATAATTTACACATTTTTAATTCCTGCAAGTTTTTCTCACATACATACATCCAGATTCAGCATACGAGTCTCAACAATGGTGACATGCTTAATGGCGCAATGCATTCTGGGAGCCATGGGTGAGTTTTATATTCTCCCAGAATGCATTGTGGCATGAAGCATGCCACCATTGTTGAGATTCATAGTGCTACTATAATCATTAATTCTCCTGAGATCAGCAAATAAGGCTGCTTTGTGAGGATTACAACTGTTAGTCCATAAAAAGCCAACATTATTTGATCACGTTTTGTCTTGCTGTTCTCGTCATAAACAGATACAACAGCCAGACAAATACTGATGTTAAAAAAGTCAAGAGTCAAAATGCCTAACTAAAGCACACACTGATCACCATAATGGAGGAATCAAACCAACTATTATTTTCAATAAAACATCAACATCTAAACCTCTCTTAATTCTCAATACAAACTTCTGTAGAAGTGTGACAGAAATAAAGTCAATCTGGTTAGTTATAAGTGAAGCTGGTAATGCTGTTTGTGGAGTTGTTTAATCCTCCTCCGATGAGATCTTCAGGCTGTTTACACTACACCGTTTTCAACTAAAAATGTAAAACTATTTATACGCTTTGGCCGTTCATTTACACGACAGCGGTGTTTTGGGCGCCTGAAAACACAAACTTTTGAAAACGGGTTTCAAAGTGCACGTTTTTGAAAACGGTCTCCGTGTAAACAACAAAAATGTGAATCTCTGAAGATGATGACATCATGAAATTTGGCGGAGCAGGTATAAATACGGAAATGGAAGCACAGACTAGTTGCTTTTTGCTTCGGAGCCATTCAATGGTGTCTGAAGAGTGTGTTGAGTATTTCAACGAGCAAATGTGTCTGTGTTCTTCTGGAAAAAACTCAGTGCTGGTGGTTTCTACAGCGCGGTGCAGCGGTGGTCGCGAGCTTTGAGCTCTCAACTGCTGTTCTAACAGCAACAACATTATTGTTTGTTTGTGTGTTGTCAGTTGGTTGAGGGCGAAAAAGTGAGTGCTTTACTGTTTCAGTTCAGTTCACTGCGCCCTCTGACTACATTGGCATTCATTGCCTCGAGTTGCTTACAGTCCCTCGCTTCAAGACACCGCTGCGCAGCGAGCATGTACTGTTCTGACAACATTGCGACCGTCGAGCTGCGCTCCCCTTGCATGTTGCAACTCGCCCGCCACCTCCTCCTTGGAGTCAGAAGTTTCTAAGGTCGCTTCATTCCACCTATTTTTTCTGGCCTGCTCAAGCGTGCCGCTCACAAGCCTCACAACAGTCTCCGGTCCAGATACAGTGGAGACTCCATCCCCAGCTGGCCAGCTGTTTCGGACCACTTCGGGGCCGCACAGCCACGTCTGTAGCCCCTCCGGACTCGTGCTACGCCAGTTGTTATTTATCTTGTCTGAGTATCCCTCGTTCCCTAGTGAGCCTTCTTGCACTATGGTGCTAAAATCAGGAAGAGATGGAACAGGTTTTGTTAGTTGCCCCTCATTGGCTAACCAACCTCCTCTCGACAACCTTCCTGACACCTTCCTCTGAGCACATTCTCAGGGATGGGGCACGATGGCATCTGCGTTGGAAAGTTCCAGGTCTGGTTCTAGTAAGAACAGGACGCGGAGGTTCTGGTCTACTGCAATAATTGTTATGCAGAAGAGACCATCACTTCTGTGAGCACCCTCTAGAAAGACGCTTGCTCCCGAAGGTGTTTGATCACTTCAGTGCTCCCTTTAAGAACTGCTTGTGGTTGGAGTGAGGACTGTCCCCTCCACCTCAAAATGTTGTGGCTTCTACATTGGCGCACATCATGTGGCAGTGGATTCAAATCCAAGCGGAGTATGATTTGATCGTCAGCAAGGAGATATATCCACCTTGCATTCCCTCCTTCCTTTCTGTTATGGGACAGCAGAAGGGAAGGCTGTTTCCAAGCAGAGGTTGGCCCACTTTAAAGTGGTTGCCTTTGTGCCCACCTGGGCGGTGAGCTCCTCTTAAGTGAGAGTACTGCTCCCTCCTAGGTGTTGGCATACAGTGCCTCGCTGAACAGATGTTGAATAGAGTTGGGGGCTTGGCGACACCTATTCGCCAGAGAACTAGCATGTGTCGAACTGTTGCTTCCCGTGGGCTCCCTTCACATGAAGCCAGTTTTCACTGTAAGCACAGTTCGAAGTGTCGGCTTGCTGCGCCATTCCCCTCCTATCGACTGGATATGTGCGCAATTTTGCTCCAGCTGAGTTCCCTCTTAAACTGAACCCTGTTGAGTTCCTCCATACCCTTCCGCCTCGGACGTGGCGGAGCGCCTGAAGCCAGGCCTATCACTCGTATGCACTGGTGGAACCTGTGTTAGGCTGGGTCCATATGTTATGATCCCTACGGTGATCCCATATGTGTATTATTCCACAGTACGGCTCCCTACGATGAACCCGTGTCTTCCATCACTGTTGGTTGATCAAACTTCCCCCTGTTATAGGCTGGAGTCATCCCAGTGACATTCCATATGTTGTACTGCCCGGTCATCCACCCAGTCCATGTGTATTCCCCACATGTTACCTCCTACGTCGACTACATCTGACGTTCTCGAAAGGGAACGTCCTGGTTGTGTATGCAACCCACCGTTCCCTGAAGGAGGGAACATAGAACGTAGTCCCTTTGCCACTATAGCTGGACCACCGCTGACCGAGTTCTCACGGCTCCTCAGCGTAAAGCAACTAGTGCGTGCATCCACTTCCGTATTTATACCCACTCCGCAGGGTGGAGTGTGTGATGCAAATCACCTTTGGGGCCTGCATGAAAACTGAGGACAAAACTGACTTGGTCCCAGTTAGATAGTCCAGATCAAGTGTGGGCCCCTCATGAATTTGCTGGCTGGGATTCTTATTTTCAGCAAAAATAGCTATATTTTTTGATCCCCACATAATATCATTCATATTGTGATATAGGTCATATAGATTTTGGTCATATCATCCACTACTATCATTGTTGAGAGTTTTGAATATTTATTTAATATATAATTTTTATATTCATATTTAATTTCAATATATTTGAAAATCAAGGAAGCCTTTTATTCAGTTACCATGAAAAAGCACTGTGCTCTGTGTTTGTAGATTATAAAGGTAATTGAAACAGACCCATCAAGTTATATTTATGTAATGTGCATCTCTCTGATTTAATACAGCACTTTTTGAAAAAGAAAAAGAATGCAAACTCTACCGTACACCTGCAGGTGATAGGTGCGTGGGAAAAAAGAGACCATGTAGGTAGGTCAAATCAAATAAAAAACAAAGAACTCACACATCCTGTGCCTGATGAAGATTATGGGACCGAAACGTTGCCAATAAATATTTTTCATACGTTTTTGCAAGTACGGATAGTGTGCGGGAGTTCTTTGTGTTTTATTTGAAAAAGAAAAAGAAAAATACTCACCCACATATTAAGCATGCAGAGATCATGAAGCAACCATCCCAATGACCATATGTCACTAAAACAGATGATGCATGACAATGAAAATTAAGAAGTATACTGTACTCAATTGATAAATTAAAGTGTTTTTTAGACAATTAAAATAATCAACCTTCATGTAAAGAACTTAAAGGTGCTCTAAGTGATGCGACATGTTTTTTAGGCCAAAACATTTTTTTTCACATACAGCAAACATCTCCTCACTATCCGCTAGCTGCCCATCTCCTGAACACACTGTAAAAAAACGCGGTCTCTCTAGACACCACAGGCTCCACAAATGGCAACAAAAACAAACTGGGCTCACCTGCATCACGAAACATAATAAACAGTGTTCCAGCCAATAACCGACAAGAAGTATTGGAGGGTGGGGTTTGGGGGGTTAATAGTGTGCGTGCACGTGAAGGGGGTGTGGAGGAGAGAGAAGCATGAAGAGGGAAGTTTGAGTTATGGCCGACACACGACCAAAGAGACGACATTCCGATGAACAAATTCCAAAGAAGAGGGACAAGGATAAGGAACGCGCGAAGTCCCGAATTTACATCGGAAAAACCTTCGAAAGGTGGCGAGAACTCCGCTGGCAGAAGGGCTTCCAATCCGACATAGTTGCTCTGTTTTTGCAGAACAGGTAAATCCATTTTTCTTTCTAAACTGACGTTCATGTTCGCCAAACCAACACAAGGATGTAATTAGCTAGATCTATGTAGTCAGCGTTAACTTTGGTGAATACAACATGTATGTTTCTAGCAGCGATCAATCTCTATTGTAAATGATCAAGCAAATTCACAGTAGGGCGACAATTTGTGTGAACGATTGTTTTCACCCACTGTTAGTTATGAATTTGGATGTTCATTTATAGGCTATTGACAACTTTGACTAAATTTGTTTACGCCGCCGCCGTTGTTTATGCTCACTGGGAAACACAAAGCTAACGTTATCATGCTATTATTGCGTCCTTGTATGGGAGCTATAGTTATAACCTCAGGTGGCGAAACAATTTTAAGATAATGTTTCTCTTTTTCTGCATTCTGTTCTGCAATATATAAAAGCATTTATCTAACTTGGCGACATTACACATTGAATGAAGTATCAGTAAAACTTAACTTTGTTTGTAGTGACTATTTTGACTTTCCTTAATGTCGGAAGGGAGGGGAGGAGGGAGGAGACGGGATGAGGAGGAGGGAGGGTCTAGCTAGCCCCCGTTTTGTTTGAAAACAATTTGAATGTCAACAAGAAGTAACGTCTCCCGGGATCGCTTAGAGCACCTTTAAGGAAATTGTAACTTTTTAACAAGCATTTTATAATGTGGAACAGAATAATATGTTATATACATTAAATTATCCAGTACCTCTTGTAATTAATTTTCCCCAGATAAACTTCTGGGCTGATGTAGAGATTGGCACCCACAACTGATTTAGCATAATCATCAGCTCTGCAGAGAAAAAAACAATGTGAACTCAAACCTATAAAAGTCCAGGGCTTTTGGTTTTGGCCAAGAATTTTCATTTTTATCCATCACTAGATCATATTTTTGTTATTAGTTTACCTGTCCAATGCCTTTGAGCATCCAAAATCTCCTAGATTGATGTAACCATCTTCAGTCAGAAAGACATTCTACAGTGACAACAGAAATCTCATAAATCTTACAGATTTGACTTGATATGAGATAGTATTAATTGAGCTTTATCAGTGCATATACCTGAGGTTTAATATCTCTATGAATAATGTTCTTCTCACAGAGATGCTGGAGAGCCAGACAAATCTGAACCAGCCAGTCAAGGATCTGCACACATGGAGAAATCTCAATGTGTGAGTGAGTGTTTCATTTTAACTGTAAAAACAGAAAAGTTTTCAGTGATTGATGTTAGATTATAATATGTGTGTGTGTGTGTGTGTGTGTGTGTGTGTATCCACAAGGGTTCTATTGTATGGGTCATATCATACTAAATCATGTTTTTAAATCAAAAAGTTTGGAAAGTTTTATGTGAGGGTTGTTTAAAGCAGTGGTTCTCAACTCCAGTCCTCGGGACCCACTGCTCTGCACATTTTGTATGTCTCTCTTATCTGACACACTCAGTTCAGTTCATGGAGTCTCTCCTAATGAGCTGATGATCTGATTCAGGTGTGTTAAATAAGGGAGACATACAAAATGTGCAGAGCAGTGGGTCCCGAGGACTGGAGTTGAGAACCACTGGTTTAAAGGACAGATAATAGAATATACAGACTGTCTGCATAAGAAACTCACCTGTTGTTCTTCAAAAGGTTTCTGTTTTTTCATCACTTTGGAAAGATCACCTCCTTCACAATACTCCATCACAATATAAAAGCGTTCAGCATCTTTATCTAAATAAATCAACATCCAGTCAGACAAAAATTTAACTCATAGTGTATTAAAAGAGCTTCATTTTCAGACAGCTATACAGATGTTTTTGTTTAGTTAACTATCTATTCTAAGATAATCATTTTGCATTATTATTTGTAATGATCAAAATGCATATGTGCATATTAAAGTGTGCATATTAGCTGCCTGGTTGTTTTTATATTCACTACAGGTTTAGAATATAATATTTGAATTAGTGCTGTCAATCGATTAAAAACATTTTAAAATAATTCTGATTAATCGCAATTAATCGCAATAAAAAATAAATGTTTTTATACATTTTTAATATATTTTATAATGTGATAATTTCACAGTTAATCAAATTAATGTAGAAACAACATAAAGACAGTATATTTTACTTTTACTTGTTTAATAGCATATTTTTATAAATTAAGGCCAGTATTACTGATATTAATACTGATTGCTACTGATGTCTCAAGGAAATAGACCCCCCACCACCACCACCCCATTTTGAAACTTAAATTATAGCCATTCACAGTGGTGGAATGTAACAAAGTACAAATATTTTGTTACTTTACTAAAGTACATTTTTCACATATCTGTACTTTACTTAAGTAGAATCAATGGTGCATACTTTTGACTTTTGAGTCATGAAAAAAATCTCCATGTTTTGTGTTCATTTAACATGTAAGGGTGGCGCTGCCAATAAATCACCTAAGCTGTCACAAAGAACTGGCAAAAGTAATGATTATGAATATGTAAAATATAACAAGGAGACATTTTAATTGTTTATTAATAAACAAGTGTTTTCTGTGTCAGTGTCGGCTGCAAAGATGAAGTTGACGTTGCTGACGCGCGATCTTGGCAGTGCACAGAGAGAAATGCCAGAGAGAAATGCACATTTCATACGTCATATTAAATGCAGAGAACAGTCTGTTTTCGTTTTGAATTGTTCTGTTTAAAAGACATTTCAAGCTTTCTATATAAATATATATATATACGTCTCAGGTCTGTGAGACAAGTAGGCTACCTTATACGCTGAGTTTCGGTTCATTTCTCCGGTTCACGCGCCGGCACTTCCGTGTCCTGATTATTTATTGTCTGCTATATTTACTTCTTATTTATTAAATCCAGGCAGTTGGTTAATGAAACATTGATTAAAATTAAGATACAATTAATACAAAACGAAATTAACTTTAAAGATAGGCTTTGTGCTTTCTGTTTGAGGTCTCTGTGAAAGTTTTAAAGCAGTATAGTGTCGCTTTCAGAGCGTTCACGTCCGTAACTGAGAACTGTCAAATGAATATTTTATTTTCTGTGGAGAGCCAACCCTTCTTAATCCAGTGGGTAGTATTACTTTTGGTTTGCACAGTGTAATTCATAGAATTACTAAAAAATATTTTGCCACCTAAAAGTTAAAGATTTTTTTGTGTCACGTCCGTTATGGATGTGTATTTCCCTCATATTACATATAAAACGCATGTGTCTGTAGACTGATATTTTTCTAATGTCTGGACTCCTTTATTAAGGGAGTATGGATATATAAACAGTTTCAATTGGTATTAAATGCATTTTCTGAGAATTTATATTTCAAGTTTTTACTGCAAATGTCCCGTTTGTAACGCTGGGATTGCCCAATTTGAAAGAATTTATCCTCAACTAGTTTTGTGGTGTAGGTCTATGTATTGTATAATGTTAAAGGTCCCGTTCTATGTGATCCCATGTTTCAAACTTTAGTTAGTGTGTAATGTTGCCCTGACAGGGTAGATTATATTTGCGTCTCTTCCGCCCTGTGGTGAGGGAAGAGCTGATAGCGAAATGACCTGCGCTCTGAAGGGAGTGGAGAGCACTTTAGGAACATAACCATGCCTTGGCTTAAGGACGACTCTAGAGTCGTTAGGCCCAAACTCAAGGCAGGATGCGCTGTGCAGGTTGTTTGACCTGAGTCCACCTTGGTGATTTATTTAGGACACCACTGACTTCTTGTCTGTCCGGACCAAGACGTGGTGGCCTTTTAGGTATGGGAGAAAAGCTTTCAATAATAGAGCAACCGCTCTCAGAAAAGGAGTTTTCCCATAGGGTAAGAGACCTCTCGAAATGAGAAACGAGAGACCTCTCGAAAGGGAACCCCGGTGGTGTAGTTGGGATTACGTGTGACCTTTGGATAGCACCACGGTTACACATTTAAGACTGCTCTTAAGAGGATACTCGACAAAACGGACATTTTGGGATTGTTATTGTTCGTTCAAGCGAGAAAGAGATCTCGATTCTGGCGCTGTCACATGAAAAGTGCGCCAACATATCCACCTTATTTTTAACGGAAATACGGACGCAGCCAGTTGACGGTATTTTGTGCGAGACTTCCGGTCAGGCACTTCCGGTCACTGGCGAGCTAACTCACTTTTCACCGTAGCATTTATCAAACAAATATTCATAACAACTAACTCATCGTTATGGCTTCGAGGAAGACCGGGATTGTTTGTGCAGTTAGAGGTTGTCATAATAACTGCTACAAAAGAAAGATTTACTTGGAGCATGAGTGATTTAATCATCGAAATCATTGACATTTTAATCATCAGGCGCCCTACGACTTGCACTGGCTGCGTGGCGTTTTCTATGTCTTTGCACACCAGAAACTTGTCTGACGCGGCGCTTCTGCTGCTAGGTGACATATGATAAGCCTCATTGGTGATATATTCGACATATGGGGAGAGAGTTGTGGAAGGCCTATATGTTAAACATAAATATATAGCAGCAAAGACAACGTCGGCAGTATTGATGGCAAAATAGGCTACAGAATATTTAGTTCTGTATTGACAGGTGCAATATTAGAAAATCAAAATAATATTTTTTTTTATAATTGCATTTGTATCTGTATTTGTCAAAACCTAAACTTTCAAACATCAAAATGTCATTTATTAATATGTATTCATCTCACAATGACATACAAATATCTTTTCCTATTCTATTTTGCCTGGAAACGCTTCCAAAACGCTTGCGTGTCGCGTGAAAAATAGGCGTCGATTCTATTTCTAGCATGCACGAGTTTTCCGCGCGGCACAAGCCTGCAGTGTGCAAGCTCTAACCTGTTAACATGTGAGCCGAAATAAAAACGGACACGCCACGCAGCCAGTGTGTCGCCGGCCTGAGGAATCCCTTCGCCCGTGGTTAAAAGCTTTACATTTGAAGAAACCACCGAAACGACCGTATGTTTGTTCTTTTCATTTCGTGAACACAAGACCTACAGAAGACCACCCGATACCAGAAAAGTGGCTGGGCTAAAAGTTTCAATAAAAACTCTGAGGAGAAACAAAATCATTATAGTAACCCCTGTATACAGTAGAATAATCTAGTCATCATGGCATGATCATGGCGTTTATTTTGTCTGATTTACAATTATTTATATCCATCTACTTATTGCTATCCTGTGCTTTGGTTGCATTCTGATGGCATTATTAATACATTTGACATCACAAATAAAATACCTCCATAGATATATTAGTCCAGCGCTGGCTCGACCGTGTTTAGGGCGGTGCTGAAGGCGCCGGCGAAGTTGCTAAGTTTTAGCACTCTGCCAGCTAGATACATGAGTGTTTTCAACCAGGTCCGGTACCCGAACTGGGTGAGGCGGGGCTTTAGTTCTTTGTTGTATTTATCTGTTACGTTATGTGTAACATTTTTCTGTCAATTCTGCATAATCCTTTGCGATTGATATCGTTAGTTAGCCCAGGGAAGCGAGGAAACGGAAGTGCCGCACAAAAACCGGATACTGGACCCATATTTACTTCCGCGTTCGAAAATAAGGTGAATACAAAGCGCGCGCCCGCTGAACTTCCTTTCACGGACTTCAAAATAAAAGCATGTCAGATAAGTAACAGATGCTTTTGTAAAACAAATAAATACAATGTAAATATTGAGAATTCAGCGAGAAATATTAATAACCAAAAAATAAAAAATTTAACAGTTATTTAGCAACATTTGGCTCGTTTAATAAAAGTCCTTTTTGAGAAATCCCTTTTTTTTTTAGGTAGTCCATGACAACACTGCCCTCTATGGCTGGAGGTAAAGATGTCGGCCCACTTCAGAGATTGGGAGATTTAATGGTCTTTTACACACGCAAAGCCGGGAATAGAGCGGAGCTAGATGGATTGTGAATTAAAACAATAACGTTACCCGTTTTCTGAACAAGCACGCTCCATCACTGGTTTTGTTTTAAAGGAGAAAAAACATACATTGCTGGACTCGGTCGAGACCAATGACGAAGTCCGAGACAAGTCCGAGTGCAAATACCAATGAGTCCAAGACAATAGAAAAACGTCCTACTGATTCATAGCATGCAGTTATTATAAAGTTTTACCAAACGGTAATAGATTAAAGGAACATTACCATCGGTCTCTAAGACAATTTAAACAAACACACCTTCAAATGAATCCACATAGGAAACAATATATCCATGATTCAGAGACTCCAAGATCTTGATTTCCTTCCTGACTGCGTGAAGACTCTTTTTCTGAGAGGAATATTTTTTATTTTATTTTTATTTTTAGCAAAAGAATCACTTAAATTTAAAATGAAGCTTACATACACACATTGAAAATTTGAATAAACTCATTATTATGGCATATTAATGATTGTACTTACATCTCTGTAGTTGATCTCTTTGACCGCATAGATCACTCCCTCTTTGTTGGTCAGAAACACTTTTCCCGAGACCCCTTGTTCATATTCTTCCATTACAGTGTGTCCATATTTTTTTAACACTCCTAAAATCAAAGTTTAGAATTAGAAACAAAATGTCCCCAAATTTATTTGTAACGATTTTTAACAATACATTTTTTAAAAGATTTTTAATGATAATTAAAATTAGTTTTTGCGATTTTTTTTTTTTTTTTTTTTTTTTTTTTAACGATACCCAGTCCAAATTACCAGGGATTTTAAGGTAATTGACTTTGCTGAATTGACTCTATGAACTTCAATTATGTGTAGCGCTGTCTTTTTTTGTCGGATTTCAACCAATCAAAAATTATTTTGAAGAAAATAATTAAGATCAGAAGAGAGAATCGCAATGCATTAAAGAATTTTAGCACATTCAAATACACATACACAGGACTAAATGTAATATTAATTTCCCTTTAATCATGATTGTTTTCAAATAAATTTAGTACAAACGCACTTATACACTTAAAAAAAAATTATTGTAATTTTCTGAGGGTGATTTGATGTTTAAAGCTGTTAACACAAAACTGATTTTGATCAAAATCATCATGAAATGTACTTACTGAATGAAGGAGGTAGTTCAGTGCTCTTATCTGAGGATTCACTGTTAGCACTGTAACCACTGCCAGCAGCACTGTAACCACTGGCATCACTGGCATCAGAGAGTTTGCGATAATGATGCATCTTTAGGCGCGGGGAAAATACGTCCTCAAAGAATCTATGAAATTCACATATTAAATATTGTTAAATGAGCCCCATTTAGTGTTCAGCATGTAATAAAACTAAATATTCCTTGTGAATCTTAAATCTATGGTAACTTGTTATTGAATTTCTGAGCCAAAACATTACAGTTTTTAAATTGCTTGCACAGTAAAAGTGTTGCTTGAGGCTCACTCAGCGAAACACCATCGAATCTTCAGACCAAGTCTGCAAAACTACAAGCACATTATATGCTTTACACTCAGTTTGCAATTGTAAAACAAAGTTTTAGCAAAGTGCTCTACGGTATTTTATTTGCTTGTATTTTTGCTGTGACTTTTATGTAGAAAACAATCTTGTGTCTGGTATCCAATCTGTCAAAACATCCTAATGTCCAACAAATTGGTATAATGTATAAACATTTATGACTTGTATAATGTATAAACTATAATGTATAAACATTTATGACTTGACTGAAGCGTGCCGCGTTATTAGTTATGTGAACGGAATGGAATAGCAATAAGTCTATAGGAAATTACACGGATAAAAACAGACAAAAAGAGAGAAGTTTTAAAACTCAACTAACTCCGTCAGAGTGATGGATATCCTAATAGTTAGGCTATTGCAACTTCTGCATATCTATCATGTTACAGTGCGTGTAATCTTATGGATTACATTAATACTAGAATGGATGATAATAGCACTAATTTGGGCAGTGTCACTGGAGATAAAATAGGCTAAAAATTTAATTTCCAAATCTTTGAAGCTGCCAGGAGAAAAACATGTTATGGGCCATAATGTAAAAGCTTTAATGTTTAAATTCATCCACTATAGCCATTATTATGGAATATGTCATACAGATTTTATAAAATAATATAATTTGTGGATAATGTAATAGGTAATCGCGCCTGTGCGTTTCAAATTTCATGACGTATTCGAAACCTACTACAGCGCATGCGTGTTGTTAAAACGACAAGATATTATGGTGCTATTATGCGGTTGACCTTTTTGCCAACTTTAATCTTATATAACTGACTGTTTATAAGAGTATAACCGTCTCGTATCTTTTAATGCAAAACAAAGTTATATAACGCAATAAAGGGGGATTCAGTTTACCTAATATTTACTCAAGAAAGAAAGATGCTCCCCGAATGACAAAACAATATATTCCTTTTTTTCTTTTTTATATCCTTATGCAAATAAAAATAATTGTCAACAACAACAAAAAAAACAAATACAAGAAAAGCAGCTACACAAGAAATGATCAATAGGTTGCACAATTCAATAAGGTGAAAATCAGTCTGTGTAAGCCTTGTATCAGACAAGGCATAGTTCATCAAAAAATGTCCAAGGTTGAAGCAGTCCTTTAGTAGATGAATAATCCAACCATCTGCGATGAATTTACTCCAAAAGACAACAGTTCTCATGCATCAGACTCTTCCAAATCAGGAGCAGTCATGAGTAAGCCAAATTCCCAAGCTTACATTCCTCTGGACTTTAAATCCATATTTAAAGTGCATCATGGAGGGTTAAAGTCACTGATAAAGAGTCCTTCTAAAATACATACAAGATAAACTGTATCAAACTTCTTAGCAATAAACATCAACAATATCATCATCAAGACATGCTATTTAAATATCCGGAAAAAAAACAAATCCTTACTTTAAGTTGAGCTTGAAATGTAACATTTCCCAACCAGGACATAGCACAAATGCAGTTAAGCCATGCTTTCTACTGCTACTTTACTACTCTCTTCCTCTACAAACCCCCTTTACTTAAGAGAATATTCAGGCACAATAGCACCCCTAGTGGTGTGGAAGAAAGACTGCAGTAAAATGACTTTGTAACAGACTTGTCTGTTACATATCCCCTCCTTCATTGGAAGGCTTAATACATCCATAAAAAGGTTTCAAATTTTGAACATGATAGGAATCAACAGAGTCAGGATTATCAAGAAATGAAATGGCATAATTAACTGGGCCTAGGCATTTATGAACTTTAGCAGGGCCTTTCCATCTAGGAGACAGTTTTGCCATGATCGCATCCTCAGCTTTTGACAGGGGGTGAGTACGAACCCAGACAACATCACCTTCTTGGAAGACGATTTGTTTTCTTCTCAAGTCATAGTAATGTTTCTGCTTTGCCTGAGCTCTTTTCACATTCTCCTTAACTAACTGGATCATGCCTTCCTGTCTCTCCACAATGTCATAAGCAGGATTATCTGGAGAGGGTGGTCTGGGTAAGGCTCTCTCCAGAGGACCTCTCAACTTACGACCCAGAGCAATTTCGGCAGGCGTGTAGCCAGTGCTCTCTTGCCAGGCTGTGTTGATGGCATACCTAAATTCAGACAACCATTTATCCCATTGACGATGGTTGTTTCCCACATATGAGGCGATCATAGTCTTCAAATTCCTGTTGATCCGTTCGGTGAGGTTAGTTTGAGGATGGTATGCAGTTGTTAATTTCTGTATAACTCCCCATTGTTTGCAGACAAGACTTAACAAGTGTGACGTAAACTGCGCTCCTCGATCAGATACCAAATAGACAGGAGTTCCCCACCTTGTAAAAATCTCCTCAACTAAAATACGGGCAATTTGTGGTGCTTTGGCCATCCTCAATGGAAAAAGCTCCACCCACTTTGAACAGTAATCAACTACAACTAAAAGATGCTCATTTTGTTTAGAGCTCTTCGGGAAAGGGCCCATCAAATCCACCCCCAGCATATACCCAGGCTCCACCACTGGTGTTGATTGCAAGTAACCTGACAGCTTTGAAAAAGATGGTTTATACTTTTGACAAGCTTCACATTCCTTACAGTATTTCCATACATCAGCTCTCAAGCTTGGCCAGTAAGCAATTTCCGTCAGTCGTAGTAATGTTTTAAGCCGACCCATGTGTCCACTTAAGGGATTGTCATGGGCATACTTGAGAAACTCCCCTCGCAGACAAGCAGGTATGACCAGTTGGAGCTTTGGTCCTTTTTGACCATCTGGGACACTACGAAAAAGGAAACCATTCTCAAGGACATAATACACTCTGGAAGGGCAAGGATTGGGTTGACAGACAGCCTTGTTGCATAACTCCTGAATTTCTGGGTCATTAGACTGTGCGGTAGCAATGTCAGACCAGTCTATCGGTAAATTAGATGGAGTTACAGAAGAACTGATAGATTTGACCATGGCTAACAGATGAGGTGGAGTAGACGCTAGGTTACGTGATAAAGTATCTGGTACTACGTTGCACTGTCCCTTTCTATACCTGACGTTGAACTCGAATTCTTGTCGACGAATAGTCCATCGTGTCAACCTTGATGAAGGTTTGGGATGTTGGAAAACCCAAGTCAATGCAGCATGGTCTGTAATCACCTCAAATGGTCTGCCTTCCAAATAGGGTCTCCATTTCTCAATGGCCCATACCACAGCCAAACATTCCTTTTCTGACACAGAATATGAGTGCTCGGCTCCACGAAGAAGTCTGGACGCGTAAGCAATTACGTGTTCCTCTCCATTTGTCTCCTGTGTCAAAACAGCCCCAAAGCCGATGTCACTTGCGTCAGTTTGCACCTTAAAAGACTTATTAAAATCAGGAGGAGTTAACACTGGAGCTTTAGTTAAGTCATTTTTGATCCTTTCAAAACCATCTTGACATTCTTTAGTCCATGTCCAAGTGGATTGTTTCTTCTTTAGGGCATGAAGAGGTGCAGCTTTCTCTGAAAAACTTGGTATAAATCTATGATACCAACCTGCCAATCCCAAAAATCGTTGTACATCCTTGAGTGATTGAGGTACTGGAAAATCACAGATGGCTGCTACCTTGGCAGGATCAGTCTTGACACCTTCCCCAGATACAACATGACCCAGGAAACTAATAGATCTCTGTACAAGGTTGCATTTCTTGAGGTTCAAAGTCAGACCGGCTTGATGTAAACAACTGAAAACTTGACTCAAATGCTGTAAATGCTCCTGCTCATTTTTGGAATATACCACAATATCATCGATGTAAACGAAGCAACATTTTCCTTTAATGTCTTTAAGCACATACTCCATTAATCTTTGGAATGAGGCAGCAGCATTTTTGAGACCGAAAGGTAGACGTAAGAATTCAAATTGTCCAGCAGAAATAACAAATGCAGTTTTAGGTATGCTCTCTGGTTCCATCTCAACTTGCCAGTAACCACTCTTTAGGTCTAAGGTACTGAAAATTGAGGCTCCATGCAATGACTCCAGTATCTCCTGAATTTGTGGCATGGGATAGCCATCTAAGTGTGTCTTTACATTAAGCCCACGGTAATCCACACATAATCGTGAACCTCCATCTTTTTTGGGAACAACAACCACTGGAGAAGCCCATGGAGACACCGAGGGATGAATTATGTTTTTATCTAGTAGTTCTTGAATCTCTTTGTAAATGAACTGCTGCTTCTCTCGTGACACTCTGTAGGCTCTCTTTCTGACCGGTACCTCATCAGTGGTAATTATACGATGACTTACAATCTTTGAATGTCCAATTTCATGGGTGCACACAGACGGCCAATCATTCATCAAATTCTCCAACTGAGTTTTGAATTGAGCTGTGGTCTCCGTGTTCATGGTCAGCTGTTGAATGGATTGTAAAAGTTCTTCAGATATTTTTGGAGTAGGTAAAGCAAGATAGAACTGCACAGAAGGTGGAGTGACTGATTCTGAAAATAGAAGGGGAAATGTTTCAACAGAATCCTCATCATCGTTAGATGGTAAGCTGTACTGTGCATTCTTGAAATCCAAGACAATTCCAGATGAAAGTAAGAAATCCATACCAAGAATAATCGGGACAGTTAAATCAGCATCTTTCATCACGAACAATGTCAGCTTGAGCTGTTTACCCTGCAGAACACATTCACACTCAGACATTCCAATGGCAGTCTGCATTTGTCCGTTTGCCAGCATGAAAGATTGACCTTTACTGGACTTCCACTGTTCTCGATGATGCAACTGCTTCCAACATGACTCTTGAATGAATGATAGTGTGCTTCCTGTATCTACTATAGCTTGGAAGAATCTGTTACGAAGCAATATAGGTAAGTTAACCATTTTGAGCTGTGGTTGGGCCGGTTGTTGAACACAATGCACTACACGGGTGTTAGCAAGTGAGGGTTTGAGACATGAATCCTTATTAGACTGGACTTTCTTCTTTTGAGACTCTGTGTTAACGTTACTCCAGTACCTCTTAGCTTCTCCAAAGTCCCTTTCAATTTGGGTGCCAATTCTCACCAACTCTGCAACATTTTGTACTGAACCTCGTAACAAGCTAGCCAATCGTGGGTTACAATTTCTCAAGATAGCTTGTAGGATTTCTCGCTCTGGCATATCCTGTTTCCATCTCAAACATAGGGCTCTGTAATGAAAAGCAAAGTCTCGTAGACTTTCTTGCGCCCCCTGTTTCCTTTCTATCAGGCGTCTAGCGGTTTCGTCTTTATAATCTTCACTCAAGAAGGAACATAAGAAAACATCTTTAAACTGCTGCCATGTGTGAACGTTTCTCTTTTCAGCAAGCCACCAGTCCTGTGCAGTGTCCTTCAAAACTGAGGTGAGAGAAGCTAACATTTCATAATCAGATAGAGGTCGAATGGCAAGGTATTCTTCGCATTGTTCTATAAATGCAACTGGATCACTTTGGTCACTGCTACCAAAACTTGGAAACTCTACTTTTACTGGAGGTTGAGAATGAATAGCTGTGTTATTTCCAATGGTTGAAAGATGAGTATGGCTTCGTTGTAGTTGATAGGTTTGATTTTGGACTTTATGCATTGGTGGATGAACATATGGGCTGGGAGATGGTTGTATGGGAGTAGACATAGGAGGAACAAGGGATTTTAACTTGTCAAGTTGTACATCTCGTCTCTTTAAACAGTCCACCATTGACTTCCCCAAATCTCTGATGCTGAGTTCAAGTCTTTGTTGAATCCTTTCACACTCTCTTTCAATGCAGTAAGTCAACTTTTCTTCCACTTTCCGACATTTATTTTCTATTTCAGACTGGGAAAAACTGTCACTCACTTTTTTAACACAGTCTTCCAATCGTGTCTCGAGGGTTGTAACTTGTTCTATCAATTGCCTTACTTGTTCTGCAGTGGAAGCATCTGATTCGAGCTCGGGACTTTCTTCAATTTCAGGTGGTGGTGGTGGAAAAGGATCACCATCATCAGCATCCTCAACTGCTGCATTTTCCTCTTCAGAATCAATGTATAATTCACTAAATGTATTAATGAGTTCTCTGATCGGCTCTCTTCTGGTTACAAAGGCTTCACCGTTGAAGTACTCACTGGGCTCATACTCATCCCCTGAATCAGTGTGTTGGCTTGCCATATCCTCACCTACTTAAGCAGACAATAAAAGGCAAAACATATCCCCGTACGGGCCACCAAACTATAACCGTCTCGTATCTTTTAATGCAAAACAAAGTTATATAACGCAATAAAGGGGGATTCAGTTTACCTAATATTTACTCAAGAAAGAAAGATGCTCCCCGAATGACAAAACAATATATTCCTTTTTTATCTTTTTTATATCCTTATGCAAATAAAAACAATTGTCAACAACAACAAAAAAACAAATACAAGAAAAGCAGCTACACAAGAAATGATCAATAGGTTGCACAATTCAATAAGGTGAAAATCAGTCTGTGTAAGCCTTGTATCAGACAAGGCATAGTTCATCAAACAATGTCCAAGGTTGAAGCAGTCCTTTAGTAGATGAATAATCCAACCATCTGCGATGAATTTACTCCAAAAAACAACAGTTCTCATGCATCAGACTCTTCCAAATCAGGAGCAGTCATGAGTAAGCCAAATTCCCAAGCTTACATTCCTCTGGACTTTAAATCCATATTTAAAGTGCATCATGGAGGGTTAAAGTCACTGATAAAGAGTCCTTCTAAAATACATACAAGATAAACTGTATCAAACTTCTTAGCAATAAACATCAACAATATCATCATCAAGGCATGCTATTTAAATATCAGGAAAAAAAAAACAAATCCTTACTTTAAGTTAAGCTTGAAATGTAACATTTCCCAACCAGGACATAGCACAAATGCAGTTAAGCCATGCTTTCTACTGCTGCTTTACTACTCTCTTCCTCTACAAACCCCCTTTACTTAAGAGAATATTCAGGCACAATAGCACCCCTAGTGGTGTGGAAGAAAGACTGCAGTAAAATGACTTTGTAACAGACTTGTCTGTTACAAGAGGTCACAAGTTTTTTTTTTTTTTTCTGTTTTGTTGTTTCAGAGTTAGTTGTTTGTCTTTTTCTACTATATCTTTGAATGCCAGGGATTTAAGAGAAAACGTTAAGCGTAAGGCTTTGTTTTTGTTTACTAAGCGGTTTAATAACGACTTTATATTTTTTCAAGAATCTCACTCCATTGCTTCTGATGTAAATTTTTGGAGATCACAATGGGGTACTGATATTTGGCTGTCTCATGGAACAGAACACTCAGCAGGGGTTTCTTGCTTGAAAAATAAGAGGCGAGGTTATGTATTTGGACTGTGATAAAAATGGCCACTTTATATGCTTAATTTTAAAATGTTTTAGTGTAATTTTATAGTAGTTAATATCTATGGATATAATTGTAAATCTGATAATGACCAGTTATTATGTTGTTTGGAAGAAAGGCTTACACATTGGTTATCCAAATTTCCTGATTCTTATTTAATAATAGGGGGTGATTTCAATGTTGTTTTAAATTAATCAATAGATAGGTGGCCACCAAGACGACCTTCAAATTTAAATACTAATTTAAAATTGTTTATGGACAGATTTGATCTGACTGATATATGGAGAGAGAAAAGTTTAGATGATATTGTGTATACTTGGAGTAACAAGGATGGCTCTAGACGTTCTAGGATTGATTTTTGGCTTGTCTATGAAAAGCTTTAGCTTAAGTTCTGCCAGGAAGACTCAATTACTTTGTCACTTATTACCTTCATTACTATCCAATCACGATAAAAGATTGGTACTTACACATGTTTGAGTTCGCAGATGCCGACGCGACAACAACCTCCACCCTCCCCACCACCACCAGGATGGTCCTGTCCTTACCTCCCAGGGGGGTCGGCTGCGCCCCTGCCTTCGTCTTCAGGCACGAGATGCAGATCCGCTACCCTCGGATTATGAACTATGGACGGGGCCTACGCCAAAGAACTTTATAATAATGTTTGCTGAGCTGTCAATAAATGTATGCTTCGTTACATCATTTTATCTCCCGAGTCTTTCTGGTAGAACTAACCATTTTGATGGGAATAATATTTTTTTTATGTTTTGGCAACACCATTAACTGACCATAAGGCCATATTAATCTAAATTAATATTTCTCCAAACACAAATTGTTACAACTATAATTCATACAAGAAAATGAACAGTTATTTGCTTAAATTGAGTGCAGTTAAACAGGAATTGGGAAAACTCTAATTATTATTGGATTAAAGCCAAAAAGGAAGGGTTGTTTAGACATAATTGGGAATTATTAAAATTTGAAATTGGAAAATATTTGAGGAATTTTAGTAGCATATTAGTATTAGTTCACATTCCCACTGTGAACCTGTTAGAAGGACAGAGATTGTGTCTATCAGAACTGCACAATGAGCTTGATAATATGTAAAGAATGCGAGCACAAGGAGCCTTTATTCGATCAAGGCAAAAATGGTTAGAGCATGGAGAGCAGATGTCTGCTTATTTTTTTAAACTTGAAAAGTCGAGGGCTAAACAAAATTCTGTTTCTAAAATGAATATTAATGGATCTATTACAGCTAATTTTGGTACAATTTCTAGCTTTTGCTATAATTATGACATCTTTTTGTAAACATTTTAAGAATGTTAAAACAATTACTGAAGAGGACCAAAAGTTATGTGATGTACCAATAACTATTACGGAAATTAAGCAAGCTATTGAACGTTTAAAATGTAATAAATCACGCGGTAATGATGGAATTACTACTGAGTTCTATAAGCAGTTTTCTGAGATTCTTGCCCCGTTTCCTTTTGAAGTATACTCTGAAAACTTAAAGTGCTCACAACTTCCTACGACTATGATGCAAGGTAATTTGTTTGATTCCTAAGCCCAAGAAAGATTTGTTGCTTATTGATAATTGTTGCTTATAATTGATAATTGATAACTATAGCCATTAGTTTGTTGAATAATGACTATGAAAGGTCTTTGCACAAAGGTTCAAATTAGTGTTAGATTCCATTATTGATGAAAATCAGTCTGGGTTTATGAGAAACAGACATATACAGTGAGGAAAATAAGTATTTGAACACCCTGCTATTTTGCAAGTTCTCCCACTTGGAAATCATGGAGGGGTCTGAAATTGTCATCGTAGGTGCATGTCCACTGTGAGAGACATAATCTAAATAAAATAATCCAGAAATCACAATATATGATTTTTTAACTATTTATTTGTATGATACAGCTGCAAATAAGTATTTGAACACCTGTTTTTCAGCTAGAATTCTGACCCTCAAAGACCTGTTAGTCTGCCTTTAAAATGTCCACCTTCACTCCATTTATTATCCTAAATTAGATGCACCTGTTTGAGGTCGTTAGCTGCATAAAGACACCTGTCCACCCCATACAATCAGTAAGAATCCAACTACCAACATGGCCAAGACCAAAGAGCTGTCCAAAGACACTAGAGACAAAATTGTACACCTCCACAAGGCTGGAAAGGGCTACGGGGAAATTGCCAAGCAGCTTGGTGAAAAAAGGTCCACTGTTGGAGCAATCATTAGAAAATGGAAGAAGCTAAACATGACTGTCAATCTCCCTCGGACTGGGGCTCCATGCAAGATCTCACCTCGTGGGGTCTCAATGATCCTAAGAAAGGTGAGAAATCAGCCCAGAACTACATGGGAGGAGCTGGTCAATGACCTGAAAAGAGCTGGGACCACCGTTTCCAAGGTTACTGGTGGTAATACACTAAGACGTCATGGTTTGAAATCATGCATGGCACGGAAGGTTCCCCTGCTTAAACCAGCACATGTCAAGGCCCGTCTTAAGTTTGCCAATGACCATTTGGATGATCCAGAGGAGTCATGGGAGAAAGTCATGTGGTCAGATGAGACCAAAATAGAACTTTTTGGTCATAATTCCACTAAACGTGTTTTGAGGAAGAAGAATGATGAGTACCATCCCAATAACACCAGCCCTACTGTGAAGCATGGGGGTAGTAGCATCATGCTTTGGGGGTGTTTTTCTGCACATGGGACAGGGCGACTGCACTGTATTAAGGAGAGGATGACCGGGGCCATGTATTGCGAGATTTTGGGGAACAACCTCCTTCCCTCAGTTAGAGCATTGAAGATGGGTCGAGGCTGGGTCTTCCAACATGACAATGACCCGAAGCACACAGCCAGGATAACCAAGGAGTGGCTCTGTAAGAAGCATATCAAGGTTCTGGCGTGGCCTAGCCAGTCTCCAGACCTAAACCCAATAGAGAATCTTTGGAGGGAGCTCAAACTCCGTGTTTCTCAGCGACAGCCCAGAAACCTGACTGATCTAGAGAAGATCTGTGTGGAGGAGTGGGCCAAAATCCCTCCTGCAGTGTGTGCAAACCTGGTGAAAAACTACAGGAAACGTTTGACCTCTGTAATTGCAAACAAAGGCTACTGTACCAAATATTAACATTGATTTTCTCAGGTGTTCAAATACTTATTTGCAGCTGTATCATACAAATAAATAGTTAAAAAAATCATATATTGTGATTTCTGGATTTTTTTTTTTAGATTATGTCTCTCACAGTGGACATGCACCTACGATGACAATTTCAGACCCCTCCATGATTTCTAAGGGGGAGAACTTGCAAAATAGCAGGGTGTTCAAATACTTATTTTCTTCACTGTATTTAATAATATCAGACTTATTTTTGATCTTACTGATTATTCTGACTTTATAAAAGATGATAGCTTTATACTTTATTTTTTATTTTTTCAAAGCCTTTGATTCTGTTGAGCATCCTTTTATTTTCTACTGTTTAGAACACTTTGGGTTTGGGGCTTATTTCTGTAATGCCATGAAAACTCTTTATGCAGGGGGAAATAGTTCTGTGAAGTTAAATAATGGCACTACACAAATATTTGATCTGGAAAGAGGAGGTTGCCCAGTTTTCGTTTACCTCTTTCTCATTATTGCTCAGGTGTTTTGTCAATTCGTTAAATCATGCAATATAAAAGGAATTCAAGCTGAATAGAATAGAATAGAATCGGGCATATATATAGTGCTTTCATATGTACTACTGTACACCCAAAGCGCTTTACAATCATGTCAGGGGATCTCTCCTCAACCACCACCAGTGTGCAGCATCTGAAGAGAGAAGTGTCCTGATAAGTCAGTTGGCTGATGACACAGCCCTTTTCCTGAAAAAAAAAAAAAAAAAAACCTTTTTCCAGTGCTTCAGGTCTCTGCCTTAATTTACAAAAATGTGAACTGTTTGCTTTAAAAAGTTGCCATGCCAGAACAATTTGTAATATCCCTGTAAAGGATGCTCCAACTTATTTGGGAATGGTTACTATTAAAAATGAGCAGGAGAGAATATCACTAAATTTTGACCCGGTGATTAAAAAAGTAAAGAACAGATTTAATATTTGGTTACAGAGGGACTTGTCTCTCTTGTCTCTAAATAACACCTTCAAAATTAACTGTTTGAAATATTTTCTAAAAAAAAAAACCCACTTATTCTGTGTGGAATATGATTTCTAAATCATGTTTTTGACCAACTTGGTGGCCTTTCATTTTTGCTTATGTGTGATTACAGAATGGAAAAAAACTTCCAGTTAAACTGTCAGCTTTTCACAGGCAAGCACTTTTGGCTTGGAAGTTAATTTACAAGCATATAATTTTTCACCACATCTGGAATAATTGTAACATTATGTACAAGCATTTTGAAAACTTGGTTTGATGAGGGTATCCTTTTGGTTGGACAGTTGTTGAATTATCAAGGGTATTTAATGAATTATGATGAATTTCTTGATGAACTATATGGCGCTTTTCCACTGCATGGTACGGTACGGTACGGCGCACTTTAAATGGTACCACCTCTGTTGAGGTTCCAAGCGTACCATACCGATACTAAAATGTGACGTGAAAACACTGCAGATCACTGATTGGTCAGACAAAATAATCTCTACCAGCGTCATTGTATTTACAACACGAGACACTAAACCCACTAGATTTAAATAACAGCCAACGCTGTAGCGCCTGTTTTAAAAGAATTTGCTAAAAAAAAAAAAAAAAAAAAAAAAAAGGAGTATAAATTTCAAAAAAAGAAATGACTGAATCGTGGTCAGTGGACGAGGTGCAGACGTTCCTCTCGTTGGTTGCCGAGGAGTGAATGGGGCAACACGGAATGATAAATTCGCATTTAATATGATGATGTCATGGTAGACGGCAACTATAACGATCAGTCACTTTGAAGTGGTAGGCTACTAACTGCAGTGGAAAAGCAAACGAGCTAAAGCGAGCCGAACCGTGCCGTACCGAGTCGAGTCGTACCACGCAGTGGAAAAGCGAAGCGAGCCGAACCGTTCCGCGCCGAGTCGAACCGTACCGAGCCGTAGCTACCATGCAGTGGAAAAGCGCCAATAGTAGCTGTATATGGTAGCTTGTGTCAAAAAATGATTTATGTTTTTTTATGGCAGGAAGTCCTTATATGTTTTTTTATGACCAACAGGTGAAATTTGACCCATGTGTGGTTCTTCTGGTGGGGGGTTTATGCCTATGGCTGTGTGTTTTATGACTGCAATATGCGTGGTGTGACATGGAAGTGATGAATTTTCAGGGGTGTTTTTTTTATTATTGGTGGAATTAATAATAAAGTCCACAGAATGGTGAAATTATGAACATGGAGAAATATGTCATGGATTTGTTTTTCAGATGACGATGCAGCTTCCATAATGTCTATAGGGTGAATAAAATTACACAGCCGCATACATAATAAAACAATTTAGATTATATGAAGCAAGATGTTAAATTATCAAGTATTTAAAAGTTATTTTTAACCTTTTAAACCGGAGTCGAGTGTCCCCACACAGATCTGAAGTCAACAGTTCTCGTGTGTCAAGTCTGATCACGCAGCAATCCCAACTCACGGGTCTGTCTTTTAGGCTCATTCACGCCACGATCCGAACTCCGAAGCATGAAATATGATCAACCCCGCGATCTGTAGTGAACTCACAGCTCGGTCTTTTTGGGAACATACGTGGAGCTCCGCAACCCCGAGGTCCACGGCCAAAACTGGAGTGACGCACGCCGTTATTAAATGTTTTCTGAGTTATTAAACGTTTTCTGAGTGAGCAGAGATGCGAGCGTGGCAGACCCCGGGGTAAGAATGAAAAATTGTACCAACACAAAGTTTGAGGTGGGTGGATCTGCAGACATCATTATCCATCTGGCCCCAACAGTTTGCTTTTGATCAAACGATAAGTCCCACGGTCACACTCCGTTTTACAATCAAAGATCATTGTTGTTTCCTACCTGCTGCTTTCCTGTCTGAGCTAATGTGTATTTGCTGAACACCTTTAGTTTTATTATTGAACGAACAAATGCATCAGCCCATTTGTTCTGGTTCTAGTGTCACCCTGTCTGGTTTCGCATTCCTGGATGTGACCATTCTGACACCTCGGCAGAGGAAGATCCACAAAAGCCTTCCTGTGAAACACTTCAGCGCATAGCCTGACTGGCGCCTAGGGGATGTGTGAATAAATTAGACTAACGCCGTATACTTTTTACTATTGGATTTAAATTAAACTAAATAAACCTAAATTACATCATTCATGTCGTCAGTATAAATGGTTAAAGCTACACTGTGTGATATTTTCCCCCATCTAGCGGTGAAATTGTATATGACTACGCAGTGAATATTAGTTTCTGTTCCTTTCAATCCCGAGGGCGTTTTAACTCCTACGGTGGCCGTATTATTCCAAGATTAACATGGCTTCCAGTTCGACTTCGTCCATGAGTGTTCCTTCGAGTTACATTTTGTACAAAGTAAAAGCAATTAAAAATAACTCAAATTTACAGTGTCCTTTTTTATATAGCTTTAAAAATTGCGCCTTTAAAACTATCAATCACCTGTCATCCGTCGCAGCACAGATTTCTGTTACAAGGTAACATACTTTTTCACCATTGACTCGAGGAAAAAGTAACGCAAGTTATACTAGAGGTTGTTCTGGCATTATGCACAACCATGCTATGGTTAGCCAACCAAGCAACTATAAAACTTTGAATTTACACAAATAGACTGAATTACCAGAAGAAAGCAGGCAACTTCGGCATCCGTTTTAAATTTGCTCCTCATGAGCTCTTTACATCTGGGAAAAGTTACTCCAGTATTGACTTTGGTCTTGCTGATTTGCCTGTCACGTTGACGTTTTAATTCTCTCTTTCGCTTCCTTGGCGACTCTGCTACATGTCCTCGAAAATAGGCGTGATCCTCCATCAGCAATCTTTCAAATCTGCCGGCAGTCCCGAGTAATCTTCCCCTCGCATTCGTCTCTGTGTCACTGAGTGTAAAGCGCGAAAGGCGAAGCTTGAATTTACAGGTATGTCCCTCTTTGGCTAATGTAGTTTCAAGATGGAGGGGCAACATGGCGACCGGCATTCGAACCCCTCACCCTTATGTACTTTCAATGGCAGATTATAAACTTACGAGAATACTTTATTACTTGAAAGAAGTAAATATACATTAAAGGGGACCTATTATGCCCCTTTTCACAAGATGTAAAATAAGTCTCTGATGTCACCGTATGTGAAGTTTTAGCTCAAAATAGTAATAGTTTGCTTCCAACACGCTTGCGTGTCACGTGAAAATTAGGCGTCGGTTCTATTTCTAGCATGCACGCGTTTTTCGTGGGCTTGAGCCGTGCCTGAGATGCGTGTCCCGCAGGCAGTGTGCAAGCTCTAACTTATTAACATGGGAGCCGAAATAAAAACGGACACGCCACGCAACCAGTGTGTCGCCGGCCTAATAGTAAAAATGCTGCCGTGTATCCTTAAAGAGATAGTTCACCCAAAACCAAACAGTTGCTGGTCCCCATTGACTTCCATAGTAGAAAAAAATATACTATGGAAGTCACTGGGGTACATCAACTGTTTGGTTACCTACATTCTTCCAAATAACTTTAAAACAACTTAAGAGAGTAAATGATGAATATGTATTTTTTTATTTTATTTAAAAAAATTTTTTTTGGGGGGGTCGGTCTTGGATATACAGTTTACCAGTTGATTAAGCACCCACTCAAAAGGTGTGTATATATTTGTTTACTGTTAGTTCAAATGAGTGTTTTGTTTACTTCGCTGTGTATGTTGATGATAATGAAAGTGAGAGAGAGAGAGTTTATGGATAAGACTTTAATGCGCACTTATATACTGTGTTTATTCGGCTCTTACAGTGATTTTCGGGTGTAAAACTAACGCTTCATCTTTTGTGTGAGGTACAATAAACTTAATTGAACTCATCAGTATATTTTGGTCACCATTTGGACGGGGTCTGCTACAGCAGGCGTGTATTAATAGTGGATAAAAGCAGATGACAAATAACCGTAATTAAACTAAACTATTCCTGTTCTATCTCCATACAGCATATAGTCTCTGGCTCTGTGGGCATTATTGTCCGACTCCGAGTCGAAATGAACACCACTACTGAGAGTTTCTGTTTTGATATTATCAGATGAGATTGTCCTGGCTCTGAGCGCGAGCTCGTGAGGCTCCGCCCCCTGTGCTGACAGCAGCAGCAGTTAATTTGCATTTAAAGGGATACACACTAAAACAGCGTGTTTTTCTGAGCCCCAAAAAATGACAATTGAAACATGCTGTAAAAAATTATCTGTTGGGTATTTTGAACTAAAATTTAGCATACACACTCTGGGGACATCAGAGACTTATTTTACATCTTGTGAAAAGGGGCATAATAGGTGCCCTTTAATAAAACAACAAAACACAAAGAGGAAATCACTCACTGCTCTTGACTGAGAACTTTAAGTCTGTTTTATTTTCATATGTTCATTTAATTACTTTCTTCAATGCTACTGTTAAAAACACCTATAGCTGAAAAAATAAAGCACTGTTTATTTCATTAGTATATTAAGTTGTGTGTGTAATATGTATCTTTGTTCTTAATTTTTAATAACAAAGAAAATAATGACAAATATTTCTATCTTCGCCACTTTGGCCTAAATGTCTGCCATTCTTGTTTATGTTATATTTTGTTACCTAAGGCTGTAATGCTCAGTCACTTGCAAAATAGTAAAACCAACATGAAAAACAATTGCGTTAAAATCATGAATTGTGATTTTCCTGAAAACAATCGTGATATGATATTTTTGCCATATATCGCCCACCCCAGGTGTACAAAAGTGCCTAGATGTGCTTAAATGTGTTATCATTATTGATCATTATATCACACTACAATAATTACTTGTCAAATACATTAAACATAATGAAACATAATGAAACATTAATTTGAGTTGAAATTGTTTTATTATCTTACTTCTAGAGATTGCAGTGATGCATGACATGGTGAAAAATGACTTGAAATAATACTGAAAATAGGTTAAGATGAATGTTAAAGGTGTGCCCCCTAAAAGCACAATAACCCATAACTCTAGATCTAAAGATCTAAATCACTCTAAAACATTCCCATAACCTGTTACAATCATAAATTGTCTTTACCTGCAGGTTAAAGATGCTAGACGTTGCTTCAGGGTCCTCGGCGGTGTCCTGGCTCAGTCCTGGATTCGGATGCACTGGGCGTTTGCTTAGTATTAATATCTAAACTACAAAATTAAGATATTTCTAGCAAACTAGATTTGTCTTAAAAGTTTTCAGAATAACCAACAAAATGGTTTTGTTTTACTTAAAAATTGTCAGAATAATACAAAGACAACAATTCATAGATTCAAAGATAAAGATAACAGAAATGTGTGAAGGTCTTCACCCGAATTGTGGCCCAGAGAAACAGGAAACAAAGCTTTTTATATTGTTCGCTGTTATTGGGGCTGTCCTAAGACTTTGGGGCTGTCCTAAGACTTTGGGGCTGTCATTATAATGCAGTAATTCCTTATAAGGTAAGCAACTGGCCTTGAAATAGTCCAAGGTTATAACAAGTTTGCAAGAAGCAGCTCTGCATCTTATTTTTTGTAGCTCACGCTTGAAAGCTTAATATAGATCTGACCGTTTCTTCACCCGCAGCTGTCAAAACCACACCCTGCCTCACCCAGCTTGTTTCTGGCTCTCCTCTCTGGTTTTCAGAGCCTACAAGTCTTTTATTTTTTAAACAATGGTAAAAGTCAGAGAAGCAGACGTCACCCAAAGACCTGCAGAGCTGTTGATTATATTCAGAGAAATAAAGAAAAGCACAAACACTTTAGTTTCAGGGCAAGTTTGCATCATGCTTCAAACGATCCAAGCCTCTCCTGCAAATGCAACATCCAGCTTTTCCATTTGTCTGATAACTCGAGTCTTCTGTTTGCCGCACCAGATCATCCTGGGTAAGATGGCTTCTTGCATGATTTCTTCTTTCTAGGGCGTTGTCTGTCACAATATGAGGTCGATCTGGCTTTGGATAAGGTGATGAAAAAAAAAAATGCTTTTGCTTTTGCTTGCACCAACCAATACATTTGTGTTTGCAAGCTGCATGAAACATAAATAGTTTTGAGATTATTTTTTCTTTAAAAAATTGCATCATGCTTTCAAGGATATTTGATTTGATTTTTAGTGTCTAAGCAATTTAGAAAATCAATAATGTAACAAAAATCTTAATAATGTCCTGAATATTATTTCCAACATTTGCAGATATTCAGCTCAGCAATGTACACACATAATGAAATATAAGAACAGTGTTAATAAAATAAGACTACAATCAAATCTCTTTAATATGTATTGCCATAGGTTTAAAGAAAAGATAAAAGATCAGTAGCCTACTTGAGTGTCTTTTTCAAATAGAGTCTAAACCTGCAAGAAAAATGTTTCTTCTTGGAAAAACAGGAGATGGCAAAAGCAGCAGTGGAAATACAATTCTCAGTGAACAAATATCCACAACCGATTGTCTTGATGTGACACACGTCACATTGATTTCTCATGTGAGTATGCGATAGTTATACTAGACAGTGTACATACTTCACGAAGAAGGCAATATTGTATATTAGAGTATACCTAGAGACACAATAAACCTCTACTCGATCCAGAGTTGTGAAATTATGTAAAAATCATCCTTAATTTAAGTTATATTGATAAAATTACCTATATTATTACATACACTGTATATTAATTGTGGGTTAGTTATATTACTGATAATTCAATATCAGATGGGGATCTAGTAGGAATGACCTTTTTCAAAGTTGAGGATGAACTGAATAAATAAGATAAAAAAAGGTTAAAAGGTTCATTATAGGCGAGTGTAACCCTAATACTAAGCTTCTAGTAACAGTGTAACAGTTACAGTGAGTTACAGTGAGTAAGCTTCTCTCGCTGCACTCTCAAACACACACACACACACACACACACACACACACACACACACACACACACACACACACACACACACACACACACACACACACACACCTGGGGCCTGTTTCAGAAAGGAGGTTAAGTGAAAACTCTGAGTATGTTAACCCTGAAATGAGGGAAACTCTGGGTTTTCCGTTTCAGAATGGGAGGTATGTTAAACCTGAGAAAGCAGAGTAAGTCAAGCCCGTTTCTGAAAGAGAGGTAACTTATACTCAGAGTCAGTTACCATGGTAACTAACTCTGTGAACCTAACCTGGTCGGGAGCAGGTTTTCTTCAGTAAACCCAGAGTTTCTTTCGGTCTCCTCCCATTTTTTAAAGAGGAAGCAGTGTTTAAACACCTCATTCATTCTTTCAGTACCTTTTTATTAATAAAAGTAATCTTTTATTAATAAATAAAAGATTCCTATTTTTACTGCTGTTTTTATTTTATTTATTTTTTATAAGATGAAGTCTATATAACTCCTTAACTGGCAACTAAAAATACAGTAGTAGATTAGAGTTACATAATGTAGTTCTAAACAAATTCTACAGAATTAAACTGTGGCATTTACTGGAAATCACTGAACTGTTCATCTGTGCACCAGAAGTTGATGGACCGTCCTCCTGCTGTTCTTCCACACTCTGGGGACGGGGCGGGGAGAGATAAGAATACCCATTTATACTTAGATTTAAACTTAGATTCTATAGGCTACTCCACATAAAAATGTGAAAAAATGTGAATGTGTAGATTGTTTGATGTGTAGACACATAATATTAACATAACCTCTGTAGGCCTCTCTGTGGCAGCAGAAACTCTTTATCCCCATGTGATGAGCATTTGGTTGAGTACACTTTATAACACTATTTGTCATCATTTCTGGTGTATTGAGTGGCTACTTACGACTGCCTGGGGTTCTGTTGGGACAGGAGGCTCCAAAAGACAGATATTACCACCAGAATCTATTGAGATCAACAAAAATCCTAACCCAAAGTAAAATATATGGAAATATAAAAAATAGCCTATAAAAAATAACACATATGTAAACCTCTTACATTTTATGAAGGCCCTTGGATCTTTGGGAGTGACTCTGAAGTCCCTCCAGGAATTCCCTCAGCTGTAAATGCTGCTGCACTGCTAGACACTGAATGCTATTTAGTTATTTAATATGTCAAATGTAAAGTCAGGTAGCCTACACCCATGATATGCTCAAGCCTTACTTGATTGAATTATGTTTTTATATTTAAATTTAAATTTCAGCTGCTGCCATGTTCTTTTAACGCCTGCAGGATTGCACATGAAAATTAAAATTAGGTTTAATAACACACTGTTCTTCCAGTTTCACCTCTGATACTAAAACAGTTGGGTAAGTTACTTGTATTACTAACTACAAATGACATCTTCAACAGTGTAATTAGATTAATGTAATAATGACTTATCTTTAGAAATTATTGGTCTACTTATTACTAATTACTAAATCCCATGTCAACCTTAAACACTTGAACAAGACAACAATACAACACTTGAGAGACAAGAAACAGCACTTTTAATGCTTTCAAATAAACAATATATTGCATGAATTATTCTTGAATTGACCAAAGTGTGTAGAGGGAGAAGGTTACATAAAAAAATATACCTTTTAAAAATGTATGTTAAATAGCCTATACAGAATTGTTCTATAGTCTAATACAATTACATCAGATTTAACTTTAAATTACAGAAGAATTAAGAGTAATCCCTTTAATTAAATTACAGTATTTAGATTACTTGGTAATTAATTACACCCATCACTGTATAACAGTAATTAAAATGTAAACTTATAAACGAAATAATGTTCGTACTCTCCATATGCTTGCAGAAGCTCATCCAGTTCTGCTGGTGAGAAATATGCAGACCTCTTTTTGTCTGGCGCTGTTGCCATGGTGACTCATAATATCTGCGCTCCATTGATAATGGCTTTTTATAGTTGTGGTGCACGCGCTTAACTCAGAGTAGGTCAACTCAGAGTTGATTGAACTAACTCATTTTAGCTGTTCTGAAACCAAAAACTCAGAGTTTCCCATCTCAGGGTAAGTCAACTCAGAGTTCAAGTTTTAACTCAGAGTTGGTTGAACCTCCTTATTGAAACAGGCCCCTGTTGATTGTGGATAATGACTTATATCATTATATATATCGTCATATCTCCTCGCCATAATACTTGGAAGTTTTTTTTTGTTTGTTTTTAATTAATGCTTACAAAAACTATATAGTGTACACAGAATATAAAATGGCAAATATTTAATCTTATTTAATTTTGATGAGTTGTCAATACAGTATATAACAAAAACAAATATACTGGATATGATTTTACCCCAAAATTCAACATATTGACTCAAAATGTAAATGTAAATCCACCTTTCTCTGCCTGGATCCAGTTGTTTCTGTGAATAGCAGCGATCTATTGCTTCTCTGTTCTGTGGCTTTTGGCAGTCTGTAAAAATATACCTCAGATTTATTTTCAAATCTATATGTACAGTAAGTTCTTCTTCTGTCATATGCATATCCTCTATGAACGGATAAGACATATTGATAATCAATCCACCTGACAGAGCAAGAGCCCAACTACTGACTAACATAGATTGAATGATTTGAGCATTTCATTGTCCTACAGTGTAAATTCTTTCCCCGCCAGTGTTTTTCTTTTGTTTACAACCACAAATAATTTCATGGCCCTCAGAATATTTTATTTTATGAATATCTGAACATACAATATATTAAAATAAAGAACAAGGGCTCTGTTTAAAAAATAAAATAAAATTGGTTCTGACTCCATGTTTTTTTTTAATCAACACTTGAATGTTGATAAGTTTAATTTTAAAAAAGGTGATCAAAGGTGAACGATGATCAAAACACAGATGAACTGAGTTCATCAACACACTCAAAGCTTCACAGTCCTTTGTTTTAATCAACGCTCTGAATCCCATCTGGATGAAGTCTTTGAAAAGAACATGATTTTCTCAGCTTTTTTATCAAAATGCTGCTTTTTTAATAAAACTTGCATGAAAAAAAAGAATGCATGAAGCTAAAATAAAGTAACCTAGTCCAACGGACTCTCGTACATTTTATTTGTACAGAAGGAAAACGAAAATTTATATATCAAATTGATATTAAAGGTCCCATGACATGCTACTTTTTGTAGGCTTTAATATATGCATTAGTGGTCCCTAGTACTGTATCTGAAATCTTTTTCCAAAAATTCAGCCTTGGTGCAGAATTATAGCCACTACAAGCCAGTCCCAGAATGAGCTTCCTTCAGACGGGCCGTTTCGGTGTCTGTAGCTTTAAATGTTAATGAGGAGTAGAAAGGCGGCGCAAGATGGAGGCTGGGTGTGGCCTTGACCATCTTGCAGGAACATACTATTGAGCAATGGTACCATGCATGTTTACGTTGGATGTATTGCAATGGCACGAAGACACGCAGTCGTTCAAGCATTTCAGTTTGACCCAGAATCGGATCCAGATGGAGAAGCACCGGATGAAGAAGTTGCAACTCAGCGGCACCAGCAGGACGTTTCCGAATGGTTAGTTTAAAATATTTATTATGTCTGGATACGGTACTTTAGTGAATAACAATAATACTTAAAATTAGATCTATGAAACGACAAAATGATATTACATAATTTATTTGTTTACTAATTGTTTATTAAAAGTAATATATATATAAAAGTATGTTATCTGGCATATTAAAATAAAAATTAAAAGTGTAATGAAAGTATAATTATTGGTCCTGGAACAGCCAGGATGATTTTATTGTAAAATAGGTGTAGGCCTACCGGTTAAAGAGACTCGAAAAGCCAACAGTGGTGCGATCGTCTCCCACACTGTATTACAGAGAAGAGCTCGTACTTCAGAACGCTAGAGGCTGAAAGACCTGTAAAACGATAGTTATGAAAACTTAAGGGAGGCACTGACAACAAAATAAGTCAGGTAAACTTTATTTTAATATAAAGTTGAATAATAGGTTATGATGGAGTAAAAATGGTAATTGAAGGATTATAATTACAAATATCAGACAATGAAGAAAATGGGAGATAAACTATTAACAATAAACTTGTTAACAATGCAAAGAGTAACAACTTTAGAAACGGGAAAAGATGTCCCGCAAGGACTCTCTCGGCCATCCACGCCTCCGTATGAGAGTTTTACAACAGAGTCAGGGTGAGTTTGAGGGTTCAGAGAACTTCAATACCTCTGATACACAACACAGAAAGTGAAAGCAGGATATCAAATAATATTATGTTAAATGTAACTAGTATATACTTTTAATATTGAATGATTAGTTAGAGGTTAATATAGTAAATACAGAGGACTAAATACAAATATTCTGATAGAAAGAAATGAAGTAGGATGCTATTAAGAGGAAAACAATAAAAATAATAATAATAATAAAAAAAAAAAAAAACTGTGCCTATAGAAATTTTACTTACAGAGATATAAAGTCAGCCAGTCTAACATGGGAACCCATTTACTGAGGGTTTAAGTAGAAAAGTGACTAAAACTTTAGAACAAAAAATAGTGTCATTTTAAAAACAAAAATTAGTTTCTGAAGCGAGACTTAGGTACCATAACTACAGTTAGAGAGCCTCAAATGTGGAAACATTGCATTGAGGAAGAATAAAAATAAAAATAAAAGCAAAACATTATAATAAAAGGACGATTGATATCTTATGTTGTAACAACTATTAATAGCCAGATAAAAAGTCATAAAAAAGGAAACAGGTTTCTTAAAAAACGTACAATTGTTTGTAAAACTATGTGCACTGAAGACTGAAGATTTCAGTTTGAAGTCAGACACAGAAGCATGTTAGGGGGAGTAATGTTTCTCCTGGTACAGCCTAGAACGCAGAGCTCACGGGAGTAGCTCAAGGTCGCTCGACAGGAGTTTTACCAGACATCCCAGCAATACATGGAGAAACAGGGTTTGATTTGAACTGTTTTGTAAAACGGTAAAATAGACTGCCAGGTACACAAACTGATTTAGCTCTAAAGCTTTAAAAAATGTTGGGGGGGACTTAACCTCTTGTATAGACTAAACCTTTTTCTGAACCTTTTAGCAGACAATTTTAAAGAAAACACAGTGATATGATATTAATACAGCTGATAAGCTAGCTTGACTTAAAGAAAAGTAAAGAAACGGAAACAGAATGTATAATATATAACAGATATGGGACCAAATTTAACACCTTAGTGAGAATTTAATTTTTGAAGTTTTGACTGATAACAAGATGTTCCTAAATGGGGACAGACATTATAATATTACTATTGTAAATGTTAAAGATATAATACTATTGTATATGTTAAAGATATGCAACAATTAAAATGGAGTTATTTAAAAGTCAAATATGGAGGTTGACTATAGTGAACAAGAAATAAGATATTAAAATAATTAAGTGGGTTACATATTATAGTAGTTCATGGATTTTTAGGAAGTCCTAGCGACTGGCGTTGCATGAGTGCACTCTCAATGCTGGGTCGCACAAGGAAAGGAATTTGTTGTTAACCCCAATGCCACACAGATATGTGGATGATCCACTGTGGTGACGCTGGGGAAATATGTAAATTTGCCTGTAAACTCTTTATATAAATACAATATAGGTAGGTCTAAATCCAGGGGCCTGTTTCAGAAAGGAGGTTAAGTGAAAACTCTGAGTATGTTAACCCTGAAATGAGGGAAACTCTGGGTTTTCCGTTTCAGAATGGGAGGTATGTTAAACCTGAGAAAGCAGAGTAAGTCAAGCCCGTTTCTGAAAGAGAGGTAACTTATACTCAGAGTCAGTTACCATGGTAACTTACTCTGTGAACCTAACCTGGTCGGGAGCAGGTTTTCTTCGGTAAACCCAGAGTTTCTTTCGGTCTCCTCCCATTTTTTAAAGAGGAAGCAGTGTTTAAACACCTCATTCATTCTTTCAGTACCTTTTTATTAATAAAAGTAATCTTTTATTAATAAATAAAAGATTCCTATTTTTACTGCTGTTTTTATTTTATTTATTTTTTATAAGATGAAGTCTATATAACTCCTTAACTGGCAACTAAAAATACAGTAGTAGATTAGAGTTACATAATGTAGTTCTAAACAAATTCTACAGAATTAAACTGTGGCATTTACTGGAAATCACTGAACTGTTCATCTGTGCACCAGAAGTTGCTGGACCGTCCTCCTGCTGTTCTTCCACACTCTGGGGACGGGGCGGGGAGAGATAAGAATACCCATTTATACTTAGATTTAAACTTAGATTCTATAGGCTACTCCACATAAAAATGTGAAAAAATGTGAATGTGTAGATTGTTTGATGTGTAGACACATAATATTAACATAACCTCTGTAGGCCTCTCTGTGGCAGCAGAAACTCTTTATCCCCATGTGATGAGCATTTGGTTGAGTACACTTTATAACACTATTTGTCATCATTTCTGGTGTATTGAGTGGCTACTTACGACTGCCTGGGGTTCTGTTGGGACAGGAGGCTCCAAAAGACAGATATTACCACCAGAATCTATTGAGATCAACAAAAATCCTAACCCAAAGTAAAATATATGGAAATATAAAAAATAGCCTATAAAAAATAACACATATGTAAACCTCTTACATTTTATGAAGGCCCTTGGATCTTTGGGAGTGACTCTGAAGTCCCTCCAGGAATTCCCTCAGCTGTAAATGCTGCTGCACTGCTAGACACTGAATGCTATTTAGTTATTTAATATGTCAAATGTAAAGTCAGGTAGCCTACACCCATGATATGCTCAAGCCTTACTTGATTGAATTATGTTTTTATATTTAAATTTAAATTTCAGCTGCTGCCATGTTCTTTTAACGCCTGCAGGATTGCACATGAAAATTAAAATTAGGTTTAATAACACACTGTTCTTCCAGTTTCACCTCTGATACTAAAACAGTTGGGTAAGTTACTTGTATTACTAACTACAAATGACATCTTCAACAGTGTAATTAGATTAATGTAATAATGACTTATCTTTAGAAATTATTGGTCTACTTATTACTAATTACTAAATCCCATGTCAACCTTAAACACTTGAACAAGACAACAATACAACACTTGAGAGACAAGAAACAGCACTTTTAATGCTTTCAAATAAACAATATATTGCATGAATTATTCTTGAATTGACCAAAGTGTGTAGAGGGAGAAGGTTACATAAAAAATATACCTTTTAAAAATGTATGTTAAATAGCCTATACAGAATTGTTCTATAGTCTAATACAATTACATCAGATTTAACTTTAAAGGGGTCATATGATGGTACATGCACTTTTACAAGTTGATTGCACTGAAATGTCTGTTGGCAGTGCCTGTACACAACCATCCTATCATGATAAAAATCCATCCAGTGGTTTTGTTTTAATCTCCTTATATGTTTGACCATCTCTGAAATCAAGCCGTTCGATATTGTGACGTCATAAGATCGTACGCCCCTCCCGCTATTGTGATTGACAGCCGTGTTTCAACACAAGACCCGCCCTGAGCAAGCTGTGACAGCCGTCGTCATAGTAGTCCGCCATTGTTGATATGCTGGAGTAGAATGGCGTCTACGCGATTGTGGTGTTCTGTTCTTAGATGTAATAAGGAACACAGCAGTCATTTGGATGTTCCTAAATCCGAGCCGTTGAAGAAGCAGTGGCTGAGTTTTGTTTTTGAAGTGATATGCCCAAAGGATTGACGCGGGGATTCCCTCACGGGGATTCCCCACGATCATCTGTGCTTTCATGTTTGCGCGAATCATTTCACACCAGACAGCTTCACAAACGAGAAAAAACGGATCGGTACCAACGTGTTCCTGCTGAACCTCCAGAAGATGTGAGTGTAATGTTTTATTAACCTTTATATTAGTATTTATATTAATCTTTGCGAAATTTGCAAACCTTGCTGCAGGCTTCACGATGAATGCGTCTAAGGTTTACACTCAGGGTACATTACGGCATGTTTTCTATGTACGACGTTCTCAATATAATTCATAATCCCACGTTTATAACGAATAACACGTGGTTATTGTGTTAGATACGGTCAGAGAATGTCTAATACGGTGTACCCACAGAACAGAGGGGCGGGGTGAGCAAAGCTCATTATCATTTAAAGACACATGCACTGAAACGGCGTGCTGAAAACAGAGCTGTTTTTGACCAGGTAAAATTAGTGTTTTCTTACAATACTAATGAGAATTTTTAATTAAAGTATATTACAAACTTTTAATTTAGACCCTAAAGAATCATATTAGCTTGTACAAAAATGGCATTATATGACCCCTTTAAATTACAGAAGAATTAAGAGTAATCCCTTTAATTAAATTACAGTATTTAGATTACTTGGTAATTAATTACACCCATCACTGTATAACAGTAATTAAAATGTAAACTTATAAACGAAATAATGTTCGTACTCTCCATATGCTTGCAGAAGCTCATCCAGTTCTGCTGGTGAGAAATATGCAGACCTCTTTTTGTCTGGCGCTGTTGCCATGGTGACTCATAATATCTGCGCTCCATTGATAATGGCTTTTTATAGTTGTGGTGCACGCGCTTAACTCAGAGTAGGTCAACTCAGAGTTGATTGAACTAACTCATTTTAGCTGTTCTGAAACCAAAAACTCAGAGTTTCCCATCTCAGGGTAAGTCAACTCAGAGTTCAAGTTTTAACTCAGAGTTGGTTGAACCTCCTTATTGAAACAGGCCCCTGTTGATTGTGGATAATGACTTATATCATTATATATATCGTCATATCTCCTCGCCATAATACTTGGAAGTTTTTTTTTTTTGTTTTTAATTAATGCTTACAAAAACTATATAGTGTACACAGAATATAAAATGGCAAATATTTAATCTTATTTAATTTTGATGAGTTGTCAATACAGTATATAACAAAAACAAATATACTGGATATGATTTTACCCCAAAATTCAACATATTGACTCAAAATGTAAATGTAAATCCACCTTTCTCTGCCTGGATCCAGTTGTTTCTGTGAATAGCAGCGATCTATTGCTTCTCTGTTCTGTGGCTTTTGGCAGTCTGTAAAAATATACCTCAGATTTATTTTCAAATCTATATGTACAGTAAGTTCTTCTTCTGTCATATGCATATCCTCTATGAACGGATAAGACATATTGATAATCAATCCACCTGACAGAGCAAGAGCCCAACTACTGACTAACATAGATTGAATGATTTGAGCATTTCATTGTCCTACAGTGTAAATTCTTTCCCCGCCAGTGTTTTTCTTTTGTTTACAACCACAAATAATTTCATGGCCCTCAGAATATTTTATTTTATGAATATCTGAACATACAATATATTAAAATAAAGAACAAGTTCAACGCTCTGAATCCCATCTGGATGAAGTCTTTGAAAAGAACATGATTTTCTCAGCTTTTTTATCAAAATGCTGCTTTTTTTAATAAAACTTGCATGAAAAAAAAGAATGCATGAAGCTAAAATAAAGTAACCTAGTCCTACCGGACTCTCGTACATTTTATTTGTACAGAAGGAAAACGAAAATTGAGCGGAAGTACGAAGGAGGGCGGAGCCAAGCTAAAAATAAAGGGTTCTCTTACGAGAGGTTCTCTCGTACTGCGTAAGAACTTACGCTTGGGGGAAAGTCTCTTTCCACGAAATACTGAAGCCAAAAATTATCCTTAATTTTTATATAATGCAAAACGCGTTGCAGCAGCATACAGACATAGGCGAGGCAGCTTGCGCGCCTATTGGCTGCCCTGCGGCAACTGCAGCAGCCTATCGAGAAGGCCCTCATGACGCTTTGACCAATGGGGGTGCTTCGCGCCCATTTGCATAGCGTCCCGCCGAAATAGGCGTGGCCTAGGGCTATAAATATAGCGTCGAGAGGCTGGTTCACTGATTTTCATCTCTTCAGCGGAGCTCACGCATCGCTGGACCCTGAGAGAAGCCGCGCCGTCTGAGGAAGCCTTTTCAGCGGGACGAGTCTGCATCGAAGCCGCTGGCCGCGCCGCCTTCTGCTGACATTACTGCTGCGCTATCCGGTGCACTATATCCTTTTCATTGCTAGTGTGTGTTCGCCCCGCGACTCACACTTTTCTCTCTAAAAGAGCCGAGCGTCTTTTTCAAGATGCCTCGCACCTTCTGTGGCTCGTGCAGAGCCCCTCTCAGCGACGGGGACCGCCATGTTATTTGCGTTTCCTGCCTGGGAGAAGATCACGCAGCTCTCGCGCTCGCTGACGGCGGATGCCCTCATTGCGAGCTGATGTCTATGGCGACTCTTAGGACTCGCATAGCACAGTTTCACGAGTCTGCACCCCAGCCCGCCGCGCGTAAGAAGCGCCGCGCTCAGCGAGGCCCTGAACCTCCTCCCACTGAGGCAAGCTCGCCGGTTCGCCTGCCAGCTTCACCGCCCGCTTCACTGGAGTCGATCACCCCCGGACAACGGCCGCTATCTGCCGCCGTTTCTGTCGCGGATGAATCTGATGATGTGGAAATTGCGGAGGAGAACAGCTGCTCTATCCTAGCTTCAGGCAGTGAGGATTATCCGAGCTCTGTGGATCTCGCACCCCCTGCCCGTGAGTCGTCTGGGAAACGGGCCAGCATTGAGTCAGAGCTGACGCGTCTGCTCTCTCAGGCCGTTGAGAGCCTCGGCCTCGAGTGGTCGACGCCCTTAGAGCCAGCACACAACCGACTGGATGGCTGCTTTCTTAAAGGGGACCGTGTTGCAACACCGTCTAGACCCGCGCCGTTTCTTCCTGAGCTTCACGAAGAACTCGCGAAATCCTGGTCTGCACCCTTTTCAGCCCGAATCAAGACTTCTGTTTCTGCAGCATTCTCCGTTGTTGATGATGCCAAAAACAGAGGATACCAGTCTCTCCCTGCAGTAGAGGAAGCTGTAGCCGATCATCTTTGCCCGCCCTCCGCTGGACGGCGCGCTAAGACTGCGCTTCCCTCTAAAGCCTGCCGCACCACCTCAACTCTGCACGGCCGCGCTTACACCGCCGCTGGACAGGCTGCAGCTGCGTTGCACACGATGGCCACGCTACAAGTTTTCCAAGCCAACCTTCTCTGCAAACTTGATGAGGAAGGACTGGAAGCTGTAAGCGTCGCGGGTTTGAGAAGCGCTACAGACCTCGCTCTTCGCGCTACTAAATCTGCTGCACAGGCCGTAGGGCGGATTATGGCCTCTCTCACCGTTGCTGAGAGACACCTGTGGCTAACACTGTCTGAGATGCCGGACTTGGAGCGCGCTGCGTTCCTCGACGCTCCCATCTCCTCTGCTGGGCTCTTTGGATCGCCCGTCAAGGATTTTGCGGACAGATTCGCTGAGGTACAGAAGACATCGCAGGCCATGAATCATTTCCTGCCTAAGCGCTCTAGCTCCGCAACAGGTCGCTCTAAACAGCCGTCTGCCCGAAGCTCACAGCCGCAGCCACCGCCCGCCGCCGCCGCTTCACAGCAGAAACAGGCCCGAAGCTCGAGACCGCGCTCTCGCTCTGCTGGCCGCCGCCCTCAACGTGGTCCCCGGCCAAAGATTGAAATCAAGCCCGAGGCCTCAAAGTCGTCCTAGCCCTTCTAGGAAAACGACGGTGTTCAAGTCCCGCTGCGGCCAGACTTCCACCAAAACTACCAGCTCGCTCAGTTCCAGAAAATGTGACTGTTCCAGCTTATTTAGCAGTAAACAAGTCGGTAACACAGCCCGCTTGCCTGCTTACAAACGCCATTTTTACGGCGACCCAGATGTATCCCTCAAAGAGTGTAATTTCTGGCATTCCGGCCATGGCCGATGGTGTTATGAGTGTAGAAACAATGCCCACTATCACGTGCTCATTCCTACACACAAGCACAGCTCTTCACGCAGAGCTCGCGCTCATAAAATCGACTCAGGTCGATTGCACATTAAATGTAGTGAATGTGCCCACAACTCAGTGCCCACATACACTGCACACTGCATGTCTTCCGGTTTCTGTAAAAACGAAACCAAAACACATACGGTCACAGGCCAAAGGTGTGTTCAGTGCTTCTCATGTGCCCGCTGTGTCGCGCCCATATGCACTCACAGACATGTCAAACCCCGAAGGGTCTCGCCCACTCGCCTTCTCTCAGCTACTCGCTGTATCAGAGTTGAGCGCGAGCAGGCTGTCCGCTGTTATCAGCGCACCCCCCGCCTCGTCTGCCGCAAGCACGGCACCTATGTCTCAGCACATAAGAGCTCTTCAGCCGCCACACTGTCACGGCCAGAGCGCAGACTTCATTCAACCCCTAGCTATTCATGCGAACGCATGGGCACAGCTTCCCGGGGTATCAGAATGGGTGCTGAACATTATAAGAAGAGGCTATTCGCTACAGTTCGCACAACGCCCTCACACGACCGGAAGTCCACGCTCGGCGCGGCACACGCGCTTGTAGCCAGAACTGTAGTGGGCGCATCCGAAGGAGGCCCAGCTGAAGCACTGGCGATGCTGCGGCCATGAGGCCCAGCATCCTTTGAAACCGTTTGAGCGGGACCATAGCACCGCAGCGGAAGCTTTCCGTCATGCGCTGAACGGCCAGTCTGCATTGTGGCGATAACTGAGCTGTCATAGATAGTGAGTTCAGGTCTGTGCCCAGAAAGGATATTTCCTGACTGGGAGACAGCGAGCTCTTCGCCCAATTGACTGTGAGACCTAATTTCTTGAGGTGCTCGAGCAAAACTGTCAGGTGTTCTATGAGCTCTGTACGAGACTGAGCCAGAACTAGCCAATCGTCCAAGTAGTTCAAAACTCGCATCCCCCGAATTTTCAGGGGAGCGAAGGCCGCGTCGATGCACTTCGTGAACGTACGGGGTGCTAAAGACAGGCCAAACGGTAGGACTGTATACTGATATGCCTGGCCCTCGAAGGCGAATCTCAAAAATCGCCTGTGACGTGACGCTATTTGTATTTGGAAATACGCGTCTTTCAGATCTATCGACGCAAACCAGTCCCCCTGGCGAATTTGCGAGAGGATTTGTGTGGTCGTGATCATTCTGAAAGGGCGCTTCGAAAGCGCTCTGTTCAGCCGTCTTAGATCTAAAATGGGTCTGAGACCCCCGTCTTTTTTCGGTACCAGGTAAATATCTGCTGTACAGGCCCCCTTCTTTACTGAAGCAAGAGCCAAAATAAACGCTGTCTTGAAGGACAAGTGTTTGATATCCACAGATTGGATTGGCTCAAATGGGGCACCTTTCATGGCCTCCAAGACCGTGGAAAGGTCCCATATGGGAACTGAAGGAGGTCTGGGAGGTTTTAACCTCTTCGCTCCTCTTAGGAAGCGAACGAAAGAAGATCGTTCTTCCCAAGTGACTGGCCTAGCGTTGGTTTAGCAAACGCCGCTATAGCTGCCACATAAACCTTGAGCGTGGAAGGGGTTCTGCCCTTTTCCAGAAGCTCTTGTAGGAAGGAAAGAACGTCCGTCACCCCACAGTCCTGGGGCGACGCGCCACGGGCTGTGCACCAGCTAGAAAACACAGACCATTTTGAGGAATAGAGCCGTCTCGTAGAGGGAGCTCTAGCCTGCGTGATCGTGTTTAGGACTCCCGTAGGGAGGTGAGCGGGTACCCATTGATGGCCCACACGTGTAGGGCCCAAAGCTCCGGGCGAGGATGCCAAATCGAGCCCTTGGCCTGGGTGAGAAGGTCTCTCCTCAGCGGTATCGGCCATGGGGCAGAGCTCGCTAGTTGCATCAGGACTGGGAACCAAACCTGGTTTTTCCAGAACGGAACTACTAGTAGCACCGAGCATCCACTTTCCCTGATCCGCTCTATTACCTGAGGTATGAGCGTAATGGGGGGAAAGGCATAGAGCGGGCGGCGGGGCCATACGTGAGCCTGCTCTTGGAGAAGTATATCGGGCAGTGAGCGTTTTCTTGAGACGCAAACAGGTCTACTTCCGCTTTGCCGAACTTCTTCCACAGCAATTGGATCGATTGCTCCTGTCTGCCTCGCTGCCTGCTGTGAGTGTGTTTGCTTCGGTGCTGTAAGCTCCGTCTTAGCCTCGTATTTCCTTGTTTTGAACCATCATTTACTACAATTTCTAGTTGTTTATACTACTACTAAATACAGCTTACCCAACATCTCAGATTAACCTGACATAGCTAGCTTCCGTTACTACTAGCACAACACGCTAGTAATTCGCTAGCCTGCTAACGCGCCACCCGTGCGCTCAGCTATTTTTATTTATTTATTTTTCTCTTGTGCGCTCGCGCCTTTGAGTTCATAAAAGCTCAGGTGAGTAAGAATCACTCAACAAACACGGTGAGTAATGTCTTGTCCTGTTATTGTCACCTGCACTTCATGTCACATGTTTAGCATAGCCTTCTCTGTCGGCAATATAGGATTTATATGTGATAAATGTAAGGAGACAGTTAGGTTGACAGAGAAGATTTCAGAATTAGAAACACGCATCCAAACTTTAATTGAGGATAGTAAGAGTGCTAGAACTTCAGATGTTTTGGATGCGCATAGCATAGTGAACACTTTACATGAGTCGGTTCCGGCTGAAGTAGAGCCTGTGCAGCCGGGCAAATGGGTGACAGTGAGGGATCGCTCTAGTCGCGGATCTAAAAACCACTCTTCCGTTCCGATTACCATAACAAATCGATTTGCCCCGCTCAGTGAATCACCCACTGAGAATGATTGTGCCCTAGTTATTGGCGATTCTATTACACGGAACGTGAAAATAGAGACACCAACCACCATAGTCACATGTTTGCCGGGAGCCAGAGCGCCTGACATCAAAGCAAATTTAAAAGTGCTGGCTAATGCTAATCGTAAATTCTCTAAGATCATTATTCATGTCGGCACTAATGATGTTCGACTCCGCCAGTCGGAGATCACCAAAATTAATATTAAAGAGGTGTGTGAACTTGCAAGTACGATGTCAAGGACTGTAATTTGCTCTGGCCCCCTTCCTGTTCGCAGGAGTGATGAGATAGTTAGTAGATTGTGTTCGCTTAACGGTTGGCTGTCTAAGTGGTGTCCGCTTAATAATATAGAATTCATAGACAATTGGAAAAGTTTTTGGGGCAAACCTGACCTGTTGAAAAGAGATGGTATTCATCCCTCCTGGGATGGTGCTGCTCTTCTCTCTAGTAATATGGCTCATAGTCTTAGAGCTCAAACATGACAATCTGGGGCTCAGGTCAGGAAGCAGACAGACTGGCTAAACCGACCGTCTGCTAGCGGCCTCACGTCACCAAGGTCAGATAAATCCCATCACATAGAGCCTCTTTCACCTAGCTATCATCATATAGAGACTGTGTCTGCTCCCCGAATTTGGAAATCCAAAAAACGTTTTAACCCATCTAAGGTTAAAAATTTAATTGATGTTCAACAAATAAAAAACAGCTATAATACAGATGAGCAAATGCTAAAGCTTGGGTTGCTGAATATTCGATCGCTTACTTCAAAAGCACTCATTGTTAATGATATGATTTCAGATAATAACCTAGATGTGCTGTGTTTGACAGAAACCTGGCTAAAACCAAACGATTACATTACTTTAAATGAATCAACCCCGCAAGATTACTGTTATAAACATGAGCATCGTCTGAAACGCAAAGGGGGTGGTGTTGCTGTAATTTATAGTAATAGTTTCAAAACCACTAAGAAATCAAGTTTTAAATATAATTCTTTTGAAGCATTGGTGCTTAATGTAAAAATATATAGTGTAAACGATAAATCACATTTGAGATTTGTGCTGGCTACTGTATACAGGCCACCAGGGCACCATACAGACTTTATCAAAGAATTTGCGGACTTTCTATCAGAATTAATATTGACTGCAGATAAAGTACTAATTGTTGGTGATTTTAATATACACATCGATAATGAAAAAGATGCATTGGGATTGGCATTTAAAGACATTGTAAATTCAATTGGAGTTAGACAACACGTGTCAGGACCTACTCATCGTCGTAATCATACTCTAGATCTAATATTATCACATGGAATAGTTGTTGATGCCGTTGAAATTCTGCAGCAGAGCGATGACATCTCAGATCATTATCTAGTCTCGTGTAATTTGCATTTAGCCAAGGCTGCAAAGTCGACTCCGTGTTTCAAATATGTTAGACCTATCACTTCTGCCACTAAAGATTGCTTTATTAATAATCTTCCTGATCAGTTTCATCATCTCAGCATCCCAGATAGCTTAGAAGAACTTGATATTACAACAGAAACGTTTAACTCTCTCTTTTCCAGCACTTTAGACACAGTTGCTCCGTTGCGCTTAAAGAAGATTAAAGAAAATAGTCCAACGCCGTGGTACAACGAGCACACTCGGGCCCTTAAGAGAGCAGCCAGAAAAATGAAGCGCAACTGGAAGAAAACAAAACTAGAGGTATTTCGCATTTCATGGAAAGAGAGCTCGATTGCATACAGAGAGGCTTTAAAAGCTGCTAGATCTGCTTATTTTTCAACCCTATTAGAAGAAAATAAACATAATCCTAGGTATTTATTTGAAACGGTGGCTAAACTAACGAAAAATAAAGCTTCAAGCCCAGAAGTTTCCAAGCAACACAGCAGTAATGATTTTATGAACTTCTTCACTTATAAGATTGATAATATCAGGGACAAAATTATAACTATGCAACCGTCTACTACAGTATTGCATCAGGCAGTGCATTGTAGTCTCCCTGTGGAAAAATTTGATTCATTCGTTGCTATAGGAGAGGAAGAATTTACTAAACTCGTTAAATCATCTAAATCGACAACATGTATGTTAGACCCTATACCGACTAAGCTACTGAAAGAGATGCTTCCAGAGGTCCTAGATCCTCTTCTTAATATCATTAATTCGTCTTTGTCTCTAGGATACGTACCAAAAAACTTTAAGCTGGCTATGATTAAACCGCTTGTTAAAAAAACGCAACTTGATCCTACAGAATTAGTCAATTACAGGCCGATCTCGAATCTACCTTTTCTGTCAAAGATATTAGAAAAGGCAGTATCTTCACAACTGTGTTCCTTTCTTGAAAGAAATGATATCTGCGAGGATTTCCAGTCCGGATTTAGACCGTACCATAGTACTGAGACTGCTCTCGTTAGAGTCACAAATGATTTGCTCTTATCATCCGATCGTGGTTGTATCTCGCTATTAGTGTTACTCGATCTTAGTGCTGCATTTGACACCATTGACCACAACGTTCTTTTAAATAGATTAGAACGTTATGTTGGCATTACGGGAAATGCACTAGCATGGTTTAAATCATACTTATCTGACCGTTATCAGTTTGTAGCAGTAAATGATGAGATGTCTCATCGATCACAAGTTCAGTATGGCGTACCACAAGGCTCAGTACTAGGACCGCTGCTGTTCACTCTGTACATGTTACCATTAGGAGATATCATTAGGAAACATGAAATTAGCTTTCACTGTTATGCTGACGATACTCAGCTGTATATTTCTTCAAAACCTAACGAAACTTATCAATTCACAAAATTAACGGAATGCATAGCGGATATAAAAAATTGGATGACTCGTAATTTCCTACTTCTAAATTCTGAAAAAAACAGAGTTTCTAATTATTGGACAAAAAACTTCCTCACGTAATAACCTAGAATACTGTCTAACACTCGATGGCTGCTCTGTTAAGTCTTCATCGTCGGTTAGGAACCTGGGTGTGCTCTTTGATACCAATCTTTCATTTGAAAGTCACGTGTCTAGTATCTGTAAAACTGCATTTTTCCATCTTAAAAATATATCTAAATTACGCCATATGCTCTCATTGACAAATGCGGAACAATTAGTTCATGCGTTCATGACCTCAAGGCTAGATTATTGTAATGCTCTACTGGGTGGTTGCCCTGCACGCTTAATAAACAAACTACAGCTGGTTCAAAACGCAGCAGCTCGAGTTCTTACCAGAACCAGGAAGTATGACCATATTAGCCCAGTTCTGTCAAAACTGCATTGGCTCCCTATTAAACATCGCATAAAATTTTAAATATTGCTGATTACTTACAAAGCACTAAATGGTTTAGCTCCGCAGTACTTGAGCGAGCTCTTAACGCACTATAGTCCGTCACGTCTATTGCGATCTCAAAATTCCGGCCAGTTACTAATACCTAGAATATCAAAATCGACTGCTGGCGGTAGATCCTTTTCCTATTTAGCACCAAAACTCTGGAACAGTCTTCCTACCATTGTCCGGGAAGCAGACACACTCTGTCAGTTCAAAGCCAGATTAAAGACACATCTCTTTGACCTAGCATTCACATAATACATTATAGACTTCTATAATTTAATGTTAGGCTGCATAGATTAGGTCAGCCGGAACCGGGAACACTTCCCATAAATCCTGATGTACTCGTTACATCATGAGAAGAATGGCATCTACGCTAATTTTAGTGTCTGTGTTTATCCCGAGGTTTTCCTGCAGCCTGCCGGATCCAGGCCGTATCCAGATCTGACGAAGGACCTTCGCCTGGACCGATGACAACGCAGTGCTGAAGTGCCAACTAGTCTCTCCCTATGGAGGATCCCTCTACCACTATACAGATAAGGCGTTGTCGGGAAAATCCGTTTCGCGTTCCTACCCCAAAGCAACAAAATAAAATAAAATTCTTTATCAAAATTTATAAGGAAAGACAAGTACTTTGTTTAGGCTTGGCTTGTAGGGAATTCCAAACCTGCGTATTTTCAAATGCACATATAACTATAGAACCCATTCTAAATGCGCATGTGAACGCCATCAGCGTTTCTCACAGGTTCGCGTTTAAAGTCTGTGTAGAGGGAATGGTGTCGTCTTAGCGGCCCCTAATTTAATAACAAATGATCGTTGCGACGGAAGCAAATCAATCAAAACTAACTTTAGATGGAAAATAACTTAACTCTGCTATAAAGCCAAAACAATCTCTGTTACCTTAAATTATACGCTTATCTCTGTGAAGCTGCTTTGAAACAATCTACGTTGTTAAAAGCGCTATATAAATGAAGATGACTTGACTTGACTTGACTTGACTAAAGCGTGTGGGGGACTTGCAAGCGCTTTCAGTAAGCGCGACATGTATGGAGTTTGGGCCAAATGACTCTATTGTCAGGCTCAAACCGAGACACGGGTATGTTCCTAAATCCCTCAACACACCCTTCAGGTCCCAGGTCATTTCCCTGTCGGCCTTATCGGTCCCTGATGAGGAGAAGGACGCCGCTTTGCTCTGCCCAGTCAGGGCATTTAGAGCTTATGTGTCTCGCTCGTCTGTTTTCAGACAGACAGAGCAGCTGTTTGTTTCGTTCTACGAGCGCTCTAAAGGGCTAGCTGTGACGAAACAGACCCTGTCCAGGTGGATAGTGGATGCCATAGCGCTGGCATACATCTCTAAGGGCCTACAATGCCCATTAGGTGTCAGAGCGCACTCCACAAGAGGCATGGCCTCTTCGTGGGCTTGGTCTAGTGGGATTTCTTTACATGATATCTGTATGGCGGCAGGCTGGGCCTCCCCGTCTACATTTATCAGGTTTTATAACCTGGAAGTTCCCGCTTTGCAAGCTAAGCTGCTGTCGGTCTAAAAGCCAGTACTATCTGCCTCGATGTCGGCTCAGAATACTGGGAGCTGCCTGAGCAATGCTCACGGATCGATTATGCAGCCCTGAGGGCAATTGTAAGACCCATAATTTTCATCAGATCAGGCCAAATTTCGCCCTGACTGTGTGGAACACTATTATCTTAAAGCACCCTGGTGGGATGCTACTTATTCAGGAATGATGCTTTAGCCTCTCTTCCTAGGCTCTCTGTGAGTCCCTGTTGATCATGTACCATATGAGCCCCGGGCACATGCCCTTGGGACTTTGGTATTGGATCTCAGCATGCACGGCGTTTTACATTGTGTTCCCCAAGCGTAAGTTCTTACGCAGTACGAGAGAACCTCTCGTAAGAGAACGTACTCGGTTACTAACGTAACCTCGGTTCTCTCTAGAGAGGGAACGAGTACTGCGTATCCTTGCCGTGCCTGCAGTTCGCTCTGGTTCGCTCCGGCGATGAAAACCAGTGAACCAGCCTCTCGACGCTATAGGCCAAAACGAGGTGGTATCAGCGATTTCAGGCCCAAACATAAATGATCACATTCATCTAATCTTTCCTAACGATCCGCTAGCTGCCCACCCCGTAAAGCATGCCGTCAAAAAAACGCGTCTCTGTAGGCAGCTAGGCTCTGAGATCTGCACACAAAAACAAATGGTTTCACCAACCACTCAAAACCAAAATAAATAGTGTTCCAACCAATCACCGACAGGGGTGGGTGTTGTGAGGTTTTGCGCTCATGCACGGCTGCCTATAACGGCTGCATGCGAAAACCTTGCAACACCCACCCCTGTCGGTGATTGGTTGGAACACTATTTATTTTGGTTTTGAGTGGTTGGTGAAACCATTTGTTTTTGTGTGCAGATCTCAGAGCCTAGCTGCCTACAGAGACGCGTTTTTTTGACGGCATGCTTTACGGGGTGGGCAGCTAGCGGATCGTTAGGGAAGATTAGATGAATGTGATCATTTATGTTTGGGCCTGAAATCGCTGATACCACCTTTAACTTGTGTTTTCTGAGTAAAAAATGTGTGGTTTGTGAATAGTACAGATTTCTAGATTTTTACAATTAGGTTAAGACTTTAAGTAAAGTTAACTTAAAAGTGTTAGTTAGAATCACTGTTGAATTGTATAGTGTAGTTTGAAACATTCAGTGGTTTTATTCACTCATGGTGACGAACTAGAAGTTCAAACCATCAAGGAATTTGTGAAGAAGAGTCCAAAAATGCAGGAGCTTGCTGAAAAATGTGGAGGCCGCTGTTACGTCATTGACAATAAATCCTGGAAAAACCGTTGGTGGGATTACAGGAGCATGTTATGGATAATGCAGATGTACAGTAGATGGTGGCTAAGTGCAAATGTGACAGAGCAACAGAGTTCAGGTGAAAAACCTGCTGGAAACCATAGACAAGATGGTGAGAGAGAACGGCTGCTTCACCAATGAGCTGCTTCAAAGTGTTGAGGAGGAAATTCAAGAGGAGATTGAGAACATAAAGGAGGATAACTTGTCTCCAGAAGAAAACTGAGAAAGAGTAAAGGTAAAGGAGTAAAGGAACACTGACTGGTGCTGTCCTGGGAATGGCCGTTCCAGTGGCATCGCTTGTGGCTTTAATGGAAGATGTAAAATATATCAGCAGATGCTGACACTGAAGAAAGTGAAAGGGGTTGTTGAAACGGCAGAACAGCTTCCTTCTAACTTACTTCTTACATCTAAGTTTCAAAAGTGTTTTCATTAGACATGCATGACAATTAACAGGACATATAATGAATACACAATAAACTAATACACACAAGAAGAAATGCACCACAATTGCAATATTCACTGAAAGTCTTGTTATATCTCATAATGGAAATATCACTCGTTATATTTTAAGCTATAGTTAGGAGGAATCAATGCTCTCTAAACATCTGCAGTATTTGGATGTTAATAAATGTTTAAATGTCTGAAAACATAGAAGTATGTGCAACCACATTATGTTTTATACATATATTTATACATTTTGTATATATGTAAAACTGTTATTCGAACTGACTAAATTATACACAGAAAGCAACATGAAAACCCTCTTTATAATTATAATTACTGAATCTGTCTCAGCACAGGCTCAACTGTACAAAAGCTCACATTATAATGAATGAACCTCTGCATATAGTGTCTCTAAACCTCATTGATCTTTTTCACATTTGTACTTTTACTTAAATAGAGTGTTTTACTGCTAAAGAAATACATTGTAAATTAATAAATTTACTTTTATTTTTATAAAAACTCTGCCTCCAGGGACATTGATTTATAACACTGACCAAGAACACACCACAGAAGTCTTCTGTCCGACTGTAAGTATTTTAAAGTGCTTTAATTTAGGTCAGATTTGACTATTACCTAACCTGAGAATAATAAAAATAAGGTAAAGGTGTCACATTATGCACCGTGAAACAGTGTTTGTCCATTCAAGAGCAAGAAGACACGAAAGAGAACAGTGCCGTCAGTTCACCAAAAGCCAGAGTATTGCAATCTCTGATGAAGTCATCAAATCTTACTCCCTCGATGTGACAGTCCCATGTGTTTTCATTCATTCCTGACCCTATACATGCAGCAGAAGCCATCCTCCAATATCACAAGCACATCTACACATAATGAAGACATTTGACAAATTGAAATGCATACAGTTTTGATTCCTGCAAAGATCAATATATCAGTGAGAAAAACAAACAAAATGCTGTTGACAACAGCACCAACCTTATAGTTCACCCACAATTTATTTATTTTTTGTCATTTTTTTTGCACAATTTGTACTCATCCTCATGTTGTTTGAAACATGTTAGACTTCTGTTCATCTTTGGAACACAAATGAAAATCTTTTTAATAAAATCTGAGAGCTTCCATTGACAGCTACTCAACTCAAGGACCAGACATTTTAAGAGTCGCTAGTCGTTTCCTTATCAGAGTGTGATGCTATGAAAGATTACTGAGAGATAATCGTGGTCATGTTAGTAATAAAGGCAAGTAAGATTAATGTAGTATTTAGTTGTTCATTTTAAAATGTTAAGAGAGAATGTCCCTCAGATCTGTTACATTACTTATAACAGTAAACCTTCATAGTCACACATGCCTGTTTTACAACACAATCTCATGAAAGTGCGTATCTACACAAATTTAATTTCTCATGCCATTTATACGCCAAATATAGTTTTTACATACATATTCTACACACTGTAAACCCATTGGGTAGGATTAGGGTGTGGAGTGCGTGCGTATTACATGCCATAAAGTGCGTATCATATGCATGTAAAAACTATATTTGGCATATAAATGGCATGAGAAATACAATTCGTGGTATAGATACACACTTTCATGAGATTGGGCTGGTTTTATAACAATGTTATAATGTTGAATTTTTAATTCAGGAACTTTATTTCACTCAAGACCAGATTCTACCCTCCGTTACTCGAGCATTACTCAGGTTTACTGTCTGGATAAAAGACTGTTCAGTTAATATGAAACTATTGTGAAATGTTTTGATCCATGTGAAATAATGTCATGGCATCATAGAAATTTCAGGTTGCTTTTGGGTAAGATTTGGAACTATCAAAAGTGAATCAATAAATAAGTGTGTGTGCAAGTCTTTCAACAAGTCTCCACCCTCACAATGACAGCAGGGTATATAATGGACATGAGCCTGTGTGTCGCTATAAAATATCTATACATATCACTGTAAGAACTTCTACAAGTGAGGAAACTCTGAAAAGGTGAGCAAGATATTCTGATACTTTTTAGATAGCCCTATGCTATCATAATATTAAAGCACAAAGGATGCCAAAACGAACCCAAATGAATTCACGACAGTTCATTAAGTATTTAAACAAGCAAGTAAATAGGGACGCAATGTTATAATTTTGAAACAATGTTATAATGTTAAATTTGTAAAGCAGGAACTGTATTTTCCTCAAGACCAGATTCTATAGGACATAAACCATTATTATGCATTCAACTTTATAAAAAAAAAAAAAAAAAAAAAAAAAAAACGAGAAATAAACAGTAACAGTTGAGTTACACCTACAGTTTAAAAAATTTCAATAAATAACAAAATGTCAATATTCAGAGCAACCAATTACTACACAGAGAAGACAATGTTTTTATTTGGAAACCCTGGGCAATTTTAGTTTTAGTTTTATAATTATTCCATTTGCCAACATATTTTTTGACAGTGTTGGGTCACACACCTACGGAAGCGTATTGCATTCACTTGAGGAAAAAAAAAAAAATCTACTCTGTTTTTCTGAATTAACAAGTTAATTATCTCAGAATTACGAGATAATTTTTCATAAAAAAAAAGGTTTTGCTCTGTTTTTCTGAATTAATGACTTAATTATCTCAAAATTATGAGATATTTTTTCTTGAAATAAAATGTATTTGCTCTGTTTTTCTGAATTATTGAGTTAATTATCTCAGAATTAAATATAATAATAAATATATATATATTTTGTTCTGTTTTTCTGAATTAATGAGATCCCTCAAAATCCTCCCAGGAGCTCTATTTTAGCTGGATTGTACGGTGACATTGGATTGTACGGGACATGTTAACGTGATAATATGTTGTTACATGCAACACAATCTCCTGGCACAGCATATCTATAACATGAGTTCATGCTTTCATTTGGTGTGCTCTTTATATGTAGAAATCACCCTTTACATGCATCTGATACACAATATCCAGTTAAATTTCATTTTCTTTATTTTTGATCCAATGTAAGTGTAATTTTTAGGCTAATAGTATTCTTCTTCTTATTATGCTTTTGCTTGCTAAACTTTAGTTTAAGAATTGTCTTGTCTTTGTGTGTGAGTTGTCTTGAGTGTGAGACGTGGTGTTCAGATCCCGTGATAGAAGATTAAAACAAGATAAAAACAAGTGATATAAGATTGCTCACTCAAATGTAAAATAATGTGATCATCAAACATTAAACAGCTTGTAAATCCAAACTGCGTAATGTTAACAAATGAAATGAAGCGTAACCCATGAAGAGAAAACGACTGTGAAGCTTTGTGAGTGTTGGACTCGATCTACTCCATCTGTGTTTTGATCATCGTTTTGAATCTGATCAAGGCGTAGTCTGACAAAAATGTGATTTTCTCAACTTTTTTGTTTAAAATGTGGGGAATGGAACCCATGACCTTGGCGTTGCAAGCACCAATGCTCCACTGTTTGAGCTACAGGAAAGGTATTAAAACAGTATTAAAATAGTAAGCTACTAGTATACCCATAAGTTCACTTACAGTACAAATGAGAAACGTAATTATGAACTAGTTGTGTACTTAAAGTTTACTACTGTTACACTTATAGTACACTTAAACATATACTTGTATACATAGGCGCCGATTTATGTTTTCCTCCGTGGGTGCTCATGGGCATTAAAAAAAAAAAAAAAAAAAAGTAGTCAAAAAATGTTTGCATTTCAGAACCTTAGGAAATGGACAGCGGCCGACACGAACACGCACACCTATTTACTTGATAATAAAGCCGTAAAGTAGGCTATCTTTCAACTCAGGACAGCGCCACTTCTCACAAATACAGACAGGATTGGAGATGAAAAGTTTAACTGACACATAACCGCGATCAGCTTCGTGGGAAATTAAGAATCAATGTCACACAACAGAGTCCTGCACGGGTCCGATTTTGTAAACCCGCAGTTCTTAAAACTGCATCCGACCCGTTTGCCGACAGCAGCACTAATTTAAATCCGCACCCGACCCGACCCGAAATAAAATCAGTTTATACTATCACATTATAGACACACTTACAAAAATGTTATTGTTTATTGCCAGATCATACAGAAGTTATCACACAACCATTAACACAATGACAACTTCATCCGGTACATGAAGAATAGGCTAACATTACCACAAAACTGAGTAGCCTTATAACATTTTACCAGTCCAACAGACGCGGCTACAATACTATATATGCCACGCAATTTCGTCTAGCCTACATCTGACAATGTTGGGTTCAAACACGCCCTGCACACCACACATACTGAACAGTGTTAAATTTGACAAATACTGTTCGATAGAATGGCTTGGTTTGTTACCACAGTAACAGTTATCTGCGTGCTTCCTCAGCGATGAAGTTCCACATTTGCGGCTATCCGAAAATGCATGCAGCAAGCCTTTCACAACATTGTTTTATTCAGTTTTGTCGACAACTTTACCATCTCCACTAGCTATTCTTTTCTTCACCTCCTCAGCATCCATCTCGACGACTGCAAGCAGATCGCGCGCGCAGTTATGATGACTAAGCTTTTTAAAAGTGAAAGTAGGTATAGAGCACACCTGTCAACCCTCCCGTTTTTCCCGGGATTCTCCCGTATTTTACATTGCTATCCCGCTATCATCCCGTTTAAATATTTTCCCGTATTTCTCCCGTATTTTTAATCTTTCTATAATTTTTTTTTTTTTTTTAATCCCAATGGGCGCAAACCAGTTAAGCGAAAATCCCGCCCTGCAGCTAATTTCATTGGTTAAGGTTACAATGACGGGTAGGTTTAGGGATCAGTGTTTGGTGTAGGCAATCAGTACTGTGATTCACATGACCAATAAAATCTTTAGAATCGGCTGCAGGGCGGGATTTCCACTGAAGTAGTTAGGGGGAAAAAATCGCGCGAAGAAGAACAGCAGCATCCGAGGATGGACGAACATGAGAGAGATGGCATTAACACACGCAATTATGTCAAAATGTCCGTTTTGTCGAGTATCCTCATAAGAGCAGTCTGAGCAGTCTTAAATTAGTTTTAAAAAAAGTCGTAAATGAAAGCAAAGAGTTGTGAGAGAATGAGACGCGAGTGAGATCCGTCAGCGGCTGTTTTTAAAGAGACAGTAGCCAATAAAGCTTTCTGTCAGTAAAGTTAATCAAAGAACAAAGGTAACAGAGAAAAGCACTCACTGCTCTTGACTAAAGATCTTTTTTTACTTTAATAAGGATTAATCTATGTACAATTTAAATTGTATGCAGTGCAAACTGTTTGATAACTTCAATTTCTGTATATTTTTCCTACCTGTTAGACAAATATTTAAAATATACTGTTTTATGTTTTTCTACCTTAATTTGGAGATTAATTGTGAAATTATTACATTATAAAATGTTAAAAAGTAAGTTTTTTTTAATGGCAATTAATCGTGATTAATTAATGCAGTTAATTGTTGCAATTGATAAAAATAAATAAAGAAACATGATATAAAAAAAATATATATAAAGAACCCCCCCCCCCCCCCCCCCCCGTTCAGATTTCCCGTATTTTGGTATCCAAATGTTGACAGGTATGGTATAGAGACTCCTGGGAGGGCGTGTCGCGTGGGCACAAATAAACTGATGTGGATTTTAAATTATTTTATTAACTTGAAATACAGGCATATTTTTGTAGATGTGTTCCTAAAAATGTGCATATATATGTTTTACGTTTGCACGTGATTGTTTTAAGCCCGTGTTTAGACCGTGTTTCCCCCGTGTCCGACCCAACCCGCACCCGTTTGAGCTAAATTTGTGGGTCAACTGAACCCGTGCAGGACTCGGTCACACAAGTCCACACACTACACAGTAAAAAATATATTTGTTGACTCACCATTGCGGTTAATTCTTCAGGAGGAACGTGCGACATAACCAATCACAGTGTGACAGACGCTTCACATAGCACCAACTGCAATGTTTAATTTTAAATGAATGTAACTGGCAGTTTGGCAAACGTGGGTGCTCGGTATTTTCCGTGGGTGCTCGAGCCCCGGAGCACCCACGGTATCGGCGCCTATGCTTGTATATACTAAGAGTGGGCCAATTTAGTCCCAAGCAGTATTAAAATAGTACACTTACAAATTTACTACTAGTACATATTGACATTATTAGTATACTTACAATGCATACTTAAAAATATACTTGAACATTACTTAAGTATATACTTCATAATGAACTAAGTATACTTTTTCGTAAGGGTTGCCTTGTGCTCTGTTGCACACGGCTTGTGTTTTTCATTGGCTGTGTGCTTTCTTGTCATGTGTTACATGAACATGTGGCTTGTTTTCGTTAGCTTGGTTAATCTCTCATGTGAGCACATGGCTTGTGTTTTTGTCATGTTTGGTCCTTGTGCCATGTGCTCTCCTGTCTATTGTGTAACCCTACCCATGTCATTACCTGATTATGGGTTTATTTGCCCTACCGGTCCTCCCTTGTTACTTGCCTTGTTTGCTCCCTATTTTTTATCCTTGTGTTTGCAGTCCTGTGACAGATTGTCATTGTATGTGCTTAATGTTTCAAGTCAAGTCTAATGATATCGGCCATTTTAGGCGTCACCCATTCTAAACTCTGAAGTAAAATGCTTTATTTATGAATGCATTAGTGCGTTACAAAACTTGATATGGATCATTGGCACGATGCCAAATGAAAACATGAACTCGTGCGATAGATACGCAGTGGGAGAAAATTGGGCTGGATAATCTCATGCAAAGTATTAGAAACTGTTAGCTAGCTACATATTTTAATATGTTTTTTATATGAATTTTGGCGCAATTTCAGCTCGTTTCAAGCCGCAACATAAAAGAGGGATCATACACCAACGTTTAATGAATACTAGTTGTTTTATTTTCTTTATCAGATACAACAATAACCACAAAAACACACATAAGTATAGGGGGAAACAAAGAAAAAAGTTTCCCTTTTTAAAATAAAAAACATAATTTTTATAAAAGTATCACAAGCGTTATATATCTCATCCCTAGCATTAAGCCAATCGTCAGGTCAACCGAACCACAGGCTCTTCAACACAATGGTAACCACAAAAACTCACACATACCAGAAACGCTTTTAAATTCCAAAATAATAGAACATTAAACACTAACATATCTCCCCCTATATTAATATTGAGCAAAACAAATGAAATAACACTTACTTTTAACATTTGCTCCAGTCTGAAGCAAAGCATGCTGGGTATACTCATTCAGTGAATGTATGTGTAGAAATATGTGTGTGAACATACATTCACATTTATATGGGAACATGTATGCAATATATGTAAAGGATGAAACCTTTTGTGAATATTACATGTTATGCTATTTTTGTCTTCAGTTATAAATATGTTATATGTATTAATATATAGCCAGCATGGTCAATGCATATATTACATTATATTGAAAAATATAAGCACTAATTTCCCATATATGGAAATGTATTATGTAATATATTGCATTATATTTTGCAGTATAATTCCATATAGTTTTGTTCCGTAAGGGAAGACACAGCCGACAAGAGGCAACAACAGCTTTTGTCTCGGTGTGTCTCGGGCTTTAGAGAAAACATGTTAATATATTCCACCAGAGGAGAATAAATTAACAAAGCTTTGGAGACACAAGGTTGGGAGTGTAAAATTTTGAAATTAAATTTACTTTCATAATATGCTCTAAGTTTCTTTCTTAAACCAAAGTTTAAAAGCAGAGAAATAAGAATACTAATAGCCTAATAATTCCACTTACTATTGATAAAAAAAAGAAAAAAATGAAACTGACCTGGATATTGTGTATCAGATGCATGTAAAAGTTGATTTCTGCCTGAAGAGTACGCCAAATGAAAGCATGAGCTCGTGTTATAGATACGCTGTACCACAGGACTACACAACAATAGCCACTTTTCCACCATCGGCCAAACTGTTCTCGGTGCTTAATTGCTCCTTTCCGTGCCAATCCGGCCCAGCCGGTATGGATATGGTTTCATTTCCATGTGGGATTGATCCCAGCACTCTTTGCAATGTGTTCAAACGTGTCAGTCATTGCCTTTATAACACAAGAGTCACAGACGTATGAGATACAAATGAACTCACTGCGTTACGGAGGATGATAGAATATTTCTGTTAGTAACTTGTTTACTATGCTCTAATAGTGCACTTGGCCAGCGACATAGAGCCAGACAACAGACAAGTGACCAATCCTGTGTGGCGATGTCACAACATGCATGGTTAGCTAATGGTGCTGAGACTTCCGAGCCGAGAATGGTTATTAATCGAGCCGTGCCGAACCAAACTCTAGTGGAAATATAACATTAACCATTCCTTACCACTCTTAGATCCGTTTGGCCTGACAGTGGAAAAGCGGCTAATGTTTCCCAACCCTGTTCCCAGAGGCATGCCATTAGCATGCTTGCCTATTCAGACACACCTGATTCAAGTCCGCTTATTAGTATATACTCCAAGACCCGAAATGAAAGGGTCAATTAAGAAAGAAGTCCAGCGTGTACTGTTGTTGTGTCTCCAGAAACTAGGTTGGGAAACACTGTATTAAAGTTTAAAGCTGATGTTAATTCTGATCTGATATTGCTTTCAGATCCATTTAATTCCAAGATGTCCGACACAATGAATCTACATCTAATTGGTGGACAAGGAGGTCGTCCATTCTCATTTACTGGTCAGAACAATGGTGCCAGTTTAGAGAAGATCGGAGTCTGGGTGGGAGGATCGCAGGTGAAGGCTGTCAGGGTCTGGCTTTCAGATGGGAGAGTTGAAACTTTTGGAGAAGGTTCTGGACCGTATCAAGAGTACAAGTTCACACCTGGTGAGTGTTTCACCTCACTGTCCCTGTGGGGGAACGGAGCAGGAACACGTCTTGGAGCCATCAAATTCAAGACCACTCTGGGGGGAGAGTTTTTTGCAAAGATGACAAGCTGGGGTTTAAAAACAGAATATCCCATGGATGTCGGCTCTGGATATTGTTTGGGAGTTGAAGGAAGAGCTGGTTCTGACATTGACTGCATGGGATTCATGTTTCTCAAAGCAGTTGAATCAACAGTTCTCACCGATGTCCAGTATCCCACTCTCCACCAACTGATACCACAGGTGACAGTAGAAGAAATCAAATCCGTCGATTTCAGGAACGACTCCTCCACCACACAACAGCAAAAAGTTGAAAGCTCAAAGAAAATAACTAACAAATCTTCATGGTCTGTGAGTGAAAGTTTATCTGCAACATTTAGTATGTCTGTGAAGGCTGGGATTCCAGGGATTGCTGAAAGTACTGCAGGATACAGTTTCACCGTTGGATCTGAAAGCACTTATGGTCAGGAGTACACAGATGAGAGAACCGAAACTCTGTCTACATATGTAGATGTGCCACCATGGAAGAAGCTGGATGTTTCCATCACTATTGGCAGAGCCACTTTTGACCTGCCTTACACTGGCACAGTGAAGATGACCTGCAAGAACGGCAGTGTGTTTGCGTATGAAACCAAGGGCACATACAAAGGCGTCACTTACACTGATATCAAAGTGGATACCAAGGAATCTCCTCTGTAATGTCAAGACAGATTGCACATGTAATGCACAAGTTCTTTGATTACTTCTAATTGTGTCAATCATGTATCAGTTGCTTTACATTCGGGCCTCATTGTATTTTTTGGGCCGGTGTTTGGGTGTTCAGGGGAAATATATATTCAATATTTGTTGTTTTCAAATAACCTTATATAATACCAATACACAAATATTCATATAGCTTCATACTTTGTGTAATCAATTAAAAATAATCTCCAGATACTGATTCTGTTATAATGTGTTAAAAATGACATTTAATAATACTAAAAAATAATAAGTATTAAATAAACCCTGTGTTGCAAGCATTGTTCCCTCTTCTTATTTTCTTATTTTCATTATTTTTCTCTATTGGGCGAATATGTCGGCCACATGAGCAACGGTCTTTATACCAGATCTGAAAAGGGACAAAAAGTGGTTGAATCATATAGTTGTAAGTTGTAACTTTAATGTGCTATTTCTATGTGATTTGACCCTTAAAGTAACTTAGTGATTTAATAATAATATACAGTATCTCTGTCGTTCTATGATGCTGTAGTTCATTTGAATGTGCAGAAATGCTTAGGGTTAGGGTTGGGATCTCAGTCAAGGAGCAATTTCTCACAATATAGTGACACTTTATAGTTAACATAATGTATTACTTACTTACAAGAAGCGCCTTTTTATATGGATATAATAACCCGTCCTGCCACATATGGATTAAAAGAGAGTCCAATCACAGCGAGTTCTGCGATAAAGTCACAGCCAATGACAACCCATCTGAATAAAGGCGTCACATTTACTAGTTTATTTATGGTAAATGATGACAGATCTCTTTCACGGCTGAAGGGATTGATTCCTTAAATATTTAATATTTAGACTGTTACATTGATTTTTTCTCTAAATAAATAAGGCGGTTCTACAGTGAATTACACCCTGGGCGAGATCCCCTTTGAGCTAGAGATGAAATGGCATGAACATTTCATTTATGATTATAGTGACCAAAATGATCACGGTTATCACAGAATCTTGTTAAAAAAAATACTAATACTACACAATGAAATCAATTCACCAAGTTTTATGTCGAAAACCAGCAAATAACAAATAAAATTAGCATCAATATGCACTTTCTGTTTACATAAACATTAAAATAATAACATTAAAGATGATGACCAGATTTTAAAGGAGTGTCTTGCTCTTGCAACATTTTATCTACTAACATGTGCAAGTTCAAATAAAGTTTTGACAAAAAAGGTTTTATAAAAAGATAAACCTCATTTCAGCCTTTAACCTGCCATCCGTGCTTGCCGTCTCTTGCGCGCTCTTTTATGAGTCCATCAAACAACTGTGGTGAGTAGGATCAGTCAACAAACACGGTGAGTAATGTCTTCTCCTGTTATTGTCACTTGCACTTCGTGTCACATGTATAGGCCTTCTCTGTCAGCGGTGAGGACTACACGTGATAAATGCAGGGAGATAGTCAGGCTGACGGAGAAGATTTCAGAACTAGAGACACGCATCCAAACTTTAATCGAGGATGGTAAGAATGCAAGGGCTTTAGATACTGCTTTGGATGCAACTAGCTTAGTGAATTCTGTACATTGTTCGGTTCCGGCTGAAGTAGAGCCCGTGCAGTAGGGCAACTGGGTGACCGCAAGACGCTGTAGTCGCGGGACAAAACACCGCTCTTCCGTTCCAATTACCATAACAAATAGATTCTCCCCACTCAGTGATACACCCACTGTGAATCCTGTTGAATGTGCCCTAGTTATTGGTGATTCTATTACACGGAACGTGAAAATAAAGACACCAGCCACCATAGTCACATGTTTGCTGGGAGACAGAGCGCCTTACATCAAAGCAAACTTAAAAGTGCTGGCTAATGCTAATAGTAAATTCTCTAAGATTATTATTCACGTCGGCACTAATGATGTTCGACTCCGCCAGTCGGAGATCACTAAAATTAATGTTAAAGAGGTGTGTGACCTCGCAAGTACGATGTCAGGCACTGTAATTTGCTCTGGCCCCCATCCTGTTTGCAGGAGTGATGAAATACTTAGTAGACTGTCCTCACTCAATGGTTGGCTGTCTAAGTGGTGTCGGCAGAATAATATAGGGTTCATAGACAATTAGAAAAGTTTTTGGGGCAGACCTGACCTGTTGAAAAGAGATGATATTCATCCCTCCTGGGACGGTACCGCTCTTCTCTCTAATATGGCACATAGTCAGAGCTCAAACATGAATTGGGGCTCAGGTCAGGAAGCAGACAGACTAGCTCACGTCACATCACTGAGGTCAGATAAATCCCATCACATAGAGACTCTTTCACCTAGATATCATCACATAGAGACTGTGTCTGTTCCCTGAATTAGGAAATACAAAAAACTTCGTTGTTCAACAAATAAAAAGTAAGATATAATACAGATAAAACATATAATACTCGGGTTGCTGAATATTCAATCCCTTACTTCAAAAGCACTTATTGTTAATGACATGATTACAGATTATAACCTAGACATGTTGTGTCTAACAGAAACCTGGCTAAAACCAGACAATTACATTACTTTAAATGAGTCCACCCCCAAGATTGCGGTTATAAAAAACGAGTCACGTCTGAAAGGAAAAGGGGGAGGTGTTGCTGTAATCTATAGTAATATCTTCAGAATTACTGAGAAGTCTAGTTTAAAATATAATTATTTTAAAGTGTTTGTGCTTAATGTAACAATATAGTGTAAATGATAAATTGCGCTTGACATTTGTGCTGGCTATACTGTATACAGGCCACCAAGGCACCATACAGACTTTATCAAAGAATTTGCTGATTTTTTTTCTCTGAGTTAATACTGGCTGCTGATAAAGTCCTAATTGTTGGTGATTTTAATATACATATAGATAATGAAAAAGACGCATTGGAATTGGCATTTAGAGACATTCTGAACTCTATTGGAGTTAGACAACACGTGTCAGGACCCACTCATTGTCATAATCATACTTTAGATCTAATATTGTCACACGGAATCAATGTTAATGCCGTTGAAATTCTGCAGCAGAGCGATGACATCTCAGATCATTATCTAGTCTTGTGTATTCTTCATTTAGCCAAGGCTGCAAAGCCGACTCCGTGTTACAAATATGTTAGAACTATCACTTCTGCCACTAAAGATTGCTTTATTAATAATATTCCTGATAAATTTTTATATATATAAAAATAAATTAACTAAATTAATAACTTTTTTCAAAACAAAAATTAAACATCACTGAACTTACTTCAGCTGGACTGTGACGCTATTTTCTTCTGGAAGCAGAAGTGCATTTTCTTTTAGCATTATTTTCCTGTTATCTCTGTAAAGCATCTTTGAAACAATCTGTATTGTAAAAAGCGGTATATAAATAAATGTGACTTGACTCGACTTGTAAGACAATGCAATGACTTATGGTTTCTTCTCTCTTTTTTTTTTCTTTTTTTTTTTTTGGTAGTGAATCCATTCAATCAAGCACATTTTGTCTGTCCGTGGCATATTGTGCATGTATTTGCCGCACATTAATAGTCTGTGCACTGTTGAGTGCTCTCGGGGCAGAAACAAGCCGTTTGATGGAGTGCTAGGGACACACACATGCTGACTGCTGCATCAAGGGACTGGAGTGTCTTTGAGGGCACATGTGCCTGGAGGCTAGATAGACCAGCAAAGACTCGCTGATTAGATGGAAACAGAAGCAAGGAAAAGGATGGCACTTTCTCCATCACAAGGCCATGTGGACAGATGCCAGATGCTGAGACAAAGACAAACTTGGCTTGCTGTCAGGGAAAGACTGAACTCATCCTACAATGTTGCTCTCCTTCCCAGAAACATTGTCTGCTGACAATAGCACAGGAAGTGAGGATCCGTTAGTGCAGAGGTTACAGGGATGACAACTCCACGGCGACCCCGCAGACAGATGCCTCGCTGTCTTATATTGCGTTTTGCCACATTGTAATTTAACCGAATGACTCTTCAGAGATTGAAAAATGATTGACAGGTGACAAAGCAAATGAAGGAGGAGAACTGCAGCTATAAATTAAAGTAACAAAGATGCCTGACAAAACAACAGGGGTGGAGAGCGCCAAGATATGCAGAAACAAAGATAGAGATGACAGACACCAGTGGGGTTTGGGGTCTATTCTCTTTCCAAGATTTTTGTGAAAGACAAATATCCAACTGGCATCCTGTACATCACATGAAAACACCCAATAGGAACATTATGAACAAAGCATTACTGGCAGAACTATTTAAAAAAAATGTTTGAGTTTTGGAAACAACTAAAACACTCCCTTTTGAACCTCTGCTAAACCAAAAGCTGGATACAACAGCCAACCTACCTCTGGGCTGTTCCTGAGTCCCAGCTCCTCTTTGTTTCTTTTTTAACACACTCCAGATTGCAAACTAAATGACAATCTACTAAAACTAAGTCACTCAAGTAAAGTAAAAAAAAATGTCAGATCGCTTAATCAAAGTGGCTGATAAAATCTTCGATGCACCTTCAAAAGCAACAGATGTAAAGACACTATCTGAGTACAAAGAAACACAGGCATAAGAAAAGACTCAAAAACATTTTTGAATAAAGCTAATCATGGACAGACAGCAAAATATTTCAAAAGAGTTACTTTGAACTCAACAGAATTTCAGGAGAAAGAGTTTGAGAACATTACACACAGTGAAGCTGCTTGAAATGCATATTAAAAGAGAGAGGACACATGGCAAAGAAGGTATTTTTAAAGATGAAAAATATAAACACAAAGGATATGAAGAGCCTGCAGTCTTTTGCATCTTTATTGGTTGATTTTGCTCTGCTTTCATTCAGCTGTGTTGGAAGGGACTCAAAAGTTGCATACAGTGTGTTCACAGTGAATGCTTTGCTGGTCTTGACCAGGGTTATTATAGTTTTGCATTTTTCATCAGTTTTTATTTTTATTTCGTTTTGACTTTTTGTTTTCAAATTCAGTTTAGTTTTAATTAGTTTTTAAAGTGGGTTTGCTAGTTTAGTTTAGTTTTTATTTTTAGGAAATGCTTAGTTTTAGTTTAGTTTTTATTAGTTTTAGTGTTAGTTTTAGTCTTTTTTTGTAATTTGGGTTATTTGTCAGGGGCAAGATTCAAAAAGGTCAGAAAAAGTATTGTGTAATAATAATAACTCAACAAAAATATTATACAATTTTAGAAAAAAATTCAAACCCCATTGAAATTCCTTTACCTCTTACAAAATCCACACGCCGTACCAAAAATCTACACATCTTCTACAGAATTCACACCCTATACAAATACCACAGCTGTACAATTTTCACACTCTATACTAAATTTACCCTATACAGTCAATAGCCTACTCATCTGGATTGAAGCAGCAAACATTCAGTGTAAAAGTAAAAAAATGACATAACATTATTTAATACAGCTTATACTGTTTTGACATCGACAACCACAACCAAAAAGTGCATTTTACCTCAAACTTGCGAGCGACTAGTTCACTTTCTAAAGAAGGCGCAATCGCTTCTCGGGTCGACATTAACACACTGAATTATATTCAGAATTTTAAATATTTTTATACCACTTTTGAATGTGTCATTGTGTAAAGGTGTTCACGAGATAGAGATACCAACCTTTCGCGAACTTGCTTTCAACGTCGAACGAACACTCGTTCTCATGGAGACGCGGTGTGCACGGAGGGGAGGGGCTGTGTGTGTGTGTGTGTGTGTGTGTGTGTGTGTGTATGCGCATGTGAGAGACGCATGAGTGACAGAGAGACGCATGGGGAAAGGAAATGCAGCTGAACGATTACGCTGCGTGTTTTAAATAGCGTTAAAAAATTAAAGACCTTGACAAAGACGAAAACTAAGGACATTTACACTATAATTTTATTTTATTTTAGTTAGTTTTGCCAAACACACATTACAGTTTTAGTTAGTTATCGTTTTTTTGTAATGCCTCGTTTTTATTTTTATTTCAGTTAACGACAATGTTTTTTCCCACCTAGTTTTCGTTTTTTCGTTCGTTTTCGTTAACGATTATAACCTTGGTCTTGACTAATAGATCAATAGATTAGAAAGCTGTTCGTTAGCATTTACAATAATCTCAATAGCAGTTGATATGGGATCTAAAATCTACACGGTTTGATGAACACAATCTATATGCAATTTGAAAAATGCCATCTTTACTCATGGGAGCTCAGTTCTTGACAGTATTTGAGCCAATCACCTGAGCTGTAAATGTCATTGGACTGATGTACTACTCATCATCCTGAAATATCACATCAAATGAGGAAGAAATGGAAATATAACAAGTCACTTGTAGTAACATTTTTGTAAAATAACGAAGCGGATGACACCGGAAGCCCCGCACATTCAAGTTACAAATGGCACCCACTTAAAAAAAAAAAGGTTAAAAAAAATAAATAAAAAACCTGCTGTAGTGTTCATTGGCCCCAAAGAAATTACAAATGTAAATTGTTATATTTATATTTAAGATTTTAAATGTTTATTATAGCATAGTTTTTACATTTATTATTTGTTTAATATTATTAAAACATTTTAATTGTACATTTTCCTCATATATTTTTTCCACTAGGGATGCACGATATATCAGCCACCATATTGGTATCGGCCAATAGCCGATGTTAATTTCTAATATTATCGTTATCAGCCCAATAAGAAAATCAGGCAGATAATATTAAAGCTGATAAATAATGTATTATTTCCCTCAGCTGAGACACTTCAGATGCGCACTGTTCTCTATAATGGTTTTGAATTGCTTTAATTATGTTTGGAATCACTTTGAAAAGGAAAATACATTTAAGTGTAGTGCAATTCTGTCATATTTGTCAGGGTTGAGGTTAAGGGATGAGGCGATGACTTGACTTGACTACACACAGAGGGAACATTCAACAAAGAGCTGGCAAACACATGGAGAAAAAAATAGGAAGCAAACAAGGCAGGTAATGACCAAGAACAGGTAGGGCAAATGCACCAATAAACAGGTAACAAGATGGGCAGAGTTAGACAATAGACAGGAGGAGAGCTCAACTTTGGGTTTAGTTGCCGTGTTTCAGCAGGTTGTTTTGGGAAGAGAGCATACATAAAAGGAGTTACACATTCTGACTGGCACGTAACTTAATTCAAGTGCATCCTGGTGCCATCACTTTCCCAGGTAAACAGCACTATGTACACGACCGTCCACATGATGTTAAAGAAAACGGGACTCATTAGACCAGGCAACCTTTTTCCACTGCTTCATTGTCCAGTACTGACGCTCAAGTGCTTTTGATGGTGGACAGGGGTCATTCATAGGCACTCTGATTGGTCATACGCAGCAGAGTGTGATGCACTGTGTGTCGTAAAACATTCCACCCATAACCATCATTACAATTTGTGACTTGTGCCACAGTAGACCTTCTGTTGGCTCTAACCAGAAGAGATAGTCTTCGTCGCCCTCGTGTATAAGTGAGCCTGTTGCCGGTTTGTGGTTCGTATCTGCTCGGACCACCGTTGGTAAATTTTCACCACTGCTGACCGGGATCAACCCACAAGCCTTGCCATTTCAGAGGTACTCTAACCCAATCACCTTGCCATAACAATTTGGCAATTTGTCAAAGTCCTTCAGATCTTTATTCCTGCCCATTTCTCCTGCATCCAACATGTTGCTCACAAGAACTGATTGTTTGCTTACCATCTAATCTGCCCAGACCTTAATATGTGGCCTTGTTAGGAGATGATGAATTTGCGTTCCTTCTGATCCTCATATATATAGCATTAAACAACCCAGCACCTCCATATTTAGCGAACATTCTTTGAGTGGATAAACTGGACCTTATGGTCAGCAAGTAAGATAAAAATTACAATCGGACCACAATGAATTTGAGGGGTGACCGCTTATTTGCCAGTGGTGGCTCCAAAGCACTGGAATAACTTACTGCTTCATCTAAGACTAGCTCCCTCGCTGTTTTTTTTTTTTTTTTTTTTTTTTGTAGTGAAACTTCATCTACTCGCATTAGCATTTAGTCCAAAAGGCTAACTAAATATTAGCTTATTTTTTATAGGAACTTGTCTGTTGTTGATTTTGTGTGTCACGTTATAATGTTATTGTTTATAATTCTATTTAAATCATTTTTATAAAAAGAATGAGTCAAAAAAAAAAAAAAAAGATTGCACATTAGCTTATCTTTATTTATAGAAAAAATCGGTCCGATTTTCCCGTGGTGTCTGTCGTCTGTCGTTGCGCTTATAGAGAAGAGAAAAACACCCGTAGTGTTTGGGTGCTGTCACTTTTCTGTGTTTTGAGTTCTGCTTTGTGATCTTGTTTTCCCCTGTCTTTGTGATTTTGGTTTAATCCTGTTAGTTTTTCCCTGTCTGTTTAATTAGAAATTCCCATCACCTGTGTCTTGTTAATTATCCTGTGTATTTAAGCACTGTGTTTTCCCTCAGTGTTTGTTGGTTCTTGTCTTTGTATGTGTGAGATGGACCCTGTTTACTCCTTGCATTACTGGAAATATGCTATCTTGTTTGTTTTTTTTACAGTCTATATGGTGTGAACACACAAAAGGCACATTTATAATAGGCATATATGTATGTGGTAAATCTCTCTTTCTAAGTAAAGAGTTGAACTGCACACTCAGAAATATTTTGATTAGCCTATTTCCAACATCACACATGATAAAACCCACATTAAAAACAGTTCCCATATGGTTTGAATGTAGATTCTGGTTTGAGTTGTTTCTTATAAATGAGATGATCTAATTTAAATCGTAATATACATTTTTCTTAAACTAGCTTACTGACCTGGACTAAAATGTAGGCTGTGCACTTAATGTGTGTTTTATCACACTCTGTCTTTACCAAGTTCTCTTTAACTTGCAACATAAAGGTGTGTGTTTGCTTTAGCTACTCAAGGAAATGAAAATCTCTCTTTCTAAACTTATCAACACCCATCTATTTTTATTAAGACTTACAAAATAAACGACTCACAGAGACATACATGGACATGTTTTTGATGTCATTTTCAATTTTCTCTGCACAGTTCATCATCAGTGGCCAAAAGAAATCAAAGTGGCTTGACAGTTTTTCCAAAAGTGTTCCACCAACAAGTGCATGTGCTGTTGTACTTTGAAGATCAGGAGCAAATTGATGCAATCCACACTCACCTGACATCAATTCTGGGCAGCACACCCACACACACACGGTGCCAAGATCAAATTCAACATGGATGTCTTTTTAATTTTTTTAAATATTTCTATGCCGTTATTTTCCTGTCAAATGTCGAGAGCGCATTATTGTAGCGCGAAAGTACATTAATATAATGTGCGAGCGCGAATCTCTCTGCTCGCACGCGGGAACTGGGCGCGCGCTCTCAGATACACGCTGCTCTTGTAAGAATTTTCTCTGGGCTCGCTCAGAGAATATGCCTGCACTTAAAACGTGTTCAGTGCAATCTCTCCTCTTCGCTTAAAGTAAGCGTGTATGTGCTTAGACTGTGTCCCGTGTAGGCTACTCTGTACTCTTCTCTTCGATTTCTTTCTCTTTGCTCTTGACATAAACGCTGTCACAACGGCAGGAAAATAACGCCATTTGTTTCATTTATTTATCAGTGAGCAGGAGCACTTTGAAAGGAGGATAGAAAGTGGCAAGCCATAGGGGAGTCATGTACGGGAGTCATCATAATTCATAAATGGTGTGAATAATTTTTTTTTTTTTTTTTGTGAACAACAATATTGTCTCTTCTAAATGGCCGTTGGAATTTTAGAAAAGGAATAAATTGTGTTTGTCTTCATAAAATGCTATGTAGGACACTGTTTTGTAGCTGTATGACGACCAATAGAGAATAGTACAGCAGATATTTCATCGAGGATCCATATGATTACACGGTACTGTATGTCTAATGGGATAAATATGGCTAATATCTAAATGCAACTTTATATAAATTGACAACAATATATCTCCCGTATAACCTACGTCAAATATAACTATTCTATAGGTCATATATCATTACTTGTCATCTGATCCATGTGTATTAATAATGTTTTAATTCACAAAAACAAATAGTCTTCTGTAGGCTGAGTGAAGAGAGTGAAGCCCAACTGAACATCTACAGATATTTTAATATGTAGTGCAGATCTACACTGTAACGTTTGTATTTAAATTAGGGCTGTCAAAGATTAATCGCGATTAATCGCATCCAAAATAAAAGTTTGTTTTTACATAATACATGTGTGTGTACGGTGTATAATTATTTTCTATATGTAAATACACACACATGCATGTATATATTTAAGAAATATTAGCATGTATATACTGTGTATATATATTTATATTATATATAATTTATATTATATATAAATATTTTATATATAAATAACACATTTTCTTAAATATATATATATGCATGTGTGTGTATTTATATATAGAAAATAATTATACTCCGTACACAGACATAAATTATGTAAACACAAACTTTTATTTTGGATGCGATTAATCACGATTAATCGTTTGACAGCCCTAATTTAAATTAACAAAAAAGACAAAATTGGTCAAAGTCTATGGACAGGATGGTTATAAATGTAAGTTTTGAGCGTCGATTTAATGATGTTATTTCACAGTATATCCCCCTACTGGACACATCAGGAACAACAGGGGCATAAAACTGCCTGGGCCGTATGTCTACCAGCTCGAGTAGCATCTGCCTACAAAATCGGAGGCTGCATTTTCAGGACCCCACTTTTAGGACCGCATTTCTAGGACCCTAGGTTTTTAGTGACAACGCCACCTACCGAATTAGAGGACCAGCGAAGATGGATGACAATCAGAGTGTGAGTATCAAATGCGAATCAATTTTCATTTGTTTAACTTTAAAAACAACTGTGATGCATTTCATTGGAAAGTTAACGTAGCCAACGTGATGGGGATTTGGTAAATAAATAGGGGCGAATCAGTAGACACAAATTCTTTATTACAATTAAAATATTTATGTCGTGATATGAGGCTGGCCTACATAAATTATGTAATGTGTTTAATGAGATAACATATTGATAATCTGCTGACCGAAGATAAGGGCTACAGACAGAGTCGAGACTCCGGATGATATTCGTGTGCTTCAAGCTGCCCAAAACAACATAGCCTCCTAACGCCCATCACTGATGCTGATTTCATTGAAGTCTTGTTTAGACTGTTTTCTGAGCACACACATTACGCGTTCAGGCTTTTATCAACTGTTCCATTAAAACTATCCATCAGATTTGAGCACGGCTTTTCCCCGCGGCGAATGCTCGCCTTTGATTTGGTCTGACGAAGGCAAAAGTAACGTTTCCTCTTCGCGTTTTTTAGTCTCTAATGAAAGCCCAGAACCTCTGCTTGATGTTCACTTAGTTCTGATTGTGACAAGCTATTTAACAGCTCCAGTTTTGCTCCAAATGTAAGAGAAGAAAACACAAGCGTCAGCGAGCAGCAGACACCGAGCGGGGCAGGTTGAGTCTACGAGGTTCTCATGTGTCATTTAAGACCGCAGCGCCGCTCGAGCGCTATTCATTCATTGACGAAACCAGACAGAGTTTTTCAGATCCGATCAGAGAGAGAGAGAGATGGCAGAAACCGCCCCAGCCCCCGCTGCTGCCGCCCCGGCCAAAGCGCCCAAGAAGAAGTCCGCTGTGAAAGCCAAGAAAGCAGGTCCAGGCGTCGGCGAGCTCATCGTCAAGGCTGTGTCCGCATCTAAAGAGAGGAGCGGTGTGTCCCTCGCCGCCCTGAAGAAAGCGCTCGCTGCCGGTGGATACGATGTGGAGAAGAACAACTCCCGCGTCAAGATCGCCATCAAGAGCCTGGTGACTAAAGGCACCCTGGTTCAGGTCAAAGGGACCGGTGCCTCAGGCTCCTTCAAACTCAACAAGCAGCAAGCAGAAACCAAGAAGAAGCCAGCCAAGAAAGCGGCTCCTAAAGCCAAGAAGCCCGCAGCCAAGAAACCCGCTGCCGCTAAGAAGCCCAAAGCTGCAGCAGCAAAGAAGCCCGCCGCGAAGAAATCACCGAAGAAGGTGAAGAAACCCGCCGCTAAGAAGGCGACGAAGAGCCCCAAGAAGGCAAAGAAACCGGCGACTCCTAAGAAAGCAGCCAAGAGCCCAAAAAAGGCAAAGGCAGCAAAACCCAAAACGGCGAAACCTAAAGCAGCAAAACCTAAAGCCGCCAAGCCTAAAAAGGCAGCTCCCAAGAAGAAATAAATCTAACATTACTGTTTGTTCCTCAACGGCTCTTTTCAGAGCCAACCACTAACTCTTGAGTAAAGAGCAAAACTCATGTTTTTGAGTGTGTAATGATGACTTGATAGGACTGTACTGTAGCTAGTTGGGGATAAGTGACCACTGTGGTGCATCGATAAGAATGCAATTGGATGCTTTGAATCTCTTCAATGGGTTTATTAATAGTCAGCAGAGGATTATCTGTCTCCATACAATATGTGTGTGGTTCTATAATAAACAATAAAAGAAAAGAAAATATCAGCATACAATTAAACAACAGTGCTGACATGATTCAATTAGTAAAGCTAATGAATTGTAATTATTATACCTTTCCCTTTAAGTAGCTTTAGCTGCTTATACATATCAAATAACCAAAGTAAAATACCAGGTAACACACATTATCTTCTTATTGAATTAAAGAACAGCCTTCATACTGCTAGTTCTCAATACTATCAACCCAAAAACATAGTTCTCTACTACTCAACCATAATTACACTCAAATAATAACTATACAGTGCCAGGTGAGCACACACATAAGCACAATATTAATATAAAACTAATAATAGTAGGCATTAGCATGATGCTAGCGAACTTTATGCTAACATACATTTCAATAGAGTATCTCAGAATAGACTCTTATAACAACCTAAGGCACAGAAATACACATACGTAAACATTTACACCAGGTTACTCACATGTCTCTGAACGCACACATGCACAGGTAGCGACACGGACGACAACTATTCACCTCAGAAATATCTACGATGAGTTTCCCGGCCAATCTAACGTCTAACTCAAAACGAAACTAAAACTGTCGGCGCGAAAACTGTGTTCTCTCTGTGACCCCGAAACAAAGTCGCTGATTGGCTGATCCCCGTTACAGCAAGTCCTTCTTCACAGCCGCCCCCAAATTTGCACAGTCAAATTTGCTTTCCCATAGAAGGACTGGTGGTCTCAGGTGCTGTCTCAGGTATGGCAGGAAGTGAAACAAGACGGGCAACTGGCCGGGTATAGTTCCTGTCATTCACCTGGATCTCCGCTGTCCTTATCCTCCCATCTGCACCTGGGATAACCTTTGTGATGCGACCAATAGGCCAGAGCGCCCTCGGGAGCTGCGGATCAATGATCATGGCGACAGTACCAGGTTGTAATGGGGCCACTTCTTTCTGCCACTTGGTGCGCGTCTGCAGGGCCGGCAGATAGTGCCTGATAAATGTCCTCCAAAATTGGTCGGCAAGGACCTGCGTATGCCTCCAACGGCGGCGGCTCAACAGCTCGGACTCTGGATACAACACCTGGGGCAGCGATGGGTCGGGCCGCCCCATCACGAGCAGATTGGGGGTTACTGGGTCAGGGTCCGCGACGTCACTGGATACATACCCCAAGGGCTTAGAGTTTAGGATGCCCTCGATCTCGATCAGAACCGTGCGCAGGACTTCTTCTGTCACAGTCTGCATCTGGTTTGTAGCATACAGGGCAGCTTTGATGGATTTAATTTCCCTCTCCCATGCCCCACCAAAGTGAGGCGCACTTGGAGGGTTAAATCTAAACTGGATCTGATGTTTAGCCAGTTCTGCCTGTAAAGTGGGGTGCAGTGCCTTGAAAGACTCGTGGATTTCCCTCTCACCTCCTCTGAAATTCGTGCCCTGATCCGACAGAAGCTCCGCTGGTTTTCCCCTGCGTGAGATAAATCTGCGGAGGGCCATCAGGAAGGAATCCTGGTCGAGACGAGTCAGGACGTCTATGTGGACAGCTCGGGTAGTAAGGCACTTAAATAGTATACCCCAACGTTTCTCATTACGCCGTCCGATTTTGACCATGAAGGGCCCGAAACAATCCGTTCCTGTAGAAAAAAAAGGAGGCTTCATCAACCGCAGGCGGGCGAGAGGTAAGTCTGCCATTTGTGGCACTGCAGGCTTCGCTCTCCATCTCCGACAATCAGGGCATGAGTACTGGTGCCGCTTCACAGCTTCTCTTCCACGAAGGATCCAGTATCGTCGGCGAAGTTCTGCGAATAGTCGCTCTGAGCCTGGATGATGGAGGTCTCGGTCAGCATCTTGAATGATGAGTTTAGTCACCTGGTGAGCTGAGTCCAGAACTATGGGATGAATGGCTTCTGTGTCCAGCAAATCACTGCGACGCAATCTGCCTCCAACCCTAATCAGCTTCAGTTGGTCATCGAATTCAGGAGCTAATGTAATCAAACGGCTGGTGGAAGGGACAGGTTTCCTTTCTGAAAGGTGTTGATAGTCCTCCTCGAAGCAGTCTACCTGAACTCGTCTCAGTAGGTCTGTCTCAACATCTCTATAGTCTTGTGCAGATGGCGTTGACTGACTACCTGCCGCCCCATGGCGGGACCTCACCACTGCCTCTATCATGTCCCTGAAGCCATTGAATTGGCTGGCATCAAGTAAGGGCGAAAGAGGAACGGGGATGATGGAGCCGCAAAATGTGGCCTTGCGAAGCTCTGTGGCATCCAACTGCTCAGCCTGCGGCTTAGTAGGCCATTGCTGAGGTGACAGGCGCAAAAAGGCTGGGCCATGGTTCCACCGGCTCTCCCCTGCCAGCTCCCTTAGGGTCTTCCCGCGCGTAATATCATCTGCGGGATTATTCGCAGAATCCACGTACCTCCATACTTGGGCCTCAGTCAGCTCCTGGATCTCAGCGACTCTGGTGCCCACAAACACCTTAAACCTGCAAGAGTCTGACTGAAGCCACGTGAGAACGGTGGTGGAGTCTGTCCAGAGCACCACTTCATGAAGTACCAGGGTAAGTTCACGCTGCAACAGCACTGCTAACTGAGCTCCAGTCACCGCTGCACATAGCTCTAATCGCGGTATCGACTGCTGGCGCTTGGGGGCCACTCTCGACCGTGCAATCAGAAAAGCCACCTCCACCTCACCACCTGAACCCTCCGTACGAAGGTACGCAACTGAACCGTAAGCTTTTTCAGATGCGTCACAGAATATATGGAGGCTTCTGACAGAACTGGGGTGATCCAGAGGGGGACTTGAATAGCACCGTGGCAAGACAATCTCTGGAAGGTGTTGCAGCTCATTCTCCCAAGTTAGCCAGGCATTGAGGGCGTCATCTGGCAGCGACGGGTCATCCCACTCTCTCTCTTTGTTCCATAGGTGCTGCACAATGATTTTGGCCCGCGTGGCGAAGGGAACGAGAAAGCCTAGCGGATCATAAAGCCGTGCCAGTGTACTATAGATGTTCCTCATAGTCGGTGTGGGACGGTCAGTTATGTTGCACTTGTAGGCCAGAGTGTCCGAGGCGCAAAGCCATCGGAGTCCAAGTGCGAGCTCCTGTGGATCCTCCATTGACTCTGTGAGCCATAACTCGCTGCTCTGAGATCTTGCCCCTTTAGGAAGGTGACTGATAACTTCGGGGACATTACTAGCCCACTGACGCAGCTCAAACCCCCCTGAGGCCAACAACATCTTCAATTTATCAACCAGCTGTCTTGCTGCTGTAGAGGAGGAGAGGCTCTGTAAGTGGTTATCTACATAAAAGTAACGCTCGATGGCCACCCGGACATCCTCCTCTAGCTGGCTGTGGTCTGTCACATGCTTTTGCAGTGCAAACGTTGCACAGCAGGGGCTACATGTTGTTCCGAAGGGGAGGACCTGCCACTCATAGACGCCGGGTGGCGCTTCTTTGTTCATGTCCCTCCACACAAAACGAAGCAGAGATCTGTCTTCTGGCAGCAACCTGATCTGATGGAACATGCCTTTTATGTCGCTGCTTATAGCAACAAAATGCTCCCTGAATCTCAGCAGGACACCTATCAGGCTGGAGGTCAATGTGGGGCCTGGCAGTAGAAGCTCATTTAGGTTGTAGCCCTTGTATACGAAGGAGCAGTTGAATACAAGTCTGTTTTTTCTATTATGACTCACCATGTGATGAGGTATAAACCAAGACTCTCTCGACGTATCCAGCTCTTCCTCTGCTACCTTTTCCACGTACCCCGCCTGTTCCAATTTCAGGATCTCTGCTGCATAGGCTGATGCTCGTGTTGGGTCTTTCATCAGACGTTTCTCAGTGCTCCGCAGACTCGCCAGTACAGCATTTTTGGGCGCGTGGAGACGCGGCATGTTATTAACACGAAGCAAGGGGGTGGCGTAGCGATGGACTCCGTCAACTTCCACCCTCACTGTCCTGGTTTCCAGCATGCGAACTGCCTCTTTATCTTGCTTTGAGCGGATCACTACCTTCTCACTCCTGTACGGCAATACGTCCATTTTCCATAGCTTCTCCACGTGATAAAGGAGCTCTGCAGAGGGTGACTGTGTGGATATATGCAGACACTGCTGTGGCTGAAGATGCTGTCGGATGATTTTGGTTGGGCCCTGAATAGTCCAGCCCAACTTGGTCTTTACAGCAGCTGGTCCTCCAGGCGGACCCATACGAACCGGCTCTACTGGGGTGATCAGGTGCGTATAGTCTGACCCAATGAGGACCATGGGGTGAACGCATTCCAGTGTTTGCAAGGGAAGTCCTCTCAGGTGCTTATATTTGCGCTGGAGTGTCTTCACCGGTTGTGAATGCTCTGCCAGGCCCAACTGATCTGCAGTAAAGGCTCTCCGGATCCTGTAAGTCTTTTGGGGGTGCCTGGCAGGAGAAATGGAGAAGGAGACAGACATTCCATGTAGAACTCTAAGATCCTGGCGCACTGTCCTTAAAGCAAGGTTCTCTGACTCCCCTTTAAGTTTAAGCTCCTTAGCGGCAGCTGGAAGTATCATCGTCCGCTCTGACCCATCATCCAGTATCGCGTAGGTCTCCATGGCCTGCTCTCCATTATGTAGCACAACCTTTGTCACCTTCAGGAGCACCTGACTGCTGCCGGACGGCCTATCCAGATATAGAACTTCATTGGCAGTGCTCACTAAGCATGATGTGTTCTCTGTGGCTGGTGTCACTACGGCTGGTCTAATGTTAAGGTCGTGGAGAGCTTCCAGATGTCTGCCATCACAATTCTTGCACCTGGCCTTTAGTTTGCACTGTGCGGCCTGGTGACAACGACCACAACGCCAGCACCGCCTGTTTTTCTTAACCCAATCTCTCCGCTGCTCAGTTGTTAACTGGCTGAATTTAGTGCACTGGTTCAGGTAATGCAGGGCGTTGGTACAGTATGGGCAGGGTAAGGCGACTTTGCCTTGTGGATTAGCACTGGTAGATGAAAATTCTGGGACAGTCGGGCAACTTGAAGATTGTTCAGCTCCATGGAGGACTGTGGTTAACCTGCCAAACTTTGAGTCCTTCCGTCTATCCCTCTTACCATCTGGGTTCTCTCTAGGTCGAGACTCATATCCATACTCCTGAATCTGCAGCTCAAACTCCAGCCAGCGGGCGAAGTCTAACAGCGTAGGGACACGGATGCTGAGGGGATGTAAGTATCTCATAAACCCAGACCGCAGGTCTTGTGGAAGCTTGGACATAAGCCTAGTGACATGAGACCCACACTGAAGCTCAATATGACCTTTCTCTCCAAGCTGGTCGAGCATGCCAACTAAGGCTCTCACTCTAAGAGCAAATCCTTTAAAGGCAGTGATGTCCTGGCTACGAATGTTAGGCGCCTCCATCAGGTCTGCAATGCGCCTTAATGCTAGCTGGTGAGGTTGCCCATAATGCTCTGTTAAGGAGACCATAGTGTCGGTGTAGGGTTGTGTAGAGTTGGTGTATGAATCTGCGATGAGGAGCGCTTCTTCAAATTTGAGATGATCAACTAAAATCTGATATTTAAACCTCTCCGTAGCATCGTGGGGGAGGAGATTTTCCAGGGAGGTCTTTAGCCTAGCAAATTCACGTGGGTCCCCTCTACTAAAATCTGGGATGGTGGGTTGAGGACCCCGATATATGTACTCTGTAGCTCGGCGGGAGTGAAAGTCCTCGTGTCTCTGTTCATCAGCTGCGCCTGGCTCAGAAGGAATTAAGTGGGGTGATATACGTGAATGGACTTGCGGATCCGTTGGCTGGTGTGACCTCCCCATCCGACCAGATGCAACCCAATTATCGTTACCAAATGCCGGCATTCCAGGAAGCTGCTCTTGAGTGATCCCCATCTTCTTAAGGCATGTCATCAGTTCTGCCACTAACTCTGTGGGCAGTGTGGTAGTGGATAGCTGTGGCTTCTCCTCATCATCTGCCACTGGAGGGGGGGGAAGGGGCCAGTCTTCATCATCCACTTCTACCTCACTGAGTACCTGCACAGGTGCTAATGTGTTATGGACTGTAGCCTGTGGTGTGGGCCTTGGTGGGCTAATGGCCGCGGCGAGCACTCCCGACTGAGCATGCAGGCTGTACTCCGCGGGGGAGAGGACAGTGTGGTGTGATGGATCTGGGCCTCTGCTTGAACTAAGCTGTGTTTGCATCTCCATTACGATAAGTTGAAGCCTCCGGTTATCCTCCCTAATCTTTTGCAACTCATCTAATATTTCAGGTGAAGCCCCTGGGTTTACTCTGTGAGACAGTGGGTCTGGGGTGCTCTGATAATGGGGTCCCGAGAACACTGACTCTCTGGGATACTTAGGGCGAGCACCAGTCTGGTTCCACTGATCATAGAGCTGGGAGGTGTGCGTTAACAGCTGATCGATCCTGTCACCACCGTAGTAGGGCTCCTGCATCTGATGCTGGGGCTGTGGGGAGAGTACTGCAGCCTGGGGGGGTCTCTCCACAATAGGCAGAGAGACTTCATAGTCAGCAAACCAGGTTGGCGGACGTATCTGACGTCTCGGGCGGGTATCAGGAAGTGGCGTTGCCTCCTCTCTCGCATATGGGAACATCCTTACGCACAGCGGTCACACACAATCTCCGGCTCGAAGGACCAATTTGTAATGATGACTTGATAGGACTGTACTGTAGCTAGTTGGGGATAAGTGACCACTGTGGTGCATCGATAAGAATGCAATTGGATGCTTTGAATCTCTTCAATGGGTTTATTAATAGTCAGCAGAGGATTATCTGTCTCCATACAATATGTGTGTGGTTCTATAATAAACAATAAAAGAAAAGAAAATATCAGCATACAATTAAACAACAGTGCTGACATGATTCAATTAGTAAAGCTAATGAATTGTAATTATTATACCTTTCCCTTTAAGTAGCTTTAGCTGCTTATACATATCAAATAACCAAAGTAAAATACCAGGTAACACACATTATCTTCTTATTGAATTAAAGAACAGCCTTCATACTGCTAGTTCTCAATACTATCAACCCAAAAACATAGTTCTCTACTACTCAACCATAATTACACTCAAATAATAACTATACAGTGCCAGGTGAGCACACACATAAGCACAATATTAATATAAAACTAATAATAGTAGGCATTAGCATGATGCTAGCGAACTTTATGCTAACATACATTTCAATAGAGTATCTCAGAATAGACTCTTATAACAACCTAAGGCACAGAAATACACATACGTAAACATTTACACCAGGTTACTCACATGTCTCTGAACGCACACATGCACAGGTAGCGACACGGACGACAACTATTCACCTCAGAAATATCTACGATGAGTTTCCCGGCCAATCTAACGTCTAACTCAAAACGAAACTAAAACTGTCGGCGCGAAAACTGTGTTCTCTCTGTGACCCCGAAACAAAGTCGCTGATTGGCTGATCCCCGTTACAGCAAGTCCTTCTTCACAGAGTGATTTGTTAATTCTGGAATCAAATAGCCAAATATGGGACTCAACAAATTTAGGATTGGTAAACCTCAAGTAAATCATTTTTATTCGCAAGAAATTGATTGAAAATTACCAAAAAGCTTGTTAGATTTCAAAGCAAAGAGTTATCACTCACAGTACGACTCAAGGATGTTGATTAACAGCACATATTAGAATTTATACACAAACCATAATGCTGGAGAAACATGACAATTCAAACAACCCCACACACAATAATGGCAGTGATAAAATTATAATATTACATTAATGGTAATAATACTCTGCAGTATCAGATCTGGTCAATGTGAACAAGTATAGTGTGTGAAATGTGTAGTACTTTTGGTAGGGACAGCGTATAATATCCATTGTTGTACTTGTTTGAATTTTCTATCAAACATAGGTGATTAAATCGGTGATTTAATCTCTACTGTCTAGTAAATACATGTGATCATTCCAAAAAGGGGGTTGGGTTTTTGAGGGAAGTTCAGTGATTGGTTTAAAACTTATCACAGTGTAAACCAATGGGCGACTGGCACTCTGGTTTAAAGCTAGTATGAGCCGTCACTGATTTTCATTCTGTTAACTTCGTCAGAGTATTTTTCTGTTTTAGTTTCTGATTTTAATAATGAGTGGAAGAGGTAAAACCGGGGGAAAGACTCGCGCTAAGGCCAAGAGTCGCTCTTCCAGGGCGGGACTGCAGTTCCCCGTCGGCCGTGTTCACAGGCTTCTCCGCAAAGGCAACTATGCCCAGCGCGTCGGTGCCGGAGCTCCGGTGTATTTGGCCGCTGTGCTCGAGTATCTGACCGCTGAGATCCTGGAGTTGGCTGGAAACGCCGCTCGGGACAACAAGAAGACCCGCATCATCCCTCGACACCTGCAGCTGGCGGTGCGCAACGACGAGGAGCTGAACAAGCTTCTGGGTGGCGTGACCATCGCTCAGGGTGGTGTGTTGCCCAACATTCAGGCCGTGCTGCTGCCCAAGAAGACCGAGAAGCCCGCGAAGGCCAAGTAGACTGACGGAAGCTTCTCTTAAAACCAAAGGCTCTTTTAAGAGCCACACAATTCCCCAAGAAAGAGTGATTTAATTTACCCGGTTTTTATTTGATTTTCTATTAAAGTCCCTTAGATAAAACACATAATAAAGTTGCTGCAGAATACACATGAATAGACTTTTATAAATAGTAACCATGAATAGTTATTGTACAATGCTGACATAAAAATATATATATATTATACAATTTGACTAGAAATACACATGGTCCCCAAATATATATATATATATATATATATATTTTTTTTAAGTAAAGCATTTTCTAACTAACCACTATACATTGTGATGGTTTAATGATGGCATTATGAAAATGTAGTTTTATTGGCATTGCTAAACATATTTAAGCTGATATATTGATAAAAACTAATTTACAATATTTCCACAAGTCAAACTGTACGTCCAATTAGTTTTTAAGAAACATTAAAAAATCACCTATTTTGGTTTACACATTTAAAACTGATTTCGCCCAATCTATTTTCGTGGATGCACAGAAAAAGCAAAGTACGTTTGGGCGGGAACCACAAACTGACGTCACTTGTTTGAAAACAGCCATTGGCCAACTGTCATTTACAGACGCCAGACAATAACCAATCGAATGCATCTGAAGCAAAGCTATCCAATGAGCGCCTGGCAGCCCTGGGCTTAAATACGCGCTGTGTTTGACTACACTACTCAGTCTTGATTAAATCAGCGTTTGAACACTTTTAAATAATGGCGAGAACCAAGCAGACCGCTCGTAAGTCCACCGGAGGTAAAGCCCCGAGGAAACAGCTGGCCACTAAAGCTGCTCGTAAGAGCGCACCCGCTACCGGTGGCGTTAAGAAGCCTCATCGGTACAGGCCCGGTACCGTGGCGCTGAGAGAGATTCGCCGTTACCAGAAATCCACTGAACTGCTGATTCGCAAACTGCCCTTCCAGCGCCTGGTGAGAGAAATCGCTCAAGATTTCAAGACGGATCTGCGCTTCCAGAGCTCTGCTGTCATGGCCCTGCAGGAGTCCAGCGAGGCTTATTTAGTGGGTCTGTTTGAGGACACCAACTTGTGCGCCATCCACGCCAAGAGAGTCACCATCATGCCCAAAGACATCCAGCTGGCCCGCCGCATCCGCGGAGAGCGCGCTTAAATCCACAGCAGTCACACAAACCCAAAGGCTCTTTTAAGAGCCACCTCATTATCTCTATGAAAGAGGATTTCTATATTATGGTGTTTTGAAATTGGAACTTCATATGCAACGGTGGTCTTATAAAAGGCTATTTTTATGTATTACTTAAATCTTAAAGGAAATGAACGGTGGTTTTAGTGTTATGCTACTATAGTTAATGTTTACATGTAGGGGAGACCAGGGACAGTTACAACACTTTTTGCATTTCTCTCAGTTACTCAAAGACTATTTGGATTAGACCAACCAAACTTGCATCTGTCTGCTAATTACCCATACCATTTTTAAGATTATATATGACATATCGTTCACAGTATTTATTTGAATGGAAGAAGTCAGATGTTGCAACTGACCCCGACCAAGGGACGGTTGCGTTAAAAATACCTTTTTTTTATTTTATTTTAGCTTTTTGTCTCAATGAGCATATAATTCTGAAAATATTAACTGTTTTAGGCCTACTATAATATTATAGTATTATTTATTTCAATAATATTATTGTAGCCTATAATTTATTTATTTAGTCATATTTATCAAATAACAGTTGAAGTTTTTTTGTTTGTTTATGTGTAGACATAGGCCTATAGATTCAGTGTGCAGGTGTTACAGACACTATTCAATCTCTGCATATTTCAGTGTCAGACAGGAAGAATTGAACAATTTGCAATGCAACAAACCTTTATTAAACATGCAATTTATAACTTGTTGCAACTGTCCCAAACCCTATCAGCCATGACAGAACATCATGTGCCTGCTAGACACACTGACTTTGACACATGCTAACCATGTCACTTAGAAGTCACCAAACAATAATTCAAACTAAGTAAGTTTTGATTAATTCATACAAAATTTCTGGACAGTATGACAAAAAATATATCTCATGAAAAAATTTACTTTCATACCTCTAAAACAAGTTTTGTTCAACAAATGCAGCAGCAAATGTTGAATATGTCTAATGTCTTCTTAGTGGGGGGAGGGTCTAACTGTGCATGTACAGTATGAGTGTCATCTCTCTAGCTTGTTTCTGATTGGAGAAAAATGACATGTTGCAACCATCCTGTTGCAACCATAGGGTTGCAACTGTCCCCGGTCTCCCCTATGGTCATTAACCCTCATCCTCTCCTTACTTGTAACAAATCCTTCCCTCGCGGGTCAAAATGAATGAAGCCCTATAGGTTTTTATATATATATTATTTTTTTTACGGGTTTTTATATTATATAGTTAAATTATATAGTTATTAATAATATTACTTAAATTCTACTTATTTGCACTAGTATCAAACGTCAAAAGACTGACCTCGACTTGGTAATGCGTAACTGGTGACGTACTAGAACCGCCCATTACTGTGGTTTCAACTAGGTCCGCTAGCTGACTATAAGATCCTCTTTTCCAGTGGTTTTTCTATCATCTGTTGTTTGTGAGTTAAAGAGTATCTGCCGTCATGTCTGGAAGAGGAAAAGGCGGGAAAGGACTCGGGAAAGGAGGCGCTAAGCGTCACCGAAAGGTTCTTCGCGATAATATCCAGGGAATCACTAAACCCGCTATTCGTCGTCTTGCTCGGCGTGGCGGCGTCAAGCGTATTTCTGGCCTGATCTATGAAGAGACTCGCGGTGTGTTGAAGGTGTTTCTGGAGAACGTCATTCGTGATGCTGTGACTTACACTGAACACGCCAAGAGAAAGACCGTCACCGCCATGGATGTTGTGTACGCGCTGAAGCGACAGGGACGCACTCTGTACGGGTTCGGGGGTTAAGAGATCCACGAAGAAGACAAACCCAACGGCTCTTTTAAGAGCCACACACATTTACACACAAAGAACAAGTTACTAGCTGGTGAAATTGTATTTTTGTAATATATTAATTGTGCGTTTCCTCAATTTTTTAAGCAAATACAAATAATAAACTTACTTTATTTTACTGTTATTCTCACGATTGTGCTTTGCAGTTAAAACAAGCGTTCGTTGCCATTGTGAGATTTTTATGTAGTTCACTATTGTTCTTATATTTGTATATGCATGTCTTTCAAAATACAGTTTATTCTTCACTGTAGTGGACCTTATATTTTAGTGAATTTCTAACACATCACGTGTTTTTCAGCCTGGATGTCCTGTGAAGTCAAATTCATTCCACAGATACCAAATGTTTGGAGGTTTTATCATGACTACAACTTCTGCTTAGTCTTTAAAAATGAGTGACATTAATTTAGCACTCTTATGGAAAATTTTTATATTTTGTAATTATTTAAATCAGACTTGTTTTTAAGTTGTTTGTCATAAATCAACATCTCAGGAAAAAATATATGGTGTTTTTGGAGACGAGGTGTATAGGGAAGGAAATTATACATCGATTTTCCTTTGAATGTAGACACTTTTGTCATCATGTTGACCCAAGAACACATTAATATGCTAATTAGATGCAGTTAGATACATTGTGTTGAATGGGAATGGCATTTATGGCCATGTTTACAGGCATAATTAAGTGCATGAAGTATTCTTTACATTATATCTTTCATAACATAGCTGAGAATCATCTTTGGACAACGTTTGATTAAACAAATCCTGAAACTTCCCATAGTTTTTGACTAAACATGTAATTTCTAAATGAAACAAAGGAATGGAGTCGATGTGGGGGATGGACGGTATTTAGAGATGGGCGTGATTCATATTTTAAAGCTTCTGATTGGTCCGCCTACAAGTCAGTGAATGTGTAATGTGGCCAATGAGGTCATCATATGGGTTGAAGACTCACAATCACAGAGCCTCGTTCTTCCCTTTTGAAATTAGCATAGAGGAGCGCATAAAGCCCGCCTGCAGTGATTCAGCTGTATTGGTCTTTGAGTTTCTCTGACTGAATTATCATGCCTGAACCAGCGAAGTCCGCACCCAAGAAGGGCTCGAAGAAGGCCGTCACTAAACCCGCCGGCAAGGGCGGAAAGAAACGCAGAAAGTCCAGGAAGGAGAGCTACGCGATCTACGTGTACAAAGTCCTGAAGCAGGTTCATCCCGACACCGGGATCTCTTCCAAGGCGATGGGAATCATGAACTCTTTCGTCAACGACATCTTCGAGCGCATCGCCGGTGAAGCGTCTCGTCTCGCTCACTACAACAAGCGCTCCACCATCACATCTCGAGAGATCCAGACCGCCGTGCGTCTGCTGCTGCCCGGAGAGCTGGCTAAACACGCCGTGTCTGAGGGCACAAAGGCGGTGACTAAATACACCAGCTCCAAGTAGAGGAGTCGCTCAACACACACACACAAAGGCTCTTTTAAGAGCCACACATATTATCTGTGAAAGAGCTTTGATCATACACTGTTTTCTCATACCAAAGTAAAAGCTATTATCCGT